>JAGIQG010000004.1:75152935-76398440 GCA_024679065.1 Sphyrna mokarran | reverse complement strand
TGCAACATCCATTCTTGTTCCTGGTCTACCCAAGTCTCTGAAATGATTTCAAAAACAAAACCTTTGAAAACAGATTGGCACCCTTTCTGACTGTAATCACTTCTTGTGTAGTTCATTTATTTGTGGATAATTTATCGAAGGAAATACAATCCAGAAAAGGTAATGGAAAAGTTTTCAGAATGGCTGACGTCTGCTAGCCACTCACTTTATTTCAGTCCCATTGTATAATTGCAACACATGACGGTTTCATCAATTTTAATGTTAGTAAATATTTTCTATACGTCTTACCTGGATTCCTATCCTCTTTCTTCGCCTCAAGTTTTATTTCTTTCACACACTACTTCCACTAAGGAGTCAGAGTTTCAGTGAGGAGAGTGGATTTGAGACCATAATCAGATCAGCCATGATCTTACTGATTGGTGGAGCAGATTTGAGCAGCTGAATTGCCTATTCATCTTCCTAAGTCCTACAGTTCCACTGGAAAGGATAAGATACCGCATGAACCTTCCAGCTCTGGCCAACTGTTTAATTTAGTTTATTTATTAGTGTCAAAAGTAGGCTTATAATTAACACCTCAATGAAGTTACTGTGAAAATTCTCTAGTTGCCACACTCCGGCACCTGTTCAGGTGAACTGAGGGAGAATTTAGCACAGCCGATATACCTAACCAACATGTCTGTCAGACTGTGGGAGGAAACTGGAGTACCCAGAGGAAATCCATGCAGACACTGGGAGAACATGCAGGCTCCTCAAGACAGTGACCCAAGCCAGGAATTGAATCCAGTCTGTGGCCCTGTGAGGCAGCAGGGCTAACCACTGTGCTACAAAACATAAAAGTTGGACTTAGGTTTTTCTGAAGCAATGGGCCAGGATTTCCCCTCTGGACAGGAGGTCAAAAGAGAAACCCTTCTTCTGCCACTTGGCCTGCAGTGACTCTGCTCTACTTTCCTCCAGAGACAAGAGGAAAGCTATTGTTGCTGAACTAGGATGATGCAGCTGGATATATTTTGCAGCCCCACATCAAACGAGAAGATCTCACTTTTAAAAAGGAGCACACGCACAACAAAGGCTGTAGCAGATATTCTTTGATGATGACCTTGAAATGGACAAAGTTGTGTTTCTGTCACCATGATTGAGGGAGATTAATATGCCCTCTCTCTTCATTTACTGACCTAGGAACTTTACTGTTACCAAATTCGTGACAATTACCAACCTAGTCTTTTCATTTCCTCTGGTTGGCACACATATAAACAGTTGCCCATCTTTTTCAGGTGGATGGACCGCTTCATAGAAGAGGCCATCATATCTGCACCAACTCTGCGGCAGAGTATGTTACCCAAGCCCTATCCCTGTAAGCCCACACATTTACCATCTAACCTTGGGACGCTAAGGGGCAATTTAGAATGGCCAATCCACCTAACCTGCACATTTTTGAACTATGAGAGGAAACCGGAGCACCTGGAGGAAGTCTACACAGACACAGGGAGAATGTGCAAAGTCCACACAGACAGTTACTGAGACTGGAATTGAACTCAGTTCTCTGGAGCTGTGAGACAACAGTGCTAACCACTGCACAACTGTGCTGCCCACTTGCCTACCTACAAACCCATCTAACAATTGCATGAGATGGAATATGAGTATCAATGGAGCACGTGGGTGCATGCCACCCAACACTGATTATCAACTGCCAGCCATCCATTTTCCAGGCAGATCTTGGCAGACTAACAATTAAAAATCGCCCTAATGCCTATCATATATCTCCTCAATTTTTCTGTTGTCAGATTTGTGGCTTGGGTTTTCCAGTCCTGCCTGCAGCTGTACCCATCAGAGGCAGGAATGGAAAGTTCAGAGAGTTGTTGACTCCTGAAGCATCGAAAAATCTCAGCCACGGGTGAGACCAGAAAATCCGACCAATATCTAAATAATTTCATCAACAGCAAGTGAACTTACTGTCAAAGCAAATTCCACTGGCTGAACTCAATTTCACTTATTTCTTTAAAATAAATAAATCACGCACTCAGTGGCCTGTTTTCTTTTTTTGGCATTATCTTTTTTCCCAACTATTTCTAATTATAAATACTGCCCTTCTGCATTTTATCTTCCAGCTTCACATTTCAGGTTTACATCTGTCAGTCTCGCGTTTAAAGAATAACTGTCCGTGTGTCTTTTGTTCTTGGCTCTGTGACCTTAGCCAGGGGAAGGTCTTTGATGCTGATTTCCTCCTTTTTCAGCCATTCACACAGAGGTCTGTCTGTACAACCAGTTATACCCACTCCACTTTGTGGACTGAGCTTAGAGGAATGTTTCCTCATGTTTTCAAAAAGAATGGAGGTCACCTTGTTACAAATGAGTTAAGAGGCCATCAGCCTGGTGGTTTGAAATAGCCTATGATATTCCACAAATAGCTCATCTTGTTTTAATGCACAGCTTCAATGTCTACAGCTTATACACTTTGAACTCCACATTAGCCTAGTTTGCTTTAAAGGACAGCACTCAAATATAATTCAATCCCAAAATTATTTTTGTGAAGAGAAATCTGACCAAATATTTTGAAAAGTAATGAAAGTAGGCACCAGCTCAGTGCCCTGATTTGATTCAACAGGCACCATTGTGCTAGCCACTTCAAAACGTTACAGGGGTATTTAGACAGCCCCAGGAACATTTGTAAGCCATTAGATACACAGCATAGAAAAGGTAACACACAGGGATCTATATGGGAAACATGTGGCATTGTTCAGTAAGTGTTTCACAGTTATGCAGCCTCTTGAGTCTTTTAAGGTGCAGCACAAATCAAAATCACATATTGTACAAACTGTACAGCAGGTTAAGAAGTACAAATGGATTAATATTTGTGTGGAAGTTTATACCAATTCTGGATCTCTTTTAGGGACTGATAGTACCATAGGAAACTCATAGCACAGAAAGAAGCCACTTGGCCTATCAAGTCTGTGCCAGCCAAATAAAATGAGCCACTCAGCCTACTGTCACATGCAGCATTTGGCCTTTAGCCCTACAGGTAATGGCATTTGAGATGCATACTGAAACAAATTTTAAATGAATTGAGAGATTCTACCTCTTCCACCCTTTCAGGCAGTGAATTCCAGATGTCCTGAATCCTCTGAGTGAAAACATATTTCCTCAGCCTCTCTAATCTTTCTACCAATTTCATTAAATTATGTCCCCAAGTCACTGACCTCTCTGCTAAAGTAAGCAAGTCCTTTCCAGCCACTCTATCCAGGTCCCTCATAATTTTGTATATCTCAAATCAAATCTCCCTCTGCCTCCTCTGCTCAAAGGAGAACAACCTCAGTCTATCCAACCACTCCTCGTAGCTGCAATTTTCCTATCCTGGCAACATCCTTGTGAATCTCCTCTGTCCCCTCCCCAGTGGGAATGAGGTGACCACAGAAGTACCATTCCAGAATTTTGCATCAGACACCTAATATTTTCCATGGATTTCTGGCCCTGGTGTAGTGGCTCCCATCACAGCGGATGTGGCAAGCCAGCTACGAGTCTATTGACTTCATCAAGACTAGAGAATCCCACACTATCTTTTCTCTTTTTACAGAGTAAATATGACTAGTCCTTTCGTCAACACATGCCCTCTCCACACTCATCAGCCATACCTGCCCAAATGTACAGACCTCACTGCCCTAGTAGACACAGCTTCTATCATCTGTCAATGTGTACAAGCAATAAATGAAAAGTTAAAGTTTATTACAGGGAGGCTTACATTACCACTGCAATGAAGTTAGTGGAAAATCTCCTTGTTGCCACACTCGGATGCCTGTTCAGGTACACTGAGGGAGAATTTAGCATGGCCAATGCACCTAACCAGCATGCCTTTCAGACTGTGGGAGGAAACTGGATGAACCCACGCAGAGATGGAGAGAATGTGCAGACTCGGCACAGAGAGTGACCCAAGCCAGGAACCAAACCTGGGTCCTTAGCACTGTGAAGCAGCAGTGTTAACCACTGTGCCACCATGCCACCCCAAGTGGAATAGACTTTCCACCCCAGGCAAAAATAGAAATCTGAATGCAAATTGCACAATATGATTGCACTTGTTTTCAGAGGTGCTTTATTTCCTTAATTTACGACTCAAACCTATTTGCATATTGCCAAATGCAAAATCTGCCAGGTACTAGCATAATCAGATAGCATTTTAAATTAAATTTAAATTTAATTTATTTTTTAAATTTGCTTGAGAAAATATCCCTTGATTTTTTTTAATCATGTTTTTGATGCAGTTTGATTAATACAACTGAAATTGTCTTATTACAAAAAAGTATGTTTAATCACAGTGTCAATTCGTGAGCTGTAAGTAAGTAGATTTGAATGAAAATAACTTTTTTAAAGTATGCAGTGTCACAATATCCTGAGACTGTGTCCTTGTGTTTTAGATTCCTGGCCAGTGGAGCAATCTGTGTGTATACCCTATCAAACCCCTTCAGAATTTTGTAGGTTTCAATGAGATGGCCACTCATTCTTCTAAAGTCCAGAACCTATAAGTACAATTTACTCAGCCCTTCATCATAAGACAGATCCCTCATCCCAGGGACCAATCTAGTGAATCTTCTCTGTACCGCTTCCAACATAATTAGATTATTTTTAAATGTGGTGACCAAAACTCCAAACAATTCCAGATGTGATCTCACCAAAACCTTGTACAATTGTAGCAAGATTTCTTTATTCTTGTGCTCCAGTCTCCTTGCAATAAAGGTCAATATTCCAATTATTTTCCATGTAACTTGCTGCACCTGCATGCTAATTTACTACAGAACTTGCCTGATTAGAGCCAAATGCCTTTGAATGCCAAAACTGACAAATTTTGCATCCCTTAATATTCTGCTTTTTTATTCTTGTGACTCAAGTGAATCATTTCACATTTCCCTACATTATCCTCCATTGGCGATTTTGTTGTCCACTCACCTAACTTGTCTATTACCCTTTGCAGTTTCTCTGTTCCTCCCTCCAACTTATCTTCATACCTAGTTTGATAGATCAGCAAACTTAGATATATTATTCTCTGTCTCTGCACCAAGTCATTAATACTGTAAATATTTGTCAATAGAACTGATCTTCACGGCACTCTACTATTCACTGTTTATGCTTGCTCTCTTCTTCCTATCCATTAACTAATCCTCTGTCATGCTAACATATTACCATAAATGTAGTGAGACCTTGGATGGGATTTTCCTGTCTCACCCGCCACGGGAATCATAATAGGTTGGGGTGGCACAAATGGACCACACAAAAGACTGTTGACCTTAAGTGGGACTTTCCAGTCTTAGGGTGAGCACTGCTGGAAAATCTCGCCCTTAATTTTGCCTCCTAAAAACTTTTTTGTGGAATATTATTGAATGCCTTTTTGAAAATCCAGATATACTACTCTGTTTCCCTTTTATCTATCCTACAAATTACATTCTCAAAAAATTCTAATAAATTTTTCAAACAAGGACTCCCTTCCATAAAATCATGGTGATGTGTTCCAATCATGCAATATTGTAATGCTGTATAGTTATAACTTCTTTAATTATAAGATCCAACATTTTCACAACTGATGTTAGGATAACTGGCCTGTAATTTGATGTTTTCACTCTCCTTTCTTAAAAACTAGCGTAACATTTGGAAACTTCCAATCTGCTGGGACTGTTCTTCAGATGTGATCCTTGTCAATGTTTGCTGGTAGGCTTTCAAATCATAGTGAGCGTAGCAGCTTCGTTATGTTCCTGTCCAGTATCCACATACATACACCTCCAGCACATGACATTGGATAATATCTGAAACAGGAATCTTCTTTGTACGTAAAGGAGACAGATCTGATAAGTGTGAATTGTCACAAGATCCTGCAACAATATGTCAGTCTCTGTGGGATCTCTGCGATTTTCTTCCCTTAACCTAAAATGTGATACCAATTTTATCTATTTTTTAAAGAGCAGGTTCACTGTATTTAGTTAATACATGGAACTCTTTTCTGTTGTTTTAGACTGTGAGCACTCTGATTGTGGCTGAAACCAAGGTCTCAGGGATTTATCACTGTATAGCTACCAATGAACGTGGTTCAGACAGAAGAGGAATTAACTTCTTTGTTACAGGTAAGCAGCTATCTGCTATCAGGAGTCCTTGCATAATCAAAGTAAAGATTTAACACCGACTGTCAATATCTCGATCCATTTGCCAGCTTGTTTATATTCTGCAAAGGAGAAGGCAATCTAATTTGTTCATCATGATTGGAGGCTGTTCATTGTTCAGCAATCAGATCAGTTGAAGGACAGGGCTGGATATCTTCAGAACCAATCAATCAGGCTCAACTTTCTCGCACTGCTAGCAATATACAAAAGTCAGATTGAAAAGTTTTAAAATGAGCCAGTCACTTCTCAGCATGACAAGACTGGGTTTTGGCTCCTGAGAAATTAGCCAGCTTATTGGAGCAGCCTCACTAAACAGTGCCCCGAATCGGGAGACTTTTCACTCGAGAGAGGAGGGGGGGGGTGTTGTGTGTGTGTGTGTGTTTGGGGGGGGGGGGGGGGGGGGGGGGGGGGGGGCAGGGGGCAGGGTGAGCCTGGGAGGAAATCGGGTCTGCCAATCCTGAATGCAGATGTCAGGAGAACACAGGAATGGGCAAACAACAAAGCTGGCTGGTTAGAACACTAATTCAGGTCACGTAATGATAAAAACAAATATTAGAATTACTGGGTGAAAGGACAAGTGGACAGAAACATTTGGCTAGAACACTTCTCTTGTGGGGGTTTTGCCAAGAAGGGCAGGCAAGGAGGCTTCCTGTGCATAACTTCTTAACATTTTTAATCACCCTAGTTATTGGCACATACATTCATTTTCTAATATTCTTTTCACTGCCTTGCCAAGATGATTTTTTTCCCAGACAGTGGTTAGAATGTGGTTCTTGGGGACTTGATCGCAATTGTTTTAGAAGATTTTAGGCCTTCTAGTCCTTACCATTTACACTCCCACTATGGTCCCTCACATTCTTCATGCCCAGTCAATGCCAACTTCCCATCCACCTCCCATGGCACCCAATTTTATTTTACTCACATTCATGCACACAATATTTTCCACACTATTGAAACATAGATTTCATCCTGGTGGAGTAAATTCTTTTTTGATAGGCACCCTGCCCACATACATCCTGTGCACACCTATGTCTGTTACCATCTAAATGATCATGTATTGTTCAGATATTTAAAACAATACTCAAAATGATCTCTTCAATTGAATAAAAGCTGTCTTCAGGGTTTGTGGGATTTCCTATTATACAATTCTACAACATAAGCCTTTTAAGCTTATAACAGACTGCCTTCTCCGTTGATGTGCATCATTGTTATCTTATTGGATGCTGTTCAAGAATATTACTGTGTTTAAAAAGCAAGAATAGCTGACACAATTGAGAAAGCCTACTTTAGGTTGCCAGTTCTGAGATTTATTATTTTGTATGATGAATGGCAGCATTTTTTAGGGAGTCATTTCAAGGTATCTTAAACTTCAGATTCTGGTCAAATCTGAAAAGGAATACTCGTTAAAATGAATGTTTATGTGTTCATTCACACATTACCAAAAACAATGTTAGCAATCGTTGGCCTTCAACAAGAAGCTATTCAAAACCAGTAGGTCTGGCACTTAATGTTGAGTTAGCTGAACTAACCTGGGAAAATGTTGGGATGCTACAAATGGATTGTGAACCATGGGACAACAAAGGAGAAAAATATCAAAGTTCCCACAGCTCATCACTATCCAGTGACTGATGTTGGAAGATGAAGGCTAGGTGGGAGGAGGGCTCAGCTGTCAGCATAATGAGATAAGCTCTCTTTGCACATGCCTCAATGTTTTAACAACACCTTCAAAGCTGTAACTTCAAAAAAGTTGTAAGCTCAGGAAAGTAAATTGGCAAAGAAAAATAACACGCAAAACAGACTTTCACTTAGTTTATCTTTTCTTTTTCTATTCCAAATTATTTCTCCGTAAACTAGTAAGAGAAGTTTGAAGAAAAAATGATAAGTAATTAGACGGAAGTGTGTTTCTCAAGCACAACTTTCGAATCTCAGTGTTCCAAAGTTTTTTTATTAGTATCACAAGTAGGCTTACGTTAATTCTGCAATGAAATTACTCTGAAAATCTCAATACAAACACAGTACAAGTGATTAGCACTGTTGTCTCACAGCTGCAAAGACCCAGGTTCAATTTTGGCCTTAGTTGATCTGTGTAGAGTTTACACATTCTCCATGTGTTTTTGTGGATTTCCTCCGTGTGCTCTGGTTTCCTCACATAGTGCAAACATGTGCAAATTAGATGAATTGGCTATACTAAATTGCCCCTTAGTGTCAAAAGATATGTAGATTAGGGAGATTGGTAACTGAGCAGGATTACGCCGATAGGGCAGGAGGAAAAGGCCTGGGTAAGATATTCTCTCAGAGAGTTGGTACAGATTTAATGGACTGAATGGCCTCCTTCTGCATTGTAGGGTTTCTATGATTCTGTGCAGCAATGAGCATAAATAATATTTTCCACATTCAGTCTATGCATGTAAAAATATATTCTTAATTATTACTTTGGCCTGTCTATTACTGGCGATGTTATTGAGTAAATGTTGAGTTGAACAATAATTCTATTTTTCCACAATAATGGTGGTATGAAGCATACTTGCTGTTGCAAGATGCAGTGAGGATCATCTCTGCCTCTGAGCCAGGAGCTCTGGGTTGAGTGATATCTCAGGAAAAATTACAAAGGAAGGCGAGTTCAGAAACACAGCCAAACAGGTTGACAATCAACCTACAAATCCTTCCAGACACATCAGTGGCATGTGATAAGAGCAGGAGAGATTCCTGGCCAGCACGTGATGGAAAAATTGTTGGAGTCTCTACCATCACCATCTGTGGCTTCTCGCAACAATGTGAACATTAACACAGCAATTTGGACTCTATAAGCAGAATTTTCCCATCCTGCCTGCCATAGGGATCATACACAGGGACACAGACCTTGCAAAAATCTGTTGACATCAGGTGGGATCTTCCAGTCTTGGGGCAAGTGCAGCCGGAAAATCCAACCTTCTGGGTGAACTTTAACACACCATATTTACTGTTATCTTAATTCATTCCCTTTCAATGCTAAAGAAACTCATAGTAAAGTTAGTTTATTCCTTATTAAAAGAAGGCTGCACTAAGATTCTTAGTAAGAGATCTGGCAACACCAATTTTAAATCCAACCGATTGATAGTAAATCTGCTAGCTTTCAGCGTTTGTGCCTTCGTCAGACGAATGAGGTGTCCTGGTCTCCAAAATCACACATATCAGCACGGACAGTTTACAGATTGCTGATTAGAATGCGAATCCTTACACCTAACCTGCTATTCAAGTCTTAAAGTAGCTAACAAAGGAACACTGAGCACTGAGGTTAAAGAGATGTGTATTGTCTCCAGACAGCACAGTAAGTGAGGTTTTTTGCTAACCCAGGCAAGTCATGGGGGTTACAGATAATGAGACATGGAGCCAAGATCCCTGTTAAGACCGTCCTCATGTGTGCGGAACTTGGCTATCTGTCTCTGCTCAGCGACTCTGCGCTGTCGTGTGTCATGAAGGCCCCCTTGAAGAACATTTACCCGAAGGTTGGAGGCCGAATGCCCGTGACCGCTGAAGTGTTCGCCCACAGGAAGGGAACTGTTTTGCCTGGTGATTAGGTGTAAGGATTAGGGTGGTTAGGTGTAAGGATTCGCATTCTAATCAGCAATCTGTAAACTGTCTGTGCTGATATGTGTGCTTTTGGAGACCAGAACACCTCATTCGCCTGACGAAGGCACAAACGCTGAAAGCTAGCAGATTTACTATCAAATAAATTGGTTAGATTTAAAATTGGTGTTGCCAGACCTCTTACTGAGTTTACCCCAGTCCAACACCGGCATCTCTACATCATGTCTAAGATTCTTACAGAGATTTCTCTCTGTTGCAGCATAGTCCATCTATTGCATCCCATCAATAAAAATCCTCCGATTGCATCACTATAGTATTTTCCCATTTCTTAAAGTAGGTATTTTTTAAGTCAACTTGGGTGAAATTGCCAAAGTAGCTGCAATTATCAAGGAAGCTGCATTTTCATGTTACGGCAACTAGTGATTGCCTTGAGACTCATTTAAATTGGAACCCAGACTCCAAAGGTAAAATGATCATTTCTAACCCATTTCTTCATCCACTTTTCTGTTACATTTTACTAGCCAACCTTGAAGTTTCTGGTACTAATTAATATTTTCCATCAGTTTTCTCCCAATTATTGTCAAATAATACTATTACTTGTGGTTTGGCCCCTGTGGACACCATACCCAGATATTTTCTCCCGTGTCAAATACACAGAATGGGGAGACTTTCCATCTCTCAAATTCACTCTTTCAAAATCACTGCCTGGATATCAAGTTTTCAGTCCAGGGAGGTGGACCAGATCAGAAATTGGGGTGGGCAACACCCAAAGAATTCAGGAGATTTCCAGGTGTGGAGGAGGGTTGGCCTTGGTTATCTGGCACTGTTCCAAAATTAAAATTAAACAATAAAACATAAAACATCCTTGTCCCCTTTCACACCCCACAAACTACCAATGTCTCATCCGTGCTAATCCATGCTACCTCATGCCTTGTACCCAGCCCATAATCCTTCATACCCTCCATATCAATTTATGCCCATGTACCCATTCTATAACTCCTCAAATCCTCAAAACCCAGAGAATGAGATAAAATTAAATTCAATGAAATAATGTGTCTACTTCAGCATTTACTTCATTGACAAAAAAGTTCATTCATAAAAACTTATTTACTATATTTACGTTCTATCAACTAAATAAAGCCTTCAAACAACAACCATTTCATGCTAGTGCACAATATCTTACGGCCAAGCATTGGAACTCATAGCCCTACTTCAAAGAATTTATAATTACTTCTACCAGTCAAACTGTGAAATGTCAGACATCATACTATGATAATGGATGATTGTGAAATCAGTCATAAAGCAGTAGTCCAGTAAGAGAAGCCCTCAAGCTTATGTCAGTAGACACACTAACATGTCAAGCAATTTTTTTTTTAACACTCAGTTTTTTTAAGATTTAAAGGACAGGACATTTAAATGACTTGACAGTTCACTTTGACAAGTACTTCTGATACTTTTGACAGTTAATTTGGACAGTTCTGTTAGCAATCCCAATGAACTGGACAGTAATGCATTTATGCATGTTGATGCCTAATTCTACCAATTTCAAAGGGTACTTTATCTTCTCCAAATGTATCTTGGGACCAGATCCAAAAGGGCACCATAACAGTTCAAAGAATCCATAAAGTAAGGATCTGCTCTCGCCAGATAAAATCTGAACACTTCAGCTTTCACATTTCAAAGCCAGAGACACTTCCCATCATGGAAGTTCAGATCTGAATATACAAGTAATTAGCCAACAAGTTATTTTTTCTAATAAATGTTAGAAGTTACATCAGCTCAGTTACACTACAGTAATTCAGCACCGCCTGATTCCTGACTAAAAACATACCATTGCAAAGTATTAGAGATTGATGTACTTTTTGTCATTATTTAATAGTAGACTCAAAGGATGGGGTTTTCTGGCTGCATGCACCCCAAGACCGGAAAATCTCACCCGAGGTCAACAAACCATTGCATAGTCCTGTCCTGCCGATTGTGACTCCCATGGTGGTAGGATAGAAAAATTTAGCCCAAAAGAAATTCTTTAAATTAATAGTGTTTAGTAGCCAGTTTTTTTTAATAAAGTCAATAAGTTTATAGTCAACAATGTTTCCAGAACTTAAACTACATTCAGAATTGTTGCAATTGTTGCAGAATTGATTGCCCCTGGTTGATTGTGGAATGATAGTAATAGTATTCTGAAGCATGAATTTCCATTCATGGAAGTATTAGAATCTTCCTCTTGCATCTTCGAGTGATAAATAAATTCACTTTCTTCGCAAGTTTCACTTAAACTTATCAGAAAGGCACTTATTGAAACTGTGGTTTGGTAAAGTTAGGAGATGGATGCTTGTAATATTTCACTGTATATATAAATGTAAGCATGAGTAAAGATTGGTTCCAGTATTTTCGTTCACCAACTGGCTTTCAGGATTAGAACAGATTAGAACTTGATGTTTAAATCACTTCAAACAAACCTTTGTCCATGAACATTCAGTGTTCCAACCAAAAATATTTTATAATCAATAGAAACAGAAATGAAAAGGAAGTTAATAATAATCTTTTATAATTGTGTTTTAAAAAGGAATACTGAAGTGAAATTATACCATTATATTTTGAAAAGAAATTATTTGTATAATATTCCTGGCAAATGGACAAGTGCACCAGACTTTTGATAGACTCGGGCCTAATTTATATGTAGTTCCATTGAATAACTATTTTTATGTGAATTTTTTTTAAACAGGCATTATGTTGAGAATTCTATCTTTTGTTAAAAATCACTGAAGATGTTTTACGAAAAGACTAATGGATTTGATATGTCACTTTTGTTTACTGCCTTTGTCTGTTTTGGATTAGATCAGTCAGATGGCTTGCATCTCAAGGCAAGTGTCAACGAATCTCAAACTGAGGGAGACGACCTTAATCTCACCTGTGTAATCACGAAGTACTACATGAATGAATTTGCCTGGTATTATCAGTCCTTGGTGAAATCAGCTGAGGTTAATCTGAACAGTTCCACTCAGGTAGTTTACGGAAATTACTCCAACACATTGTTTCTCAGTATCAGAAACGTGACAGAAAGGAATACCGGCATTTACAAATGCAGAGTGATGAACAAGACTTCCAAGGAACAGTATGAGAAACACACTACGGTCTACATAAAACGTAAGTGAGTCCCCACAAGAACTTTAATCATTTAGATTGTTTCTATTTTGGCCCAATTAAGAAAATTTTAGATCTGCCTCATTGGATAGTTGCTTGCTACACTAACCTATAGGCTGTACTGTAACATTCAAGAAGATCCTCAGTTTGACCCGTGGCTTGTCTTGAGTTAGCCAATCTCAGGTGTCAGAAGTAGAGAACCCATGATTTACATGAGTTCCCTTGGTGCAGAAGGGAAATATAGCCATGGTTTCCGAACATGATCACAATCCAGAAGCCCCACTTGAATCATAGGGCACGATTTCATGGCTTTGCTCAATCTGAGACGGAAAATCCACACAAGGTCAATGGACATTTCTATTGCTGCCCCTTGTCCACTCCAATTTTTGATCCAAGCTAAGGCCCAATGCTGGTCACTTAAATGTCTGATTGGCACCTAATATAGTGGGTCCTCCCCAAAGGAGGTGACACAGGGATCTCACTGGGTCTTCAGCCTGTGCGCAAAACTCATACCATCTAGATTAAATATCACCCATAGTGTGGGCTAGTTTCAAAACCTGGAATGAAAGGATAGCTTCTAACTGCAAGATTCAGTTACCATAACTGTCTATATTATCAAAAGTTCAAAAATGAAATTAAATTGCAGATAGCATAACAGCTAAAATATTTTGAGACTTTATTTTAAGAGGAAATGGAATAGAATAGTTGGAATAGGACATACCATTGGTATGTTAGTATAACTGACCAAAAGGTCATTAAAGTGTTCCATAGGATTATGTAGGGATTGCACATGTGAACAGAATATTCAGCATAACCAGTTCCAGATTACCCTTTACATGGATACTTTCTGAATGCCATGTGCCCACTCAAATTTCTAAATCTATTATTCCTCCCTTCTTTAACTATCTTTGTAAATAAATGATCTTTAAATGCTAACACAGGCTAGGAATTTCCTTGGAGTTGCTCCAACTCTGTGGCATATCTTACTGGAATAGTGGAGAGAATTATCCAAAGAGTTCCTGCTGCACCTCCAGCAGAGTGAAAGAATGAAAAAAAGAACTTTCTGGCCACGGAATCAGATTTGTTCTTTAACTTTAAGTGCATTCCACAATCTCAGAAATCTGAAGTGTTCTCTGACCTAAATCATTTCACCTTAGATCTATGTCCTTTTGTTTCAGATCCCTCAGTCTGTTTCTATCTATCTGTCCCTTCATCATTTTAGCCACCTAAAATCATAGAACCCTATAGTGCACAAGTAGACCATTTGGCCCATTGAGTCTGCACCAACCACAATCCCACCCAGGCACTATCTCCATAACCCGATGCATTTACCCCAGCTAATTCCCCCTCACACTAAGAGGCAATTTAACATAGCCAATCCACTTAACCTGCGCATCTTTGAACTGTGGGAGGAAACCGAATCACCCAGAAGAAATCCATGCAGACACGGGGAGAATGTGCAAACTCCACGAGATAGTGACCCAAGCTGGGAATTGATCCCAGGCCTCTGGCGCTGTGAGGCAGCAGTGCTAATCACTGTGCCGTCATGCTGCTTCTCTATCAAATCACCCCACAATATCCTAAGAAGAATATCTCCAACACCCAGTTATGGGAAGTTATGTTTAATGGACCAGGTATATTGCAGTTTGTTGTCAATATGATTTTTTTTTAAACTTTCTGACCACAAAATGCAAAAGTGGCACAAAACTAGAGAGTGAATGCTTGTGACAAAATGTGAAATGACCTTAAGTTTGTGACTTTACATTAGCTATGTTACAGATTCATAGAGTTATTATTAGTTTCCCAATGGAGTATGTGTTGAGGGCATTGCAATGTAGTGGTTATATCACTCAGTTTCTAATGCAGAGCTATGTAATTAATAATGTGGATTTGGATTTTAAACATAGAAACTTGAGAATGTGAAGTTGTTTAAATGAAGGCTGGCATCAGTCAAATCTAAGCATGAAGCTGTTTAACTGTTGCAACAATCCTTTGGAATAGCACAATGGAAGCAAGCCCTTCAGCCCATTAAGTTTTTGCCAGCTCTTTCAAAGAGTAATCCAGTAAGTTCTACTTCACTGTATTGCCCTTTTACTTCTGTGATAACCCCAGAACTCATGTAGAGATTCACTGATTGACCAATTTACAGGACCTGTAGCATACAAGTTCTCTGGTAATTGGTAATGACCTTACCAGATGGAGTTTGTATACCGAGCCCTTTATAAAGCAGACCCCGGAGTTTGTCCATTATTGTATTGTCCTGATTGGGATCTGCTTGTCTTCACTACAAGCTTGAAGTTTTATTTTACTTTATTTTGTGCAATAAAGCACGAAGCATCTTTACAGGTGACTCCAACAGAATATTTATCCAACTCCAATCTGAGCGTTATTACTGAATCTGTATTAAACGTATCAAGCAACGTATTTCAAATCCTAACCACTCATTACATAATTGCAATGAATGGTTTTTGTCACCTCCAGCTCTTTTGCCAGTCACTTTAAGTCTATGTTCATGGTTATCAACTCAGGTCAACTTAGCAATAAACAATGTTCTCAAGAATGAACAAAAAAATTCTTTAGGCTTCAGGCTGAATTAATGTTGAATGATTATGCTCCTTCAGACTATTCCAAAGCTTTAGAAAACAATTACGCTCCCTTCTAATTATATTAGCATGTTCTTTCCATCCATATCAATTTTAGGCCAAAGATTAGTTTAAATATTTATAGCCTGATGTGAAAGACAAAATGGTCAACATAGCTGGATAAAGCGGAATTTCTACTGATGATATCTTAAAATATTTGAGCTTATTTCTATGGGGAGCCTTTTTACAAACGCAACAATTTCTCAAAGCCATGATTTCATCTTTTTGAGCAATTCTTAATATACCCTCTTGAAGTTTAAAGTTTATTAGTGTCACAGGTAGGCTTACATTAACACTGCAATGAGGTTACTGTGGAAATTCCATGGTCGTCACATCCCGGTGCTTGTTCAAATACACTGAGGGAGAATATAGCATGATCGATGCACTTAATCAGCACGTCTTTCAGACTGTGGGAAGAAACTGGAGCACCCAGAGGAAACCCATACAGACACAGGGAGAAGGTACAGCTGTCACACAGTGACCCAAGTCCAGAATCCGGGTCCCTGGAACTGGAGCACTAAGTGGGAGTGGTGAAGTAGCCCAAATCTGACATCTCTAAGTCCACGCTATGTTTTATTGTTCCTCCAAGTTAACTGGCCCTCCATTGACCCCGATCCTTCACTGACTAACCATTAAATCAAGATAAAAGAAGAAATATAAACACTTATTATTTTGAAAACTATTGTTCTTCCATAAATTTTTCCTGAGTATAACGCTGCCCAAAATTCACCCATTAGACTTTGCATTGCAAAGGTTAGAAATGTGCAAAGTGGACGGAGATAAATTTCCACTTACTTCCAGTAATAGCATGTTCATTATAAACATATCAGTCTGTTTATTTCATTGCGCAGATGGTTTTCCATCAGCATTGTCAAAACCAGTTTGTTTACTCCGTAATCATTAATTGTTCCATCCTTATTGCTTTGACTTGTATAAACCTGATCTCCTAATGTTTAAAATGATCGAGATGATTCCGTGATACAAGTACCATGAAGAGCTGTTCTTGACAAAAGTGTGGTTCAGAAAGTCAGCATTCACTTATAACAAAAAAAAATTGTACAAATTACAATATGCATGCCAGATCTTAGAACCAATCTGTAGAGATGGAAAAATTGACACTGTTCTTCATTCCAAGCGAAGGAAGGGAATGATAAGCTTCCGTTAACTAAAACAGAATACTACTGGAAATCTGAAATAAAAATAGAAAATGCTGGAAAGTCTCAGCAGGTCTGGCAGCATCCAGGGAGAGAAAACACAGCTAACAATATGACTTCTTCACTCCAGAAGAAGATTTATGCAGACTGAAAACATTAACTCTGTTTCTCTCGGCACAGATGCTCCTAGACTTGATCAGTTCTTGTTCTTATCCCTAAACGCTATTCAAATACTCTAACTGAATAGTATGCTAACGTGGAACACAATTTAAAATTATGACGTCCTCCCTGGTTCAATATTTTGAAGGACTCCCTGACCGGACCCACACTTGGAAAGCAGTGTTATGGAACCACAAAACCATACCTGACAGAAATCATGCAAACATACAAACAGGATGTGCAGGAAAAGGCCACGTAGTCCATTAAAGCAGCACCACACTCATAATACTAAGAACTTTATGAATAAACACTTCCTCCCATCCACCCCGCTTCCCCACGTAACCACGTCTCTCAGAAGAGATAAAATCTCAGATCCGATTATAGGGGAATAGCTCCATGTTTATTTCCTCTTGCAATTAAACTCAGTCTTGATGATCACATTGAAATCAATACTTTCAGGAGAACAAAAGAAGAAAAATAGAAAAAAGCCAAAATGAATAAGTAGAAAAACATGTGCATTTCATTGCAGCTAAGACCATTCCAGTTTTACAGAAGAATCTGACAAGCTTGACTGTCAACAGCAGCAGTACTATAAGCCTGAACTGCAGTGTCAATGGACGACCCCCTCCCAGCATTACCTGGTACAAAAATGAGCAACAGATTCTCCCAGCTTCAGGTGCAGTATATGATATTTACTATTTTTTTCCTGAACAAGATGATGAGAATAGTCGATGGGCATGCTACTTTGTTTCAATAATTCTGGTCTCTCTTTGGTCATGTTCTCAAACACTGGGTCTTAATGCTTCACTTGGATTTCTCAATTAAAAAATAATACTTCACAGTAATGAGCGGAGATTGCAAAACTGATGTTTTTTAAAGATACATTTTTTTTGTATCTTTAAATAGTGTTAGCTGTTAACAATTTTATCAGCTCCGTCTTATGTCCATCTGGAAATGGTATTTGAGGCCTATGGGGCAGCTGTCAAGAGAATAACTGCCCTATCACATGTGGAACATATAGACAATGTTTCTTGGCAGACCTTTGAAGGGTTTATAGTTCAGACAGTTGCCTTTTTGGTGATGGTTTATATTCTAAAGTCACGTTCACCATGAACTTTTGACAAACATTCCCATCTGTCTACATAACAATAGTCGCTGCATCGCACATTGCCCTGAGTGCTTTGAAATGCTTTGATCTGAAAGTTGCTGTCGTAATGCAAGTATTATTCATGGTATTTTTGCACAATTTTGATGGCACTTCAAGAGATATCACATTCTGTGTGTATCATTCTTCCAATGTGCGTAAAAATTCAAAGAGACTCAGAAAACATTCTCGCATTCCCAGCAATTTGTCCTTGATCAACTTACTCCCATCAATCAATTTTTATTCATTTCCAATTTTTGATTCTTTTTTCATTTTCATTAAAATTTTCATCTGCATTTTTTATTTATCTGTTTTATGTACGACAAAATTCTGAGGGTGAATTGGTGCAGATACCATGAATATCAGTACTACAAACATGTTTACCAAGTCAATGACAAAACAACCACATCTTATTCTCAAAATAAATTGTAACAAGTACATAAATAATATATTTGTACCAAGTTTTATGTCTTTAAGTTTATACCTTAATTTGGTTTGGAGGCAACCATAAAATAAAAAGTGCAATATACAGACAGGATTTAACTGTGGTCACCTGAAAACAGATACAATTAGCTTTTGTAAACCAATATGTTATGTGATACCAAAGCCTACCAAGTGCTAAAGCTCAGATTAATTCCCCAATATATCAGGTTACCTGATTTGAGCCAGAGTTTTTTTGATTTAATTATATTTATTATTGGCACATGTATTGAGATACAGTGAAAAGTATTGTTTCTTGCATGCTATACAGGCAAAACACACTATTCATAGAGTACTTAGGGGAGTAGGAAAGGGGAGGGTGCAGCCACAGCCAGGGTGAGAGGAAGATAAACTTAATGTAACGTATGTCCATTCAAAAGTCTGTTGGCAGCAGGGAAAAAGCTGTTCTTCAATCAGTTGATATGTGATCTCAGACTTCTATATCTTTTTCCTGGTGGAAGGAGATAGAGGATAGCATGTCCGATGCAATAAGTTCTCTCAGCAACCTTGGATTGGACAGCAAGAATACCTGTGCCTAAAGGCTAGATACTGCGCAGGTTTGGAGGTAAAAGTAGGACAATTTATGATAGTTAGATTGTGTAAATTAAATTGCTGATGCTCACTCTATCAAACATTTTAAAAATTTGTAACCATGGAAGTAGCACGCAGCATGAACCGGTGCATTTGGGAGAGAAGAAGAGCAAAGCAAAGGGAATGGAGTGAGGATAGAAATATATTCCATTAATACTGATCATTGTTTAAATCATACTGGGATTTTTTCTTAATATTTGAAGACATTATTAATGAAGAGTATAAAAACATTTGAATCACAGATTCGGTTTACACATTCACCTCAGCTCTGTTTCCTTTTATATATCACCTTAATAAGATGTCATGAAAGTGTTTTACAACCTCCACCGTGCAATAAATCATGAGAGAAAAAGAGGAGCTTCTTACATCGTTGCATAAAAATAAAATCAGATGCATATACATGAAGTCACGGTTATCTAATTGTCTTACCAGAGTATCAAGTGCTGTCAACTTTGCCAAAAAATATCTTGTCTGTCTGAGGATTTAACATGTAGAATTAAAAAGTGGATTTCCACATTCTCCTGTCTTTTTGGATATTTCTTTGTCTGCTTTTCTCCTGAGGTTGGTGACCTTTGTTGAGGTGCTGTTCTATTTAGAATTATGGAATCCTGTCAGTGCAGAAGGAGGCCATTCAGCTCATCCAGTCTGTACAACACTCCAATGGAGCATCTTATCCTGACCCTAACCTTGTAAACCCATGTATTTATTCCACTAATCTTCCAAACCAAACATCTTGGGACATTAAGGAGCAATTTAGCATGGCCAATCCAAAGATAGATTCAGCAATACTAAATGAATGGATTGTACTTGCATTCATGCACTTGTTGCCCCATCTATGTGGACATTTGACATCTTTAAGCTAAAACATGTTAGCAGAGTATGAAAGACATTAGATTCCCACCACTGATTATTCTCCAGCGATAGCCATTCCATGTAGAGGAAATGCAGACATCAGGTGATTGTGTTATTCCTTCAAAATCTCATACTCATGCCAAGGTCAACATAGAAGTAACAACCATTTCAGGAAGACATCAGAAAATGTATCTGTAAAGATAGTTATCAGAAAAGGAGACAAATTCTGATTGGAAAAAAGGTATAGATTGGGAAGATAATACTGATCTAAGATGGTTGTGTACTGCAACTATCATTGACACACATGGTGGTTAGCACTACTGTCTCACAATGCCAGGGACCCAGGTTCGATTCCTGGCTTAGGTCACTGTCTGTGTGGACTCTGCACATCCTCCCTGTGTCTATGTGAGTCTCCTCCAGATGCTCTGGTTTCGTCCCACAGTCCAAAAGATTCCCTGGTTAGGTGCATTGACAATGATAAATTCTCCCTCGGTGTAGCCAAACTGGCGCCAGAGTGTGGCAACTATGGGATTTTCACAGTAACTTCATTGCAGCATTTATGTCAGCCCACACTAATAAATAAACATAAACTTAAACACTTGACTGAAACATCATAGGCTACAGTCCAGAAATGATTGCTGTTAATAAAAGCAAACAAGTGTAATACATTTGTTTAGTATCTCTGTATCTGTTATTTTAATTTATATTGTTCCACTGAAGTATGAAAATGTTTCACAGAGGTGTAGGGGAATAATACGGATGTCAAGCTTTGGAAGATAGAAGGAAGTGATAAAAGTGGTGGTATTTAGGGGGATTCTAAAGGAGAGCAAGGTGAAAGAGCAGGATGGCCTAAAGAGGCATTCCTGAGAGAGGGACCTAGGTCGATAGAGGGGTGAGAGGAATGGGAGAAGTACAAGATGCTGGAGTTAAAAGAATAGAGGATTGGTGCACCCTGGCATTAAGCAATGCGGGGCAACCTCTTTTGGTGTTGGAGAGACTTATAGAGGTGTACTGGGCAAGTTATGGATGAATTTTAACACAAAGGTGAGAACTTTATTCATGTTGGTTGTTTTTTGTGATGCAGAGATTATGCTTAGCTCATGGTTCAACAGAGCACCAAGATTGTGAACTATGGAAGCATGAACATATTTAAAATAAATGGATTCTTACTTCTATTAAAAACAGGCTCGGAGCAGAGTTTTTCAGATGCTGGAGCTACATGTCCAGCTCTCTGAAAGGTCAATGAGGAATCCATCTCCATAATCCCGCTGCCCTACTGCCACTGAACTTTCAACAAGTGTTAATTGCCTAAAGTTGAGGCTTTGCCCCAACTGAGGGCCAGGTCCTACCTTAAAGAGTTGCCAGCCAATCTGATTGACCAACAGCACCAGGAGTGAGTAGTGGCCACAAATGGGACCACATGGAGTTTCTGAAGATGATGCCAGGGTATCAACAGATGGAGGATGAGGGGGGTGGGTTTTAGAGCCTGTGGGGTAGGTTAAAAGGAGAGAATGACCTTTTTCGGAGGTGCCTTTGATGAACACAGGGACATCCTAAAGAAGGACACCTTGGCCCAATACCAGCCTGCTCAGTTAAAGCCTGCTCTCCACCTGCTGAGGGCCTTTCCCTACAACAGAAAGAAATCCCACAACACCAGTTTAAAGTCCAAACAGGTTTATTTGTAGCAAAAGCCACCTAACGAAGGGACAGGCTGGACCAAAAGTTTGTGGCTTTTGCTACAAATAAATCTGTTTGGACTTTAAACTGGTGTTGTGGGATTTCTTTCTGTTTCACCCCAGTTCAATGCTGGCATTCCCACATAATGACCTTTCCCTACCACAGGTAATATTGCGGCAGGGCTGCCATGAGATTCTTTAGTGGCCATTAATTGGCTACTTAAGAGCCTCAACAGGCTGAAACCAATGCCTCCACCTCTCTCTGAAAAATAGGAGACAGGTCGGTTGAAACGGTTCGATGGTACACGAGCCCCACGTGACATTTTATGAGACTGCTGCCTTCAAATCATGGGGGAGTGTAAAAAATTGCTCATGATGTGCTGTTACGCACTTAGTAATTTCCAGGTTCATGTCTTAGAAGTTAAAGGTAAAACCTCTTGGGAAACTTTGTGGCATGACCCATCTAGATGAGGCAATGAAAAGCGATTATATTTCAGTAGGTGCATAGAAGTTGGTCATTATTTCTTTACAATTTAGAATCACTCTATGATCCTAACTTAACTTTTATTTGTAGCAGAAATAGCCACGGAAACAAAAAGTTAAAATGGAACAAAGATTGTATTCTTGACTGCTTACTTATAACTTTGGGAGACATACTGTGGCAAAAGACCCCTTAAATATTAACGCAACAATGTCATTTCTTTCCTAAACCCAGGCATTTTACTGGAAGCGGGAAATAAAACTTTAACCATTGAAAGAGTCAGATTTGACGATGAAGGAGAATATAAATGTAAGGCAACCAATGAGAAGGGAACTGTGGAAACCTCTGCATACATAGCTGTTCTAGGTATGGATCTGCAATAACTGCCTGCCTCATTTTGAGAGAAATTGTGGGTAGTGGATGATAACATGAAATGTCCTTCTCCTATCGTATCTGCAACACTTTTTCTATAGTATGGCCACAACTGCTGTTTCCGTAGAATCCCTACCCTGCAGGAGGAGGCTATTTAGCCAATGAAATCTGCATTGACTCTCTGATAGAACATTTTACCCAGGCCTCATCCCTGTAATCCATGTATATACCTCACTAATGTTCCTAACCTACATGCCTTCAGACACTAAAGGGCAATTTACCATGGTCAATCCACCTAACCTGTACTTCTTTGGACTGTGGGAGGAAACCAGAAGTACCTGGATGAAACTCATGCGGACACAGGGAGAACATGCAGACTCCACACAGACAATCACCCAAGACCAGAATTGAACCTGAGTCCCTGAAGCTGAGAGGCAGCAGTGCTAACGTTATACCACCATGCCTCTGAATTTTATTTACAGATGGCCAATATCACAGAAATTCATACCAAGGTCAACATAGAAGTAACAACCATTTCAGGAAGACATCAGAAAATGTATCTGTAAAGATAGTTATCAGAAAAGGAGACAAATTCTGATTGGAAAAAAGGCATAGATTGGGAAGATAATACTGATCTAAGATGGTTGTGTACTGCAACTATCATTGACATACATGGTGGTTAGCACTACTGTCTCACAATGCCAGGGACCCGGGTTCGATTCCTGGCTTAGGTCACTGTCTGTGTGGACTCTGCACATTCTCCCTGTGTCTATGCGGGTCTCCTCCAGATGCTCTGGTTTCATCCCACAGTCCAAAAGATGTCCTGGTTAGGTGCATTGACAGTGCTAAATTCTCCCTCGGTGTAGCCAAACTGGCGCCAGAGTGTGGCAACTATGGGATTTTTTTCAATTTCAGGATCTTATGTAATCAGTAAGGAATTTGATCTGTTCAATCACCATTAATAAATGACCCATATTTAGCGCTGCCTATCTTTGGAGTCATTGCATGCATAAATATTTTTGTTAGTAATTTTATTTTGGTGCCTTTGTTGCACACTGAGTTGGCCATTACTATGGCAAATTCAAGTAACGACTTAACAAGATTTAATAGTTATGTATTAAAGTTCCACCTGCTTGCACTTTCAAAAGGTCAAAAGCTATCACTGAAACAGGTCGATTCCAGTTTTGTCCTTTGAAATACTGTACATTTCTCTTCCCACCAGTGGTGAGTGGTACCTGTCACCATAAATAAATTCAACTCCAGGACATGTTAAACTTTTTCTATGAACAATGACAATTTTTTTATGATGTCTTTTAATTCTTTGTCTTTTTTAGGGTCTGAGGAAAAATCCAACCTGG
Organism: Sphyrna mokarran; assembly: GCA_024679065.1. NCBI lineage: Eukaryota > Metazoa > Chordata > Chondrichthyes > Carcharhiniformes > Carcharhinidae > Sphyrna > Sphyrna mokarran. The sequence continues at coordinate 76,374,686 of JAGIQG010000004.1, read as the reverse complement.
AACTGATTATTCTGGTCTGTACTGGGGTCGCAGCTACACTATTCTGGCTTTTACTCACGCTTTTTATCCGCAAGCTCAAGAAGGTGAGCTTATAAATTATCTTTCTGGTTGCTAAATTTATGTTGCACCATGAAAGGTTCAAAAGGGGTGGCATGGTGGAACAATGATGTGGCACTGATGCCTCACAGCCTTTCGCTGATAGTATAACTTATTTGTTATTCACCTTGGCTTAGATCCTGCCCACTTACTGACATTATGATAGTATTTGTTTTGTAAGTTTTGTGTGGGTGGTTTTCCATGGAATTATGTTTTCGAGTTCCACTGTTACATTATCTAGGAGACCTTGGCAATCGATAAACGAAATACTGTCAGAGGGATGGTGACATCTAATCTTAAATTTAATTTGGTGCCAGCCCAGGAGTTTTTCTTTTTTAAAAATATATTTTCATCTGTTAACAGGAAGGACAGATAATGCCACCTTGATGTCCATTACTTGCACAATGTGGAAGTTAGTTGGCTAAAGATGTAATTTATGTCTACTGTCCAATTAGTGCAGTCAAGTAAGCTAGACTGAATATTAGGCCAATCTGTACACAAAGAATCCAGAGTGTGCCCAGGTTAGCCACCTGGATGTGTTGAAAGCTTCAATTCTGAACTCAGGTGAAACAGATCTAATACAAGTCCCTCACGCTGGCATTGCATAAAGCAGGGTTGCTGGATAGCTCATTGTCTGGCTCTCCTGTCTGCTTGTGTGTCCCCTGGTGGCACTGGACAAGATCAAAGAATTAAGGCATTGTTAGAAAATTTTGGACTGACTGACTACCTGTGGCACATGGTTCACTAATGCAGTCCAGCAGTATCTATAATTTCCCATTTATAATTTACAGTGACAGAATAGCCAGCAACAAGAAGTGAAGGATTTTTCTCTAAGCACTCCCAGTGTAATGCAATGCGTTACATCTTGCATTAAAAACAGGTTTGCCAACTACAATTAAATTTATCCCTGAAAATTTCAACACGAGTTAGCCTATGTTTCAGTCATTAATTGGCCTTCACACCCGTCCTTATGATGCACTTGTACTACTTTTCTATGCCAAAAAAAGATTCATTATCCAATCAGAAAATGTTTGCTGTTAGTCAAACAGTCTCTTTTCCCTCCCATTTTTATGTCTGGTAAAGCGAAATATTCAAAGGAAATTGAAACAAAAATCTTTTCTAATGCCCCTATGATTTTTCTCCAAGTTTGCAGTGTCTTGGAGATTGTGGACAGTGTCCTGAGATCTGGACTCAATTTTGGTCTCAGGTCATTGTCTGTGCAGAGTCTACACATTCTCCCTGTGTCTGCATGGGTTTCCTCTGTAAACTCCAGTTTCCTCCCATATCCAAAGATGTGAAAGTTAGGTTGATTTGGCCATGATAAATTGATTCTAGTGTCAGGGAAATTAATAGGTTCATGTGCAGGGTTATGGGAATATGGTATTATGGGATTGTGATTGGTACAGATTGAAATAGACCAAATGGTCTCCTTCTGCACTGTGTGGATTCTATTTTATTCTATTCTAAAATGTCAGATGAAGAACAAACATGCAAATTTATGGTACCTCACTGCTTCAAGCTGAATGACTTCAGTAGCTACTTCCATTCAGAGTTTCCAGTTTACCACCACTTGAAGTTTTGCCAGGGCATTATGTACATCATTAATTTGTTAATCAAGCATTAAGCCCTGATCAGTATTCTCTACAATACACTTCTAGAGCAAATGGAGATAACAATGTTTTCTCTTTTGCTATTAGTTTTCTCCCCATTTGGAAAACTTGGTGCCATGGTTTAAATCCAGGTGTTAGCCATAGTTGAGTGGTAAGATTCACCCCTAAATCAGAGAATCAAGACATTCTTTGGAGACCTGAGCATGTAATTTGGCTGATACTCCACTTTTGGGAAAACCATCTTTCAAATGAGATTTTAAATGTCTGTTTTTTAAAGATCCCATGAAACTATTTGAGGAAGAACAGAGGATTTTTCCCTCGCATCCAGCCAATATTTACCCCTAAAAAAAACACCTAAAACAGACCTTTCTTATCATTTACTTCCCTGGTTTCCTTCAGTATTGCAGTGACCACATTTCATAGATGTTTAATTGGTGATAAAGTACATCCTGAGGTCAGTATGTAAATGTAAGTTCTTTCTTTAGTGATCCCTCGGGGCAGTATTTAAATGCTCACTCTTGATATCTAATTCTAAATAAATTATATTTATTAGTCACAAGTAAGGCAGATATTAACATTGCAATAAAGTTACTATGAAATACCACTACTGGTGCTTTGCTGGAACTGGGTTCATTTCCTACAGGTCTGACTTGAAAAACACCAGGGGCAGAATTTTGCAGCCTTGCTTGGAGATTTCCGTTCTCGGACTCTCACCTACGCCGATAGCGGCCAAGATGGTAGAGTTCCAGCGTACAATCTTTACAGATTTACTAGGCTCAGTCAGTCACATTTTTTATAGGCCCATTGGCTTTCACCAGAACCACACACGGTCTGAAGAGGCAGCAATTACAGTTAAGTCCATCACAGTAGAACATCACCAGCATCCCTTGTACTGCCATGGGAAAATAAATGAAGGAATTTTTTAAAGAAATCTCACATAGTAATGGATGGTAGAAACTCACCAATACTCCTCAACCTTGAAGAATTTGTGATGTTCAGCTTTGCTGGGGCACACAAACATAGTAACACAACAGATGATATCTATCTGCAACTTGAATACTATTAGAATATATTTAACCATTATATATGTAGAAATATCACAATCCACTATTTGCAGCAGAAAAGACATTTCCTTTTTCTAACCCTGTCTCTTTCAGTTCTGCATTAAAATCAATAGAAAGTTTATTTTAGCTCATGCTGACAGCCTGCTCAACTATGTACAAAAGTAGCATTCAAACACAGAGGTGCAAAAATTTCCAGTGGGATTCACTAATCCAGGGCAGGAACGCTTGGCTAATTATTTTTAAAGCACAGGTATGCTTTTGCCTATTGTGGTGACAACACCAAGAACTTGGGCTTAGAGTAACTAACTCAATACAGGACAGAGTTTTAGTCTGGGATGCTCCAGAAGCGTACAGCTCACCACGAGACTGAATGGTGTTTTTGCTCACCAAACAGTTAACAGAGCTATTCGGACAGTATTTACAGAGGAACAGGTGAAGGAGCTGCATGTGTATGAACTGACAATGACCTATAATATTTTTGCAGCCAAGTTCTGTCGATGTTAAAGCTGGATATCTGTCAATCATAATGGATCCAGATGAAATGCCATTGGATGAGCAGTGCGAGCATCTCCCATATGATAGCAGTAAATGGGAGTTTCCCAGGGATAGACTGAGACTTGGTAAGAACAGCAGCACACTTATGGTTAGGATGTTTTAAAATACATAATAATGTAACGAAAGGCATGAGTTAATCTTGGTAGCAAATTTTCCTTTGTTTTGACATTTTAATTTCAATCTGGATTCACTACTTCAAACTAATTGGCTAATTCTATTAATGATTGGTTTTATCAGTCTTGAAATCTCACGATTTGCTTATCTAGCTACAAGGGCTGGATGTAATGCAGCTTGTGGTGGTGGCAAACATGGTGACTTGGGCCCAATTTTGGTGAGAGAGGGCCTATTGTCAGGAAGCAGAACCTTCTCTAATTAAGTGGAAGGTAGAACAGTCTGACGCAAGATTCACAACCACTAGCAATGGGATATTTTTTCGAGAGTATCCTAGTGCTTCACGTTGTTAGTGTACAATTGACCTGGACCATTTGATGGGCAACACGACAGCTCAGTGACTATCGCTGTGCTGTGCAGATACATGGATTTGGGCCTGTGTCTGTGGGAGTTTGCGCATTCTCCCCGTGCTTGCGTGCGTTTTCTCCGGGCGCTCCGGTTTCCTCCCACATCCCAAAGATGGGCTCTTAGGCTAATTGGCAAAACAAATTCTCCCTAAGTTGTCTCAAATTCGGTTTTTAATCCATAGATCTATAAACATGGACAGGGATCGCGGGTAGAGGTGGCGGTGTGGGCTCGTTGGGCCGAAGGGTCTGTTTCCCATGCTGTTTTGTTCTATGTTCTTTGTTCTTTGATGTCAATTAGGCTCTTTAATAAGCCAATTGACACCAATTATCCCTGAACACACTGCAATTTAGTAATGGCGCACAGATTAATGAAGGCCACATGACTTTCTTGCACCCTTGGAAGGCTACCCAGCAAATCCAGTGACCTCCTGGTGAAGGGTCTCCTTCATGATCAGCAACTCTGTGAGGAATCCAGCATTGAGTAGAAGACTTTTTGCTGAAAGTTACCACTCTACTCTGGACTTCAACTCCTCCTTTCCCATAACCACCCCCCCATCCCATGACCATCATCCTGCCCTTGTTTCCTTTAGTTTGCTGTCCCATGATAATCTTAGACCTTTGGCGGGTGCAATAATACCAGCAATCACTGTGTCTACTGCCAAATGGAAGCATGGTCTTGGCAAGCGACACTTCCATTACTGGGGAACTCAATTTTGTTAAGTTCCTGGCAACACTTGATTTCATTTGGCTTCCCTCACAGAACTGATGGAATTTCACGTCAGTTCTCTTACCACTGAGTGAGATCTCTGTCAGCCTGAGAAAACTCCAGCCATTCTTTCCAAGCTTCTTAAATTGTGCAACTATTTATGCCTCCATACTGCATCCTATCAGCTGTAAACCTTTAAAATCCGAGCTTGTGACACCCAACCACTGCTGGTTCTATCCGATCTTCTCTCCTATTGTTTTGAAGATTCATATTATCCTGAAGGCACATTTGTTCTTTATCTGGATTTCTCAATCAAAGATTGAGAGTCCTATCTAGAGTCAATTTAATAACAGACCTGCAAAGTCTTGTGATCTTAGGAGCAGAGCTCATTACAAATTTAAACCGCTGTCTGCCAGTTGCATTACTTGAACAAAATATATACGGCCCTCGCCACACATTTCCTAGCAGCAAGGGGTGCAATGGGAAACCCCATTGACAATGGCAGGACCACAAGATCTCCATACCAACAAGTAGCACGTTTTCTTCCGCCACTGCAGAACACATTGTGGAGAGGGTGAAAAATCCTCCCAATACTTAGAACCCTGAATGCTATTTCCACTTAATGGTTCCCATGTGCATTATCCCCATTCTGTCAATCCCTACAGTGCAGAAGGAGGCCATTCAACCCATCGAGTCTGCACTGACTGTCTGACAGAACATCTTAACTAGACCCACTTCCTTTCCTATCCTCATGACCCCATTAACTAAACTATACATTTTTGCAGTACCTGGACAAAACCCATGCAGAAACGAGTGAGGGGGGTGGGGGGGAGCGGGGAACAGGCAAACTGCATACAGCCACCCAAAGCCAGAATTGAACTCAGGCCCACTATACACTAGATCTATCTTTTTCTTGCATGTAGACAATGGCTGCCCCAGTATGCTCAATCTCTGATCATTCTTCACTGTCCTGTGACCTATGAGGCATGGCTTTCAAAATGGCCAACCTCCCCAAGACTGTTCAGAGGAAAAGCCAGGCTAAGTGTTCACCTCATTGCTACCGCTTTTACTCTAAGTTCAATCAAGAAAAGCAATGTGTATACTTTGTAGATTAGATCAAGTGATGAACTATTGTCTCTCTAATCAATTTTAGGAACTTGGTATTGTTGCAGAGTTCACTTCATATTGCTAGATTTTTCACATTGAGTTCCATCTGTCTACTGTTAAAGGTTGGGGAGGCTGATTTAAAAAAAACATTGTAAGCTGAACCTGTTTCTTTTTATCTAATGCACAGGCAAAACTCTGGGACTTGGTGCATTCGGCAAAGTGGTGGAGGCATCTGCTTTCGGCATTGATAAATCTTCAACCTGTAAAACAGTGGCTGTAAAAATGCTGAAAGGTACTTTTCTGCACCCTTGATAAATATAGATTTCATGGAGATATAGCAGTTATTAAAGTCAGCTGTCTATAAAGTACTGTGCGTACAGCTACAAAAGAGGGGGGAACTGTGCTAATGCAGTTCCTTTATCAGCAGAAATTTTGTCCTGCATATTGGAATTAGTCAGAAATCAATTACAGTATTTATGAAGACAATGAACAGGAATTTTTGTGTGGAATTTAGTCAGCGGCATATGAGCTAGGACAACATGATGGCACAGTGGCTATTGCTACAGCCTCACAGCACCAGGGACCGGGTTCAATTCTGGCCTTGAGTCACTGTCCGAGTTTGCAGTTTGCACATTCTCCCCACGTTTGCATGGGTTTCCTCCAGGTGCTCTGGTTTCCTCCCACAGTCTAAAGATGTGCAGGTTAGTTTGATTGGCCATGTTAAATTGCCCCTTAGTGTCAGGGGGATTAGCAAGGTAAATATGTGGGGTTATGGGAATAAAGCCTGAATGGAATTGTGGTATGTGCAGATTCAATGGGTCGAATGGCCTCCATTTGCACTGTAGGGATTCTACTAGACTGCTGCATGTCTGCAGCTTGTTCATGCATAGGAGGAATCAGCACATCAGAAAGTTGGAGCACTATGAGATTCATATGCAGTGATCATTCTAAAGGACAAAACTGGCAAATCTGCAGGCAAATACTTGCAATTGTCATGATTAGACAGATCCACCAAATAGCACTGTGCATGAGCAATTGGCTGACAGTCCCTTCAGGCCTGTGATGTGTTCATTTTGTGCCACCTTCTCCAGCGCTATCCCTCTCAGAGGTACCCAGCATTCACAGTGGGCCTGTGGCTTTGGGCATTCTGACTGGCTTCCCCACGTACTCAAGCTACTTCCTGTCACACCCTCAGATGCCCCAAAGCTTCATAAGAAGCAAGTTTCTTTTGAAGTGCAGTCACTATTGTTTGCCAGGCGAGTAGAATAGCGAACATTTATGCGGTAAGATTCCACAAACACCAGTGAGGTATTAGGTTTGTTTTAGTGGAGGAATCATTGCCTTACAAACCATTGGGAGAACTATTTATTCTTCCACAAAAAATTGCCATCAGATCTTTGATATTCAGCTGACCATATAGATAGGGGACAGAATTTAATGTCCTGTCCTGTGGCAGGTTTGATGGTGGAAGCACTTTAGTTAGACTGGAGGATGCGGGTAAGGACCCTGCTGTCTTCATGTCTCCACCCCAATTAAGTACATGCAAGGGGAGGTTCATGGACAGCCTTCCTACACATCCCTCCTCCCCCATCCCACCCCAGTTGCAGATATCAAGTCGGCAATTAATAATCACTTGAGGTCCTCTTCTTGTTGCTGCTGTTATTTACCCAGCAGCATTGCAGGGATCATAATAAACAGGATTATTTGCAGGCTGCCAGAGAGAATCCATCTTCAATTATTCCCAGTTCCTGATTCAGCGAACCAACATCGGGAAGGAGGGATTGTCATTGAGAGCTATGTCTTGCCCATGCTCCTGACCACCCAGCCCTCAGTCATTGTAACCCAACCCCCGCCTCCCCACCCCCCAACTACACTTACCATGCATCAATCACTGTGACTTGGGTTTGTGGAAATCCTGAATCTCAGGTGAGAGTCATACCAATAGAACTATCATCTCCCTATTGGCACTGTCTTTCAATAGGACCACCAGCTTTTGATTAATGGGTGGGAGCTCCACCCTGAGGATCCTTGATCCTGGGGAAGGTCCAGTCCTTTCCAATTAGATACCTAATTGACTCAGCATGTTGAAGGCATTCCCAAAAAGAGGCAACATGAGATTCTTTCTGGCACATAACGCCCCCTGTTGCCATAGTCTAGCATCTGTTTGGGTCAATGCACCTAACCAGTACGTCTTTCAGACTGTGGGAGGAAACTGAAGCACCTGGAGGGAACCCACGCAGGCATGGAGAGAACATGCAAATTTCACACAGTCAGTGGCCCAAACTGGGAAACCAACCTGGGTCCCTGGTACTATGAGACCGCAGTACTAACCACTGTGCTGTCATGCTGTCCTCTGGCATTCACTCAGTATTGTGCTTAAGTTTCAGCACAGATTCTGTGCTCATGTCCAAAAGTACAGCTCAAAAATAATTTCACAGCCAGAAGCGAGAGGGTTATCACTGAGCCTAGTTTAGTATATCAGATACTATAGCTGTCAGTCCAGCACAGCACTCCACCATTATAGTCAGAATAGTGCCAAATACTGTAGTTATTACATTTATGAAAGCAACTAGTTGATGAAGCACCAGTGGAGGTCCTGAGGATGTGAAAGATGCTATTTAATTACAAACTCTTTCTTTAACTTGTCAAGAGAACATGGATTTCTCCATTCACCCTTGAAAACATTAGATATGTAAACAGCAGTTTAAATTTTTGTATCAGATATTAATCATACATTAACAAATGCCACAATACAATAAATAAAACATAAGAGACAGCACTGAAATATTAGTGAAAGGATATGTTGCCAAATCATTCTTTTATCCTTTAATGTAAATTGTTGTGATCATTTGAAATTTGGCCTTCTTGCATTTGTCCTGATGAGTGCAAGACAAAAAGCTTCAGCAACATAGAACATAGAACATTACAGCGCAGAACAGGCCCTTCGGCCTTCGATGTTGCGCCAACCAATTAGGAAAAAGCAATGACCCTCTAATCTAAACCATTCTCTTTTTATCCACGTCTCCCTTTCCAGCAATATTCAGCTCTGCACTACCACTAAAAGCCAGATTTGAAATTTCTATAACAGTTTGTTTTAATCTCTGGATTCCACTCTATAATTCACAGAACAGTTATATTTATTTGGAGGTTTCTGGTTTTGTTTAAGGTACCAAGTATGGCTTTAAATGGGTTGTTACAATAAAAGGCACAGATCCTCCTGTACAAGATTAAGCTCAAATTACAACATCATTCACTTCCACGTTTCTCTGAAATGAAGCGGCACGATTTCAAATTTAACAAGAACTGTCTCACAGGGACACTGAATTGAACCTAACAGATTAACCAAAGACTATCCCTGACCTTCGAAACATGTCTACCAACTGTAATTCAGAGTTTAAACTTGGAGAGGTGAGAAGCCAGAAGTACAATGAGAAGGTAATAAGGAAAGATCAAGGGACAGGAAAAATTGAGATTTCAATTTTTCTACACTACAAACAAGGAAGGAACACATCCTGACCATTCTATGTTCCAAACTGTTAACTTTGTTACCTACACGTATTGTTAAAGTATTGTTTGGAACGGGTGACCTTACAATCAGTTTATAACACAAACTCAAGATATTTATTATGAGAAGAAATGAGATCAAGGCCAAGTCTTGAGTTAATACCTTATCACTTCCTTGTTCCATTAACATTCTAAAAACAGCATTGCAACCTTGGCTTTGTAACCCTGCTTTGTAGATAGTTCTTCCTATTCTATGAAATCATTTCAATCTCATTCTTTAACAGAAGGGGCTACAACTAATGAATGCAAAGCCCTGATGTCAGAGCTGAAAATTCTTATCCACATTGGCCACCACCTGAATGTAGTGAACATGCTGGGAGCCTGTACCAAACCTGGAGGTAAGAACTAAAAACTCCTCAACTGCTACAGCACTCAAGAATTTTGATAGGTCTTCCAAACTGCCCACCTACTGATAATATCCTTCCCCTCTCCAGAAACCTTTCAAATTGTCTGTTGAGCTTATTAATACTGAATACTTTAATGAGCTTTTCAGTTAACTTACTCCACAAGTTGTACCATCAATAAACTAACTTCTTTTCTAGGTGTGCACTCTCCTAATTTGGGCTAAGATAACAAAACGGCAATTTGTAGTGAAGGTAAAATGAACCAGTCATGTGTATTGTGTTGTTTACTTCACTGCAGTTTCACATTGTGGATGTCCTTCACCAACACACAACTAAACAACTACAGTTTACCAAAATAAAACATTGCATTTGTGTATGTCAAGGGAACTCAGCCAAAACTTCACATTCAGCTTCAGAATGTTGGTTTTGTGAATCTCTGGCTCCAATGTTCTTTTAATGATGTATTAAGAGTATAATTCAAAGGAAGCTTCTGTATTATATATTGCCTTTCCATCATTTTGTTTACCGAGAATAGCAGTAGCAATGAAGTTGCAAGTGCTGTAACACACATGCAAAACAATGGAGTGACAATTGAGTCAGTTTCTGCAACCACCAGTCAATGATATGTTTTTGACTGTTTATTTCTTCAAAAGCACTTTCTTATGGAGCCAGACTGATTGGACTGCTTCCTCATCACTCCACAACAGTCAGAATTATCATTACTAATACACCTATCCAACCTATTCCAGGCCCCACTCTCCACAGACTGTTCCAATACCTGGAACTTACGTGAGGGCCACCATTGGCAAAGGCAGTGAGGGGAGTCATTCAGATATCAGGCCTGAGAGTCAACTCATATCATAAAGCAGGCTTTCTGCTTCAGGTGCAGACTGTCTCCACAGCTCCTAGTCTGTATCTGAAAAGGGCCATGGACTAATTTCTTTTCCAATGTTTAAACTTGGATGAATTGTTACACAAGAATTATAGCATCATGGAATGGTCACAGCGCAAAGAAAGCCATATACCCATTGAGCCTATGAACATATGAATTTGGAGCAGGAAGAGGCCATTCAGCCTTTTGGGCCTTCTCTGTCATTCAGTAAGACTATGGTTGATCTGTTTGTAACTTCAACTCCATATTCCTGCCTACCGATATCCTTTCATTCTCTTATTAATCAAGAACTTTTCTAGCTCTGTTAGATTCAAAGGCTCTGGGCTGAATTCTCACGTGGTCAATTAGCAATGGAAGGTGGCTTCCTGTTTGCTGGTGGTGGGATTCTCCGTCCTGCCGCTGTCCATGCCATTTCATCACCGAGAAACCCACAGCTAGGGGTGCGTTGCTGGCAGAACCAGAGAATCCCACTGGCATGAACAGCCACAGAGTTCAGCCTCTATTCCAATTGCCTTTGAGGAAGAGGACAGTAAGAATTCTCACAACACCAGGTTAAATTCCAACAGATTTATCTAGAATTGTAAGCTTTTACAGTGCTGCTCCTTCATTATTTGAGGAAGGGAGTTCCAGAGACTCATGACCTCAAAAATATTTTCCTCATCATCTTAAATGTGTGGCCAGATATAATTTTTTTTTAAATGAATAAACTATTAGCTATTTTTTATTGTTATTTTAGTGTAATAACCAAATTGCAATCAATTACAACAATTAAGATTTATTTTCATTTCACAGTCAAACTTTTCTATCATAAACGTATTTCCTTACTGATAAAACTATGAAAACAAACTTGAAAAGTTAACAATGATATCTTATTTCTTTAATCAAAGAAATGAGCCCAGTCTGGCAATAAGCCACATGGACCAGCAAAGTTTTTAAGGTTTGTTCCTGGTCTGTGCTGAGTTTGTTAATCTCAGTATGGCAACAGAAATGTTTCAACTGGCCAAAGAGTTAAAACTGAAAAAGAAAACAAAAAAAAAATTAGTCAGGGTTTCTATTCCCAGTCATTGTCCAGTGAACCTAACTGCAAAGTACTTGGTTGTTCCTTTCAAGTTAGCATCCAAGTTCTGACAAAAGGTCATCGACTTGAAGTGTTAACTGTTCCCTTCTCCACAAACGCTCCTGATTGGCTGAATATTTCCAATGTTTTAGGTTTTAATTTGTGATTTCCAGCATTGACAGTGCTTTAGGACCAGATGACAATTCTCTATGATCACAGACATTTGTGGTGGTAATTTGCTGTATAATATTATTTTCTTCAGAGAATAAAGGAAATCCATCATGTGTGGGTCATTTGATTCTCCTGTGTTTCTTTGCACTATCTCTATCAAAGGGTTACGCTATGCTATTAATTGAATGATGAAGTGACTAACAATAGCTAATTAGTTATTGTTTAACATATACCCGTATTATTTTGATTGATGAATTCTGATAATCCTGACATTTATAACTAAAGGAATAAAATATAAAGGGAAGGAAGTTGCAACTATACAAGGCACTGATGAGACCATATCTGGAGTATTGGGCACAGTTTTGGTCTCCTTATTTGAGGAAAAATGTAATAGCATTGGAGAAATTCAGAGGAGGTTCACTGGATTGATTCCAGAGATGAAGAGTTTGTCATATGAAGAGAGTTGGAATGGTTTAGATATATACTTTTGGAATTTAGAAGAAATGAGGTGTGATCAAATTGAGGTGTACAAGATGATAAAAGGTAGGAATAAAGTAGATGTGGAATGGATGTTTCCTCCTGTGGGATGTTCTCGGATGAGAGATTAGTCTTAGGAAAAGGGATAGCAAATTTAAAACAGAGTTGAGGAGAAACTACTTCTCCCAAGTGCTTATGAATCAGTAATTCGCTACTCCAAAGTGCAGTGGATTCTTGGACAGTGAGTAAATTTAAGGAGGATTTAGACAGATTTTCAATTGGTAATGGGTTAAAAGGTTATGGGGGAAGGCAAGAAAATGGGGATGGGGGCATGTCAACCATGATTGAATGGCGGAGCATACTCGATGGTCTGAATGATCTAATTCTGCTCCTGTATCTCATGCACTTACGAGGAACAATTTTTTTTACATATAATTCACAATCAGCATAATAGTCTTCTCAATATTACCCCTCACCTAAGGTGTGGTGATCCTGAGGTAAAATCACCACCTGTCCGATTCACTCCCTCCCCTCCCCCAAGGGAAGAGCTGATCCTATGATCGTCTGGGACTAGGGCAGCTTTAGTAAGTTGTAATGGATGTTTTGTCAAGCACAACCTGCAAAGTCAGGAGCAAGAACTGTTTCCAAGCATAACAAATTGTCTGTAAAAATTAACTTTTTGTGGTCGAGTCGCCAATTCTAAACTGATTTTCTTTTTGTTGGCATGCTTATGCAAACATGCAGTGTTCTGTGAAGATTTTTTAAAAAGTTCTCATGACATAGGTAGTAATTGACTGTTTGTTCTCTGGAACCTGTTTGTTTTTCAACAGGCCCTCTCATGGTAATTGTAGAATATTGCAAGTATGGAAACCTATCCAATTACCTCAGGAGCAAGAGAAATGACTTCATTTTAGTCAAGGTATGGCCAAAAACTGAGAACATGAATGTCCAAGCCTACTTTGGTAACCTGAAGGGTATTAGTTTATCTAACAGTCCAAAAATTGCAATCAATATGCCTTATTATTATACCCTTAGGAATACAATTTTGTCTATCAGCCTTCTGGCTAACTCATTTGCATTCATCCTATTGCAGTCATTACCTGGTTTGGAACAAAATAGATTAACCATTGCACTGAAATAAACTTGCAAAGGAATTTTAACTACTTGCATAAATATTGCACTATTAGATAAAATGAAACATCTTGCAAGTCCCTTTATTAAAAAGATATAGACATTAACACAAATACCAACACTCCACTTGAAATGGAAAAATCATGAAACAGGGAGGATGGAAAGAAATATAAAACAAAACACTTCAGTCATGTGAATTAGAATCTACTATCTAAAGGTCTTGTCTTATATATATCACCATCCCATTAAATTGAAGCACATACACAACACATAAGGACATTTCAGCTGTTACACATCTAAACAATATCTATTCACTATATAGAATCATAAAATCCCTACAATGCGAAAGCAGGCTATTCAGCTAATCAAATCTGCACTGACAATAAACTCACCCAGGCCCTATCCGACAACTTCACATATTTGTCTTGCTAATCCCTCTAACCTATACTAAGGAACAATTTAGCATGGTCAATCAACCTAACCCGCACAATTTTGGACTCTGGGAGGAAACCAGAGCACCCAGAGGAAACCCACGCAGATATGGCAAGGATATGCGAACTCCATACAGATAGTGACCCAAATTGGGAATTAAACCCAGATCCCTGTGAGGTAATAGTGCTAACCACTATGTTGCCATGTTGCTGTACCGTGTTGAGTCTTTGACATTAGCCCTAATCATGCATTGCCCTATCTATTGAGTACACCTGACTTGCTGATGTCTCGATAAACTTTTCATCCATTCTTAGTGTCAGAAAAACGTCAACCAGTCCGAAACACTTTTGGATGAGACCAGCCCCGATGCAATGGAAAGCATAAAGCGAAGACTGGAGAGTGTGGCGAGTACAGGAAGCTCAACAAGCTCAGGCTTTGTGGAAGATAAGAGTTACAGTGATGCGGAAGAGGAAGAGGAAGGTACGTTCATCTTCCTTCCTTGCCTGTAATACATTGGGAATAATTGAATTGCCGCGATTGTTTCCACGAGCATAGCAAGACTATTAAAAATCTATAACAGGAATAATTTGTTGTATGAATAGGGGACTTCCTTTCAAATTAAACTCAAGAGACTCTCTGGAAGGCTCAAAACAGACCTTCCAAATTATCAAAACATCCTGTTGGACTTTACAATATCATTGAACTGCTTGGACAAATCCAATAGCATTGGGTTCTTTATGCTATTGTTAATATTCAAGTTGCTAGTGTCAGTATACTGAATGGTATCAGAAGTAAACAACCCTGATAAGCTTGCAAGCTGATAATAGTCTCAAATCCAGATGGAGATTAGCCTTCTGAGGGATGCAAATGTCCCCACCCCCCAGTTTATTACCTAGTTTGTGTCCTCAAGGTGAGGGAAGCCGATGTTTAGGAATGGAATGTGCTTCCAGTTTGAACACCAATATCAGCAGCTAGCCCTCAGGTCAGCCTTGCAATAGGAACATGCAGAGTAATACTAGTTTTGTACTGAGGACCCATGTCTGTACCATGAAGGTTTTCATCTTAATTACACGAATACCTGGTTTTCACATCCTTTTTAGCCTTTCCCTGCGCTGCGACCAACAAATATGCAAAGTGCTGCTGCTGGATGGCATTTAGTAGAACTTTCACCCAGTTTCAACTCTTAACCTGTTGGTCAGTAGTGAGGGCCTTACAAAGTTAGCCTGTGCAGATCCTATCTTAGCACTGAGTAAAATCCATTGACAGAAGCCTAACAGTACAGTAACTGCACACCTGTGAGATTGCGCTCACACGCTATCTTTTAAGCAGCTTTTATGGTTTGAACAACTGCTTCCTGGACAATCCAGTCAATGTGCTTCCACTTGTATTCTGAATTTCAGCCAACAACATATAGAGGACAAATCCAGGTCGAAACTGCTAATTGCAATAAATAATGATGTATTGAAGATAAAAGATTGGCACTTTTGATTCATTTACATCCATTTCTCACTGACACTGAGTCTGTTTTGCAGATGCTGAAGATCTATACAAACGACCAATGGCTATGGAAGACCTGATTTGTTACAGTTTCCAAGTAGCCAAAGGCATGGAATTTTTAGCTTCAAGGAAAGTAAGTTCATTTCCAATTCTTGTAAACATCAGGTTTTGGCCTCAGCAGAACTTTGCACTTTCTCTCTCAATACTAACCTACGTCTTCATATCAAGCAAGAATCATGGATATCCTTGTCAAAATTGGTTTAATAAAATTGGACAGCTTTTAATCATTGCACTTCATGACCTCGCTCGGGCAAGGCTCATAAAATCCTGCCCAAGGTGAACACAGGATTCCATTCGGTGAGGTAAAATTCCACAGAAGTATCACATTTTAACTTCAGATCGAGAATGGATAGGTTCACCTGTCAGGTTGCCACTAGCCCAAACTGTTGGATTTGAGATCTGAGTCATTTTGAGGCATGGTTCAGGTTGAATTGCTGAACTTGCTGCCACCAGAAGTAGTTAAGGAAACTAGATTAGATGCTTTCAAAATGAAACTAGACAAGCACACATAGAAAGATATGTTGAAAGTCTAAGATGAGGTAGACAGAATAGAAAAGATTCACGTGGAATATAAATGTTATTAACACTAACTAGATGGGCTGAATGGTTTGTGTTTCTGTGCTATAGGCTCCATATAATTCTAAGTTCTATACATGCTAAAATATAAGGCAATTGCTTCACTACACCATAGCCAGAGGACAGGAGCTGACTTTGATCTAGAATCACAGAATCCCTACAGTGCAGAAAGAGGCCATTCAGCCCATAATGTCTGCATCAACCACAATCCTATCCAGGCCCTTTCCCCTAAACCTGAAATATTTACCCTGTTATTCCCCCTGACACTGTGGGATAATTTACCATGGTCAACCAACCTAATTCACACATCTTTGGACTGTGGAAGAAAACTAGAGCATCCAGAGGAAACCTATGCACACATGAGGAGAATATGCAAACAGGTGGCGCGGGCTCGTTGGGCCGAAGGCCTGCTTCCCATGCTGTTTTGATCTTTGTTCTTTTGTATCACACAGACAGTTGCCTGAGGCCAGAATTAAACCTGGGCCCTGGCTGATAATTGGTGGTTTGTACCAGAGGACAAGGGGACAGGCCTGTAGCAGGCCAAACTTCTCAACCTCAACTAAACTGTTATAGAGACATTCAGCAGAGTCTAGTATCTCCCCATAGAGGGGGAAAATCTGTGTGTGAGCCAAGCCATGTTATTATTGCACTCTTATTGGAAGTCGAGAATGTGTTGGCATTGATAGAGGACCTAGCAAAAGCTGTTGGCTTCCATCTTTGGTGAACAGCAGAAGCTAACAAAATAAATCCCCCAAAAACTGAAAATTAGTGTTCAGTAAAAGAAATACAATCCAATGTATATAATAGGCTTTATTTCTAAGCTCCTGAACATTTCATTTTACTTTCAGTGCATCCATCGAGACTTGGCAGCACGCAACATCCTGTTGTCTGAGGGAAACGTTGTGAAGATCTGTGATTTTGGGCTGGCTCGTGACATTTACAAAGATCCAGATTATGTACGGAAAGGGGATGTAAGTTTGCAGGATACCAGCATTCGATCACAGAAGTTGAATTACTTGTGCCTCTTGTTTCTCTGTCCAGCGGCTGATATAGTCTTGTGCACCTTTGCAGGCTCGTCTCCCACTGAAATGGATGGCACCGGAATCCATTTTTGATAAAATCTACACAACTCAGAGTGACGTCTGGTCTTTTGGAGTGCTACTGTGGGAAATATTTTCTTTAGGTAAGCATGAAGGAAAAGGAACAATTAACATCGAGAAGCAATTATGAGC
This sequence comes from Sphyrna mokarran, assembly GCA_024679065.1. NCBI lineage: Eukaryota > Metazoa > Chordata > Chondrichthyes > Carcharhiniformes > Carcharhinidae > Sphyrna > Sphyrna mokarran. The sequence continues at coordinate 76,357,597 of JAGIQG010000004.1, read as the reverse complement.
CTTGCATTTAAGATCTAAGTGTTGTCCGAGGCCGCATGTCAAAAATTAGGATTAGATGTCTATTTCAAAGTTATTAGTCCTTAGAAGATGTATCCAGTTTTTTTAATACTTTGTGCATAACTCTGTTGCATAGAGATACCTTTGTGTTTCGGGATCTGCTTATAACATTAGCATTAATAACGCACGGATTCAAAATCAGTTGGGTGGATGGGTGGCTTGTGATACAGAGCGAAGCCAATAATACAAGTTCAATTCTCACACCACCTGAGGTTATTCATGAAGGCCCCACCTTTTCAACCTTACCCTTGCCTGAAGTACGGTGACCCTCAGATTAAATCACCATCAGTCAGCACTTCCCCTCAAAAGGGGAACAGCAGCCTATGGTCATCTGGTACAATGGTGACTTCACCTTTTACTTAATTAATTCCAACAGGAAATGCTATTGCCTTGAAATTGTGACGTACAATAAATAACTAAGGCTCTTAACATGTCAGGTTTAAATGCTGTTATCCAGTTTTAGAAAATCTGACTTCATTGTTTTATGGAACTTGTGATTTTATCAAGTCTTAATTTTTGGAGAATGTCGATGGCAAAGGCTTAGAACTGAATTGCTTGTTTATTCTTCATTGAGGAGTTGCGTATAGCATTTTAATTGAAAGTTTATCAAAATTATTAAGAGCATCTACATCAGCTACACCATTAAGTAAGGTGAAAAATAGAACTAAAGCATGATCTCTTCTGATGATTTTGTATTACTAATGTAGTAGGAAGATTTCCTAATTTTCTTTGCAATGTTTTTACAATTTTGCTAAAAATAACAAATATTTTCCCCTATCCTCGCACATAGTAAACAATGAGAACCTTACCTTCCTGCACTGTGACCTTGCAGTCTATAATATCTGGATTTAAAATGGTTAAAAATCAGGTCTGAAAATCTTTCAGCCAATAAATACTCTGCATTGATCTCACTGCCAAATTGGACAAACTGAATGGACCATTCTATTCTAGTTATCCAAGTGATAAAGAGCAACCTAACATTTATACACTTTCTAAGTTTTTATTTACAGAGATCGACATTACAAACATGCTCCTCCTAACCAAACAACCATTGTTTCAATTTGCTGCTGTTTACTTGAGCACAAGCGAATCTTCAACCATTTGAACATTACTACTCAATTAGCAAACAGTTAACACAGAGTAATTTAAGAAGAGAATAAAATAATCTGGAGGTGATTTTGACTTCAATGGTCTGTATCAGGCTGCAAATTCAGCTTCACCTGCTTTCTGCTTCCGTCAAAGACCAATTTCAATCTGTGGGTTTTTAAAAAAAGGAATCATGGTTACACTAAATTAACAAAAATAAAATCAAAGTTAATGTGAAAAGAATCACATGAAATAGAAGAGAATACAAATCCAAGGCAACTAGGTATGGCAATGAAAGCTGACCAAGACATCAACAGCCACATCCCATAAATGAATTTTAAAAATGAAACATATGCATGGTAGGATAAACACTTTGATGTCAAATATTATGCGTTGGGGTTTTTAATTTAGTGATTTAGTGTCAATCTGACAATAATAAAGTGATTCTTGATCCGCAATATTAATTTCAAAGCCAATGACGTCGATTGCCAGATGAAAAGTAATCTTCAGTCCAGAAAGATTATATTTCCCCTGAATGTAATGAATTCCCCAAGATTAAAAGATAATCAGAGAAACTAAGTTTACATCTGCACACTCAACATTGAATAAATGCAATACTTGAAACATAACTGTTAGTTTGTGGACTAGATGAAGCTCAGAAATTTAAAGACATGTTAGAACTAGACTTTATTATTTATAAATTGATGATAGTCACGTATTAAAGAGTGGAATGCATCACCATTATTTGATGGCTGACCTTGAATGATAACAATTATGGATATTGATTCTTGCACGTATTTCAACCATCTATTTTATTCTCCTTTCAGAAGCCAATATATCCAATTTTGTTTGCTGATTCAGAATGCAGCTTTGAAAAGTTATGAATTGAATCTGTTCAGTAGCATTTTACACATTGCAGTTCTGTGGGATTTCACAGTTTAATTTGTTTTCTGTTGCAAACCTCTTTTCAAATCTCATTTTAAAGGAGTTGTAGATTTCTGCATGATTATATTCATTTTTCCTAGTTTGTAGAGCATTATTCTTCATTTTCTCAACAAAGGAGCATATGTGTGCTGTGCCACAGCCTCCTGTTTCTGTGGATTTCATCACCACGATTATCCTTTGTGTCCGAATATTTGTCCTGAGGGCCAAGCGGTTGTTGGACTATGGGGTTGGTATGGAATGTGGTGAGGGCTTTGCAGTCCAAGCGTAATTCTACCTCACCCAAACAGCTACCTGTGACCACTTTCTAACAAGGTTAACTGACTTCTAATCAAAGAGAGAATCTTAACTATTTTTCACTACTCTTGCTCAAGACACTGAAGGTACATTAAGCTCCTACAGTGTTTCAACTGGTGTCAGCGAATTTAGCATCATACAGTAATGGGAATCGGGTCCGTCCACTTTTTTTTAAGTTTAAAGCTTTAAGTTTTACTTTGTGCCACAAGGAGGCTCACCTTAACACTGTAAAGAAGTTACTGTGAAAAATTTCCTAATCACCATACTCTGATACCTATTTGACTACACTGAGGGAGAATTTAGCATAGCCAATGCACTTAACCAACATGTAGGAGGAAACCAGAGCACCCAGAGAAAACCCACACAGACACGAGGAGAACATGTAGATTCCGCACAGACAGCGACCCGAGCCGGGAAACAAACCCGGGTCCCTGGTGCTCTGAGGCAGCATTGCTAACTACTGTGCCACCCCTAGTTCACATGACATGATTCTCCAGCTGTCAGTGACTGCTCACTGAAACTTTCCAAATTCTTTTCATCTCTGATTTTTACTATCCTTCATAACAAAGAATCTTAACCAACAGCCAATACGGACATTGTTTAGTGATTTACAATATTTGCTTTCTTCACCAACAATATAAAATAAAACCCTTCAGCTTCAGTGAAATGTTCTGAAAATGAGCCAAATTAAAACAAATAATATTCGATAGATCTGATGGTTTTATAGATGTTACGATTTAGTTGGATATTTTGTTTTTTGCAGGGCTGCTACATGTTATGAAATGAATAGCAGCACAGATTGCGCAATGTTTTGAATTGGTTTCATGTGAAGTTTGACTATTATAGGCAAAAGGATAATATTTCTGCAGAGTAAGCAGTGAGGGATTGGCATGATACATAAATACAGAACATAAACAAGAGCTAATGAGTAATGAACAGCAGTAAATTGGCCACCCAGTTAGGACATCTTTTCAAATTTAATTAAATGTATATCCAGTCGAGAAACCTCCTGCATCAGATACCACTATTGAAAAGATGGATTAGACTTAGCAAAAACAGTAGCCACTGTCTCACCTTGTGCAGTAAAGTAAGAATGAAAATTTAAGGAATATCATATGCAAAGAGAACGAATGATTGTTTCAGTCTGAAAGCTTTTCACAAGTTTATAGATCGATATATACTGCTTCTGTTACAGTGACAAATACAGGGTGAGATTCTCTAGTCTCCCAGCTGCTTGCTTTTTGGCAGTGGAAGACAGTGTGCTATTCATTGGTGGTGTTTTTTTCTGGATCCGCCTCTGTCAATGGGATTTCTAAATCACTGGGAAACCATGAGCAGGGAGTCGGTGGGAGCGGAGAATCCCTCTTGTGTTAAGAGCCGCAAAATGCCAGCAAAAATACGCAAATAAAGCTCAGTAAACACTATGCCCTCCATTTTCATTTGGGTTGGAGAGGGTCTTCACCTTAGCCACAGCCAAAATTTCCAATGTTTGTCCTTGAGCGAGGCACCCACTTTTACCAGGATGGAGGAAGAGGGATAGGTTGTAGTTTGCATATCCCTGGCTCACTGAGGCGATTTCACATGAAAAAGTGCAGCCTTTGGGTCCTTTTGGAGAGATGGGGGAAGGGTGGAGGTCTTTTGGGTAGATCCAGAGACATTCCTGGTAAAGGTCAGTACTCTTTGATTTTGTTAAAAGTTAACATGAAGTAGGTAAAAGCTGTAACTGTCAGACATTTGAATTTCATATTTCATGCCCTTCATATTTAAAAAAAACTACAGTTTTTTAAAAAATCAGTGCTTGTTATTTCATTGTCTATTGACATAAGCTTGAAGGTTATCATTATAGAATTTTTGCTCCAAGCCTGATTTCACAACCTATCAATGTCACATTGAGGTGCCTGTCATTTCACAGTTTGTTTGACAGTTCCAAGTTATTATAAAGTCTTAGGGCTATGAATACAAATGCTTGTTTTCATAGGGGATTTAGTACTTGAATAAAATGATTGTTTTTATAAGGGATTAAGAAGTTGAATGTAGTGAGTGAGTTTTTTTTTAAATTGCGATATCAATAGATTTTATTTCATCTCAGAATAGCATCAGAGGTCTGCGATATGATGGTTATTGGGTGAATGCCACAAACAGTAGAAGAGAAAAAGGTGGTGAAATGGAAATTAGGGACATCTGGTCCACCGCCTAAGTTGCATTTGTGGAATTGGGAATACTCCTGACTCGAGGGAAGAAATTCAACCCTGAGAATGCTTTTGCTTGCTCTATAATTAGATGAAGATTTATCTTTGTCATGAGTATTCTGAGCTTTATTTTATGTGATTTTTTTGCAGAATAATGAAAATACAAAGTAGAAAATAGTAGAGTAGGTTTTCCTCTTCTTGTACTTGGCAATTAAGGATTGCCTGGCCAGTATAGGGAGGAAATTCAGCAGAGGAGAATTCCACACTGTAATGGAAAAGCAGAGGGACTTTACTATGGATATGCATCCTTCCCACCCAGCTTTCCTCCATGTGTTACACATAGAAAATCTTTTATGTCAAGTTCAACAGAATAAACAGCCTGAATACATCCTGGAATTCTGAACTGACAGCTACGCTATTCGTTTGTCAACAAAATTGCTTTTATTCATTCTGATAACTAGGCAGCAATTTTAATTAAGGAAGAAGGGCAACTTCTATGGTAGAAACTTAATTTCATTTTCATAAAACACCATTTAGAGAGTGGGCACATGCTGCTGAAATTTCACAAGTGTTTGTAAGCAAAATGGAGATTGGAAATAAATTAACCTCTCAACCTTTTCCTTTGTGGGTGTGCCACTTAACTTTAAGCACTGACACCAGGCATTCTGGAAAACAATGCCACAACTAGCAATTTTAAAACATTTCCAATTTACTTTTTGTGCTTTTGCACAATAGAATCTATTATGCAAACTAAACAGAGTGTATTAATATTGCACCAGGATCTAAAGGCACTGTTATGGTGCAATTGCACAGTAATAGAATTCAGAAGAGGCCATTCAATCCATCTGGTCTGTATTGAATTTCTGATGTAGCTTACCCAGAGGCTCTCCCCTACTCTATCCCCATAATCCCACACATTTCCCATAGCTAATCCATCTAACCTAAACATGTAAAGGGCAATTTAGAATGGTCAACCCACCTCATTCAAAAGGAGAATGAAAGTCTTTTTGTGGCAGTTTTGGCATAAGCTTTTCATTCAGAAAATAGCTAATCCATCATCAGATGTCCCTTGATTCAAGGATGACATCTCAAGTTTCTCCTCAAAGGTCTTCATTTGACTGAAAATGCTGATTCTTGATTTGCAGGTCATTGGGTAAGGTGTCCCACAGGATAATGGGATCCAGAGTGCAGAATTTGTTTGCTTTGCTTTTCTTCTCTACCTCATCACTAAGGTGTTTGGACTCACAACATGATGCAGCTTAATGGTCAATTTATCACATATTTCAATAATTGGGAGTAAGCACCTCCCAGTCATTAATATTAATGCTGTTGTCCTTCAAGGAGAGCTTCAGAGTGTTTTTGTACTGTTTTCTTTGCTCTTCCCTGGCATGTTGGCCATTTGAGAGTTGAGAAGACAGGATTGGTGGGAGAGACACTTTTCAGCCATGGAGATAAAGGACAGGATTTTCTGACCACACTTATCTCAAGACTAGAAAATCCCACCCAAGGTCCAGGACCTTTGTATGGTCCGTTTCCTGCCTACTACAATTCCTGTGCCAGGAGGTTTGGGAAACTTCTGTCTGCAGTGTCCTATCATCATAGTTAATGTTCCAGGAGTTTTGCCTGATTGCTTGTGCAGTTGGCTTTAAGAAGGACAGAGCTACTCCAAAAACAGTATTAACATAGAAGACACATCCACTCGTGTCACTGTGATGCTGACTGAATACCTATCATTTGTTCATCTCTGCAGTTACTCTCTGAAAAGAAAATCCTTCTATCAATTCTCAGATTTTCTGTACTTTCAATTTATATTATGAAAGTGGGTCTTTCACACATTAAGCCAATTTTGCATTAATAGTATTGATCACAGATGCAGTGTGTTCCCATGGTAAACAGTAATTAGTATAGTCCACTTTACAGAGTTTGGAGGAGAACATGGATTTCCATTCTAGTAGCAATGGAATTAGTAGGTTTTCAGAATTGATGGCAGAGAGGAAAATAAATATGAGTTCTGAGATATCTCCAATTAAATGATGAGCCCCCAAAATCACCTGATAGAATGTAAAGGGAATATTAAATAAAGTACAGAATCCCTACAGTGCAGGAGGCCATTTACCTTATCAAGCCTGCTCCAGTAACAATCCTGCCCATACTCTATCCCCATAATCCCATATATTTAATCTGCTAATTCCTACATTAAGGAGTAATTTAGCATGGCCAATTCACCTAACCTGCACATCTTTGGACTGTGGGAGGAAACCGGAGCACCCAGAGGAAACCCACACAGACATGGGGAAAATGTGCAGACTCCACATAGTTGTGGGAACTTCATTGCCTTGCCTGCCTGAAGCTTGTAAAGTCCTGCCCAAAGCCAATGGAGAATGCCATTCTATGAGCATTGCCCACCCAGATTCTGGGAAGGGTCAAGGCAGGAAAACTCCAGCCAGAGTATCATGTGGCAACATTAGAAAGACAGCCAAAACATTGTTAGTCTTTTCTTCAGGGGTAAAGAATATTATCGAATTCAGCCAAGTTTTTCATTGTTCTGAAATGTACTATCCCACATTAGTAAGGCTGCAGGTAGGGCCTGTCTGTGACTGGTTCAGTCTCGGAGTTAGATCTCCCTGTCATGTTGATATAAGTTGCACAAAGGAAAAACTGTCTCTCACACAGTTGGCCAATTATCCAGCTCTGATTGAATTCTCTCATTTGGTAAGATACTTTGGCTGTAACATATTGAAATACAAATGATGGAACATTAGTGGCAGGAAGCAAAGTGGAAGTGTATTTACTGTTGTAGTTACTGTGCTCATGGTGAATGAATGGAACAATTACAATTGTGGGGCAAACTAAGGTCTGGAGCACACCATAGAAGCACAAGTTCCTTATAATTGGAATTTATAAATATTAATGTTTGAATACTTAACATATTGTATTCAATGTTGTTGTTCATTGTTCTAACATATGCAATAGACCTCCATTAGAATAATGAACATAGGAATTCCTTTAAACCTGTCAATGTGCTAATAATAGTCAACTAACTTACATTCAAGAGGAATATTTCCTACCAAGGTCTATTTATTTTCACATAATTACATATTTTGTGGTTTGGAAGAATTGTTTCGTACACTTTCATCTGAAACAAAGAAAGCCAAAAAACACAAGTTACGATCCAAACTTCTACATTGGAGCACAGTAGTTAGCACTGCTGCTTCACAATTGACCCGAGTTCAATTCCAGCCTTGGGTGACTTTGTGTGGAGTTTGCACATTCTCCTGTTTCTGAGTGAGTTTCCTCCGGATACTCCGGTTTCCTCCCACAGTGCAGGTAAGCTGGATTGGCTATACTAAATTGCCTCTTAGTATCCAAACATCTGTAGGTTAGGCGAATTATTCATGGTAAATGCGTGAGGTTACAGGGATAGGGTGAAGGGGAAGACTTAGATGGGATGCTCTCTTGGAGACTTGGTGCAGACTTGACGGGCTGAAGAAATTCTGCGGTTCTATTTTCCCGTCTCTTCAATGCATTTTTTTTTGACATATCAGTCCACTGACAGAGCGTACAATTTTCCACGGGTGAATTGTTGCAGTGATTTATTAGTTCAGCCATATCTTCAAAGGTGTTGGAAGGAGAAGAAATACCACATAAGCTTTTTATTCTTCCATAAGTAAGTTATATTGAACATTAATTGGCTACATTTAAAGAAAGCTGCGTAGAGTTGGCGACATCTACTTTGGGCAATTTCCTGCACGCCTTTTAAAATGCTTTGAAATATTTTTAGTTATTTCACAGAAGATTAAGAGAATATTATCACTCCATCTCCTTCTTTCTTCCTAAAGCAATCGGCACTTGGCCACATGTCAATTTTAGAAATAAAAATTTCTATCTTTAATGATTTTGACAGGCAATACCAACTTCCCGACAGTTTTCCTGGTGGGATTAGAATGATGAGAATGACACTCTTGCAGCTCCGCTTTCATTTCCACGTGACTTCCATTGAAATTTTCCCCGTGGTTCCTGTTTTTGCAGATTGTTTTAGTGACTCTGAAAATAGTCGTGGAGCAAGATAACAGGAGTTGTTAGTTCCTCCTAATGGTTCAGATAGAATATTAGTAGCTTTGCTTAACAGATCAGGATGGTCCATATTCAATCACCTATCTGTAATATATAAGCTGCTTTCCATAGAAATAGTAAGAGAACAAAGAACAAAACAGCACAGGAACAAGCCTTTCAACTCACCAAGCCTGCGCCGATAGATGGTTTCTATCCTGCTCTTCACCTCCAGCTCATGCATCCATTAAGGTAACCTTGAATATTGCTAATGTACCTGCCTCCACCACCCAATGTATGAAAACATTTCCCCGCAGTTGTCCCCTAAACTTACCCTCGCTCACTTAAACCTGTGCCCTCTTATAGTCAATCTTTCCATCCCTGGGAAAAGTCTCTGACCATCCACCAAATTTTACAAGTGACTCTGCTTCCTAAGGACAAAAGGTTGGTTGAGGCCAGGATTGAACTTGATTGAATTGTCTGCTAAGCACAAGTGTTCTACTGATGGCCACTGTCAAGGCACACATGATACCAGTGGCCATATGGACAAGATAACAAAGAGCAGTCGATATGAGTGTACTTATGGAGAAAATTGCTGGTAAAATAAGTAAGTATTGCCTATTCCATTTCTCTGTTCTAGGTGCCTCGCCATATCCAGGAGTCCAAATAGATGAAGGATTCTGCCACAGGTTAAAAGAAGGAACAAGGATGAAACCGCCAGAATATTCCTCACCAGAAATGTAAGACTTAGCTGCTGATCTGTTAGGTTTGTTTGAAGCAGAATTGTACCAATCACTGTTGTAAATATTGAGATCATCTAGGTGAGCTTTAATAGCCAGTGGTATGGCAAAACCACAGATAATAGCTGGAATTTTACCAGCATGCCCGCCCAAGGCTCACAAAATCACACCCGAGGCCAATGGAAAAGCCATCCTGCAGGCCGCTGGGCGTCCCAGTAAAAGAGCCGACATTTAAATAAAATCTGATTGCAATGGGGTGGAACGATCTGCGGCAGAACCCAAATCTATTAGTTTATACCTCATTGATTCAAAAATAAAGTGGGCTTTGGGGTGATAGGGTGAGTTATTCATCTATCCAGCCCTGGCCTAACAGTTTGAGGATACATCTTAGGCCTTCACCTACATCCCAACACCTCCAGGAATCCTCTCAGTGAGATCAATATCTGCTGAAAGGTGGCCTAGGTAGCCAGCATGAGACTGAATTGGGCCCTGAAGCTGAAGATGAATGTCAGTCAACCAAAGAAGTACTCATTGCATTGCTGAAGGAGGTTAGACTTTCCTGCGAGTTCTTTTTTGTTGGTTTGGTCACTTCATTTTAGGATAGCAGAGAGATTAGCACTGCTGCCTCACAGCGTTAGGGACCTGCGTTCAATTTTGGCCTTGGGTCACTGTATGTGTTTACAAGTTCTCCCCGTGTCTGCATGGGTTTTCTCGAGGTGCTTTGGTTTCTTCCGATACTCCAAAGGTGTGCAGGTTAGATGGATTAGCCATGCTAAATTGCCCCTTACATCCAAAGATGTGTAATTAGTGTGGTGATTACATGGGGTTACAGGGATAAGTCCTGAGTAGGATGCTCTGTTCAGAGAGTCACTGCAGAATTGATGGGCCATTCAGTCTCCTACTGCACTGTTGGGGTCCTGAACCACCTGGCATACGTATGTGTTCATTTAAGAACAAAGAACAAAACAGCACGGGAAACAGACCCTTCGGCCCAACGAGCCCGCGCCGCCACCTCGATGTTCCCACTTCTACCTGTGATCCCTGTCTATGTTTATAGATCTATGCATTGAAACCAAATTTTGAGACAAATTAGACAGAATTTGTTTTGCCAATTAGCCCAAGAGCACATCTTTGGGATGTGGGAGGAAACTGGAGCACCCGGAGAAAATCCACGCAAGCACAGGGAGAATGCGCAAACTCCCACAGACACAGGCCCAAATCCATGTATCTGCACAGCACAGCGATAGTCACTGAGCTGTCGTGTTGCCCATCAAATGGTCCAGGTCAAGCGTACAGTAACGACATGAAGCACTAGGATACTCTTGGAAAAAATCCAAGAGCAGCCCTCTCATGACCCATCGCGTATATGCCCCTTGTTAGACAACAAGGCGGACCAAAGCACCTGTAGGATAAAAACAAATACATCAATATCATCAACTATTTACACAATTCCCAGGGAACTCCCACGGCTCATGATGCCTATTTTAAATCAGTTTTCTATATCCCTCCATTCCCATTCTGTTCATGTGCCCATCTAAGTATCTCTTAAATAACTCCAGAGTACCTGCCTCCACCACTTTACTTGGCAGCGCGTTCCATACCCCCACCACCCTCTGTGTGAAAAAATTCCCTCTAGCATCCAAATTATACCTTACCCCCCTCACCCTAAGCCCATGACCCCTCATGCTATTCGAGTCCATCCTAGGAAAAAGCTTAACCCTGTTTACTCTATCTATACCCGTCATAATCTTGTATACCTCTATTAAATCTCCTCTAAGTCTACTTCTTTCTAAGGAAAACAGTCCCAATTTGCCTAACCTCTCCTCGTAACTCAGACCTTCCATACCAGGCAGTATCCTGGTAAACCTCCTCTGCACTCTCTCCAGAGTCTCCACATCCTTCCGGTAGTAAGGCGACCAGAACTGGACGCAGTATTCCAAATGAGGTCTAACCAACGTTTTATACAACTGTAACATTAAAGGCTAGCTCTTGTACTCTATACCCCTTCCTATAAAGGCTAACATACCATATGCTTTCTTCACAACCTTCTCCGCCTGCTCTGCCACCTTCAGAGACTTGTGCACCTGCACTGCCAGGTCCCTCTGCCTTTCTATACTCTTAATAAGTCTACCCCTTATCTTTCAACCTGTCTTTTCTGTACCTCAAAGAAGACCATTGTGCCACTCCCAGATACACCAGATCTGTCATAGCACTACAGCAACAATCAGCACCTAGTTGTGTGTTGGGGATGGAAGAATTACACCCTCAAACTTCTACCACTTCCAATGGCTCAGTAGGATTTCGACCTCCTGATATATGAACTATTCTTTGGAAAGGTTTATTGACCAAGCAGATCACAGGTTATATCTTCCAGTAAATTCTGTTGCTTGGACATTCAAAGTAAAAGCAAGAAGTTCAAGTTAATTTTTGTTTCCAGTTTTCACTTTGTGTGACCTAGTGTGTGCGCCATTATTGCATCTGTCATTACCAGCTGCAGCATAATCTGAATTCACAGATACTTTTAAAGCATTATAACTGTACCATTTTACCACAGAGGGAATTAATAAACAAACCGGTTGGCATCTGTAGCTGCACATCAAACTGTATATAAAGGATTGGCTTGTACTGGATTGGTGCTGATACAAGTTTAGGGCTAAACTTACTTGATCCAGCCTGAATACAAATTTCTGCAACAATTCAGATCTTTTTCGAAGCATGTATTAATTTAAACAGTTTAACATGTCAATAATTAAGTTATCTAATAATCTTGCTTTGTTTGTGTTTCAGCTATCAGACAATGTTAAACTGCTGGCATGGGGAGCCAGGAGAAAGGCCTACCTTCAGTGAATTGGTGGAGCAGCTAGGAGACCTATTGCAGGCTAATGTTCAGCAGGTAGGAGAACATAAACAAATAAATGTTATCAGAGGAGTACGGGCAAGTGGGTGAACAAGTCAAAAGTTCCTAAAAGTGGAAATGACAAAAAGAAGTTGTGCACCTTTTTTAAAAGCACTTCACCAATGAGGGTTGTTTACTTTGTTTAACGTAACTGAAATGGCATCACACAAACACAGACACACATAGAATCCCTAGAGTGTAGAAAGAAGCCACTCAGCCCATCTACACCAATTTTCCGATAGAGCATCTCAACTAGCCCTATACCCATACCCGGATTCAAATCCGGGTCCCTGGTGCTATGAGGCAGCAGTACTAACTATGCAAACCAAGGCCCCAGTTCAGACTCATGTTAACCAATGGCAGTGAAATAATACACCCATTTACAAAGAATATGTTTATCACTTCAGGGCCAGAGCTGTAGTTTGGAAGAAGTTTGGAGAAGGAAACCAGGTTAGCACCTGGAGAAGGGGGAACAATTCAGGGCCTGAGAATGGCCAAATGTAGAGTTTGAAACTTGGATAAAGACTAGCAGTGAGCTCAGGCCTCAGCCAAGTTCCAAACTCTACATTTGGCAATTCTAAGAGAGCACTGAATGTAGAGGTGATCTGACGAAAATTTGAAAGGCCTGGAAGATAATAGGAAAAGAAAAGCTGAAAGAATCAATCAATCAATAGATCAATGAATGTCTTTGAGAGGCCATGGTGGGAGAGACTCCTGTAGGGGAAAGTGCTAACACTTTGAGAAATCTTTGGATGGGCCCAGTGGGATGTTAATGCAGAATCACTACTTGTGCAGGGAAATCTGCCAGACGAGACATTTGACAGGAACGTGTCCCGCTGCCAGCTAAATCCCAGGGCGCAGGACTAATGGTCCAGAATTGGTGATCTAATACCTCCTCTGCACTGGTAAAAGTACAGGAGAAGTGGGTGGGGGTGCTTGGGTATCACTGGAATTTAGGGCCTGCCCACTTTCAAGCCCACCAGCAAAATCTGGAAGGGCAGAATGGAAATAAAGATGTTTTGCAGATCCCTGAAACAATATAAAAACATAACATTTGGTCCAGTAGTCTAAGAGAGCATCAGTGTTCCATTTGAGCATTCTGTCACCCTATTTCATAGAATCCTGAATAAGGAAGCCAGTAATAAAGGAAACCAAAAATCCAGTCAGAGTGTTTCCTTCAGAGGTTACTTAACAGTAGTATCTTCATGCTTACATTAAAAATAAATTCTCACCATCTCCAATTAAAGTACTAGAATATTTGCTCTGGATCAATTTGACTCCAGCCCCCACATGATTCTGGTATTACCACTGGCACCATTTGCTGCATATGGTAGTAAACCCATCCTCTATTATTATTTAGGTTTGTTGTTTTATCATAACTATCTTCAGTTAAAGTTTATTTATTGCTCACATGTAGGCTTACATTAACACTGCAATGAAGTTACTCTGAAAATCCCCTAGTCGCCACATTTTGGCATCTGTTTGAGTACACTGAAGGAGAATTTAGCATGGTCAATGCATCTAACTAGCACGTCTTTTGGACTATGGGAGGAAACTGGAGCACCCAGAGGAAATCCATGCAGACACTGGAGAACGTGCAAACTTCACAGATGTCAGAAAATCTAAGCTGACACGGAGCGAAGGTGTAGACTCCACACAGATAGTGACCCAAACCGGGAATCAAATCCAGGTCGCTGGTGTTGTGAGGCAGCAGTGCTCACCACTGTGCCACTGTATTAAGTCAGTGTACCGTTGCCAAAGATAAATCATCCAGTTCAAGACCACGTCAAGAAGGATTAAAATGTTTTGTGAATCTCCTAGCATATTTTTTAAGTTAGAATGTTATCCTTTTCATGTTTCTCTGACCTGCAAGTTTCACGTTAAATGTGTTTATAAGGCCAATCAAAAATTAATGGATTAATATGGATCTGTAGTGCTTTCCTCTTAATTACATAAGCATGTAATCGGCCTAATTGATGAAACAGTCAGTAATTCGGATGGACAGTGTTCAACCCTCCGCAAGAAAAATAATTCTGGAGAAATTCTGGATTGATGCAGCAGGCTCTGCACGTCGTCGGAATTTCAATAGAAATCTAAACCAAGTTAACATAATTAATCCCTGAAAAAACAAATTCCAAAAGTAAGTAGATTTTAAAAACAAGTGATCTGTATTTCCAGGTAGAGTGGGAAGTTTTAGAAATAAAAATTATTTTATTTCCAACAGATTATGCTATTGTGACTCTTTCCAAATATAATACAATAATTTGTAAATGTTTTATCTGTGCAGGAAAGGAATTTCACCAAGGTTGGCCTTCCAAAAATATTTGCATTCAGCTTCTAAGATTATAGTTACTTTTGCCACACACATTACAACTCACACAAACCACTAATATGAAATTTGATATTCACTTGCCTTAAAAGCTGTGTTGCTCGTTTGTGAAATTGTATGTTATACAGTCCGTTAACTATAAGACAAACCTGCTGCTGTGCACATTGTTTACAAGATTCTCCATTTATGACTGCATATTGTGATGACATGGCCCACACAGCAATGTTTAAACTGTGTTTGAAATTCCCTGCTGCTTCATGAGCAGAGATGCATCCCACATGTTTTCAATTTCATCAACAATAATTTGTGAAGAAATAGGAGTTTAACAGATTGCTTGTACTTTATTAAACCCAGCCAGCTCCCAGAAGTAGATCATTTTATAACCAGACTACCCAATTCCAGAAACTTTCTTGGACTCCTTCCCTCTGAAGAAGATGAGAGTAGATTTTATATTAAATTCTGTTTGAACTAGCTTGGGCTGACATCTAAAGGGGTTGAGAGAGAGATACTGTTGTATTGTAAATATCACTATTCAAGTAAAACTGATCACAAACAAACATCAAGTTTTCCCTCACAAATTCAAACTGTATTTATAATATTAAAGGTATTTATATCAAATTATTTTCTCTGCTAATGTAAAAGGAACATTATTCAATTTGTTTTTTTTGGTTTTGTGTCTTCATTAAAATAATAGGTCAAATTTCATACTTATACATTAGAATTTTTGTTTCAAAGATCATACAATGCATTCAACCTCTTTCAATTTCTTCCATACAATTGCTTTGATGTTGCAGCAGGAATGCCAATACCAGACTGAAATCTCCTTTATCAACAGAAATATGCAAATGTAGAAGCTCACTTTCTGATAAACAATTCCAGATAAGAACAGATGGCAACATAAGACCGTCATATTACCTGTATTGGCATCAGCTAGGACCATATCGCTAGCTTTTTGACAGGAACTCACATTCACATACTCTCAATAATTTTTTTTTATTTATGCATGGGATGTGAGCACACTTAATCAAACCAGCACTTGTTGCCCATCTCTAATTACCCTTAAGAAGGTGATGTTAAGCTGCCTTCATGAACTTCTGGTTCATCTGGTGAACTCAAAATATTGTTGGGCAGAGAGTTCCAAGTTTTACCTAGTGACAATGAGGGAACAGTGATTTAGTTCCAACTCAGGACGATATGTGGTTTGGTTGGGAACTCGTAGGTGATTGTTTTCACTGGTAGATGTCAAGGGTTTAGAAAGTATTGCCAAATGATAATTAATGAATTTTTGCAGTGCATCTTTTAAATGGTATATATTGTGCCACTGTGCATCAGCGGTGGAGCAAGTGAATTTTTATGGTGGTGGATAGGGTGCCAATCAAATGGATTCCTTTGTCCTGATAGTGTTAAGCTTCTTGAATGTTGTTAGAGCCGCGCTCATCCAGGAAAATGGGGAATACTCATTCACACTTCTGATTTGTGCTTGAAGATGGTAAATAGATTTTTATGAAGTCAGGAGGCTCCAGACACTAAACCTTTAACTTGCTCCTATAGCTGGTTAAATACCTGGTGAATGATAACCTGCACAATGCTGACAGTGAAAGATTAAGCAATGGCATTGAATGTTAAGGGCTTGGTTCTCTCTTCTTGCCTGGCACTTCTTTCCAGTCATGGAATACTAAGATGCAAGCCCATGAGCATAGCTCCCCATACCATAATCTCTTGACTTGAAATGTGCTACTCTGAGTAATTAACAAATGGAAACCAGGAACCTCTACTTTTATATGCAATAACTGAGACTTCAATAAAAGTGACAAATTTTAACAGTTTAGTTCTCAAAGGAATCTAAGAAAGTTTCCATTAAGACGATAAAATATAGGAGCAGAATTAGGCCATTTGGCCTATCAAGGCTGCTCCACCATTCAATCATTGCTGATAAGTTTCACAACCCCATTCGCCCATCTTTTCCCCATAACCTTTGATCCCCGTAGCAACGAATAGTTTGGTTACGAAATGGTCTACTTTTAGGAGCTGGTTGGGTACGATAAGGTATGATCTTTCTGTTAAACTTTTATTTCTTCATAAATTATTGTTGATGAGGTTGAAAACATGTCTGCTGCAAAATCTCACTTTGTGAGGCTGCAGAATATATGTCGTCCAGCACTGCTTTGGCATTAAAAAAAGTCAATGAGCCATACAAATGTGTGGTAATCAAAAAATGGAAAAAAAGAGTTAAATAATATGTAGCTGTATGTAAATGTTCAAAAATTCAACTTAAATAAACCAACGATGCTGAGAAGAAGGGGGTTGAGTCTCCAGAATTCTGAACACATTCTTTCATTCTCTGACTTGCTTTCTTTTCTTTAATAGGATGGAAAGGATTATATTCCTTTGAATACTATGTTGCCAACAGATGGTGATTCAAACCTGTCTGCGGACCCCGGCCTCACAGAAGACATAACAAATCCAAAAGTTAATTACAGTTGCACAGGAGTCATTGGGTTAGTTAGTTATTAGACTAATCAAGAAGTTCTCATTAAACAATACAAAAGAAAACAAAACTCTTTTCCTGTGTAGAAGTTTCTGGAAAATTACCCTGATATTTGTATTATTGTGTCATGTCCTGTTTCCCATTACTAACCTGCTTGCACTAAGCCTTTGTTCCTTTTCGTTGATAGACTCAACTGCAATAATGCAAAGAAGAGGCCGCTGAGTGTAAAAACATTTGATGAAGTTCCTGTAGAAAATAAGACCACCGTGATACATGAGGTAACCTTTTAATATAGACCTGTCAATCTAGAATTAAATGATGAATAAAATCACACACTTAATTTAAGAACATGAAGTTTGAAATGAGAGATGGTCATTTGGCTGATCAAGGACGTTGTTGTCACAGTCCCATGTGGAACCTCAGAGTATTCAATTCTCATTCACTTCTCCCAAGATTCATATACTTTCTCTTTAAACTGTTTAAAGTAAACAGATCTATTTTGCCATAACCCACAAACACTATTCTTGACAGGAAATGATTCAGTTCCTTTTTAAAGGACTCTGTGTTTCTTTTAGTTTATTTATTAGTGTCACAAATAGGCTTACATTAACAGTATGAAAATCCCTTAGTTGCAGCACTTCGATCCCTGTTCAGGTACATTGAGGGAGAATCTAGCACGGCCAATGCACCTTACAGCACATCTTTCAAACTGTGGGAGGAAACCAGAACACCCAAAGAAAGCCCACAAAGGCACGGGATGAATGTGTACACTACTCGCAGACAGTGAGACAAGCTGGGAATCGAACGTAGATCCCTGGCTCTGTGAGGCAACAGTGCTGACCACTATGCCACCATGTCAATCCAATAGAATTGGAAATGGTTTACACCACCACTTCTGCACAAAAACACCAACTTTGTAAGGTGTCACACATGGAAGTGCAGAATCCTCCCCATACTCCAAAACCACATCCTGTTTTGTGGAGCATGTGAAACAATACGCTAACCGGTACATTGTTAGTATACTAACTATCGAGAAATTAAACTGCAATATTAGAGTATATATGCTCAATGTATTCACATGAAATTACTTTGCCCATTGTTTTGATGTTGCTGTTAATGAAATTTATTAAAAAAATACAAGTTAGCAATCCCGATAATTAGTAGTGAAATTTTAGACATTCTCTTCCCACAGATGCTGTCAGACTGGCTGAGATTTTCCAGCATTTTTTGTTCTTGTTTAAAAGTAATACGTGCACTTTTTCGTCCTACTGTAAATGTTGTTTCAGAAAAAAGCACAACTGGATTAATATGGTAGTCAATATAAAGTTACGATAAAAGCTTTTTCGAGAAGGATTATAATGAAAATAGCTTGGCACCCTAATATTAATGAAAACTTGAAGCAATTTCTCTGTTCCTTATCTGGGAGGAGTCATTGGAGTAACATAACTTCACCGATGTTAATTAAGACATTCCAATATGCATTCCTGTGGTTGGAAAAAAAGTCAGCAGAGGTCAGACTACAAGAAAGTTGCTCTCATTGTTGTCTAGTGGGTTGTTTTGACAACAGATTCAGACTGCTGTCCAAGGTGAACCAATGGTTCACAGACTATCTAAAGCTCCTCTCAAATAAAAATACAAATGAGTACCAAGGATAACCAAACAAACATGCTTCTTATTTTTACATTCCCACAAGTAAAATAGCAGTATCTAATTTTAGAAATGACAGCTGAAATCTAGTAAAGGATGTGACAGTAAGCTTGCTCTCAGACTGTAACCCTTCAGGATTGGTCTGGAGTCTCCAGGAATTCAAAACTAATTATAGAATCCCTACAGTGCAGAGGGAGACCATTCAGCCCATCAAGCCTACGCTGGACCATAATCCCATCCAGGCCCTATTCCTGTAACCCACATATTTACCCTGCCAATCCTTCTGATACTAGAGTCAAGTTAGAATGGCCAAATCATCCTAACCCATACATCTTTGAACTGTGGGAGGAAATCCAGGTAGACATAAAGAGCATGTACACAAATTCCACACAGTGATCTGAGGCCAGAATTGAACCCAGGTCCCAGAACACTGTTCACAATCTCCAGGACACTGCTGTGTGCAACCCTGGAGAAAAGATTTTTGTTCCAATTTCCTTCAGATATTTCCCTTTACCAGAAATAAAAATGGGAGGAAAAAGAGGCTGTTTGGCTAACAGCCAAGCATAATCCGATTGGGTAATGAATCTTTTTTGCTTTCCAGTTGGCATAGGAAGGCAGTGCATCTTAAGGATGAATGTGAAAGCCAACTAATGACTGAACATAGAGCTAACTCATGTGTTGAAAGCTCCAGGGGTAAACTTAAATCGTGATTGGCAAACCTATTTTCAATGCAAGATGTAACTGATTGCACCATGCCGGGAATGCTAGAGAAAAATCCTTCACTTCTTGTTGTTGGCTGTTCTGTTGATCTATGTTGCAAATGAGAAATTATAGATACTACCGGACAACATTAGTGAACCGCTGTGCCACAGGTAGTCAGTCAGTCAGAATTTTCTAACAAATGCCTTAAGTCCTTGATCTTGTCCAGTGCCACCAGGGGACACACAAGCAGACAGGAGAGGCAGACAATGAGCTATCTAGTATCCTGCTTTATGCAATGCCAGCGTGGAGATTTATATTAAATCTGTTTCACTTGAGTTCAGAATTGAAGCTTTTTAACACATTGATGTGGCTAACTCTGGATTCTTTATGTAAGATCCGCCTAATATTCAGTCCAATTTAGCTGACTGCACTAATTGGACAGTAGACGTAAAATTACATTTTTAGTCAACTAACTCCCACATTGTGCAAGTAACGAACATTGAGATGCAAAGTGGCATTATCTGTCCATCCTGTTAAAGGTTAACAGATGAAAATATATTTTAAGAAAGAAAAGCTCCTGCTTCAGTTGGCTGGCACCAAATTAAATTTAAGAGTAGATATCACCATTCCTCTGATTGACAGTATTTTGTTTACCTATTGCCAAGGTCTCCTAGATAATGTAACAGTAGAACTCAAAAATATAATTCCATGGAAAACCACCCACACAATACATTACAGAACAAACTCTGTCACCGTATCAGTAAATGGGCAGGACCTAAGGCAAGATGAATAATAAATAAATTATAGTACCAGCAAAAGGCTGAAGTTAAATCTGACGTTTTACAGTTTATATATGATAGCATCAGTGCAAAGGTGAGAACTAATCTGATATAAGTAAAGTAAGTGGAATCCTTTCTACCTTCAGCAATAGAAGGTAAATATTGGGAAATATTCTTTGAAATAATCTCTAGAGTGACTCAGGAAAGCATTTGCTTATGCTAGCACAACTGGTTCATATATGGTGCATTAGGGCACTGGTGCTGTTCTTAGAATCCTTACAGTGCAGAATTTGGCCATCCAGCTTATTGAGTCTTCACTGACTCTCTGACAGATTATCTTACCCATGCATTCTTCTTCCACTTTATCCCTGTAATCCCACACATTTATCATGGCTAATACCCCTAACCTATGCATTTTGGAACACTAGGGCAATTTAGCACGGTCAATCCACATAACTTGTGTGTCTTTGGACAGTGAGAGGAAACCTATCCAGACACAGGGAGAACCTGGTTTCTGACACTGTGAAGCAACAGTGCTAACCAGTGTGTCACCATGCTTCTCAACTGGACACCCCTCTTGCATGAGTGCTTCAGTCACTTTTTCTTGTATACAGTGTGATGTCTGTCCATATTGGGCCCGATGGAGACCTTGTGTGGGTTCATGAAAGTCAGGTCATCGCACTGTCTCAGTGCAGTGTTTGGGACCAGGATTTTACACAAAGGCAGTGGCTCTGTTCACCAGCTGAGAAGTCAGAGATAAGTCCCCCTTCATCTCCCCTAAACACCATGACTCAATGTTTTGTCGTTTAGGCAATTAATTGCCCACAGTCATGGCTTCCACATCTCTGAAGCAGGTATCCCAACTCCACAGGAAGATGATGGGCCTAGCAGCCCACTTCATACCACCCGATTTTATGCACCCCACCTCCTGCCTGCCACTCCGCAACCCTTGTAGAATCTTGTCCCGAGTTACTCACTAAGCAGCTGTCAACAGTGGCAATATCACACGATGGTTTAATTTTAAGAATAACCAAGCTTAACATTCAGAACACAGTGCACAGATTCTTGAGTTAGTGCATGGCTTACCATTGATAGGAATGTTCCATAACCCTTGTGATCTGGAAATGACTGATAATAATGTTACATTTTAAACATCTTTGAATAAACTTCTTCTCTCAAATATTGTATTAACCAGTTTAAATTAAATAGCAAGATGATGAGAGTGCACTATTTTCTCTCATCCTGAATCAGGAAATCTATTGATGACCTAGTTATTATGTGTTTGCTTGTTTTCATGCTTTTTTTTTTAGTTTGTCACTTAATTGGTTGCAAAATATTACTGCAAGAAATCAGCAAGCCTTTTACTTCAATATTACTTATATAAAATGTGCGACATAGACAATTTGGGCCGAAAGGCCTGTTTCCACAAAGACTCTAGTTCGAATGTATTATGTCACTGTAGTTTCAGCTTCAGTAAAATAAATGGAGAAGTAGAGCAAAGTCCACGAAAGGTTAACATCTCACTGCACAACTTGGTATCCAAATACATTACTGATTAGATGTGATCTGATCCACAGGAAGGTGAAACTGACAGCGGAATGGTGCTTGCTTCTGATGAACTGAAGTCTCTGAAGCATCGAGAAAGCAGGTCCCGCCCTTTTGGAATCATTACACTAGCGTGAGTACAACCATTCCTTTAAAATTAATTGCAAAGAACTTTCATGATGCATCAAGATATTTGACACATCAGTAACCACAGTTGTTGGTTTGGAAAAGTACATTATATTGGGAATTTGCTCTTCCCATCATCCCAAGATAAATTTATATTTAATTAGGTTCCAAACTCTCCAAATCAAATTTAATATTGTTTTCTAATTTACCGTTAGATTGCATATTTACACTCTGAAAATAATTCAACTCTGAATTATTTTTAGTTTCCTCTGTCTCTGATTAGCAAAGCACCAAACAATACAAAGGAACCCCATTATACACATGCTTGATAGCACAATTCTCCCAGAACAGAATAATTACATCAAAGTTATTGACTGGTTGTAACTATCACCTGTCCAGAGATAAGACTAAATTACTGATTTTCAAATTACCTCATTATCTTGTATCCCAAAGTTTTCCAGTTCTGGCTATAGGAAGACATTGTGCATCAATGAATGCACAAAAGTAGCTTTTGTTCTTGTTTGAGGTCAATGTTGATGTAAAATGCTATGGCTAGATCTGAATTTTTAGGAAGATGGGAGTTCAGCCCAGCCTTGTAGATTTCTGCAAACTTTTGCTCCAATGGGGATTGATTGATATTAAGCAAGACTTCTGCCCCTCACGTGGGAGAATGTTTTGCCTGAGAGAGCTGTCAAACAATCTGATTGGCCTAGCAGCTAACCCATCCCTCCAGCAACAGCACTGCAGTGGCTAGAAGAAGAACTGCATAGAGCTGCCTGAGGTGATGCATAGGAGCCCCAGATACAGGGGTCCCAGGCCAAGAGATTAGGGAAGGCTTTGGAAGGAAGAGGAGTGTGGTTTGAGAGGGAACCGATCAAGTCTCAGGAGATAGGCCACAGTATGGGTGGACCGAGAGGTCTAGAGATCATGAGACCTGAAGGAGAGAGTGACCCAAGTCAGAAGGGACCTCTGATAGTGCACTGCCTTACCTCTCACCCAAGATCTGAATTTCTTTCTATTTGTGTTTCCCTGGTGGAATTTTAATGCACCTGCCAGCCATAAAATTGAGGTTGGGCAAGACACGGCCCTTAAGTGGCCAATAATTGACCACATCAGGGCCTCAGTTGGGGAATCTAAGGCCTTGCACTTCCCAGTGTAAAATGATTGCACGGTCGGAATGGATGGGAACATGGAAGAAATCCCATCCTTTCAATTACACCCTTCAACCCCTCTCAACCTTCCCTACCTAAAAGCCCATGGTAGCAGGGGTTAGAGGGTGGGGAGGATGGTGGCGATGTTATGTAGCACAAAAATTTGGCACAGATTACTCCACTAATTCTGAATATGGGGAAAAATTATTAAAATGTGGGATGGAGGAATGAATAACAATCATTGTGATCTATCCCTGAAGTGGTATTTTAAAATTTAGGATTTCAGATGCCATAGAGGGAAATAAGAACTGGGCATGGTATTGGTTCGGCACTATGTTGCATGTCTGGTGAATCTAGAGAGGAGAAAATGTGACTTGTAATACAGGATAACTATTATAACCAATTTGGATATACCACAATATTCTCAGCAAGCTAAGAGGGGACCTGATCGAAACATATAAGATGATTAGAGGTTTAGATAGGGTGGACAGTGATAGCCTTTTTCCTAGGATGGAAAAAGCTAGCACGAGGGGACACAGCTTTAAATTAAGGGGTGATAGTTATAGGACGGATATCAGAGGTAGGTTCTTTACCCAAAGGGTGGTTCGGGAGTGGAATGCCCTGCCTGCAGCAGTTGTAGATGCGCCAAGTTTGGTGGCGTTTAAGAGGTTAGTTGATAAGTATATGGAAGAGAAGGGAATGGTTTAGTTTGGAGGGGCATTGCTTTTTATATTGGTCGGCGCAACATCGAGGGCCGAAGGGCCTGTTCTGTGCTGTAATGTTCTATGTTCTATGTTCTATTAAGCTGATGAGCTATGAAGTGTTCCACTTGGTGGAACAGAAAACACAACTGCTGAGATAATAGTGCAGCACGGTAGCATAGTGGTTAGCTCTGCTGCTTCACAGCTCCAAGGTCCCTAGGTTCAATTCCTGGCTCAGGTCACTGTCTGTATGGAGTTTGTGCATTCTCCTCTGTGTGGATTTCCTCTGAGTACTCTGATTTCCTCCCACAATCCAAAAATATGCAGGTTAGATCGATTGGCCATGCTAAGAAATTGCCCCTTAGTGTATAGGGAAGTGTAGGTTAGAGGGATTGGTGGGTATAATATGTACGGATATGGGGGTAGGGCCTTTGTAGGATTATGTTCAGTGCAGATTCGATGGGCCAAAGGGCTTCTTTCTGTACTGTAGGATTCTATGATAATTTGTCTAAAGATAGACCAGCTATCATGGACTTATACAATACAAAACAGGCCCTTCAGCCCATCGAATCGAATCTGCATGACAACTTACATTACAGCTACACTCATTCGACTTTCTGTACTCTTGAATGTTATGACATTTCAAGTTTACCCACATAATGTTTAAAGGTTGTGAGATTTTCTGCCCCTACTACCCTCCCAGGCAGCATATTCCCGACTTCCATTACTCTTTGGGATGAAACATCTTTTCCTCAAATCCCCTCTAAACTTCCTGCCCTCACCCTTAGAATTATGCCCTGTCGTTATTAATCTGTTAACTAAGGGTCACGGTTGCTTTCTATCCAGCCTGTCTATACTCCTCATATTCCTACACACCTCAGCCTTCCCTGCTCTAAAGAAAACAACCCAAGTCTACCTAGCTTCTCTTCATAGCTCAAATGCTTCATCCCGGGAAACATTTTGATGAATCTATCTGCATCGTCCCCGTGAATTCACATCCTTCCTACATTGAAGTGAACAGAACTGCACACCATACTTCAGCTGTGACCTAACCAAAGTTTTGTACAGCTCCAACATAACTTTCCTGCTTTTATAGAATCATAGAATCCCTATAGGGCAGAAGAGGCCATTCAGCCCATCATGTCTATATGAACCGCAATCTCACCCAGGCCCTATTTCCGTAATTCCACTCATTTATCCTGTTAATCCCCTGACACTGGGGTCAATTTAACTTGGCCAATCAACCTTTGGACTGAGGGAGGAAGCTGGAGCATCTAGAGGAAACCCATTCAGACACTGGGAGAAAGTGCAAACTTCATACAGATAGTGATCGAGGCTAGAATTGAATCTAAGTCCCTGGTGCTATGAGGCAATTTTGCTAACTACTGTGCCACTATGCCAACATATTCTTATAATCTATGCCACAACTGATAAAGGCAAGTATCCCGTATGCAATACAGTAGCACAGTGATTAGCACTGCTACTTCACAGCGCCAGGGAACCGGCACAATTCCCAGCTTGTGTCACTGTGTGTGTGTGTGTACCTTTTCCCCATGTCTGTGTGGGCTTCGTTTGGGTGCTCTGGTTTCCTCCCACATTGTGCAAGACGTGCTGGTTAGGTGCATTGACCCAAACAGGCGCCAGACGATGGCAACTAGCAAGTTTTCACAGTAATTTTATTGCAGTGTTAATGTAAGCCTTGCTTGTGACTAATAAATAAACTTTAACTTTAACTACCCTATTAACCTGTCCTGCTGCCTTCAGGAATCTGTGAACTATCCCATTTGAGAATCACAGCAAAGGATGAATTGATGATAGCGAAAATATAACAGAGAGCAAAATAGAGATATATTTATCTTGATAACATTAAAGAGGAAATTTTAACCCTACCTCCTGGGAGACTTGCCCACAGACATCCTACTTGATTCCTTTCATCTTTCACTTGCTGTTCTAAGCAGATGGCCAGGCTACCCATCTTCAGTATAACCTCTAGCCTAAGAAAGGAAGCCTTTATGGTCAGGTGAAGAAAACAGAAACAGAATCTGTGACCAGAAGCTGATATTCAATGCACGCTTTTTTTTTAAATGCTGTTACGTCCCACAAGCAAGATTAAATTGTCAATTTCCTCGATAGGCTTCCTGAACCTTCTGCTCTCGACTTGGCTGCTGGCTGGCCTGACGTTACCTGATTGTGCTGTCAATAAAAGCAGCAACTGGCCTACTACTGATCACCTTGAATGCTTATGTATACATGTGAGGCTAAGGTTCAATGGTCTATTAGAGAGTCAGCCTGCGTTTTGAAACCAGTCATTCTGACCTTTCTAGTAGATTTGTTTCAGTTTATAATTGGTGTTACCTGTGACAGTGACATCAGGGTTTAATGGCCCTGATTTCTGCTATAGTTTAGCAGCCTTCCCAATGGTGAGGTTGATCAAACCTCAGCTTGTTTTACTTTTATTCCCTTCTTGCAATCTGAGCTTTTCTTTCAAATGTATTTTTTCAAATATTCCTGTGACTAGTGGTGTATAACCTTTCGTAATACTTCTCTTCAGAATAATTCTGAATAATTATTTCATAAAATCAGAATACTGAGGATTCAACTACTCAACCAAATGCTGTGAAACTGACTTTATTGCATGCAAGATGATCTGCCTTGACCACCTCTCCTATGGCCTGCCACTGAGCTACAAAATTGCCCTGACGTAATTCTCTCCTTCCAATTCACCATCAGAATGCTCAACATGAAGTAAGCCATGGACTGAAAATTGCATTGAGTTACATCCATCCTCATCCTGTTGCACAATTTTAATTCATTAATCTTAAGCATCACTGTGAACATGGCGGGGGTGGGAGTGGAATCTAATGAACCCTGGCTTTTGCCGCTCCCACCACCAGGGGGAGAGGTTTGTGAGCCTGTTAGGCTACACAATCAGGTGGGAAGGTACATGGTGGAGAGCCCGTCACTTTCCCAACTTTCCCCATTTAATTCAGGGGTCAGAAGATTGAGATTAGCCTTCTCACCCCTAGGCCAATTGAAACCTTTAAGTAGCCCTTTAGTGGACACCCTTGAGCCTAGTATTTTACCAGAGAAAGAGGGCCAGATGCCGTTTGGGGAGGCTGCCAGGTATACTCGTGGCATTTCCTGCAGGCACAGCTGGGAGGAGGAGTGGGGGGGGTGATTCCTCCAGATCTGGCACCGTGTGCAAGAGATGACCCCAATTAAATTTCCTCCTGTCCTCCTCATCTATCCTCCTCCCTCCTCCCCACCTCACTCGGGTCAGCCGAACAGTAATCTTGTTCCATTCAACACGTGCTGGGGATTCTGTCAATGCTGTTGTTCCCAGCCTCCTACAGTCCCAGAGTGATCACCTCTCTAGCTACCACTGCAGGCACTGAAGAGCTGCTGGTCCTCTGATGAGTCAACAGCTCTTTGAAGTAGAATTTTTGCCTATAGCAGCAGAGCAACCCTAGTTAAATGATTAATTGACATTTATATCTTCCTGAAATGGCCGTGATGCTTTCCTGCTAATGGACAGACCCATTTCCACAATCATTAAGTTCTGCCCGAAAGGTTCAGATCCTGCCGCGTGAATCTGCCGAGGCTCATTTCACAGAGGCATCAGATGCAATCACAGCAAACAGTGTGTTGCCATTTTAACAACCTGTCACATGACCCTCGGACAGAGGTGACAAGTCCCTCTTTATTTGCAATCTCACAAAATGCTGATCAAAGTGAGGATTGTTGGCATTGGGAATAGAATCAGTTTGCCTGTAGCTACTTAGTTTAGAACCCCAGCTGATTAGGTACAACACCATTAGTTTCACAGCAAAACTCTTTCTACTCTGCCCTAAATATCATATTCGACATCACAGATCTTTTCCTGGTGATTACTTCAGAATGAGGTTGCCAATTGATGCTATATTTATACTAGCTTCAACACTGGCCCATGTTCACTAGAAACTGAATATAAATTACTCAATTCCATAAATGTGGGAGGCACCAAACAGAAAATATTCATTCTTTGAATTAGATTTGAATTCAGACTGCATAAGTCAATGGTCAATGTAGTAACTCACCTTAAAGCATTTTTTTGTCCATTAAATCTTATCAAAAGGCAGCAACTTCTAACCTTGTTTTCTCCAACTCCATTTTAAAAGTGAAAATTGTCATTCTTCCATTAAACCAAAGCCTTGTTTTCATAAGAATGCCAACAATGTCTTGGAATATCGTGGATTGTCATAACAAGTAGTCGATAAGGCAGCTCTTTTCTCCTGTGGTTTCAAAAACATAAGTATTTCACTCTGCTGTGCATCCTCATGTACGAGCAAGAAAGTCATTCTCCTGAAGTTTTGCATCTTTGATATTAGACATGCATTGTTCCGTTACAACTGTGATATGAATGTATTCATGAGCTTTCACTTGTAATGTTTTGTAATCTGTGCTTTCAGCTCACTGTCATTCATTAAAGTTTGATTTTCATGAACAGAAATGGAATGAGATAAAACACTTAATATATAGTGTGCAGCACAAAAATTATTAAGCAAAGAGCATTGGCATTTCATCATAGAATCCCTGTAGTGCAGAAGAGGCCGTTTGTCCTTCGAGTCTGCATCAACTGTCTGACAGAGTATCTTATCCAGGTCCTCTCCCTCACCCTACCCCGTACACCATATCTTTCTCATGGCTAATCTATCTAATTTAAGGGCCAATTTAGCATGGCCAATCTACCTAACCTGCACATCTTTTGTGTGTGAGAGAAGCACTCAGAGGAGACCCAAACAGACACAGGGGAACATACAAACCCTGCACAGTCAGCCAACACCGGAATTGAACCTGTGTAGCAGCAATGCTAGTTAATTACTGTGCTCCCCAGCATCTTTTGTTTGATTTCATGCATATCTAACAGGTTCAAAACCAATTGAAACTGCATACAAATCCATAAAGATAATCATTGGCTCCCATCTCTAATTCGATACAGAAAAATTGATGTTCATTTTCTATATTCCTCCGAAAGGTATCAGTGATATAGAAGTTACTTAATTAAACTCTTTGTAAATGAAATACCTTCCGCAATAATTTTATTATAGTACTCATGGGGTTAATCTTGGAGGTTAATCTTGGCTGCATTAATCATCCCAATGAGCAGCAAAGATATTATTAAAAATATTAAATGTCAAGATCAACAGTTGAACTTTGGTTAGGAGTGTAATTTAAATGACCGACCATCCTTCCCGGACAACTATTCCTACCCTTAGGACAGAGTACAATTTGACCACTGACTGTGAAACTGTAAGGCTCACAAAATTTCTTATTGTGTGGTCAACTATCCCTAATGCTATGTCTTTTATCTCACACTCCAGTCATCTGGATATTTTCCAAGAAACACAGATACTTTCATGTTTTCTCTTGTTTCTCTTGACGACTCTAATACATGGAAATTAAAAACAAAGAATCAAGAGAAGTTAGCTGCCGAATGTCAACAGAACTTTGAAAGAAACCCAAAAAAAGCAAATGCCACCTTTTCACAAATGATTATTTTATTTGAAAATAGTTACTACTTCTCCTCATTTCAGTTTAATGAAGAGGATATGCATTTTAATAATGTCTTGGCAAAAATGGTAGCTATTATAAATTTGCATACAAAGTTGGAATGTAATGAATTCTATAACCATTTTTTCAGCTTCATGTCTGGTTTTAGTCAGATATGTGAACTCCGACACAGTTGAAGCTACTTCCAGCGACAATATAATCTACATGACAAGTCTGACTACATAGCCAGGCATTTCCAAAAACTGATGTGAACACATCAATGCATTTGTGATGCCATTGAAGTTAGCTGTTTGTTTTTGGCTACTAGTTAGCAGGTAGCTAGTTACTACAAGTTACTACTACCAACCAGTTAATCATTGCAACTCCAGGAAAAATGCATCTAGTTTAGCTTGTCGGTTGACAGATTGGCATGATTGATATTACCTCGAGTCAGAAGGTCATGAGTTCAAAGCTCCTGAGCACATAATCTAGGTGTTGGGCAGGTGATTAAGGGGACGCGTGGCCTTGTGGTATTATTGCAAGATTATTATTCCAAAAACTCAGCTAATGTTCTGGGAACGCAGGTTCAAATCCCGTCATGGCAAGTAGTGGAATTTGATTTTAATAAAAGATATCCGGAATTAAAAATCTACTGTTGATCATAAAACCATTGTTGGAAAAACCTATCTGGTTCACTAATGTCCTTTAGGGAAAGAAATCTGCTGTCCTTACTTGATCTGGTCTATATGTGACACTAGAGCCACAGCAATGTGGTTGATTCTCAACTATACTCTGAAATGGGCTAGCAAGCCATTCAGTTGTATCAATCACTACTGCAATGTTTCAA
Source organism: Sphyrna mokarran (assembly GCA_024679065.1). Classification (NCBI taxonomy): domain Eukaryota; kingdom Metazoa; phylum Chordata; class Chondrichthyes; order Carcharhiniformes; family Carcharhinidae; genus Sphyrna; species Sphyrna mokarran. The sequence goes on along the minus strand of JAGIQG010000004.1, from coordinate 76,327,496 downwards.
GAAGGCAGCTCCCCACTATCTCCTCAAGTGTAAAAAGGGATGGGCAATAAGTGAGAGGATGTAGTGTCAGTTTCAGAAAATCTTTTTCACACCTGTCCACAACCTATAGATTATCTGCTTTGCCATCCTTTCTTCAAGTTTTAATAAAGATTGCACTCATTCTTTAAGTGTTCCTCCTTCACATCTTATCATGAACCATTTTAAAGAGAATAGTCTCAGGTTTTGAACATATTACGCTGGGACTGATCATTGGATCTCCATGAGGGCTATCCAATATTCTTGCACAATCTTAAAGACTACGCTAAGAGTCTATCTACAGATGTCTTGGCTGAACTTTGGATTTTTCTATTATTTTATAATGTTGCACAGCATTATGCGCTGCATTGATGCTCCAGTTTTATCATGTTTGAAGAAGCTTTGGATTTGAAGTAATTATCAGCCTCAACTAAAGACAATGACCTGGAGTTTCACATTGAACACAGCATGTGGGAGTCAGAAAAATACCTATGCCTGAAGCAGCCCATCTGCCTCAGGAAAAAATGCCTGCAAGAATGGGATTCTCATAACAGTCTTAGAACTGTAGAGGTTTACAAAATGGAAACAGGACCTATTGCCCAACTTATCCATGCTGCCCTTCTTTTTTAAACTCCTAAGCTAGTCCCAATAACCTGCAATTGGCACGTTTCCTCTAAACACTTTTTAAAAGACAAAATTGTACCTGCCTCTGGCAGCTTGTTCCAGACACTCTCCACCCTCTGTGTGAAAAAATTGCCTCTCTGGACCCTTTTGTATCTTTCCTCTCTCACTTTAAACCTATGCCCTCTAGTTTTAGACACCCATACCTTTGGGAAAGAAATGATTATCTGGCTGATCTATGCCCCTCATTATTTTGTAGACCTCAATAAAGTCGACCTTCAACCTTTTACACTCCAGAGAAAAGAGTCCCAATTTATCCTCTCCTTGTAATTCAACCCATCAAGTCTCAGTAGCATTCTAGTAAAATTCTTCTGCACTCTTTCTAGTTTAATAATATCCTTTCTATAATAAGTGACCAGAATTGTACACAGTAATCCAAATGCCACCTATCCAATGTCTTGTACAACTTCAATAAGACATCTCAACCCCTGTATTCAATGTTCTGACCAATGAAACTAAACATGCTGAATGCTTTCTTCATCACTCTGTCCATCTATGGCTCCACTTTCAAGGAGTTATGAAGCTGTACCCATAGATCTCTTTGTTCTGTCACTTTCCCAACGCCCTACCATTAACTGAGTAAGTCCTGCCCTGGTTCAAACTACTAAAATGCATCTATTTACCTCACATTTATCTAAATTAAACTCCATCTGCCATTCGTCACTGTCATCACTGGCCCAACTGACATCATTGTGATGTCAATTTCATAATGTTTCTTACACGAGTTAAGGGTTTCAAGTGCTTGCTATTTCAACTATTGATACTTTAAAGAGTTTGGATGATTGAGACTTTTATTGAGCTATAGTAAAAAGGATTTTTTTAAGGGAGAGCAAATTTATCAATTAATGTTTTTGAAGCTTTTTCTGCACACTACAGATTTCATTGGGTATATACTGTATATCATGGATGAATGGGCATAGAAGTGCCATAGCCTTGGCAGCAGAGGCATAACAGTTGTTTGAGGGCAATAGCTTGACATGGGAGGCATGAGGGTGCTGGGCGAGTGGGGGGGTCATACTTTGGCATGGAGGGAATGAGGAGCAATAGGGATTCTTTAGGAGAGAGCAAGAGGAGGACCTTTTAACTTACCTTTTAAATGGTCTCGTTCTGTAAACTATGGTTCACAACAGCTCTGTGAACCATGACTCATTGAGCAGCTGACCTGACTTGATACAATTGTAGAGAACTAGGGTCTGCTTATCCCGAAATGGAGATGGCTAGGATAGGTATGTATGGGCTTACAATCCAAACAAGCCCAAAACTTTAAAAAGGACTCCTGAAATCAGACACCCTGGGAAAGGGTTGGAAACTCTCAAAACAAGTCTTGGCCACCATTTTTAAATGGCTGCTGAATCTCAATGAAAATCCAGGCCAGTATCTCTGGCAGTATAAATACAAAGTATAGCTATACTGTCTCGATGGTGTCGTTTAGCATGTCAACCATTACATTGGCTTGCCAGTGCATAACTGTGAACGCTAAATTAAACAAAATATTTCACCAAACAGTATCATTTAAATTTATTGGGCATGATCTTACCACCCGTTTACACTACACTCCTGCTGCAGTGAAAATGAAGAGCTTGGCAGGAAGCCAAATCTTCATTCAATATAGCAGTATGGAAAATCCCGCTGTTATGAATGGTAGGAAAATTCTGTCTATTAACTGGTCATTCACCTCACTATTTGTGAGTTGTTTCTATGTGTCAAACAGCTGCTACCTTTGCCATCATAGCAATTGCTGAATTCAATAATGAGTGAAAAAATTAACCACTCTATAATACCAGCAAGGAGCTGTACTTGAATGAAGTGTATGTTGGAGAGAGGGCTGCTTCAATGTTGCACTGACTCTTTTTGGCTTTAAATTCTTGCTGGGAAGCAATGATCAATAAATTGATCCTTCCATTTGAATCACTTGAGGACAATATCTGAGAAATATCCCATAGAACCATGAATTTTAATTTTCGAATTTATCTAAAATAAATTGTAGCAATTCTTTCTTTGATGCTTACTTTTGACAAGGTCTATTCAACAGTACCTCCAGTAGAAATATTTAATCAAAATTAATTGTTTTTTTTCTTAAAACAGAATGAAGGCTGTCAGTAAAAGCAAAGAGTCTGTGCTGTCTGAGTCTGAGAACCACACTAATCCACTCCAGCCTGCTGTGTGTGCCACAGAAGATGAAGGCCTGGATTTTGCACTGGAAGATTCAATCCTTTTAACTATGGATCAAACTTTGGAATGCCACAGTCCACCACCAGATTACAACTCTGTCATTCGCTACACCACACCACCAGTGTGAATAAACTGAACTTTCCAAATGCTACCACCACACTACAATTGTCTGTGCAGTTTCTGAATGAGAAATGTACGACAATGCTGAATATTGCAAGCCAAACTCTTTCTTGGTTTAAGGAATATAGAGAAATCCATTTCATTATGGGTGTGAAATTTACTATAAATAATTATGGTAAAACCCCATCATTCACTCAGTACATAATACACCTGCAGGGAATGTTCTGAAAAGCCCCAGGCAGTGAAAACCTCACCCTGTATCACTGTTACTCCAGTGCTGAGTGACTGCAGATATAGCTGGAAATCTCACAGCTGTGGTGGGTAGTCAAGTAAATCAAATTGTATCAGTAAAATGGTCCAAACATGTCCAAAATATCCCAGTTAATCTAGAAATATCAATGTAAAAAGTTATTCTCATGAGTATAAAACCTATTTCTAACAACTTTTTTACTAAACGACTGTTCCAAAGAAGGATCAGTGCCTGGAACCTATTCTCTCTGCAGATGCTGATAACCTGTTTCTTGTTTCCAATCTTTTCTGTTTTTGTTTTACCATCTGCAGTATTTTTACATGAATGTTTTTAATCCTTTTTTCAAACGAATGTTTGTTCATATTTCCCAATGTTCAGCTCTCACGCAGTCCAGCCAGGAGGAGATCATAAGTGTTGCTATCATTCTGTGATAACCCCACCAGAAGTTATGACTTAGTTTTGTCCCTTCTCCTATATGCTTAACTCTAACTGTCAAGTAAAATTTCCCACACTTTAACTGGTGTCAGTGAGATGCCGAATACTGTTTCTGTACGTTATAAGACAACATTATATGTCACTTAGGTCCTTAACATAAAATTGTGAGCTCAGTTCCAAGGACTTGCATGTTTCAGCTGGGTGAATTTGAATTGAGCCTCCAAATGAAATACATCTCACAGAAATGAGTGGTCCATCCCATAATAAAAAGCAGCAAGCTGTCTAGAAAAATTGTATTCACAAAAACAGTGTGGCTTAGTTCTTCTGATTCTAATGAAGGCAGTGGGTGTGACAATTTATTGAGGAGAATATAAGATGGTGGAGGGAAGCAAAAAGAAGGTGGCTAATTGAAAAGCAGTGAAAGAACCTTTTGCTCATCACAAACTCTGTTCAAATTGACCCTGCACCAGTGTGGGTAGACAAGCTGAACATATCATTATGCTGCTCCAGGCATGATGAATTTTAAATAGTTGCAGAAGACAATTAAAATTTGATTATTCTGCCTCTAACTGAAGCAGTGGAAACTAGAGCCATAAAAACTGTAGGATTATTTCATTTTAAGGATGTCTCCACTATTATATATCCACATTTTGATGGTTCTCCAAACAAAATTAGCATTTAAAAGAGCTTTTCTTTTCTATTAATGCTTGTTCTTCACATATTTTTCATGAATTTTGTGTTGAGGCTTTTCCTGAAACTTCCGCCCTACAAATGCACAATGTGAAACACATACAGAATTGCCATCATACCCTCAAAAATAATAATTGATTTGTTCTAATATCATGAAAGAGAGTAAAAGTTTTGCACAATAATTCACTTTTAAACCCAGCCCCAACCCTTGTGAATGAGGCAGCTCCTAATGGGCACTACATAATGCCATACTATACACACTCATTAGGCAGGGACACATTATTTCTATCTATAATGTTCAGTAAAGTGCGTATTTTAATAAGGAGATGCTTCTGACCTCTTAAATGTCAAGTGCTCCAGAAACAATATTTTAATCTGAAACAAAAATTTTTAGAAATGTAAACAGCTAATTTTAAGGGATAACACAGTTTCAAAATAGTAGCAACGAGATTGATTATCAATAATATGAAATACAAATTTAACTACTTTACAAACTCAGACTATTTTGTCAGAATAATGTAAAATTTGAATTTTATACTCCCGCAGCACCCTACCCGGTTAAGTGAATGTCATTACTGGTCAGTAACTTTAAACAATGAAAGTACACTATTATAATATTTCCTTCATATAATTTTAAATATCTTTTGCATTTGATGTAAGAATTTTTCTTTAAATCTCAGTTTTCCTCTCGTGTGTTGACAGTGGTGGGGGCACAAACATCATCATTAAATTATTATTTAAATGCAAATTACTTCAACATTTTTCCATTCTCAAAAATGTTTTAAATCTGAATGTGTTAAGCAAATTGGTTTTATTAATTTTCTGATATTCCATAAATTGCAGTTTTTCAGAAAAAAAGTGCTTACTTAACTGCATTTGGTGAAATTAACATAACTCCAATGCTGAATTTCATAAAACAGCAAAACAAAATATTGAAAATATAGTTATTAAAGCAAAAAGTAATTTCAATATTTCAAATTAGCCAGTTATCTTATTAGAATATTTCTAATACTGAATTTATATATTTTATCAAACAATCAGACTTTAACATCTTCCTAGTTGATCATCACTCAGAATGTTGGCAAAAGATGTATTCGGAAAGTCCAGGAAGAACTGTTATGGCTGTCATAATTCTCTGCCTTTATATCAATAATTATAATTCAAATGAAAAAAGTCTCAGGTAATCTTATTTTCCTCTACCCCTTTTTCTAGATCATGCACAGATATTTGTTGTAGCAAATAAAAAGCAATTAACTGTTTAAACTATTCCACGTATATTCATATCCCTAGATGACAGATTGTGAATGGCTTTTTTCTTGAGTAAATTAGAAAAAGAATGCTGTGGCATAAAACAGGGAACATTTTGCCTACTGTGAATTTACGCTTCTTTAAAAGAACTCTGGAATATGTGGAAACAATATCAAGAAAATGGTTATTATTCACTGAAACTCCCAGAATGCTGTAAATCCCTTTGGTTGTCCTATGAATGATTCAAATAGGTCAGATTCCAATGGGTCTACTGTGAATGTGATAAATATAGGAAGATGCCCAGTATTGTTGTGTCATATAGCGTATAGTCACAAATCCAGTTATTCAATATTGAAGTATAAGAATTAAAGGTATCCAACATTGCATATTCTCAATATATTTCCTAGTCTTCTATTACCTTTATCATTTGTTCATATTTATCCCATCCACATGTCATGGCCAAATAGAACTGAGTGTAGAGAGAAATTAGCAGCACTATAAATTTAAAATGAGGAATTTTGCCTTGAAATTAAATTGTAAGAATGCAGCTCAATAGAATTTAAGAACAGGAGTTGATCATTCAACCCCTCAAGCCCGGCTGCTTTGTAACTCAGCACCAATTAACCAGCTTTGTTCTATAATGTCTTGATATCCTTATCTTAAAAAAATGCATTGAAATCAAAGTTGAGATTTCTCTATCCACTATTTTAAATAGATTACTGATGCTATTGAAATAGTGGACAGGGGAGAGAAATCCATGAATCAGTAGTGCACTATTTTCACATAATATACTTTCAAGACTATAAAGTAGGATATCAAAAGATTGTAGAGAAGTGGTGGTGCGTGACCATGATCAAATCATCAAACACAGGCTCAAGATGGAGTGAAGCTGACAGGTCAGCTGGCCTTTGCTGGTTGGAGGGCTTACTTTTTATCTTAATTCCTTATTCAGAATTTTTATTTTAAAACAAAGGCTAGAGACTACATAATATAAAAAAATCTAGGAGAGACTATACTATATAAAAATATCCAGTATCTGGGAGTGATTTTAGGCAGGAATTTGAACTTGTAGTCCTGATGATGTCCATGAACACTCAAATGTTCTCATCGCAAGTGTGGATGTCATCAGGACTCGACTGAATTCCTACCAGTCATCAGTTATCCTAACTGTTCAATTACACTTATTTGTAGCGTGATTTTGTTCATATACAATTAACTGGAAACATGTTTATTTTGCATTAGGTAACGAGCAATGACTAAGGTTTGATAGGCGAATAACATTTATATAAGGGAGGTATGTGGTGTCAAAATGTGATAAACGAATTCTGTCTGCAAAACAGCTAATAGTAATTATTTTATATATGCAAAACACCAGTAACAAACTTGCAAGTTTTATTGTTTCTTTAAATTGCTCAATCCATGTAAAGTTTTTATTACCTTATATCTTTTTTTTCTGTGCAGCGTTTATGCAGAATGCAATGGCCAGTATCTAAGGTGGTGATGTCTTATATCTAGTTTGCCAGCACCAGTCAATGTTCTGGAATTAAAATAAATGTGTTACAGAGATGTACAATGAAAGATCTGAGTAAATGCACAAGAGTTTAAAATGTTATGGCCATCTTCAATCTTCAGCTATTTTCAATGTTTTAATATTGTTCCCAATGAGACTTCACTTAGTACACTACACAAATCACAGTGCATGAGAATTTTGCAACTACTCAAATAGGGCAGTTATAATGGCACAATTAAAGAATGAGGTAGCTTTCATTGTAATTCCAATGAAATGTTTAAGTACAAAACTCTAAAATTCAAATAGATCATTCCTGTAAATTTTTTATTCTATTGATTTCCCCTCTGCTAACACCAGTGAGCTATGTATTAACAACTTGTTCTACAGCAATGATAAGAGATTATAGTCTAGAACTGTTTTAAAATTAGAGGTAACCCTTACTGGACAGAGATAAGGAATTTCTTTTCTCCCAGAGTGTTGTGCAACTTTGAGATTCTCTACCTCAGAAGGCAGTGGAATCAAGTCCATTGAATATTTTTAAAGCAGACGTAGATGGATTTTTGTTAAGCAAAGGAATCAAATAGACATCAGAGATAGATGGGAATGTGAAATTTGAAACACAAACAGATCAGCCATTATCTTATCCAATGGAGAAGTAGGCTCGAGGAGCCAAATGGTCTAATTTGGTTTCTATTCTGTATGCCCTTACATACTCCTATGTGTATAGAATGTCTCCTCATGGATTCTCTCCTGTCCATTGAATTGTCAGGCATCAAAGAAGTGGTTATATAGTATAGGGGAGTTAGCAAAGATTGGGATTAAAACCCTCAAAATTAGAATTAAAATATTAATGTCTTGCACTTATTATAAGTAATAAGTAATCAAGTTGGTTATTGAAATACTCCCTGACATCCCTTAGGAGAATTGTAAGAGATGGCAGTTATAAGTGAAAGATATAATGTGCGATTATTTGACAGCATTTGGCAATGAATTTTTATAAGTGTCAGCTGAGGTCTTTTCAAGCAGAGAGTGATTCCCATTTATTCAGGCATGGTGTTGTGATTGGTGTTTATATTTTATAGACACCACGCACAAGCTGCTTGCAAATATAGGATAATTTATAGGAGTGATCGAGTGGATTGCTTGATACCAGTTTTCTATTAAAAATGAAAATTCAGGCAGGCATGAAACTGGAAAATTTGCAATGCATTGGTATGTGAGATTGTTTTCCTCTTTCAATTTTGCACACAGAAGAACTTTTCAAAACAACATTATATTGTCAGAAAAAACTAATATTAACACAATAACAAATGCCAAAACACTGCCTAACAAATGTTCAGGAAGCTAATGTAGCCATCAAACAGTTCTCAAATATTGTGGATCTTACTGACAGATTTTGAATAAGGAACACAAGCATTCCACAAAGAAACAGACTATTCTAAAGCTTGATATATGCGTTCTAAGCTCTCAAACTCATAACTCAAAGTTCTTTTTGACACTCTAGTTTATCTTTACTTTTGAACTGAAACGTGATGCAGAGTTAAAGGTTTGTTTCCGAATTCTACTCTAATGCTTGCAGGGCAGGCTAATCCTTTGTATTAAAGATGGCTATCTATTCATGTCAAAGCAACTTCTTTCTCTAAGAACCACTTGTTTTAAAGTGCTCGTACAACTCTTTTTAGATTATTTCTTTTCTCAAGCAACAGCAGGGAACTGCCATTTATTCTGCAGGAAAGTAATAAGCATTGTCAATGTATTATCTGTGTAAGAATGTATGCACTGGAGAACCCCTGTATTTCATATAGCCTAAGCGCTACTGGAGCTATTAACAAAAAAATAAAGTTTACATATATTTATAGTCTTGTTTGTTCTGTATTGCTTTTTTTTAATGATGTTATTAATTCAGGAGAAAGATCCTCCAATGGCACTATGATGGGTTGAATTGTGTGCTCTCATGGGTAGTGAGCTTGAAGATGAGAAGGCATGTACTAAGACAAGATACTGGCATGCCAAAACCCCACCACTTTCTTGTCTCTCCTTATATGAAGCCCTGGGCAAAAAGCCCAGAGTTGACAAGGTAGTCCAGTGCTTAGTGCCTTACACCACTAAGGACATGAGTTTGATTATGGCCTTGGATGACCGTCTGAGTGGAGTTTGTATGTTCTCGACATGTCTGCGTGGGTTTCTTCAGGATGCTGTGGTTTGTTTCCACAGTTCAAAGATGTGGAGTTAAGTTAATTGCCATGCTAAATTGCCTCTTAATGTCCCAAGATTTGTAGGTTAGGGGATTAACAGGATAAATGTTTGGGATCACAGGGATAGGGCAATTGTCATCTTGGATAATAATCTGTTGGGGAGTCGGTGCAGACTCGATGGGCTGAATGACCTACTTTTGCACTCAGATCTTTCAGCCTTGCTGTGAATTGAAGTCCTTAAGTGATAAATTGAGGGTTACCTAAGGGCATCATCTTGTCTCCACTGGGATTAAACTAGCTGGCAGTGGGTTTGTCACCATGCAGCATGACAGCTGCTAGCCAGCCAGTGAAGGCCTGCTGAAAACACCTTGCACCTTCCTCCCATGACTCCAACTCTGCAACTGCACTCCCAGTACCCCGACCCCCTGCCGTCACCATTATTATTTACCAATGTCCTAGGTTGCTCCACAACCACAGGACTCAAGGTACTGTTTACCTGGCAGCAGCCCGACTCCCCTGTGTCACTGTTGAACACAGCAGCTGCCAGCCTCTAGTTGACCGGCAGTTCATCGCCCATAGGGGCCTGAATCTAGGGGAAGGCCCACCAATGGCCTCATCACTGCCTGACTGCAATGTGGTTCGGTGGATCTAAGTAGCAGAAGTTTATAGCCAACTGTCCAACTGACATGCAAGATCCATGTCAGATTTGTTGTGTTCAGGATTATACACCTCTTTATAGACCTCTCCGTTACATCAAATGCATCATCTTCTCCAGTCTCTGTTTCTATTAATATCCTAATGGATTGCTGGACTTTGAAACAAGCATACATCATGAAGCTTGACTGAAATCTCAGAAATCAATTTACCTGTTGAAGCAGATGAGCATTAGGAAAACACTGCTTTATTGATAGCTCTTGCACTCAATCCATGATCTCAGTTTCACAATATTTTCTTACTCAAGAGAAACTTATTTTAGCTGCTTGCAGTTTTGACTATTGGTCTTTAAAGGGTCTGGATGAATGACACATTTATTGAGCTATAGTAAAAATAAGTTTATTAAGAAAGTGGAAAGTTATCAATAAATGATAGTTTGTCAGGGAGGTTGTTTCCAATGGCAGGCGAAACTAGGATTAGGGGGCATAGCCTCAAAATAAGAAGGGGTAGATTTAGGGCTGAGCTGAAGAGGAACTTCTTGATACAGAGGGTTGAGAATCTGTGAAATTCCCTGTCCAGTGAAGCAGTTGAGGCTACCTCATTGACTGTCTTTAAGGCAAGTGTAGATAAATTTTTGAACAATAATGGAATCAAGGGTTATGGTGAGCAGGCGGGTAAGTGGAGCTGAGTTCATGAAAAGATTAGCCATAATCTTATTGAATGGCAGGGGCAGGCATGAGAGCCAGATGGCCTACTCCTGTTCTTAGTTCTTATGTTTGTGTTTATAAATCCTGCTGTTACTATATGATTCATTGGTTCTATACAGTGTACCACTATTGAATGGGCCTTTAAGTGCCATAGCTGGGCAGGAGGGACATGAAGAGCCATAAGATTTGTTTGGGAGGCATAAGTCAGCATGGAGATATAGATTTAAGGGGCTATAGAGGGTGTTTGGGGGAGTAAGAAGAAGCCATACTTTTAGAATGGGAGGAATAAAGAGGACCTTTTGATCTTGTTCTTTCATGCAGACAGTGGCTCACATCTTTGAGGTTCCATGAACCAAGACTTTTTGAAAACCTGGCCCGACTCCATGAACATTGCAGAGAATTAGGATATGCATGTCCCAGCCATGGGGCCAACCAGTGGTGAGTGTAAGGTGTGGCCTCATGGCTTGAACCAGCCCATGTAAAGAATCAAAAAATGCAAGAATGGAGTTAGAAATCCAGGAATCCACAACTTTTAAAGGATTCCTGAGTCATCCTGACTTGAAGAAAATCTAACCCATCTCTTCACGAGAACATTATTGCCTGAACCCTCTATAGCTCCTCCTTGACTGTTTCCCACTACTCGGATACTGATTTATCTGCAAATAGCTATTTTCATTCTACTTTTGCTAATGAACCACATCTCAACTTAGTAAAACAGGTCTTGCCATAATTAAAACTTGTTCTATCTTTATCCTTTTATAACAAATCTACATCTAGATGATTTATGATTGTTGTCGTTATTTATTTATTCATTAGTGTCACAAATAGGCTCACATTAACATTGCTGTGAAGTTACTGAACGCCCTGGTGCCTGTTCGGGTGTACTGAGGGAGAATTTAGCATGGTCTATGGAAGGAACTCGGAGCATCCGGAGGAAGTCCACGCAGACACGGGGAGAACGTGCAGACTCCACACAGACAGTCATTCAAGGTGGGTCCTTGGTGCTGTGAGGCAGCAATGCTAACCACTGTGCTATTGTGCCACATGTGCCTCATGGTAGACTGATAGAGAAGGTGAAGGCGCATGGGATACAGGGTCGGGTATGTAGATGGGTCGAAAACTGGCTCGGAAGGAGGAGACAGAGGGTAGTAGTGGAAGGCTCTTTTTCCAGCTGGAAGCCTGTCACTAGTGGAGTGCCACAAGGCTCAGTACTAGGTCCTCTTCTATTTGTGGTCTACATAAACGACTTGGAAGTAGGGGTAGGTGGTGAGATCAGCAAATTTGCTGATGACACCAAGATGCTTGGATTGGCGGGTACAGAAGAGCAGTGTCAGGCAATACAACAGGACATAGACAGGTTGGTAGATTGGGCAGATAGATGGCAAATGGAATTTAATCCGGAAAAATGCGAGGTGATGCATTTTGGCCGGAAAAATGTAGAAGAGAATTATAGGATAAAAGGTAAAACTATAAGGAGCATAGAGACGCAGAGAGACTTGGGGGTGCAGGTTCACAAGTCTCTGAAGGTGTCCTCACAGGTGGAGAAGGTGACAAAGAAGGCGTATAGTATGTTAGCTTTCATAGAAAAGGGTATAGAATATAAGAGTAGGAGTTTGATGTTGCAGTTGTATACAACTTTGGTTAGGCCTCACTTGGAATACTGCGCCCAGTTCTGGTCTCCGTACTATCGGAAGGATGTGGAGTCCTTGGAGAGAGTGCAGAGGAGGTTTACCAGGATGCTGCCTGGTATGGAAGGACTGTCCTATGAGGAACGATTAGATAGACTGGGGTTGTTTTCCCTTGAAAGACGTCGGCTTAGAGGGGATCTCATAGAGGTGTATAAGATTATAAGGGGTATAGATAGAGTAAATGGAGGTAAACTTTTTCCACCTTTAGAAATGGATAGGACGAGGGGTCATGGCCATAGGGTGAGGGGGGCTATGTATAGGACGAATATTAGAGGGCAGTTTTTCACACAAAGGGTAGTGGGGGTGTGGAATGCACTGCCGAGTAAGGTGGTGGGAGCAGGCACGCTGGGGCTGTTTAAGGGTCTCTTGGACAGCCACATGAGCGGTATGCAGATAGAGGGATATATTAGGACTGTTTAACTACGGCTTTTTTCCACAGGTAATTCGGTCCATAATTTGAGCACGCATTCGGCAGGTGGTGCGGGTACAGCTCTTGGATGTTGATTCATGGGTTGCCTGGTACCTCATGTCGTATATGAGTGCTTTATGTGGACCACCTGAAGGGCACCATGACAGCTCAGAGACTATCGATGTGGCTGTGCAGACACTTGGAATTGGGCCGGTGTCTGCGGGAGTTTGCGCGTTCTCCCCGTGGTTGCGTGGGTTTTCTCCGGGCACTCCGGTTTCCTCCCACAACCCAAAAATTCGCTCTTAGGCTGATTGGGTAACAAATTGTCCCTATGGTGAAAATTTTCCAAATTAGGATTAATATATATACTATTATATAGGACTATTAAAATAGGATAATGATTTGGTATTACGGTGGCGCGGGCTCGTTGGGCCGAAGGGCCTGTTTCCCGTGCTGTGTTGCTTTAAAAAAAAAAAAAATTAAAATTTTCTTCCATTGATACACTCTTTAGACTGTCAAGATTCATTATCTAACACTATGATTTAAGTTTCACTTCTCCCACTTTACTTCAAGTTGAGCAGCATCATTACATTTGGACAAGTCGCCCACAACTTCCTGAGTTAAGAGACAGGGGACAAGATTTATGGATGTCATTGGGTTAACCTCATCCACTCTTGAGTAGCCAGCAGAATGGTGCTAAGCAGGAAACTGTCAGCAGAAGATGCATACAAAATGAGGATGCCAAAACCAGTTCAGTAGGCCTCAAAATCATTCCCATTTGTAACTCATTCTCTGTTTTTAAAAGCAGACCTAGTAACAACTACAATATTCAATATAAAATCAATATATTTGCTATGATACTAGGGTAATGTGGGGGAGGGAATGGTTAGAGAGTTTCAACAACTCCCTTTTTCATTGTGGAAATGCAACATGAAGACATTTGTGGCCTCCCCCCATTTCCACCCTACCCACAAAACAAAGTATGATTTAGATCAACAATTCCCTGTACTGGGCTACGTGAGCAAAAAAGCTGGCATTTTGTAATGTCTAGACACAGTATACAATATGCCAACTCAACTCGTACAAATCTGAATTTATAAACAAACAAGACATAGAGGGAAAGGGAAACTTCCTGGGTGGGATTCTCCCAAAATATACACGTTGGGTGAGAAAACCGATGTGGTAGACACTTATTGGGAGGAAGCAAGCTTTGCACCGATTCTGAGAGCGACAACCGTGGCTTCATAGAGATCAGGGGGATTTCTAATGGAGGCCAGAATCTCAAGGTGAAATTGAAGAACATCATCACCCCACTTCCTTCAAAGCATGTTTTACCGCCCCCTTCTCAACATAGATCACCGGCACTGGGGCCTTCCCAATAGGTCCTCCTTCATGTCCCTTTTCCATGACTCCCTTCATGCTGCACATCCTTCATGTCCCACACCTCATGATAGCCCTGAGGCACTACATCCTCAGGCCCCACCCCCTTGGCACTGTCCCTGGCACCATGGCAGCATCCATCTGACAATACCAACCTAGCAGTGCCCATCTGGCAGTTCCCCCTTATGTGCTAATTGGCCCTGCCAGTTTGGTACTGCTAGAGTGCCAGGTTGGCACTGACAGTTTGGTACTGCCAGTTGGGCACTACCCAGCCATGTCCCTAATCATAATGGGGCTTCAACGCCTCCGAGCCCCACCGACCTGACCATCACATCTGGCCTCTATTGCAAGAAACCAGTAGTGATTCTCATCAGGGTATCACTGAGCCCAAGAGTCGGAAAATCCTGAGAGCCAGGAGAATCGAGCTTGACTAGGCATATTTAAATATTCATTTAAATTTGCTAATCTGGTTCCTGCCCTTACATCAGAAGGGGAGAGCAATATTCCTATAATATCCAGTCCAATGTTTCAAGATCATGATCTTTCATTATTATAGCTTTTCTTCTTCCTTCAATTCCTATTGCACTACCCCTTTCTCCTTTCCGTGCTCCTCATCTTCCTTCTCCCCCATTCCTCCTCTTTCACTTCCTCAGCTTCTAACATAACAGGTGGCGATAAGGCCTATTCCTTCATAATGGCCAGGTTGCTACAACATGCTACCACAAATCTTTGTATCTACTGAGTCATGCAGGCCTCCTTCAATCCATTTACCAAATGCTTTGCTTAGGCAATATAGCTGTCATTATAGACCTGTGGTTGTGATCTGGACCAGAGTTGTGAGTCATGCCATGAGTAATGAACCCTTATTTCTTCCTTCCAACAGTCCTATCTTACCTAATCGACCTTGGGGCCTAGTCCTCCAATGTTTCCAAATTTCAAATTCCCATCTTAACTTGAATCATTAGTGTCATAAGTTACACATTATGTTAAGGGATATTCTCTCAGATGCAAGCAGACCTCTTTTATGCAACACAAGTGGCACAATGACACAGTGATTAGGTGGCATGGTGGCACAATGACTAGCACTGCTGCCTCACAGTGCCAAGGACCTGGGTTCAATTTCAGCCTCAGGTAACTGTGTGGAGTTTGCACATTCATTCTGTGTTGGCATGACTTTCCTCCAGTGCTCCAATTTCCTCCCACAGTCCAAAGATGTGCACGTTAGGTTGATTGGCCGTGATCAATTGCCCCTTAGCATCAAGGGATTAGCAGAGAAAATACATGAGGTAAGGTTATAGGCCTTGGTGGGATTGTTGTTGGTGCAGACTTGATGGGTCAAATGGCCTCCTTCTGCACTGTAGGGATTCTATAGCTTCTATGGAACATGGGAAAGTGTGAAATAGAGGGAACAGGTGAGTGCTGTGCATTTCCTTACAGCTGATTCCATTATTAAATGCTTTCTGTAAATATTGCAATTTTATTGGTCACAGCTGGGAACAAGGCAAGAAGTTAATAAATGTGTTGATGAGAATATAATAAAAATAAACCCTTAACCAAAACAGATAACAAAAAACTGGCACTCGGTTAAAATAAAAATCGTTGGAAGTATCTCTTTAAAGCACCACTAGCTCAGAATGAATGGCAGATGTGTAGCAGATGTTTACTTGATCTGGTAGATTAGTTCTTATTGCTTCAGTGCATTCCACTTCTCTTCAATATATCCTGTTAAAGTGATTTAAACCTGTTCCCTTTTCTACTTCCAGCTTATTCCAAGTTTCTAAGGAAACCGGAATGATATAATGTATTGGATTTGGGAGTTGAATATGATGTATGAGGGAACAATGTCTGCTTACAGCTGTGTGTGACATAAGTAGACCCCTCTCACAGGACTATCAGATAGAACTTTCATCAGATTCTTAGATTTCAGCTTTTACAAAATGGGAATTGAGTGACTTAACTGATTTTATCCTGTTAATAAATCTTGGACATAAATATGCTGAGTACAGTTTAATCGAATTTGTTGTTTGCATTTGTCTAATGCTTGGACAAATAGTGGTTATTTCAATTTTGCATAGCACTTGTGCAGTGCATTTTGTTGTTTTACATTTTTTGGTCAGCCAGGCATCTGACATCCATGGGAATCCTTCAACGTATATTTAAATCTCCCAGTTCAAATGATTGGGAAATCTATATCTGCCAGTATGGTTTATGTTTGTCCAATATGAAATGCATATATTCTCACAATAAAGATATATATATTTTTTGCCCCAGTTTAGAGAGTTTCAATGCCAAGAAGTATGAACAAGGGCATACTGAAGCTTAACTGGCTGAAACATTGCCTTCTATTTATTTCAGCATTCACTTCTAGCTTTATTGATGTGGTAGAACTGTTGTCCCCAGTGACTGTGTTATCCGTCCAAGCTTTATTAGTAAACCACAAGAGGCTAACTGTCTTTCAGAGTACTCAATGACAGATTAGTGCAGGGTAACACTCAGGAACCACTTCCTCTGTTTGCTGCAAAATCATCTCGCAACACAGTACAGAATCTTGCCTCTGGACCAGTTAGTGGCTTAACTTATAAACCTTAAAAAGAAAATTGTGTTTTATTAGGGGCTGACAAAATAGTCTAGAGGCAAACTATGCAGAATGTAAAGGTAGGTGTCTTGGCCAGAATTTTCTGACTTTATTCCACTAGGATTATCCCACCCCACTGCAGTGAATGGAGATTTGGCCTGTTGCCAAAATCTCCGTCTTTGCTGCAGCAGGAGTGTGCTGTGAATGGACAGTAAGAATGTGCCCTTTGACTATGTTTTGTTGATATTGTTTCCTGCACTCTCTTGTATTGCCCAGGTATCTCAGTCAGGAATTCATTTTTAAAATGTTATCTGGGTATCACTTATAAACAGAATTAGGATTCTGAAAAATGATCGACTGGCTATCAGATAATAATTGCACAACATGTGGAGTTAAAATTGATGGTTGTCACTGCACATTTCTGAATATTATCTCAATAGTCTACCATGGTCTGATGTCATGATAGGCTGCTCATCAAGACAAGAAATATTAATAATTGGAAACTGAATACTTCCATATTAGAAACTCTGTGAAGCTGCTGCTGCTCACTTCTTGAATATCTTAACACATATGCATCTATGGTAACACTGTAATGATCCAGCAGATTTTAATTGCTCCACAAATCACATTCCAAAGAGAATGTGCTTCTCTACTCATAACTCAGTTTGTATTCTGATCACAAGAATATAAGCATACTAAATTCAGAAGCTACAAATTGCAGTAACACTTTTGGGATTTTAAACATTAAATTAAAACGTTCATTAAGAAAAGAAAACTTAAGTACACAAGATTATATTTACACTGTTAATTTCACTTCAATAGAACAGCTCCCTCAAGAAGACTTCCTACTTGGTCAGATTGAGAAGTAAACACCCTTTAGGCAACAATCCTCACAGATGATTAACTCCAAAAAATACAGTAATATTAACCCCAAGGCAAAGCTACTGTCATTTTAGGTATTCTCATCTCTCAATCCTGACTTTCACTCTGCTGTGGAATTTCAAAACATCAGACACTATGTTGCTTTTTGCAGATGCAGTATGTTTTTAGCTCAATTGGGTGGTTGATTAAAAACTGCATCTCTTCCAATCCAGAGCTGTTACTAACAGGTCTTTCTCATATAGCAAATCCCTGGGACAACTCACATATCCACTCCCCAAACACAGTTCTCAATGTATTTCCTTAAGTGTCTTTTTTATCTTTGTTTTAATTGTCCTTGGCCCTTTTCTGAAACTTAACTTTGCTAAAATATTTTTTTTCAAGTTCTCGTATTGCCCCAAAGTTCATGTCAAATAACACTTACCCTGTCCGTTCATGTTAAATATAACTTAACCTATTCTGTTTATTTACGAAGCCTTTGTAAACTGTAAAAATCTTTTTATTTCCCTGGACACACACACATACACAAACAACAAGCATACAAATCTGCTTCACAAAATAACACAATAAACCCTAAAAATATTAAATGCAATACCATGTCTCATTACAATTGTGAAAATTCTAAAAAAAAGACTGAATAAAGTTGACCCCATATTTTCAGCAATAAGAGCTGTCCCAGGTTCCAAGAATATGTTTGCTTCAAATTGCTGTTATTTAGCACGATGACATGCAACTTCATTAATAATTGTGACCTTATACAATTAAAATAGTAAGCATGACACTAGTTTGCTAAGGAATTATATGCTCAGAATTATAGAACCTTGCAACATAGAAGCTGCATCAGGCCTGTTTGAAAAAAGGTTATTTGAAAAATCTATCCAATTAGTCCCATTCCACCACACTTTCTCCACTGCCCTGCATTTTGTTGATTTTCAATTATATATCAATTTAAATATATAAATCAATTTGAAAGTAACAAATTAACCTGCTTCACCATCCTTTCAGGCAGTGCATTCTAAGTTATAACAATTCACCATCTTAAAAAAAGTTTCTTCATTGTCCCACTGTTTCTTTTGCAAATTTTCTTAATTTGCTGTCTTTTGGTTACTGATTCACCCAGTTGTGGAACCAGCGTTGTCTTATTTACACTATCACCATTATTCTTTGTTTGATTTAGAGCTGTTAAATAAATTGTAGCAAATGTGATGGGCACATTGGATCAGATACAATCAAATAGCAATCTTGTTAGGCAGCTGTGATTTAACTTTATTAGAGAGCATTTCCATTATATTGGATCTTGAAAAAAGTAATTACAATATATATTCAACATTGCCATAATTATGAATATGCTACAGAGGTCAATAATATAGTCCAAGATGTATCAAGTGTTACATTTTAATTGCACAAATGGTAATATTTTTTCCATAAAGTTACAATGTTCTGAGATCAAACTATATGAAACAAAACAATCTTATCTAATACCAGCAGCTTTTAAATAGATACTTTTATAGAGTTGCTTTAAAGCTATACTGCTACTAAAATGATGAACACAACCCATCCAGGCTTCAGCACTGAGACTCACTATGGTATCAAATGATGGAAGGAAAGTTAACACATTTTGAATAGAAGAGCGTTCCCCTCTGCACAGCCACACAAAAGTAGCCTGGACTGAGATATATGGGTCGGTGGATTGGCCATTTTTATTTGCCTCTTTGTGTCAGGGGATTAACAGTGTAACTACGTGGGGTTTCGGGGATAGAGCCTGTGTGGGATTGTGGTCAGTGCAAGCTCGATGGGCCAAATGGCCTTCTTCTGCATTGTCGGAAGTTTCTGGTTCTATGAGTCTATGGAGATAGCAGAAAGCGCAAGGATGGTCTTATCTAAAACCAGATCATGAAACAAAAAGGAGAAACCTCCTAATTTCCATTTGGTAACCATAAGGGAGGGCAACACAGGGGATGGTTATAAGATTAATTAAGGGAAGACTGTGAGGAGCAGGGAGAGAAGTGGGATAGCAGCCTGTGAGAAAGGAAGATGGATAGTGAAAGAGGCAAATGTAGTGGGATGCATGAAGGAGGTCATAAAAAGAAAGAGACATGGGATAAGCAAAGATGGAGTGATTTTGACACACGTTCAGCAAAGAGATGATAATGAGAGCAAAGATCAGGGAAAGCAGACATTTGCGTTAGCTGCAAGGAAACAGCTAGGAGTAAATTAAAATGCTTATCTTTTTCACCTTTACCATGAGTGTGACACCAGACCATTCAAATCAATGGGTTCTGCTGTAATGCTGCAGTAAACATTCCTCTCATCAGTATCTAGTTTCTTCACCTAAATCACAATGTGAAATATGTCTTGCACAGACAAATACGTAGACCAATAACCGTTTTGCCTGACTTCTGTTATATATTCATCATCCAGCTCTTTGTGGAATTTGATTTCAAGCACTAATACAAAACAAACAATGTTTTCAACCATGCAGGAGAATCAGTGCAATAAATTACAGGGCACTGTTCTTTCATTTAAGGTTGAATGCCACTTAATTAATGCTCTTTTGCAAGTTTGGTGATTTATTTCACAGCCTCACAAATAAAGAGAAAAAGGATGTCAAATGCTAAGGGACAAAAACAATTCTGGTCATTTCTATATTCTGCTTTGAAAAGCTTAGGTTTCTAGACACTAATCAATTCCCAGACACCGTTCATAACTCATTGCTTTTAAATGTCTGCTAAATTTCAACTTACTTAAACTTTACAACAAACCCACTTAAAAGAGCTTGCATTTTTAAAATGTTACTGATGTCCATTATTTGACCAAAGCTTATTTGACAGAATTAAAATTCTGTTTGAATCACTTGACTTTTGTGTGTGTTTCACAGAATACCACACCCAAATGTACGCAAAATCCTATCTATGAAAAGCATGAAGAAAATGAAAGGCTAATAATTCAAGACAATTTAAAGAGCAGGCTCAGGTGGGATCAGTGTGATACGGAGAAGGCCCTGATTGATAGCATCTGGCTAAATATTCACTCAGAAATCCCCAATGTGAATATGACAATTCTGTAACTTACTCCTCACTTATTCTCAATCATTGGCATAGAGCCATGTTGAGATCCATTGACATGAATGGTGATGTGCTGCTGTGTGGGTCACTTCTGATGCCACCTGCTCTTGTGCCAACTACTCTCCCTGGCATATCTTCATTGTTCTTCTGCAATTAGCCTTGATGGCCGTGATTCCCCATTTTAAATGGGCGAGCTAATCCTGGATAAGAAATGAGCAAGAGAATAAGAGATTCTGCATTATATCTGGCTTTGATTATAATTTAAGCTGTTTGTGATAATAAACATTGCTAGCAGATAACTAAGCTGGGATTAACAACCAGAACAACATGCATTTATAATGTCTTTGCCATAGTATAAATATTCAAGTATAAGTGCATAAAAATGTACTTATAAGTGTCCAAGGCAGATCTCAGGAGCATTGTCAAACAAACTTTGTCACCGATGCACATAAGGTAATATTAAGATTGATGAGCAAAAGCTTATTCAAAGATTAAATGAGGAATTTAAAAGAGGAAGAAGTAGGGAGATGATGGAAGGGTTTACTGAGCAGAATTTCAGAGCTTAGTGCCTAGGGAGTTGAAAGCACAATTGCCAATGATGGAACCATTTAAATCCAGGATGAGCAAGAGGCAAAATTCAGAGATGGATAGATTTCTCAGAGGGTGGAGAAGACTAAAGATTTGGGAGGCCATGAAGGGATTTGAAATCATGGATGAGAA
Source organism: Sphyrna mokarran (assembly GCA_024679065.1). Lineage (NCBI taxonomy): Eukaryota > Metazoa > Chordata > Chondrichthyes > Carcharhiniformes > Carcharhinidae > Sphyrna > Sphyrna mokarran. Next base: position 76,306,103 of record JAGIQG010000004.1, on the reverse strand, counting down.
TTTTAAACTCCAAGCCCACCCAAGCACAATATTGCTTAATTGAATCAACCCACAACAAAGATATAGCAAAAAACTGGTCAGAACTCAGGGTTGAGAACTGTATTGTCCCTTCACCAATGGTGAAGGTGCAATGGTACAAGTGGTGCAAGTCGTGCAGTGATGCAGGAAGAAAGCCTACAGTTATCTTCTCATGAGCAATAGGGATCGACAATGCTCCTAATGTCAACAATGATCCATAATTCAATAATATACTTACAAAAACTGCAGGAAAATGTGTTGTTAATTTTTGAAAAAACTGACCTCTGACACTTCAAACTCTGTCTAATTATCTTCACCAGATGTAAAAGGACCAATTTATTGGATATGTTTCTCAAGAGGCTTATGTATTTCATACTTCCATTATTTATTGTATTCAAGTAAGTAAACAAGAACATTCATTCTTTAGGTGTCAACATCACCATTCTCAACAAGATCAGTCAATCTTCAAAGAGTGCTGACAAGTTTATAAGCATGCCTGTAAAATGTGTATGGTAATATTTGTTTTTCTGTGCCAAATAAGCCATTTTTATTAATTAGAAATGTTACAGGATTAAATTTAATTATATTTCTTGAAGTCAACGTCCTGACTAATAGACAGAACAAGGAAAGCTGCACATTTAAATAGAATGGGCAAGATTCTCCGGCCTCCCAGTCGCATGTGACATTCCCCCCACCGGCAGGAAGTGGAGCGTTGTTTGCTAGCAGTGAGATTTCCCTGGTCTCACTGCAGTCAATGGGAATTCCAAATGATGTCACCCCACGCCAGCGGGAAACCCATGGGCAGGATGTGCTGCCAGCTTGACGGGAAAATCCCACCAGCATGAGCAATTCCGGCCAAAAAGTAATTTTGTTATCACCAGTTCTACTAATCCATTATGTTAATAAAGCTTCAATTAAATTGTATATAGTTACTGCTGATTGATAGCTGGCTGACAGATGGTTCTTTTGGAAGCAAGGATCCATTCCTGAGGAACTTAAAATCATACTTAAAACCATCATACACCCCTACAAGAGGAAGTGCAATTGGCAAGTTTGCGACAAACACTGAGGAATTTCGTTGCTCTCTATGACAGGAAAATCCCTCGCAAGAGGCCTGCTAAATTGTCTGGTCACTCATCAGGAGCTGGGCCTGCTTCCAGAGTCACGGTGTGGCTTCCACAAAGATCATGGGACTACTGACATGATTTTTGCTATGTGCCAACTTCAGGGGAAATGTCAGGAGCAAAATCGTGTGTTCTACACAACCTTTGTTGACCTTGCAAAAGCCTTTGATACTATAAGATGACCAGGCCTGTGAAGGATCAGTCAAAGTTCAGCTGCCCCACCAAATTCATTCAGATGGTACGCCAGTTCCACGACGGCATGACGGCCAGAGTACTGTTTGGCAGAAAATCCTCTGAGGCATTCCCAGTTATTAATGGCGTTAAACAAGGGTATGTGCTCGCATCCACACTATTCAGCATGATGCTTACTACCATGCTGAAGTATTGTTGCAATCAGCCTCAAGTACAGAATGGATGGGAAGCTTTTCAACCTGGGGAGACTTCAAGATATTATCAAAGTGAAAGGGACTGTTCTGAGAGATTTCCTCTTTGCCAATGACTGCGCCCTATATGCTGGCTCAGAGCCAGAAATGCAAGTCAATATGGACAAAGTTTCCATGGCTTGTGACAACTTTGGACTCAGCATCAACATTAAAAAGATGAAAGTCATGCACCAGCCTGCTCTTCATGCACCGTACACAGAACCTATAATCACAATCAAAGGGCAGAAACTACAGGCAGTGGATCAGTTCACTTATCTTGGCAGCACCCTCTCTCAAGCAGTGACTATTGATACAGAAGTTAACTGCAGAATAGCAAAGGCAAGTTCTGCTTTCGGTAGACTGCGCTCCACTGTATGGGAACGTCGAGAAATCAGCCCAGCAACAAAACTGAAGGTCTACAGCATCTTGGTACTCACTATCCTCCTGTATGCCTGTGAAACGTGAGCTGTGTAACAAAGGCATGCAAGACAGCTCAATCATTTCCACATAATTTCGCAGAATATTACACATCAGATACAAGACAAAGTACCAGACACTGAAGTTCTTGGTAGACCAAGTCTACCATCAGTCCACACACTGCTGATGAGACTGCAGACCCGGTGGGCAGGTCATGTCATCCATATGTCAGACGAACGCATACCCAAGCAGCTCCTTTTTGGGGAACTCTCTGTTGGAAGACGCTTGTATGGAGGGCAGGAGAAACATCTCAAAGACACACTCAAAGCCTCCCTGAAGTCACTTGACATAGACACGACCACCTGGGAAACGCTGGCACAGAACTGCCCTACCTGGCACTGCCTCATCCACAAAGGCTGTCAAGTTCACGAAGCAAGGTGTATTGCTGAAGTACAACTTAAGCGTGAGCTGTGCAAGTCTAGAACCACCAGTGCAACAACTACAGTGTCCACCCAAGTTTGTCCAATATGTGCCAGGATATTCCATGCCCGAATTGGCCTGATCAGTCATCTTCGAACACACCGCAACCAGTCTCAAAATGAGTAATGATGTCGAGGCCTTCATCGATGACGACGGACAAACAACAACAACAATATTGTAACTGCACAAACCTCATCCAAAGGGATTCTTCATGCTTCACAATTGCAGAAGTCTTACTGCAATTAGTGAGACCGCACTTGGAGTCTTGTGTACAGTTTTGGTCATAGAAAGATACTCTCGCCATAGAGGAAGTGCAATGGATGTTCGCCAAACTAATTTCTGGGATGGAGGGGTTGTCCAGTAAGGAAAAATTAAATAGATTGAGCCTTTATTCTCTGGAATTTAGAAGAATGATACCTGATTTCATTCAATCATTTAGGACTGAGATGAGGAATATCAGAGGATGTGGCAGGATATAGATCAGTTGGAAACTTGGGCGGAGAGATGGCAGATGGAGTTTAATCTGGGCAAATGAGAGGTAATGCATTTTGGAAGATCTAATATAGATGAGAAATATACAGTGAATAGCAGAACCCTTAAGAGTATTGAGGGATATGCAGAGGGATCTGCATATAGAGATACTTAGATCACTGAAAATGGCAACGCAGGTGGAGAAGGTATGCGATATGCTTGCCTTCATCGCCTCAGGCACTGAGTTTAAAAATTGGCAAATCATGTTGCAGATTTATAGAACCTTTTTTACCTCCGGAAGTTTACAGTCTCTTGAGATGACTACAATGAAGGAAATTCGAATCCTGTGTGGACTGATTATTGGTATGCCACAGCCAAACTACAATAATTGCACAGGAGTCAAAGATTTTCTTGGAAATAAAGTGATTAAAAATATTATTAAATATGTAAAAAAAAACTAAAGATGGAGTTCATTGACAAGGTAAAATGCAACTCTGATATTACTCACATCTGATTAAGTGTTCTATTTACATGTGTCAGTCTGGTTTGGTGGAAGTTTGACCACAAGAGAGTTTAATAATAAACATTTAATTGCTCCAATTAAAGTTCATAGTCATGCAGTAGTTTTGCAAAGCAGACCATCGTGTTACAAAGCTTGATTAAAGGAGTACGTATTTAAATGGTAATCACTAAACATTTGCTCCTTTCTAAACGATATTCAACATGTTTTTTGAAGCTTTCCCTCACTATGGTATGTGCCAGAAAATGCTATCAAGCGTTTGTGTAAACCTGCTCAACCCTCCAGAAGTTATTAAACTACTAAAATGTTCCTTATCAGCTGTTTTGTTATGAAGAGGCTCAGTGCCTGAAACTTCAAGCATGTCCACACGTTGTTACAAAGTTCATAGAATCAGAAAAACCATACAGTGCAGAAGGAGGCCATTCGGCCCATCGAGTCTGCACCGACAACAATCCCATCCAAGTTCTATCCCCATAACTCCATACATTTACCCCACTAATCCCTCTAACGTAGACATCCCAGGAGACTAAGGAGTAATTTAGCATGGCCAATCAACCTAACCTGCACATCTTTGGACTATGGGAGGAAACTGGAGCACTGGGAGGAAACCCAGATATGGAGAGAACGTGCAAACTCCACACATACAGTCGGGAATGGAACCCAGGTCTCTGGAGCTGAGAGGCAACAGTATTAACCACTGTGCCACCATACTACCCTGATAGATAAAGTTCAAGAGAAGATAGCATAAAATTGGGTAATCCAGCTGTCTAATTAAAGTCTTGTAAACCAGTACCATCTTATTTCTTAAGGTAAAGTTCATCCATTATTTTCCATTTACTCCCCTGCAGCAGCTGAGCATAAGCTGACAGATAGCCAGAATGCATCCATATTTCTGTCATTCTGACTGGTGATTCATTTCTTTCCCTCCCTATAATAATTAGTACCTACTCACTATTTGTCCTTACATGTTGGATTAAAATTAAAATTTAAATATTGCATTGAACTAATGGTGATGTTACAAGCCAATGTTTGAACATGCAACGCCAAACTTTGGTGGACTCCCACATCATCTCTACAGCCATGGTTCCTGTTCCATACAAAATTGCAAGAAACTACACAGAGTCATGATTTAAACCAGTCCATCTCTCAAACCAGCCTTCCATCCATTGACTCCATCTACACTCCCTGCCGCCTCGGAAAAGCAGCCAGCATAATCAAGGACCCCATGCACACTGGATATAATTTCTTCCACCTTCTTTCATCAGGAAAAAGATAATCAGAGATTACATTCCAAATGATTCATAAACACTTCTTCTCTGCTGTCATCAGACTTTTGAATGGACAAACTCCACATTAAATTGATCTTTCTCTGCACCCTAGCTATGACTGCAACACTCTCTTCTTTCCTTCTCTATATGCAATATGCTTTGTCTGTATAGTACTCAAGAAAAAATACTTTTCACTGTATACTAATACATGTGACAATAATAAATCAAATCAAATCAGTTCCTCATTCAGTGGGTTCCAATCCCAAACTTGGCATTTAATCAAGGACACAACACAAAGGCCTTCTCTACAGAGATTCATGGCATATAACTCCTATAGTGACCAGTTACAAGATAGCATCAACAGAACTCTAAGAATGGCACAGAGCAGAAAAGAATCTAGAGAAGAGAAGGGTGAGAAAATGAGCTATTGAAAATGAATTAATACTTGTGGTAATGTTCATCTACCCTTGATGGATGATAGTATATGGGACTAGGATTATTTCCTGGTCTATGCTGTTAGTTAACTCAATCACAGTAATGTCAGAAGCACTACCTGCTCATGTTCACAATCCAAGCATACTTCTGTGCACACCAGCTGAGAAAAATGAACATTGCTGTAATTCGAGCATTACTGATACTGGTAAAGAATTTAACTTCAGATCAAGAAGTCCCAGGTTCAAATACAGCTGCCTCTTTTTGCTAACTCTTACTGTTTCTACTGTAACCTACTGGCAAAGGTTTGTGAACTAGTCATCCACAAACCTAAGGCAATGCCCTGGAGTTGCAGACTCAAATTCCATCACTGTAGGTGGTAAACTGTCCTGTGGGTGAGCTGAAAAAAAATTCCCAACTAGACTCGCCCTTTTATTCCTGCAAGCTATTCTTATTTGTTACCTCAATATTTGCAACTCTATTTTTGAGTCAATAGAATTTCCTTCAGCTTCAGTACATTCCAAAAGCATCAATTTCTTGCTTTTATACCATTCCTGCTTTTCATAAATTATATAACTCACAACTGAAAGCAGTCTTAGAACATGTATCTTATGCGATAGTGTCTTTCATCCTCAAGTTCCACTTCAGTGGCATTGTAAACAGCCCAACAAATTGTGGACAGTTTCCTTACTCAGGTAAGACAGACAAAAAATACTAAGCTTGTTGGTATCACACGTTATAACATTTGGAATTACGAGGTACATCATCGCAATATACTGATCAACAGAACTGTGGGCACAATTTTGCTGCTCGCTCACATCATACTCCCATTGTAGCAAAGATGGAGAATTTGGCAGCCAGCCAAATCTCCTTTCGCTGCAGCAGGATGGGAAAATCCTGCTGGCATGAATTGTTGGAAAACACAGCCTAATGTTTTTGATCAATAAAGTCAGACAATTGGAAAGGTTCAATTCTAAAGATAACGTGAGATGACATTACATGGTTTCAGCTATTATACTTCATCTTGGCCTGGATGTGATAGTTTTGTTGAATAGAATCACAAATGCCATATGCAATACATGAATCAAAATGTATGTGTGCACCTAATAGAAGATCAAAAAGAGACTGAATCATTTTCCAAAAAAAAATTAGCCTTGCCATGAACTGAACTGATTCTGCAACAGAAATAATCAATTTGACTCAGAATATTTTAATCCCTCTTGCAAGTTTTATGACTTATTTTTCATATCCTCTCCTGTGCTAGACATCAGACCTTCGCCAGGAGATGGCTTGGCAGCATGCCTTAGCTCAGTAACGAGTCCTAAAAGACTTGTGAGAGGACTGAGGTGACAGATTCTCCCTGCCCTCTACTTGTGAGAAGTATCTGATCTGTACAGTCTCTTAACAGCTCTGTGAGTTGTTTTTCCGCCTCTGTACAAATGTGCTAAGCCTTTAAATTTATCATGGAGCATTCGCAACCCTGTCTGAACTTATCTTTCTCACTATAGTTGGGCCAGAATGGTTTTAGCGTTGAAAGGTAATAAATGACTGGCATGAAAATATGGTATTAATTTAGCAAAGCAGAGAAAAGTATCAAAGGTGCTGATTGTAGCTCATTATCAAACATCCCACTTCACTAAAGTATCTGTAATCAGTACCAATAATAAAGCCAACACATACACATGGCTTTGCACATTAACTACTTGGCTTTCCTCCTTTGAGTGTTTGTCTTGGTTCCTTAGGGGTGTATATGACACCAGTGCAAAATACAGTTTTGACACACTGGCGCAGCAGGAGGTTTTAGTCATGAAATGGTCTGTCTGATTGGATTATATTTTCCTTGGGGTCAATTTCACTAGTCAAAGAAAATTCGTCAGCCACCTAATAGAAACAATCAGAGCCTACATTATTTGACTGTCCCTTTAATTACCCAACTATGGATGGAATGAAGACTTTTCTGCTAGATTGGAAATTATGTAAGAAAATCTCAAACTGCCACAAATAAATGTTATTGGAACTTATGGCCAGAAAATTAACCAGTGAACAACAACAACTTGTATTTATATAGTATAATGCAATAAAACATCTCATGTTCCTTTGCACGTTATCAAACAAAGTTTGACACTAAACCACATAAGGAGGTATTGAATAGGTAACAAAAATCATGGTCAAAAAAGGAAGGTTTTAAGGAGTGTATGACAGAAGGAAAGTGCGATAAAGAGATAAAGAGATTTATGGAGGAAGTTATGAAGCTCTGGGCCTTACAGCGGAATGTATATCACCAATACTGCACAATAAAAATCTGGGGATGCACAAGAAATCAGAATAGGAGAAGCACAGATGGTGGAGGGCTGTAGGTCTTGGAGGAGATTGCAGAAATAAGGAGGGAGTAAAGCCTTGCAGAGATCTGAAAAGGCTAGGAACTTCCGGCCTTCCGGTCTTAGCATCGAATTCAGCAACTTCACATGATTTGCTCTACCCCATCTCAGCCCCCTGTTTTCATTCTATTTAATTTTTTATTGTTCCTCATCTTTTATTTCTTTATTATCTTCATTTTTCTTCTCCCCACTCTTTCCCTGAATTCATCCCCCTTCCCTTCCCTTTTCTTCCTTGGCTTTCACTTTTCTACAGTCTACCTCTGTCCCATTCCCCCGCCCCACTCCCCTCAATCCCATTTACAGCTTACAGCCGTTTGACCATTCACATCCTTTATTTTCCCTGTGACAGCTATTTTTCCCCTAGTTTCTATAGCTATGACTCATCTTTCATTCCCTCTCCCTGCAGTATAAATATCTCCCACTTTCTATGCCTTTTAGCTTTGACAAAGAACCGTGTGGACTTAAAACATCAGCTCTTTTCTCACCTTACAGATGCTGCCAGACCTGCTGACATTTTCCACCGATTTCTTTTTGGGTTGGGAATTATTTTCCTTGTTATACTAAATGTAGTTGGCTATATGTTAAGTAAGTTGATTTTCTGTTAGGAACAATGAAGTTGTATCATTTAATGAAGTTTTGAAATCATTAAGCCTTTTGTAGCACTTTCAGGATCAGACTCTGGGTGTTGGTCTCCCTGACGACTTACCCTTATTCCCTTCCTCGGGGATGTTCCTTCAGAGTTTCCTGGCTCCCTAATGAAGCATGGCCTTTCTTAACATGTCAACCATCATCAGTAAATCTTCTAGCACCTCATCCACCAGTTCAGATTATATTTGCAGACAATTTCACTACAGTAAGCATGATGTGGAGTTGCCGGCATTAGACTGGGGTAGACACAGTAAGTAGTGTCACAACACCAAGTTAAAGTCCAAAGGTTTATTTGATAGCACGAACTGTTGGAGCACTGCTTCTTTAACACGTGAGTGAAGAGTTCAATTCATAAACAGGGCAGATATAAACACAAACTCAATTACAAGATAATCGTTGGAATATGAGTCTGAACAGGTAATTAAGTCTTTACAGGTGAAGACAATGTGAATAGAGGCAGGGTTAAGTACAGGTTAAAGAGGTTGAATTGTCTCCAGCCAGGACAATTAGTGAGATTTTGAGATCTCTACTGCCTCCCAAAGATACACAAGGCCAATACACTTAGCCATTCCATCGTATCAGGCAATGGAACATTGTTGAGAACTCCCTGGTTATTTCGTGGGCAATCCTGAAACCTATCGTACGAAGAAGCCCCAGCTTCTGTCGTGATACTACAGACTTCTTACAGAAACTCAGTACCCAAGGAGCAATTGAACCAAAAACACTCCTCATCACAATGGATATCTCGGCACTCTACACCAACACCCCCCACAACGACATCATTGCTGCAACTCCGTCGGTATTCAATGCCAAAAACTGCCAATCTCCAGATGCAATTCTACAACTCATCCACTTCATCCTGGATTACAATGTCTTCACCTTCAATAACCAGCTCTCCATCTATACACATGGAACAGCCATGGGGACCAAATTCACACCTCAATATGCCAAAATCTTCGTGCATAGGTTCGAAGACTTCTTCAACACACAGGATCTTCAACGCTGTACATTGAATGCATTGATGACATTTTCTTCCTTTGGACTTATGGCGAAAAATCACTGAAACAACTACATGATGACATCAACAAGCTCCATCCCACCACCAGACTCACCATGGACTATTCTTCAAAACTGTTTGCATTCTTGGACACACACATCTCCATCAAGGACGGTCACCTCGGCACTTCACTGTACTGCAAGCCCACGGAAAACCTCACAAAGCTCCACTTCCCCAGCATCTATCCTAAACACATTAAAGAAGCCATCCCCCTACTGACAAGCCCTCCACATAACAGGATCTGCTCAGGTGAGGAGGATCGCAATAGGCGCTGAAAGATGCCCTTGTCAGAACAGGACATGATACTCAACTTCGATATATCACAGTGAAATACCGCACAGACCTCCTCAAAAGATAAACACGGAATACGGCAGACAATGTACCCTTCATCATCCAGTACTCCCCCGGAGCAGAGAAGCTACGACATTTTCTCCGGAACCTCAACATGTCATTGGTGAAGTGAACATCTCACCAAGGCCAGCCCCACATCTCCACTACTTGCCTTCAAACAACTGTTCAATCTCAAATGGACTACTGTCCGCAGCAAACTAGCCAGCCTTCAGGAGAACAGTGACCACAATACCACACAACCCTGCCACAGCAACCTCTGCAAGACATGCCGGATCATCGACACAGATGCCATCATCTCACATGAGAACACCAACTACCAGGTACATGGTACATACCCTTGTGACTCAGCTAACATCATCTACCGAATACACTGCAGGAAAGGATGTCCTGAAGCATGGTACATTGGGGAGACCATGCAGACGCTACAAAACTGATGAATAGACACCACTCAACAATCACCAGACAGGAGCATTCCCTTCCTGTAAGGGAACACTTCAGCAGTCAAAGGCATTCAGTTTCTGATCTTGTAAGCATTCTAAAAGGCAGTCTTCACAACACAAAACACAGAATTGCTGAGCAGAAACTGATAGCCATATGAGGACAACCTCAACCGGGATCTTGGGTTCATGTCACTCTATCTGTAACCCCCACAACTTGCCTGGGATTGCAAAATCTAATTAACTGTCCTGGTTTGGAGACAATTCACACTTCTTTAACATGTGCTTAACCCTCTCTCCACTCACATTGTCTCCATCTGTAAAAACCTGATTACCTGTTCAGACTCGCATTCCAGCCATTATCTTGTAATTGAGTTTGTGTCTCTATATGCCCTGTTGATGAATTGAACTCTTCGCTCACCTGATGAAGGAGCAGGACTCCGAAAACTGGTACTACAACAGCTTCTTTCTAATGAAGCTCTCCTTTAAGAAGTGTTGTTAGGCTTTAAGAGGTGCCGACTCACTGAAACGTGTGCTAGCCTTGTTCACTCTTAGGCTTCATGTTGAGCTTTTAGGAAACAGGCAGAAGGGGTGGCACTCACCCAGATGTTGCTATCATTGAATTGGGGAAACAGTACAAGCATTGGATGATGGCTGCTTCAACAGAACGTGGTCACAAATCACGACTCCTTCGCTCAGAAAGTGACTAAATTCTAGCCATCTATGTGCTTGTGTATTGAAAATCTTCCATTTTCAAGTGGGATTGTACTTAGTAACAGGTTCAAGATCATGATAAGTGATAGAACTTTGAACGTCTGTGAGTCTTTCCAAAGCATGATTCTCTTCCAATCAGGTAAGCAGCAGCTAGCTGAGGTTAAGCAGAAGCGGAAGGAAATAATGGCTGCTTTAGGATCACTTAATGAGCTCTGGATACCTGTATCTAATCAAATCAGGGCGGGGGGTTGGGGGGAATGCAAGGGAGAAGTGCCGGCAGTGTTTGTTAAGGAGGTCCATGCGAGGGGGGAGTTCTGGGGAGGTCCCATTTTTGTGGCTTTTTATTTTTTTCCTTAAGAGCTAGTGTTGCATTTTGAGGTGACAACAATTGGTCAGCATGGCATCACTAAACTAGTTTATCTTCAGTGTTTTTAAGACAGCTGGCACCCATTTCTCACTCATGGCATTATTATATATTAACACTTGATCTCCTTATTGAAATGAATGTTATTTTGCCCTCACTTCTTGTCTAACAACTTGAGATTGAGTGCTTCGAAAGGCTAGTCATGGCACAAATCAATTCCAGGATCCCAGACTGCCTGGATCCTTTACAGTTCGTCTACCGCTAGAACAGGTCCACAGCCTGGCCTTGCACGCAACCCTGGAACACTTAAATAACAAAGAGACTTATGTCAGACTCCTATTTATTGATTGCTTGAAGCTCAACCTTCAACATCATTATTCCTACAAAATTCATCTCCAATCTTGTGGCCTCGTCTCAGCACCTCCCTTTGTAATTGGATCCTGAACTTCCTAACCCACGAACCACAATCAGTAAGGATAGGCAACAAAACCTCCTCCATGATCATCCTCAGCATCAGTGCCCACAAGCATGTGTCCTCAGCTCTCTACTATAACTGTGTGGCCAAATTCCCCTCCAGCTTTGATTTTCAAGTTTGCTGGCAACACCACTGTGGTGGGTTAGAGCTCAAACAATGACAAGACAGAGTATAGGAATGAGAATCTGTGAACTGGTGCAGCAACAATAATCTCTCCCTTAATGTCAACAAAATGAAGGAGATGTCATCATCTTCAGGAAGCATAGAGGATAAAATGTCCTGTCTACATCAATAGGGATGAAGTAGAAAGGATTGAGAGCTTCAGGTTTTAGATATCCAGATCACCAGCAATATGTCTTGATTCCCCCCTTGCTGACATTATAGTTAAGAAAGCCCACCAAAGCCTCTTCTTTTTCAGAAAACTAATGAAGTTTGCCATGTCAGCCATGACTCTCACCAACTTTTACAAATACGCAGAGAAAGCATTCTTTCTGGTTGTATCACAGCTTGGTATGGCTCTTGCTCTGCCCAAGACTGCAAGTAACTACAGAATGAATGTAGCCTAACCCATCACACAAATCCTATCCATTGACTCTATCTACACTTCCTGCTGCCTTGGCAAAATAGCCAGTATATTTAAAGACCTCACACACCCAGCCTTCCACCTCCTTCCATTGAAAAAAAGATACAAAAGTCTGAGGTCACATAACAATCAACTGAAGAACAGCTTTTTCCCTGCTGCCATCAGACTTTTGAATGAATCTACCTTGCATTAAGTTGATCTTTCTCAACACCTTAGCTATAACTGTAACACCACATTCTGCACTCTGTCATTTCCTTCTCTATGAATGGTATGCTTTGTATAGCTCACAACAAACAATACTTTTCACTGTATACTGATACATGTGACAATAATAAATCAAATCAAAGATTGTTGATGATACTGTACTATCTCTGAAGTTTTGGGAGGTAATAACAAATCAAATATAGCTCTGAACTTTCCATTAAGGGCTCAATGGGAAGAACCCGACAAAGTAATTGTTGCAGACAAGCGCGTGCCTTGATTAATGAGAAGCCCAGCCTGCAGTGGCGACACTGAATACAGTTGAAAGCATATTCCAATGAGTAAATTCCAATTCCAATGACAAACATTCGCCAACTACTCAGTGGATCAATATAAAAATCAATTAAAATAGAGCAGGGGGTTATTATGTTCCTTTTGGCCACTGTACTCAAGGTAGGAATAAGTTGGATTTGTAAATGGGTCACTAGGGTAGTTTAGGTCATAGGGCACAGAAACCAAAATACGTAAGGAGGAAAGAGATAGAAATGATACAATTAAGGTAATACTAACTGAGAGCCGGAAGGTGTATTGTTTACACCTACAGGGTATCTCTGCCATCAGGGGTCTCCAACATGTGCTACTTCACCAAATAAGACTGCACCAGATGGATCATCTGGACAACATTGAATAACTGGCATGTAACCAAATGTAACACCACCCCCTCGTGTTGTAAATACTACTGTAGAATCTGAATTGCCTAATGATTGTGTCCATGGTACAACACCACAAGAAAATGATGCAGAATTAGTTTCAAGAGAAGAAGTGTCTACTGAAGTTCGAAATCATATTTCTAGGGTCAAGAACAGCCAAATTCCAGAACATCATATACAGTCACATGGCAATAGATGTGCTTCTGATTGACTTCCTTATTGACTGTGTGAAATGATTAATGATACATGTAATGACGCGGTTGCTACGCAAAATTGTAATTAATAATTTTACTTACTTGGTACAATTGAGGGATATCAAAACTAAAATTGACATTAAAATTGATTGCCAAATTGATTACGTCTTTTTTATTTTCATGTTAAGTTTATGATTCTTGACTCTGACAAGGCCATCACCTCAAGTCACATGCAGTTTCCCCCAGGAACTATATGTCAACACTTGTCTGTACATATCATATGCATATACTAGAATTTCCAAACTATCCAGGTATTGGGTTTGCTCAGACGTCCCCACATATGCTGAGGGAGGGATACGCTTGCAATCAGTACCCTGCATGGTCTGAATTGATCTTGTGGGACCAACTTGCCTAGTCCTTTAGAGACTCTGGTAAAACAGCATTAGATTACCCAAGTGCTTATGACTGACTGTATTTTACTGCGATACATCCTGTATTGGCAGATCAGTTAACAAGTAGAGATATATGCCCATCTTTAGCACATTAAGCTCAGTTCCCAGATTAACCCTGAAACAAATGGTATCAAGGTCAAAGGGAACATTGTGTGTTGAGAGTAAGGAAGACTCTGGGAGTGAGTTAGACATAAACGAATATCACAATACTGTGAATCTGATCAGTCAGCTAAATATGGGTCCATCCAATGATGATTGGTCTTTTTATGTCTCTTATTGCTTCAATGGACGTAACATCTATCCAACTTTCAACGGCATGTATTGGATTGGAGGCAATAAGGCATATCCTGCCAGGTGGAAGGAGTCATGTTACCTTGAATATGTAGTCTCATACATTTATCATTTTTTCCCTCTTCTTCCTCTGGTGAGATGCCAACGTGCCACCAAGAGAGTGAAAGCTTCTTTGCTGTCATGCATCCCAGTATGGGATTGGGAGGTTGACACAAGAAAACTAGTCTCAGAAAAAGTTGCCAATGATGCATCCTATGCCCTTCCTAAAATCAATGATGAAATGGTTGCTATGTACACCATGGTACATCAGCATCAAATGGCACTGGATTCTGTTCTGGCAGCCAGAGGTGGAACATGTGCCTTGATTGGACTAGACTGTTGTACATAAATACCTGATTTTTCAGAGTCTATACCTGATTTAGTCGGCCATGTTAAAAAAGCAATTGAAAAACTTAATCAGCCTCCATCCTTCACTCTCTGGAGCTGGGCTTTGGGTTGGCTAGGTTCCCTGGCAACATCAATCATACAAGGGATTGTGTTCTTTTTCAGTGTTATTTCAGCATTCCTTGTAATTCTGCAAATGTTGAAATGCTCTATGCATAAGCAGTCAAGTCCACTCAGGGCATAGTAATGATAATGACAGTCCATGTGGAGAAAGAAGTAGCCCTGATACCAAATAACCCTCTGAGAACTGAAAAATATTCACTTGAAAATGTCCAGTTAGTGGCCTAATCTTGGGCTAGCCAAGGGCCAAAAGGGGAGATATGCAAAAAGGAATTTACAATAACTTGGCATTAAAAGACCAACAAATCATGGTAGATTAGATCAGAGTAAATAGAGTATAGAGAAATTACAAAGTGACTGAAAAATACTGTTTGCACAGTTGCACCTATAACCACTAATACAGAATTTAGATATTTACTTTTGAAAACGTATTCTGCATTAAAAGTATATACCTTGGCTAATAACACAATGCTTGTAAGACATGCTAGGGTGTAGTAAATAATAAAACCACATCTCTTGCACAATGCAACTATTGAGCAAAGAGAAAAGCAACTCTTATCAAGGGACAGATGGTCCTAATAAATAGAATACACTCTGCACCAGATTAAGAGGGCCTGGAAAGTATCAGGAGACTGTAAGAAAGATTCTTAAGGTCTGCGAGCTGATCATGTGGTCGCATGCTACCAAAGGGTAAATGTTATTGGCCAAGGTAAATAATCTATACTAATGATTGATTCGTACCCAGCTGGAGTGAGAAAGGGGTAGGCAAGTGGCTTTCAAAAATTGTATAATTGTTGTATTGAGAGTGATGTAATTTCAGAGCAGATTTGGAACTCTCCCAAGTCTCTCTCCCTTGTGGGTTGACCAAGCTTGGAAAATAAAGAAATGTCTTTTACCAGAGTACTTGTCTCCATAAGTCTTTGCGTTAGCTGAGCCATAACTAAGAAGGAAAATCCTCCAGGTGAAAGCCAGTCTAACACATAGTCTCTGAAAATGCTCCACCACTGTCCAAAAGACTTGCTGCTTTGGTGCATTGGCTATGGTAAATTCCCCCTCAGCGTATTGAACAGGTGGCGGAGTGCAGTGACTATGGGATTTTCATAGTAACTTCATTGCAATGTTAATCTAAGTGACACTAATAAATAAACTTAAACAATATCTGGGTGCACATTGAAGATGTCAACAACAATTAAGTGACTTGTATTCATAGAATGCCTTTAAAGTAATTGGACATCCCAAGGCACTGTATAGAAGATTTATCAAACAAATTTGACACTGAGCCACTTGAGACATTAGGGTAGCTGACCAACAGTTTGAAAAAAGAGGTAGGTCTTAAGTAGTATCCTAAAGGAGAAAAGAGAAGTAGAGTGATGTTGTAATATACCTTTAAGGCAATAGTTTTCAACTTGCAGTCTGGACCATTGGTAGTCTGCAGGTGGACCATGGGAAAAACATAATTCAATTACATGTACCTCATATGTACCGTAATCAATGTTATATTATTCGCAATGTGATTGATTGGCCAAATGTGTAGGAGATGGCAAAGATAGGGCCTATGCACTGTTAGACCAATACAAAGGGTCTGTTACACATATTAGAGCAGTGGCTCTGCTAGCAACATCCATTCACTGCAACATCCATAAGAAGGTTTTAGCTGCAAAGAAAATGTCTGCTGAGCTCATGGTCATTTTAGTGGCAACAGTTAGAGCAGTTAATTTTAAGAAGGCCTGTTCACTGAATTCACAAATATTTGCAGCTCCATATGAGGAAGCGATTACCATCAACTACTGCTACACACCAAGGCCCACTGATTCTCTCTCTCTCTCTCTCTCGAGGAAAGGTACTCACATGCTTTTTGAGTTGCATGATGACACGAGAATTTTTTTATTTGACTCAAAATTTGAAGTCAGTGATTTTGAAACTTCTTCAGTAGCTTGCCAAATTGGCAGAGATAGTCAATCTTTTCAATTACTTGAGTGGTCTCAATCTGAGATTTCCTTCAATACTGAGGGAAATCAGTCAGTTTTTCATGCACAGGTCAAAATTGAAGCAATGACCAAGAAACTAGAGATATGGGTCGAAAAATGGGTTCCTCCCACAACCATAAAGATGTGCAGGTTAGGCAGATTAGCTATGTTAAATTGCCCCAAGACATGTTGGTTTAATGGATTAGCTGTGGTAAATGTGTAAATTTGCAGGGATAGGATGAGGAGAGGACCTGGATAAGACACTCTGTCAGAGAGGTAGTGCAGACTCAATGGGCCGAATGGCCTTTTATGCATTGTAGGGATTCTGTTATTCTATGATACTCTCTCAGCAACTAGACAGTAAATTTTAAAACTGTAAAAGAAGATTACCAACATGCATAATAAAAACGTGAGTACAAAATTGCCAAGTTTAGAGTTGGGACAAATGTTTACAATATTTAGTTGGAGGAAATTTCTGGTAATCCAGAAGTGCTGGTTGGACAACCAGTCTGAGAAGGTGAAGGACTCAAGAGCAGTGATGATAAGGTAAAACTAGTTGTCATCAGTGTACATATGGTAACAGTGGTAACAGAGCACAAGGAGAAGACATTGCAAGTGATACTGTCACTATGCTCAAAAGCCTAACATACCAGGATCCAACTTCTGCCTATGGAATTGCATCCCAAGAAAAGCTTACTGTATTTAATAAAGAAAATAAAGAAAATGACATTTTGAAAGATCCTCATTTACTTTATAACTATATAATTTTTTAATTCGCTTTATCTCCCTCAAAAAGCCGATGAGAGGGCTGTGGAACAGTCTTTACACATATTGATCAATTTTCTTAAAGAGATGATCATGTGTTTCAAGCCTCTGTTCTATAACATGACTCTAAACCAAAATATCTTGTTTACGTTAAGTTGGGGAAAAAAACATTTTAAACTTCCCCCGTGTAGTGTTTCAGCTCAAGCATCTGTGGTTTGTGCTTTCTTTGCTCTGAATCCATACCCAAGCTTAACCAATCAAGCACAGTGAGAAATGATCAATTAACAAACTCACACAAACACAGATCAATTGAAAAATTGAACTTCACATCCAGCTCCCAAAATAATAAAGGGCTCCACTTAATCCCATCCCTCTCCTCAATTTAGGCATGAGTTTAGGATTTATTCATTACTGTCACAAGCAGGCTTACATTATAACATTGCAATGAAGTTACTGTAAAAATCCCCTAGTTGCGCCACTCCTGCACCTGTCCAGGTACACTAAGGGAGAATTTGGCATTGCCAATGCACCTAACCAGCACGACTTCCAGATTATGGGAGAAAACTGGAGCACATGGAGGAAACCCAGACAGACATGGGGACAATGTGCAGACTCTGCACGGACCGTGACCTGAGACAGGAATCAAGTCCAGGTCCCTAGCACTGTGAAGTAGCAGTGCTAACAACTTGCCATCCTGCCGCCCATTGTAGATAAATTTAAATGGGGCAGAATGTAAAATGGAGGTCTAAAATTAGCCTGTCAGCTTCCCATCAGGGAGGCTAGATCAAAATTACTCCTGGGATAAAAAAATTTGGTAAAAATACCCACTCATCCTCAGATATCAGCAGAACCAGTTTATCTATAGCTGAATGACTAACGACTGCAATTTTAAAACTCTTGAAACTCCAAAAGAAATCAGATTATTTATATAATAATGTTTGCTTGCACTTGAATCTGATCAATTGAACCCACAAGCAATTATTCCTGAAGTACAGTGATTGTCGTGTAAGTGAATGTGGCATTCATTCTATATCACAAATATAGAATGAATATTGGATATTGATGAATATCCAATGAATCTATTTTTTGGTGATGTTGGTTGTGGGAGGAACTGAAAATAGAGTATGACTTTATCATTTATCCATGCGTCCGCGTCCCCAAAGAAAATGTAGCATAGTTCAACATTGAACTAGTTAAACCGTGCATGAATCTTGGTGTGGACACTGAACCCACAACTCATAATTGTTATAATGACTACCAGCCAATTCTGGCTAAAGTCCAGGTACATTTCCGGGATTAAAACAGTGCCTGAAATTGCAGGTACGTGCAGATCTACAGAAACATTAACCCCACACCGTTATGTAAAGAAGGAAATGGGCGTCTTTGTTTTTAATTAATGGTCCCAACGGGCATTTCCTTTGTTAAATAATTTAAGGGTAAAGAAAGTCACAGGCCAGAATAAACCAAACTCTTGAACTCTTAAAGTAGGTCTCGTGCAATCAGCTACATCAATGGAAACATAGCAACGTCCACAGTGTCTTAACTGACCATAACATGTTTTACATGATTATAGTTCTGTAAAATAATACAAATTGTCAAGCTTAAAAAACAAGAAATGTATGTGTGGTTCTTAATTCATTCCATATGCTCCTTTATTCCTTTTCCAAAGTTCAGCTAATTGTAGACAAAGTATTGCTAATTGGCAAATAAAATGAAAAGTAAAATAAAGTGCAGTGAATTGCATCACAGCACTTAAACTGTTCTTGAAACAATACATTTAAAATTTTTAGGAATTGCTAGGATTTAGAAAACGGAAGAGGGGACTTAAAATGAATTTGTGCTTTGCTAGCTCAGTGGGTAAACGCTCCTAAATGTGTTAATGTTATAGCAAACAAAGAGACCCCAACATTCACTGACTGATCAGTCTTGGTTTAAATCATAAATCATAAAATCATGCCAATGAAGAAGGAAACCATTTGGCCCATCAAGCCTGCACTGACAACAATCCCACCCAGGCCCTATGGCTGAAACCCCATATATTTATCCTATCAATTCCCCTCAGACTAAGGGCCCTATTTGACCATTTTGATTCTAAGTGTTTGGCAGATTTGTAACCGGAAGTGTTTCAGACTCAACTTTTAGACCCTTTCTCAGACTCCCCCATACGCGCAGGCGCAGTCTGCCTGCAAAGCTATCGGCGATTCTGAATCGTGCTGTGCCAAGCTGTGGGCGGGGCTTAACCTCCCGAAATCCTGCAACTCCAATCGGCACGTCCAACTGCCTCTGGATAATGCCTCCCTCTGACCACAGTCATTGCCCTACTCCCACATTATTACTGATACCCTTACTCCCCACACACTGCTGCCACCCAGACCTATCACAGCCCCACCTCCCTCCCACCCCCCCACTGATCACAGACAGAAGGGCAGTGGATCCCTTTCCCCCTTATCAATCTCAGGCAGACTGATCCCCCTCAATCCCCACACTGGATCCTCCTGCACAAGGCTCCCATCTCCTCTGGATCTGATGGCTGTGTGACGCCTCCCTCTCTCTCTCCTGCCCCCAGTCATTGAGGCACTGATCTTTCCTCACCCCTCTCTCCATCAGTACACCTGCAAGTGCTCACTTGCCTTCCTCTCAATGCTACCAAGTAAACTGCGTGTAACTTGCTGGAAGCTCTGCCGAACTCATTAGGGCAACTGATCTGCCCTAACGAGAGATAGTGCCATTAAAATCTCAAGAATGGACAGACAGGCAGGCCCTGGGGATGGTGGGGTGGGAGAGAGGAGGGAATCGTTCATGGATTCTGGGGAGCCAATGGCTTAATTTTCTCAGTGACACAGCACTGAGGGGCCTCCTCAAACTGACATCAACATGAAGCATCCCTCTAGCGATCATCGATGGAAAAGGATTCCTATATGAGATAAATCTGAGGCAAATTAGTCACAGGTGGATAATGAAAAACATTTAATGTTCGCAATAATGGTGTTTAAATAATAAGTTCTAACATAAAACTTATGAACAGAAAATGTTAATGACTTAAGTATCTTTCTAACCATTGCATTTAAGTAATGTTAATGGCTTAAGTATCTTTCTAACCATTGCAACCCTTCACCAGTGCCAACTCAGTGCAACTACAACTTCCTAACCTTATGTGACCTACCAATATGTCTCAGCGACGCCCCCAGGTGGAGGGTGCCAGCTGCCTACCTCACCCTGTTACTTGTGATACACGCGATGGGTGTCCTCTGGAGGCCTTGCACTTTGAGGACACTGGCCAGCTTACAGGTGTTTGGGACATTTCCATGACATCTTCTTCAGCCCACTATCCTTGAGATTCCCCGAAGAACTTTGCGGGGGGAAAATGGAATCCATAGATACAGTCCCCAGCCAACTAAACTTCCTGGTGATCAGGGCCTCCCTAGCCGCCCTCATATACTTCACTTGAGCTGCCAGGTCACCAGTGCCTGTTGCATGGCATGTTCCTCCTTTTCTTCCTTCTCCTCCTCAGTGATGCCCGGCTGGTCGGCATGCATGTCCTCCTTCTTTCCTCCTCCACAAGTCACAGCACATCACCACTATACGGGAAGAGATCACTGGGTTGTACAGGAGGGCCCCGCCACATTGGTCCAGGTACCAGAATCACATTTTGATGAGCCCAATGCACCTCTCCACTATTGCAAGGGTAGCTACATGGGTCTCGTTATAGCAGGTCTCTGCCTCAGACACAGGCTTCAGACACAGGCGTCATCAGCCATGTCTGAAGCAGATAACTCTTTTCACCCACAAGCCATCACTGCAGCCTAAGCTCCACTTCAAATGCTTCCGGGATGTCCGAGCTCCTGACACTGAAGCTGTCGTGCACACTGTCTGGGTATCTCACGCAGACATGCATAATGTTCATATCATGGACATTCAGGGAGTGGAACCCCTTTCTGCTGACAAATATTCTTGCATTCTGCAGCAGGGCCTTGAAGGCAATGTGGGTGCAGTCTTTGCCCCCCCATACATTAGACATTCTCGCAATGGCTGCAAACTCTGCAGTCTGGGCTTCCTGTCAGACCTGGTCCAGGTTAAATTTGATGAACTGCCCAGCCCGAGCGTACAGGGTTTCAGTGACCTACTTGACACATGCATCTCTGCAACGGACCTGAGAGTTCAGAGCAGCCATCAATTTGACAGCCACTGAGAGTGGATGCCCACCTCCCTACTTCTAGGTGCCGGGTCCTCCAACAGATGGCACAGGTGTTGCATTGTCTCCTTTCAGAGGCGGAGATGTAGGCAGCACAAGGTGTCCGAGATCTGTTCAAATGACACATGTGTAGAACTGCTGGAGTCTCTGCTCCCTCCTTCTTCCCACCCCCATCCTGTTGAATGGCAGCTGTCTCCCACCTCTGGTTGTTGTCTCCCTCTGCTCTTGCAAGTGATAAGGCCCAGGCCTCCTGTGCCCGCAATTCTTCCTCCAGCTACTCTTTGTCATTCCAGCAACAACCAAAAGAACAGCAAGATCGATCGATTGCATTGCAAAAGTCATCTCCTCATTCCGAAGGAGTAGGCTGAGGGGAGGGTGAAGTGTGGTGGGGGGGAATGGGGTGCAAATGTTTGGAGATGGAGAAGAACATTTGTAAATCTTAAGGAATGCTGCTTGCCCTGAGCATATCAACAGTCACTGTCCATATCCCCTTGTTCCCCCAGCCACATGCTCCCCAGAATCACAATTCCTTGAAAAGTTGAGAGGCTGCAGCAGTACAATTTGCAAGGGCTTTGTACACATACCTCAGCTGACAGAGTGCTAAGTGCACTAGGACCTAGCACCACCCCAAGACCGGAGCTTAGTTCTAAGACCCGGCTTCACACATCGGAGACCTGCTGAGCAACAGCTCCCCCCCAACCCCCAACATACACTCACAGAACTGCCACCGACCTGAGAAAGAAAATGGCTGCAACAAAAGGATATCCCTGAGCAGCAGAGAGCCATCAGATGTTACGCATTTATAGTCCTCACTAACTCTCACTGATGGAATGCCTGAATTGAACAGATATGGAGCATGTCTGTTTCATGCGATTCCAGATTGCCGAATATATTGTCAAGGAAAAGTGCTGGTAAAATTGACCGAGCGGCTCGTTAAATCAATTTAAATGCATTCAAATGGCCATCACAACTGTTTCGGGCATGGTCCTGATTGCAATCATTTTCGGGCCTTGTAAAGGAGGAACCAGTACTTCACGTCTGACTTTACCAATAGGCACAACTTGATGGTAAAATCAGGCCCTAAGGCTCAACTTACCATGGCCAATCAACCTAACCCACATGTCTCTGGATTGTGGGAGGAATACAGTGTACCCAGAGGAAATGCACGCAGACAGGAAGAATGCTCAAACTCCACACAGACAGCAACCCGAACAGAATTGAACCCAGGTTCCTGATGCTGTGAGGCAGCAGTGCTAACCACTGAGCTACTATGCTAACCATTAAGTGATCTCACAATGAGCCATAGCAAAGAACATACAAGAGGGATGTTTGCCCCCTTATGAGGGATGGAAAAGAACTCAGTCTTGACTTAAGGGCCTGGTTGTAAGGTTGTCGGTATAGATAAGGCTGGAGGACAGGATGGAACTGCACTATGATTTTGCTATATTAAATAACCTGCTGATACTCACAGTGTTCATAATAGATACTTGAACAAAATACCAGATGATGATGAATCATTCCCAGTTTGATCTGGAGCCTTCAGGAAATGGTGGAGGAAAATTGAATAGGCAAAGGTTTTTTTAAAAGTTCACGTTGTAGGAGACATACCATCTGCTGTTGTACAAACTTGACCTTGCAGCCAAAGTGCAGCTGAACTTTTGGATGTAAGTCTGTCCTGATATAGCTAGCCTCACTTTTAATAATATTTAATCTATTAAGGTAATATTATGGAAGCCGGGTAAATAGTGGTAAGTACTCCCTTGATAACGTCCTGTGAATCATCAGATCTTGAAAGGGTGTGTGTGTGTGTGTGTGTGTGTGTGTGTGTGTGTGTGTACCAAAAACATGGACAGAGGACAGATTGTGACAACTGTTAGTGTAAAATTTGTGTCTGACCTGCCATATTGCACTTTCTCAGTCCTACTCGTCCCTTCACTTAAACCCACAAAGCTTTGTGTCTGTTCAATTGTACTATAGACCATAGAGTTATGGTGCAGAAAGAGGCCATTCAGCCCATTATGCAGGCCATTGAGCTTGCCTAAAAAATGAAAAAAGGAACAAGCCACCTCTTCCAGTCCTAATTTCAGGTCCATATCCTGACAGGTTACAGCACTTCTGATTTAGCTCCAGGTTGATTTAACCATTCCAACCACCCACTTAGGCAGTGAATTCCAGATACCCAGCGTACTTTGAATGAAAAATTTTTTCCTCATGCCCCCTCTAACCCTTCTACCAATCACTTTAAATCTATGCGCCTGACAACTGATCCCTTAGGTGGGGAAACAACTCTTTCCTGTCTACCCTGTCTGGGCCCCTCAATTTTGTACACCTCAGTGAGGTCACTCCTTAGCCTCCTATGTTCTAAGGAAAACAACTCTAGCCTGTCCAATCTTTCTTCATAGCTACGATGTTCAAACCCTGGCAACATTCCTGTAAATCTCCTCTGCATTCTCTCCAGAGCAATTACATCCTTCCTATAATGTGGTGATCAGAGCTATGCACAAAATCCCAGCTGTGACTTAACTAAACTTTTCTACACTTCCATTGTTAAGTCACTGCTTTTGCATTCAATGCCTTGCCCAATAAAGGAAAGCATTCCATATGCTTTCTTGATCACCTTGTCCACATTGTCCTACCACATTCAAGCGTCTGTGGATATATATTGCAAGTGCCCTCACTTCCCTGATTTCTCTCCATATCTTCCTGTTTATTGAGTGTTCCCTTGCTTTGTATGCTTTCCCCAAATGCATTACCTCACATTTTTGCAGATTGAATTCCATTTGCCATTTCTCTACCCACTCAATCAAACCACTGAAATACTTCTGGAATTGGCAATGATCCTCTCACTCTCATCTACATGGCCAATTTTTGTTTCATCCGCAAATTCTCCAATCATGCCACCCACAGTTAAGTCTAATTTATTAATAGAAAAGGAAATAGCAAGGCCTCCAACACTGAGCCCCGCAGAACATCACTGGAAATTGTTTTCCATTCATAAAATAATCCATCAACCATGACCATTTGTTTGCTGGCACTGAGTGAATTTTGGTTCCACCTCCCCCGTAAATCCCATTTTTCTGACCAGTTTGTCATGTGGGATCTTGTCAAATGCACTACCCTCAATATCCACTGCACTATCCTCATCAATACTCCTTGTTACCGCCTCAAAAAATTCTATTAAGTAAGACATAATCACCCCTTGACAAAACCATGCACACTCTCCCTGATTAATCTGTGCCTTTCTAAGTGACAGTTTATTCTGTCTCTCAGAATTTTTGTGGACAGATTTCCTTCCTGAAAGGACATTAGTGAACCCGATGGGATTTCCTGACAATCAACAATGGTTTCATGGTCATCTGTAGATTCTTAATTTCAGCTGATTTTTATTGAAGTCAAATTCCACCACTGAAGTCAGACTGACCAACCAATATTTTTCTGGCCTGTCTCTCACATCCTGGTGCAAAGCTTTCAGGCCTTCAGTCCTCTGGGACCTCACCTGTATCTAGTGAGGATTGGAAAATAATTCTCTGAGCACCCACTATCTCCTCCTTGGATTCCTTCAATAGCCTGGGATACAATCCATCTGGCTCTGATGATTTATCCAACTTCAATGTCCCTTCAGCATTTCCTCTCTCACTGCGCTTATTGTAACTGATATTTCACACACCTCTGCTTTAATAGAATGCCTGAATCATCCCTCTCAAATTGAAGACAGAGACAAACATTGAGAACCATGCCCACATCTTCTGAATCGACCCACAAGTTACTTTGTACATCCTTGATAGGCTCTACCTTTCCCTTATTTATTCTTTTGCTCTTAATGTATTGGTAAAACATCTTAGGATTTGCCTTGATTTTCCTAGGAGTATTTTTTTCATATCCTCTCTTTCCTTTCCTAAGCTCTGTTTTTACTTCAGCCTCTGCTTCCTATACTTCTCTCGGCTTTCTACAGTATTAACTCTTCTGTATTTTGCGTAAACTTTCTTCTTCTGCTTTAGCTTGACCTGTGTGCTTCAGGATAATCAGAGGTTTGGCAGTGCCATCCTTTCTCTTTGTGGGGACATGTAGATTTGGCTTAAATTTTGAATAGTCAGTTCTCCAAAATCTACTTGAAAAAATGGATTTGAAGCAAACATAAAGGGCCCTATTTTACCCTTTTGATTCTAAGTGCGGGACAGACTTGAAACTGGGAGTGTTTCAGATCCAACCTTTAGGCTGGTTCTCAGGTGCCCCCATAAGCATTCTTTCTGTAAAAATATTAGCGATTCCAAATCGTCTGCACAAGCCTGATTTAATGGGATTTAAATTGTCCAAAACCCTGCAGCTCTGATCCGTGCCTCCAAATGCGCAGTGCAGATGGAAAATGATAGAATGCTACTTCTCTGGCACATCCCACTTGCATGAGAGCATTGGAGGCATGGTTAGTAAGTTTGCAGATGACACTAAGATTGGTGACATAGTGAACAGTGAAGAAAGTTATCTCCATTTGCAACGGGATCTTGATCAATTGGAGCAGTGGGCTGACAAATGGCAAATGGAGTTTAATTTAGACAAATGCAAGCAGATGCATTTTGGTAAATTGAACCAGGGCAGGACTTATTCAGTTAATGGTAAGGCATTGGGGAGAATTAAAGCACAAGAGATCTAGGATACAGTTTCATAGCTCCTTGAAAGTGGAGTCACAGGTGGACAGAGTGGTGAAGAAGGCTTTTAGCATGCTTGGTTTTATCAGGCAGAACATTGAATACAGGAGTTAGAATGTCTTTTTAAAGTTGTACGAGATATCTCTACAACTATGTGAATGGGTTGAGAATAGAGTCATATGTCTCCAGAAGGCTAGGAGGTAACAAATCAGATGGGCAGCCTGGTCGCTGCAAGCTTTGAGGTTCGAGGGGCATGTTCATGTGATATAATTTTCTTGGTGCTTTGTTCTATGTTCAATGGTGAAATGGGAATCATGTGTTTTGCACCCTGAATTCGTCTCCCTCCCTTACACTTAACTTTGAATCCTGTGTTGCAGAGACAGATCTGGATACCCCGGGACCTTCTGGCCTCCAGGCCCATACTGCAGCTCCTGCCCATCCTGGTCCAGAAAGCTTGGATGAATCCTCAGAGGATATGGATGACCTCCAAAGATGACATAGTTTTGGCATCAGCTTCTACCTCATAACTCATCATCCCAGATTGTGACACATCGGTGAATCCGGTTAGTGGTGAGGCTTCTGGGTCACTCACTAGTGAGGACAACACATTTGATAATGTACATTGGTTGGAGGAGACCTCTAATATGTGGGAGCCTACAGGAGGCGCGAACTCAGTGGCCTCAGGTTATAGGCTGGGCCTCTGAGATCACTTCTCCCTCAGCCCCCGGCAGTGCAGCAAAAGAGGCAGAGAATGCAGGAGGGGCTGACAGCTACACTGGACCAACCACAAAGCTGTTGGGAGAAGCTATAGCCCGTCACGCATGGTTCAGGCCAACACCTCAAGGGTGGCTCTGCAGTGGAAAGTCTGCAGTGGGGCAGGGGAACCTCACCATGAACGGTAGGCTC
This sequence comes from Sphyrna mokarran, assembly GCA_024679065.1. Classification (NCBI taxonomy): domain Eukaryota; kingdom Metazoa; phylum Chordata; class Chondrichthyes; order Carcharhiniformes; family Carcharhinidae; genus Sphyrna; species Sphyrna mokarran. The sequence continues at coordinate 76,279,119 of JAGIQG010000004.1, read as the reverse complement.
CAAGCAAAGGCCATGTGACAGCAGGCCACAGCTGGAGGACTGAACAGGATTCTCAAGGATGTTCGGCCTGTGGCTGAAAGATTCGAGACTTGAAGGAGATGCAGTGGGACAGCGCTAAGGCATAGCAGGTTACGGCAGAGAATGTGACCCAATCAGACAGGGTCATGGCAGAGGGGTTGCAGAGTGTGGCCCAAAGGGCACTTGCTACGGCTATTGACAGGTGGCCCTGTCTCAGGTGGCCATTGTAGAGGGCTCGACCACCAAGAGTAGGGCACAACAGGCAGGATAGATGATGCTGAGCTTCTGGAGCTCCCCGCAGAAGCACCACATCCCATGGAGTGACCCAGGGATGCATAAGAACTCCAAGGGAGGAGGAAGGGTTCCAACATGCTGGAGCCTTCCAGCCAGGAAATTATGGCTATATCTCCACGTTCATTTCCTCCCCTCCTGACACCAAGGCATTTCAGGGGCAACAGGATGAAGAGGGTGTCTGGAAATGCCCTGTATACCTGGAAGCTGGCTAAGGCCCTCAGAATCCAGACCCTCCAGATGATGCCTGCCACATGCATTACAGGCAATGGGGCGAGGTAAGCAGCTGGCCCCCTCCACCTCTGATGTACATTCTGGGGAGTCACTGAGATGAAGTGATAGACCACATAAGGTTAGGAAGTTGTAGTTGCACGCATGAAGGGCTGCACTAATTAGAAAGATCTTGAAGCACCTTAACATTTTCCATCCACAAACCTTTATGGAACAAAGATCAAAGAACAAAACAGCACAGAGAACAGGCCCTTTGGCCCAACGAGCCCGCACTGCCACCCCAATATTCCCACCTCTACCCGTGATCCCTGTCTATGTTTATAGATCTATGAATTAAAAACCAAATTTGAGATAATTTAGGGAGAATTTGTTTTGCCAATTAACCTAAGAGCACATTTTTGGGATGTGGGAGGAAACCAGAGCACTTGGAGAAATCCCACGCAAGCACGGGGAGAATGCGCAAACTCCCACAGACACAGGCCCAAATCCATGTATCTGCACAGCACAGCGATAGTCACTGAGCTGTCGTGTTGCCCATCAAATGGTCCAGGTCAAGCGTACACTAACGACGTGAAGCACTAGGATACTCTCGAAAAAATCCAAGAGCAGCCCTCTCACGACCCATCGCGTGTATGCCCCTTGTTAGACAACAAGGTGGACCAAAGCACCTGTAGGATAAAAACAAGTACATCAACATCATCATCTATTTACACACTTCCCATGTCAGAATGTCTTATTTAAAAATCTTCGAATAATCTTGCAATTATTAAACGAGTTTTCAACACCTACCTGTGAGTAATTTGTCTCAGATTTGTCTCAATTAGAATCCTCTTCCATTGATGCCAGAGGGATGCTTCATGTAGATGTCAGTTGGGTAGGCTCCTCAATGCCGTGTCACTGAGTAAAGGAAGCCATTGTTACTCCAGGACGATTCTCTCCCATTCCCCACCCCAGCCATCCCATGGCCCTGTATGGGGCTTTCAGAGCCCTTATCCACTACACAGATGTAGGCCCAGGTGCCAGCATGCATGCAGAGCACTGTTAGGAATAAGGCTAGTCTGCACCATAATGGTGCTTAGCAAGTCATCATCACTTTCCTGCCTGCCAAAAAAACTCGTTAACACAGAGTACCTAGGCCCACCACTCTGGTGTGACAATGTTGCAGGAGCTTGAAGGACTTTGTGTGGGGGACGGGGAGTGGGGGTGCTGGTATAGATTCACAGACACAAGCACCAGGCAACTGAAGTGCCTGGTGATCAGGGTCTCCCTAGCCGCCTTCTCATGCCTCATTCATGGTCTGCAGCACATGGGTGGTGTTCCACAATGTGCTCTTCCTCATCTTCCTCCTCCTCCTCCTCCTGCTGGGCACCTCCTCCCTCACGACGCTCGACTGGTCAGCCTCCACATCCTCCTCCAATAGGTCACTTCTCTGCAGAGCCAGGTTGTGCATGGCACAACAAACAAACACAATGTAAGAAGAGACCACAGGGCTATATTGTAGGGCCTCGTCAGATCAATCCAGGCACCGGAATTGCATTTTGAGGAGACCAAATGCACCTTTCCTCTATTGCATGGGTGATCACATGAGCCTCATTATAGCGGGTCTCTGCCTTAGTCACAGGCCTCCACACAGGCATCATCAGCTATTCCGAAGGGGAGCCCATATCACCCAGAAGTCACTCCACACCTGGGCTCCTCCTGAAGTGCTTCCTAATTATCAGAGCTCCTGAAATTAAGCTGTCATGCACACTGCCTGGGTGTCCTGCACAGACGTGTTGAACATTCAGGGAGTAGAACCCCTTCCTGTTGATGAATCTTCATGGATTCTGTAGGGGAGCTATGAAGCCCACTAAGTCAATTTAAATACATTCAAATGCATTTTAATGGCCATCATGCCCGTCTTGGGTGCAGTCCTCATCAGGTCCATTTTTGTTCCTTTGTAAAAGAGAACCGGTGCTCAGATGGGCTCCGATAGTGCCATTCGCCTCACACCTGACTGTACCAAGTTTTGATGCCCAAAAATGGGTGAAACTTGATGGTAAAATCAGCTCCAATATCTAACTCCTGAAATCAACTGTTGAATTCCTTTTGTTCTGGTGGTCACAAAGTTTCTTTGGATAGAACTCTTTCTGTTTGACTCTGACCTGCTGTTGGATTTTCTCCAGATTTGGGAAGTGCTGAGGAATTTTATTCTTTAACCTGGGAGGACCATAGGTCCAGTTTCAACATGAACACATTCAATGTGCTGATTAAGTTTATGCTCCCCCTCTCCAGTTCACAATTTAGCTCATTCAATTTTGTGCTTATTTTCATAAGAAACACCAAATCCAGCAACCACATATTATCTGATAGCTGTAACAAAGAGTCATCCAGACTCGAAATGTTGGCTCTATTCTCTCTCCACAGATGTTGTCAGACCTGCTAAGATTTTCCAGCATTTTCTATTTTTGTTATCTGACAGCTCGCTGTACATTTCATTTAAGAAAGGTGGCAATTTCAGGGAATAGATCTAAAAATCTCTGAAGGAATTTTTCTTGATTTAACCGTGTCACATCTGTATGAAGGATTAGCTCATCATATATGGCATGAAGCTCATCAAGTAATGAATTTAACAAACAATGTGTCAGAGCTCTGGCACAAATTGAGTTGACAATCTTACAACTGTCATTACATATGAAAAGTCAATAACCTTGCTCACTAGCACTTGTTGGTGGATAGCACAATGGTAATTGACAAAGGAGGGGAATTCAGGATCATTATTGCAAAGTACATCAAAGCCTGCACTGACACCCAGAAACCAATTTCTTGATTGGAATGTTTTTCTTACTCACTTACCTTTTAAATTCATTCTAGATATCCTCGCCTCTTGTCTTCAACTGTTGTCTTTGAATGCCATGCTAATGAAAATAATCAGCTGGGCCATCTCTATCATGTCAACTGACTCATCAAACTGCAAAGAAAAACATTCACAGCCTGGTAGGTTTTGGTGTAATTGCTGAGCCACATTCTCAGACAATTCCACCCTACTGTTAAAACACCAAGCTTTTGATTTCTGTCATAATTTCATCTTGGTTTCTAAAGTATCTAGCTAGGTGGCGGTAGCAACCAACATAACCTCCTTGTTAGCTTCACTATTGGTGAATAATTTCTGATACATTGGCAGCAAGTGGCTAATGAGAAAAGCTATTCTTCCTTGCCTTTAGCCATATGTTTTGAAAAGATGACTTGAGCTTCTAACATTCTCTTTAACTCCCCAACTTCCTTTATTCGAATGGTGCAGTTTAAATGGAAGTTTTCATGAAATTTTGTATGCCTTGTATTGAGATGCTGTTCGGAATTACCTTTTCATTCAAGGCTATTTTTTTTTCACAAATGATCTTGCCTCTGACATTTGTAAAAACTTTCCTTTTCCTGGTAGAAATGGTAGGTTTTTTGCTCTCTTGGAGGGCCTTTGCTCTCCACCAGAGTACTCCACCAGGCCTTATTCATGTAACCCCAGTCTGACTCTATAAATTGGTACAGAGAGGAAACCCAATACTCTACACAGGTAGAGTATCCCACCCTCCCCCCTCCTCTAACCTAATAATAAAAGTGCGTGGGAAGTTTTTTTTTCTCTCCTAGAAATTGAAGTATCAGGGATGGCAGTGCAGGCAGTAAGTTGCACTTCATGCAGTATGTACGAGGTGAGGGACACCAGTAGTGTTCCTGCTGATTATACCTGCAGGAAGTGTGCCTATTTGCAGCTCCTTAAGGATCGTGTTAAGGAGCTGGAGCTGGAATTAGAGGAACTCAGGATAATTCGGGAGGTTGAGGCGGATATTGACAGGAGTAACAAAGAGATAGTCACTCCTAAAAGTAACTATTAGAAAGAGGGGTAAGAAGCAATTGGGGAGACAATCCCCCAGGGCTGTTCCCCTCCAAAACAAGTTTTCTGTCCTGGAGGCTACAGTTGAGGAGGAATCAACTGGAGATGACCAAAGGGAGCAGGTCTCTGGGGGTGAGCCTGCTGGGAATGCTCAGGTGGGTAGGGGAAATAAGAGATTGGGCCTGGTAATTGGAGACTCCATAGTTAGGGGGACAGATAGGAGAGTAAATAGTAATAAACGGGACTCAGGGCTGGTGTGTTGCCTCCCAGGGGCCGGGGTCCAGGATGTCTCAGAGCGGGTTTTTAAGATTCTTAAGGGAGAGAGGAGTCAGCCCAAGTCATAGTTCATGTAGGGACTCATGATGTAGGTAGGACAAGGGAAGGGGATATTAAACAGAAATTTATGGAGTTGGGGTGGAAGCTTAGGGCCAAAACAGACAGAGTGGTTATCTCTGGACTCTTGCCTGTGCCACAGGATAGTTTAGAGAAGAACAGAGAGAGGGAATGTTTGAACTTGTGGCTGTGGGGATGGTGCAGGAGGGAGGGGTTCAGGTTCCTGAACAATTGGGACTCATTCTGGGATAGGTGGGACCTCTACAAGAGAGATGATCTACACCTGAACCAGAGGGGAACCAATATCTCGGGGGGAAAATTTGCAAAGGCTATGCAGGGGGCTTTAAACTGATTCAGAGGGGGGGTGGGATCCTGAGTAGTTTGGATGTTAAGAGGGACGAGAACAGGGGGTTCATAGATGAGAACTGTAAAACACAGCAGCGTACGGGTGGAGTAGGGCATGGTTTGAAATGTGTATACTTTAATGCAAGAAGTATTCGCAATAAGGTGGAGGAACTTGCAGCTTGGACCAGTACCTGGAACTTCGATGTTGTGGCCATTTCAGAGACATGGATAGAGCAGGGACAGGAATGGTTGTTGCAGGTTCCGGGGTTCAAATGCTTCAGTCGGAGTAGAGAAGGAGGTAGAAGGGGGGGAGGAGTGGCATTATTAGTTAAAGACTGTATCACAGTGACAGAAAGGAAGTTTGATGAGGACTTGTCTGTTGAGGTAGTATGGGCTGAGGTTAGAAACAGGAGAGGAGAGGTCACCCTGTTGGGAGTCTTTTATAGACCTCCTAAAAGTTCTAGAGAGGTAGAGGAAAGGATTGCAAAGTCGATCCTGGACAGGAGTGAAAGTAATAGGGTAATTGTTATGGGGGACTTTAACTTTACTAATATTGATTGGAATAGCTATAGCTCTAGCTCGTTAGAGGGGTCAGTTTTTGTACAAAGTGTGCAGGAAGGTTTTTTGACTCAGTATGTAGATAGGCCAACTAGAGGTGAGGCTACATTGGATTTGGTGCTGGGCAATGAGCCAGACCAGGTGTTAGACTTGGAAGTTGGTGAACATTTTGGTGATAGTGACCACAATTCGGTTACGTTCACCTTAGTGATGGATAGGGATAGGCATGAAGCTGGGGGCAGTAGTTATAGCTGGGGGAATGGTAATTATGAGGCCATTAGGAGAGAATTAGGGTGCATAGGTTGGACTAGGAAACTACAGGGACTGGGAACATCTGAAATGTGGAGCTTATTCAAGGAGCAGATACTGCGAGTCCTTGATAAGTATGTCCCTGTCAGGCAAGGAGGAAATGGTCGAGTAAGGGAACCATGGTGTACTAAAAAAGTTAATTCGCTGGTTAAAAGGAAAAAGAGGCTTATGTCAGGATGAGGCTTGAAGGCTCAGTTAGTGCAATGGATAGCTATAGATTAGCCAGGAGTGAGCTAAAGAGTGAGTTGAGGAGAGCTAAAAGGGGACACGAGAAGACTTTGGCTGATAGGATCAAGGAGAATCCTAAAGCTTTCTTTAGATATGTTAAGAATAGAAGATTGGTTAGGGCAAGGTTAGGGCCAGTCATGGACAGCAGTGGGAAGTTGTGCGTGGAGCCTGAAGAGATTGGAGAGGCACTGAACAAATATTTCTCTTCGGTATTCACGCAGGGAGATGTAAATGTAGTTGTGGAGAACACTGGGATATAGGGTTGCAAACTGGAAAGTATTGAAGTAGATAAGGAGGATGTGCTAGATATTCTTGAGGGTTTGAAGTTAGATAAGTCCCCTGGGCCGGACGGGATTTACCCTAGGATTCTCTGGGAGGCGAGAGAGGCGATTGCAGAGCCTCTGGCTCTGATCTTCAGGTCGTCGTTGGTTACGGGTATAGTGCCGGAAGACTGGAGGATAGCGAATGTGGTCCCATTGTTCAAGAAGGGGAAGAGAGACTTTCCGGGGAATTATAGGCCAGTGAGTCTTACTTCTGTTGTGGGCAAAGTATTGGAGAGAATTATTAGGGATAGGATTTATAGTTATTTAGAGAGAAATGAATTGATTGGGGATAGTCAGCATGGTTTTGTGAAGGGTAGGTCGTGCCTTACTAACCTTATTGAGTTTTTTGAAAAAGTGACCAAAGAGGTGGATGGGGGTAAGGCAGTTGATGTGGTAATAATGGACTTTAGTAAGGCGTTCGATAAGGTGTCCCATGGAAGGCTTCTGCAGAAAATGCAGATGTATGGGATTGAGGGTGATTTAGCTAATTGGATTAGGAATTGGCTAGCAGATAGAAGACAGAGGGTGGTGGTTGATGGGAGATATTCATCGTGGAGTTCGGTTACAAGTGGTGTACCTCAGGGGTCTGTTTTGGGGCCCCTGCTGTTTGTAATTTTTATAAATGATCTGGATGAGGGTATTGAAGGATGGATTAGTAAATTTGCGGATGACACCAAAGTCGGAGGAGTGGTAGATAGTGAAGAGGGGTGTTATAGTTTGCAGAGAGACTTGGACAAGTTGCAGAGCTGGGCTGAGAGGTGGCAAATGGAGTTTAATGTGGAAAAGTGTGAGGTAATTCACTTTGGCAGGAATAACAAATGTGTAGAGTATAGGGCTAATGGTAGGACTCTTAATAGTGTTGATGAACAGAGGGATCTTGGTGTATATGTGCATAGATCCTTGAAAGTTGGCAATCAAGTCGATAAGGTTGTTAAGAAGGCATACGGAGTCTTAGCTTTTATTGGTAGGGGGATTGAATTTCGGAGCCGCAACGTCATGTTGCAACTGTACAAAACTCTAGTGCGGCCGCACTTGGAGTATTGTGTGCAGTTCTGGTCCCCACATTATAAGAAAGATGTGGAGGCATTGGAGAGGGTACAGAGGAGGTTTACCAGGATGTTGCTGGTATGGAGGGCAGGTCTTATGAAGAGAGGCTGAGGGATTTGAGGTTGTTTTCGTTAGAAAGAAGGCGGCTAAGAGGAGACCTTATTGAAACATATAAGATGATTAGAGGTTTAGATAGGGTGGACAGTGATAGCCTTTTCCCTAGGATGGAGAAAGCTAGCACGAGGGGACATAGCTTTAAATTAAGGGGTGGTGGTATTAGGACAGATGTCAGAGGTAGGTTCTGTACCCAGAGGATCGTAAGGGAATGGAATGCCTTGCCTGCGTCAGTTGTAGATGCGCCAAGTTTGGTGGCGTTTAAGAGGTTAGTAGGTAAGTTTATGGATGAAAAGGGAACGGTTTAGGGTAGAGGGTCACTGCTTGTTCCTAATTGGTCGGCGCAACATCGAGGGCAGAAGGGCCTGTTCTGCGCTGTAAAGTTCTATGTTCTATGTTCTATTTCCCTAACTGACATGTCCTGGGACACTGAAGGATAATTTACCATTGCCAATCAACTTAACCTACACATCTTTGGAAGCCAGTAGTCTATTTCCTGATCTGCTGCAATGTTCCTAAAATACAATAACAAGTACAAGATAAGTTCCCAATGTATTTCAAAGCAAGTATGTATTTTCTTGCAAATCAAGGGATGGAAGGCTGTGTGCATCAGGACCATGTGGCAATTGTATTGGAAGAAGTGAAGTGAAACTTGTGGGAGAGTGAGGATGCTGGAGAGGAAGAAGTTTTTCTGGTGTCAAACAAAAATAATTGATATGTATATTTTAAAGGCTTAGTAATATGATGGTTTAAGGTGGTGAAGAATTTGTTGGCGCCCAGGGTGGACAGTGATGTGCCACTCTTGCAATCTCCCCCCCCCCCCCCCCCCGCCCCAACATTGTGAAGTGTTTTACTTTTTTCTGCATTGTTGATTCATCCTGGAGGTGTAGGAATTAGGAGTCATTGCCAGTATAAGCTCCCTGCAGGCAGCTTTGATCAATATTGGCACCTAGTTCCATAAAAAGAAAATCTGGTTCTGTGAGGTTCCTGACCTGTGACTTGTGAATGTTGAGTATGATAGTCTTCATCTGAGAAGCTAATTGGGATTCCTCTGCCCACTGCAGTAGCATGGTGCTGCAATCTGACACCTAAATGGCAATGATGGTACCAATCTGGATAGAAGCTATAAGTGAGAGATTCTATCAAGTGATTTGCTGACAATTGCCAGTGAAACAGGATGTTAATGTTTTTACCTTGCTCCTGTTGGCCAAATGTCTATAAGTTTTGTTTAAAGATACGCACTGTCGTTACATAGAGATTTCTGGAGAGAGGATATCAGCAACTTTCACAATTTATACACTCAAGTTACACAGCAGGTGCATCAAAAATATTTAAATTAACTTTCCTGGCCCAGCCCTACTTTTGACAGAGAAGATCAAAGGGCTATAGAGTAATTTTTTTTAATTTATATGAAACTCTATCTGGTGGTGAGGAGTGTAATTTTCCAATACAACAAGGAAATTCATCTAATGACTTTAAAGAGGCCCATGAGGTTAGCCTCTTGGAGTATGGGCTTGCCGATTGAGGTAATGATTGCCTGCCCAATCAGGGAGTCTCATCTGTGTATATAATAAAGAATGTCGAGTTAATTGACGCTCTAGATTCTGACTTTGTACGTGATGTACTCTTAGGAGTGGAATTCAGTTTGTGAATAAAGGGAATCTGGTGTCAGGATGCTGGCTTCTGAGGAGGTATTTTAAAGGCCAAATCTTCTGAGGCCCGATCAGAACTCCCTGAGTGGATATCTGAAGTACACATTATAAACACTCCTCAAGCCATCCCTGAAGAGGAGTGTTAATAGATTCACCGCAAGATATGTGCAACCAATACTCCTCTTAATTTCTCCTCTAAAATTGGTGGATCAAATGTATGGGAAATAGCAATGGGAGTGGAGAGGTTAATGTGTCAAAATTAAATGCTGAGGCCTAATCAAAATTGCATCATAGCACTGAGCGTGCTGCACGTAGATGATGAACGTTGGCAAGATAGAACAAATCAAGCTGATACTTCCTGACTTGTGTTTCCCACTGGAAGGATCTTCAATCTTCAAATTAAAGTCCTTTGCAATTCTGTTTATAATTTACACTTGGAACAGAATGTCTACTGCAGAAAAAAAATCATCCCTTCGGTTGAGAAACACCCTTTCCTGCAGCCTGATAACAAAGGCCTAAAGATTAAAACATCCCATAATGCCCATTCTTTCCCAAAACTACAACTAAAGGAAATGCTAAGGCTTTCTTACAAAAGAATTGCTTTTAGCAGAACTATGTCTCTGAATTTACATAACCGAGTACATATATACGAGATCCTGATTACAATTGTGGAGTACTATTTACAGTCTCTTATTTTGCAGTGTTCAGACCACAACATATGCCAGAGGAGAGGTGATGGCCTAATGGTATTATTGTCAGATTATTAATCCAGGAGCTCAGCTAATGAACTGGGGATCTGGGTTTGAACCCTGCTACGGCAAGAGGTGGAATTTGATTTTGTTTTAACTCTGCAATTAAAACTCTACTGATGACCAGGAAACCTTTGTTGAATGTCAGAAAAACCCATCTGATTCGCTAATGTGCTTTAGGGAAAGAAATCTGCCACCCTTATCTGGTCTAGCCTACATGTGACTCCAAAGTCATAGCAATGTGATTGACTTTCAAATGCCCTCTGAAATGGCCTATTTAGTCAAGGGCAACTAGGAATGGGCAACAAATACTGGCTAGTCTGTGATGCCCATATGCCACAAATGAATAAAGGAATATAAATGTAAACTTTGGCTGCACAAGGACTTCAGCATTGGATGCTTGCCTGTTGGATTTCAATGCAGAGCTCAGAGAGATCTTCTGTTAATTTTACTTTAGATAAACAGATTTTGTATTTAGATTTTTAAAGCAATTCTTCAGAGGAGACAATCAGGAAGGATTGCTGCTCCTTATCGTTCCCTGGTGACGACTCTACATGGCTAAACATTACTTAGGGACAATCAGACTATGAAATGATGCCATGCCTAATCAAATAGACTGAAAATACTCAAATATTTCAGAGCTTGCATGGCTAAAACAAACCTCATAGCACTAAAGTAAGAGTGGCCAATACCAGCAGTACTTAAAGGCCAGTGACAGTTAATCAGAAAAAAAAAGTTTACAAAGAGCTTTATACATGATTTTTGTGGAATTGGAAAGAAGAAGAATAATTCTGCTGGGTCTAAAGAAAGTTTCCTGTGTATTACTGGAATGAATGCTTTTCCTGAGATTCCAAATCCCTCCCTCCCCATCCCCCAACCTATATTAACAGGCAGGGAGGGAGAATTACCTGCTTGATGTCACCAAAATAAAAAAATGGTTTTGGAGAAGATGGAAAGACAACATTGGAATGTTTTCAAAATGGGAGCCACTGCAGTTCAGTTTCAGAGCCAGAAACCTGCAAATGAATGATGTGGAAAAGGGGTGATGACAGGAGAACTGCTTTTACAATGTCTACAGGTAATAAAACTTACTCAGAATAAACTGTGCCTACAGATACCAAAAAAGCATAGCAAAAACTTGTATTCCTTTAGTGCCATGAATAAAACATCCTAATTCCAGTTCACATGAGCATTTATCAGACAAAACTTGGCACTGAGTGCTTGTGGGAGATGATTGGTGTTATATGTATTATCCAATAAAACTTGAAAAGGTCTAGTGGCCTAAATGTTGACAGATAAAGACAATGGAGCACCTCGAATGGAGATAGGCTCCTGTCTAAGCCAACTCTGTGATATAAGTCACAGATCCTGTATATCCTTAGGAGGGATACATAGCCTCTTGTGTGGTGCTTGCTGCATACGTCAGGTATTGAGTATCTCTGGTCAGTAGTACAGGTTTGACATTTCCTATGGTTCCTCATTAGCCTTCCCTCGATATCTTGCTCCTCTCCATTCTCTTCCTCATCTGACTACTACCAGCAATGTGGAATCACCAAGGAAACACCATCACCTCCTCTTTGAGTATCTCAACGTACAGAAAAGAAATTCCCAAGTACAAAACTAATACGATTAGTTATTAAAGTTCCTTTGGGATAAAAAAGATACTTCCAGTGATTTAACTCATGGAAGGTTATAATAATTACCGTATCTTATTATAGCTACATTTAAATTCCATTCCATTTGTCAGCAGCTGCCTAGCTTTGCTGAACATGATATCAGAGTCTTTATAATAGGATGATGGGCAGCGTGGTGTCACAGTGGTTAGCACTGTTGCCTCACTACATCAGGGACCTGGATTTGATTCCTGCCTTAGGTCACTGTCTGGGTGGAGTCTGCAAATTCTTTGCAAGTCTTCGAGAGTTTCCTCCGGTTGTTCCGGTTTCCTATCACAATCCAAAAATGTGTGGATTAGGTGCATTGGCAATGCTGAATTGCCCCTTGGTGTCAGGAGGATTAGTTAGGGTAAATGCGTGGGGTTATGAGGATAGGGCCTGGGTGGGATCATGGTCAATACAAGCTCAATGGGCTGAATGGCCTTCTTCTGCACTGTCGGTGTGTTATGATTCTATGAGCATTTGCAGCGATCAAGAGGGACTGGACATCTAATATAACAGTAGAATTTAACTAAAGTTACACATAACAGGCAGTATCTTGACTCCAACTTCAGTTCAAGAGTAAAATGTGCATTAGGGAAAGAAATGTGAGGTAAGAACTCATGGATTCATTCCCATTTCTAGTTGTTCCAAGTATACCCCAAACCAGAAGAGAAAATCTCAGAAAAGGAAAGAATAAACCTGCAATGGAGGAATTGGTAAACTAATCCAGTCCAACAATTTAAAGGAATCCATTAAACAGAAGTTTCTCAGTCCAGTTTGGCTGCGACACACGTCAATTATTCCCTGATGGAAACAGTTCCTTTAAGTAAAACAACTGCCCAAGTTGCTGAAAGTAGACAGTCAAATGACAACACCTTAACATCAACCCCGGAAGGCAATTTTTACCCAGTATCTGAGGCACTAAAGAGCTTCTGAGTTGACTATAGTGGGGCCTTGAGCAGAAACCATCTGTGTAGCCTGCATTTAGCACAAGACATCAATTTACAAGGTGTTGAGGCCTGTAATATAAAATCTTGTTAAACAGCCAACTGCCTCTTAAAATGCCTGTGAGTGTTCATTAAAAAGATGCTTGAAATATTGGGGGAGATTCTCCCGAAAGTGCTGAATTGGCGAGATAGTTATTTACTCAGTACAAGTTCAGACCCGAATCTCCCCACTCTATGTAATGCAGAGGTCACAATCATGAATATCATTAAAAGCTCGGTAGGGTGAGGGGGGGGGGGGCCTATTCATGCCAGAGGCTGACACCTCTGGAATCCTACGCATGTGCAGTGGCCCCAATCTCCCATTTGCTGGCCGGTTCAATCGCTGACCAGCCCGAGATCTTCACAGTGCCTCCACCTCCATGGCCTAATTTCAGCACCCGCAAGCATTCCTGGGCCAGCCCCGACCATCCCTACTCCACCCCACCCCCCAGCCTTGCCACCCCCCCACCCCCACTCCCCCATCCAGGAGCAGCGAATGTCCAGCCCTCCTTCTATCAGCATTGCTGATTCCCCCAGCCCACCCCGATCGTTGGTCTCCCTCTAGCCCTGACTGATCCTGTCTTCAGAGCAGCAGCTGGAAACCCCACCCTCACCAATTGCCCTTAGGCCCTGCCCACAATAAACCACATCCCCTTGGTACTTCCCGATGCCCTGTGAACAATGCCAAGGTGCCTCCTGCATATGGGCACTTTGCTCCTTGGGTAGTACCAAGGGACACAGGCTGGCACTGTCAGGGTGCCCATGCCTAAGGAGCACCACCTCACCACTTCTGACCCTCTGGGGAGACCCGCCAGTTCCCTGAATGAGCTATGCTAAACCTCCACTAGACTGAAATACTCCTGGCAGGATGGGGAATGCTATCGGTTTCCCTCATTGTAAGTCAGGAGATGTGATGCTACTTTGAGTTTCAGGTTACTCTGCCCATGCCCGTTAAGAGAGTTCTGTTTCTGAGATTAGGATAGATCCACTCCTTTGAGTCATGTTTGACTGTGTCTTAACCAGATATCATCTTGGTTGATGTAGTTTCTCAGTTACTATTCCTGCACATTACTGATCTCAGATCCATTCCATCTCTCCTCTTCCAAGAATTGGAAGTTCTGGTTAAATGCATAAGCTTAATTCAATAAGTAGGCTTCTCCCTTCTTCTTAGTTTGATGACGGTCTTCCACTGCGACATTTGGCAGTAAGGTGTGGAACAGGAAAGGAAATTGGGACTTTAGCTTGTGGCCCATCAAAAACTACCAGGGAACAATTACATGCAAAATAGGTAATAAACAATAACTAAACACATCAAGCTTAAAGTTGCCATTCTTCTTCAAGAAGTCATTTTTAATGTGTGTATGTCATGTTCAGCTTCTCCATTAGACTGCAGGTATTTTGTAGAGTTTGTAGAAAGTACAAATCCATGCAATTTTGCGAAGGATTGGAATATTTGTTAGAGAATTGTGGTCTATTATCATAGATGTCAATATCAAAAATGCCATGTATAGGGAATATTTAGCAGCAAAAAGGATTCCAACCAACCTCATTTAAAAGGATCATCAATTGCTTTGATGATAGACCATTTACTTTATGTCATTGGAGTTACAGTTGCAACTGTTCTTGGGCTGTAGCTTAAGAGGGAGGTGGAAATAGAGGCAGCACAGAGAAGAACAAGCTGCTCATAGAGGGAGAAAGAGCAACTGAAGAGGGATCTCAGCAGAAGGACATATCTCCTACAGGTCTTTCTGAAGAATTTCTCTGACCTCTACCTAAAATAGGAGCAATAGGCATCAACTGCAGCTATTCTTTTACCCAGATGTTGGGTTTCTCTCAGTACAGGACGCCAATGACTGTATATATGTGGTTATCTGGGCTCCTTATCCGAACATTGAGTTGTACTGAAGGCATAACTGTTGCCACCTACTGAATGTAAAATTGGTCAACAGTCATGCTTGGCAGAATATACAGGTGAATTCTCCCTATCCTGCCAGTCATCATGATCCTTTTACTCTGTATCAGTCCATGTTTACCCTCAATCCCTCAGGCACATTGTCAAACCAGAGGGTCACTGCTGACAACCTGCAAGACAACTAGTACGCATCAAGCACATTACCCCAGACAGCGGAGCATGAGAGTGCTACAGCAATGGTTCTGCTACTGAGACCGCTCTGAAGGTTCAGCTCCAGTTACTCACTGGAGGGTGTGTGTTCCAATTCACTGTAGTATTATCCACAACTAATCTCCACCAGAGATTCAGCAACTACCTCACGAAGAGGTTTAAGAGGAAAAGAAAGAGGGAAGTAAAATTCCCATTCCAAGTAGGTGCTTTATGATTGCCTCTTTCAACTACATCGATGAACACAACCCGAAATCCCATTGGTAAGGATATTTGAAGATGCCGTTCACTAACCTTGATCACTCGTGTAAAGTCATTAAACTTTTAGTGCCACTGCATCCAAGTCCTCAAGGCTATACTGCTAGCATTGACCACAATAGCTATCTGCTCCCACTCCCTTTAGAACGTCTCCCTGATGACCCTGCTGTTCCCTGTGGATCAGGGAGCTCTTTACTCCCATCCACCTCTCGCACAACGGCCTTCAGCGAACAACGAACAAAGAACAGTACAGCACAGGAACAGGCCTTTCAGCCCTTCAAGCCTGCACCAATCACATTTATCTATCTAAACCAATTACTTATATCCCTCGATTCCCCACTTGTTCACATCCTATTAAGATAAATCTTAAACATGGCTGACATAACTGCCTCAACCACCTCATTTGGTAATGCACTCCAGGCTCCCACCAATCTGTGTAAAAAATTTCCCTCCACATCTCCACTGAACCTTTTCCCCCTTTATTTGAACTTGCATCCACTTGTATTCTGTTTTGGGAAAAAGCTTCCAACTGTTCACCCTCTTTATACCTCTCATAATTTTATAAACTTCTGTCAGTGCAGTATTTGTGAATTGGCTTTCTACTCCATTGTGACATTCCTGTTGCACTTTCTGCTCAGGGACTTTCCTTCAATCAGTTGCAGAAGCTGCTCTGTCCAGAATGCACGCCAGCTGTCTGTTGGTGATGTAGATTAGGGGGTTTAATAGCGGAGGCTAGCTATCTGTAGTGCTAGCCTTCCACATCTTGGGTCCCTTGCTGAGATGAGCATTCACTCAGCAATACAACAGCACAATTATTGAATTCAGCAGGCAGCATGAAGTGTGCGCTACCTGATTTACTGCCAAATACATGAGTTATTCAAGCATCACATTCCTCATGTCTGATTATGAACTTTATCTAATTTTTCTCCTCGGTTTTCTAAAAAGATCTCGGCTCAGAGATGCAATTTTGTCCTGGATGCAATCCATTGCAACGAGTGGAAAAGCTTTGGATAGTACACTTCATAGCAGAGTCCAGCTTCCACAGTGCTGTAGGAATACTGTGTGAGATCATACTTTCCCGAGGTAGTGATACAGGAGATGTCAACACTTAAGCCAGGCTTCCATATTTGTACAAGGGAAATATAAACTGTCATTACACTTTAATATATTCTGTATCTGTCCAAGAGAACATGAAGTATCTAAAAAAGGCCATTGACTTTAAGCCAACGCTACCACAATTAAATTAAATAGATGTGTTGACACATGGGCCTTATAAAGCACAGTCAGCCAAATACCTTGACCTCCAACTTTCCTTTGTGTCAGAAACCTAATATGTAAAAAACAATTACCTCCTAGAGTACAGGAAACAAAATTTCTGATTTTTTTCCCCAAGTCACCAGCATGAAATGGATGGAGTTCTCCAGCCCCTCCCACTGCTGAGATCTTCCTGTCCCTCCAAAGTCAACCGTGCGGCAAGGGGGCAGGCGAGGAATGTAAATCATTGGAACCAAAAGATCCCGTTGGTGGCTAATGGGAAGCCATCTCTGCCATGGAAGAAAACCGCCATGGGCATGGGGGGTGGGGTTTGGGGTTGGGGGGTGGGTTTTTTTGTATTTGGAGATGAAAGTAAATTATCAAAATGGTGCCTTTTCCAATGACAGCCATTGTTTCATTATTAATGTGCCAACTCACTCAATTGTAAAACAATCAAATGGAGCATAGGTACTGTAATCGTTATAATTTTGAGAAGTTTTGTAAAACTGCTGTCCTCAAAATGATTTTCCAGTTCTCCGGCTGAAGGGTGACCATTGGTGATTATTGCCTGATCAATGCCCAAAGGCTGTGAATTTTTTAACTAAGAGTAAGATGAGAAGAGAAATCCCAGAGCCTACTTCAGCAACTGATGAGAATTGAATGGTGTGCTTTTGACATTCAGTTAATTTACATATCAGCTGCCTAGCTAACTGAGCTAACCAGCCTTCCAATCAATATTGCTCGTTTGTTAAAAACATGTCCTATTTGCAAGGTATGAATGCCATTAATAAATGCAGTTTCTCTTATTCATCAAACTCCTGAGTTAAGCATAAGTCCTTAAATGCAAGATTGAGCTTTAATATTTTCCAATTATTTGGCCTTGCAATGCCTAAGAAACTAAATAAAGTTAATTCTCCAGCAACCTCTCCCGAGAGATAGTGGTTCATGAATAATGAAATAGGCTCCAGTGTAAGAAATTGCACTGAGGTCATTTTATCCTTGGCTCCTCATTGAAAAATGGGAAACTATATTTAACGCCATCTTGAATCGCTGGTAAGACTTCTGCTCCACATCTGAGCATTAGGGGCTTAGGGATCAAACTCCACTCCAGAAACCTGAGCATGTAATCTAATTATATGGAGGACTGGGCAGGCATTGTTGGAAAGGTTGTTGCAAGTGCTGCCTTTCAGATAAGATATTAAACTGTCAGCGCCTCTGGTGCCTGTTCAAGTGGATATAAAGGATTTCATAGCAGCATTTGGAAAACAACAAGGGAGTGTCCCGGCCATCATTCAGCCGTCAACTAACAACATCAGAATGGATTGAAGTGAGCTCACTTCAAAGGTAATGAATTGACTTGGGGATTTTTGGTTTGAAGGTGCCAGATATAAACAAATTCTTCCTCACAGCTTTCTACAACTGAAAGATATAATGGGACAATGAAAAAGGCAGTGTTTAAAAAGCTGCAGCAGGAAATAAATCTTTGTACAATCGTGACTTTGTGAAGCACCCATAGCCACATTTTTCCAGCAAAAGGTTAAAACTGATAAGGATCACCCACAAAGAATTCAATACAATTTTTCCTCCACCTCCCCACCGCCGGCAACCCCATATCACTGGCCTCTGCAGCCAATCCTCCCCTTAGTATGAGCCAATTGATCATCTCCCCCAAGTCTCAGCCTGCCAATTGCTCCCCCCCCTCCCCACACCCATTTTGGTTGAGCGCCAGTTGCAGAGCACACAACACTCCCATTCTGACCCCCCCACTCCGATCCCAGTTGCAAAGTGTCCCCCCCACCCACCTCTCCTTCAGCCCTGCCCCCTCAAGCTCCAGCCCCTCCCAGTTTAAAAAGCTGCAGCAGGAAATAAATCTTTGTACAATTGTGACTTCATGGAGCACCCATAACCACGTTTTCCCAGCGAAAGGTTAAAACGGATAAGGATCACCCACAAAAAATTCGATACAATTTTTCCTCCACCTCTCCCACCCTCCCACCCCCCATATCACTGGCCGTCATGCTCTACCCCCCCCCCACCCCCGGGGCACTGCCCAGTGCCTGAAGGATATTGTCAATGTGCCAGGCTGGCAATGTCAGAGTGGCCAGTAGGCAGTGCAGGGTGCCAGTCTAGTATTGCCCCAAACTCTTGGGGTGGGGGCCTCAATGGCATCCGGTTCTGCCAGCAAGGCCATCACAACAGGCCCTCATTGATGGGGACCATATGTGATCCTCGCCGGTGAATGTGCTCAACAGCAAGGCCGGTGTGTCCCAGGCTCACTAATAACATTTAAATTTTATTTAAAATAGAATTTAAATATTGAGATCAGCCTCGTGCTTTTTCACTGGGAAAAAAAACCCGATTTTTCGCCTCTCTCGTGACCTTACCAGCATAGTGGCACAGTGGTTAGCACTGCTGCCTCACAGCGCCAGAGACCCGGGTTCAATTTCGGCATCGGGTAGCTACCTATGTGGAGTTTGCACATTCTCCCTGCGTCTGCATGGGTTTCCTCTCTAGTGCTCCGGTTTCTTCCCACACTCCAAAGATGTGTGGGTTAGGTTGATTGGCCATACTAACTTGCCCCTTAGTGTTCCTGGATGCGTGGGTTAGAGGGAGTGGTGGGGTAAATATATAGGGTTACCGGGAGGGCGCTGGGTGCGATTGTGGTTGATGCAGACCCAATGGACCTAATGGCCTCTTTCTGCACTGTAGGGATTCTATGACTCTGTCCATCGACCGGCAAGATGAGAAGGTAAGATCGCTGTCATCAGGTTGCATCTGTACAAGTTTTAAAGTTTCAGGTGCCTCACAGAGGCATTTGGAAGGAAAAAAATGTCATTCAAGCCACAGAAAATAAGATAGGCACCATCATTCTAGAAGAGCACAGGCTGCTCTCCACTTTGAGGGGGGAGAGCTGACTGGTGGCAATTTAACCTGAGGATCACCATGCCTTTAGCAGGCTGAGAAGGCAGCGCCTTCATGAATAACCTTGAATACTGGAATTGAACCCATGCTGTCAACTGCACCCTGCGTCACTAACCAGTCATCCAGCCAATTGAGCTAAAATAATTCCTTTACAAAAGGAAATATTGTGGCAGTGACCGAAAGCTTTGACCAACAAGTGGATTTTTAACAAATGATTTAATCATTAAGCAAACCTGCACATTAATGTCAGTGAAGGTGACTCAGTCACATACTACCACAATGCTCAATCTTACTGCTATTAAATACTATTGACAATGTATAAAAATAAGATGAACAGAAAGTTAAGTAAGTTTATTTATTAGTGTCATAAGTGGGTTTTCATTAACACTGCAACGAAGCTCCTCTGAAAATCCCCTGGTCACCACACTCCGGGGCCTGCTCAGGTAAACTGAGGGAGAATTTAGCACGGTTAATGCACCTAATCCGCACATCTTTCAAACTGTGGAAGGAAACTGGAGCACCAGGAAGAAACCCATGCAGACATGGGGAGAAAGTTCAGACTCTGTACAGCCAGTGACCCAAGCTGGGAATTGAACTGTGAGATAGGAGTGCTAACCATTGTGCCACTATACCACCTGAAGTACTAGAATTCTCACAATTCATCATTTAACAAGAGTAAAATCGTTTGAAAATATTGTTTATTGCACAAATGATGATTGATTTGTGCAATTCTTTTGAAATGTGCAGTCTGGAAAAATAGGGTTTGCCATTTCCCTCCTTTGTAAAGCTGTATAATATGTGCCTTAAACCAATTGTGTGAAACTGATAAAGGGCACCATCTTAACTCTGTAAGTGCGTGAATGGTTAAGTTAAAATTGCATCCAGATTGTTAAGCAAACCTGGAGAACTGGCAGAATTAAAATATACCACTAAATTCAGCTGAGTCTTTGAAAATATATTATACAGTACTAGTAAAATTAATATTAATGTAATTGTATGAAATTCTATTATTTTAATCTATGTAAGAGATTTCATTATACAGACTTCAGTGTTATTCTGATTTGAGCCACTGTAACAAAGGTAGCTCAACATTGCACTCTGGTGGTGTAATTGGAATGCTTCAAGTTCCTTGTGGTAAAGTAACTATTTTCTTTCCTTTTATGGGTAGCACAATGAGAGTTCAGAAAACTGGTTGGAGATCAATCTTGCTGGGTCTTTGTCCACTTTGCACACAAATTTACAGCTTCTTTTTATGGGCAATTTAAGATGCTGTCACCCAAATTGGAGAGAACCTGATTTTAATCAAATTATAGGTAATAAAATTGATAGGTCAGTATTTATGGGAGGCAAGGGAGTACTCACCCCACCAGCCAGAGAACTGGTGAGAATCTTGCTTCAGTCAAAGGCTGGCAGCTGTGCATTGGGTAGCAACAATAGCAGGTGTGGCAGCTTCACTCTCATGTACAGCCTCCCTTGCCCAATGTCAACTGAGGCACTTAAGTAGGCAATTAATGCCCACTTAATATCCTCACCTTGATGCTGCTGGTATTTATCCAGTGGTGAGTGGGGAGGGCAGGGTAGGGTAGTGGCACAGTGGTTAGCATTGCTGCCTCATAGCACCAGATACCTGGTTTAATTCCTGGCTTGGGTCTCTGTCTTTGAGGAGTTTGCACCTTCTCCCCATGTCTGTGTGCATGGCTTTTTCTCTGGGTGCTCCATTTTCCTCCCACAGTTTGAAAGATGTGTTGGTTAGGTGCATTGGCCATAATAAAACTCTCTCTCATTGTACCCAAACAGGTGCCTGATTGTGGTGACTAGGGGATTTTCACAGTAACATCATTGTAGTGTTAATGTAAGCTTAGTTGGGACTAAATAAAGTAATAAATAAAGTAATAAATTTCTGTCGGTACCACACACACCCAAGACCCAAGATTACAAACAGACCAGGCCACAAATGAGTGATGGTGAGATAGGGGGGCAGAGTAAAAGGGGGAACAAGGTAGCTCTTAGCTGGCCCTTTTTTCTCACTCATTCATGGGATTTGGACATCACTACCTAGACCAGCAATTACACCCATCCCAAAATGCCCATGGGAAGATTGCGGTGAGCTGCAGTTCATATGATATAGGTACACCCGCAGTGCTGTTTGTGGGGCAGGAATGTTCCAGGATTTTGACCCAACAGTGAAGGAACAGTCAGGAAAGTGTGTGGCTTGCAGTGGGACTTGGCGATCCCACGCATTTTCTGCCCTTTTCCTTCAAAGTGGCAGATGTCGTGGGTTTGGGAAGCGTTGTCAAAGGAGTCTTGGTTGAGTGCTGTCTTTGAACAAGGGATCCCAAATGTCAGGTTTAATTTTCAGTCTTCCCATATGGTGAACTCCTCACTCACCCTTGAGTGATTCCAGCAATGGCAGGGTGAGGCCATTAAATGGACATTGCTTACTTAAGGGCTTCAATTGGCACTGAGCAGAAAGGCTGTCCATAATCCTACCATTCCCAGACTTTGTCTGAGTAGAGACAGGAAAGCACTGGGGCATTGGGACATTACCCTGCACCCTCCTACCTAGTAAAACACACCTTCCCCCATCCCTGCTCCAACAACAAACCTTTCTTTAAGGAAGGCATTCGATTCTGCCTCATGTGGTATGATGATATAGTGGTTAGCACTGCTGTCTTATAGTGCCAGAGACCCAGGTTCAGTTCCTGGTTTGGGTCACTGTCGGTGCGGAGTTTGCACGTTTTCCCGTGTCTGCTTCAGTTTCTTCCCACAGTCCAAAGATATGCAGGTTAGGCAGATTGGCCATGCTAATTTGCCCATTAGCATTGGATGATGCATAGGTTTGGTCAATTCGCCATCGTAAATACAAGGATACGCAGGGTTGAATAAATAGAATGGGAGGGTTGCTAGATGGGACACTCATTCAGAGAGTTGCTGCAGACTCAGTATGCCAAATGGCCTCCTTCTGCACCATAACGAATCTATGAAACTTAGAATCATAGAATCCCAAGGGTGCAGAGATCATTTGTTGCACCGACTCTCTCCTTCAAGGGGATGGCAGCTTTTCACTCTCATTACATGCCCCATAATGCAGGGAATGGTAAATGGCCCTCATATGCTTGTCTATTTCAATGATATGCAGGTGACCCCACGGTTATGAAAAATGAAATCAAACAAAAAAACCTTAATTCCCAAGATGTGGTCTTGGTGTTCCAATTGTTAGTTAATTCTGAGCACCAGGTTCATATTGTAAAAGAAGATGCAAGGACGTTGGCTGAGAGACTTTATCCTGACTCCTGAAACTCTTTTCCCAAATGATCAAAAGTGCAACAATCAATCACCAGTATCATTACCGAACAAACTACTGCTGTCTTAATGCCAATTATGCTTCAAGTCTTTGGGCAGAGCAGGGATAGTTTAAGGTGCAACCTCTTAGTATCTCCACAGCATCATAGTTCACTGCTTATTTCACAGCTTTGTTAACCAGACGGACATAACTATGGAGTGTGAAGAAGAACAGGATACTCATTCACAGCCAAGAGCACATGGCACATGAGTGGTACCACAAGGAATTTCTGTGGAATCCTCAGATTCCATAGAGTTCTGTGAATTCAGCCAGGGCCATCCAACAGACTAGAACAAGAGTCTCGCAGCTAAGTGTTGCATGCTCCCACTGCATTAATATTGTCAGTGTTACATGTGCAAAAGGCAAATGCATCTTCAGGAATGAACTGTATCCATTCTTTCATCAATCAATATCTTACTTCACGGCACCCCAGTAAAATTTAGCTTTAATAATGTTCAACCAAATTAAATAACTTAAACTAAATTGCATACTTAGCTCATTTTACCTGCACAGTGATGGGTTGTATCAGGAGAGATGATGGCCTAGTGGTGTTATTACTAGTTTATTAATTCAGAAAGTCAACTAATGTCCTGAAGACCCAGATTCAAATCCCGCTATGCCAGATGGTGGAATTTGAATTTAAAAAAAACCTGTAATTAAGAATCTACCGATGACCATGTAACCATTATTGATTGCAGAAAAAACCCATCTGGTTCATTAATGTACTTTAGGGAAGGAAATCCTCTGTCCTTAACTGGTCTGGCCTACATGTGACTTCAGAGCCACAGCAATGTGGTTGACTCTCAACTGCCCTCTGAAAGTGCTTAGCAAGCCATTCAGTTTCAAGAGCAATTAGGGATGGGCAGTAAATGCTGGACAGCCAGTAACATCCATGTCCCACAAATGAATATTTAAAGAAATGTAGGTGCTATTGTACTGAATTATGTGCTTCTTCTTGGAACAGATGTAAGAGAGGTGAATGGCTGCTAACTGTCTCTAGAAGGCTCAAGGAATTTAAACTGCTCTCTCCCAGCTGAAAGGAGCAAAATATACAGTGGATTTAGATGCTTAAATGCAGCAGTTCTTTTTCTGATGCTTTGGAAAGTTTGTGTGTTTCATTGGTTTAAAAGTATTAAAATATTTTCTCTGGCTTAAATCCCTTTTAAAATTCAATAACGCCAACTTCAAAATGAATATCAAACAAATTCTCTGATGTTTCCAAACATATCAGCAATCATCCAACAGAAAAAATGCCAAAGACCTGCAGAATGGGTTTAATATCCAGCTTATGCTGAGCTAACTGATCTCAATTAATTGAATCAGTAACAGCCTCAGTGCCCTTGAACTAGTCCTGTTATCAAAATAAACCTTGTGTTTGAATTTCCATTGCTTTTTCCTTTGTTTTGAGGTTGATGATATGAAGCAGGGAGGTTATGCTGAACCTTTATGAACCTCCAGTTATACCACAACTAAAATCTTACATCCAGTGCTGGTCAGAGCACTTCAGGAAGCGTATGGGACAGCGCAGAGGAGAATAACAAGAATCATTCCAGGGATGAGGGATTTTACCACAAGGTTAGTTTGGAGAAGTTGGGCTTGTTCTTCTTGGAACAAAAGAGACTGAGGGGCAGTTTGATAGAGGTAAAGAAAAAAAATGACAGGATTATTTAAGGTAAACACAAAAAAAATTCTCATTGGCTTGACTAGACAAGAACCAGGAAACTAGACTAAAGATGTGAGAAAGAATTAATTCATACGGTAAGTGCTAATGACCAGGAACTCATTGCCTGCAAGAATGGGAGAAGCAATGCTTAAAGTTAATTTTTTAGTGTCACAAATAGGCTTACTTTAACACTGCAATTAAGTTACTGTGAAATTCCCCTAGTCGCCACACTCTGGTGCCTGTTTGGGTACACTGAGGGAGAATTTAACATGGTCAATGCACCTAACCAGCAAGTCTTTTGGTCTGTGCGAAGAAACTGGAGCATCCGGAGGAAACCCAAGCAGACACAGGGAGTACGCACAGACTTCACAGATGGTGAACCAAGCCAGGATTTGAACTTGGATTAACCACTATGCTAGCATGTCACTTATGATCCATTCACTTTAACCATGTGACCTAGCCATTGTTAAAAAAAAATCACTTGATCTTTGCCATATTTCCTGAATTCGAAAGCTGCAGCACTCCCATGCTTGAGACTCTCTGCTGAGTCTACATTAATACATGCTTTCAAAAATGCTTGGTTTGCTTTTGTATCTAACACCATCTATGCAGTTTTGTTTTCTTTATAATTCAGTTTTGATGGATTCAGATTTGCCATCAATCTGTTTTGATCTCTTTCTTACCTATTGATTAGTTCTTGCTGATTTCCTTGATTACTGAGTTAATAGTTCAATTTTCCTCCTCAGCAGAGTTCTAGTTCATTCTTTTGTACTTGCTGCAGTCTTACAAATTTGGACTGCTGTACTTAAGATCATTTTCTGATCTCACTGCAGTGTTTCATTGATGGTAATCTCTGATATTCTATATCTTATTCCATCAATTGTTAGTGATTGTCTCAGGTCGCCAAGTTCAAGATCAAACACTCAGTTTGATTTCTCCCATTTCTGTACATATAAAAAGTCCACTTACGTTATGTCATATTTTATCCAGGATTCTGGTATCTGTTAAAGATTGCGGTGTAATCAATTCCTTTCCTAGACGCTGTGAGTGTTATAAATATTAGTCCTGCGCTGTTTTCAGTGCTCTGGTCGAATGCTAAAATTAATTTTTTTGGCATCAAATTAGGATTAATAGATGGATGTTTTGCAGAGAATCCATACAGTGTAGAAAGAGGCCATCTTGTGCATTGAGCCTACATCAACTGTCCAAAAGAGCATACCCACCCCCACCCCCGTCACCTCTTCCCCTGTAACCCATGCATCTACCATGGCTAACTCACCTAACCTACAAAGCTTTGAGCTGTGGGAAGAAACAAGTCCATCTGGAGGAATCCCACACAGGCATGGGGAGAATGTGCAAACTTCACAATCATCCAAGGTCGGAACTGAACACAGGCCCCTCTTCAACTCATGCCCCTGTGCTACCATGCCACCCTCAATTCTTAACCCTTGAGTTTATGCTCCATTTTTGCAGCACTACAAATTAGTGTCAAATTTAGGACCTACATTTTCTCTACATGGCCCTGCCTTCCTGCAGGGCTTCAAATCAATATTTCTGAAGATGCAAGGATAGAGTGAGTGTGAATTTGTGAATTATACTAAACTTGGCAGTATTCAATTGTTTGTTGTTTGTTTATGTGTGTTAACAGTTCTCTGTTCCTTGGATGTCATTAGTCAAGCCTGCATGTATGTGGTCTCAGAGAAACAGAAGCTGTGAACATGAGACCAAACATTTTAAAAGATAGTGAGAAAATGGAACCTGCTGCATTATTTCTGCCTATTTCCGAATCATAAATTCAACAACTGATCTTGAGATGGAAATGGTTCAATTTTGTCAGCTCTAGTACCATTCCATTCTTTGGTGCGAGATACAGCCCCTACTATGGTTCAATGTATTTCAGGGTTCAAGACCTACCATCTCACTACAGGCTGAACAGTCCAGATTTAATAAGGCAACACTTCTGCATTGCCTCGGAGCACAAGGCCAGCAAATATTTGGGCAACTCATAGAAGATACAACAATGTTTGATACAGCAGTAAATGCTTCTGAAAACTACTTTGGGCTAAACAAAAATGTGTTGACCAAACAATATACATTCCACCAGAGATTTCAGAGAGCCCATCATGGTCAGATAAATTCAAACATATGCCCAAAATGTGAAGGTTTTCACAGTGCAATGTCCAGGAAAAACGTGACTTATGTTTAAAGTGGAATCACTTTACAAAGATGTGCAGGTTGTTGGAGAAAAAGACTTCATCAGTTTGACAGATGGAGGAATCTCTTTCTGAGAGTGAGATTTGTCATTAACATCATACAGGCAGCAACTTGTTCTCCCCCCTGTGATAGTCACTTGTCAAGCTTACAGCGACTTGATTATTCCAGTTTTGGGAACAATTACAGTTCCAGTCGCCATTGAAAGAGACCAAGAAAGTGGATGGATTAGTTAGATATAGCCAAGGGTTGAAGATTTATGGGAGTAAACTTGTTCAATAAGCTTAGATTCAAATTTGAAGACCCCACTCAAACACACATTAACAAGATCAATGACTGACTATACTTAAAAGTATCCTTTCTTACTTGCTGGATTTCAGGAGATTATAAGGTATGGTCATATTCTTCAACTCACTTTCTCCAGTTTCACAAAATTTAAGATAGTTGTCATTTGTGGTCTGTGCTGAAGTGTCACAGGAACTGAAATGACTAGAAGCAGATTGTTTTATTGAGTGAATCAACTCATCAATGCGGTTAAACCCAGCCATTGCATGATGCAGAAATGGCATATCTAAACTGTGTTGATCTTTAGAAAGTCAAAAAGCAATCACTCCAGATAAATATCCATTTCTTATGACTTAAGAGCTATTGGCATCATTGCACAACTCCTTGTCTTCGTAAAGCTTGATGTGCAACAGAGCTATCTTCAGATATCACAAGCGAGCAAAGCCAATGTCTTAAACCTTTTGTGAGGGGCAAACATGTGTTTCAGTACCACAGAATGTCACATGGACTAAGTTCAGCACCTTGTACTTAACAGATGATTTTTTGATATTCTTCTCAAGTGTTGAGGGGACATTCGACCTATTTAATAATGCTTTTGCCCAAGGAAGGGAGAAAGCAGAACAGAATCAGCAATTATCAGTGGTGCTCACTCAAACAATTTGCTACTCAACAAAGATAAATGTACTCTTGCAGCTTCTGCAATTGCCTTTCTAGGATAGAGAGTCAGACCAGTCGGAATTAAGCACACACCAAAACATCAATTAGCCATATACATGCTCCCAGTCCCATCCAATGGGAAAGTGGTGGCATTGTTTCTTCATACACATCACAATTTGTTCTAAGTACGCAGAGGTCGTTGAATCTTTGAAGGTGCCATGCAAAGATGA
The DNA here is from genome assembly GCA_024679065.1 of Sphyrna mokarran. Taxonomy (NCBI): domain Eukaryota; kingdom Metazoa; phylum Chordata; class Chondrichthyes; order Carcharhiniformes; family Carcharhinidae; genus Sphyrna; species Sphyrna mokarran. The sequence continues at coordinate 76,251,473 of JAGIQG010000004.1, read as the reverse complement.
AGATTGGAACAATCACACAGCAAATAGTATTTGGCATCTTAACGGTGAAGACAGCATCCCCACTCCTGACTCATTTCAGCACACAAGCAGCAACATTTGTCACAACAGATTAGGAAATGTGACAGTTGTTGTACTTTCACAGTGCTTTGAAGGGAGAAACTACATTGTACAGGACCACAATTTTAAGTTGGAGATTGGTTTTGCATCATTTGGCCAAATCGCAATAACAAACACTCTATCTGAACCAATGAAGATTAAGTGACTCTTTAGTACCAGTTTGTTGGATGACAACACAACGTGGAATGCAATGTCCTCAATAGTGAGTGGAATAAGATATTTTGAGGATTATGATGATATGATTCCTTTCTGATGTTAATCATCAAGTTGATCACAACCGCAACCACAAATCTGTAGATTTCATATCACAAAAACTATTTCTGTACTTAGAGAAAACAGACACACTGAACTCTAAGAAATGAATAGTTTTTTTTATTCGTTTTAGAGATCTTTTTATGGGGATTTATTGCTAATCCCTAACTTCTTCTGAAATGAATGTCCATTTCAGAAGACATTTCAGATTCAACCATGTTGACTTTGACCAAGGGCAAAAAGGGGACATGAGATAGTTTTCGCAGATAAGGCAAAGGAAAATCCAAAGAGCTTCTACAAATACATAAAGGCCAAAAGAGTAACAAGAGAGAGAGTTGGGCCTCTTACAGAGTGACAAGGTCATCTATTTGTGGATCTACAAGAAATGGGTGAGATCCCGAATGAATATTTCTCATCAGTATTTAATGTTGAGAAAAGCATGAATGTTAGGGAACTTGGGGATATAAATAGTGATGTCTTGAAAATTGTACATATTACAGAGAAAGAGGCATTGGAAATCTTAAAGCACATCAAGGTAGATCAATTCCCAGGTCCTGATGAAGTGATCCCCAGGACAATTGTGGGAGGCGAGGAAGGAAATTGTAAGTCCCCTAGCAGAAATATTTGAATCATCGATAGTCATAGGTGAGGTGCCTGAAGATTGGAGGATGGAAAATGCTGTGCCTTTGTTTGAAAAGGGCTGCAGGGAAAAGCCTGGGCACTATAGGCCAGTGACCCTCATATCTGTGGTAAGTAAATTGTTCGAAGATATTTTAAGAGACAGGATCTACAGGCATTTAGAGACAAGGACTGGTAGAGAAAGTCAGAATGGTTCTGTGAGTGGAAAATCATGTCTCACAAATTTGATTGAGTTTTTTGAAAGAGTAACTAAGAAGGTAGATGAAGACAGTGCAATTGATGTTGTCTACATGGACAAGGCTTTTGACATGGTAGGTTGCTGCATAAGGTTAAATCTCATGGGATCCAGGGTGAGGTAACTAAATGGATACAAAATTGGCTTGATGACAAAAAATGGAGATGGACTGGGGTAAGCACAGTAAAAAGTCTCACAACACCAGGTTAAATTCTGACACGTTTATTCAGTATCACAAGTTTTCGAAATTGATGACAGAAGCCAGAGGGTGGTTGTGGAGAGTTGTTTTTCAAACTGGAGGCCTGTGACCATCAATATACTTCAGGGATTGGTGCTGGGTCTACTGTTATTTGTCATTTATATTAATGATTTGGATGAGAATATTGGAGGCATGGTTAGTAAGTTTGCAGATGACACCAAGATTAGTGGCATAGTGGACAGTGAAAAAGGTTATCTCAGATTGCAATGGGATCTTGATCAATTGGGCCAGTGGGCTGACGAATGGCAGATGGAGATTAATTTAGATAAATGGAGACAATGCATTTGATAGATTGAACCAGGGCAGGATTTACTCAGTTAATAGTAAGGCGTTGGAGAGAATTACAGAACAAAGAGATCTAAGGGTACATGTTCATAGCTCCTTAAAAATGGAGTCACAGGTGGACAGAGTGGTGAAGAAGGCATTCTTAGTTTCATTGGTCAGAACATCGAATACAGGAGTTGGAATGTCTTGTTGAAGCTACACAAGACATTGATAAGGCCACACGTGGAATACTGTGTACAGTCCTGATCACCCTATTATAGGAAGGATGTTATTAAATTAGAAAGAGAACAGGAGAGATTTACTAAGATGAACATAAGAATGTAAGATCTAGGAGCAGGAGAGGGCCATCTGGCTCCTTGAGCCTGCTGTGCCATTCAATAAGATCATAGCTGATCTTTTCATGGACTCAGCTCCACTTACCCGCCCGCTCACCATAACCCTCAATTCCTTTACTGTTCAAAAATATATCTATCCTTGCCTTAAAAACATTCAATGAGGTCGCCTCAACTGCTTCACCGGGCAGGGAATTCCTCAGATTCACAACCTTCTCAACTCAATCCTAAATCTGCTTCCCCTTATTTTGAGGCTATGCCTCCTAGTTCTAGTTTCACCTGCCAATGGAAACAACTTTCCTGCTTCTATCTTATCTATTCCCTTCATAATCTGATATGTTTCTATAAGATCTCTCCTCATTCTTCTGAATTCCAATGAGTATAGCCCCAGACTACTTTGTGTCTCCTCATAAGACAACCTTCTCAACTCCAGAATCAGCCTAGTGAATCTCGTCTACACCCCCTCCTTTCTCAAGTAAGGAGGTGAAACTGTACACAGTAAACTAGATGTGGCCTCACCTGCACCTTACACAGCTGCAATATAACCTCACTGTTTTTAAACTCCATCCCTCTAGTAATAAAAGACAAAATTCCATTTGCCTTCTTAATTATCTGCTGCACTTGCAAACCAACTCCTTGAGAGTCCTGCACATGGACACCCAGGTCTCTCTGCACGGCAACATGCTGCAATTTTTAACCATTTAAATATTACTCCGTTTTGCTATTATTCCTACCAAAGTGGAAGCTACCAGCACTTGATGACTTGAGTTATCAGGAGAGACTTGATAGACTGCAACTTTTTTGTTTGGAGCGTAGAAGGCTTAGGGGTGATCTTATAGAGGTTCATAAAATAACAAAAGGCATAGATCAGCTAGAAAGTCAATATCTTTTCCAAAAGGTACAGGAGTCTAAAACTAGAGGGCATAGGTTTAAAGTGAGAGGGAAGAGATACAGAAGTGTCCAGAGGGGCAATTGTTTCACACAGAGGGTGATGAGTGCCTGGAACAAACTGCCAGCGGTAGTAGTAGAGGCAGGTACAATTTTGTCTTTTAAGAAGTATTTAGACGATTATATGAGTAAGATAGGTACAGAGGGATATAGGCCAAATGTGGACAAGCTTTGGGGTTTTAAAAAAGGGCAGCATAAACAAATTGGGCTGAAGGTCCTGTTTCCAAATTGTAAACCTCTAATGACTCTATGTTGCTATGGCACTGGAGTCACAAGTAGACCAAGTAAGGATGGCAAATTTTCTTCCCTAAAGGATGTTAGTGAATCAAATGGGTTTTTATGACAATGACTTCATGGTCATCATTAGACTTTTAATTCCAGATTTTTAATTGAATTCAAATTCCACCACCTGCTTTGGAGGGATTTGAACCTGAGTCCGCAGATCTTGTTCTGGGCCTCTGGAATTACAAGTCTAGTGGCAATATCACTGCACCACTGCCTACCCTTGTAAATATTTGTTTTTAATGATGCTTCAACATAAAACCAGTTATTTTAGTCTTACCAAGGGGAAAAGATGCAATATTCAGTTGTTTAGATATGTATGTCTGCAGACTATTATTGTTCTCTGTTTCTGTGTGCTGTACTAAACCTGGGTGTAGTGACAGAGAAACAGAAACAAGACTCAAGCAAAACATTGTAAGTATAAAAGAAATCATTTTAGAAACCCCTACATAAAGTTCCTGCACCCACAGGACCTGCTATGTCATCTCTGCATATCTCTGAGGCACGACACACAACAGGAGATATTATCATGGAAAGTATAGTGATTGTGAGGAGCATAATGCAGAATTTCAAAAAGACAAGCCAGATTAGTGGAATGGGTGGATAAATGGTAAATGAAATTTAATGCAGGGAAATGTGAACTGATTAGTTTTTGTGCAAGCAACATAGATGGACAGTCTAAAAAAAAGGAATAAATCTGCAGGAACAGAGGAACCTGAGTGTATATATACATAAATCATTGAAGGTGGTAGGACAAGCTGAGATAGTGATTAATAAAGCATATAGAATCCTAGTATTATTAATAGAGGTATAGATTACAAAAGCAAGCAAGTTATGTTAAACTTGTACAAAGCATTGGTTCGACTTCAGCCAAGGAAATTGTGTCTTGTTCTGGGTGACACACTTTAGGGAGGATGTGAAGACATTAGAGATGGAGCAGAGAAAAGTCACAAGGATCATTCTGAGCATGAATAACTCCAATCATGAAGATAGATTGTGGAGAAGTTGGGACTGTTTCCCTTGAAGAAAAGAAGATGAGAGGAGATTTGATCGAGGAATTCAAAATCACAAAGGAACTAGGTAGAACAGGTTGGGGCAATTGTTCTTATTGTTGGCAATACTGAGAATAAGGGAATAAGACATAAATCCATGTCTTCATGGATTTTAGCAAGGTCTTTGACAAGATACCGCATGGCAGGTTTTTACTTAAGGTTAAATCTCATGGGATCCAGAGTGAGGTGTCTAAATGGACTCAAAATTGGCTTCTTGAAAGAAGCCAGAGGGTGATTGCAGAGCGTTGTTTTTCAAAGTGGAAGACTGTGACCAGCAGTGTGCCTCAGGGATCAGTGCTGGAACCATTGTTACTTATCATTTATATTAATGATTTGTGTGAGAATGTAGGGGGCATGATTAGTAAGTTCGCAGATGACGCCAAGATTGGTACCATGATGGATAGCTAATTGCAGTGGGATCTTGATCAACTAGGCCAGTGCACTGACGAATGGCAGATGGAATTTAATTTAGGTAAATGCGAGGTGATGCATTTTGGTAGATTGAAACAGGGCAGGACTTATTCAGTTAATAGTAAGGCATTGGGGAAAATTAGAGAACAAGAAGATGTAGGGGTACATGCTCATAGCTGCTTGAAAGTGGAGTCACAGGTGGACAGAGTGGTGAAGAAGACATTTAGCATGCGTAGTTTCATCAGTCAGAACATTGAATACAGGAGTTGGGATGTTTGTTGTACGAGGCAAGGCCACACTTGGAATACTGTGCGCAATTCTAGTCATCCTATTATAGAAAGGATATTATTAAACTAGAAAGAGTGCAGAAAAGATTTACTAGGATGCCAATTGAACTAGACGGATTGAGTTATAAGGAGAGGCTGAATTGACTGGGACTTTTTTCTCTGGAACATAGGAGACTGAGGGGTAACCACAGGGAGGAGCAGAGACATGGAAGATAGTCAATATCTTTTCCTAAAAGTGGGGGAGTCTAAAACTAGAGGGCATAGGTTTAAGGTGAGAGGGGAGAGATACAAAAGTATCCAGAGGGGCAATTTTTTCACACATTGAGAGGTGTCTGGAACAAGCTGCCAGAGGTACTAATAGTGGCAGGTACAATTTTATCTTTTAAAAAACATTTAGATAATTACATGGGTAGGATGGGTAAAAGGGATATAGGCCAAATGTGGGCAATTGGGATTAGCTTAGGGGTTTAAAAAAAATAAGAGCGGCCTGGACAAGTTGGACCAAAGGGCCTGTTTCCATGTTGTAAACCTCTATGACTCTATGACTGACATGATATACAAAATGTCTTCCTTCTGTGCTTTCTGTGAAGATAAATTCCCAGGATTTACAGCACCATTGAACCCAGCATGATGGACTTTGGGATAAATGAGGCATATCTGTTTTATCAGCCGTCACTGGCCGGCAGCCTGGGGAAGCTGTTAATATTGATTTCTGAACATAGAACAAGCAGCTGTGAGATACTTTGGAAAGATCATCCAAGCATGGTTGTAATCTTCAGTTCCAATGCAGAATTCAGAGCCTGGCCTGCAAGATAGCAGTATGAAGGGGCTAAACAATATATCATTTTAGCCTCATCAGCCTTTGGAAATCCTGTCCAAATACAGAAAAAAGCAAGCAAGTCTAGCAGCACCTCTGTCGTGAGAAAAGTGTAACAACTAGAGGATTTTCATAGTAATTTCATTGCAGTGTTAATGTAAGCCTACTTATGGCACTAACAAACAAGCGTTAAATTTTTTCTCACTTTGCCGCACTTCAGGCTTACATTAGTAAAGTGCGGCATTTTAGGAATGGGTTAATTGCAACCTTCTTTTAAAAGTAATTTGCATATTAATTGTTTAATAGTATTCACCAGAATATATAAAGGGATTACAGGTGGCTGTTGGTGTTGGGTATGTGTATATGGAGTGGTAAAGAGAATAAAATGAGTTTATGAAAAAGCTGGACTTGCATCATCTTTTATTACTGGATGCAACTGAGAGACTTAATACGGCAAAGGGGTAAAAAGTTAAAAGTTTTTTTATTAATGTCATAAATTGGCTCACTGCAATGAAGTTACTGTTAAAATCTCCTAGTCGCCACACTTTGGTGCCTATTTGAGTACACTGAGGGAGAATTTAGCATGGCCATTACACTCAACCAGCACGTCTTTCAGACTGTGGGAGGAAACCCACGTAGATACGGAGAGAACGTGCAGACTCCACAGAGATAGTGACCAAGCCAGAAATTGAACTCGGTCCTAGTGCTGTAAGGCTACAGAGCTAAGCACTGTGTCACTGTGCTACCCATGAAGCTTGAAGCTACACTGTGCTTCAAGCGAAGGCCCCTGACAGCGTGGAGGATAGGAGAGAGCAATTCATAAAGCATGAAATATTCTTTATTAACTTATCCCTTATTAATGAGGATTAAAGTAAAAGATCCAGGAGGTTAAGTTGACTTTATAAAAGTCACCAGTTTGGCCTCAGTTGTATTATTGTGTTCAGTTCTGGGTACTGCATTTTAGGAAAGATATGAAGGCATTAGAGAAAGTGCAGAAAAGATTCACAAGAATAGTTCTAAAGATGAAGAATTTCAATTCTGAAGATAGATTGGAGAAGTTTGGATTGTTTTCCTTACAAAAAAGAATGAATTTTGATGAGATTTAAATCAGAAGTATTCAAAATCATGAGGGTCTGAACAGAGTAATTACTCATGAAAGGATTGAGAACAAGAGAGCAAAGATTTAAAATAATTAGTGAAAGATGCAAAAGTGATGTGGGGAGAATTTTTTTTACACAGCAATGGTTAGGATCTGGAATGCACTGATCGACAGTGTAGTGGAAGTAGGTTCAATTGAAGCATTTAAAAGGAAATTAGACTTGTTATCAGAAAAGGGGACTTCAGAGAGTTCTGGGGTGAAGGCAGCAGAATGGGAAATGAGTTGCTCATTCAGAGAGCGTGTACAGACACGATGGGCCAAATGGCCTCCTTCTGCACTGTAACCATTCTGGGACAATGAAAGAAAGAAATGGCTGAATTTAGTGAAACCCACTAGGGGGGTACAATGGCCCTAGGATCAAGCAAAAATACCTCTGTCTGATTACTGGCTTCTGAAAAACTCTCCACAATTTTGTTCTGAGCGCTGCCTATTGGTGTGGTGTGATGCCAATTAGGGTCATTATCAATTACTGAGAGCCAATATAAATACATTGGGTTTGCCTAGACCTCTCAGAAGGGACCCTTCATTTACAGTCACTCAACATCCAATTGAGGAACAGTTCAGGAGGAGGGATGCCTTTGAAAGCCAACCCCCCTCCTCTTCCTTGCATCTGACATCCTTCCCCAACACACATCTGTTACCTGTGACCACCTCCCCACAATACAATCTTGCCTCACTCACCCACTCATCCCTGTCTCCAGGGATTTGAATCAATCCTCAGGATAAGCCTTGGAGCATTATCAGTGGCAGTCACCACTCCTGGTTGAGCAGCCAGTAACAGAGAAACGCTGGCCTCTGATTCTTCAGCAGTTTTCAAGGATAGGAGCCTTAATTGCCTGGGACATCTGCCATAAGCATATTGAAAGGATTTATAGATTGACAATCAACCTGCTTGGCCACACCACAAATAACCTTTGCTGACCAGCAGGTCCTGGAACCAAACTTCTGGCTCAGAGATGGGGGTGCTACTTACTGCACTGCAAGACTACCCACAGGTGCCATACATACTACAACAGCTTATATTTAAATAGTTCCTCTAATGTAATGAAATCTCACAAGGCATTTCATTGGAACAATATAAACCAAAATATGACATTGAGTATCAACTGAGATAACCAACAGCTTGGCCAAAGAGGTAGGTCTTAAATGTCTGAAAGAAGAACAGCGAGACAGAGCTGGCAAAGTGTAGGGCAGGTTTTCCAGAATTTGGAGCTTTAGAGCAATTATAAACTGATTGGGTTTGCCTAGACCTCTTAGGGTAGACTCTCAACACCCAAATGAAGGACCAGCCTCAGGAGGAGGGTTGCCTCTGAAAGTCAATATACCCCCCTCCCCACCTTTTCCTTACATCCAATATTCTTCCCCAATATCCTCCCTACCTACCCCTGACGGCACTGCCACTATTAGCAATTTTTTTTTAGTCATAGGACATGGAGTTCGCTGGCTGATCAGCATTTGTTGCCCAACAGTAGTTGCCCAAGGGCAGTTGAGGTTCAACCACATTGCTGAGGCTCTGGAGTCACATGTAGGCCAGACCCAGTAAGGACAACAGATTTCCTTCCCTAAAGGACCTTAGTGAACCAAATGGGTTTTTCTGTCAATCGACAATTGTTTCATTGTTATCAGTAGATTCATAATTCCAGATATTGTTTATTAAATTCAAATTCTAATATCTGTCACGGCCGGATTCAAAGCCAGGTCCCCAGAATATTAGCTGAACTTTTGAATTAATTGTCAGTGACAATACCATTAGGTCATCGCCTCCCCTAATTAAAAGTGGAGATGCTCAAGAGGCTAGAATTAAAGGAGGACAAATATCTCAGAGGGTTATGAGATTGAAGATGATTGCAGGAAGAGGAAGGGGCAAGGCCATGGGATGATTTTAAAACAAGGATGAGAATTTTAAAATCAAGGTATTGCTTGAGTGGGAGCTGATGTAGATCAATAGTCTGGAACATTGGCAGTAGAGCATTGAATGACACCGATGTCTTTAAGGAGGGTAAATAAGGAAGACCAGCTAAGAGCACATTGGAAGAATTGAGTCTAGGGGTAACAAAGGTGTGAATGAGTATTCCTGCAGCAGATGTGGAGACTGGGTGAATTTGAGTGACATTACAGAGGCAGGAATAGATGATCTTTGCAATAGCACAAATAAGTGGTTGGAAGTTAATTCCAGGATCAAATGTGATACAAAGATTGAAAACAGACTGGCTTAGTCTTAGACTGTTGCCAAGGAGAGGCTGGAATCCGTAACTAGACTAGAGAATGGGTTTGGAAACAGAACTGAATGTTGAATGAGTATTCTGATAACTTAGCAACAGTGGAGGAGTCAAGAGAGCTGAACGCCACGGTTTTCAACATTGTCAGAAATCTCACAACACCAGGTTAAAGTCCAACAGGTTTATTTGGTAGCAAGCACCACTAGCTTTCATTCACCTGCTCCTTCGTCAGATGAGACTTCTTATTGTGTTTACCCCAGTCCAACGCCGGCACCTCCACATCATTTAAACATTGTCACCAGGGGCAGCACGTAGTTGAGAAATAGAAGGAGGCTAAGGATCAATCCTTGGCGATAACAGAGGGGACAATTTGGCACTGGGAAGGGAAGCTATTGCAGCTGACTCTTTGGCTACAACTTGGCAGTGAAGACTGTAATCCCATCCTGCTGGGCGATAGTGGGAAGACAGTGGAGGATGATGGTCAATGTTGTTAAAGGTTGTAGAAAGGTTGAGAAAGACAGGAAGAAAAGATTACCTTCATCACAATCACATAAGACCATCATTTGTGACTTTGATAAGAGCTACTCGAATGCTCTGGCAGAGGTGAAAACCTGATTGGACTAATTCAAACTCAGAGTTGTGAAAAACATAGAAACACATTTGGGACATAATAACAGATTCAACGACTTATGAGAGGAAGAGTGGCCTTGAGTCAGTAGTTTGTAAGGATTGTGGACGTCAAGCGTTGTTATTTTGAGGAGTGGGTTTGTAACAAAAGATTTAAAGGAGAGAGGAACACACCTGAAGAGAGAGAACTGTTTACAATGTTGACTAACATGGGGGACATATAGGAAAGTTAAGTATTAGCAGTTCAATGGGAATAGGATTGAAGCAACAGATGTTTGGTCTTCTGGATGAGATAAGGTCAGAGAGGCATACAAGGAGTTGGAGAGAAAATAGATAAAGATGAAGTTTCAGGGCTAAGACAGAAGAAGTGTCAAAGGAAGTTTGGTCAGGTGAAATAGTGGAAGGAATGTCCAATTGGAAGCAGCTAGTCAGAAATGCCAAGCATTTCCAGCATTTTTTGTCCTATTTTAGATTCCTGGCATTTGCTGTATTTTGCTTTGACAGTTTTATCATATTGATAGCTTACCCTGGGAAAAGTGAATGATCCTCATATGCACTAAGGTTGTGTGAGATGATATGTGACAGTAAATGAGGACCTTGAATTGATCATTGGAAAAATATTCACCCATTTCCACAATCACACTACCCCCACCCTGCCCCCGCCACATCCTATATTCATTATAGGAAACTTAAATGCATCACCAATATGGCTGTGAATCCAGAGACTCTATCCAATGCATTCACCTCTGGGTCAGTAATGAATATGCAGACTGCCAGAAAGGTAAGTTTATGGTGGGATTGTAAAATTGTAACACCCTTGTATGAAGATCAATTTTGCCCAGTTTTGTATAGATAGTACTACCCTTTTTTAGAAAGACAAGAAAATAATAAGTATCATAAATGTCTGAGTAGGAACAAAGCTTGGGTAGTTCAAATAATTTTATAATACAACAATGTCCCTTTTTTTTGTGCATCTTGGCACCCACACTCTTTTTCCCTTTGGAAATAGCAGAGGTAAGTGCTGGAAAGGTTCTCAAGCTGATTGTCAGCCTGTTGAACCACATTATAAATGCTCCAGGCCATCAACTCCTGGCAAACCCAGGTTTAGCAGTTGAGGCACAACGGCATCGCCACAAGTCTTTTGAAATACAGCATATGTCAAACACACCATTGTAAGGAAAATAGAATTCTTCGTCAAAAATAGAGTGTTTAATGAAAGAAGACTACAAAACTATTAAGCATCTTCTTTTTAAAATCTGTTTCTATTCAGCTTTTGCTGAATATTGCTGGTGATATTTTCTTTGTTAAATGTAATAAATATTTTATTATGCTCTGTTATTATAAAACGTTCAAACTTTTCAGAGCTGCTTTTCCAGTTGTGGTTGGGCATTGGCCATCCATTTTTAAGAGAATTTTAGTTTGTTCCTTTCTGAAAAGTGATTTCTGTCCAAATAAATAAAGCATCAGATTTATTTTACATTCAGAGGGAACCATCCAAAAGTCAAAAGGTTTGGAAAATTGGATTGAATTCCAATTACTATGCCACAAGAAACAAATACAACCACTGAAGATTGTGCAGAGCAGCAAAACAAATCTAACCTCCAGAGGGAAGTGGATTCAAAAAAATGAAGAAATATTGCATTTTTGCACCTTTTGCAAAGACTAAATTATTTCAGCTTTCATAGATTATTTCACTCTTGGTGAATTCCAAAGGATGAAGTCCAAAAGTCTTCAAAGAATATCTATTCTTGACTTGAGATCTATCCTATGACTGGGAAGTATTCAGCAAATTTTGTTCATGGATTCATAGAATCCCTACAGGGCAAAAAGAGGCCACTCGGCCCATTGAACTGCACCGACTACCTCACCCAAGCCCATTCCCTGAAACCTCACATATTTAATCTCCCTGACACTAAGTGACAGTTTAGCATGACCAATCAACCTAATCTGCACATCTTTGGATTATGGGAAAAAACCACAGCACCCACGGGAAACCCACACAGAAATGGGGAGAATGTATGAATTCCACATAGACACTCACCCAAAGCTGGAATTGAACCCGGATCTCTGGCATTGTGAGGCAGCAGGGCTAAGCACTATGCCACTGTGCTGAAACATTTGATAATTGATTTTAAGCATTGAATTATTGAATGCTTTCATAACATCCCACTTCAGTCTTTGAAAATATTAAGAATGTTATGATTTGTCACTTTAAGGGTCAATTTGCAGAGTAAGGTAACATGACCTGGGGAAACCAATCAGGGAGCAGGATAGGGAATTACACTGGTGAACTTGGGTTTCTGTTCATCAATATAGCTTTTACCTGTAAATAAATGTTCTCTTGTTTTTCCCTTAACTGGTGAACAAAAATTATCACTCTTGGTAGAAGCAAGCCTCAAACTGTGAATATACAGTTTCCATTGAACTTGAATGAAGTTGTGATAAAGAACAGTAATTACAAAAACACCCCCATTTGGATGGATAGATCCTTTTGATGCTTCCATGAAGGACTGGACACAATACATACAGCATTTGGGTTATTACTTTCAGGCCAATGGAATAGAAGAGGAGGGAGAGTGTTAGTGAGGTTTTTGAGGTGGCTAGGCACTATCAGATAGGTCAACTTACGGATCGGACAACTTGACACATTACTCGGGTGCTAAGATAAAGGCACTTACCCTTTCTTAGGAGGCACACCTCACTGTCAGACTCTGATGGCTATATTCCATCTTCATTGCCAAAGAGCTTGTTGGTAGGATTTTCAAGGTGGCTGGCTACCATCAGAAATTTCAGACAATACAAGATTCATAGCCAATGTCTCAGTTTAAAGACTTAACCTTTATTTTGATGAGCAGCTACTTGGGGAAACAATTAAAATTCAGGCAATCCCTGAGATGGGGCAGCTAGAGCTCTTGGATGAATTCTAACATATATAATTCAAGGCAGATCAGTTATAGATTTTCTTATCAATTACGCCTACTTTTCATTAGCTTAAGAGCAATCATCTTCGATATACATAAATCAACAATAACACCTGTCAGATACTTCAACCAATCGAATCTTATCCTCTGGCATAATGGCATTTCATTAGTCCTTAAAATCCAGGTGCTTCCTTTCTTTTTGGCTAACTTAGCCTCCGTGTTGCCTAGTAACCTCAGATGCTAGTCACAGAGTTCAAAGTGAACAATCCATAAGTTCCCCTACAGGGCACTGCCAAACCAAACTAACCAATGATTCCGTGTCTGGGCGTGCATCTGTCATAGTGAATAAACCCCATTCATGAAGTTTGATTAAGGGCTCTATTACCATTTTGATTCTAAGTGCTGGGCAGACTTGAAATTGAGAGTGTTTCAGACCCAAAGTTTAGGTCTGTTTTGAATGCCCCAAAGACATTCTGCCTGCAAAAATATTGGCAATTCTGAATCATGTAACACAAGCCTGTGGCGGTTAATGTGCCCAAAATTCTGCAGCTCCGACCAGAGCCTTCAATTGCATGTGAGCAAAGGAAAAGGTAGACTGCTGCTCCCTTTCCACATCGGTCCTGGGCTGGATATTGCCTTCCCCCTGGCCCCAACAGACACTGCCCTATGCCCACAACATTACTGACCCCCTTATCTCCCCAAACCCCACCACCTAGACCAATCATAGAGCCGTCCCCCCTTGTCCCCCACCAATTTCAGGCAGAGTGGCAGCAGACACCCCTCCTCCCCACTGATCAGAGGCAGAGTGCCATTGGACCGACCTTCCCCCACCCCCCACCAATCTCAGGCAGAGAGCCATTTGATCCACCTTCCACCTTCCACCCTCCCTCCAAACCCCCAACCCCCTCACCAATCTCAAGCAGAGAGCCATCGGATGCTCAGCATTTACCTTCTCACTGATCCTTACTGATGGAGCACACAAATCGGACTTATATGAAGCATGTCTGTTTTACGCCAATTCCGGATGGGCAGACACAGTGGTAAAGGGGAAAGTGCTGGTTAAGTTGGAGGTGCAGTCCATTACATCAATTTAAATGCGTGCAAATGCATTTAAATGGCCATTGCACCAATTTTGGGTGCAGTCCTTATCATGACCATTTTCGGGCCTTAGTAAAGGGGGCATCAGTGCTGAGGTGGGCATGGCATGGTAATACAGTGGTTAGCACTGCTGCTTCACAGGTCTTGGGACCCGGGTTTGATTCCCGGCTTGGATCACTGTCTGTGTGGACCTTGCACATTCTCCTAGTGCCTGCATGGGTTTCCTTTGGGTGCTCCAGTTTCTTCCCACTGTCCAAAGATATGCGGGTTAGGTTGACTGGCTATGCTAAAATTGCCCCTTAGTGTCCTGAGATGTGTAGGTTAGAGGGATTACAGGGTAAATGTGTAGGGAAATGGGGGTAGGGCCTGGGATTGTGGTCGTTGCAGACTTGTTGGGCCAGATAGCCTCTTTCTGCATTGTAGGGTTTCTTTGATTCTGTGATACTCATCTCATGCCCCACTTGACCAAGTTTCCACCCAAAAATGGGTGCAATCTGATGGTAAAATCTGGCCCTAAGTGTTCTTGGGGTTCTTACCATTAGAAACTCTGCTGATAAAACTTACGAATTTCCAAGGTTTCAACATTCCCTTAGAATTAACTTTATCCCAAAGCCTTTTATCATGATGCTTTGGCTAAAGAGAACAACAATTCTTAAAAATGCATTAATAAATTCTAAATATCAGCATATGTACTTTCAATCATAATCACTTATTTAAATCTTAGACTTCTTTAAAAATATTTACTAACCTATTAGGATTTCTTCCCCTTATAGGAGAGAAAGGCAATCCTCCTGAATGCATGTGGCAACCAGGCTTACAGTTTGATACATTGGCCAGCATTTTACCAGTATGCTCACACGAGACTCGTAAGATCTCACCCGAGGCCAATAGAGAATGCCATTCTGCGAGTCTCGCCTGCCTCAAAAATTAGAGTGGGTGTACCTGTAAAGTCAGGGCCATAGTCTCACAACCCCAAATACTCCTGACTCCAAGTCATTCAGTGAGATTGTTGAATTGGTAAAGTCACATTTCCATCCAAAACCATTGGTCTTATTGTAGAGATTTAAGTTAACTTCAAGGTGGAGTGTCCCAGGAGAAACTATTGTGACTTACATCACCAAGTTGAAGCCAATGTTGGAACAAGTGACTTTGAAGCCACTTTCAATGATACGCTGCATGGCGCATTAGTCTATGAGATGAATAGTGAGGCTATTCAATGGAAGCTGAGACATATACGAATTTTAAGCAAATGTTGGGGATAGTGCTGGCAATGGAGAGCACTAAAAAGGATGCACAAGAATTACGAAACATGCAAAATGGTGCCACCATTGGTCCCACCAATTAAGGTGGGAAGCTGTAGTCAGCACTGGTGCCAAAAATGAGGATTAGTGAAGCAGAGTATGAATTCAGCCACAAATAAAATAAGAAGATTTAGAAGAGGAAATGAATCAGCAAAGATTAAAAATAGAATATCACCACTCCCCTAACCCTGTAAGTATAAAAGAATTGAATATTTTTTCTATCACAAGAACAGCCATTTAAGACATGGGTGCAAAAGCAAGTCAAGTCTACCCACTAGCCGATTAAATAGAGTATCACAGGTATATAATGTGGAACAAGTTAACACCAATGATTTAGATTTTAATTCCCTGTTTAATGTGAAATATAAATGGGAAATATAACCTTCATTACTGTTATGCTTCTGATAAATGGAAGGTCTGTTAAAAAGTCTGCTACAGTGATAGGTTAACATATGCTTCAGTGTTTGAGAGAAGGAGCCCAAACATTGAATTCAAAGAGTATTGCAGCAAAGCTACGAATTACATAGAAGAAGTCATATAAATAGTGGGCATGAAGATGGCACCTGAAAGCTATGATCTGTCAAGCTCCCAGTACTAATAGTGTTAGGTAAAGGAAAAGCAAGGAAATAAAGTTAAATTGGACTGAGATTTTTCCAAGTGTAAGAAGGACTGCTCAAACTGATGAAGGAATATTAGAGCATCTTCAGTGACAAGTTAGGCAAGACAAAAGGGCTGAAGCAAAGATCTATATAAATCCAAAGGCTGCCCTCGATTTTTTAAAGGCAAGGCCAGTACCGCATGTCTTACAAGAAAAGGTGGATATTAAATTAAAGAAATTGAAAGAATTGAGTATTATCCAGCCAGTTCAGTTTGCAGAATGGGCAACACCTATAGTCCTTGTGTTAGAAGTCAGGCAAGACCATCAGCATTTGTAGGACTACAAGTTAGCAATTAATCAGGCCGCTATGTTAGATAAATATCCAATCCCAAAAATTGAAGGCCCATATGCAAAGCTGGCTGGAGGTCAATCTTATACAAAACTGCACATGACTCACATATAGGAGAAACTTTCATTAGACAGCACTTCCTAAAGATTTGTTTCAGTACAAGCGCCAGCCCTTAGGTGTGTTGTCAGCATGTGCTATTTTCCAGGGACAATTGAAAGTCTGTTGCAAGGGCTGGCATGAATTATTGTAGACTGTGAAGATGTTCTTATAAGCCAACAGAAGTCAAGCACCTGCTAACTTAGAGAATGTGCAAAGAAGCTTTCAAGAAGCTGGAGTTTACCTTGAGAAGTAGTCTTTTTTGGCCGCTGACATACCTTATTGGCCTTTTAGATCCGTCATTCATCTTATGGTACAACACTGCAGTAAAGACATAGGGAGAGGCATCACAGACGAGCATCAATTTCTTGGATGGATAAAATGAAGTTTGAAGAATGCAATTGCTTTACTCTGTTCAAAATTTCTTTCTGGGACATCTTCAAGTTCACCTCAAGCCATTGAAATAGCCTATCTGGAATACCATGTAGATGCAGAAATATTACACTCCATGGAAGACAAGGTCAGAGCATAAAAACGGCACTGGCTCCCAATAACATATCTGATCTCAAACCATTTTTAGGAATGGTGAATCACAATAGGCATTGTTTACCAAATTTGTTGATGTTACTGGCCCCATGCAAATGCTGCTGAAGAATCACCAGCTTTGGAAGATGCCCCATTCAAGTCATTGGTATCATTTGTGATGCCTGTATAGCTTCTGCATAGCTTTTTACCTGCTTGTACAGGGAAATAATTGAGTGGCGATTGATATCAAATTCCTCAAATAGATAAAGTAATAAAATGTTGCAGACTGTGAATTTTCTAACTGGACTTTAAATACAAATGATATGGATTAGAAATTAAAGGAATAGCTTGCTTTACTACACTTTTCTGAGAGGCAGCTCACCACCACCTTGTCAAAGGTAATTGGAGGTGGGCAATAAATGCTGGCTAGTGATGCCCACATCCCATAAATTAATTCTTAAAAATTCCCCAACCATCTGAATCACATTAAAAAGCCATGTAAGATGACAATTGACAGATCATGGAAACCCTTGGAGTATGCATCATCTTGTGGCTCAACTGTCAAATTGCACGGATGCAGGCACGGATTGCACTAATGGCCTCACATCCAACTTCACTATGTTTTCAGATGCAATGCAATGGTAAAATAGGGCCCTTTGTTAAATTGGCCTTTTTCTTTTCAGACTGCAGTCTTTAGCATTTGGAGTGTTAACATCTGGAGAGAGGTGAAGCAGATTAACACTTCAGTCTTAGGCTTTTTGATAGAAAAGAGCTTCTGTGGTTCAGAGATGGAGGGGAAATGTTCTACATCCAGGATGTTGAACTGTTTTGTTTTAGATTCAGAGCCAGATGATCTTCTTTGTGCCAACACAGTCCTATTGTGGATGAATTCTGTCTTACTGTAGTGTGAAACAGACAGAAAAAAGAAGAAAATTAAAAGGAAAATCTTGTTAATTTCCACCCAAGGCTTGTCCATTCTGATTTTTGATTGGGCCTCATTTTAGGCTACCAGATCTCTCACCAGATACGTAGGCATTTTACGCATATATTTCAACTGTGGCCTGTGCTAAATTTGGGACTGTTGCAATTTTAGGCTATCACTGTGTGGAGTGTGCAATTCTTCCCCATTGGAACGGAATACAGAGCAGCTAAAACATTGACTCAGAAAGGAACAGTTGGAGGCCACTTAGAAAACACAAATGTAAATTTGTTCACTGAGTATTTTTGCAACACCCCTACTGTCATTGTCTTATCCCCTGCCAAACCCCCCATCCCCATGTGTCCCTTACAACCATCACTTTTAATGGTTTCCAGTCATCTCACTGCCATTGTCCTGTCCCAGTTGACAAACTGTTGGCATTCATTTAGTTTTGATAGCTTGTTGCATTTATTGACACGAGGCTGAATCAACAGAACTAGTTGGGCATCCCACCAATGTCTTCGAACAAACCAAGATGATGCATATGTGAAATCAAAATCCTTAATGTTAGTTTCTTTTAACCAATATCCCCCCGCCCCACAACCCCGCAAAGGTTTTTTAAATCTTTCATAAATGGATACACTTTCACCACTAGGTGGGGAGAAAGATCACATAATGAACTTATCCAGCCCTACCACAGAAGATGAAAAATAAACTGTAAATACAAGAAGTTTGGAGCAAATCAGTCCATGGCTGTAAAGAGAAATAGACTGGTTAATACTTCCAATGTATCCACTTTGTCATTTTTGAGTGAAGGTACTCAATGGCAATGAATCTGAGCAGCCAGTTCCAATTATGCTTGACAGCGAGTGGTGATATTTACCAAGCGTACCATCAAAAGCTGAAAAATAAGGAATCATTAAATGACACATTTCTTTTTGCCAAGTTCAACCTACATTTTTAAAATGTATTTTGTCTTTCTTTTTCTTTTTGTGCTCCACTCACCAAAGAGCAAAGATTTCCATCCCATCGTTTCGTTAATTTAAAGTTAGTACATCATTCAGTTCTGTTCCACAGTTAATGTAGGCTGAATGTGAAGCAGTTAGATAAGACTCATCCATTAAAATCACTGTATGTGATAATGTGTCCACATGCATGAGTGTGTGGACACATTTGGTGTTTCCCGGATTTATAAGGTTAGATATCCATTTTCTCTTTCTAGCACATTCTACTTCAACAAATCAACAGAAGAATGACTGCTGATGAAACTGCAAGACAAGAAAAGTCAGACAACTGAAAATATAAATAGAACAGTCTTCTAAATCTAATATAAAAGAAACATATCTGCAGCTACATTTACCTTATTGGTTTGAAATACTTCAAAGTATATAATGCAATGAATGCACTTTGACTCCCAGTTAAGCAACACCACAGTTTAAAATTCTCAGATAAAAGCAAATTACTGCAGATGCTGAAATCTGAAACAAGGATAGAAAATGCTTGAAAATCTCAGAGCTAACATTTCAAGTCTCAGACTTGAAACATTAGCTCTGTTCTCTCTCCATTGATACTGTCAGTTCCATGGAGATTTTCTGCTTTTATTTAAAATTCTCACCTTTGATTATAAGTTTCTCCAACATCTTACCCATCCCTCCATCTCTGCAATCTTCTCCAGCCTTTAAGCCTCTAAGATATCAGTACTTCTCCAATTCTAGCCTCTTAAATATCTCTGAGTTTAAATGCTCTACCATTGGCTAGCCGTGCATTCAACTGTCTAAGTCTAAGCTCTAGAACTTCCTTCCTAAACCTCTCCACCTCTTTACATCTCATTCCTTCTTTAAGACATTCCTTAAAACTTATCTCTCCGATTGAAAAGCCAGCACAGTGGCACAGTGGTTAACATTACTGCTTCATAGCTCCATGGACCCGGGTTCAAATCCAGCCCGCTTGTTTGGAGGTTGCATATTCTCCCTGTGTCAGTGTGGGTTTTCTCTGGGTGCTCCGATTTCCTCCCACAATCTAAGGATGCACAGGTTGGGTGGATTGGCCATGGTAAATTACGTTAGTGTCCCAAGATGTGTAGGTTAGATGGAATAGTCATGGGAAATGTGTGGGCCATGAGGATAGTGTGGAGGTTCGGGTCTAGACAAGATGCCCTATTAGGGAGTTGGTGAAGATTCAATGGACAAAATGGCCTCTTCTGCACCGTAGGAATTCTATGATATGCTCCAATATCTCTTTCTGTGTCTCAATCATCTTATCCATCCCTCCATCTCTATATTCTTCTCCGGCCTTTAAGCCTCTAAGATATCAGCACTTCTCCAATTCTAGCCTCCTAAATATCCCTGATTTTAAATGCTCTACCATTGGCTAGCTGTGTATTCAGCTGCCTAAGTCTAAGCTCTAGAACTTCCTTTCTAATTTTGCTTTGAAACTTCCAGTCAGTGGAAATATTTCAATGTGTTAAATGCATAATATGGACATACGTTGTTATTGTTAATGTGCAATATCACTGTCTTTAGGTGGATATATGTGTAGCCACTCTGTCCAGTTACTGGCCACAAAAAGCAATGAGATTGATGACTAGTCTATCATCTATCTGTTTTTGGTGTTACTGCTTAAAGGTAACATGTTAACCAGGGCACACCCTTCTCTTCTCCCATGTCATACTGAGCTTACCAGCTGCACTTCATTTATCATCTCACCCAAAGTTCAGCATTTCCAACAGTACAACTCTCCCTTGTTACTGTGCTGGGGGGTCAATTTAAACTATGTATTCAAATCTTCTTATGGGATTGAAATCTATAATCTGCTGAATCATAAATAAGTGCATTACAGAATCAGCTTTTTCCCAGTAAACCCATGGCTGTATTTAACTCTGTGTCACTTTCACTAAACTTATTGAGGTGCATTTTACCATATAAATCATTAAGTTAATACTTTACACATATTTTACTTTAAAAAAGTATTTCATTTCTATTCAGTATTTAATTTCATCACCTCCAAGGTGTTACAGAGATCTTTAAGGGTACAACTGAGAATTGTCCACCAGATGGCATCTGAGCTTGCGCCTGCCTGCACACTATGGTCTCAGATTTCACGTTAAAACCAAACTAAAAACTATATAGGGATCATTGCAGAGAATCTTTTAGCAATTCTAAAGCAATGATGAAACAATTTTAATACGTGCAATAAAGGTACCCAAGAAGGAAAGTTGTGACCACACCAGAAGCAGCATAGAGAAGTTGCCTAAGCACATGAGGGGGAGAGAGTTAGATCAAATAGGGTTAGATATTTGATAGGGTTAGATCAAATTCACCTAGAGCACAAACACTGGCATAGGTCTGAAGGTATAAATAGCCTGTACATTCTGTGTAACCTTTATAAATTGCTTGTAACTGTTTAGTTATATCCAGTAGTATTTAGTGTACCTTCAAAATAAATCCAAGTAGCAAAGTTATGACAGTTAGCTATTTGTTTGGTAAAAGCAAAAATGCACATTCGATGCAAACAAGGATAACGCTTGTTTATTTGACTGTATGTTTTTCGTACAATGTGATATTACAGGAGGAGTCTTTGCAACATCGCAATATGCTAATTGCCCCTTAGTGTCCAAAGATGTGGGTTAGGTGGATTAACATGGGAAATGTGTTGCATTACAGTGATAGGTGGGAGAACAGACCTGAGTAAGATACTCTGAGAGTCAGCACACACATGATGGGCTGAATGGTCCTTTCTACACTATAGGGATTCGATGATAACATTAGTGAATTGGTCCACTTTGAGTTGTTTTTGTTGAAGTTGTCACTGTACATTGATTTGTTGCATTTAATCCTTCTATTAAAAAAGCAAAGAAATTACCTTTTAAAAATCACATCTCCAAATGTTGGTTACCAAAAAATGCCTGAACTTACCGTAGAAATGAATGCATTCATGTCACTTCAATCCTACACATACATAAACGTATGGATTGTGATGTTCACAGGATTGAACCACAGAGGTTCAACAAACTAAGACATTTTGTGAAGCACAGTTACCTATGCAAATGATCAATGATGAAGTGGCATCATGCGTATATTATCTCAAAGTTACTTGTTTACCTTCAATGCTGCCGGTAAGAAACCACTATAAATATTATAAATACACAATATTTCCTCCCCCTTTAAATCAAACGCCACCAACACATTAAGCAAGTATAAAATAAACAATCAATTCACAAGAACAGCCATTAAGTTAGACAATTTGGAGCTTGCCATTCTCTGAATGGTTTTATGCAAACCTCAAGCATCTGCTTCTTACCACTTGCTGCAACCTCTGATGTGAACATGGTCAGTTGTTGTTTTAACCAGAGTGGACATTATGATTTGGTTGATTCAGTGCTTGATTTGCAATCAAGGTGCTTTTTCTCCCAATTAGCATTAGTACCAAGCTTTCAGGAAAGTCATAGAATCTGCACTGAGCTACCTTTTTTATTTTACTTAGGCTCTATCCCCATAACTCCATGTATTTACCAGATAATCCACCTAATGCCACATAATGCCACATGTCTTGTGGCAGCACTAAGGGCCAATTTACATGGCCAACCCATCTGACCTGCACATCTTTGGGCTGTGGGAGGAAACCAGAGACCCCAGAGGAAACCCACACAAATACGAGGAGAACATCCAATCTCCAATCAGACAATCACGCAAGATTGGAATTGAACTTGTACCCCAGGCCATCTCTTGGCATAGTTGGATTCAGACTCACTGCAGCACTCATATTACTGCTGAATTGCAACTACCGGACCTGTAGTCTTAGAGCTTTCACTTTGGGGCTAGTCTCTTCTCCTCTAGTTATATTTTCCTTGCAGATTATCCTCATGTCTTTGGTTTTGTTTCCAAAATACAATTCTAAACTACTCAATTGAAGCTGTTGCTCCTGAGGATTTTAGAAAGAGTTCTCACGCCTTAAGAACAAATCAAGTGTACCTTCATGGTTGAGTTATTGAACAAGCTGCTGGCTGTGAGGGGATTCTTCCTTCTAATCTGGTCATGGAAATTCGTCTTGCCATTGGTATGTTCATTGGACTTCAAATGCTGCTGAAATAGGAAAGGAATATTGATGTTGCAGACTACTCGCTGAACTGCTTCAATTCTTTTCATTTGGTCATTTCCCATCAAAACACCCTTCATGAATTTCCGTGCTGCTTTTGCTCCTGTTATTGCAGTTGTCGACATGTTATCCTTGTTAACCATTGATGCATGAAGGAAGCCGGCAGTTTTTTTTTCCAAATGGAACGTTCTTTCCAATGAACTCAAGAATTTCATCATGACGAGGAGTTTCGAGGTGTGCCTCACTTTCTGGTTTCTCTTCGGTTCAGAAGTCAGAAAGGGAGCACGTAAAAGCAATCCCTGTAACATTCCAAGTAATTATTGCCATATTTCTCAGAATTCTTTTGACCTTCATTTTTGTCAAAAAATTCATTTGCTTTGTCTCTACGTGTTTTCATCCTTAGTTTCTCAATCTTGTTACCATACGCTGAAACTTTGCCATCACAGGACCAGCACTGCTAGTTTGAGCCTTGGCCATAGCTGCTTTGAGAGCTTTATTAGCTGCTGCTGCTCTCTGTTTCTTTTGGATTTTGGTAAGGCCTGATTCTGCATCAGTCTTCTGGTTCACTTTGGCCCAACTAAGTCAGATCTTTTCCAAGGAAGTTCTACTCACTAGTGCTAGATAATTTTTTAGATGACAAGCAAGATCAAATCGGCCATCTGTCCATTTAGTTGTCAATACAGCCCTTCAATGGAACCACTACTCTAATGTAACATATTAACACTATTTTCAAGCATTTCAGACGATGTCAGAGTATTTCTTTATAAACAGCCTCTGGCACCAACAAGAGTGCTGCCCCACTGTCCATCCCCATCTTTATTAGTGTCCATCCTACAATAGAGTGATCCAGTATCTATCTGTGGCACCCGCAATGACTAACACATTTGTCTTTGGATTGTGAACAAAACTCTCCTCTCATCCTCGTCATACTGCGTGGACACCTTTTCCTTTATTCTGTTTGCTGGTTGTTTTATTTGACTTTTGCTCTTTGCTCCCTTTGTCTGAAGCTTAGCTCTTTTTACAACATGCTTATTCAATGTGGCCCTTTCTTCCAAAGTTTCCGCAAATGACATCTTTGCATCAACTACCTGCTACTAAGTATCCAATCTTGGTTCACTTATGGCAAGTATGAGTCTATATTTGTGTCTGAGTTTCAGCTGGCATCTTATGAATCCTTGTGTTTGAACTCAACTGAAGCTTCTTTAGCCACTAGCTTCATTGATACAGCAACTTCCATGTCTTTCTTTAAAGTCAGGTTGCTTTTGGTTAACAATCGATTTTGATTTGCATCACTCCTCAAAGCACAGACCACTCTATCACAAATTGTATCATTTAATACTTCCTGAATTCACAGTGTTCTGCCAGCCTTGTCAGTGTAGCGACAAATTGTGCAATGATACCCCCTCTTCTAGATTGTGAATATGAATTCTAAACCTTTCTGCAATGACTAAAAGTTTTAGTGAAGAGTGGTCTTACAAATTTTTCACAATTTCTATGTCTTTTTTCCTGGTTTTGACGGTTGTACCAGACTCCTGAGAAGGTTAAACATTCCCCCCCCCCACCCCCCCCATTATGCTCAAGAATGTAGGAACTATTTTATTCCTGGCCACTTTGTTAGTCAAAATTGTCAAAGTGTTCTGTATAAAAGCTCCATCATTCGCTCTGTATTTTCATCAAATGATCTGACTACCATTTTACCTCTGTGTAAAGACCTGCATATACACAGTGTCATCAAATTTTAGTCACTACCTTGCTTCCTTTCTCCTATCACAAGGCATAATCTGAGCTTCAGCCTGTTTTTCCCCCCTTTGTTTAAAAACATGCCCAGTTCTAGATTTGCTGTAGCAAAGTAATTGATATTTGTGGCTATTGAGTTCATTTCGGGTGGAGCACATCATGAATGTTTTTCAAAGTCCTTTTTCTTGACGTTCTGATGATTTTTTTCATCTCTTGTGGAAAGTAAGTTCTATTTGACATCCTCATCACCAGTTTTTGTGTGGTGTTTGCTGAAAGGAAGCTAGGAAATCATGGAGGTTCAACAACTAAGGAGTTTTATTAGGGAGATGTGTTCCATCAGGCTGCAAACTTATTCTACGCAGTTACTTGCGCAAATGGTTGATAACATCATTTCAGTGACATCATAGATGTATTATCTGAAAGTACCCTGCTCAGCTTCAATGTTACTGGTAAGAAATCACTATAAACACTATAAATACACAATACTGATTATGTTTGATAATGTATTAAATTTAAAGTTCCCTCTGCTTTCAATACAAAAACATAACTTTTGTCATCTTACCATCATTATTCTTCCTGCACCCTTTGAGGGATATGAACCAATTACCGATCAATGTCATCCAATTCTGTCTGGGACCTTTACCTCCAGCTCACGTATTTGCAAATGTATTTCACCTGCATCATTATTATTGTGTTGCGTAGGAGTTCCTCTTCATCAAATTCTGGCACTTCTCCTTCCTGGCTTCCATTTCCATGTTTGCTTAGGGACCTTTGTATCAAGCATTCTTAAAACAGAAACAATGTAGAATTATCAACTAACTCTTCCAAGGCAGTTATAGTCATTGGGTGTATCTTTGAAGTGCACTTTATTCATCGCTTTCTTAAACCACCTGATGTTAAGAAGTTATCACAAGCATCCACACTAAAATCTGTTGCGTGATATAAAATGGATGGAGGCTGAATGTCAGGCAATGTGTTGGTTGCAGATCAGAAGCGTGGCCATACAAAGAAGTTCAACAAATTCCAGTGCTGAAAATAACTATAGGGTGGTACAAAGCCTAAAGGAGTGACGTGCTGTAAATCATTGTACCAAAGGCTGTAACCATTATGATACAAAAGCTGGAAGGAAGTTGTTGATTATCTGTAGTTGTTTGAACCACATAATATTTGAGCTAATAGATATGATGATTCTAAGTCAATGCTAAGAAATAAATGTGTAGAAAAACACTCTCCGCTATTTCAGGATTAATAAGAGTAATCAGACAGTCATTAAAGGCTTGCAAGGCTTGCCTTTCTGTCACTTTTTAACAAGCCCACTTTGAATTTATTACTCAGTTTTAAAGGACATCTATCCTTAACTGTGCTTTTTCACTAAGCATTTACAGCCTGGTTTGAGATAAACTGTTTATAATGTTCACTTTTATATGATTGTTAGGAACATCAGTAATTGTTTAGTCAAAAGCTTGCCTCCTTTAATTAAAATAAATAGGCTTCAGGAACATTGTACACAGCAAATGAACCAGAGCTCTTCAATTATGTGTGCACCCAGAAAGTTCATATGCACCCTAAAAAGTTGATCCCCGCCTTTAAGCATTAAGACATGATATGACACATTTTCTTTGTATTGTCATCCATTCTGCCTCTATGTTTCCATTGCCAGCAATTTCCTTTGCCCTAGCACAGTTCCTATCCAAAATCTATTGTGTGTAGAAGCAACTTCAGGTGCTATACACTATGGGTGGAAACATGTGTGCAGTATGCAGCAGAAGAAACATTTGCATTAATGATAAAGGTGGCATTGGGGGAAGAGGGTCCTGCTGACTACTTTCCTTTAAAAATGTTAACTTGCAGATCAAGGTCTGTCATCCTGATGGTCAGCATAAAATGTTAATGGCTGGCAAAAATACTGCAATTGATAGATAGTTGCTCCCAACAGATGTTAAGGGATGTGGGGCAAAGGTGGCTATATGGCATTAAATTGCAGATTGGCCATAATCTCTTTGAATGTTGAGCAGGATTGTGGAGAGAAGTAACCTATGATTGCTTTGCTCCTACGTGATTATTTTATGATATATTATGTCTTCATGGCAGCATGTAAAGGGGGTCACAGTGGCACAGTATTTAGCACTGCTGCCTCACAGCACTAGCATTTGATTCCCGGCTTGGATCGCCATCTGTGCAGAACTGCAAGTACTCCCCATGTCTGCATGGATTTCCTCTTGGTATTCCTGTTTCCTCACACAGTCTGAAAGACATGCTAGTTAGGTGTATTGGCCAGATTAAGTTCTTCCTCAGTGTACACAAACAGGCATCAGAATTTTCACGTAACTTCATTGCAGTATTTAATTTAAGCCTACTTGTGACACTAATAAATAAATTTCTTCTGAGACCAATACATCATACCTGATGTGCAGCCCCCAAAGACAAAACCACATCTCCCAATGGGGTCTGACTCAAGATCTTGTGTAAGTGAGTTATAATGGCTCTCTTTTTGTATTGCAATCACTTCAAAATAAAGGCAAATGCTCCATTAGCCTCTTCCATTGCTTATTGCAGCATCCACTTGTAGTGATTCATGTGCAAGGACAATCAAATCTATTTGTTCTGCCGCAGGTCTTAGTTTATCCCCATTCAAAAAATGCTTAAATATTTCTTTCTTGGATACCTCAGTCAGTCATGGATTTGATCCTCATCACATTCCCCAATCTCAAAACTGTATTCCTCATTCCTTCCTAAATCAAACAGCTCCATCATTATGTCCATAATCTCAAATATGCAGATATGTTTGTGTATTCACAGGACATTATTGCACCAGTACTTTAACAACAATATAGACTACAGCTCAATCCCAGCCCAATTGTACTGAACTACACTGGCCTCCTTCTGTCCTGTAGGAATTCAATGTTAGAATCATTGAATTCCTATAGTACAGAAGGAGGCTGATTGGCCATCAAATCTATACCGACCACAGCTCCACTCCCATAACCCCACACATTTAGCCTGTTAATCCCCCTCTCATTAGGATCAATTTAGCATAGCCAATCAATCTATTCATTGATAGGAAACCAGATCATTGGAATGAAACCAACATAGACACGGGGAGAAAATGCAAACTCCACACAGACAGTGATCCAAGTTGGGAATGAAACTCAGGTCCTTGGCACCTGTCAGGCAGCAGTGCTAACCAATGTGCCACACATTTTCTCTAGGATAATGTTTGCAATATATCTTGTATATTACAGAGCCCATTCTGTTCCATCTTCATATCACCTGGCTACCACATTCTTCCTAAAGACTATAATCCAGATCAAAATCTTCAAAATTAGAGTTAGTGATGTGGTGTGCTCAATTTTCTATAGGTTCTCTTTTTTTGCATGAGTACATTTGTTTGGTAAAACTTGGAAATGTCTTTGGAGCGTTTGTACCTCGAGTCAAGTCTTTAAGTAAAATTATGTTGTGCTTTTATTATTACGTTGGTCACACCATTTGGGTGGCATGGTGACATGGTGGTTAGCACTGTTGCCTCACAGCACTAGGGACCCAGGCTTGATTGCCAGCTTGGGTCACTGTGCAAAGTCTCCCTGTGTCTTGGTGGGTTTCCTTCAGGTGCTCCAGTTTCTTCACACAATCAGAAAGAAGTGCTGGTTAGGTGCCATGCTGAATTCTCCCTTAGTGTATCCAATCAGATGCTGGAGCGGGGCAAATCAAGGATTTTCACAGTAACTTCATTGCAGTGTTAATGTAAGCCTGCTTGTGACACTAATTAATAAATTTTTTAAAAATTAAACTAAACCATTCAGCAACAAAATTAAATATGCATCTTGAAGGCAAACTACAAGAGACAAGAAGCAATCAGAAAGAACAGAAATATATATCACAGTTATGTCACACTGGAAATTCCTTAAGGACATCTTGAGCATTCCTTGTACTTTCATATCTCATGCAAAGCTTCAGGCTATGTGTTCACAATTTGCATAATTACCAAGCCCATTCCATGTCTAGTACATGTATCTCCAATCTAATATCAATCGGAATTCAGGAAGTGATCAAAAGTTTGTCCAATTGAGCACTTTAGAGCCGAAGGCAAAGGATTTGGCAAAAGTATTTTTAATGTAGATTTAGCAGACTCCGCCCATTTGTAAACAAGCAAACACCAAACTATCTCCTGCGTAGACCAGGACAGTATAACAAAAGTTTTGCCATTTGCAGATCGTACTTCTAACCCCTTAATCTTAAACCAATGCTAGAGTACAACTGCAACTTTAAATACAGGCCCGGATCCAGGTAAGTCCTTCTCATTGTAACAGCAGTGCGCGGTATAGGTAAAACGTATTTATTCAGATGGAAAGTGAAGCCTTGATCAGATACACATTTCCTTTGAGCTGGGCTGGGTTTAACAAGTGGCTTCGCTGTAACTGTGAAGAGTTGTCCACTGTAATACCCATCTCTCATGAAGAAACCGCTTCATGATACTTTGCACCTCTTCGTGCCGTCAATAGTTGTGTCAAATGGACTTGGCTCTCATCTACATAACAATCTGAAAAGCTTTGGTGGACAAGGTCCCTTTCCCGTGGGGATTTTTCGTGTTAAAAGTTGGAAGAATTGCAGCTGCACGTCAATTTGGTAAACAAAATCCTAAAACGGGAGCAAAATAGTTTGATTTTGGTCACATCCCAAAGGCCATCTCACACCAGTTTGAATTTACACTTTTAACGTTAATTTTAGACGGAAATTTATACCGTTAGATTTCCCGATGGGCCTGATAAACATTGGAGGATAAGGATTAGATTTGCCTTTAAACAGTTTCCAGAGATGAGATAATACATGTTAGTACACATATTTGAATAGCACAACTGAATCCTTTCTAATGAATAGTTCAACCTATAAAAGCAAAATATTGTGGGTGCTGGAATCTCAAGTTATTGCTTTGTTTTCTTTTCCCATGTATAAATAAAACAAGACGGATAGTCGTTACTCTGTTAAAAGAACTATTTTTACCTTTTTAATTTCTTGTCCAATTGCAGTAAATCGTGAATCAGCAGACTTGGGTAGCCATTCAAAGTATTTCATGCAAGTTGTGCTTAAGAGTGAACGCATGCATCTTGGGTTAAAATCTTGTATATCATTGGTTTTTGACGGACAGATGCCGTTGAAGCATTCGATATGTTTTCTTGGTTTTATATTAATTTGGTAATATTATAATTCGAGGTCAGATTTCAACCCTGCAATGTATCTAAACTCATGGATAAAAGGCGGCGTGTGATTTTCTTTAATACTTGTGACTATGGCTGGCCATAGGAAGAGCCCCAGCGCAGAAAGGTATGTTTAAAAAAAACCAAATGAGTTTAATGCAAATAGGTGGCCAGGCGGTGCAATGACGTTGCGGCGCCTGTGGTACACCGTTAGTAGCAAGATCCTGTAAACAATGGTTAATCATGTGCCATAGGGGCAGTTCAGCATGAGCCTTACCAGACCAATACCAGTCCGAGTAGGCAGCCGCATCTGGCTGCAGCATGTGCGCGAACCCTAACCCTAGCCATGTATGTGGGCTATATATTGGATAAAGAAGTAAGCATGTACCCAGGGCCCGTTCGACGACCAAGCATCAATTTATCCACACAGAACTTCGTCTCTCCTCCACAGTACACGGAGTACGCGGGATATCATGTGCCTAATATGGAAAATCACCCTCAAACCTCGGTGTCTTGGACCTCTCCCTATGGTCCACCAAGGGAGGACTGGAGTTCCTATGGGCCCGGTCCATCGAACACAGTGCCAGTGCAGATAAGTAACTCTACTCCAGGGCAGGTTCCTTACAGTTCGCCTGACTATAATGCCTTGAACCCCTCAGCGGCAGGAATCCTTCCTCCTTTAGATGCAACTTCAGGGGGTCAAACCTCACCCAGTAGCCAAAGGCGCAATCCTTATGAATGGATGAAGAAAACGGCACAGATCTCTGCTGCAGGTAAGAACTCTTCAAGCCTCGGAAAGTCTCCAATTTAAGTATTTTCAGATCACAAGTAAGGCAACTTCATTTTAAACAGTAGATTCACCAAGAAGGACAGTGAACTAATGACCAGTACAAACATCGTCAGCTTGCAGCCTTTATGTTTAACTGAAAATATTGATGCATACGCCAAATCTCCATTTCTAGAAGGATTCCCTCTTGGCTTTCTGTAATATTGGAGTCTGCGATTGAAGAAAATGATGATTGGTGTCTTCGGCAGAGTTAGTTCTATGTTATTCGCACAAGTGTCCTTTGATTTTAAAAAAAAGTTTGTAGAAGTTCCTTTCATCTCTCAAGTTTGCTATGCAGTATGTAGGAAATACTTGAATTAATTGTCTGGTAATGTGTAATTCACTTTCACAGCTCGGCTTGCTGTTGTATTTTGAGTGCAGTGTGGTAAGTTTGTGTGGTAAATCAGTTTGTGTGGTAAGTTTTAAGCTCCACATTCTGGGATTTGGCCAAGTCTCTTTCATTCATGAGGGAGAAATTGCGCGGGCAGGAAATTGGTCTTTCCGTTTACAAATCTCTTTTGTATGTAATTGTATTACTGGCGAGATATTAGTGTCATTACCTTCAACTTCGCAATATGTAAAATAATTGGCAAATACAAGGTCGGGATTGAAAAATAAACCCACCAGGACTGATGGAAGTGGAGCCAACATGAAGCTGCGCCTTACCAATTGCTGGATACTAAATAGGGTCAGGACGGGGCTCCATTGAACTGGGGTTGAATGGGAAAGCTAAGTGATATCTACCACCTAATTTGTTAAAGGACATGAAAGGCCGGGGCCAAGTCATTCGTGTGTCCCACCACAGTGTGACTGCACGAAATACCTTTCTCATTGCTGCCAGCCAGGCTCTGCGTGGGAAAGCGCGCCACTCCAAGTACTACTGCCTACACATCCGCTCTCCAGGCCACTGAGGAGATATCAACAATGTTTAAAGGCTTACTGGATCAAGCACATCGAACACATAATGAACATTAATGTGCTCACTACTTATATACCAATGTTTTGCATAAGCTAAATGGACTGGTTTCGTTTTCGTAAAATAGGAACAAAAATCTTGCAACCCCGTCTATTAACCACTTGGTAAGATACTGAAGCATCCTACATTTGATGTCCAAACTCTACTTCAGCCCAGGCCTTTGGTTTGCTACTTGTTCATTAATCATTTTTGGAAAGAGTTAGGAAATAAACGTTATGATTTGAAACGAATTGTTTTGTGCGGCCTCCGGCATGTCAACCTTGTGAACTAACATTTACAATAGTCATGGCCAGATTCCATATTTCCCCAATTCTATTTGCAGAAGCGGACCAATCTGAACCTGGATTGTTGTTATTGTTATGAACTAGGAGCAGTAGACCATTCGGCCCCTCCAGCTGATCCGCCATTTGATTTGATAGTAATCTGCATTCGATCCACCACTATAACCCATCACCTCATGGTTGGATGTTAGCGAATGGAGAAGATGTTTTCTCTTGTGGGAGAATCTAGAACTAAAAGTCACTATTTAAAAATAAGGGGTCGCCCCAGTTAAAACGGAAATGATGAGAAATATATTTCTCTCAAGAAGGTTGTCAATCTTTGGAGTCCTCTTCCTGAAAACTCTTCCTGAAAAGGTGGTGCAAGGGGATCTTTTAAAATAGGTAGGGAATTATTAATAAGCAAGGAGGTGATGGGTTATAGTGGTGGATCGAATGCAGATTACTATCAAATCAAATGGCGGATCAGCCGGAGGGGCCGAATGGTCTACTGCTCCTAGTTCATAACAATAACAACAATCCAGGTTCAGATTGGTCCGCTTCTGCAAATAGAATTGGGGAAATATGGAATCTGGCCATGACTATTGTAAATGTTAGTTCACAAGGTTGACATGCCGGAGGCCGCACAAAACAATTCGTTAGAGCACTCCGGCATTGCTCCATTGTTCGAGGACCCGTTACCAGCCAGTAAATTGACATTACTTCCACATACTCCAGAAACACATCGAGCCTCAGTGTCAAACATAAATAATCAGCTTGACTGTGAATAGGTTTTAGAGCCAGCGAGTGAACTGGAAGGTGTTAGCTTCAGACCTGCTTTGTGAACGGTCAGGCTGGATGTGAGGACTAAAGCTTGTGCTCCACTTGTAAGGTTACGCAGAGGTTACAGGGTGTGTGAACAAACCTGGGTGCCTCTTCGCAAGCTGCCAGTGTTAGCCCTAGATAACGTGTTGGCTTCCACCTCTTTCCTCTTTGCCAGTTCCATGTTAACTCTCTCTCCAGAATTCGACGTTCCAGCTCATAATCTATTTCTGTAGCTAAATAAATCTCTTGGTCGTTTGAGTCGGATGGGTTTTTAGGAAAAAACGGGGTTTTTACCCAGTGTAACAAAATCAAACTTGTTTTAATCTTAAGAGACAGAAGCACTCATTTCCCAGATTCCAGGGATAGAATCCCATACAAATTCCAAGAGGTGGGAATGTAGCCAGGCGCCGGTCTCGGTTTGAATACTAATTTGCCATCCTGTAAACTAGCTGTGAGGTCCCGTTTCTTCAGTCACCACATTGTTATTTGTCATATTCAGGCGGCATGCCTTTCAACACTTTGCTGGCTTTGATATGCGCCTTGTTACGCTTCCTAACGCCTCATTATCTAGGAACATGGCCGCTTTATATTACCGGAAAGGGTGACGATTTTCACAATAAATAATGAATCTTGTCCTTGTAGCATTGTCTGACTCGCAATGTCTCCTGAATTTTATTACCAAGGTGAATAATACGAGTGCGGATGGCCACGTTATAAACCGAGGTCATATTTACATAGGCTCCGTATAACCTGTTGAATTTTAACCCTTAGCACACCCGCAAGACAGGTCAATTTTTGTTCAAATGCAAATATGTTTTATCTGTGACCTGGATGTGCAAGTCAATTATAAAACAAACCTATTTCTGATTTGATCAATAGACTAGGATTGGAAATGATTTATAAGACGCTTGGAATTAAACACATGCAGCATTGAGTGATTTGCATTTGTGCGTGAATCATGTTAAACCAACCTGCTCTTAACAAGTGAACAATATTAAAATAAATAAAATTCCAAATGCTAAACAAAACTCATTAGAAAATGAGGTTATAGTGGAACAGCAAGTCCCACCGGCATCTGGAAAAGAAGCGATCATCAAGTTGAAAAGAGTAAAAATTGGTAGATTTTCTTTTGAAATCCTTAATGCAGTAATGTTGGTCCATTTGGAATGGGATCAATGATCAACAACACTCTCTACTTCTTATAGACACACATATATTCTTGGTCAGGCGAACAAGAACAGTGCACTGGCTGGAAGCCGCTCAACACGTAATACAGAATAGAGATTCAAGAATCATTCCGAGAAATGAATGAACTGCAACATTTTCTGGATCCTAAACGCATCTCTAATAGCTTGAATATAGTTGTATACTTCTAAATAAATGCAAAGGATATTATTATGAAAAACTAATGCTCTCAGTAAATTCACATTTCATCGGTGTTTGGGCCGTTCATCCAAACGCTACACTTTTTACGAACATTTGGTTCAGATTCAATTGAGTAAAATAAACCATTTAATATGAATTCTTATATTCCACTTGTATTTATTAAAATGGGTAAATCAGAAGGTGGCCCTAAAAATGGAGATTAATATTAGAATTAAATTGAGCAAAATTGTTTATTGCTTCTTCTGTTACCATTGGCTGCAATACAGATTCGGACTTGAATCTCGGATCAAAGTTAACATTTCCCTTGCACAAAGTTTGGTTCCCTCCTACTCTGTGTACTTTGGGGTCCTAGAGACGTTCAGGTAAAAGGCAGCTTTCATTTTCGATGTTTTTTTTGGCAGAACAAAAAAGATGCTTTTAAGATGAAAGTGGGTGCCGCCATTTGTTTATGCGAAAGGAAATCAAACAGATTGCCTTGTGATCCAGCTACTGGAAAACCACCCTTTTGTAAAATTGGCTTGTAGTTCTTTGTGTGGAGTGTGTTCGCTTTATCATATGAATACCGCGTCGTTAATTTGCCCGTTCCATGTTCTATAAAGGTAGTCCTGTTCCACCTTTCCATCTCTGTGACCAAACTGCAGACATTTACAAGAAAGAGTTAATTTGAGACATTTTTTTCCTTCATTTCTCGAAAGCGTTTACATTGAAATTCCAAACATTGCACACACTTTAAACGAGAGCTGATTGTTGCATGGGAATAGAATGG
The DNA here is from genome assembly GCA_024679065.1 of Sphyrna mokarran. Classification (NCBI taxonomy): domain Eukaryota; kingdom Metazoa; phylum Chordata; class Chondrichthyes; order Carcharhiniformes; family Carcharhinidae; genus Sphyrna; species Sphyrna mokarran. The sequence continues at coordinate 76,216,686 of JAGIQG010000004.1, read as the reverse complement.
TTCGGTACACAGTGATTCATACAGACGTATCCGCTCCTCTATCATTCGTTTGGATTCCTGTGACTTCACTCTATTTGCTTTTCTTTCCAGTTATGTAATGCTTGAGGTAGATTTTTTGTTTGCAATTTCTGCTTTTCAAGTCGCGGTCGTAGCACCGGTCAGCTGGAAATCGGCCTGAACAGGAGTGTTTCATTGCCGTTGGGAAACTGGAGAGAGACTTGATGGAGGGCAGAGCTGTCGAAACTGACACTTGCATGCAAGTGTCATTTTGCACACTTAACTACATCTTGTTTTGAGAATTTACTTATCTGGGAAGGTAAATATCGAATTGCAGGCGTACATAAGGCGCTGAATTTTTTTTAGCTGTATCGAGAAGTTCGTAAGCCGGCAACAAGAGGGATGAAGAATTCAATGAATTGTAATCACTTTATGCTGTTCTGTGAACATAAATAATGTCCCAATTTAAACATGGCTGATTCGAAAATCTTAGAAAAGTGTAGAATATTAATTGATATCTCTAAGCTTTCATTTGACAGTTTCTGTGTGAGGGCTGTTTTAAAAATGTACTCGCTTCATTTATTACAGATACTTGGATACGACAATTTTCAAAACTTAGAATATTCTTTGTTAGCATATATCAAAATATACTTATTAAGAGATAATATTCTAATTTACTAGGTATCTTCAAGACAACTTAAGAATGGGAGGAAGTATTTTTGTTAACGTTTTCACAGGCGAGGCATTTTAATGTTGACAAAAATAGCCACCATTAACAATGCTAATTAGTTGGTCAATTCGTATGAATAACTTCCAAGACTACGAAATCCAGTTTTACTAGACCCTTCAGTTGTTTTATGAGTCCTTGTCAAAAACGTACAAACTGAGTATTCAGCAGTCCAAGGGAAAGACATGTTTAGTACAGCATCTTATCCTGAAATACTAGAATCCCACTGATGCGAGTAACAGATAGCCACGAAAAAGCCCATTCGACCCATCGACTTTGCATCGACAACAACCACAATGGATGGCCAACAATTAATGCTAACACTTAAAAACAAAACATGGTGTTCAGTTAGAGCCTGATGGTCAAATGAAAGAGGCACTCTCGCTTTTAGATTTGGGTTGGTTGGGTTAGTCATCAATATTGCTTTAAAGTTCCTCGCTATCGTTTTACAGGTAAAACCCGGACAAAAGACAAGTACAGGGTAGTTTACACAGATCATCAGAGGCTTGAGCTGGAAAAGGAATTTCACTACAACAGGTACATTACTATCAAGAGAAAATCCGAACTGGCCACCATTCTGGGACTCTCAGAAAGACAGGTTCGTTAACACAATACGGAGTCTTTGTAGATCTTTGTAGATGCCCCCTCCTCTTGCCAGATTGTAATTTCTGTCTGTGATGTTATTCTAATTTTCATCATTGGTTTCTCCACAAAGTCTGTAGTCATCGAACATTCTCATATCATTGCTTCTTCCAAGCCTCAACTCCGCCAAATGTCCAGTCACACCTACAGTGCATTCCATAATTTTCTAATCTGAAAATCTAATATGAAAATCCCATATTGCTTGCGTTTCCTTTTTTTAAAGGAAGAATGGTGTGATTTCGCTCAGTATTGCTGAGGAAATGTGACCTCCCTCCGCCCCTAACATCCTGAGTTCCTCAGATCATCCCTTGATCAGTTTCACTCTCGTGACTAATCTACTGATATATAGCGATGACTGGGAAGCAATATCCGTTCTGCCAATAAACAGTTATTTGGAAACTATTCGCTATTTGCAACATTTGTGCCTATGAAGCTCATGTATGACACTTAACCTATGAAAATAAATCAGCAGTTTGCGCCTTTAGCAGATGGTACAAAAGTAGTGTGGGGGTGGGGAATGAGGGGCTGAAGGTTAAAGAATGGATAGCAGGTGGATGTTATCAAAGACAATCCAAGAGGTGGATTTTTTGGAAAAATATAATTTCAGATTGAGGGGACGTACTCACGAAGGTTGTGTTTCTTAAATGAAAACAGAAATGAGCAGATCCAGTGGAAGAACAAGAAAGTTAATGATGCTTAGCTCTCACATACTTAACATTAACCCTTTCTTTCATAGAATCTCTACATTGCAGAAGCAGACCATTTGGCCCATGGAGCCTGCACCAAAAACAATCCCACCCAGACACTTATCTCCGTAGCCCCACGTAATTAGCCTGTTAGTCCCCTAACACTAAGGGGCAATTTACAATGGCCAATCTATCTAACCCTTCATTTTTGGACCATGGGAGAAAACCCACACATACAGTCACCCAATTCCAGTACCGAACCTAGGTCCTTGGTGCTGTGAGGCAGCAATGTAACCACTCTGCCACTTTACTACCAAATATTGATTGACCATATGTAGTTCCCACATTTTATATTTTCATTTCAGAATATTCAACACTTGAAGCCTTTCCCTGTTTCTTTGAAAGCTGCATTTTTGCAGTATGAGGGGGAGCTGGTGGCCTATTGAGCTAGTAATCAAGACTCCGAGACTAATAAAGCAGAGATTCAAATCCCACCACAGCAGTTGATGGAATTTCAGTTCAATTAATCAAAATCTAAAATTGAAAACTAGATTGAGCAATGATTAACGTTGAATTGAGCGATTGACAATTGGCGGCACAGTAATTAGCACTGCTAATTAGCACTGTGCAAGGGACCCGGGTTTGATTGCCAGCTTGGGTCACTGTCTGTGTGGAATTTGCACATTCTCTCCATGTCTGCAGGTTTCCTCTGGGTTCTCTGGTTTCTTCCCACTTTCCAAACATGTGTAGGTTAGGAGGATTGGCCATGTTAAATTCTTCCTCAGTGTACCTGAACAGGTGCCAGAGTGTGGCTGCCAGAACATTTTCACAGTAACTGCACTGCAGCAATGATGTAAGTCTATTTGTGACTAACAAATTAACTTTAACTTCAATTTTTAAAAATCAGGATGGTTCATTCATGTCCTTCAAGGAAGGAAACCTGCCATCCAGACCTAGTCTACTCTATATGTGATTCCAGATCCACAGTAATAATGATTGAATCACAATGACCCACTGAAATTGTGTAGCAAGCCACTCAGTGCAGGGGCAAAAAGGAAGATGAGCCACAAATGCTGACCTTTCCACTAATGTTCACATCTTATAAACAAAAAAAGCTTCACATGAGGTGTATTTAAACATTGGAGAGGAGATAGCCTCATGGTATTATCATTAAGACTATTAATCCAGGAACTCAGGTAATGATCTGAGACTTGCGGTTCAAATCCCACCATGGCAGATAGTGGAATTAAAACAATTCCGGAATGAAAAATCTACTGATGACAGTGAAACTGTTGTTGATCATTGGAAAAACCCATCTGTTTCACTAATGTCCTTTAGGGAAGGAAATCTGCCCTCCTTACCTGGTGTGGCCAACGTGTGACTCCAGAGCCACAACAATGTGGTTGTCTCTCAACTCAGGCAACTAGGGGATGGGCAATAAATGCTGGCCAACCAGCCATGCTCAGGTTCCACAAATGAATTTAAAATATCCAGATTGTGACATAGCGCTAAAGGATAGCGAAAATCTGGAGCTCTCTGTTCCAGAGAAACTGCTGAGGCTATGAAAATTTCAACACTGGGACTGATAGCTTGGCAAGTAAAAGCATTCAATATTGGGGAATGAAGGCAGGTAGATAGTTAGATGCATGTCTGGTTGACCAGTGGACTTGTCTCAAAGAGTTGAATGGCTTTCTCCTGATCCAAGTCTCCCAAATAAACATAAGGAACTTCTTCCTCTTGTAAAAAAATCCTTGCTCATTTTCCACCTTGTGGAACAGGTTTTTATGGTTTTAATTCTGTTTTCACTCAGGTGAAAATCTGGTTCCAGAATCGGAGGGCAAAGGAACGGAAGATGACCAAGAAACAGTTGGCTCAGTCTGATGGCTGCCTGGCTCCCCATGGCCCAGGTCCAGGGAGTCCGGTAGAGATGGCGGGGCAGATGCTGCTCGGGGGCCACATCTCTGGGGGGCCACCTGTTGGAAATATGGCCCAAGTAACTGTCACACTTTAACAACCACAGCAAGGACTTCAGAGCTTGTGAGGATGACCCAGCCATATACCCAGGACCATGTACAGAGAGCACTCCATTAAGAAAGAGATGAAAAAAAGGCGCTTTACATTTTCAGATTATGTGAATTTTACGGATATCAGGGAGCAATATAAAGTCACAAGCAAATGTTTTATATCCAGATCAAACTTTGACTTGGACACTAAAATAATTTGGAAGATATTTTCCCAAGAAACTTGATAACATTCCTGGCCATATTGTGTTGATTATTTCCTTTTTAATGATCAGTTTGGATACATAAATATAGAATCCATTCACATTTAAAAAGTTTTTCATAAACTTTTGAAGTATTTTACAAAGGAGGGGAAAAGTCCGCAAACAGACAGCAGAGAGCATTGTTTCACCTGTTATATTCTTAAGTGTGCGGTCGTGTTCTGTAAACTATTCAACTATGTTACATGGTTAAAATATGGTGTTTGATGAGATGTGTTCAGCAAATTAATCTCCGTTCCCAAATGCTGTGCCTCATTTTTAAATCTAGAAATGTATTAACCTGCAGAAACTAGCTCATTGACATTTTAAGGTAGAATTCTTTATCCAACTTGCTAATAAAAGGGAGTTTTGGGTGCCTTCCCTTCTGTTTTTGCATTCCAGTACCTGTGAACAAAAATATGTGAATTTGGTCCATTTGGAATCTTTCTACATTTTAAAGTGTGAGAACTAGTTAATGCTTAAAAGCTTCATTACAATTCCAAAAGAAAATAGAATATCTAACAAGGGGATATTGAGTTATTGGTTTGGAATGACACCAGTTGGTGCACCTAGAATTTGGATTCCCCAACATTGGCCAATGTATTGTGAGGATCAGATATTGCATTGGTGCATTGCTGCACACATGAACTGTCCGTTCAATCCTTGAGCTGAATGATGTTTCCGTTAAACAAAGGGTGCAAAGATCGGGACAGTGGAATGCAACATAATTAGTGAGTATTTCCACTAAAAGAGAGTATTCTCATGGACTACCTTGAGTCTGGTTCAGAAATCTCAATAAAACAAACCTACTTAACCCAATTTGTGACAATGAATTATTTAAGGAAATAAAGAACAGAATTATAATTTGGAAAGGTTTTAGTTTCTGTTGTTTTCACAGTCAGAAAATGTTCAAAATATTATTTATAAAGAGACTCCTTGCTACAATCTGCAGCTGCAGTCACTGTTCTAACCTGACTGCTTCCTGTTTAAAGTTTTCGTTCCTTCTGACCACAGACAATTTAGTGCATTTGTAGTTACAAGCATACTCACAATACCGCTCCCAGCAATCACACATAAATGCTTAAACAGCGTAGGTATCCACATTCGTAAACATTTAAAGTCAATCTGAGTGGATATTTAAAATTCTCAAGAGGTTTATGGATCAGTTTTTAGACCCAAGAAGAATTGACTTTCTACTGGCACTTAAAATTACACCCCAGGTTTTGCAGTCTGCTTTTCCAGGTTCTTATTTCACCAAGTTTGAAATGTTTCAGGTTAAGCAGAATGAATATTATAATCTGAGGTACGTGACAAACAATGAGATGTAAGTGAGATTGTTAACTGTTTTAACTTTGCCTCTCTATCTTGTCCAAGTCTCACAGAATGGTGCGCCTCAAGCTATGTATACAACCCATTCTTTCTCTCTAATAGAGAGAGATGCCTATTTTACAGTGTGGGCTAAGCTAATTTCTCTCCTTAACCCCGTGCATGTAAGTTAGCAAAATCATCCACTTAAAGTTTGCAGATCACGTGTCTGGCAAACTGATGAGAAGTTTACATAAAAGTTCACTAAAGGCATAACTAGGTATGTATTTTATCATTTTAACATAGGAAAACTTTTGATCTCTATTTATTTCATTAAATCATGAGTCGTATATTCTAACATCAGAACAGGCACACTGTCATTTTGCACTAATGTTATACTTGCAAAGTTTCCTCATCTTCCTAATACCAGCCAAGGATGAAAATAACAAAAGAAATGTAAAACTTTTATTATTGGCTTTTCTAAGTGCTGTACTGACTGAAGGTATTAACTCTAGCTGAGATGTGGACTAGGAGGTGCCCCTCGAGATCCCAAGGCCTCTGGGACAGTCTGCAATCTTCAAAGTATTGGTGTGGAGGAGGAACAGGGGTTCACTCATTTGCTTCTGATTAATTATGCATCAATTGTCTTTCAGAGCTGGTTAATAGGCTGGGGAGGTGGAGACTGCAATTGTTGGAGATTATAGGCAAGGTGGCAAAGTGGTAGAGGAAATAAAATCATTAAGTCTTTGAGGGCAGGAGGGATAATGACGAGACTGGGAATTGAAGTGTCGGGTGACGGTTGCCTGCAAGATGGGACAATGGGGGTGCAGGCCCAAGCTCTCCAGATTCACTTGTGACAAAAGATTTAATGAAATCCCCTCCATCACACACATATTGTAATTTGTGTCTCACTACCCTTCCAATGCACATTTTTTTTCCACTGCCCTGACTTTTCCCCAACCTATTGGATGTGACTGGACAACAAAACTTGGGTTGTGCTATTTTACAACTGGTGCTCTGTAAGCAGCACCATCTCATGAAGACAGACACTCATTGCCAACTTCCGTGCCACTTATTGGGTGCTGCATTCACCGCTAATCCAATTAGTGCATTTGTATTTCAAAACAGATAATACATGAGTGGCATGCACATCTCTGATCCTTATGTTACACAGTGTCAGGATCCAGAATCTAACAGGGGGGCTAAATTATATAGTGCACTGTGGTCCTGCAGGCTTAAAAGGCAGGATGCAGCTCACCTAGGGAAAAAAATGATTGCCCTGCAATCCTTTAATGGCTAATTGCACTTCCACACATCAAGGAGAGGAAATCTGGCCTCAGAACATTGCTTGGCAATTGAAGGCAGTTCTTGACGTATCGGCAGCACCAGTAGAAGAACTGGTCATTGCCAGCACACCATAGTTGGGCAGTGATAGATCAGATCTTCACAAATGTTTGGGATCCTCAAGGGGAGTCGGTAAGCAGGTGGATGCTGGAGTTTGAGAGGCCTCATGGCTTACACCATTAGAGGGGGAGTTCTTAATGGACCCTGAGGCTAGTTAAGGAGGAAACCGTGTCCCGTCCACCACCAAGACATCTGTCAGTCTGGCCACTTGTCCTGGACCTCTCAAGTCACTGGTTAAATTCTGGCTTCAATTGCCCATTTCTGGGTCTCAACTAACTACTTTAGGAGGACTTCCCAACTGCATCCCCTATCCAATGGTACATTCACCATGGAAGAATGGATGGGCAATAGGTCGCAGCTCGCGATAGTAAGCTCACTTTGCTTTTGAACTCATCAGTAAGGGGGAGCATTTTGGCAAAAAAAAATGAAGAGACAATTTAAAATAAAGGGTACAACTCTAAGGGTGAAGGGAGGGTGGGGGGATTGTTGAAGCAGAGGGCCCTGAGTGTGCGTTTGCATAAATCATTGAAGATGGCAAAACAATTTTAATGGTTAATATTATGCAGCATCCGAGGCTTTTTTATTAGGGCTTGTAAAGTAGAAGACCAAGAAAATTGTATTAAATCGCCTTAACTGGAGTACTGTGTACATTTCAAAGTGTCATATTTTGGGAACAATATGAAAGCATTTGAGAAAGTGCAGAAAAGATTCATAAAAATGATTCTGGGCTTGAAGAATTTCAGATAGACATAGCTGGGAGAAGTTGAAGTGGTTTTCCTTGGAGAAGAAATCAAGTAGAGATTTGATAGAGACAAACAAATCCTTAAAGGGTCTGGACAAAGTCAATAGGGAGAAGTTGTTTTCAATAGTGGAAGGGTTAAGAACCAGATGGCACAGATGTAAGATAATTGGCAAAAAAAGATATGGTGACATAAAGAAAACCTTTTCATGCAGCAAGTAGTTAGAATCTGGATGAGCTGTTCGAGAGTGGACTGGTAGCAGATTCAGCTGAGTCATTCAAGGAGAATTTAACTATAATCTGAAATGGAAGAATGTGTGGGGCTGTAGGGAGTGACATGAGGGATTTTTTTCTTCAGAGAGCCAGAATAGATGCAATTGGTCAAATGGTCTCAATCTGTGTGGTAATCATTCCGTGATTGAATTAAATTATTTTGGGCAGCATGACAACCAAGCCCAATCCTGCATTAAGCCAAAATTCATGCAGCCAATTTCCAGGAAGTTAATGATTTTCTGCAATAGTCAGCAGGTAATGATCAAGAGTTGGATGATTTCCATTTTCTAAATCTCCAAAGTTTAATCCAAACAATCTTGGCCAATTGTAGCAAGCTAGCCATTTTACCTTATCCAACTGACCACTTCCACCCTCTTTCCCTATTTCGCAATTGCTTAAAGTGTGCTACTTTTTGTAAATTTTTCTAGTTCTGGTCAAAGGATGGCTGAATCACTAACTCTGTCTCTCCTTACAGCTGTGACCTAATCTGTTAAGTATTTTTAGTAACTTCCATTATTATTCAAAGTTCCCAGCATCTGCAGCCTTTGTACAACCTCTGTCATTGACTCGAGCACTTTATAAGCAGTTACATTTACCCGGATCTGTCTATTTAGATCAAAGATCTTAAAGTAACAGGCCAACAGATTAGTAAAAACTTCACAGTGCAGGAGGTGGCCATTTGGCCCATTGAGCCTGCACCGACAACAATCTCATCCAGGCCCTATTCTGTAACCCTATGCCTTTACCCTGCTAATACTCACTGACAGCAAGGGCTCTATTTTACCATTTTGATTCTAAGTGCTGGGCGGACTTGCAAATGGGAGTGTTTCAGGTCTGACTTTTTGACCCATTCTGAGGTGCCCTCATAACCACTCTGCCTGCAAAAATATCAGCAATTCTGAATCACGCTGCACAAGCTTGTGAGCGGGGCTCAAAGCACCCAAAACCCTGCAGCTTTAATTGGCGCCTCCCAACTGCGCATGCACAGGAAAAGAAATGATAGAATGCTGCTCCCCTGCCACATTGCTCCTGAGCTGGATAATGCCTCCCTCTGGCCCCCACATATATTGCCCTACTCACATGACATTACTGACCGCCTACCCAGAACAATCACAGCCCCTCCGTCTTCCCCCCACTGATATCAGGCAGAGTGGCAGCAGACCCCTCTCCCCACCATCAATCTCAAGCAGAGAGCCATCAGACACCTTCCCCTGCCCCACCAATCTCAAGCAGAAAGCCATCAGACCCACATTCCCCTCCCTGCCCCACTTATCTCAAATAGAGAGCTGTTGAACTCTCAGAACATGGTGCAGTGCCCAAGTGAGACTTGTATGGAGCATGTCTGTTTCACCTGGATTTCAGATGAACGAACACAGTGAAAAAGGTGGCAGTGCCGGTAAAATTGAGCATGCAGAGCATTAAGTCCATTTAAATGCATGCAAGCACAGTCCTGATCATGGCCATTTTTGGACCTTGGTGAAGAGGGAAACCAGATTGCACTACTCGCCTCATGCCTGACTTTACCAAGTTTTTGTGCCCAAAAATAGGCACACCATGATGTCAAAATTAGGCCTTAAGGGTCAATTTAGCATGGTGAATCTATATAACCTACATACTTTTAGAGAGTGGGAGGAAACCCATGCAGACACAGGGAGAACATACAAACTCCACATAGACAGTAACCCAAGGCTGGAATTGAATCTGCGTCCTTCATGCTGTGAGGTAGAAGTGTCACTGTGTCACAGTGCTGCCCTAAAGCTACAAAGTATAGACTCTTCAGCGGCTACAATTGTAACTTCTGTTTTGATACAATCTTTCTCCTTGTTCTATCATAGAAACAGTAAGAAGTCTCACAGCAACAGGTTAAAGTCCAACAGGTTTATTTGGTAGCAAAAGTCACTAGCTTTCGGAGTGCTGCCCCTTCGTCAGATGAGTGTGATTTCAATTCACAAACAATTCTGTTCACAAACCCTGTTTGTGAATAGAACTCTTACCTGACAAAGGGGCAGTTCTCAGAAAGCTAGTAGCTTTTGCTACCAAATAAACCTGTTGGACTTTAACCTGATGTTGTGAGACTTCTTACTGTGTTTACTCCAGTCCAATGACAGCATCTCCACACCATGTCTATTATAGATACCCAGGGCTTTCAAGTTTAATTAGAATGTTTGTGCAATGCTTTCCAAAAATCCAAATTAATTTTAGAGAAAAACATCATCTACTTTATTTGCAATATACAGGATGATTGAAAAATATTTTCTCACATAAATATAGACTCACAGAGGCTTCTTTATCAGAACAAAACAACTTATTAGACTGCTTCATGAACTGAATGCTTGTAGCTAGTCCAAAGTACAATCGACTACTAGGAAAGCACTTCCCTCAAAGGGATTCCCCCAAACCATGGGCAGGATTTTATAGCCTTGCTTGTTCCAAAACCATAAAATCACATCCAAGTAAACAGACCTTTCCATAGTCTGTCCCTCACCCGCACCAATTCCTGTGGCAAGCAGGACAGTAAAATTCCTAGCTAGGTCTTCAGACAATGAGAGCTTTATTCTGTCGGATAGCTCTTTTAAAGAGATAGTCACCACACTCTCCTAAGAACAGGAACAGGAATAGATGTCACAATCCTTTGAACCTGTTCTGCTATTCAATATGATCATGGCTAATTTGCCTCAACTTCACTCTTCCATCAGCTCTTCAGCAGCACATTCTTGTTATTAAACTGGTGCCACACATATTGATGTGAATTTTGCACTCCACCACTGACACATTTTTAGGCAGGAGTTGGAGTGTGAAATTGTTGGGATGGGATTCCCTCCAGCTTCCCACCTGCCTCGACCAGACAGTGATTTTATCTCGGGTGGGCAAGGCCTCGGATGGGAAAGCAAAATACTGTAGATATTGGAATCTGAAACAAAAACAGAAAATGCAGGAAATGTTGCTCAGCAGATATATCTGAGGACTCTGGATGAGCCTCTAAAGGCTCTTCCCAGCCTCCATCATCTTTTCCTAGCCTTCCCTTTCCTCTTCCATCCTCTTTTAATCTCTTTCATCTATTCCCATTATTTTCAGTTGTCTCCTGCCTTTTCCCAGCCTCTCCCAACCTTACCCAGTCTCTATCACCTCTTCAATTTTTTCCCAGCCTCTCTGTCTGTCTTACACTCTTTTGCCTTTCTCATCTTTTCCAAGTGTCTTCCACTCTTTCCCAGTCTCTCCCACTCTTTTCTATTCTCTCTGTCCTTTCTGCTTCTTCCCTCTCTTTCCCACTCTCTTAGCTAAGCTACAAGTTCTTTTCCCATTCTCTCCCACTCTTTCTCTGACACTTCCTCATTGTCCCTCAGCCATTCCCATTCACTCAGCTATTCCCGGTCTATCCCACTCTTTATTGTCTATCCCAGCCATTCCCACGCTATCCCAGCAATTCCCAGTCTATTCCACTCTAAGCTTTTTCCACTCTCCCAGACTATCCCAACCATTCCCATTTTCTGCCATCTTTCTCAGCCTTCCTCAGACTATCCCACACATTCCCATTCTATTCCACTCATTCCCATCTATCCAACTCTATTCCAGTCTGTCCTAGTCTATCCCAGTTATTTTCAGTCTCTCCTAGCCATTCCTAGTCTCTCCCAACCATTCCCAGTCTATTCAACTCAATTACAATCCATTTGCAGTCTACCCCCTCTCTCCCAGTCTTTCCCACTCTGTCATTCTCACTCTCTCCCAGTCTTTCTCAGCCTTTCCAAGTTATTCCCTATCTATCCCATCCATTCCCAGTCCATTCTACTCTATCCCACTCCATTTCCACTCTTTCATACTCTCTCCCATTATCTCCATCTCTTCTACACTCTTTTCCCAATTTCTCCCACACTTTCCCAAACTCTCCAGTCTATCCCACTACCTCCTAAAAATTTCCACTCTACAGTCTTTTCCCAGGCTATCCCAATCATTCCCACTCTGTCTCTATCCCAGCCATTCCCAATCTATTCCAGCAATTCCCATTCTCTCCTACTCTATCCCACTTTTTCACATTCTCTCCCAGTCTTTTCCAGTCTCTCCTTTCTGAGTCTCTCTCACACTTTCCCAATCTCTCTAGGTCTATCCCATTCTCTGCTTGCCATTCACACTCTATCTCACTTTCCCATTCTATCTCAGTCCATTTCCAGTCATTCCCACTTTATCCCAGTCCTTTCCCACTCTATCACAGTCTCTCCCACTCATTCCAATTCTGTCTCAGTCATTTCCATTTTATCCCAGTCAATTCCCACTCTATCTCAGCTTCTCCCATTCATTTCAATTCTATCCCATTCATTCCCACTCTATCCCAGTCCATTCTTATTCATTCCTAGGTTCTTTAAAAATATTAAGGTAGACAAGACCCCAAGACCTGATGGGATATACCCCAGAGCACTGAAAATGATAAGGGAGGAAATTGCTGGAGCTGTGAGAGAATTCTTTGTATCTTCACTGGCCACAGGGGAGATCAAAGTAAGAAATCTCACAACACCAGGTTAAAGTCCAACGGGTTTACTTGATAGCAAAAGTCACTAGATTTTAGAGTGCTTGCTGCCCCTTCGTCAGGTGAGTGGGATTTCAGTTCACAAACAGGGCATATAAAGTCACATGTTCAATTTACAAAATAATGATTGGAATGCGAATCATTACAGGTAATCTGATCTGTAAAGACTCATATTCCAAACATTATTTTGTAAATTGAGTTTGTGTCTTCACATGCCCTGTTTGCGAATAAAACTCCCACTCACCTCACGAAGGGGCAGCAAGCGCTCCAAAAGCTAGTGGCTTTTGCTACCAAATAAACCCACTGGATTTTAACCTGGTGCTGTGAGACTTCTTACTGTGTTTACCCCAGTCCAATGTCGGCATCTCCACATCATGATTACAGAGGAGGTCCCAGAGGATTGGAGAATACCCAATGTTGTTCCTTTGTTTAAGAAGAGTAGCAAGAATAATGTAGGTTATTACGTCAGTGGAAGGGAAATTATTTGGAGAGCATTCTTCAAGACAGGATTTACTCCCACTTGGAAATAAATGGATGTAATAGTAAGAGGCTACATGGTTTTGTGGAGGTCATGCCTCATTAACTTGATTGAGTTTTTCTGAGGAATGATGAAGATGATTGATGAGAGTCAGTCAGTGGATGTTATCAACATGGACTTCAGTAAGACCTCTGACAAGGTTCCTCATGGCAGATTAGTGCAGAAGGTGAAGTCACATGGGACCAGAGGTGAGCTGGCAAGATGGATAGAGAATTGGCTTGGTCACAGAAGACACAGAATAGGAATAAAAGGATGCATTTCTAAATGGAGGGCTGCGACAAGTGGCATTCCTCAGGGATCAGTCCTGGGACTATTGTAGTTTGTATTATATATAAATTGATTTGAAGGAAAATGCAACTGGCTTGATTAGTAAGTTTGCAGATGACATAAAGATTGATAGATTTGTGGTAACGATGAGAGCTATCAGATGAAACAGCAGGATATGGATCAGTTGGAGACTTGGGCAGAGAGATGGCAGATAAAGTTTAATCCAGACAAATGTGAGGTTATGTATTTTGGAAGGTCTAATACAAATAGGAGATATACAGTAAATGGCAGAACTCTTAAGAGTATTGTTAGGCAAAGGGATTTGGGTGTACAGATACACAGGTCACTCAAAGTGGCAACGCAGGTGTAGAAGGTAGTTAAGAAGTCATACAGCATGTTTGCCTTCATTGGCTGGGGCATTGATTTAGAATATTGGCAAGTCATGTTGCTGCTTTTTGAACCTAAGTTAGGCCGCTCTTGGAATATAGTGTTCAATTGTAGTTGCCATGCAACCAGAAGGATGTGGAAACGTTGGAGAGGGTACAGAAAAGATTTATCAGAATGTTGCCTGGAATGGAAGGCATTAGCTATGAGAAGAGGTTGGAGAAACTTTGTTTGTTCTCACTGAAACAACAGAGGTTGAGGGACAACTTGATAGAAATCTACAAGATTATGAGGGGTATAGACAGAGTGTATAATCAGAAACTTTTTCCAAGGATTGAAGAATCAATTACCATGGGGGTATAGGTTTAAGGTGTGAAGGGCAAGTTTTAAAAGTGATGTATGAGTCTTTTACGCAGAAGGTGGTGGGTGTCTAGAACTCACTGGCGGAGGAGGTAGTGGAAGCAGATATGATAGTGATTTTAAGGGGTGCCTTGACAAATACATGGGTAGGATGGAATGGAGGGATATAGTCCCCAGAAGGATAGTGTGTTTTAGCTCAGTAGGCAGCATGGTCGGTGCAGGTTTGGAGGGCCAAAGGGCCTCTTTGTTCTCTCTTTGTTCTATTCTCACTCTGTCTCAGCCTCTGCCACGCATTTTTAATCTATCCCAGTCCATTCCCAGTCTATCCCACTCATTTTCAATCTATTCCAGTCCATTCCCACTCTATCTCAGTCCATTTCCACTCTATCGCAGCCTCTTCCATTCATTCTCATTCTATCCTAATCTATCGCAGTCATGCCTGGCACATCCCATCCATTCCCACTCAATACACGTTATTCCTACTCTATCCTAGCCATTCCCAGTCCATTCCAGTCTATCCATTGCTTTCACACTCTTTCCAACTTTCTCACAGTCTCTCCTTTCCCCATTTTTCCCACATTTTCACAATCTCTTCCCGTCTATCCCATTCTCTCCCAGCCATTTCCAGTATATTCCACTCTCTCTCTCAGCAATTTCCAGTCTCTCTCAGCCATCCCCAGTCTCTCTCAGCCATTCCCAGTCTATCCCACCCTCTCAGTCATTCTCAGTCTATTCCAGTCTCTCTCAGCCATTAGATAAAAGCAAAATACTGTGGATACTGAAATTTGAAACAAAAACAGAAAATGCTAGAAAATCTCAGCAGTTCTGATCGCATCTGTGGAAAGAAAATAATGTCAACGTTTGAAGCCTAGATGACCGTTCGTCAGAGCTCTGACAAAGGGTCATCTAGACTCGAAATGTTGGCTCTATTCTCTACCCATAGATGCTGTCAGACTTGCTGAGATTTTCCAGCATTCACTGCTTTTGTCTCTTTTTCCTTTCCCAATCATTCCCAGTTTATCCCAGCCATTCCCAGTCTTTTCCCACTCTATTCCAGCCTCTTCCACTCATTCCAATTCTTCCCACTATTCAGCCATTCCCAGTCTTATCCCATCTACCCAGTCATTCCCATCCTTTCCCAGTCAATCCCAGTTGCTCCCTGTCTATCCCAGTCATTCCCAGTTTCTTCCACTCACTCAAAATCTATCCCAGTCATTTCCACTCTATGGCAGTCAATCGCACTTCATCCTACTCATTCTCAGTCTACCCAAGTCTATTCCGTTCGTTCCCAATCCATCCAGGCCATTCCCAGCCTCTGCAAGCTGAGTTGCGCCTGCGCTTCGGCACGTGGCGGGGGCTGATTGTGACGCCGGCCGATTGGCCGGCAGGCGGGGAATGAACGGTTGCGCAGGCGCGGGCCCGTGTTCGGGCCCGGCTCGCGGCCCTGAGCAGGAAGATGGCGGACTTCGACACCATCTCCGAGCTGGAGGAGGAGGACGAGCGGGTGGTGATGGACGAACATCTGATCCGGTACACTCCGGACCCGGTGGTGGTGCGAGGGGCCGGCCATATCACAGTGTAAGATGGGGCTATGGTCGGAGCGGCCAGGGGCGAGGCGGGAGGTAGAGATTTACGGGCGGAGAGGGGTTGCTCAGCGTCGGCCCCCGATCCGGTTCCCGGCCTCGGCTATCAACAGCCGGCCATGAGGCAGCGGTAACCAGGCAATGGGACGCGGAAACATTGCCAGGGGAACCTAGGCTGGCAGGCAGCAGTACCCGGGTGGAATTAATGCAACTGGTCACAGTCTGTACTCTTTGTGATCTGCATTTTTATTTTTATTAGTGCCACAAGTAGGTTTACAGTAGCATTGCAATGAAGTTACTATGAAAATCCCCTAGTCGCCACACTCTGGCACCTATTCGGGGTATACGAGGGAGAAGCCAATGCACCTAACCAGCACTTCTTCGGACTGTGTGAGGAAACCTATGCAAACACCGGGAAGACGTACAAACTCCGCACAGACAGTAACCCAAACTGGGAATCAAACGCAGGCCCCTGATGCTGAGGGACACCAGTGCTAACCACTGTAACCAGAATAGCGGATCTGACTTTAAAACTGTCTTATTCAGGCGCTGAACATTCCCCCATCCCCATCGTGTTTACAGTGATCTTCTTTATCATAGCCGTTGTAATACCGTTGTTGAAAGCCCTTGAATTCTGTCACATTATAAGGAATGCTGGTGATCAGTAAGATTTATATAATTGGCACTGCTTAATTAAAAACAATTGTTTACCTTTCAGCTTGTTATCCATATAAGAGGTTTACATTTTATTAACAAACAAAGTGATTTAGTTGGGCTTGAGGTGATTCTAAAATCATGAAACTTTTAATGCTGTTAATAAACTTATGTTCCTTTTAGCCAGTTATGCAGTGTTGCAATCCTCTTTGCTTGCCACATCGACTTGATTACTCCTCCCCATTGAAGTAAAACCTACAGGCGATATCTGCATTGATTTTCATGCTGTTAGCTCAACTGTTTCAGTGACAAATTCTGAAAAAAAATTTGTTGTCAGTATGATTCATCCAACTAAATAGACTTCATTTTAATTAAGTTTAAAGAAGCTGTGACTTAATTTAGAGAAGTGAAATATTGCATACAGATTCCTAATAAAGACACTGGTTGCAATTAATTTTAGAATGAATGTTTATACAGCAGTATATTGATGCAGGAGAGGAACTTTGCACGCCACTGTAACTTGCTATTTCAATGCTTGTCCATTATGGATGTTAAAATGGGGGCAGCATGGTGGCACATTGGTTAGCACTGCTGCCTCACAGCACCTGAGATGTGGGTTTGATTCCTGGCTTGGATCACTGTCTTTTTTGGACTCTGCACATTCTCCTCGTGTCTGCATAGGTTCACTCCAGGTACTTTGGTTTCTTCCCACAGTCCAAACGACGTGCTTGTTAGCTGCATTAGCCATGCTAAATTCTCCTTCAGTGTACCCAAACAGGTATTGGAATGTGACAACTAACAGTAAGTTAATTGTAGTATTAATGTAAGCCTATGTGTTACCCTAATAAATAAATTTAAAAACTTTAAAAATTGATATAAATGCTATTTGAGTATAGTAACCTAATACAGTGGTTAAATTCATGGATTAGTAATCAGTATTACAACTGGGGTATTTAAATTTAATGAATGATATTTGGAATAAAAAGCTAGTATCAGGTTTCTTATAAAAACCTAGTTGGTACACATGTGTACTTTAGGGAAGGAAATCTGTCATCCTGGCCTACGTGTGACTCGACCCACAGCAGTGTGGGTGGTTCTTAAATACCATGTGAAACAATCTTGCAAGTCATTCAGTTATATTCAGGAGGGTGGCTCACAGCCACTTTCTCAAGGGTAACTCGGGCGTAGGTAATAGTGATGTGTTTTCTATGACAAAAAGTTATAGAAATTTACTTTTTTAGTGCTTGCAGAGCGTACATTAGTCTAACTGCACAGTCTTAACTCTTGATTATGCAACCATTAAAATGAATAAATGGAGAGTCAAGATTATGGACGTACAGTTTCACAAACAAAACTGAAAATACTGGAAATATTTAGCTCTGGTAGCATCCCCCTATACCACTAGACACAGTTGCAGCAGTATATATTGAATACAAGATGCACTGTTGCAACTCACAAAGGCTCCTTCGATGGCGCCATCAAAACCTGCACCCTCTGCCGTCTAGAACAATGGAGACGATAGGCACATGGGGACGTCACCACTTGCAAATTCCCATCTCAGTCATAGTCATCCTGATGCTGCAACTCCTTATCATCACTGGATTAAAATGCTGCAGCTCACCACCTAATAGCAATAATGTCGATCTACCTACAACACCCAGAAGTCAGCAGTTCAAGAAAGTGGTTCACCACTGACTTCTCAATGGCAATTCAGGATGGGATTGTAACTTCCACCTCCCATGAATAATATTTTCTAAAAGAGAAAGAATATTTCAGGTTGATGACTTTTTGCGAGTTTTGGTAATAGGTCATCAACCTGAAATGATAGCTCCATTCCTCTTTCTGCAAACCAGCAGAATATATCTGGAATTGCTGATTTTACTTCAGGTTTCCAGGATCTTCAGTATTTTTATCTCTGCCACTGAAGGTGGGTGGAGGTAATGTTTTTGCCCATTTTTTTTGTTTGATTGTAAACAGATTATCTTAAAAACTGATGGATGGATGTTAACAAAACCTGGCACACAGACAGGGTATGACTCAGGGAGGAATTGATTTTTTTTTGGATTAGCTGCAGATTCAAATCCTGGATTTTTTAAAGGATCAGTTAAGTTTGGAAAATGGGGTAAATTAACTTTTGCAGAATGTTGTGGAATTTGTCACAGTTGTCAAAATGTGAGCAGAGTTGGGTTGGCAGAAGTTCTTGCTAAAGGCTTCTTAGACAGCACCCTCCAAACCCCTGACCAGTAGCATCTGGAAAGACACGGAAAGCAGATGCATGGGAACACCACTACCACCACCTGAAAGTTCCCTTTCAAGCCACTCACTGTTCTGATTTATAAGTATATCACTATTCCTTCACTGTCGCTAGGTCAAAATCCTGGAACTCACTTCCTAACAGCATTGTGGCGTACCAACATTACATGGATTGTAGTAGTTCAAAAATGCACCTTGCCAACAATTTCTCAAGGGCAATTAGGAATGGAGAATAAAATGCTGGCCTAGCCAGTAATGCCCATATTCTTTGAATGAATGAAATAATTTTTTTCATAGTTCAACGCAATATGAACAGTTATTTATCAACAATGGGGGGGCAATATTTATGAGAAATTACTAAGATTCCAGTGATGAAACTGGAGAAGAAAAGGATAGGAGATTTCAGAAACATGACAGATTTATTCGGGTGAATAGTGCAGATGTCTTTCTCCTTAGTAGCAAATGATAATGGCCATCAATTTAATTGCTGTAAATAAGGAAAGATAAATTTCTTTTATGTGGAATGTTGTTGGGACTGTAAATGCTTTATCAATGGTAGTCATCTAGGGATACAATAATGGAAAGGTGGATAAACTCTTGAACCAGGTGGAGGACAATACAAGGCTGTAAGGAAAGCACAGGGCAAAGAGACTGATTTTTGAATACTGCAGCAAGGAGCAAGCATGGATATATTGGGTGAATGGCTACCTTCATTGCAGTAAAATTTTAAAGTTTACAGGCCTGATGTTGGATGCATTTGCAAAATAAGGGAAAATATTCTAAATCCTACAAAAAGAATGATGAAGTTACCCTCTGGATGGTTACAAAAAAATGTGAAAACATATCAAAAGTGTTGATTTGAGAAGAAGGTACTTGGTTCAAAACATTACTGGCATACTAAAAGGGCAATGAATTTAAAAACTATGAAAGTTGCTAGTGAGGCTGAGAACAAAGTGAGCATAAGATACTTAGTGTACACTATATAAATTATACATTCTTTCAAACATTTGATAGGGAAGACTTTAAAGTAAAGGCCTCCCATAACAATAATCCAAGTAGAATTAATTTGATCTTAATGATTTTGAATCACCAGACAGGTTGAAATGGCTGAAGGAAACAAATTTCCATGGATGGATGGTGTTTATTCCAGGGAGAGGAGGAATGAGATTTGTCCAGTGTGGATCATCGGTTTCTCTCATAATGAAAAAGGAGATAATGTGGGTACATTTTCAAAAAGAACTAGAATACAAGTTGGGTAGCTAAATGCTCTTTAGTCTCCATTTGGTAATGTGTTAAGTAATAGGAACTTGAGAATTCCCAGTAAATTCAACAGCCTCCTTTAGACTTAGACAAAACTATGACTGATTTTCTGTGACAGTGTATATACCAAATAGCTTATGGTAAATTTTACTTCATATAATACACCAAAAAACTTAAGAAAATTTTACAAGTTAACTGATGGGAAATTTGAATGAAGTGGGTAAGAAACTAATTGATGGGAGAGAGTTGAGAAAGTTTTTTTAGCATGAGGATGAGCTGAATTGGGAGTCCAAGATCAATATTGGGACTCTTACTATTTTTAACTTTAATTAATGATTTAAATTCAGAAACTCCATGCAAGGTATGAATGACACTCGTTAAGTAGCTCAGCAATTGTAGAATGAAACAAAATATGTAACTGAACAGAGGATTTCAGGTGAAGATTAGTTGGACTAAATACACAGGTGTCAAAGTAGTTTAACAATGTAATTGAGAAAAGATTTTAGCAAACCCTTTAATATCTACAAAGCAGCAATCCAAAGAACGAAAAGAATGCCCAGTTCTATGGTTGAGATAAGCATATGGTATCCACCATTGTGCTTGAGATATTCTGCGACCAGTAATGCCTGGAGTGCATTATCAACATTGAAAATGTTATTTTAGTTTTTTATTCTTCATGCGATGTGGACATTGCTGGCATAATAACATTTGTTACCCATCCCTAATAGCCCTTGAGAAGAAGCTACCTTTCCCATCTGCTGCAGCCATCAAGTGCAGGTACAGAGTGATGCTAGGAAATTGTTCCAGGATTTTGATCCTATGGATCTACCGGATCCAAAGAAACAGTGAGATAGCTCCAAGTCGGGTGGTGTGTGGCTTGGAGAGAAAGGTGCTGCCCTTCTCAATGGTAGAAGTCATAGGTTTGGAAAGTGCAGTTGAAAGAACCTTGGTGAGTTACTGCAGTGTATCTTGTACATATTGCACACTGTTATCAATGTGTATCAGTGGTGTAGGGAGTGAATATTTAAATTGTGACCACAGTTTGGGTATTATATTCACTTTTGTCACACTCCTATTTGATTTGGTGATTTGGACAATGTACCAGTTACATAAAGTATGTTTTAGAGGGAGGTATGTTTTAAACAATGTTTTAAAGGGAGGGAAAAAAACCGGCAAAGTGGAGAGATATATCGGGTGAATTTGCTGAACCCTCCCCCAGTATCATTGCCAATTGCTATGCCCTGCTCTACCTTGATAATTTTTTCCCACCCCAAAACACACTCTGCACTCCTCCAATTCTGACCACTTGTGGTTTCCCAATTGTATTTGTTTCAGTATTGCGGGCTGTGCCTTCAGTTGTCAAGGGCTCCAGTGTGGAGTGATTGCAATTGGAAATGTGCAAGAGGCCAGATTTAAAATAAGCCAAATGAGGGCACAATCCTGAAGAGGTAAATATGATTGCATGTAAAATGAGTATAAATAGATCTGATACTATTTCAAATTAAGCCAGTTAAAAGTATTACAAAGGCAAATTTAGGATTAAAAACAGGAAACTTCCCAATGATTAATATATGAAATCGAATTCTAGATAAGATAGTGGAAGTAAAACACGGCTTGCACAAGAGGCTTGGATGTCTATTTGCAAAGTAACATAGTGTCGTATGAGTTGAACCTTTTTCACCTCTATCATTTGTGATGGGTTTCAATTCCATTGTACTGCACCACAACAAAGTAATTTGCAAACACTTGCAGATGGATTCTATTCAGATCACAATATTTCTTTTGATAAAATTGATCTTTCTATGCGCTTGTAAATTTTTTTTAGATAAATAATTGCAATCGGGGATACAATACGCAGTGGAAGCACATTTCATGCACTATTGAGAAGACTATCTTAATATAGTGGAAGGATTAATTAAATTTATCTCTTTACGTTAGCTGTACTGTTTTAGAAAGGAATTTTGAAGAAGGGTCTACACCCAAGACATAATGTGCTTCATCTCTTTACAGATGCTGACTCATTTGCTGTGCATTTCCAGTATTTACTGTCTTTTGTTTCAAGCTCTAAGTACCTGGCTAGTAAAGGGAGGGAACATTAATTCAGTTGCAATATGATGCTATCCTAATGTTCAGGATAGCTGATTTGAAGAGCAATGTTAATCATGGACACAGTTTGATTAAAGAAGTTGTATGGCCTGAGGTTAAAAATATTAGAATTCATACTGCACTCCCCACCCCCCACCCCCACCCCCCATAAAAGAAATAAATTATCCCAACATGATTTATTACTTGGATATTTACATTATATTTTGTTTCTTGTAATTGTAAAAGTCTTAATGCACTAACTTGAGAGCTTTTATCATGTAATTCTTTATTTGATTAGGATATCAATCATATCTTAAGCTGCAAAATTGTTTTGTTCTTGCCAGAACGAATATTGCCAATCTGTCCTTTGATCCTTTCAATTAATGTTTGCTGCATCAAGTTGTCAGCTGTTAGGGTGATCAGATGGTTATATTGAATATTGCTTGGCGATGAAGAAGACCAGAATAAGCAGTTCAGTGATTGTGGAGAGATTTCTTAAACAATGACAAGAAAGTTAATTTCTGAAAGCTAAGAAACAGATTGGATAGATTTGCATTTTTCTCACTGGATAAGGTGAAATGGAAAGTGCAACTCGAGTTTGAGTTATAGGTCAACCCGTGTATATATCACAGGGCACTACTTCAACAATTCTCAAAATAGAAGGGGGAAACATATGCCACTGCATTTTAAGTCTTTTAATTTTACAGACCCCTCTGAGATTCCTGCCTGTAGAATTCATTGGCAGCAGTCAACAAGGTTATATTCTTAAAAGATAACATGGGATTACTGAAGGTCATATCAATTGCCCCTTTTTGCCCTAGCTAGTAATATTTATTTTAATAGTTTCTAGGCACCAAATAAATTGTAGTTTTAATGATTTTCTTGTGATATCGTACCTAGTTTCTCTAAAGTTACTGCATGGGGTTTGCAGCAGTAAAATATTTTTTGCACATTTTAAAATGTCTTTCTTATCACTCTGCCCCCAGTCCTTCTAGGTACAAGTGATACTATATTATAGTCGTTTCTGATGTGCAGTGCTATTGATGGTAACATAGTCACGAATACCTGCAGTAAAATATTTTGTCTCTTATTATCCACAATCATGTTTGGAGATCAGAGGCTTGGATAAGCATTTCAACTGTTGATGCCTGATGTAGATATGGATGATATTACAAAGGCATTAGTAATCTATCTGATGATGAAGGAGGATTGGGGTTAGAAGCTCAGTTGAGGGTCAAATGGAATGTCTAAGTCTGTATAAGCCTTGGACAGCAAGGGATGTAGTCTGTGGTTGGAGAATGAAGAGTACAATAACTTTGGTCTTCCCGATACGTAATTGAAGAAAATTTCCACTCTTCCAGGTCTTCATATTAGATACACGTGACAAATCAGAGGCCATGAGAGGTAGTGGTGAGATTGAATGGGATGTCTTCAGCATATAGGCAGGACTTGCTTTTTGTTGATGTCGCTAAGGTGGCAGCAAGAACTGAGATGTCAAGAGTGGCAGGTGTGCCTTCCCCAAGCAGAATAATCACCAGCTGCTCATTAGATAACTGGCAAGTGCAGTATAGAGGTTTTGTTAAGCTCAGCTGGTTTAAATCCATTCCTCCTTTTAAAAAATGGAAAGAAAGCACTTGATTCTTTGCAACACTCTGCGACTTTCTGATGAGATTTTGAGAAACTGGAAATCTAATAACTGGCAAGATAGACAATACTTCCATTATAATTGCTTTTCTTTATTATGTTGTAAAAATGTACATATCCTTCTATCGTATTCTAATCTATACACTATAGTCTACACACAGGATAGGAAGATCTTGTTTCTATTATCCAGTAGTTCTTGTAATTTGACACGGTGCTGAGCTTGCTGTTTATAGTAAACAGTGAGTTATGATCCCTACTAATATTATGTATTTATGGACACTCCATTCTGAGATGAAAAAGATTTTATTTAAGTGAATCAGGAAATGTTTTCTTCTCTCCCTTGATTTTTAATGTCAAAGTCTTGCAGCATTGAACAACTTCCATAGGCTTTATTTTCTCATATTTAAAAAGCCAATAAATTATTTTGACATACTTCTGAATCTGTGGAGAATTGCCATTTTGATGACTATGCAGTAAACCAGGTATTCTTGCTCAGCAGATGTTAATATTCCAAATTAAAATGCTGGTTTGAAGCTAATTAGGTTGTCTTTAGAAAACCTTTATTTAAATTGGACCAAGGTGCTGTTCAGTGTTCTACTTGCCATTCGTTTTGAAACCAGTACCACCACCATTTGGAAGTAACCAGCATCACTTAGTATGGATTAATGGTGTTTATCTTAAGTAAATCTGAAAAAAATTCTTGAATCAGACAATAATTTTTGTGTTCAACAATTATGAAAATCCATAGGTTATTTAAAAGATTTCATCCAACAGTTGAAATGAAATCGTGGTTTGAGTGATCTCTACTTTTGAAAGGAGTGCTTGTTGTTTTTCGGAAATCAAGTTCAAAGAACAACACAGCACGGAAAACAGGCCCTTCGGCCCAACGAGCCTGCGCCGCCATTTTAACGCTCCCACTTCCATCCATGAGCCTTGTCTATGTTTATGGAAATCTGCATTGGAATCAAATTGGGGAGACAATTTAGGGACAATTTGTTTCACCACTCAGCCTAAGAGCACATCTTTGGGGTGTGGGAGGAAACCAGAGCATCTGGAGAAAACCCATGCAAACACGGGGAGAATGCGCAAACTCCCACAGATACCAGCCAAATCCCTGTATCTACACAGCAACAGTGATAGTCACTGAGCTGTCATGCTGCTCATCAACTGGTCCAGTTTAAGCGTACACTTACGACATGAAGCAGTAGACTACTCTCGAAAAATCCAAGAGCAGCCCTCTTGTGACCCATCGCGTGTATGCCCCTTGTTGGACAACAAGGCGAAGTACCTGTAGGATAAAAGAGTAATACATCAGTAATATGCACAACTTAGACAATTCCCAGGAACGTCCCAAGACTCACGATCCCTATTTAAATCAGTCTACTGTATCCCTCCATCCCTATTCCGCTCATGTGCCTATCTAAGTATCTCTTAAATAACTCCGACGTGCCTGCCTCCATCACTTTACTTGGCAGTGCGTTCCATACCCCCACAACTCTGTGTGAAAAACCTCCCTCTAACATCCAAATTATACCTTTCCCCCCTCGCCCTAAACCAGTGGCCCTCGATATATTTGATTCCAACCTAGGAAAAAGCTTACCACTGTTTATCTATACCCTTCATAATCTTGTACACCTCTATTAGATCTCCTCTCAGTCTCCGTCTTTCTAAAGAAAACAGCCCCAATTTGCCTAACCCTTCCTCTTAACCCTGTCTTTCCATACCAGGCAGCATCCTGGTAAACCTCCTCTGCACTCTCTCCAGAGTTTCCACATCCTTCCGATAGTAAGGCGACCAGAACTGGACGTAGTATTCCAAATGAGGTCTAACCAATGTTCTGAAAAACTGCAACATTAAACGCCAGTTGTTGTACTCTATACCCTTTCCTATAAAGCTAACATACCATAAGCTTTCTTCACAACCTTCTCCACCTGTTCTGCCACCTTCAAAGATTTGTGCCTGCACCCCCAGGTCCAAAAAAGACAAAAATCTTCGTCATTATCAATTCTACTCAGTGTTTGCTTCTGAAAAAGGGGTTTCTCTTATTGCGTATATATTTCTCAAAAAAGAACACTTTCATTGTAGGTTTTGCTCTCAAGTCTCTTCTGGTAGCAAGCACTAAACTTTATTTAATGTTTTTCCCTAAGGTTTGGCCTCAGCAACAAATTTGATCCAGAATTTCCCTCGGTGCTTACAGGAAAGGTGAGTTGCTATTGAAAACTTCTTGCCAATATTCTGTATAATTTATTTTCTTCCGATTTGCCCTGCCTCTTTCACTCAGTCTGTCTCTGTTGAATAGATTACGTTGTTATCCTCAGTTTACTCAGAATATAACTGTAGAAAGTCAAATGGTTAACATGAAATAATTTGAACCATAGCTAACTATTTACTGACCAGACTGTTCCTAATCTACTTCAATCCTAATATACAGCTGGTTTTACAACCTTTCAGAGAGTATATATGATACTTTATTTGGTAGTAGCAACTTAACTGAGGATGTGGTCAGGTCCTGAGGATTTGTTGGTTTTAATTCCCTAAGTTTCATGTATATTAATTACTTTAAATTGCTTCTCTCTATTTCTGGGATGTAATTTGTGTCTCCTCCTTTGAAGATAGACGCAAAATATTTGTTCAGTGCTTCTGATCTTTTCTCCTTTTCCATAATAATTAAGCTGCTTCTGCTTCAGAGAGCAGTGTCTACTTTAGCAATTCTAATTTCTGTCCAGAACAAAGAATAATACCGCTCAGGAACCGGCCCTTTGGCCTACCGAGCCTGTGCTGACAAATAACACCTTTCTAAACGAAAGACCTTTTGCTTTTAACAGTCCGTATCCTTCTGTTCCCTGCCTATTCATGTATGTCAAGATGCCTCTTAAGTGTTGCTATTCTATCTGCTTCTACCACCTCCTCTGACAGTGGATTCCAGACACTTTTTTGCCTCCTTTTAAACTTTCCTTTTAACTTAAATCTATGTCCCCTAGTAATTGACATTTCTACCCTCGGAAAAAGGCTCCAACTATCCATTCTATCCATGTTTCTCATAGATTTTAAAACTTCTGTTAGGTCGCTCCCTTAGCCTCCAATGTCCAGGGGAAAACAAACCATATTTGTCCAATCTCTCTTAGCTAATACCCTCCAAGCCAGGCAACATTCTGGTAAACCTTTTCTGTACCTCTCCAAAATCTCCACATCCTTCTGGTAGTGTGGTGAGCAGAACTGTACACAATATTCCAAATGTGACCTAACTAAAGTTCTATACAGCTGCAACATGACTTGCTAATTTTTGTACTCTGTGCTCTGACTGATGTAAAACTCTTGCAAGTGTTTTTTTTTGGCTTTTTTTTCCTTTTTAATAAACATTCTGGTCACTTTTTGCTATTTTTTAAAAACGAATCCTCTTGCAACATTATAAGCTGCTTTTAATCTGGTACTATTCTTAACTAATAAGCCACACTTGTGTCTTTCTCACTAATTTTTTTTAATGAAATATATTTTTTTGAACATGTTGAATTTTTTTTTATGTATTTTCCTTGTTACTGCCATACCTTTCAGTCTTTTTATTCAATCAACTTTATCCAACTCTCCCCTCATACCTCTAAAATTGGCTTTATGTTTCAAAATGCTTGTTTTGGACTGGTGTATACTGCTACTCAATTAAATTATCACTTTTCCCCGAGAATCTTTTTTGTGAAATTGATTAATTAACTGGTTTTATTATGCCATACTAGATTTTAAAATAGATTTGTCCCTAGTTGATTCAACAACATTGTGTTCTAGGAACCCATATTACAAACTGCTCTTCCAGATTACTGTTGCCAATTTGATTTGACCAGTCTATTGAAGATTGAAGTTCCCATGATTATTGAACACAACTTCTGAAATATCCAAATCTTTACTATGTATTGCATTAATGATTGAAATTAAGTGGAATACAAATTTTAACCTATTAATTATGAAGTTAACATTTGAATCAGAATTTTTGACATAATTTATTTTTATTTTTCTGAAATCCTTCACTCTTCTCTTTCCTTTTCTTCTTCTTTTTCCTTCCTCCACAGGAAATGTTCTACAGGCATCCTTGGTTCAATTACATTTAGTGTAGCAGGGATGGGTAGAGGGAGAATTTATTTGTTTGCAGACTGTAAGAATGTGCATACTGAAATCTTCAGTTGAGAAGGCGTTGTTGCACAGATGTTCACAAGGCTACTTAATACATTGTTCATTACAGCTAGGATTTGAGATTCCTATTCACACACAATCTAAAGTAAAACAAAACAGAAAATGATGGAAAACTCACAGGTCTGACAGCATTTGTGGAGAGAAAATAGAGCTAAGGTGTCAATCTAAAATAGTAACTTTCACCCAATAATATATCTGTCGAATTAGAGCAGATTGGAGAGGGAGGCATTTCCAAAAGATTAATAAAATTAGGTGATATATTGCAGTTATTTACTATGTTTATTTTCATAATAACAACTTTATAACTTGCACCTTGACAACTTCAGCTTCATTTCATTAATTGCTTTAAACTAATACAAAATATATCACTCCTTACTAAATTCAACCAAGCACAGATATCAGATACCTGTCATAGAACCTTTGTTGAATTTAATAAGAAGAGAAATGTTATACTTTGCATTAGTTAAAAATAGTTCATTAAGTGAAGCTGTGATGTAGTCAGGGTTCAATACATAAAGTTGTCATTATGGAAAAAAAGACTCAGTAAATAACTGCAATATGCCCGCTAATTTTAATTTCATATTCTGATTGCAGAATATAACTAGTATATACAACTAGTGTTCTTTTAAATTGTATAATTCAGGAAAAGATGTTTCTCTTATCCATTTTGAGAGGGACAATGCTGTTTCAGACCATAAAACTATATCAATAAAGATTTGCAGGCCCAAATTTACTTTCTACCAATTTTTAGAATTAAAGCATAGTAGTTTTAAAGATTATGATCTAATTCCATCTAATGCTACAAATGCTACAAAAACAACAAAAATTGGCAGGTTTATCCTTTCTCATTTTTGAAAGAACGTTTGCATTATCTTGTGAATTTTGTAATAACGGTTTGGCTAACTTGCTGTGTACATTAATTTTAAAAATCATATCCCTTATTGCTAATTGTCATAGCATCCCCCACTTGATGGTCCTGCTGTCAACAAATCCATGCATAATTTTGCTCTGAAATGTGTATCTTCTTCACAACCCCCCCCACACACATATATATACAGACATACAAAATAACACAGTAAATGTCACTTTTGATGTAGTACGTACCTCCAGGTGATGCATGGGATGATGAAATTCTAATATAAGAATATAAGAAAGGAAGCTTCCTACTCTAAATCTGCAACAAAGAAAGAGCCTGTGGAGAGGGTGGTTGTGCATTGCAGAGAAGTGTAAGCAATAAATGAGTGAGTTGCATTGTGACTGTATCTGACAGTTGATAGATTAGAGGGCTTGCTTATTATGATTGAAGAGGTATGGTTAGCCTGCTGGGCTTTGCCAGTCTTTTCACTATTTGTGAAGTGTTTTTGCATCCTGTCGTAAAATGTTACAACCCTGCTTTATTGGTAGGACCAATATAAAGCTAAGAGGAAGTAAGACTCATTTGCAGTGTGGGAAGCACACCTTACTGATCAGTAGCTGGATGTTCATTTGCATTTTTTTATGGCAATGCATGTTTACAACAAATATATTTTGCTTGATTATGATTTCAAATGTTTTCTTCTGACAAATGATTCCATTTGTGAATATACCATAATTGAATCCTCTCTATTAGGACGTCTTATACAAGTCATAAAAGAGATAAGAAGTGTGTTTGAATATGGGCTTTTTGTTGAAGGAAGCCATAAATTGCCATCTGCAAGTTTTGAAATGATAGCTTGAATAACTTTCAGGTCTAAACTTGCTACAGAAGTCCCAACTGATAAAACACCATCATTGAAACCAATCTGAGTATAACCTTTTGACCAAGAAAAATGTTAGAATACATATATATTTGGTTGGAATTTTTACACAAAGTGATGAGCCTTTGCATTGTGCCCCTTCAAAGACCAATGGAAGTAATTGTATGATTTTATTTGAAATATTTTTACTTGTATTCACTATGCTGTAGCATGATATTTATTTCAATGTTAACATTTTAGTATTTAGTAACAGTTTTTAATCTTATGAACTATTTTGAAACTTTTCCTGAGATGCATTTCTACCTATTGAAGCATTTGACTAATTACTTACCTAATTTTAAAAATCTATTGCTTCATATACACAAAATTGATGATCAGTCTTCAGTTTTTGACTGTTAGAATAATGAAAGTGTGTTTATGTCTTTCCACTTGTACATACTAAGTGACCTTGCAGATAAGGGGCAATGAGTCTTCATGAGTGGCTTCTTGGAATCTTTTGGTTGCTTTTTAAAAACTGCTAATAATTATCCATACACTGTCTACTGAAGCATGTAATTTCCTGACATCTCTGAGTTGGATGTGGGGGTACCCCAACAATGTGCTGGGAAATCCCTCTTGAAAGTTCCAGGAAACGCTTTGTGTGACAATTCTCCAGAAGCACTACCTTTCCCTGGACAATTGCAATGGGAACCATATGACAAAGCGACTGAAAATGGGTCTTTTTAGATGGATCTGCCAGTTTTACACCTAAAAGAGTTAGACCATCCCCCCGCTCACTCCCCCACTCCGGCTTGCCTCCTGATGTAGATCTGACAAAGTCCTAGGCCCCCCCACATTCCATACAATCACCTGGACACTTACTTTCTCCCTGGCCTATCAGTTTCACTGGGCTCTTCAAACCTTCCTGTTTCCCAGCAGCCAGTTTAGTAAGAAATGGGAGTGGTCTCACTGCAGTTGCATCACACTGTGGTCTGCAGGGACCAAATGACTCCAGCAATCAGAGGTTTGGTTGAAGCTTTCCAGAGCAGGTCAGTGCTCTTTAATCTCGTGTAATTCCAGCAGGACATCACTTTACGCCACTGGGTGGAAGTTTCAGCCTGTCGAGACAAAAAGACTTTCCATTCTTAAATCTGAATATTGTAAATTATCAAACAATTGAAGATTATTGTAGAAAATGGAGCCCATTGGAGTCCAATAAGCCAAAAGTAGAGAAGAAAAGTCAAATTAACAATTGTTGCTATATTTTCTTTTCTGCTTTTTGAAATTTGTAGGGAAAGCAGACAAAATTAGGAAATAAAATGGAGTGGACATTTTAAATACTATTTTTACTTGGGCTGTTTTCCTTTGATTTCAGAGCAACTTCAAAGAAGTGATAGAAGTATGTTTAATATGAGATCAGCACAAATTTCTCCTTTAGTTTGGAGTTACTTGATCTACAGTGATATCTTATTTGAATTTTACTTTTGCGGTGAATGTTACCTATTCATTCCATGGTATCTGAATAGATACATAAGCATACGTGTATGCGTACATACCCCTTTAGTTTGATCTCCTGTTACAATACTGCCATCTGTCAAATGCTCATTTGTTAACTTGATTTACAATCTGCCTTTGCTACAACTTTTGCTTTTGCTCTGTTGCTTTCTTTTGTTCCAGGTGGCTCCAGAGGAGTATAAGACAAGCATTGGTCGAGTAAATGGATGCTTAAAGAAAAATCTTCCCATCAATGTGAAATGGCTTCTGTGTGGTTGTCTTTGTTGCTGTTGTACCTTGGGTTGCAGCCTGTGGCCTGTCATCTGTCTTAACAAAAGAGTAAGTACTTTAATTAGACCATTTGTACACATGATTAGAATAAATGGGACTATTGGTAGTTGTTGCAAATTTTAGAATTAGGGCCAGTCTTGAAACCAGTTTCTTTAATCTCATTTCTGTCATTCTCATGAAGACATTAATTTTTTACTGTTACACAAATGCAAGAGGTTGTCATCTCCCTTTGGTAATGTGTGATCTTTGGTAAGTATCGACAGGCAATTCAATTAGGAAGTATTATAGTTGAGGATATTTCTCTCCATACATATCTTTCAGCAATTGCTTAATGAAAACATTGAAGGTACTTTAAATTTTAAAAATAACAATGCTATTTCACGCATTCTTTGGATTTAATTACTTAAGTTTTAAACAAGAGATTGCAAGGTGAATGTCCTAGCCTCAACAGTATGCATTTATATCGCACCCTTAAAGTAGCAAAGCATCTAAGACATTTCAGAGTATGATTAGCAATAAATATTTTTTAGCTTGCCACAAAGAGAGATATCGAGACAGATAACCAGAAATTTGATCAAACAGTTGGGTTGTTTTTTAGGAGCATCTTAAAGAATGAGAGGGAAGTGGAGATGTGGAAATGTTTAGGGAGGGTAGGAAGCACTTTTGAGAGTCAGTGTAGACCCAGTGGGCTGAATGGCCTCCTTATGTATTGTAGAGACTCTGAATAGGGACTTGAACCCTAATCATTTGTCTCTTAAAATTGTGTTGCTATAAAATGAGCAAAGCTGACAAGACAGCCAGAAATCTTGTTTCACTTTTGGAAACTAATTTCAACAGCCCTTGGATTGTCTTAGACAAAATGCATTTCAGCATCAGTTCAGAGGATGCACTCTTTACTCAGAAAATTCTTTGCGAGAGATATGTTTCCCATTAATAAAATTATAGCATCATTATTGAAGTAAATCTGACTACCACACTACTACAATGCCAAGTATTTTAAATTCATAACATAGAATTTTAACCATTTTCAGAATATGGACTTTTTTTTTGCATAAAACCATCTTGGTCTGTCAGCCGTACGCACCTGTAATTGCTGTGCCCAAGTTAATATTTAATATAACTGACAGGAGAGTGGAGTTTATTTGCCCTTGCTACATAAAAAGAAAAGAGAATTTATGAAAAAATAGAGGAGTTTCTAAAAATAATTAGCATCTAAGCTTTGATTTTAAAATTGTGTATTTTCAAAATTGCAATAGAATTTTATCAACTTTAGTTTTAATATTTTACATTTAAATCATCATTTCATTTTTGAAAGTTGTGAATTGTTTATTGTACATTCATATGTTTAGTAATCAACAAAGTATTACTAAGATAAAGGCAAAATGTTGTGGATGACTAAGGGTCATCCTGACTTGAAACACTGACCTATTCTCTTTCCACAGGTGCTGTCAGATCTGCTAAGATTTTCCAGCATTTTCTGTTTTTCTGGTTGGAGTGTTACTAAGATTTGGGGATTTTACTATTGAATGCAATTGCCAATCTGAATGTAGTTTACAAAGCATTTTTCATGGACTCATAGTTGCAGTAACTCTGATACTGACTTATTAAAAGTTGAATCAAATATAATGAATGTGCTAAGTGTCCATTTGTTTTTATGGACCATGGGAAATTTGCCAGAGCTAGTAAATAATTTGATATAGCAGCACTGCTTCCAAGATACAAAGTCTGTGCCCTCCAACATTCATGTCTTTGTACAATTCTGTTGCCCAAGATCCCAATCTTATGTCTAAAAATCACATTACAGATCCTGATTTTCCATAAAGGAGAAGAATACAATACACCATATTTTTTCTATGCTGTAATTTTAAGGTGCTGAAATGCTCAACTGACAGAGCAAATGTGGTTGGATGTAGAATAATTAGTAATATATCACTTTAAAATCAGGCTGAATTGCTGAAAATATAATGAAAAGGTTATTTGTGTGACAAGGCTTGCAGTTTCCACAGACTAGGGTTCACTCTCATTGACTCACCCATTTCCTGAGAGAAAGCTCTGCAGAGATATTACCTGGTCCCCCATAAGCAACCCTTGTTATCTGACATGATGTAATGCTCTCTCATAGCTTTACCCACTGGCACTCTTCCAAATAACATGGACTATGAAGTGTTTGATCATCTCAATCTGGTTATCCCATTAATCTCTGATTCCATTTCTAATCCTAATGCGGCACAGTGGTTTAGTATCGATGCCTCTCAGCACCAGGCGCCTTGAAATTCCTGGTTCAATTCCTGGCTTGGGTCACTGTCTGTGTGGAGTTTGTACTTTCACCTCGTATCCGCATGGATTTTCTCCCACACTCCAAAGATATGCATGTTAGATTGATTGGCCACGGAAATTTGCTCTTTAGTGTCAAGGGGACTACTAGGATAAATATGTGGGGTTATGAGGATAGGGCTGGGCTGGGATTGTGGCCAGTGCAGATTCAATGGGCCAAATGACTCCTTCTGTACTGTAGCGATTCTATGATTCTAACCAGACTTCCCCTCCGTTTTGCTCCTTTTTGTTGTTTTTCACAACAACTGTTACTGCTGAGGTTGTTGCTAAATTCAGGCATCCAAGCTGGCCACAAATTTTGCAGATACCCACTAGCAAGGGGCTACAGATGATATAAATATTTGGATCATGGTACATCCCTTATTCAGAGCAAATAAGGAAATTAACAATAATTTGTGTTTTTTTTTAATTCATTCAAGGGATGTTGGTTTTACTGATTACGCCAGCATTAATTGCCCAAGCCTAATAGTGCTTGAGAAGGTGGTGGTGAGTTGCCTTCTGAAACCATTGTACTCCATGTGGGTGGGTACGTCCATAGTGCTGTTAGAGAAGGAGTTTCAGGATTTTAACACCATGACACCAATGGAAAAACAATATGTTTCCAAATCAGGATGGGGAGTAGCTTAGAGGGGAGCTTCCAAGTGGTGGTGTTCCCATTATTCTGCTGCTTTTGTTCTTCTAACTCAAACTTTGTGGGTTTGGAGGGTGCCAGGTATGCTGTGGTGAGCTTCTGACGAAGAGGAAAATCTCAATCTTGAGTTTACTATCAAATAAATCAGTTGGACTTAAATCTGGTGTTGTCAGACTTCTTACTGTGTTTACCCCAGTCCAACGCTGGCATCTCCACATCAGAGCTTCTGTGGTGCATGTTATGGATGATGTCGACTGCTGCTACTGTGTGTCAGTGATGGAGGTGATGAATGTTGTGCATGATGTGCCAATCAAACAGGCTACTTTGTGCTGGATTGTGTTGAGTTTTCTGAGTGTTGTTGGAGCTGTGTTCATCTGCAAAAGTGAAGAGTATTCCATCACACTTCTGACTTGTGCATTGTAGATTGTGGACAGGCTTTGGATAATCAGATGAGTTCCTCACCATGGGATTTCTCACCTCTCACCTGCTGTTGAAATTGGAGTATTTATATGGCTAGTCCTGATTAGTTTCTGGTCAATGGGAATGCCAGGGATATTTTTGGAATACAAGAGGTAGCCAAAGAGAGGGGACAAAGATGAATATGAAATTAGGGTTGAGTTATTGGAAATTAGTATATTTGCACAATTCAATTTGACTAATCTAGTAATCTGCACTCAATATTTTAAAAGCATCATTCCACTATAAGTGGACTTAAGGAAAGAGACTACCCTTTGTTGCTGTTGCCATTTTTTTCTTGTTTTGGAATTAGTAGATTTTTGGCCATTGATAATTAGCTATGCAAATCTTCTGGGAGCAATTCTCCCATCCTACTGTGCTGCCTTTGTAGTGCAACAAATTAGGAGACTCGAGGGGAGGCTGTTTTGCGGACTCCCTGCTGGGTACCACAGCCTCTGTGAGTGTCCAGTTGCCAGGTTTCCGGCACTACATAATTTATTTAAATTACTATTTCCATGCTATTTAACTATGATTAAAGTTTATTTATTAATCACAAGTAAGGCTTACATTACATTGCAATGAAGTTACTGTGAAACTTCCCTAGTCGCCCCACTCTGGCGACTAGGAGTATGGGTTAATGCACCTCAGACTCCGTGGGAAGAAACTGGAACACAAGGAGGAAACCCACACAGACACAGGGTAAATGTGCAAACTCCACACAGACGGTGACCCAAGCCGTGAATCGAACCAAAGTCGCTGGCACTGTGGGGCAGAAGTGCTAATCACCGTCCCACTATGCTGCTCATTAGCGGGCCCAGGACTGAATCATGTGCCCTCCCCCAACCCAACCAGTAGTGGTTCATTTGAGTAGGGTTTTATAATTCCTGGATGGTCCCCTCCACTGGATTGAGGGGGGGACCATTAAGGGCCCCCCAGAGAGTCAGGTGCTGGGGAGTGCTAAGTAAACATTGCCACCTTGGCAGTGCCAACCTGGCCCTCTGGTACTAAGGTGCAAAATAGCAATGCGCAAGGTTGGGGGGGAGGGGGGGGGGGGGACTTGACACTGCCCACTGCGTGTCGGGCAGTGCCAAGGGAGTGGGACCTAATGGGGCAGGACCTGATGGAGAGGCAGGGTTTTTAGGAGAGGTGATCAGTGGGTGTGATGCAGCCACACTGAGTGACAGAGGGAGGAAGGCCAATGATTGGGAGAGATATATATCAGGAGGCTGAGGCTGCTGGGGGGGTGATGTGGAAGCTGGAAGTTGAGGCAGGCTGGATGGGAGTTTGAGGCTGGCAGGATATGTTTGGGGTGCCAGTGATCAGGCTATGTGGGAGTCCATGGGCCAGCGAGGTGGGAATTGCAGGGCTGTCCAGCAATCAGAAGGTCAGCAGTGCATGGCTACTGAGCATATGCTGAGGTTAGGGCTGACAAATTGGCACAAGAGCAGTAGCCTGCTCAGTGCTTCTGCTGCTGGCCTGTCCAGGGATATAAGGCCTGCCCAATGAATTTCAATGGGATTCACGCTAGTGCATTCTGCAGTGCACAGAGTATGGGGGATTCATTTTGAAACTCCCACTGAAGAAACCAGTGTGATTTACTCCAGTTTTTACACAAATTCACCACTTTTTTGGGAAAATCATTTCTTCCGTCTTTAATGCTGGCACTTTTTTTTTGCAGGCCTAGGTCTGCAATGGTATGTAATAAGCTGTTACACCTGATCGACTATTAATAATTGAAAGTATCAGCAGAATTGAATGCCAGCCCCCTTGTGCGGCATGTATTATAAATGAAATGTTTGGTTTGTTCTATTTCTCAATGCTAAGTCTACACACTACACAATTTTTTCGAAGATCTTCCAGCAGACCATGTTATGTGGCAAATTGTCTTTCTTTTAGTGAACCACCATGGCCCTGAATTCATTGTTGTTTTATAAGTGCACCAGATATAGGAAAAAGTTATAATGGTGCTTGCATTTATATTTATCTGTTGCTCAGAATGACAAGAAAACATTGCAGTGCCATTTTGTAATTCTTCACCATGTCGTCCATTTGGTAGCAGGCAATATTTAAACTTCTGTGCCTGCCCATTGGTTTCCTGTAATCCCATAATGGGATAATGGTGGTACTAACCCATATGTCCTATCACTTGATACGTACTTTTAATTTTCTTAATTCTGAATCATAAAATTTAGGTTAAAAGTTAGGTCTTTATATATGGTTTTTATATAAACAGGTTCCAATCTCTTCAGAGGTTGCTGATTAAGCAAATAAAGTTAGAATAGTTTGTAATAGGCTACCTTTTATACTGGTAGTCACAAGTCCACAATGCAAAGTGATAAAATGTTTCATGTCATTTAAATGTTCCATCTTATCAAATATCTTGCAACTTTATTGTGGAAATACTTAGCTTTTTAAGTACAACGCCAAGATAAAATCTTTCATTTAATGTTTTTCAGACTAGGAGATCAATACAAAAGCTGTTAGAATGGGAAAACAACAGATTGTATCACAAGGTGAGAAAATTGATTATTTCTTTGTATGTGAAGTGCATATTGTAGTTTATGATTTGGCAAAAACTGTACTCGCGAAGATTCTGAACAAAGTCAGATGTTTTCAAGCAGTAATTCCACACGATGGCGCTATATTTTATTTGCACCTGAATATGTTTATACCTTGACCTACAAGAATCCAAATGGTTATAACACAGAATGCCATTTGGACTATTGTGTGGATTCTGGCTCTCTGCAAGAACAACTTGGCAAGTTTTGCTGTCTTTTTCATGTAGCCCTGAGCGTTATTTTTGCATTTGAGTGGTTCACCAATTCCCTTTTGAAAGCCATGATTTCAATCTTTCAGTTAAATCCTTAAAAGCTATTATTCTTTGTACTTTCTAGACTGCCCCAGTTATGCAGTTCAAAATTCCCACATTGCTTTAAGAGAGCATTCTGTCATCTTCACTTAATTTGATTGCAAATCAATAACATTATTAAGGAGATTTGTTTTAGGAGAGAGAAGATGAAAACTTACCTGTAGAAAGAATGCCATTACCACGTTGATGTAAATAAGCTCAGTTGCATGGTCAACTATCCCAAAATCCTGTTTGAATCTGTCCAGTGCAGAATTCACCACTTTCGTGGCGTTGAAATGGCTAACTTAAGACACAAATTTCATCCTGTATGACCAAGACTATAATGTATAATTCCTGCTTGGTCTTAATCCTACTTTTGCAATCTCCTGCAGACTTACTTTTAATCCAGCAATTCTGGCCTGCTGGGAATTGACCTCGCTTGTTTGCATTGTTGGTAGAATTTTTAGCTGTCTAATCACACTCTAGAACTTCCTCCCTAATTCACAATATCTCTCTCCTTGCCTGTCCTCCTTTACAAACCATCCAAAAACCATCTTTTTGTTGTAGCCTTACATGACCTTTTGATCTCCATCCCATTGGGCTGGAATTTTTATTATTGGACTGGAGATGAAAGGCACAAGCAAATATTACAGAATGTTGTCAGGAAGGCTCCTCAACACAGCCTCACTGGCAGATCATTTTCCCAGTTTGAAGGGGGTGGGAGGAGTGGGGGGTGGAAACAGCAGCAGCTTGGCCACCCACTGACCTGAGGTGAGTGACTAAATAATTCAAAGGCCAATTTATGCCCATTTGTCTAGTCAGTGGTGGTGCAGCACCCATGGAGGTGGCCTCCCAATGGTATGTTAGGTTGGAGTGAGGATTTAATTTCTAGAGCCTTCAGACTTTGAAGAGGGGGAGCCTCTTCAGTGTCACCATTGGAGGAGTTTCCCCTTCAGCTACTGGCACTAGCTTAATGGACCCTTGCACAGAAATAAAATTTTCATCATTCTTGTGAAGGTAGCCTCTTAATTGGCAACCACTGGAAAGACTGACATCAGATTCCCACTATCCTCTACATGGCATAATGCTCATGTAAGTTCTGAAATCAAGATCTGCCTCATTCCAGAAAAACCCAAGTCATGCTTTCTTCTCAAAGAATAAAGAACAAAACAGCACGGGAAACAGGCCCTTCGGCCCAACGAGCCCGCACCGCCACCCCGATGTTCCCACCTCTACCCGCGATCCCTGTCCATGTTTATAGATCTATGGATTAAAAACCAATTTGAGACAATTTAGGGAGAATTTGTTTTGCCAATTAGCCTAAGAGCACATCTTTGGGATGTGGGAGGAAACCGGAGCACCCGGAGAAAACCCACGCAAGCACGGGGAGAATGCGCAAACTCCCACAGACACAGGCCCAATCCATGTATCTGCACAGCACAGCGATAGTCACTGAGCTGTCGTGTTGCCCATCAAATGGTCCAGGTCAAGTGTACACTAATGACGTGAAGCACTGGGATACTCTCGAAAAAGATCCAAGAGCAGTCCTCTCACGACCCATCGCATGTATGCCCCTCATTAGACAACAAAGTGGACCAAAGCATCTGTAGGATAAAAGCAAGTACATCAATATCATCATCTATTTACACACTTCCCAGGGACTTCCTAGGCTCGTGATCCCTATTTTAAATCAGTTTTCTATACCCCTCCATTCCCATTCTGTTCATGTGCCCATCTAAGTATTTCTTAAATAACTCCAGAGTACCTGCCTCCACCACTTTACTTGGCAGTGCATTCCATACCCCCACCACCCCCTGTGTGAAAAAACTCCCTCTAGCATCCAAATTATACCTTACCTCCCTCACCCTAAGCCTGTGACCCCTCATGCTATTTGAGTCCATCCTAGGAAAAAGCTTAACCCTGTTTACTCTACTTATCCCCTTCATAATCTTGTACACCTCTATCAGATCTCCTCTAAGTCTACGTCTTTCTAAGGAAAACAGTCCCAATTTGCCTAATCTCTCTTCGTAACTCAGACCTTCCATACCAGGCAGCATTCTGGTAAACCTCCACTGCACTCTCTCCAGAGTCTCCACGTCCTTCCGGTAGTAAGGCGACCAGAACTGGACGCAGTATTCCAAATGAGGTCTAACCAGTGTTTTATACAACTGCAATATTAAAGGCCAGCTCTTGTACTCTGTACTCCTTCCTGTAAAGGCTAGCATACTATATGCTTTCTTCACAACCTTCTCCACTTGCTCTGCCTTGTTCACCTGCACCCCCAGTTCCCTCAGTGTTTCTATACTCTTAATAGGTCTACCCTTTATCATGTACCTCCCCCCTACATTCTTTTTCCCGAAAAGCATCACCTCACATTTATCAGGATACTCTCTGTTCCTCTTTCCATAAAGCATCCTACGATGCTCCCAATATTGCTACATTAACAAAAGATGTTCTTCACCTGAATATTTGTTGAATGTGCAGAGGTGGAAAAAGAATAGTATTGGCACCATTGCCTAATAGCAATACAGGTTAAATTGTCACTTGTAGCCGAGACAAGTGAGTAATAAGGCTGAATAAATACTTTCAGATAAAGGAAGATGTTTTAGCTGTGGTGTTATTGGAGCTTTTACAGCGTTTTTGTAGAGAAATATTCAAATTATTCTTTGAAGATGAAACTTTTGACTTGCATTAGGATGTTTTTTAAGGGAGAGTTTTATTTGTCTTCAGCTAAATATGTCTTTCTTGTTTTGGGATTAGCTTGGTTTGCACTGGAAGTTAAGTAAAAGGAAATGTGAGTCCAGTAACATGATGGAATATGTAAGTGAACTTTCATTTTG
Organism: Sphyrna mokarran; assembly: GCA_024679065.1. Lineage (NCBI taxonomy): Eukaryota > Metazoa > Chordata > Chondrichthyes > Carcharhiniformes > Carcharhinidae > Sphyrna > Sphyrna mokarran. Next base: position 76,176,318 of record JAGIQG010000004.1, on the reverse strand, counting down.
ATAACCTTGTTATAAAGCTTTTTTTTGCTTCCCCAATTTTCTCCCTTTCTCCTCTGAAGACACTGATTCTTATTGGAACTTAATTTAATGGCACTGCCTGTGACCAATCTTCATGTTGATTCTTGCTGGTGAATGTTTGCAGACATAACCCGCATAAACATTTTCCTGCAAGAACAGTTGGAAACTGAGCAAGAGTGGGAAGATTTGCAGATTCTTTTATTTTCATCAAGGTCACCATAATTGTGGCTCTAATTGAAATTAGCTCATCAGCAGCACACCTGGAATTGAAATGAAAAGAAGTATGCTGGTCACCTCCGTTTGTCCGAATCTTAGTGGCTCGCTCAAGATCAGCTTCTTTAGAAATCTGAGACGAGTTGCCTTTCTGTCTTATGGGACGTCTTGTGGCTCAGTCACATGAATTTCCATGGCAGAAGCTCATGACCCCGAGGAATCGAGGGACTGCTGACAATGGTTTGGAGCAAAGTCTATCTTTTTTGATTTAAATAGGGCAACATGCTGGAACACAAGTGCTATTTTTTGTTTTGTTTATTGGTTGAGCTAGCATTTATATAATTCCACCCTTACTTATCTAGGTGAACTTATTTCTACACTGAAAGTATTTTACTTGTTTCTCCTGAAAGTTTCTATGGAGTGCAGAATAAGGATCTAAATGTTAAACAGTATTTGATATGACACAAACAAGTAACTTATCTTGTTTTTTTACAGGTAATACTAATAGAATTCTTACCAAAATTTCCTATATTCCGACCGGATTGAAAAAAAGCCCAACTGTCGAAGTAACAGCATATCATTCCTGCCTTTAGTGCCTTGTAGATATCTGAACAGATGACTGCCAATACACCTGTTTTAACAGTAATCTACTGTAGTGAGTGTCAATACCTTTATAATCTATTTTCTTTCTTTCACAAAGCACATTTTGCACATGTATTATTTTCTCTTTCTCTGAAGTGTTGCACTCAATCTGTTATCCCATTCACTTATTGAATGTGGAGATGTTCACTTTGAAAGAACTCAAATCTTGTATATAGTGCTTCAATCCATATTGTACAGCGTGGTTATTTTAATGTTTACAGATGTAATGTTACTTTACTACACCCCAAGAACCTAGAAATATGGAAGGACTTTGTGTATTTCTGTGCAGATTTTAGTCGGTATACTATATAATGAGATTAGCAATGCAACTGGAAGAGGAAGTGCCTTTTATTATATAGGAACAATTATTTCCATTGAAGTAAAAGATCAAGTCTAATATACTCTGCATGAGAAAAATGATTAAGAAAGTGAATTAGATAAAGAATAATACCTCTGCAATAGAGCTACTGAATTTGAGTATTCTGATCATTATTACCATCAACAGTAAATGATAAATTTTATTCTATAAATCACAAAGCATAACATTGAATGTTATATTTTCATTATGGATGAAGGGTAAAATGAATGGAAGAATTAATGTCTCATGCCTTTTCTTTTAGTAACTTGCACTTTTTGCATATAAATAATTACAGTAGTATAATCCCAAAAGATTGTTTGCAACTTAAGAGGAACAGGACATTTGAGGATTTTATGAATCTTCAATGCATATACCTACCAGACCTGTATTGCATTATGTAACAATTTTTGGGGAGTTACTGTGGATAGCTATTTAAGACTAGAAGACAGAAAACGCCTTCTGGTGCACTGAAATTGGTCTCTCTAGTACCCAAACTCAATCATGTTGCAGAATCCAGCTACATTTTTAATGACCTAATATATTTGGCTTGACTACCCTTTCTGGTAAATTATTGCAAGCATTTGATCCTTTAAAGAACTTCCTAATATCCGTTTTAAATTTTTTACTTTAGTGTCTCTCCCCTGGTTTATCTTAATATCCTTTGTTGTACCCTTTTCATGTATTTTGTTTCTTTAACCTTAACCCATATTTTAATTTAATATTTCCTGTTTCAGAGTGGATTTTTTTAAATTTTGGAACTTTTAAGAATCAATCAAACATATAAATTTGTCACGTGGATTTTAACAGTTGTTATTTAAATTGAGTACAATAGGTCCATTGATGTGGCGAAAGTGCCAAATTAACTAAATTGTTTACTTTTGGAAGTAGTTGCCTAAGCCTCTGTAATCATCTACACGTTTGCCTGAAGATCAGGATTGACAGATCTCAAGATAATTTTGAATAACTTCAAGATAATTCAAGTATATGGATTATCACTTTGCCCAACCAATTTGATCTAGATTATTTAGCAGTAACTTCTAAAATTATGAGAAAATAATTATTAGATAAAAGAGCTGCCAAGAGCAATAATCATGTTGATTACCGTATGACTAATTATATCCATTTTTTAAAAAAAGAACCACCTCCCCTCCTGCCTTGTGCATTCGCTCACTTTAATTCGGGTGGGTCATTTATCTATTTTGAGGTGAGATATTTAAAAACTGTCTAATTGCATCAGTGTTGCTAAAGTGATAGTAGGAAAGAGATAATTGCTAGGTTGCATTGAGGTAAAATTTATTTCACCTCAGATATGTAAAAACTGATCAGATATCATTTGTTTAGCTTGCTAAATCACTGTATTGGCTTGATGATTTTGTAATACAGTTTCCCACATACTTATTTATAATTAAAAAGAGTGCTGGAAAACCTCAGCAGGTTTGCTGCATCTGTGCAGAGAGAAACAGTCGATCTTTTGCTTCTAATATGACTCTCTTTAGACTGACTAAAAATCATTTTGGACTTGAAACATGAAGATTTTCTCTCTCCACATTCCAGCAGACCTACCGAGTTGTTCCAGTACTTTGTTTTTATTTCAGGTCTACAGCATCTGCAGTATTTTGCTTTTAATATTACTGACTTTTTACGTTGCCTATTTTTAACCATAATTGTGTTCTTTACGAAATTTTTACATAGAAAGGTATTATAAGATATTCATTTGAAAGTTTCACAACATAGCTTTTGAACACTCATATTTCTACACATCCTTTTAAATCTATACAGTTAAATTTGAATGTTGCTAGTACAGGTTCCAACATGGAGGTGAATGTTCTCTAATTTTTGAGTAACATTTTTCATGGTTTTTATTTAATGTAATTTTTTTGTTTATTTGAAAGTGCCGCAAATTGGTCTTGTAAACTGCAGAAAAACAAAATTTTAAATGCAGATTTATGCTGTTTGGGAGCACTTTCTTCAAAACTGCTTGTTGCTTGTGAATGAAGCAATTGTAAAATTGAGCCAATACTTAGGACTACAATGTGGTTGCATGATAGATTATACACAATTGTAAATTACATCAAAAGTTAAAGCAATTATTTGCTGGCAACACTGAAGAATGTAGAATGCACATTTCACTACATGTGATTAATTAATTTTAGTAGGTTATTTGCCAGATTAAAAGATCCTTTATCAAGTGAAGCATGTTTTAAGTAGGTATTCAAAGTGATCCCAGCAGAAGAAAGTAAATTAATTCAAACATTTTTATTTGAATAAAGGAGAAAATTTTGCAAATGTTCACCATAGTTGCATAATATTTGTTGGTTGAGTTATCAGACATGGGCTGGGGAAAGAGAAGAAGTCAACCATAAATGTTCAGATATAGAATTCAATTTATTATTGTACCATCTAGGCTTTGTACTGTATTCCAGTTACATGATCTGAACCATATTGAGCCTTTTGAATGTGCTGTAGACCAATGGCTAACCACATTGATAAATATCAGTGTTTTATGAAATCTTTTCAAAAGTATTGGCCTAGCCAGTAAAAATGCTGTACTTCATCGGAGTTGTATCAAGTGCTAGAAATTCTTAACGTGTCAATAATTCAAACAGTTGTGTTGCCATTGTTTAAGTTTTTGCCATTTGAAGTATCTGATTCTCTTTCTTCTCTTCCTCACCCCCTCTCAAAATCTTTTGTCATAATTAAGCTTACTGTTGACTGTTTTGTGTATCTATAAAATGTACTACTTTCCATCCTACAAGGTCATTTATGAACATGTATAAATAAAATGAGTTTTAAGTACAGTGTTGTGTTTTAATTTCCTCCACATTCTCCACCCCTTGAATTTTCAATTAAAATCATCACGGATTCATTAATCTCCTTACAACAATAACAAAATCAACAATTTTAATTTTGCAAAGGTGGTAATGTTGGAATGGATCACTTGAAAGCTTGCCAATTAATTTTTGATTCATTTTACCCAGAGTCTTGCAATGTTTTATCCTTTGAAGAGTATAGTGATAGTTGGACTCCTCACTGTATTCTAGATGAATGTTACATTAGAAAAAGTTAGAAACAGACTAGCTGGTTGTTGACGCATAGCTATTTATGAGAGCTTGCTGTGCCCAATTGTACGACATTTCCTGCATTACAACTGCAATTTCATAAAAAATAAGAACTTTGTTGGCAGTGAAGTGCTTTGATACATCCTGTGATTATGAAAGACACTATGTAAATATTTGGGTTTTTTAAGAAACAGGCCATGTTCACCCTTTCCATCATTCCCACAAGGGTGCGCACGCACACACACACCGTGCCGGCTACGATTGCTGTTGCAGGCATAACGGGACCATTCGCCCATATCTCCATTCCTGGATGTCTTCCAGGCCATTACTTGTCTCAGAGTACTATTGTTCCTTGTGTCCATTTGCTTCTGTCATTGTAATTGATGTGAGCTTCCTCCATCAACCTTTCAGTAGTTTTCCTATGTTGCTTAATATTTTAAGTTGTTCTCCTAGAGCATTAAATATTTCACTGAACAACTTTTTTTCCAGTCACTACCCAGATTGCGAACATACCTTTCTATGCATCAAGATGATTTGGTGAAAGAGCATCTGGCATCCTTATCTATGTCATGTTTGGTAAATCTGCTTTTTGTCTGTTCAACAACATCTATTTACCTCATGAAGTACCAAAATAGTGAAAATATTGTACTTCCAACACTACACATGCTTATTAAAAATTTCACTTGGTTTTAATGAAGCAGATTTGTGCTGTGGGCTTGCGTTTTAAAAAAAGCATAGGTTACATAAAAACATAGAAGATAGAAGAAGGCCATTTGGCCCTGTGAGCCTGCTCCCCCACCATTCATTAGGATCATTAGGATGGTTTCCCCATAACTTTTGATTTCATTTGCCCCAAGTGTTATATTCAACTGCCCCTTGAATGCATTCAGTGTTTTGGCATCAACTACTTCCACAGGCTCAACACTGTTTGGGTGAAGAAATATCTCCTCAACTCTGTCCTAAATCGTCCACCCTGAATCCTCAGACAATGACCTCTGGTTCTGGAGTTCCCCGCTATAGGGAACATCCTCCCTGCATCTATCATGTCTAGACCTATTAGAATTTTATAAGTCTTTGAGATTCCACCACCCCCGCCCCCCCTCCCCATCTCAACTCCAGCGAAAACAATCTTAATCTTTCAATCACTTCTTATACATAAGTCCCACTATCCCGGCAATCAGCCTGGTAAAACTTCAGAAAAGGAGACCAAAACTATACACAATACTCTAGGTGTGGCCTCACCAAGGCCCTGCATAGTTGCAACAACATATCCCTGCTCCTGTACTCAAAACCTCTTGCAACGAGAGGGAGATTAATGGTGTCACATTATTAATTAAGAAGGGATGATATTGTGGAAGGGCCCTCAAATAGGGCATTGTGGATAGAGCTTACAATAAATAGGGGGCTTTCACATTGCTTGGCATATATTATAGGCCCTAGTCAGCAGGCAATAGAGGAGCAGGTATGAGGTGTGCAAAAATAATAATAGGAAATAATACAACAGGATTTCAACTTCCCAAAATGAATTGTCTTAGACATAGTGTATAAGAATGTTAAGGGGAAGAGAATAACCAGGGAAAGAGTCGTCGTACTCGGGACCCAAGGGAAAATCTGTGCTTCAAACCATGCTGGGAATTGAATCCATGTCTGGTGCTGTGAGGCAGCAGTGCTAACCCACTAATAATATGTAATTGAACTTAATCCATCAGTTTATTGGTTATGCAGCACTTTTATCATTTTAATCCAAATTCTGCTTAAATGTTATGATTTACTTTGCTTCAAGAGCTAGAATGATGAACATTGGATGGTGGAACTACGTTGTTAAAATACCTTGGCAGTCTTGGGGAAAATGGAAATTATTTCTGAAGTTTTTCCAAACACCTGCAATTTTCATCTGTTAGGCATGCAGTTTACTCAGTAATGCACAAACACAATTCTAATGAGTTCATATATCTTATTTCAACATGCAGATCACTGTATCTCAGACTTAGGACTGCTGAGAGGATTGGGTTTTTAAACCAATCAGATTTATAAAAATTTACATAAAAATCCAATTCCTTCCTCCTATAAAAAATGAGATAGGTAGAGACCAATTGAAGTATATGCTGCTGGAGTATTAAGGACATCTAACACTGTTAAACAACTATTAACATTATGTTCACAAACTACAAATGTATCTTTTGAATATTTTAGCTACATACAATTTTGATAAAATCAAATGTCACGTACTAACATTTTCTAGTTTCTTTAACACCTAGGCCAGTATAATGTAAGTTTTAATTAATATATGCAGTGTGTTTAACCACTTTTTAAAGTCATATGCTAGTTGAAATGAGTATCCTACTACAAAGCAATGCACTGACATCATGCTTTTTATGATTAGACTCTTGGAAATTCTGAGTTGTGCATTACCGAAAGCAGCTGATTCATAATTATGTTTTCTGATTTTATGTCCTCCAGTATTTTGTTGTGCTTATAGATATAAATACTTCAGAAAATGAATTTGCTCCAAGATATATGACAGTTTCATAATGTATGAAAGTTCATTCTTGAGCTGAATTTTAAAACATCTGTTGTAACTAAAAGGCCTTGCAAGCATCAGACAGTGACTGTCTTCAACAAGAGAAAGTCAAACTACTTTCCCTTAGGCAATGATGGTGCTGTTGAATTCTAATCTCCCCACCATCCACAATGTAAAGGTCATGATTGACAAGAAACTTAACTTGACCAGCCACATAAGTACTGAGGCTACAAAAGCAGGTCAGAGGTTGAGAATTCTGCAGTAAGTGACCCAAAGCCTTTTCACAATCTGTATGGCATAATTCAGGAGTGATGGAGTGCTCCCCATTTGGTTGGATGAACGCTGTTCCAACAACACATAAAACTCATCAACATTCAGGCAAAGTATCCTACTCAAGTAATAATTCATCCATCACTTTGAATATTCACTTACTTCAGCATCAATACACTGCATCAAGTACCATTTACAACATATATTGCAAGAACTCTCCAAGGTTTCTTCAATGGAACCTTCCAAACCCAAAATCTCTACATCTTAGAAGGACGTAGTTGACCAGGTCATTCCGTATTTCAGAAAACCACTAATTAAATTCCCTTCCAAGTTGCACACCATTTTGATTCGGAGATATATGACCTGTTCCAGGATTTTGTCCGGGGATATTGAACAAAAGCACTAAGGGTGTACCTTCACCATATGGACTGAAGCAACTCAGGAACATAGAACATAGAACATTACAGCACAGAACAGGCCCTTCGGCCTTCGATGTTGTGCCGACCAAAATAAAAAGCAATGCCCCCTCCAAACTAAACCATTCCCTTCTCTTCCATATACTTATCAATTAACCTCTTAAACGCCACCTAACTTGGCGCATCTACAACAGCTGCAGGCAGGGCATTCCACTCCCTAATCACTCTTTGAGTAAAGAACCTACCTCTGATATCCGTCCTATAACTCATACCCCTTAATTTAAAGCTGTGTCCCCTCGTGCTAGCTTTAAAGGTGGTGGTGCACAAGAGATACACTAAGACGTTCTGAGAAAATGCAAGTCAGCCTACCATCACAAAGTCAAGTGGTAGCCAATATTTCTGTTAGAATCCTCTGACTTGCTGTTTCTCCCCATCATTCCCACCCTTCCTAGCAAGTCAACTTTTAAGTTGTTCCTAAAAATCTGTGACCATTTCTTAGGTTTTGTTTCCTGAATCTTCTATTGTTTCTTCTATTGTTGCATGAAATACCTTGGAACATTTACTATGTTGAAAGAACTATACAATATAAGTACAGGTTGTAGCAGCATATTATGCATGGACTCATTTAATCAATTCTGTAGTTTCTTGAAACCAATATTATTGTCATATGAACACTGAAAACATTAACTCTTCAAAAATTCCAAAACAGCATGAAAGTCACCTCAATTTGTATTCTATAAAATAAAGAGTTTAAGATAAACTAAATTAGCCCTAGTTTACCACCATCTTGTCAGTTCTAAAGTTTGCTTGAGAGTTACATATGATTTCTATTCTACATATCACCTCTCTGAACCAAGACGAAAAGTACTAGATTTCTGGAGTATTTTGATAACTTAAGCAATTCAGTGTAACATTTGGTGACAAAACAATAATCCAGCCATGTATGGATACTGTTTCTTTTAACTTATCAGTACTCTGATCTCCCAAAATACCCCTTACAACTGAACTGTTCCTAAAGCCTCTGCCAACACAATTCTGATCTTGCTGATCTGATTATCTAAGTGGGTTAATAGATGTGGTGAAAATATTGGATTATACTATCTGTCTTTTCCAGCAATCAAGGAACTGATGATCTAGCTCCAATACTGACCAATCTTCTTTATGTAGAAACATAGAAAATAGGAACAGGAGGAGACCAATAGGCCCTCATGCCTATTCTGCCATTCAGTATGATCATGGCTGATCATCCATATCAATAACCTGAAATCGTTCGATCCGTTTCACCTCAAGGGCTATATCCAACAGCTTCTTGAAAACATTCAGGGTGGGATTTTTCAGCCGCACTCACCCCAAGGTTGGAAATTCTCACCTGAAATCTACAGACCTTTGCATGGTCCAGTGCCACCCCTACGATTCCTATGGCAGGCAGAATGGTAAAATTCTGCTCTCGATGTTTTGGCCTTAACTACTCCCTGTGGTAGCAAATTCCACAGGTTGCCTGACCTCTTTCTGGGTGAAGACAATTCTCCTCATCTCTGTCCTAAATGGTCAACCCTTATCCTCAGATTGTGACATCCACCATAGGGAACATCCTCCTTGCGCCTATCTTGTCTGGTACTATTTGAATTTTATAGGTTTCTCTGAACTTAAGCGAATACAATCCTGACCACCACAATCTCCTCATACGTTGGTCCTACCATTTCAGGAATCAATCTGGTAGACATTCTCTGCCACACCTTTAGAGTAAGCACATCCTTCCTCAGATATGGAGACTGAAACTGCATACAATACTCCAAGTGTGGCCTCGCAAAGGCCTTATATAGTTGCAGCAAGGCATTCCTACTCCTGTACTCGAATCATCTTGCTACGAAGGCCTATATACCATTTGCCTTTTTTACTGTCTGCTGAACTTACTTACTGACCTTCAGTGACTGTGTATGATGACACCCATATCTTATTGCATGTTTCCCCCTCCAAATTTATGGCCATTCAAATAGTAATTTGCCTTCCTGTTTTTGCTACCGAAGTGGATAATCTCACTTTTATCCGAATTATATTCTCCTTCAACTCTCCTGCCACCTTCCTCCCCATTGCACTCAGTCCTCTCTCCCATCCCCGACACTACTTCTGGTAAAATACTAGCAGTAGTAGGAAAGAGGCTCCTAACAGCTTCAGTTGGCCCCAGGGGAGAGCTGCCTACCTCATGCACCACCAATGGTGAAATCTAAAGGAGATAGGTAGGGTAGCCACTTCCGCCATTGCAACCAATTCTGTGTTCATTCCCTGCTTGCCAGCCCTCTTCTGGATGAGGGCATTAAAGTTTGGTGTCATGTGATCACAGTCTATGCATTATACCAGTGCGTATCTTTAACCTGGCAGCAATCACAATTCCTTAATTCAGCGGCAAGGGAATAAGATATCTTTGCAAACAGGAGAGGAAAGAGTAAGAGACTGGTGCAATGTCAGGTAATTGGTAGTGCAGTTTTATGAATTAAATGCCACATTAAAGAAAGTTGAACTTCGCCACAAACTGTACAAGGAAGAGAATTAAAAGTGCCTCTTTGAACTGAGTGAAGGGGTTAAAGGAGAACAAAGTGTCAATGAATGGAAGAGCATTAGGGATGTAGAGTTCCTTTTTTTATTCATTTATAGGATATGAGCATCGCTGGCTAGACCAACATTTATTACCTATCCCCAATTGTCCTTGCTGAGTGCTGAGCTGCCATCTTGAGCCGCTACAATGCTGAGGTGTAATACACCCTAACTCTTAATCAGAGTTCCAGGATTTTGACTCAGCGACAGTGAAGGAACAGTTACATACTTCCAAATCAAGGTGGTGAGTGACTTGGAGGGGAACCTCCAGGTGTTGATTCACAGCTATCTGCTGTCCATGTCTTTCTAGATTGTGATGTTTGTGGGTTTGAAAGATGCTGCCTAAGGAGCCTTGGTGAGTTCTTGCAGTGCATTTTGTAGCTGGTGCACACTGCTCCACTGTTTGTTAGTGGCGGCAGGATTGAATGTTCGTGCAGGCTGCTTTGTCCTTGATTGCCTTGAGCTTTTTCAATGTTATTGGAGCAGCATTCATTGAGGCAAGTGGAGAATATTTCATCACACTTCTGACTTATGCCTTGTAGATTGTGGACAGGTTTTGGGGAGTCAGGAGGTGTGTTATTCACCACAAAATTCCTGGTTCCTGATCTACTTTTGTGGGTACAGTGGTTATATGACTAGCCCAGTTCAGTTTCTAGTCAATGGCAACCCCAAGGATGTTAATAGTGGGTGATTCAGTGGGGTAACACCATTGAATGTCATGAAGCGATGGTTAGATTTCTCTTGTTGAAGATGGTCATTGCATAGTGCAAATGTTACTTGTCACTTGTCAGCCCAAGCCTGGATATTGTGCAGATCTTGATGCACTTGAACATGGATTGCTTCAGTATATGAGGAGTCACAAATACTAGGCAAGCCTGACTTGGAAATATGTCACTGTTCCTTCACTGTTACTGAGTCAAAATCCTGGAACTCTGTCCCTAAGAATTAGGATGTATTACACCTCAGCACTGTAGTGGTTCAAGATGGCAGCTCAGTACTACCTTCTCAAGGACAATTAGAGATGGGTAATAAATGTTGGTCTAGCCAGCGATGCTCAAATCCTATAGATGAATAAAAAAAAGAGCTGTGCATCTCTAGTACTCTCCTGTTCATTGACACTTTCTTCCCCTTTAACCTCTTCACTCAGTTCAAAAAGACACTTTTAATTCTCCTCTTTGTGCAGCACCATTGTACAGCATTGTGCAGTCATCAGCGAACATCCTGACTTTTAACCTTATGATGGAAGGAAGGTCATTGATGAAGGAGCTAAATGTTGTTGGACCAAGGACACTACCATGAGGAACTTTTGCAATGATGTCCTGGAAAAGTAAATACATGGAGTTATGGGAATAGGGCCTGGGAGGGATTGTTGTCAGTGTAGATGAGATGAGCTGAATGGCTTCTGTCTGTACTGTAGGGATTCTATGATTCTATAAACTGATATGATTGAAAATACATAACTAAAAGCAGCTTTCTTTGTGCTGGGTATGACTCTAACCAGTGGAGGGTTTTCTTCTCATTGACTCCAGTTTTGCTCGGGCTCCTTGATACCATAGTCGGTCAAATGCTGCCACAATGTCAAGAGCAGTTGCTCTTATCCCTGGCTGTCGATTCTTTTGTTCATGTTTGAACCAAGGCTGTAATGAGGTCACTGGGAGTGGAAAGTGAAACTGGCTGGCTAGAAGGAAAACTGAATACGGTTGACCTCAAATGTTACGCATTTTTCTATAATTTAAAAATCTTTGTGAGTGGAAATGTTAAAGTGGGCATAGCTCACATTTCAAAAGACTAAGTTTCAATTTTAAATTCATTGCCTTTATTTCTGTCTCTGCTTTGCTACTTTTCCACCTATTATTCATTTTTGAAAAAAAAGATTTCAAACAAGATGTAGGTGTTACTGGGTTTTATTACTGATCGCAAATTGCCCTTAAACTGAGTGGCTCATTAGATCCTTTCAGAGACCATTTTAAGAGTCAGCCATATTGCTGTGGATCTGAAGTCATATGTAGGCCAGATCAGTTAAGAAGAGCAGATTTCTTTCCCTCAAGGACATCAGTGAACCACACTTTTTTTTTAATAACAATCAACATTGGTTTCATCATCATTATATTTTTAATTCCAGATTGTTCCTGACTCAAATTTGACCATCTGGGATTCGAACCCAGGCACCCAGAGCATTACCCTGAGCATCTGGATTCTTAATTAAGTGACAATAGCACTACAGCACCTCCTTCCCTTAAATACAAATGTGATGGCACAATGCTTAGCATTGTGCCAGGGACCCAGGTTCGATTCCCAGCTTGGGTCACTATCTGTGTCAAATTTGCGTGTTCTGCGTGAGGTTTACTCTGGGTGCTCTGGTTTCCTCCCACAGTCTGAAAGACGTGCTGGTTAGGTGCAGTGACCAGAACAGGCATCGGAATGTGGCAACTACGGAATTTCACAGTAACTTCATTGTGTTAATGTAAGCCTTACTTGTGAATAATAAATAAACTTTTCACCTTAACTCATTCGTCTAAAAAGATCCTGCAGTCTGCCCATTGTGATATTGTCCCATTTCTTCAATGATTGAAGGGTTCCAACTCCATGCTCTCATCCACACATCCATGCATTGATCACTCATTGTTTGAACACATTTCTAACCTCACTCATTCCTAAGTTTGCCCTTGCAAGTTTGAACATGTTTCCATCCTAATATGGCTTTCTAGTTTAAAGAAGTGCTCCATACGTTTTTCTTAAATATTTGACATCTTATATACTTCTCATTTGTCTGTCTCATTCTTTAAAACAAGACAAGCCCAATTTCTGCAGTTTTACCTCAAAACTCTGGCACCAGGAGTTATATTTCTCCTCTGAACCATTTCAGAGCACTATATTTCTTCTTTGTTGCATAATAAATACAATCAGAAAGTGCTGGAAATATTCAGGAGGTCAGGCAGCATTTCTGGAGAGACAAAAAAAAATGACAGTTCAGGTCCGTGATTTTTCTAAAACAGCAATAGGGATTTATTCCACCTATTGGAGCAATCATGAGTGGGGAGCTGATACTACACAGTAACAGTGATGATCGTTAGCCCAAAAGCATGCTAAATCCCATTTACTATATGATTAAAACCAGGTTTTAAATTTGGTATACAGAAAAGAGAAATCTGCCATTGAAAACTGGCTTTTGCATTAGACAGTAACTAAGATGGTTAGGAGGCAACCCATTTGCAGCAGTTTTTGATACATATGTGTTTGTGAGTAATTATATTTTTGTCTTTCATTGATCTGCTTGCTTACATATTTGTACGAGTGAGGCATACTCCTGAGACCAACATATTTACACAGACAAGGCACATTCCGATTAAGGGATATAGAATGGTATCCAATGCTAGAACTCCCTTGCTGATTAAAGACGCGGGTATTAAATTGAAACAGTGAGAGGAAATTTAGAGTAAATGTCAGGTTTATTTCAGTGAATATTTCAGTGAATTCAGTGAAGATTCAAACCAAATATAAAAAGTACAGGAGAGAACTGAAAAGGAAGAAAGAGGTAAAGAGAGAGTATAGGAATGGTGGCTATTATGAAAGGGAGACCAAAGGTCTTTCATGAACACCTATATAATAAAATGATATGCAGACGCATGAGAATATAAAATGTAGAAACAGGAATAAACAATATGGCCCCTCATGCCTCCTTTACTATTCAGTATTATCTTGGTTGATTTTGGGCTTCAACTTCTCATATCCTTCAATTCCCTGAGTGACTACAAACCTGCTCTTCTCAGCCTTACATGGATTCAACACTGGAGCACTGAGAATCCGCGGGGGTACAGAATTCCAAAGATTCACAACCCTTTGACTGAAGTAATTTCTCCATATTTCAGTCTGAAATCATTTGTTCCTTATCCTGAGAATGTGCCCCTGTGTTTTAAATTTAGCAAACAGTGGAAACAGTCTCAGCATCCTCACTATAAAGTCCTTCCAGAATCTGGTAGGTTTCAATGATAACATGTCTCATTCTTCTGAACTCAGAGAACATAAGCCCAATTTGCTCATCCTCTCATGATAGGACAACCTTTTTATCAAATTTAATGAACCTTCACTATACTGCCTCCAATCTAAGTGTATCCTTCCTTAAAATTGGAGATCAGAACTGCACACAGACCCCAAATGTAGTCTTACCAAAACCAAGTAGAGGATAGCAAGATTTCTTTATTCGTCTAGCCTCTGAGGAGAGAGCAATAGTGTTAAGATTTCAAATCCACGGGACTCTTCTTCAGAGCAAAGAAAATGCACTCTGAATAAGTCATACTCAAAACCTTTTGTTTCTTTCTCCTCAGATACTGCCAGACCTGCTGAGATTTTCCAGCATCTTCAATTTTTATTTCAAATTTCCAGCATCTGCAGTGTTTTGCTTTTATTTCTTTATTCTTGCACTGTCTACTTGCAATAAAGGTCAACATTCCATCTGCCTTCCTAATTAGCACAGTGGTTAGCACTGCTGTCTCACAGCACCAGAGACCTGGGTTTGATTCCCAGCTTGGGTTACTGTCCATGTGGAGTCTGCACATTCTCCCTGTGTCTGCGTGGGTTTCCTCTGGGTGCTCTGAAAGATGTGCTGGTTAGGTGCATTGGCCATGCTAAATTCTCCATCAGTATACCCAAACAGGCATTGGAGTGTGGCAACTAGAGGATTTTTGCAGTGACTTTATTGCGGTATGAATGTAAGCCTACTTGTGACTAATAAATAAACTTTAATTTTAATTGCTTGCTGCATCTGCATGCTAAATTTCTCCATTCCTTATATAAGAAATGGAGAGGTAGGATGGACTGATTGGATATTTTGCAGCAGTGTAAACTAAAGAGGAGCATGTTGCTGGTGTCAAGCAAAACAAGAGATGATAGAATTGTTGGGTCAGAGAAAAGCAAAAGAAAATTCAGCAATATTTAAAATAGAAGAGTGTCCCGCCCAAACGGATTACCTTTTAGGTCAGGTCAGTGAGGGTAATAAGGATGGAAATTGCAAGGTCCTGGCCATAATCATCCATATGGTCGTGATGCCAGAGGACTAATGGTTGCAAGTATGAAAGTTTATTTATCGGTGTCACAGGTAAGTTTACATTAACACTGAAAATCACCTAGTCGCCACACTCCAGCACCTGTTTGGGTATACTGAGGCAGAATTTAGCATGGCCAATGATCCTAACCAGCACATCTTTCAGACAGTGGGAGGAAACCTGGGCATCCAGAGGAAACCCCCACTCAGACACAAGAAGAACGAGCAGACACCGC
This sequence comes from Sphyrna mokarran, assembly GCA_024679065.1. Classification (NCBI taxonomy): domain Eukaryota; kingdom Metazoa; phylum Chordata; class Chondrichthyes; order Carcharhiniformes; family Carcharhinidae; genus Sphyrna; species Sphyrna mokarran. The sequence goes on along the minus strand of JAGIQG010000004.1, from coordinate 76,160,952 downwards.
ACAGACAGTGATCCAAGCTGAGAATCTCACACAGGTCCCTGGCACTGTGAGGCAGCAGTGACAACCACTGTGCCGCCATGCTGCCCATTATGTTACTTTTCAAAAAAAGGTTAAAACCAATAGTTTAGCCAGTGAGCTTGTCAATGATGGGGAAACTTTTAAAAACAATAATCCATAACTAAATTAATTGACATCTGAAAACAATATGGGTTAATCAATGCACTCCTGACAAGGTTATGCACATGCTGTTCCTGCTTCTGTCTGTTCACTGATAGGTGGCAAACTGTGGGATGTTTATTATGATATCTGTTTTAGCCTGGAAGGATCCACTGGTGAAAAATGTTAAACGCACAGTCACCTTTAGCCTAAGTGGCAATGTTGTCTTCACCAGCCTCAGAGGTTAAAGCCTGCATGCAATGAGTGGCACAGTACTGTAACCAGGTCCTTGGTGAATTGCAGTAACTCAATTCTGCCAGACAGCTTAGTTAAAGGTTGGAGAAGTACTGTCAGAAAAGTGTAAAAGGATAGTGCTTCCTGCTGATAATGCTCAGTGGCACAATGGTTGGCACTGCTGCCTCATAGCGGCAGAGACCCGGGTTCAATTCCTGGCTTGGGTCACTGTCTGTCTGGAGCTTGCATGTTTCTGCCTGGGTTTCCTCCCACAATCTGAAAGATGTGCTGGTTAGGTGCATTGACTCAAACAGGCATCAGAGTATGGTGACTGGGGGAATTTCACAGGAACTTCATTGCAGTGTTAATGTAAGCCTTACTTGTAAATAAACTTAAACTTCTCTTCTCTCTTTCTCCTCCCTCTGCGATTGACTTTCTTTCTTTGCTGCTCTGCAAGGAGGAGTACAATGATAACCCCATTGACTGGGAGCAATTGGAGCATTGAGAGCCCTTGCAGTAGCAATCAACAACTCTCCAATATATAGCACCACTTCTGACATACTTTACCAACTGTTCTGAAGGGCTCCAAATACATATGTACGCCCAGAAATTCAGCAGAGTTTCATCAACAAAATGTAAAAGCAACCAACTTGTATGTTGGATGGTGATGCCTTTAAAGAGCTGTACTGAGATGTGGGAGGAACGTCTCTTATGCTGCTGAATGCATATTCAGCTGTGTGCACTTAAACAAGGCCTTAAATAGTGTGTTATGGTTGAAATGGCAGGCCATGTTAAGTCAATGTTAAACAGTGTGTGATTCATTTGCATACTTCCGACATATGCTTTCACTCATGCTAACATGCTCAACAACTCCACTTTTTGTCTGCTCATCTGGAAGAAGGTTGGAATGTATGGATGCCAGTCTTTTTTTTACTAAAACAGCACCCATAGTATCAAAACTAGGGAGCTAATTTTTTCTTATAGTATGGTGCCCAGAATTGTACACAATGAGTTTTAACCATTGTGTTGTATGAGTGCCTTGTCATTCTGTTGGTGAGAACAGTGTTAATACCAGCTGCAAGAATATTAGCTACTGTTTCCTGGAATGGCTGGCCTTATTCCAAACATTTTTGTTGTTATTTATTGAAATCTTCATAAATAGAAAGGTCAGATTTGCTCATTATTTTTTTCCAACTCAGAGCACCATGGAGAAACCACTCAGTTGCTTTATGAGCTGTAATCTCTGACCCAATTGACATGTAATGACATTTAGGTGCACAATCCAACCTTTTCATGTGGCGACTGCAGAGCCAGACATTCAAGCACCATCAGCATGATGTTGTGTGCCAGATCATCAATTCATTTTAACACATGAAACTGTGCTTGTTTTATGAAAGTAGATTGCATCAAAATAGTTCATTAAAATGCAAATATTTCTTACTGCAAAAATAATTAAATTTGGCTTGATCTATAGATTTGAATGTTGCTGAAAAAAAGAGATACACTATCAAAGCTTTTTGTTTTGCACTCATCAAGATAGCTGGCAAGAAATTGTTGTTAGTAACAAGTAAGCAGCAAGTTATGCCATACGTAGATAAAAGCAAAATACTGCGGATGCTGGAACCAATTCGCAACGTTTGGTTCTATTCTCTCTCCACAGATGCTGTCAGACCTGCTGAAGTTTTCCAGCATTATCAGTTTTTGTATATCAGCAATACTCAAATACACCGAAGGACTATTTAAATTTCGACAGTGTGTTTGCAGTGTTACTATGAGTGGAGAAAGGATTAAAAGTTGTCTGCGAGTTGTACGGTGTGCCATGAAAAGCGATTATTTAAAAGTTGAGCGTGTGTCGTGCAAGGTAGTATGAGTGGAGAAACAAGTAAAAGTTAACAGTGTTGTGCGGTGTATATGACCGGGGGGGGGGGGGAGAAATGTGCGGCGGGCGCTATGACCTGGCGGAGGAGTGTTTGGAGCTGATGGCGGCGCGGACTCGATAGGGTGGGCTCGCTGTGCTGGGCGGAGGCAGCGGACCCGGACCTGAACCTGAACCCGGATTAGGGGGCCGCAGCCCGGCTCCAACTGCACCCCCTCCCAGTCCTTTTCCTGCTTTTCTCTCTGTCCCCCCCTCCCCAACCCCCAGAATCTGTGTGTGGAACCTCCCCAGTCGGTATGGCCACCGAAATGGATCCGCTGAGCTCGGCTGCGGAGAGTACGGCAGCGCCTGGCGGCGGCGGCGGCCTGGACGCCGAAGATGATGAGGAGAACTGGCTGTATGGGGGTGAGTTAACCCCGTGGGGAGACAGCCACTTTCTCCAGAGTTTGGGGGCTCCCCGTGAATTGCTGCATCGTTCCAAAATTCAGACAGGGAATGCACATGGTGCCTTTTGTTGGAATTGTCACCAGAACATGCACCGTTTGGGGTGAATCCCTCTGTATTCTCCTTAAAGGGACAATGTCCTTTGTGCTGGCCTAGCTCCCAAGAAACACAGTTAGTTTTTCGCACCACTCTTGTGAGGGAATCTTGTCCTGGATTCGATGGGGCCGGTGTCTTCAGTGTTGAGGCATTGCATTGCAAGTGATTCCTTAAAACTTGTTCCAGGCTTCTTAAATTTGTTGCAAGGAGGGGGAGGGGAGGCGGTTTTAACTACCGCACAGAGTTTCAAATTTCTCTTCCTCTGTCAGCTCTTTGGAGGAATGCAGTTGTGGGACTTTGCTGTTTTTTTCCACAAACCAAGTTAACTCCAGTAAAAGAATAACTTGTACTTACTGCCGCAGGATGACCCACAGTGCCTCTCAATGGATGAAAAGCTCATCACTGCTATATAGGTCAGTTTAAGGGGCAAGTATATTCTAATGAATTGCCCCATAATAGTTATTGGTTTATAAAATCCCTCATCTAGTGCACATCGTCTTTTGTAACCTACACAATCATAAGGCTTTCTCTGATGCATGTTAGCACAGTTGCTAGCACTGCTGGTTCACGGCACCAAGGACCGATTCTTGCTTGGGTCACTATCTGTGGGGTTCTTCCAGTGTCTTTGTGGGTTTGCTCTGGGTTCTCCAGTTTCATCCCATAGACCAAAAGACATGCTAATTAGGTGCATTGGCCATGCTAAATTCTCCCTCACTATATCCAAACAGGTGGCGGAGGATGACGATTAGGGGACTTTCACAGTAACTTCATTGCAGTGTTAATGTAAGCCTACTTATGACATTAATAAATAAACTATTAGGTCATCTATAACCATCCTGGCTGAGATCGGCCAACTTGATGCAGAATGAGGGCTGAACCTCAATCCATCCTGCTAGTATACGTTGCCAGAATTTACGTCAGTATGATAGTGAGTTAAGTAGCATGTGCTATTATTCATATTTAAATTGCATAGCAGCTTTTGCCAAGGAGCAATTTGTTGTGAATTGAGAATCACCACAAGTTGGTGGATGATTTGTGCCACTGCCCTGTCAACATCATAGAAAGAGCCCATAGGGCACATAGCACTGGTTGACACTGTAGTTATGAAGCCTGTAGAAAATATTAAGAGATCTCTGAGATAATAAAGGTTACATTGATTCTGGGATAGTTCAGTAAATCTTTTTATTCATTTGTGGAACGTGGATGGCCAGCATTTATTGCTCACCCCTTGTTGTTTTTGAGAAGGTGATGGTGAGATGTCTTCTTGAATCGCTGCAACCCAATAGCTGTGGGTTGATCCATAATGCCATTAGGGAGTGAATTCCAGAATTTTGACCCAGCACCTGCAAAAGAACAGTGATAAATTTCTAAGTCAGAATGGTGAGTGGCTTGGAGAGGAACTTGCAGGTGGTGGTGTTCCCAAGTATCTGCTGCCCTTATCTTTCTAGATGAAAGTGGTTTTGAGTTTGGAAGTTGCTGTCTAAGGACCTTTGGTGGGTTGCTGCAGTGCATCTTGTAGATACTACACACTACTGAATGTCGGTGGTGGAAAGAGTGGATGTTTGTAGATGTGGAATGAATGAAGTAGGCTGCATTGTCCTGGATGGTATCAAACTGCTTGAATTTTGGAGTTGCACCCATCAAGGCAAGTGGGGAGTACTCCTGATTTGTGCCTTGTAGATGGTGGATAGGCTTTGGGGATTCAAAAAGTGAGTTACTTGCTGCAGTGTTCCTTGGCTTTTGTAGTCACTGTGTTTACATGGCCAATTCAGCTGAGTTTCTGGTCAATGGTAACCCCAACGATATTGACAGTGGGGGATTTAGTGATGGTAACACCGTTAAAAGGACGTTGGTTAAAGTAAAGGATTGAAGAATGAATCTCAGCACTGTTACTTAAAATAAAAAATCTGTTGGGAAATTTGATTTTTAAAGCTGCCTTTTGTTATCTTATCCAAATGGCCATTCCTCATGGAAGCTTAGTGATCATTTGACATGGATGGCACAAATGGAAGCCTCTGTCCTTACCCAAACATCAGTCAAGCAGTGGAACCTTTGTTACCCTTTCCCACCCTAGTCCCGTGATTCAGAAGTATATTGCATGCCTGTGGCTGAAATCAGCAGCAGTCAATCTTGAAATTGTTTGCTCCCTATGACTTCATATTATGCTGTGTGGTATATTTAACCATTATCATAGAATCTATGGCATGGAGACAGATCCTTTGGCCCAAACTGTCCATGCTGACCAAAAAGTCCACCTAAGCTAACCCCATTTGGCCCATATCCCTCTTAAGTCTTTCCTAATCATTATATCTGACCAAATGCCTTTTAGATGTTGTCAGTCTTCCTGCCTCAACCACTTCCTCCGGCACTCATTCCACGTAAGTACCATCCTCCACGTAAAAAAAAAATTGTCTCTCAGGTTCTCATTAATTCTTTCTCCTCTTAATTTAAACCTACGCCCTCTAGTTCTCAGTCTCCCCAACTCCGGGAAAAGGACTGAGTGCTTCATCCTGTCCATGTCTCTCATGATCTTGTACAGCTCTAGAAGATCACACCTCTGTCTCGTACGCTTCAAAGAAAATAAGTATTAGCCTGTCCAATCTCTCAGTCCCTTGAGTCCTGGCAACATCGTTGTAAATATTTTCTGCATTACCTCCAATTTAATAACAGCTTTCCTACAGTCAGGCGACCAAAACTGAACACGCTACTCCAGGTGCAGCCTCACCATTGTCATATACCACTGCAACGTAACTTCCCCATTCAGTGTCCTGATTGATGAACTAATTAGAGTTCTGATTGTTTAGTCTGTTGAAAGCCTTGCCGTTTTGGTGGGTAATTGCCTATGTAGTTTGGTATTAAGCCATACAGAGCAACAAAATCCCTGATTTGTTCTGTTTTAAATAGGTTGATGCAAATGCTTCCTGTTACAATAGTTCTATATCTTCAATCTTGGGAAGAGAGAAATCAGTCCTGGGTGCTAGCCATCATAGTTGCCTATCGGTTCTTGATTGAAAATGATTGTATGTGGGCATCGAGTGAGGATTCAATTGAATTTTGTTGAGTTGCCCATTTGGTTGACGTACTCTTGCTGGGGTCACGTGATGAGCTGGTGAGGTCACACTTTGGAGTACGGTGTGCAGTTTTGGTCTCCTTACTTGAGAAAGGATATACTGGCACTGGAGGGGGTGCAGAGGAGATTCACTAGGTTGATTCAGAGTTAAGAAGATTGGCTTATGAGGAGAGTCTATACTCATTGGAATTTAGAAGGAAGGGGAATCTTATATATAAAATTATGAAAGAGTAGATAAGATAGAAGCAGAGAAGTTGTTTCCACTGGCGGGTGAAACTAGAACTGGGGGCATAGCTTCAAAATAAGGGGGAACAGATTTACCACTGAGTTAAGAAGGAACTTGTTCACCCAAAGGGTTGTGAATCTGTGGCATTCCCTGCCCAGTGAAGCAGTTGAGGTTACCTTGTTGAATGTTTTTAAGGAAAAGATAGATTTTTGATCAGTAAAGGAATTAACGGTTATGGTGAACAGGCGGGTAAGTGGAACTGAGTCCACAAAAAGACTAACCACAATTTTATTGAATGGCTGAGCAGGCTTGAGGGGCCAGGTGGCCTACTCCTGCATCTAGTTCTTATGCCGAAGAGAAAGGAATTTGCATGTGTACCAAGCTTTTTACTGCCACTGAAAATCTCAAAGCACTTTACCAGCAATGAGATACTTTGTCAAGTGTAGTCTCTTTTGTAATGTAGGAAACATGGCAGCCAGTATGCACTCAGCGAGCTCTAAGCAGCAATGTGATAATAGATTTTTTTTTGTGATGTTGAATGAGAAACAAATATTGGCCTGGACACTGGTGTCATTAATGAGGACTTTTGATAGTCTGAGGAGCTACATTCATGGTTTAGTTTTTTAAATTCATGCATGGGACGTGGGTGTCACTGGCCAGCATTTGTTGCCCTTGAGAAAGTGGTGATAATGCAACTACGTGACCGTTACAGAGGGTATTTGAGAGTCAACCACATGGCTATGGTCCTGGAGTCACATGTAGGTTAGACCACATAAGGTTGGTAGATTTCCTTCCCGAAAGGACGTTAGTGAAACAGATTGCTGATGGTTTTTCCAACAATGGTTTCATGGTCATCAGTAGGTTCTTAATTCCAGATTTTTTAAAATCGAATTCAAATTCCACCATCAACATTAGCTGAGTTTCTGGATTAAAAGTCTAGCAATACATTAGGGCATTGCGTCCCCAACTAATGCCTTTGTGGGAGCTTAGAATGAAAAAACTGAGGTCTTGGCCAAATTTGAAGTACCCTTGAAATACCACCAAACCCTTGTGTCTATCCTTTATTGCTGTATTCACTTAATTGCATTTTCTCCTGCAATTTAATTAGCTTTGATTATTTTTGACAGTACATCTGAATATTTTGTGGTCCAGATTTTAGTCTTTATTGCTTTATTGATAATAAATGTACAGATTTGTTGGGAACCATATGTCAGTCGTTGCTTGAAAGTGACCTTCCTCAAAGTAGCACTATTCAAACAAGATTAAACTACTGCCAATGCTGGAAATATTTCTATTAAAAACAGAAATACTGAACAGGTCAGGCAGCATCTGTGGGCATGACAGTTAATGTCTCAGGTCGATGATGATCCTTCATCAGAAATGAGGAAGGGTCATCATTGGTCTGAAACGCACATCTTAGAGTATTTCCAGCACGTTCTATTTTTAACAGTATTCAAAGTTCTGAAGGTGCTGCCTCTTACTGTGGTATAAGTTTATGAAATATTAGCAGCCTTCCAGTATCCCATCCATGGTAATTTTTAATGAAGTAGGGCATTAATTGTCAGGAGCATACTTGAGTTCCGTTACCAAATCCAAACCTCCCTGCAGCTGATGTTCGCTCATGTACCCTCCCAACAGAGTAAGTAGGGAGTGAGCAGGAATAAGAAGCTTGGCTTATTTTGACCCTTTCTGGCTCAGGGGAATGAAATCTAATTGCGGCACTGCACTGTAGTGATTAATTTAATTCTGCATAGACTGGGAATGGAACCTGTATAATCTTTAGGGACATTTTCAAACCATAAGGTTTTACTTGTTTTTTTTCACCATTCAGTGGCACCATGTAGCCTTTTAGTAGCTCTTGAGTTGTCATTCTTGTGTTAGGGTCTTCACAAACTTTTATTTACTCTTTAAAGTTTCTGGCTAGGATTCTCCCAAAAAATTCTAACTGGCATAAAAATTCTAAGTTGTGTAAAAACTGGAGTAAATTCTGCTTTTTTTTAGCGAAATTTTCAAAATGAATCTCCCACACTCTGCAGAATGCCTCAGTGATAAAGATGGGATTAAAATTGCCTTAATTTATTTTTATATGTCCATTTATAGCTGATGACAACTTCTGTTTCCTGTCTATGCACTAGTGTTCCTCAATTGTCAATCCTTTATGCCCTGCCTATTTCACACCTAAATGCTGCCCCTTGACAGCGATATCAGAAAACACAGTGTCAGTTTTCTAATGTATGTTGACTACATTCTGCTTTACCTCATCATCATCACTCAACTCTTTCACTGTCTCTAACTTATCAACTTATCTATTTATCCACCATACAGTGCCGGATGAGCAAAAATTTCCTCCAAGTCAAAGCTCTGTTCCCTAGCCACTGACTCCGTCCCTTTTCCTGGTCACAATGTGAGGCTGAATAAGATTATTAGCAAGATTAATGTCATATTGAGGTGAACATCTGACCACATGTTTACGGTATCAAGAGTATCACCTATTTCCCCCTTCCCCAGCTCATCTACCGAAAGCCTTATTCATAGAATCCCTACAGTACAGAAGGAAGCCATTCAGCGCGTTGAGTCTGCACAGACTACAATACCACCCAGGCTGTATCCCATTACTCCACCTTTTCCACTAACTAATCCCCCTAACAATCCCCCTAATCCGGCCAATCAACCCGCACGCCTTTGTACTGAGGAAACCCATGCAATCACGGGGAGAATGTTTGTGTTGAATCTGCACAATGATTTAGGCCAGAATTGAACACAGTCCATGGTATCTTTTATTTTCTGTGAATTGGTCTATTTGATGCATTCTTCACCAAGCCCTCAATTTTTTTACTGTGCATGAATTCCAAAATCACTGCACTCATCCCATCTTGCATCTTATTCAGTTCACCTACACCTCTGCTTTCTGACCTAGTTAAACAACACTTTAATTTTAGGATCCTCAACCTTTTTCTCAGATCCTTTCCTGGCCTCTTCTGTCCCTATACTTTAGTATACAGTAACTGCACAACCCTCTGGGATCTCTGTGCCCCTCTGATTCTGGCCTCTTGAGCATCCCTGATCTTAATCGCCATGCTTTCAGCTTTCAAGTTTGTGTTGAAGCTCTGAAATTCCTTCTTTAAATCTCACTACCTCTCTTCTTTTGAGACACTATTTAAAACTTGCACCTGAACAAGCTTTTTGATCTAATATGAGACCTAATATGTAGCTTTGTGTTAAATTTAGGTTTGATAAAAGCTTCTGTGAAGTGCATTGGAATGGGTCACTGTGTAAACAGTGCTGTGTAAATGCAATGTTGAAACCAAAAGAGAAAATGATCAGCAGGTCTGGCAGCATCTGTAAGGAGAGAAAAGAGCTGACAAATCCTGACAATCGTTTGTCAAAGCTAAAAGGCATAGAAAGTGGGAGATATTTATATTGCAGGATGAAGGAATGAAAAATGAGTCATAGCCACAGAAACGAGAGGAAAAGAATGCTAATAGCTGTCACAGAGAATAAAGAATGTGAATGGCAAGCAGCAGAGAAGCTAAAATGAAGATGTTGGGGGAGGAAAATGGATGGGACAGAGGTGAGATTTAGGAAAGGGGAAGTGGGGGGGGTGGGGAAACAGTAAGGATAGGGGAATAAAATAGGGGGAAAGAGTGGAGGGGAAGTAAATTGACCATAAGGAAATAAAAGGTAAAGAAAAATGCAGTGTTGATGTTGGTATTATTCTGATGTTGTATTTTGCCAGTAGGTAAGCTATTCACTATTTCTGTTGGCAAGCGTCTGTTAAGTTCATTCACAGCTGTGTCAACTGTGGAATCCACCACTGTTGAAACCTGTAGCTTCTGTGCATACACTAATGTTGATCTCCTTGAGCCACTGTAGATGAGTGACCATGTAATCTATCTGGATTTTGGAGCGAATAGTGACTTTATTTTAGAAAAAGAACTCTTTTTCCTTTTACTAAATGCCATTTTAATAAGGATGCCTTAGTGTTGCCAATAGGCTATTTTGCAATGCTTGGGTCTTTAATGAGAAGACCTTAACCTTCACCTTGTCCTTTGTAAACCAGGATAGTGTCAAGCAGTGAGATGTTACTTTCTAGAGATAGACTTGCATTTCATTCTTTTACTATAGTCAGAGATTGAATTGCCAATTTCTCTCCCTTCACAAGTTTTATTGTTTTGCACTTGCAAAGTTGCTTTGCTTCACTGCATTAGGGGTAATACAGCCAGCCCATCAAATTTTGCTCTAAATGATGCACTATTCATGTGTTAACTATTTTTGCAGATCATTAAATTTGAAATTAGGACCTGTCTGTTGAAAACACAAATAACATTATTTTTGTTTGTTTATAGATGAAAATCCTGGTAAACAAGAGGAGGTGGCTTTGGTCGATGGGTAAGAATCAGAATTTTAGTGTGCATTATTGCCTCGGGTAGTTTGAATTCCTTTCCAGTTTTTTCAGGAATTCTGTTGCTATTCCTTATTCATTTATTTGTACGTACCAGAAAATACAATTACAATAGGAAGTACTCATGCCTGCAGGTTTTGGCTTTTGTTCCTTTTAGTGCTTTTTAGAGAAATGATTCTCTGTACACTGGGTTAACGTCAAAGAACAAAGAATGGTATAGCACAGGAACAGGCCCTTTGGCCCAACAAGCCTGTGCTGATCATGTTGTCCTATGTAAGCCAACTGCTCATATCCCTCTATTCTGCGCTGTTCATGTATCTATCCAGATAAGTCTTAAGTGTCGCTAACGTGTCTGCCTGAACTACCTCATTTGGCCTTGTATTCAAAGCTCCCACCATTCTTGTGTTAAAAAAAATTTCCCCCGCACTCACCCATCCCCCCACCTCACTTTGAACTTTTGCTCCCTTGTAATTGTCATTTCTGCCTTGGGGAAAAAAGTGTCCAACTGTTCACTTTATCTAGGCCCTTCATAATTTTATAAACTTCTGTTGTCACCACTCAGCTTCTGTCTTTCTAGGGAGAACAATCCCAGTTTTTTTCAATCCCTCCTCATTGCTAATGCTCTCCATAGCAGGCAATGCCTTGGTGAACTTTTTCTGTACTCCCTGCAAAGCCTCCATGTCCTGGTAATGTGGCAACCAGAACTGGACACAGTATTCCAAATGTGGCCTAAACAATTTTTTTTATATAGCAATAACATAATTTGCCAACTTTTATACTCGATGCTCTGACTGATGAAGGCAAGCATGCCATATGCTTTCTTTATCACCTTTTCTACCACTGCTGCCACTTTTAATGATCTGCGGACCTGTACTCCCAGATCTGTCTGGGCCTGTATGCTTTTGATGGTTCTGCCATTTATTTTATAGCTCTGACCTAAATAATCAACCAAAATGCATCACTTTGCATTTGTCCAGATTAAATTCTATCTGCCGTTTCTCTGCCCAGTTTTCAAGCTATATATCTTGCTGCATTTTCTGACAGCCTTCATTACTGTCCTGTAACTTCAGTAATCTTAGTACCGTCTGCAAACTTGCTAATCAGACCTCCTCTTATCTCTGTTCGCATGAATACCTCACCTGAGGTTCTTGTATTTGTCTTTTTAGGTGTGATTACCACATAAGCGGGAAATTCCTTTCCTCAATGTATTTTTTTGTTGTAACTTCTTACTTGTGGAGTTTGGAATCTTCTTAGCTTTACAAATCTACTTCCTCTGTGGGATTTCATCAGTCAGTTTTTAATTCCCATGATACTTGTGGTTTCTACCATTGACTAGCATGATCTCTGAATTGGAGGTTCTCTTGTATGATCTTCTAAATCCAGGAAACATTATAATTTATAATGATGATTAAGCTGCTGAAATGGTAACTTGAAGACCAGACTTGACACTGCACAGTAGTTTCTGCTTTTAATCTTTGGGATCCTGAATTTGAAAACTCATAATATATTGCATTCTGATATTGAGACATTTTGTTGACTTTTAGTTCAGCTAAGCTCACCACAGTAATCACTGAGCTCAGATTGTGCAAAACAGTTTGCTTTATCAAGGCTAAGACAAGTATAGTAAATGCAGGCTACCCGGTGCAAATAGAATTGTTTTCTGTAACTATTGAAAATTATAATAGCAAAACCTATTTAATAAGCAGGCAATTATATCATAAAAAATCTTCCCTTTCCATTGTACTTTTTTGCGTTCTTTATTACTGTTCCATGAACTTCAGAGTACAATGGATATTTTTTGTTCTTGGTAGTCTCTCATCCAAATTTAAAGAAAGTTTGCGGATTATCAAAAAATATTTAAGTTTCTTTCCTCCCAAAAGGATTTCAATTCTGATGAAAGTAACAATAGAATCATTGTGACTTTATCCAAAAACTTACTGAAAAGCATCTGATTTTTTTTGTCTGTTTTTTGAATTATGCTAGCTAGGTATATCTTTATGAAAAAGCACTTATTAAAGAAAATTCATCATTTTTGAACAGAAAATTGGGGGAATGATCATAATCAAGAACTGTGGTCAAAAAACCTATTAGTGCATATTGCTCAAGCTAATAGATAAGAATGGCTATCTGCATAAAGTGCTACAGTTATTGCCAGTTTCTGTGCAACTATCAATCTGTATCAACAAAAATGTTGATACTCCCAGAGAAGAGACGATTAGAATTTTAAAAGGTTAATGCATTAATAGTAAATGTAGAAGATATAATACAGAACCTAAGCCACCCTCTCATGAAAATATTGCAGTTATTGAAATCATTTATCATCTTTGGCAGATATGTTCATCTTGCATTTTGTTTTAATGTAACTTTGATTACTTTGTGCAGGGGAGAAGATTCTTTAAAACCGCTGCAGGAGACGTCACAAGAATTCAAAGTCAGCAACGTGGAAATGACTGAAGCTGTAAGTTTCAGACCAGTTTTCCCAATATTAGTTTGCAGTTTCTTATTTAATTGGTTAAAACTTGAATTTAAAAAGAATAAAATATCTTAAATGGGAAATTCTGGATGTTCAGTGTAATTGATTTAAATGTTCGTCATAAAATGCCATGTGAGTAATAGGATTTGTTCATTTGTATTGTACTGTACTTGGAGATGCTGCTTTTGGCAGGCTACACTAGTAAGATATTTTTTCCACTTTGAAGAATGAAGGAACTGTGTGCTATTTTTCACCTTCTTATGTCTGCACTCTTTTGTCATCAATCTACAAAGCCAATTTCTCTCTTTTTTGCTTTAAATGCTAAATGATAAATGCAGAGACATGTCCTGTTAACCTTTAATATTTGAAATCAAGTTTTGTGAGTCAACTAACAAAAGGTTGCAGGGAAATTAGACAGCAGGAGTGACCTGTATGTGGCAGTATAGTGTGCTAATTATTTTTGGAAGTTTATTGTAAAATAAAGTAGCTTGATGATTTGTGAGCAGCTTGATCCACCTATAGAGCGTTTGAAGTCGGAAAGATGTAGAATACCCAGAACAGGAAGCAAAGGGGTGCAATGCTTTAAACTTCCATGTCATTTGATTCAAAATGATATAGGAGAGTGAAATAATTCTCGTAGGGAAAGCTTCCTGTTAGATGGATAGATATCAAACAAAATCAGCAGAGATAAACAGAAAATGCTAGATAAGCTGAGCAAGTTTGGCAGCATCTGTGGAGAGAGAAATAGTTCATGTTTCAAATTCATATGACCTTTTCAGCAGAACTTTAGAAGGTATTGAATCTGTAGAGATTTAGTAATTGACTTGGTGGGGAGGGGAAGACAAATGGGCAGAATTTAATGCTCCTCTGCGGCGGGCTGGGATGTGGGCTGCAATGTATATCTTGTTGCCCACCTTCCTGACTTTTCCCCCAGTTAATTCTGGAGTGCGAACGGTGGGGGAAGACTTTCTTACCTGAAGCCAATTAAGGTCCCTAAAGGACCACTTAATGGCCTCATCATTACAGAGCATGCCAGATGGAAAACCAGCAATCCGGTGGTTGGGGGAGAAGGATGGTGGGGTCCTGTTTCTTCTTGAGCATCCTTAGCTCAACAGAGGGACTTCCTGAAAACTTCTCTTCTGTCTTCACCTCCAAGCCTTCCAGGGCTATGCTGAGTGGCCCGGGAGTTCAACCCCACTCATCCTAGTCCAGGAGCTTCAGCGATGATCCTTCTGGTGGATTCCACTGTAGTACTAGCACTGACCACTGTTCCTGGTGGTGCTGCTGATATTGTAGAACTGCCAGCCCCTGATGTATCTTGTACCAGGAAGCCTGGCAGCAAATTGCTCCTGATAGAATCAGGAAGCCCAACAGGCTGCCTAAGTGGGACTCCTGAAAATGACCACAGTAGCGTTGCACCACCTCTTCAGCTAGTGAACAGGCTTACCCTCATGTCCATTAAATTCCACCCAGTGTCTTAAGTAGCAGAAAATGCAAAAGTAACTGAGTGAAAGAAAGAGTAAATTTTGCTTGTTTTCTTTGGTCGGCTATTGATTAGAATATATTGGAACTTCTCTAGTCTATAGAGCAACACAGCACGGGAAACAGGCCCTTTGGCCCAACGAGCCCGCGCCGCAGTCATAACTATATAGTAACAATTCCATTATCCTATTCTAATTTTAGGTTATTCCTAATATGGAAGAGTCTCAATGTAGGGACAATTTGTTTCCCAATCAACCTAAAAGCAAATTTTTTGGGATGTGGGAGGAAACCGGAGCGCCCGGAGAAAACCCACGCAACCACAGGGAGAACGCGCAAACTCCCGCAGACACCGGCCCAATTCCAAGTGTCTGCACAGCTACAGCGATAGTCACTGAGCTGTCATGGTGCCCTTCAGATGGTCCAGATAAAGCACTCATTTACGACATGAGGCACCAGGCAACCCATGAATCAACATCCAAGAGCTGTCCCCGCACCACCTGCCGAATGCATGCTCTTGTGGTCAAGTATGGACCGAATTACCTGTGGAAAAAAGCCGTAGTTAAACAGTCCTACTATATCCCTCTATCTGCATACCGCTCATGTGGCTGTCCAAGAGACCCTTAAACAGCCCCAGCGTGCCTGCTCCCACCACCTTACTCGGCAGTGCATTCCACACCCCCACTACCCTTTGTGTGAAAAACTGCCCTCTAATATTCGTCTTATACATAGCCCCCCTCACCCTAAGGCCATGACCCCTCGTCCTATCCATTTCTGAAGGTGGAAAAAGTTTACCACCATTTACTCTATCTATACCCCTTATAATCTTATACACCTCTATTAGATCCCCTCTAAGCCAACGTCTTTCAAGGGAAAACAACCCCAGTCTATTTAATCGTTCCTCATAAGACAGTCCTTCCATACCAGGCAGCATCCTGGTAAACCTCCTCTGCACTCTCTCCAAGGACTCCACATCCTTCCGATAGTACGGCGACCAGAACTGGACGCAGTATTCCAAGTGAGGCCTAACCAACGTTCTATACAATTGCAACATCAAACTCCTACTCTTGTATTCTATACCCTTTTCTATGAAAGCTAACATACTATACGCTTTCTTTATCACCTTCTCCACCTGTGAAGACACCTTCAGAGACTTGTGAACCTGCACCCCCAAGTCTCTCTGCGTCTCTATACTCCGAATAGTTTTACTTTTTATCCTATAACTCTCTTCTACATTTTTCCGGCCAAAATGCATCACCTCGCATTTATCCGGATTAAATTCCATTTGCCATCTATCTGCCCAGTCTACCAACCTATCTTGTCCTGTTGTATTGCCTGGCACTGCTCCTCTGTACCCGCCAATCCAAGCATCTTAGTGTCATCAGCAAATTTGCTGATCTCACCACCTACCCCATTCACCATAGCTTGATGATTCTGGTCTGGCATCACTTTGCTATTTGTTTATGCTGGATTAACCATCTCAGCTGGGGCAGCAGTAGTCACAGCACACTGGGATAGGTTGGGAAAGTCACTGGCAATGATAATCCTACATGTGATCGGTCTTGTTGACAAATTGAACATGAGATGAGGCCGTATTGGAATTGGTGTTTTCTGTGTTATTTTCTCAAACCCTTCAAATAAGTATTTTGGATTTATGGATCAATTTGATTGGCAAGTTCCATTCATTATTCTTTAACAATATGTCTTCAATCACAATGCAGAAGAACACACATCTAAGTCAACTGAATTGCATTTCAATTTTCTACCCCTGTCATCCTTGTAAACACCCTCACATTATCTGCAAATTGCAGGTGGCTGAATTGTGCTTTAGGCAGTCAAGAACTGGTTTGAAACAACTTTGGCTTTTTTCAAAGAACAAAATAGCACGGGAAACAGGCTCTTCAGCCCAACTAGCCCATGCCGCCACCTCGATGTTCCCACTTCTATCCACGATCCCTGTCATCCCTGTCTATGTTTATAGATCTATGCATTAGAACCAAATTTGAGACAATTTAGGGAGAATTTGTTCTGCCAATCAGCCTAAGAGCACATCTTTGGGATGTGGGAGGAAACCGGAGCACCCGGAGAAAACCCACGCAAGCACGGGGAGAATGCGCAAACTCCCACAGACACAGGCCCAAATCCATGTGTCTGCACAGCACAGCGATAGTCACTGAGCTGTTGTGTTGCCATCAAATAGTCCAGGTCAAGCATACACTAAGCACTAGGATACTCTCAAAATCCAAGAACAGCCCTCTCACGACCCATCGCATATATGCCCCTTGATAGACAAGGCGGACCAAAGTACCTGTAGGATAAAACAAATACATCAATGTCATTGACAATTTACACACTTCCCAGGGAACTCCCAAGGCTCATGATCCCTATTGTAAATCAGTTTTCTATACCCCTCCATTCCATTCTGTTCATGTGCCCATCTAAGTATTTCTTAAATAACTCCAGAGTACCTGCCTCCACCACTTTACTTGGCAGTGCATTCCATACCCCCACCACCCTCTGTGTGAAGAACTCCCTCTAGCATCCAAATTATACCTTACCTCCCTCACCCTAAGCCTGTGACCCCTCATGCTATTTGAGTCCATCCTAGGAAAAAGCTTAACCCTGTTTACTCTATTTATATCCCTCATAATCTTGTACACCTTTATTAGATCTCCTCTAAGTCTACATCTTTCTAAGGAAAACAGCCCCAATTTGCCTAACCTCTCCTCGTAACTCAGACCTTCCATCCTGGCAGCATCCTGGTAAACCTCCTCTGCACTCTTTCCAGAGTCTCCACGTCCTTCCGGTAGTAAAGTGACCAGAACAGGATGCAGTATTCCAAATGAGGTCTAAACAACGTTTTGTACAATTGCAACATTAAAGGCCAGCTCTTGCACTCTATGCAAGGCTA
The DNA here is from genome assembly GCA_024679065.1 of Sphyrna mokarran. Lineage (NCBI taxonomy): Eukaryota > Metazoa > Chordata > Chondrichthyes > Carcharhiniformes > Carcharhinidae > Sphyrna > Sphyrna mokarran. The sequence goes on along the minus strand of JAGIQG010000004.1, from coordinate 76,143,585 downwards.
GCATACCATATGGTTTCTTCACAACCATCTCTACCTGTGCTGCCACCTTCAGAGACTTGTGCACCTGCACCCCCAGGTCCTTCTGTGTTTCTATACTTTTAATAGGTCTACCCTTTATCATATACCTCCCCCCTACCTTCTTTCTCCCGAAGTGCATCACCTCGCGTTTATCAGTATTGAATTCCATCTGCTATCTATCTGCCCAAACTACCCAGCCTGTCTATGTCCTGCTAAATCTCCTGACAATGCTCCTCAATATCCGCAAGTCCAGCCATCTTTGTATCGTCTGCAAACTTGCTGATCACTCCATTTACTCCCTCTTCCAAGTTATTTATACATATTACAAATAGAAGTGTCCCCTGTGGCACACCACCAGTGACTGACCTCCAGCTAGAAAAACACCCTTCCACTATTACTCTCTGTCTCCTATTACCAAGCCAGTTACTTATCCATCTAGCTACCTGTCCTTGTATCCCATTAGCCTTGACCTTTTCAACTAACCTCCCATGAGGGACTTTGTTAAATGCCTTACTGAAATCCACATTGACGACATCAACGGCTCGTCCTTCGTCAACCATTTTTGTCACCTCCTCAAAAAATTCTACCAGATTTGTAAGGCATGACCTCCCCTTAACAAAACCATGCTGCGTATCCCTAATCGGATTGCAACGCTGTAAGTGCCTATACGTCCTATCTCTAAGAATCCCCTCCAACAGCTTCCCTACCGCTGACGTCAAACTCCTATAATTTCCAGGGTTTCCTTACTACCCTTTTTAAACAACGGTACAACATTAGCTATTCTCCAGTCCTCTGGGACCTCATGTGTGTCCAAAGAAGAGACAAAGATTTGCGTCAGAGGCCCAGCAATTTGACCTTGCGCCTCCCTAAGCAGCCTTGGATAAATGCCATCAGGCCCCGGAGATTTATCAGTTTTAATGCTACCTAGAAGCTCTAACACTTCTTCCCTCGATATGGATATTTCCCTCAACTGGTCTTCAGCTCCCTCAGAGATAGGACCGGTCAACAAGCCCCTCTCCTTCGTGAATACTGACGCAAAGTATTCATTCAGGATCTCTCCCATTCCTGCAGACTCTAAGCACAGTTCCTCTCCTCTGTCCCTAAGAGGTTGGATTTTCCTTAATCCTATCCGCCAAAACCATTTCTTGCCCCCTTTTTGCCCTTCTAACTCCCTGTTTGAGCTCCCTCCTACTCTCTCTATATTCCTCCAATGCTTTCTCCATTCCCAGCTGCTTTGACCTATCATAACACCTCTCTTCCTAACCAAGTCCTCAATATCCCTACTAATCCACGGCCCTTTAATCCTACCTTTCCCATCTTTCCTCTTAGCCGGCACATATCTTTCTTGCAAGATTTTCAGCATTCCCTTGAAAGAATCCCACATGCCTAGCATGGACTTACCCTCAAACAACCGTTCCCAATCAGTTTCCATAAGTTCCTGCCTAATCCGACTGAAGTTAGCCTTCCCCCAATTCAGCACCCTCCCGCTAGGGCAACAAGCATCCTTTTCCATTTGTATCCTAAAGTAGACAGAATTGTGGTCACTGTTAGCCACATGTTCGCCTACTACAACATCAACCACCTGACCTCGCTCATTATTCAGAACTAAAGCCAATATAGCCCTCTCTCTAGTCCGACTAGCTACATACTGCTCCAATGATCCTTCCAGTACACGTTTTACAAATTCCTCCCCGTCCGAACCCTCAGCTCTAGGTACCTTCCAATCCACTCCAGGGAAATTAAAATCTCCCACTATAATGACTCTGTTCTTTCTGCACCTATCCAAAGTCTTTACATATGCTTTCTTCCATTGCCCATGGGCTGTTGGGTGGCCTATAATATACCCCTAGCATAGTAATTGCCCCTTCCTATTCCTCAGCTCCCGCTCAGGCATATAATCGCATTGCAGTTGTCTAAATAGTGAGTTAATGGCATGTCACTCTTCCCGCTGGCAGGTCGCACAAACATCATTTGCATTCACTTGCATCACATTCACACAGCTGCTCACCGGCATCCCATCAGGCCTTTCAATCTTGTATCACACCAGCAGGAATTTACATTGGCATCAAACCTGAATGCTAATGAGTGGAATGTACAAGGTGGTCCTTCATCTGGCAGAGACTTCAGTGTACGTGTAACAAAATTTTGCTATAGAGTTGGATTGTTCCTGTTGCGTTTCATGGAAGATCTTTCTATGAAGAGAGGCTTTATCACATTAATCTGGGTTACGACTTAACCAGTTTGCCAGCACGTTTTATTAACCTACTTAAGTCCAAGAAACTAACATTTTAGTTGTTCCTTTTCATATATTGGAAAGAAACTTGCATCCAGCATTGTTTGTTTGTACCAGGACAAAGCAGCCTGTTTGATTTGTATTTCCATCTGCCATTTTTGAAACATACAGTCCCTCCATTACTAATGCACAGTGACACTGGTGTACCCCACTTGCAAGACTATTGAATCATGGAATCCTACAGTACAGGAGGCCATTTGGCCCATTGAGTGTGCGCCAACAACAAACCCACCCAGACCCTATCCCCACAACCATATGCGTTTGCCCCTCCTGGCCTGACACTAAGGGGCAATTTAGCATGGCCAATCCACCTAACTTGCACATGTTTAGACTGTGGGAGGAATTTGAAGGAAACCCACGCAGACGCAGGCAGAATGTGCAAACTCCATACAGACAATGACCCAAGCTGGGATTCGAACCTGGGGACCCTGCCGCTGTGAGTCAGCAGTGCTAACCAATGTGCCACAGTGCCACCTTGAGATGCACCATAGCAATTCTGATGTAGAGATGCCGGCGTTGGACTGGGGTAAACTCAGTAAGAGGTCTGACAACATCAATTTTAAATCCAACTGATTTATTTGATAGTAAACTTGCTAGCTTTCAGCCTTTGTGACCTTCGTCAGGCTACAAAGCAATTTGCCAACGCTCCATAATCTCTACCACTGAGAAGAACAAAAGCCTTACGGGCATGAAATCGCAAGTTGCCTTCCAAGTCATACACCATTCTGACTCTGAAAATACGTGGTGTTCCTTCATTGTTGTTGTATCAGTATCCTGTAATTCCCCCCATAAGTTTTCTGGGTGTAATTTCAACACAGAAACTCCAATGCTTCAAGAAGGTAGTTCACCATCATCTTCTTGAGGACAACTGGGGATGGGCGGTAATGCTAGTATTGCCAGCAATGCCCCCATCCCACAAATGAATAAAATGATAGTGTAACCACATCGAAGTTCATTATGTTAATCAATGTGTCATAAGAACTCCCGAGAGATTTAATCCAGATGTCATCATTCTGACTTCGTTTCAAAGCAGTTGCAAGGAACTTAAAAATTTGCAAGTGTGTTGATTGGTTGTAAAGGATTGACTTTGTATTTTAGGCTTCACAAAATGGTGATGATGATGACAGTGACAGTGACAGTGATGACGATGATGTAAAGGTCACCATTGGCAACATTAAAACGGGTGCGCCACAATATATGTAAGTGAATTGATGTGTTTCTAAAACTGTCTTAAGTATTAAATTGCTTTATTATATTCAAGTTAGTAAAACAAAACAAACATTTTGAGAACAAGGCTGTCTTTATTAATCTTATTACATCTCTCAAGTTTCTTCTATCTTCATAAGCGCATCTAATTGCAGCTTGAATTAATGATACTAGCCTCAGCGAGATTTCCTCACTCCAGGGGAGGCGGCGGCATTGTGATATTGTCACTGACTGAGTCAGGGTTCAAATCCCATGATGGCAGGATTGAATAAAAATTCCGGAATTGCAAGTCTAATGATGACCATGAAGTCATTGTCGATTGACATAAAAACCCATCTGATTCACTGATGTACTTTAAAGAAGGAAATCTGCCATCCTTACCTGGCCTGGCCTGTATGTGACTCCAGACTAATAGCAATGTGGTTGATTCTCAAATGCTCTGAAATGGTGGGCAGCTAGAGATGAGCAATAAATGCTGATCCAATAGCAACACCCACATCACATGAATGAATTTTTAAAACATCTTGATAAACAAGTTTTAAATATCTTCCTTCAAGTAAAAGTAAAGTTTATTTGAGTTACAAGAAGGCTTACATTCACAATGCAATGAAGTTACTGTGAAAATCCGCTAGTCATCAAGCTCCAGCGCCTGTTCAGATATCTTGAGGGAGAACTTAGCATGGCCAATTCACCTCATCTACACATCTTTGGACTGAGAGGAAACCTATGCAGGCACAGACAGTGACCCAAGCCAGAAATCAAACTAGAGTCCCTGGCATTGAGGCAACAGTGCTAACCACTGCCACCATGCCATCATTTCTGACATTAACTTTTCAACTTTTTTCAATTACCTTTACAGTTAGTAGTTTGGACAGATCATTTTTTGTCAATTCCTTTCATGCCTTAAACTGCAATTAGGCCATCCTAAGTTTTCCAGCTTTTCAAAGAAATGAAATGAGCATTTTTGTGAAATAGATTCATAATAGCCCAGAATCATCTTTATTGTTTGCCTTTCCTTTGCCAGTAATCTTATTTCTCTTGCAATTGTGATCTGAACTGAACAAATTATATAATATCTTGATTATTCTCTGCTAATTCAACCACTATCTTTTTGAGAATAGTAACTCCTCTTTTGTAAATGGTTTCAATACCAACATGCTTATGTCGTTGTGTAAATGACCAACCTTTCATCGGCTTGTTCTCTTTGTGCAAAAAAAAATGCATTCCAGAAAGTAAAATTGGCATTGATTGCCCTAGCAATTATTTTTGAGGTATTTGCAATCTCAGTCTTAAACAATAATTTATCAAGGCCCAAAGGTATGGGATCAATTTCAAACCCACTATGCTAACCGCACCTTTCGAGTCCACATTTTTTTTTAATGGTAGTTACAATTTTCCAAGTCCAATCTTCTCAAGATTTTGCCTCGCTAGCCCTGCAGCAGAATTATGTTAAGTAAGTATGTATAGGAAAGCAGCATTTGTGGATGTTTCAGATTGACGATTGAAACGTTAATTGTTCTTTTGTTTATGGGTGCTGCCTGCCTGATCTGCTGAGGATTGCCAATATTTTTTTGTTTCTACTTCAGATTTCTAATATCTGCAGTATTTTACTTTTTAAATATTTATAGAGTCTAATACTGCAGGGATATTGATTTTCTTTTTTATCCCTCAGCACTTTGTAAAACAATACATTTGTGGACAGTCCTGACTATTGTATTATGCATAAACTTGTAAAATGAGGAATATTTGTGATTTAGATTTGTAATTGAAGAGTTTGTTACATTAACAAGATTACCATTTTATTGAATCCTTAGTTGTTTGAGTTTTTCTTAGTATGTCTTGACCTCATTTATATGGAATAAATGTAGAATCATAGAATCCCTATAGTGCAGAGGAAGGCCATTTGACCTTTGAATCTGCATTGACCACAATCCCAACCAGTCTCTATCTCTGTAGCCTCATGTATTTACCCTGCTAATCCCCCTGACAATAAGGGGCAATTTACCATGGCTAGTCAACCCAATCTGCATATCTTTGACTGTGTGAGGAAAGCAGGGCACTCGGATGAAACCCATGCAGACATGAGGACAATGTGCAAACTCCAGACAAACAGTGACTCAAGCTGGGAATTGAATCAAGGTTCCTGGCACTTTTGAGGCACCATTGTGTTTTAATAATGGAAAATGCTGAAAACTGTGTGTTAGATAGTATCCTCAAAGAGAAAAAACAGATTAACACATCAATGTAAAACCCCTAGATCCATTGTCTTTTTTTGTGCAAAGATAGGTGACAGTCATAGCTCTTTTGCCAGTGAGTTAAAGCTGTGGGTTCATGTCCTACTCCAGGAATTTGAAAACAATCTAAGCCAACATTCATAATACCATATTTATGACAAGATGTTAAAGTGATGCTCTATCTGTTCCCTTTGATGGGCATAAGTGATCCTTTAGCGCTACACTGAAGGTCAGGTAGGTTTTCACTGATTTCCTCACCATTATTTATCTCAGCCAACACTCAAAACAGATTATGATGAACTTCTGATGAACGGTCACCCAGACTCGAAACGTTAGCTCTATTCTCTTTCCACAGATGCTGTCAGACCTGCAGAGATTTTCCAGCATTTTTGTTTTTGTTTTTGTTATATAAAACAGGTTATATGGGCATTATTATCTTGCTGTGTCCATAACTGGCTGCATGTTTTCTATATTAAATCCTAAATTGCTCTACACTTCAAAAATTACTTCATTGGCTGTAAAGCAATTTAGAATGTCTTGAAAAGCGCTATGTAAATGCAGGTTTATATTTCCAAACGAAGAAGCACATCCTAATTCCTATATTTTTAACTAAAGAAAACTGCTGCTACATGTGAAATTTTCATCAAAGATGTACTTTAGAGTACACTGGGGTGGAATGAATTGCCTGTGCTAAGATGATGTATGCATTAGTTTTAAAAAAAAAATTACATTTTGAAACTTGGTTTAATTTTGTGACTTTACATTTATACAGGGGGACTCCGATGAACTTGAATCTGAAGAGTGGGCGACCCTATGGTTCTTCTGCAGGTCAGTGAGGGTGTTTGTCCTGCAATTGTTCAGTGATATTTGGTTATTACTAGATTAAACAGGACTGTTCTGTTTGATTGAGAATTCAAGCATTTTCTTTGCTAGGCCATTGAATTACCAATGACCACTTTGCTGCCATGTGGAAGACTATTGGATCATAAATTGACAACACAAAAGGAGGAATCAGAAATCTGAAACTAATCACACTCCTGTCCTTCTTCCATTAGCATTGTACTTTTCACTGCTTCAAATGTGCATTCACTTATTTCTTGCATAGCGTACACTATTTTAGTCTGGACCACTCTATGGTAAAGCTTTACATACTCCATCAGGATCACATAGCAGAACACAGGGTTAGCGAGAGGAAAGAACTAAAGAAAGTTAGTAGGGATATGGTGTTGGGGAAATTGATGGGATTAAAGGCTTACAAATCTGCAAGGCCTGATAATCTACATCCAAGAACACTTGAGGAAGTGGCCCTAGAAATTGTGGGTGCATTGGTGATCACCATCCAAGATTCTATACGTTCTGGAACAATTCCTATGGACTGGAGGATAGTTAATTTAACCCCACTATTTACAAAGGGAACTAGAGGGAAAGTGAGATTGTAGAACAGTTAGCCTGATGGCAGTAGTGGGGAAAATGTTGGAGTCCATTCTAAAAAATTTAATAAGAGACAGGATTGGACAGAGTTAGCATGGATTAAAGGGAAATCATACCTGACAAATCTGCTGGAATTCAAGGATTTAACTAGTAGAGTGGATGAGGGTGAGCCTGTAGATGTAGTTTACTTGAACTTTCAGAAAGGTTTCGACAAGGTTTCGTGTTTTTGCATGCAAAATAAAAACATACAGCATTGGGGATAGTGTATTGAGATGTATAGAAAACGGGTTGGCATATAGGGAATAAAGAATAGGAATAAACAAATGTTTTACTAAGTGGCAGACAGTGACTAGTGAATTCTGCAGGGATTGCTACTAGGACCCCCGCTATTCACAGTGGATATTAATGATTTAGACGAAGGGACTAAATATAATGTCTCCAAATTTGAAAATGACACAAAACTGACAGAGAGTGAGCTGTAAGCAGGATGCAGAAATGTGATTTGGTAAGCTATGGGGAGCAGATGCAGTATAATGTGAATAAATGTAAGTTTATCCACTTGGAAGCAAAAAAACGGGAAGGTAGATTATGTTGGAATGGCTATAGATTGAGAGAGGGGAGTGTGCAACGAGAATTGGTTGTCCTTGTACACCGGTCTCTGAAAGTAAGCATGCATGTACAGTAGGCAATGAAGAAGGCAAATAATATGTTGCTCTTCATAGGAAGAGGATTTGAGTATAGGAGCAGGGATGTTCTGCTGCAGTTATAGTGGGCCTTGGTGAGACTATACTTGGAATATTCTGAGCATCTTTGACCTACTTAGTAAGGAAGGATGCTCTTACTATACAGGAAAGGTAGATAGATGTAGAAAGGATGTTCCCAATGGCAGAGAGAAAGTCCTTACCCAGTGAGTGGTGAGTCTGTGAAATTCGTCACCACAGAAAGCAATTGTGGCCAAAACATACAATGTTTTGAAGAAGGAGTTAGATATGGCTCTTGGGGCCAAAGGAATCAAATAATATGGGGGGAAAGTGGGAAAGGTTGCTGAGTTCAACAATCAACCATAATCATAATGGAGGGGCTGAATGGCTTATTCCTGCTCCTATTTATTTGTTTCTATGATACTTCTGATCTGTCTCTCCATTTTATTTAACTTGATGAATCCTAGCCAGCAGAAATAGTGCCTCCCTATTTGTTTTATCGAAACTCTTTATAATCATGAAAATTTGCATTTAAATTTCTTTAAATTTAAAATCTTCAGTCTTTTCTCGTGACCATTTTTTTCACCTCCTGCCCATTCCTCTAAATTTATTCCATACAGTCCCTGTGGCTTTTAATGTGCTTTCTAAATAACCTATCCAAAACTACACATATTACTCTAATGGACCTGACTATTTGTGAAAATATAAATTATCCGTCTTTATTACAATTGATAGCCTTTTTATGTTCTATCAATCTACTGCAATATTTGCGATATTCTACTCCAGTAAAATAGAGTGGAAGATATGTAGAGAATGAACAGCAACAAAGGATTTTAACAGATGCTCTTAAGTGAGAATCTCTAATTTTCATTGTATCCATTTTCAGTTAAAAATGCTTATCAATTCAGTCAAATAAAACATTTCATTAAACATATTTTGACTGCTACTTGAAAATAGATGGCTTTTCTCCCTCTGCTCTAGGAATTTTCTAATGTGAGTAACATTTGTCAAGGTTCTGTCAGATTCCTATTATGCTCAATTATAGCTGTTTTAATGTGGTAGTACTTAGTGCATATTCAAATTCATTTGGCTGAAGTGAGACACTAATTTAGCTGAACTTGAAGTACTTGATGCTGTTGAAGTGTTTGGCATGGGTAGTTGACTGGTTGAGCTGTAAAGACTTGGAAATTTGAACAATAGTAAATGTATTCATTATAAATGTGCCTTTTCTGTTCTTCCCACAGCAAAGTTGCATTCCAGAGGCATTGACCTTGATGCCTCTGGAAGCATCAATGGAATTCCAGTGATTGAGGCAGACTTGGACTTATTTGAAGACAAACCTTGGAGAAAACCAGGTAAATTTTGAATAAGATAGAATTATCTTTTGGTCCTCTGCATGGTTCTATTTGGTACATGTTGCAAGGGAGGAACAATAGATCTAATTTAACACCTTTCACATTTTCAGACATTCCAAAATTGTGCAATCAATCAATTGCTTCTTAACATATGTTTTTAACATGTTTTACATGTTTTAACATATTTAAGTTAGATATTTGTGATGATTTGATAATTATTCATTTTATGTATGATTTTTAATGATCAAGAAATGTACCCACAATCTTCAAATTGGCAGTGAAAATTGAATCAGATTTAATTGCAGTATGTTCATTGTTGTTGTTTAGGTCAATAAGCAGCTAATTTGTGCACAGCCATTACTCTCAAAGATTAGATTTGAGAAGGCGTGCTTTGTCATTTGGATTTATTGTGTAAGAGTTTCTGATCGAAAATGTAAAGCATTTAATATTATGCCAAGAATGCAGATGTGATCTATTCAGCAATTCCTATGGCATTGCCAGTAACTTCTCAAATCCAATGAAGTTTCCATACAAAAGTCTCGCATATTATAAAAATGGAGTCATAGGAGAAAGGGATCTTCAGACTCTGACTTGGATGCTGCTTGGAAATCCTTTTGAGAGTTGTGGGTGCTGAGTTGCTGTTGTATATATTTTATATGTCTCAAATGTTAACATATGAATAGATTTTGATGTAGGCTAAGTTATAGATGTGAGAAACTAGTTAAGATAGGCAGTCTTTATTAAGTGTGCAAATTTAATTATGTGTTTCTTTATAGACATTTGAGACCCAGGTGATGAATGTTTAACTCCTCATTGTACAAGGTTGAGGGCAATTACATAAGTGTTAAAGGTCAGGAAACCTATCCTTTATGAAGGAACATGGAATGCTTTATCACAGGAAGTAGTTGAGACTGAGAGCATTGCATCATTTCAGGAATAACGGGTAAATATTTGAAGCTTAAAAAGACATAGATTTACAAAGAAAGAACAGGGCAGATGGTTCAGTTTTGGGTTGCTTTGGTAAACAGCCAGTACAGATCAGATGGGGCCAATACCAGCATTTGGTGCAATAATTTCCTAATAGTTCGATTGAATGAATGGGGTTATTGAGAACAAGTATTTCATTTAGAAGTGGGAGGGAAAATGTCCCGCTGAACTAAATGACTATTAAACACCATGTGCCCTTAATCCATTGGCTTTCTTTTGTAGGTGCTGATCTTTCTGACTACTTTAACTATGGCTTCAATGAAGAGACTTGGAAAGCTTATTGTGAAAAACAGCGAAGACTTCAGTTAGGACTTGATCCTATACTTGCATCTGGTTCAGAGAACAAAATATTGGTATAAAATTCTTAACTGCTTAATGACTGAATAGGATAATAATTGCTTTGTAACTTCACTTTGTTTCACAGTCTTAGGAACTTTGCTTCCTGTTAGGAGTGGGCTACTGAAAATAAAACAGGCTCCGAATGCAGTCAGAAGATGTTTGAACCCTCTTACTTTAAAAGCTAATGAGTCCAGGTTCCATTCTAACCTATATTGAGTTAGTTAATTGCTGTCATTTTACTTGGAAATGCAAAGACTTTCAAACAGTGCCCTCATCAAAACTTCTTATTAAAGAGACTGTGTATGATTTAATGCATGCTAGTAATAAATTCTCCAGTGAGTGTTCAATTGTGTGTGTGCAATACACTCAGATTCCATCTGGTTTCTGCTTCCATTAGTGTGAGTGAATAAAGAAATCATTTTCATTTATATAGCAACTTTCATATCTTCCGAAGCTTTTAGCACTTCATAACTAATTCCTTACATTTGAGGTGTAATTGCAGTAGTTCAGATAATCAACTTGTGTAAAGGAAGGTCCAACAAAAAGCAATGAGATAAATGACTAGCTTTTTGCTAAATGTTTTGAGTAGTGTTGGTTGAGGGAAAAACATTGGCTAGGGCACTCCAGCTCCGTATTGAATATCATCATGGAGTCTTTTATGCACCTGAGCAGGTGGATGGGGTCCCTGTTTAATGGCATCTTTGAAGATGAAAATGAAGCATTTTGTCAGTACTACAATTGGGATCTGCCCAAATGAAATGCTGAAGTGCTAGTAGTAGTTATATGGTCTGAAAGATGTTTAATGTTAATCTTATTTTTCAGTATGATATATAAGGTTGTGTGTTTTGTACAAGTTTTGCAATAAGCCCATGTGTTTAATTATTGTCTCAAATTCTCCTGTACTTAGGTTCAGCAAGGGAGGGTTTGCAATGTAGAGAAGGATCTAGAAAACAACTTACCAAAAATGGATGTGAAGGCTGATTTTACATCTCCACCTGGCGGAAGGATGAAAGCAGGGCCACCACCTAATAGGTAAGAGGCATAACCGCTAAAGATCAGTGAGTATTTTATTTTGAGTTAAATAAATTAATACAAATTACAGTAGGTATGAGTAGAGCCCAATCCAGAAATAATTTTCTTTGGTGCCCTTAGGCCCTCTTAGTGAAGTGTGAGGAGTTGTTTACTTTGAATTCAGAACCTAATACTATCTGAAATTAAAATATTATAATAAATTAACTTAAAATATTATAATTTCTTTTGTGGCTCTATAAAGTGTATGTGAATGAAGACAACCTTTAATGCAATATTTTAATGCTTTTCTAATGATGTAAAAGGATTATACAACTGAAGCATACGGGAAAATCTTAGTGTAATCAATGGGCTGCATTAAGTTGGTTGATCTTGACCAGGTAGCAGTAGGAGAAACTACAATTAGTAAACCAAGAACCAACCTATGAAGGTTAGCTAAATAATTATTACTCTCTTCTCCACTTGAAATTCCTTTCTATTGGTTTATCAAGCTGATGAATGAGCCTTGGCCATTGCTGTATTAGATAGATGGACAGGGCATGGTATGGGGTAGAATACAGACAGCAGAGATTTGAATGAGCCCTGGTTTATAGAGGCTTGCCAGGAGTCTATCAGGATAGTCAAATCTAGAGATAATAATAACATAGATATTTAAATAGTAGGGACAGGGACAGGCAGTGTTACAAATAAGTGAGCCTGATTGAGCTTGATTTGGTTAAAAAGCCCACATCCAGGCCAAATTGGACATGATGGTTGCAGATGGCCTGGTTCAAGAACAGTGACCGGGAAAAGGAGATGAGTTTATGATGGCAGAACCCATTGTCTTTTGCTATCTTCCTGATATTCAGTTGGAGGAAGTGTTTGCTCAACCAGTATTGAATGCCTTAATAAGCAGCATGACAAATCTCTCATAATAGAAGGCCAAGAGAGGTGGTGATGAAGTCTGATTTTTAGAAGTATGTGATGTACAGGAGATTAAGTGTCACCACTTACAGTAGCGATCCATCGATATCTTAGTGGAGAGTGAGTATATGTGTTTGTGTGAAAACAGAATTTGGCTTGGCTGTGATACTCCTTGATTGAGTAAATTGCTATCTATGCTCCCTTGAAGAAGGAAACAAGTATTGGAAGTGTACTTCAAGAAGGGTCAATGTATTTAGGAAGGGAGCAAATTGTAGTGGGAGGAATGTCAATTGTGGAATAAAATATTTTCATTTTGTCATTCTTTTTAAAACTTCAAATGCTTGCATCTAATCAAATACATAAAGTGTTGATTTTGTAGCTGTTTTAAAGTACGGTTGGTTTCAGTCCAGTTCAAAGAAGATAAATATAATAGATGGCATAAAATTGACTAATATGGCACCCAGGGATTTAAAAATTCTAATGTGTCGCTTCATAAAAACATAAGAAATAGGAGCAGGAATAGGCCATCTAGCCTCTCAAGCCTGCCCCGCCATTAGTAAGATCATGGCTGATCTGATAGTGATTCAGTTCCACTTACCCGCCTGCTCCCCATGACCCTTAATTCCATTATTGGTCAAAAATCTATCTATCTGTGACTTAAATACATTTAGCGAGGTAGCCTCCACTGCTTCAATGGGCAGAGAATTCCAAAGATTCATTACCCTTTGGGATAAGAATTCTTCCTCAACTCTGTTCTAAATTGCGTCCTCCTTATTTTGAGGCTGTGCCCCCTAGTTCTTGTTTCCATTCTAAGTGGAAATAATCTCTGCTTCTACCCTGTCTAGCCTCTTCATTATCTTTGTAAGATCTCTTCTCAACCTTTTAAACTCCGAGTACAGGCCCAGTCTACTCAATCTCTCCTTAAGCTAACCCCCTTATTTCTGGAATCAACCTGGTGAACTTTCTCTGCACTCTGTCCAAAGCTAACATATTTCTCAAATAAGGGGACCAAAATTGCACACAGTACTGTAGGTGTGGCTTCACCAGTACCTTGTACAATTGCAAGACCTCCCTACTTTTATATTCCATCCCTCTTGTGATAAAGGCCAACATTCCATTTGTTTTCTTGATCACCTGCTGCTCCTGCAAACTGAGTTTTTATGATTCATGCACAAGGACCCCAGGTCTTCTGCACAGAAGCTCGTTGTAATTTTTCACCATTTAAATAATAGTCCGTTTTACTATTATTCCTTCCAAAGTGGATAACCTCTCACTTGCCAATGTTATCCTTCATCTAACAGATCCTTGCTCACTCACTTAACCTATCCAAATCTCTATGCAGACTTTCTGCATCCGCCGCGCAATTTGCTTTCCCACTCATCTTTCTGTCATCAGCAAACTTTGATACCCTACACTATGTCCATGGACAGGTGATTGCTGGCTATGAATAGCCAAATTTGCAATAATACTTCTGTTAGATGGCAAAGACTGGGGCTAAAGCAGAATTTTGGAACAGAGACACCTGCTTTCTGCAGATTTAATGATGCTGTAGTGAATCCTTCATCTGGATAAGCATCAAAAATCTTTCTTTTAAATAACAACATAGTGGTGATAAAAATAGAGGAACATATTGGAAAGAATGAATGCAAAGATTCTTTGATTTATAAAAGTAGTTTTTCCTTAAATTAGATGTTTTGTGTGCTTCACTGTTTGATTCATTTCCTGCCAGTTTTGTCAATAAGATGCCATTGGTAAAGTTTAAACAGAAATATTCAACATTTGGAAGTCGTGGGCGGAGGAATTTATGCATTGCATTTTTTTTAGAAAGCAAATTTACTGTTAAATCTTCTTTGATCAGAATATCTTTATCCAATTTTACCGTAACTTGTTGAAACTCCTGCTTAGTCATGAAACAATATTTTTTTTAAACTTCAGAGTTTAGGTGGGATGCATAATTATGCAAGGATTTTTAATGCCCAGCAGAGTTCAGGATATGATTTCTGCACTTGATATGTTCTTATTAATAATGGATTTGAAGATGACTTTTTGGCTACTACAGTTAGTCCATTATATTTAAGAGTAACTAATATAAACTTATCTAAGCTGTGTTATAATTCAGGTTAGAAAATCAAGTATTTTCTGAAGTCTGCCAGGGTCATAGGTTTTGCAGCTTGAATTTGGCTGGGGTAAGCATAAGATGTTTTACCTCAGGTATGATTCAACTGACTTACAAGGGAGCTTTTATCAAACAAAGTTTATTTAAGAATACAGCTAACATGTATGGAAGAAAATTAGTAATAACATTTACCAATTACAAATAGAAACAACCATAATATTGTATAAACCTTAACAGTTAGACACCTTTCCTACCAAAAAAAACCATAAACAAAACCCTCGCCACAGATTTAACACACAAAATACAAATGCTCACATGATGCTGGAACTTATTCCTTTGGTTGGCTGCTACAGTTTTCTTGATGCACACACAGACATGTTTGAAGTCAGAACAGCTTCTCAAAACACCAGGGAGAGAAAGAGAGAGAGAGACATTCTAGGTACTAGCTAGCACATGACCAACAGCAGAATTTTCACTCCAGGAATGCTTGGGACCTGCTTCCAGCTAGTCAGCAGAATTTACAACACCGGGGAAGAGAGAGAAAAACAGGTATTGATCGTGTCTGGTAGAGGGAAAAGTGGTAAAGGGCTTGGTAAGGGCGGAGCCAAGTGGCACCACAAGGTACTCCAGGACAATATTCAAATCATTATCAAACCTGTTATCAGGCATCTGGTTTGCTGCGGAGGCATCAAGCATATCTCCGGCTTGATCTACAAGGAGGTCCGCTGAGTGTTGAAGGTATTTTTGGAGAATGTGATCAAGGATTCGATGACCTACACTGAACATACCAGGCGCAAAATGGTGACCGCAGTGGATGTGGTGTATGTGCTAAAGCGCTAGGGGCGGACCCTGTATGGCTTTAGTGGTTGAGGACGGTGTGAAAGGGAATAGAGACTTAAGTCTGATGCCCAAGCATCTTATAAACTAAAACAGCAGTCGTACTGAAAATGAAAGAATGGTTATATATAAGAAAAAATCCCAGAAAGTAGCTGAGGCTCAGAGTAAAAGTAAACAAAACCTCATTTAAACTATTGAGGTAGGAATAAAACAACTTCTGACAGACAGTTCATCAAGAAAAAAACCCAAAGCCGCTTAGTTGCGGAGAACATGATTCAGAAAATAACTGATTCTTAAAGGCACACTAGGGTCATTGCTGTTTCATGGAATCAGTCTTGTCAGATTTGAGGTGCACACTGTCATCAACCTGCAAATGTCCTTAATCATTTTGCCATTCAGTTGCTTACAAACATTATTTAATCCCAACAGTACTGAGGTTCTTTGCATTTCTATGTATTTATCATCCAATACAATGACATAATTTCTATTACTCTATTTGTGCTGAAAGCACAACCCAATAATATAGAAAATTAACATCTGTTTTGTCTCAGTATTGTCTGAACAGTCTTTTGAAAAAAAACTCCAACCCACCCCCCCGCCTCTTTTTCTATTTCCACTCTAGCACCACGCTTTTGCAAAGTGCTGTTATAAGATTGTAAAGGTTGAGCATTTGAACAGACATGGATGTGGATTGTGAACATGACTGTATTTTTGCTAATACATTGTTGGAATATCTTGGCTCACTGGTATCTCAGTATTGAATAATACATTTAAAAAGGACTAATTCTAACAATTATTGTTGTATTTGAGACCCAACTCTTTGGAACTATCAGATTTAATGTAATATTAAGTTTTCCCTCCAGAAAACTTGCTGGCACAATTGATGTTATTGGTGGATACACGGGTTCTATCAGAAGGGTAGAAGGAAGGCGGCGAGACAAACATGGAGGAGATGAGAGTGCAATTCAGGTAAAAGAAACACAAACTTTTTTTTACACTAACCACAAAATTAAAATTGGATCGTTTATTGTTAGAAGTGGCAGTCTTGTCAGAGGTGAGGAAGGGTACAGTACATTCTGCTTTATTATTCTCCATAGTGAGTTGAAGGTGGTGAAAAATGGACATTTGAGATGTTTACTAGTGGCAATTAATGCTGCAGCTAAAAGTCAATATTTTCAGCATTGAAAGGGAGACAGTTCTCAGGGGAGAAAGTGTTGTATGTGATTGCTACCATGGATGTTTGTCTTAGTTTGCAATAAATGGTTCAGAGCTCACTTCCTGGAGAATGAAGCACCAGACTGTGTACAAGGGCAATAGCATATTGTCTGAGACTGTCTTCTTGATGTCAAGTTAATTCAAGGTCCCTTAGACTTGTTCAGATAAATGTGAAAGCTTCCATGACACAATTCAAGACTTCTGCCAGTGGTAACATTTATTACTCAATCAGTAGCACCAGAACCAGAGTAACTACTCATTTATCTCATTGCTGTTTGCTGGGGGCCTTGCTATTTGCAAATTGGCTGGCATGTCCGTCTTAGAAAGCATGAATGACTAAATTTCAGAAGTTGTGAAAGCAATGAACTGAATTTTAAACTTCTTCACATGTCCTGGAAACGTGAAAAGCACAAACATTTTCTTTCTGTCCACAGAGATTGCATAGTCTATCTATTTAGAATCTGATTAGTTTTGAGAGTCATTTTATAATTCTTAGCATTATCTAAAACCAAGTTTGTGTGAAGTCCATACCCCATGGGCAGAATCTTCCCAAAAAAATTCTGGTGTGTCATAGGAATGGGACTGTTCCACACAAGTCCTTAGGGCAAGTTTGGCACTGCAATCTTACTGCACTCTGTCAGCTTTTCTGACAGCTGGGAGGTTGTGTGTGTGGAGGGGGGCTGTTTGTTGGGGGGATGGTGGGCAGAGTCTAGGTTGTCAGGAAAGCCAGCTCCAAAGTCCTTGGGCAACATTGCGCAAGGTGCCTCCATCATCCCTGCATACCACCCCCGTCACCCCTGTATAAGCCCTGCATAATCATACATATCCATCATCCAGGCTCCACCTCGTGGCGCGCTTATGGTGCCTAGGTGGGAACTGCCACGCCCACAATCATCCAGAGGCTTCAAAGTCCTCCAAAGTTTGGGAGTGGAATGCCCTGCCTGCGGCAGTTGTAGATGCGCCAAGTTTGGAGGTTAGTTGATGAGTTTATGGAAGAGAAGGGAATGGTTTAGTTTGGAGGGTCATTGCTTTTTATATTGGTCGGCGCAACATCGAAGGCCGAAGGGCCTGTTCTGTGCTGTAATGTTCTATGTTCTATAATCCCCTGGCGTGACTATAATACCTGATCTCTGCTACTCAGAGCAGTAGTGATTCTTGCCAGTGAGTGGGGAACAAGCTGTGAGACCCAAAGCAGCCAAGCTGGAGCATTAAATGCTTCTAACTTACATTAGTTTTATATAAGTAGGCTTCGTATTGTTTCTGGCCATGAAGCTGTTCTCACCGGCAAAACAGGGCTGGGAGGATACAACACGCATAAATTGGTTTTTTAACCTCCCATGGAATTTTCCCAGCTCACCATGCTCATTGATCTGATGCCCCATGTCTTTTGATCTGGTCTGTTGTGTACTTTTGTTTTTGGTGATCGAAATGAATTAATTTACCAAATTTCCTTGTTCGTAGTGTGGTATTCTAGAATGTGGCTCCTACATTGCCAAGACAATTTCAAGTTGTGATCTTTGATGTTTAATATGGAGCCACTTTAACTTGCATTACCGAATAATTAACCGGAGGAAACCTTTCTCTAAATAAAGAATACTGAGGTCAATTATAATTCACCCACCATAATCCTGAATCATAAAAACTAGACGGAGTCCTATACTTCCATTAGGTACTGCTATCTCAAGAGGCACTGCAACGTGGTGTACCTCGATTCCCAAAAGACTCTTGACAAAATTCCACACAAAGCATTACTGATTTAAAACCTGGGACTCGCTCAAAAACAATAAAAGATAGGAAACAGAGTACTTATAAAATCGTAGAATCCCTACAGTACAGAAGGAGGCCATTCAGCCTGTCAAGTCTGCACCGATCACAATCCCACCCATGTCCAATCACTGTAGCTCCACGTGTTTATCCTGCTAATCCCCCTGATGTTAGTATGACCAATCAGCCTAACCCGCACATCTTTGGGAGTGGGAGGAAACCAGAGCACTTGGAAGAAATGAACACAAACACTGGGAAAACATGTAAACTCCATACGGACAGTGACCCAAGGCTGGAATTGAACCCAGGTCCTTGCTGTGAGGCAGCAGTGCTAACCACTTTTTCACGAACTGATTGCCTGTGTGGAAAATTACTTGGTACAGTACCCCAAGGCTCTATTTATTTATAAATGCTTATAATTTATAAGAATGCTCTGATTTCTGAAATTTGGTGCAACGTGGTCAGAATTGGGGTGGGGAGTGTTGTATTAGCTCTAGAAAAGCTGAAAAATAAAGTTGATGTTAAACATTACTAATGCCAAACTGCAATCAAAAAAGAATGTTAACTACGATACAAAACAATTGAAATTGGTCAGAGGAAGTAGCAATCAATAGTGCAGACCATATAACCTGTTTTCTGGTCTGATCATATCTGAAACACCACATCCTATTCTAATTGCCAAGACATAAAGGAGACATTTATGTGCTAGAAACAGTACTAAGAGTCACGAGATTCCCAAAAGATATTTGACAAGATTCCACACAATTAAATTCAAAATTCAAAAAAATGATTAAATTCAAAACTGACTAACAAGGAAAAGCAGCCTAGAAATGAGGCATCGTGAGAGTTTTTTATATTCATTCATGGATCATGCATGTTGTTGGCTTGCCAGCATTTATTGCCCATTCCTAGTTTCCCTTGAGAAGATATTGGTAAGCCACTGCTTTGAATCACTGTGCTGTGGGTTGATCCACAACGATGTTAGGGAGGGAGTTCCAAGATTTTGACCCTGTGAAGGAATAGCGATATATTTCCAAGTCATTTTACAGATGTATACAAGATTGGTATGGGAGTGGAAAAGGTAAATCTGGAATATTACTAAAACAGGAGGGACATCAAGCAGTTCCAAAAATAAAATGTAAATTTAAGACTGATGTTAGGAAACCAAGATGATTATAAAATAAAATTTCTGATAGACAAATGGAGTTAGAAGTCCTGGACTCATTTAAGAAACAGGTACTGCAATAATTTATTCTGATATTACTGAATGGATTAATTAAATTGACTCAAACGGTATTCCTTGTCTATAACTACTTTGTGTCCTTGGTCACTTTGGTCTGCGTGGCTCATTAGTACATTAGGTAAGACCAGCTGAGCCCTAGAGATAGCTGGGATGTCACTAAAGTGACAATTCAATGAAAGAAACTCTATGTCAGGGGTCAAAACTTTACCAAAAAAATTCAACTATAGATCCCCGGGGATATTGTTAAGCTTGTATAGAACACTGAGATGGTACAGGCTGTTGTAATTCATTGAAGGCATTTTTAGATGGCGGCGATAAATTTCAAGCTAATGCAGCTGATTAATTACCTGACTACAAAGAAGCACTAAAGGAAAAAAATCAGCATCAAGACCCCACTACAGATTCCATTAACTTATTGGGTGTAAGTCAACCAGATCTCATAATGTCTGTTATAACCAAAAACTCTAAAGCTAATTCAAAGTGGGGGACATTTATAGGTTTAGCATCTTTACACCACATGAATAAATATATGGAACAAATTGCCTGGAGAGATTGTGGATGTGCCTGCAGATTTAAGAGGGAGGAAAGTTTTTTAATTTTTCCATGGGATGTGGGCGTTGCTGGCTGGCCAGCATTTATTCTCCATTCCTAGCTGCCATCTTGAAATGCTGCAGTCCACGTGCTGTGGGTTAATCCACAATGCTATTAGGGAGGGAACTCCAGGATTTTGATCCAGCGACTGCAAAGAAATGCCAGTGTTTCCAAGCCAGGACGGTGAGTGGCTTGGAGGGGAACTTACACAGGAACACCATCATCTGCACCTGCTGTTCTTATCTTTCTAGATGAAACTGTTTGTGGGTTTGGAAGATGCTGTCTGAGGATCTTTGGTGAATTGCTGTAGTGCATCGTGTAGATTAGTATGCAATGTTGCTACTGAATGTCTATGGTGGAGGGAGTGAATGTTTGTGGATTTGTTGCCAATCAAATGGGCTGCTTTGTCCTGAGTGATATCAAGCTGCTTGAGTTTTGTTGGACTTGCACTCATCTAATCAAGTGGGGAATATTCCATCACATTCCTGACTTGTACCTTGTAGATGGTGGATGGACTTTTGGGAGTCAGCAGGTGAGTTACACGCCACAGTATTCCTAGCTTCTGACCTCCTCTTGCAGCCACTGTGTTTATGTGGCGAGTCAAGTTGAGTTTCTGCTCAGTGGTAAGCCCAAGGATGTTGCCAATTACTGTGTATATCTGGGAGTAGCTTGATTGCCTTTCCCAGTCTTGTGTCTTCCTAATTCCCTTTGTTTAGTGCAATTTTGAAACTGGAATGTTATTGACTCAATTATAAAATTGTTTTGGTTACGCGTTATTAGGTTCTCGGAGACCATGGAAACAAAAGGCCACCATTTCCAACCCCGACTGGCCCTCCTCCTCCGATACCCGGACCACCACCTCATTTCTTGCACCCACCCCCTCCTGTCACTAGTGGGCCACCACCCATACATCCACCAGGTAAAAATCTTTGATACTTCTTCTCATTATAGATTTTTTAGTTGTATTTTGAATATTGTAACAGTTAAAGAAGGTTTAACAAGAGCAGAATACCAAACAAGTGTGTCCTGGAATTTCTGATGTTAGTAAAACTGTATTTCATGATTGCAGTCTGTCATTACAGATTTGAAACTGTTGCAACTAGAAAAATTTTCAACCAAGAAGTTGGCTGTTTGTCATCAAGTTAGAGAGAAAAAACACTTTCTGCTTGAATGTGAGCTAAAAAGGGTTTGAGGCAAATTATTCAAACATTTAAGGTGAAACTGCTCACTGATCTCCTGAATTTTTTTTTCCTTTCTTTAGTTTTGTAATTTCCAGGGAAAATATCAATTTTAATTTTCTAAGTATATTTTTCATTTATAGTGCACCTGTACGTTTGGTTTATTATGCTCTTTATTAATGGGTGGGGGAAGCTTGGCATCTTTATTGCAAGACTGTCTTAGGGCCAGTTTATTTGCACTCTGATTCAAGCTATAAAACTCATGTTTGATGCAGTGTAAGGTAAAAATAGCTCCCATCAGTGGGCGCAGTTAAATATTCTCTCTGTTGTTATCCTCTATTTAGAACATAGAACATTACAGCGCAGTACAGGCCCTTTGGCCCTCGATGTTGCGCCGACCAATGGAACCAATTTTATGACCCTTTAACCTAAACTATCCCAATGCTATCCGTATGCCTATCCACTGAATATTTGATCCCTGGTCTTTGCTCAATAATAAGAGTTCGTAATTTAATGGAATTTCTGTATTGGAAATACTTTCAGAGTGTTCATGTGTGGGAATATTAAGTGAAAAAGTGATCAAGTTTGGGTATACTATCTTTTTCTTGCGTGATCTGTCATCACTGACCTGAAGTGTGCTTGGGTTAAGGTTGGGCTTTGATGAAGGGTTGCCTGGACTCGAAACAGCTCTTTTCTTTCAGATGCTGACAGGCCTACTGAGATTTTCCAACATTTTCTCTTTTGGCTGAAGTATGGTTTCTTGTGCATGATAGTGGAGTACACCTGGCATGAGCTTCTGCCATCAGAGGAAGAGTTTGGAATTCATTTCCCCTCAATAACAAATGAACTATTGCTATCACATTGATTTAACCGATTTATACTGATACTCTTTAATCAATGGTTCAATAAATTAAACCCTTAAATGCAACAAAAATGATACAAATATTTATTTTCCTTTTGGGCAAGGGAAGAGGCAGGTTTTAAGTCTTTTCCTGTCAGTTTTCTTCACCCATCAGGGCAATCTTCTACCTACTGGACTTGTATCTATAACTATCCCTTTGTCTTCCAACAGCAAAGTCAGGCTGGAAAACCTGATTTGTGAATTTTCCTCACTTCAATAGCTTGTTTTCCTCAATCTGAAAATCAAATCGCACAGTTAAATTTTTTGTGGCAACAAATAAATAGTAGAAGGCATTTCTTAAAACTAGATTCTATCTACCTGTGACTTAAATTTATTCAATGAAGTAGCCTCCACCCCTTCAATGGCAGACAATTCCAGAGATTCACCATCCTTTGAATGAAGAAGTTCCTCCTCAACTCCGTTCTAAACTGCCCCCCCCCATCTTTTGAGGTCGTGCCCTCTAATTCTGCTATCCTCTCTAAGCGGGAAGAATCTCTCTCCCTCTACCCTATCTAGCCCCTTCATTAACTTGAAGTCTCTATAAGATCCCCCCCTCAGCCTTCTAAACTCTAACGAGTACAGACCCAATCTATTCAATCTCTCTTCATAAGCTAACCCCCACATCTCCGGTATCAGCCTGGTGAACCTTCTCTGTATTCCCCCCCAAGCCAATATATCCTTTTTCAAATGCGGGGACCAAAACTGCACACAGTACTCCAGTTACGGCCTTACCAGTATGCTGTACAGTCACAGCAGGACCTTCCTGCTTTTATATTCTATCCCCTTCGCTATAAAGGCCAACATTCCATTCACCTCCTTGATAACCTGCTGCACCTGTAGACTGGGTATTTGCGATTCGTGCACAAGGACCCCCAAGTCCCTCTGTACTGTAGTATGCTGCAGCTTTTTTCCCATCAAATAATAATCCCTCCTACTTTTATTTCTACCAAAGTGGATAACCTCACATTTGCTAACGTTATGCTCCATCTACCAGGTCCTCGCCCACTCACTGAGCCTATCCAGATCTCTCTGCAGACTTTCCGCACCTTCCATGCAATTTGCTTTTCCACTCATGTTCTTGTCATCAGCAAATTTCGTTACTCTACACTCAGCCCCTTCCTCCAGATCATCCATGTTTTAAATGGTAAACAGTTGAGGCCCCAGCACCGATCCCTGCCGCACTCCACTAGTCACCAACTGCCAACCAGAAAAGCACTCATTGATTCCAAATCCAATTCCAATTGATCCAGTGACAGTGAAGGAATGACGATTATAGATCCAAGGCAGTATGATTTTAAAGGGAATCTTGCAGGTAGTGGTGTACCCATTCACCTGAAGTGGATGTACAAGCACAACGTAAAATAATATATGTATGCATCAGACTGATAAAGTTGCTTAAATAATGACATCCAGCATTTGTTTTGAGAGAAATCGGAAATACTTTGTTTCTGTGGGTGACGTTCTTCTCAGGATGATGTTGAAACAGTTGCTTGCGCACAGTGGAACTCTGTTTATGTTAATGTCTTCTTTCAGTGACATTAAAGTCAAAGAAGTGCAAAATCGGATAGGTATAAAATATCTAACCTGTAGCTGTGTTTATACCAGATGACTTGGGTGAGACCTCTGTTTGCATTTACAGTACTCTACTCAGCAAAATGATCAATAATTCATTGGATTAATGAACAATAATCTGATGTCTATCAATGTAACCACTTTGTTGATGCCTATTTACTGTAATTTAGCAACCCTGTCATTAGTTTAAAATTTTTTCTCTGCCTCGGGATGGTTCGGAAGGAACCACTCTTCCAGGTAACTGGAAAATATTTTTATCAATTAAACTTAATATTAGAGTCAGTTAATACTTTAATAAAGTTTGTTTTAAGCAAGTGCATCTTGTTATGTTCACAGGAATGCCACCACCTGGTCCTCTTCCAGGTAATTGTATTTTTAATTTACATTCATATAAATGTAAGAAATGCACTTGGTTACTTTAAAGGATCTACAGTTGGAATCGGAGAATTTTAATGGAACAATTTTATACCCAAATATACTGCAAACTCAGCATACGATCCTTTTGCTCAGAAACCTAATGGGCAGTAATAATGCTGCTGATTTCACAAGTATTAATATTAAGGCAAAGTTCAAGATTCCGTATCTGTGCACAGCATTCATAACAAAATGGATGAATTGTTAGCACAGATAAAAAATATGTATGACCTGATAGCCATTACAGAGACACCTGAATATTGAACAATATTTGACTTCTGGAAAAAATAGGAAGTTAGGAAAAGATGATGGAGTAGTTCTGTTAATTAATGATGGTATTAGTACAGCAGTGAGAGATCATCTTGGCTCAAAAGAGCAAGATAGTAGGGAGAAATCTTACCAAAAAATGGCAGTGTGTAGTTTGTGGTGAGAAAACTGGCATGTTTGCCAACGAAGGGCTGGTAAGATCAGAACTTGGAAACTCGCAGGTGTGTATCACACTTCTATAGAATCAGTTCGGGTAGAAATAAGAAATAATAATGCTAAGAGGCATCTACACGGTGAATCTGGGGAATTGATCACAGAAAACAAAGAAATGGCAGAGTGTTAAACAGGTATTTTGTGTCCATTTCCACTGTAGAAGACTTACCCTCCAAAAGGTGCTTGAAAATCAAAAGTTAACCAGGAGGGAAGAACTTTAAACAATCACTATCATTAGAGAAAAGCTACTGGAAAAACTATTTGACCTAAAGGTTGTCAAATCCCCAGGATCAGAGGGCCTATATCTAGGGTTTTAAAAGAAGTGGCTACCAATTTGTAGGTGCATTAGTTGTAATCTTCCAAAAAAGTCTTAGATTCTAGAAAGATCCCCGTGGATTAGAAAATAGCAAATGTAACAAATTTCACCACCATTGTGAAATTGCTATTTAAAACTGAATATATGCAGATTTAAACACACACGCAAAGTTCTTTCTGATCTTGTGCAAGACAGTGTAGATGTGTTTGCCATATGTAGAACTCTGCTCTGGATAACTTACCTGTTATAATAAAAATGGGATATCTGAGCACTTTCCATGATGCTTGAATCTCATGTAAAAAGAAATTCAGATGTAATGTCAGTATTGAAGTAACAATGAACTTCTGTACAGCATTGAGGAAATATGTTCAAATTTGCCTTCCTAAATGTGGTGTGCTGAGTGAGGCCACATTGACACTTCAGTTGATACCGGAGCTAAGGTCTGTTATCAATTAGGAGTGAAATTCCAAATCTTTCAGTCTGTAATGCTCTGCCAGTTTCAAAATAAGCATTGGGGCATGATTGGGATACACCTATCCAGCTATGTATCTGTTAGGATCAGTCATTACATATTGAACCTTGCTGTTCAGAGATTGGTTTACACACTGAATTCTATGAGCAATATGGCCAAAGATCATTTTTGTAGTCTTAATGATGCACTGTTCTGCAGCATAGCTTACTGAGAAATAATGTTTTTTGAATTTAGTCAAGTGTGTAAAATGATCTGAGCTGTGCTTCCTCTTTGCAGCATTATTTCCGCCACCAGTTGTGCCCCCTCCAACATTACTGTTGCCAAGCATGGAAGGGTAAGAAAAAGTGTGCCACCAGCATGACTTTCTAACAACTAAGGGAAAAACTATTGTTACAAAGAAATATAATTGCATTTATATAGTGCCTTTCATGACTGCAGGATGTCACAAAAGACTTCACAACCAATGAAATAAAGCTTTTTGAAATGTGGTCACCGTTGTAATATATGAAATTTGGATTTTGAAAAGCCTTTGAATAAGAAACTGCTGTTTTAAGATCAGAGCATTTAGAGTTGGGATGCAAGTAGCAGAATGGATAAGCTGGCTTGAGCAGCATTTTACAGGCTGGTGTTGGGACCACTTCACAATTTACATGAACTATTTAGACTCAATAATCAGAGGTAAAATTTGCAGACAAACCAAATTGCAAGAAATTTATACAATTGAAGACATTAAGTTTACAGAATTGGTGTTCCATTGGCTAATTTAATATGGACAAATGTGAAGTGGTGAATTTTGCCAGGAAGAATATGGAGATGTTACATATCGTGAGGAAAGGGGAAATGAATGTATGCATCACTAAAAATGGTGATGCAAGTTTTAAAAAAGAGCAAGCCAGTCACTGAGGGTCAGTTCAATACCAATAACATTGAAATGCTGTTTTCTTGCGCCTAGCAAATAATTTCTATCTCTTCTAGCGGTCCACCTCCAGGCTATGACAACAGACCACCTCCTCTGTTCCCCTATACTACTGCAGGTAATTGTTAAATTCTATTGGAAACGTATATTTTAGTCTTGCATATAATATGCATTGGCAATACAATTTATTAGAATCTCTAGCAACATTTCCCCTGTGATTATACATATTAAAATTAATTTTTTTGTTCCCCTTTTTGGTTTTATTTTGCCAGTTTTTTCCCCTCTGTCCCTGAACGTGCTGGTTCATGCTGAAGCATGGTTCCATGGGTGTTGAGCACCCGTTAGTACCTCGCGCAAGTGGCCATTACACACACGTGCCTGGATGGTGAGTGTCAGCAGGCTGTACAACTGTGAGCGTATCACACCTGAGCCTGATCGGGTTTTCACTCGACATACATGCACATGCTCTTCCAGTAAGGGGCATTAAATAGATATGAGGCATGCAAACTCCAGTTGTTTGATAAACTTACCTGCCACTTCCCTCTCTTTATTTGAGATGGTGGTGAGACCCAGAATGAGCCTTAGTTGCTTTCTTGGTGATGTAGGCTAACTCACCATTGACTGGACATTGAACCTAGAAATGTCTGGTCTTTATTTTTTTCAATCTGCATAGTGTTGCCTTTATTCATTAAAATTCGATATTCTTAAATATAATTTGTGCTAGTTCTACTTGATGTATTGAAATCAAGCTAAATATTGGAGGAAATGGAAATTGAACCATTAACTGAAATCAGTAAATGACAGAGCAACATGTGATGGACAAAATCTAAATCATGTGCAAGTTCTGATAATGGTAAACATCAATTTCTGTCATACTTTGGGTGTTATGGACCAAAGTTGTTCATCGCAGTGAGTTTTAACTGATACGTTCGTCCCTTGAAAGAGGAAAAAGACACTTCTGTATACAATGGATTGATTATCTACATTCATACCTGAATATCCATTTACTTTATCTGAAGCCTTTTTTGTAAGTCATGGTGGGTCAGAAAAGCTGTGTCAATGAGGCTGGTTACTTTGTGACCCGCTGTTATCCATTGATTTCCAATAAATTCGAAGGAAATGATTCCAGTTCCATGCTGAGTATGTGTATAAACTGACCTCTGTGGTTTAACAATTTCTTTTCAGGTTCAATCCTGCCTCCTGTCTCCCAACTTGTTAATCATGAACTCATGTGTTGTTAAGATGATTGATTTTTATTCCCTAGTCATTTGGGCTTACTTTTAATCTGTACCCCATCTCCCTTAATTTCCCCCCTCCCTTCCACCAGACTCTGGATTAATAGGTTATCCTGCTATCTCCACCACGCACACACCCTGGATGAACACTGTCGAGAAAAGCACCAACAGTCACTGGGAGTACCAAGGGTCTCGACGAGAAAGAGAAAGGGAACGAGAACCTGATCGAGATAGAAATCGTGAGCGAGATCGTGGCCCGACACCAACGACATCTGAATACAAGTGAGTGAATGTCAAGATCAGAAGAAATAACTAAATACTAAAATCCAAAATTTTAAAAAGGGGAGAAATGGATGTGTCACATCAGTGCAAAAGATGAGTGGGGAGGGGAAGGAGAGTAAATGAATTTGTCCAGGTTGGAACGAGAGGGAAAAGCAGCAGCTGCAATAAAGATCGGTATAATAAGAGATTATTAAGGAGACTCCATCAGAATTTAAATGTAATGTAGTTAAGGTATTCTGTTAAATCTCCGTATTACTGAAAAAGACAAAAACGGTGAAGGTATTTATCATCAGGACAATTGCAAGAATACCAATGTCAAGGAAATCAACAACTTTATGAGAAGAGAGTGTTAATTGGTTCACAAGTGACTCTGGTAAAAGAATTGATGTAGAGTTGCAGGTGTTGGACTGGGGTAAACACAGTAAGAAGTCTCACAACACCAGGTTAAAGTCCAACCAGTTTATCTGATAGTAATCCCACAAGCTTTCGGAAACGGTGTTCCTTCGTCAGGTGTGTGGAAGCCTCTGATCAGAGAGGGGCATATAAAGTCACACACAGTTTACAGAATATTGATTAGAATGCAAGTCGTTACAGCTAACCTGCTATTCAAATCTTAAAGATGCAGACAATGTGAATGGAGATAGCATTAGCATAGGTTAAAGAGATGTGTATTGTCTCCAGACAGGACAGTAAATGAGATTTTACAAGCCCAGGCAAATCATGGGGGTTACAGATAGTGCGACATGAACCCAAGATTCTGGTTGAGACCGTCTTCATGTGTGCGGAACTTGGTTATCAGTCTCTGTTCAGCGACTGCGTTGTCGTGCATCATGAAGGCTGTCTTGGAGAACGCTTACCCGAGAATCAGAGACCGAATGCCCATGACTGTTGAAGTGTTCGCCAGCAGGAAGGGCACAGTTTTGTCTGGTGATTGTCGAGCGGTGTTTATTCAGTCATTGTCGTAGCGTCTGCATAGTGTCCCCAGTGTACCATGCTTTGGGATATCCTTTCCTGCAGCGTATTTAGTAGACAGCGTTGGCCGAGTTGCAAGAGTATGTATTGTATACCTGTTGATGGTATTCTCATGTGAGATAATGTCATCCGTATCAATGATCCGGCATAGGTTGCTGTGGAAGGATTGTGTGGTGTTGTGATCACTGTTCTCCTGAAGGTGGGTAGTTTGCTGCGAAAATGGTCTGTTTGAGATTGTGCGGTTGTTTGAAGGCAAGAAGTGGGAGTGTGGAGGTAGCCCTGGCCCTGGTGAGATGTTCGTCTTCATCAATGATGTGTTGAAGACTCTGGAGATGTCGAAACTTCTCTGTTCTGGAGAAGTACTGGACAACGAAGGGTACTCTGTTCACCCTTTCCTGTGTTAGATCTCTGAGGAGGTCAATGTGGTTTTTTGCTGTGGAATCTCGGAACTGTCGATCGTTGTTCACAGCAAACTCCACAGCCTTCAGGAGAACAATGACCACACGTACACGTGGCACGTACTCTTGCAACTCGGCCAACGTTGTCTACCTAATACGCTGCAGGAAAGGATGTCCTGAAGCATGGCACATTGGGGAGACCGTGCAGACGTTACGACAGTGGATGAATGAATACCGCTCAACAATCACCAGGCAAGACTGTTCCCTTCCTACTGGCAAGCACTTCACCAGTCATGGGCATTCAGTCTTTGATCTTTGGGTAAGCGTTCTCCAAGGCGGCCTTCACGCCACACAACACAGAGTCGCTAAACACGGATTGATAGCCAAGTTCCACACTCATGAAGACGGAATCTTGGGTGCATGTCACACTATCTGTAATGCCCATGATTTGCCTGGGCTTTAAAATCTCATTTACTGTTCTGTCTGGAGACAATACACATCTCTTTAACCTATGCTAATGCTATCTCCACTCACATTCTGCATCTTTAAGACTTGAATAGCAGGTTAGCTGTAAAGACTTGCATTCTAATCAATATTCTGTAAACTGTGCGTGACTTTATATGCCCTTCTTTGATCAGAACCTTCCACACACCTGACGAAAGAACACCGTTTCTGAAAGCTTGTGGGATTATTATCAGTTAAACTGGTTGGACTTTAACTTGGTGTTGTTAGACTTCTTACTGTGGTAGAAGAATTGCAATTGGAGATAACTTTCTTCACTGTTCACTATGCCACTAATCTTGGTGTCATCTTCAAACTTTACTAACCATGCTCCTATGCTGTAATCCAAATCATTAATATAAATGACAAATAACAGTGGACCCAGCACCGATCTCTGAGCACACTGTTGGTCACAGGCCTCCAATTTGAAAAACAACCCTTCACAACCATTCTCTGTCTTCTGTCATCAAGCCAATTTTGTATCCATTTGGCTACCTCACCCTGGATCCTGGGAGTACCACAAATGTTCCCTCGCCTGACTCCTAGCATGAGAGGCTTGTCCTGTGCATAGAGGTTGAGCCAACCAGACCAGTATCCCCTAGACTTTTATCTTGGGAACTTTTTTGGAAAAAAAATCTAAAATTGCCAGACACAAAAATGGCATTTTTAAATCAAATACTTGGCAAATTGCCAATTGCCTTTGATCGGACACACAATTTGCATATATGATGAATAAAATACATTTATTGTATTTATATATTAATAGCAAAAAAGTTAAAATGATCCTTACTTTGAATTATCACTCTTTTTGATACTTTTGTTTGACTAATGACTCTTGTGATTTTTACTTTAAAAGTTTTAATATCATGTTGGTCACTTAAGAGGCTCAACTGTGGTTCTCAATTAGTGATCACATAAGGGCATTTTTCCACATCGCTTCAGTTTTTGAGCTGGCGGGACGAGCTCACGATAAAAGAAGCCCAAAAAGTAAGTCTGTTCAGGCCTTCGGTGGGCCTGTTAACACCATATCACCATCACCACCACAAAGTGTTACTTTTCCTGTCTATTTAGAGACTTTCAAAATCTACCTCGTCCTGGATTCAGAGCATATGGACTCTGAGGACTGTTAACCCTTCATGACCTTGCTCCTCCTCAGCTCAGTAAACTCCTCCAACCCCAAAACCGTCCAAGATATCTGTGCTCCTCCAAAATCTGTTCTTCCCACTTTCCCAACCTTTCAATAGCAACCTCATTCCCTAACCGTTCAGAACACATGCCTTCTGGCTGAAAACTCAGTGAGAGGTCTGGCAACACCAATTTTAAATCCAACCGATTTATTTGATAGTAAATCTGCTAGCTTTCGGTGTTTGTGCCTTTGTCAGGCAAATGAGGTGTTCTGGTCTTCAAAAGCACACATATCAGCACAGAAAGTTTACAGATTGCTGATTAGAATGCGAATCCTTACACCTAACCTGCTATTCAAGTCTTAAAGTGGCTAACAAAGGAACACTGACCACAGGTTAGAGAGATGTGTATTGTCCGCACACAAGTTCCACACACGTGAGGACGATCTTAACAGGGATCTTGGCTTCATGTCACACTATCTGTAACCCCTATGACTTGCCTGGGTTAGCAAAAAACCTCACTTACTGTGCTATCTGGAGACAATACACATCTCTCTAACATGTGCTCAGTGTTCCTTTGTTAGCCACTTTAAGATTTGAATAGCAGGTTAGGTGTAAGGATTCACATTCTAATCAGCAATCTGTAAACTGTCTGTGCTGATATGTGTGCTTTTGGAGACCAGAACACCTCATTCGCCTGACAAAGGCACAAACGCCGAAAGCTAGCAGATTTACTATCAAATAAATTGATTAGATTTAAAATTGGTGTTGCCAGACTCTGAGTTTACCCCACTCCAACGCCGGCATCTCTACATCCAGGCTGAAAACCAGGCTAGCCTGTCTACCAAGATAGCTTCATTTGTATATCTGAGGAGAAAGTATGAATGAATGGTGCAAGATAGAAAAGCAATTAAATTGAACTGAAACTGGGAAGAAACTCTCCAAGAGCAATGAACTCCAAACCAGCTCTGGAAATTTTGTGTTTTGAAATGGATCTTGATCCGGGAGCCATTGCTGTTTGATCTCTGGTAGGTTGAAAATTTAGTCAGCAAACAACTACCAGCAAAACGACCAACATACCAAAGGGAAATTGATGAAATCATCTGAAACATTGTTTGTTAATTCTTTTGGCTACTATCTTGATTTACTAGTAACCTGAAGAGCAAGAACTAAAAACAACAAACATAAAATATTAAACTAGTATAGTGTTGTTTCTGCTTTAAATCTATCCAACAATATTTCTCTCTGGAGGCTACTGTTGCAGATATCTGGCACAATGATTTGGGGCTGATGTTAAGGATGGCTTTAATTATTGGGGGAAATTTTCAATTTGTAAACGTCCTTTAATGACTGCAGCCATTGCTGGCAAGATCAGCTTTTCTTGTCCACCTCTAACTCCTCTGTTGATCCAAATATGCCAACAGTGCAGTGCAGAAAAGCCCTGAAAAGGGCTTTTACCAAGTGACCATAAAAAACGTTGACATTATACCAACTTGGAATGGTATGTGAATTGGAGGGGAATCTTTCAGATGATAATGTTCCATGCCTCTGTTGTTCTTGTCTTTCTAGATGATAGAGATTGTGGGTCTTCCTGATCCTGAAATTATTGAGAATTGTAGGGAAATTTCTGTCTGTTCAGCAGACAAGATTTGTTTAGCTCTTGTACTGTGAACCTGTAAAATATTAGCATAGTATGATCTTGCATCATGAGATGAGCAATGAGACGATGGGCAGCCAGTGTGCCTAGAACAAAAGGGGATGTATTAATTAAACTAATCAAACTCAAGACGATGAAATCTTTGGTCCAGATGGATTGCGTGCAGATATTTTAAGAGAATCTAGGAGGAGGCAAAGGGATTTATGTACATATTTAAAAAAAAGTATAGTGCCGCAAGAAAAAGGTGTAGTGTGAGAGCGCTGGTGGATAACGTAATTCTTAAGGAGACGGACAATGCTCAAGATTATAGACGTCAGTTTAACACTGTCAGTCGGGAAAATAAAGGAATCCCTACTAATGGGGAGAACAGAAAGACACCTAGAAATGAAAAATATAATACTGAATAATCAACATGGATTTTAAAAGAGAAATTCTTACATAATCAACTTTATTGAATTTGAGAAGGAAAAAAGTGAAGCTAGAAATGGGTAATACAGTAAATGTAGTTTATCTGGATTTTCAAAAAGTTTACAATAAGGTGCCTCTTAATAGACTAATGAATAAGTTAAGAGAATGAGAATTCAGAGCTAAGTTGTAGAATGGATTATTGGCTGAATTCAAGCCAGAAAGTGAAGAGTGCGAGTGAAGGGTAGATAATCCAGAAAATCCACAAGGATCGGTGCTGGAACAACACCTATTCACAGTTTACATTAGCGATTTGGATTTTAGAATAAAAACGCAATTTCTAAATATGTGAATGACACCAAATTGAGGAAATAAACAATTTTGTGAATTACTGCAATAAATTGCATAAAGACATTTTTTCGCAGAATGGGCAAATAATTGGCAATTAAAGCTCAACATGAATTCTCAAACAGCAGTCTAAGCTAGCAATCAAAGTGCATTTATTGCCGTTAGCATAATAAAACACAATAAGGTGCTTCACAGGAATGTTTGAGACAAAATTTGACATGGCTAAATTGGAAAATTAAGATCCTTTGTCTAAGTGTAAACAAATGCTTGCATAGCTTGCCTTCACTCTATGCACTCTGTTCTTCCAACAGAGATCGTAACTACGACAGAGACTATCATCGGAGCAGAGACCGCAGTAGAGACCGAGAAGATCGCCATAGGGAACGACGGCACAAGGACAAAGATGATTCCAAGCATAAGTCCTCGAGACGGTATATATTTGATTTTATCTTCCAGACTTCTTGAAATCTATTTGTATTGATATTTCATCGTATCTAATGTGTTAGCTAAATGGGGCAACAACGCTTAGCTCAGTTCTGGCACTGGAGTTTTCCCTACACTAGTTTTCAATGATTGTTCCTTGGATTTGTAGAGTACAGTACAGAAGGAGGCCACTTGTCCCATCGAGTCTGCACTACTCTCCAAAAGAGCATTTTCCCAGGTCCCACCTGCCCTATCCCCGCAACCCTACACGTTTACCATAGCCAATCCACCTAACCTGCACATCTTTGCATGTTTTCCCACACTTCAAACTCCACACAGACTGTCACCCAGGGCCAGAATCATACCCGGGTTCCTGGTGCTGAGGCCGCAGTGTTAATCACTGTATCATTCCCATCTAATTGTGGTTTGAAAACAGTTAACATTTGTATCATACTCTTCACAATACCTTGGAGCACTTGCCAGAGAAAACAGAACCTATTAAGGAGAAAAAGGTGGAATTTTATAAGATGAAAGGGAAAATAGAATGTAAACAGAGATGGGTTAATTCAACAAGACCTTGAAGTCGTTGTGCATCAGTTGCTGAATGTAAGTGTGCAAGTATAGCAGGTTGTAGAGAAATGTTATGTTGTCCTTCAAAGGGTGTTGGTGATGCCACACTTGGAGTATTGTATGCAATTTTGGTGTCTTTATCTGGGGAAGGATGTCCTTGCTATAGAGGAAGTACATCAAAGATTTTACCAGGCTTATTTTGGTACTAAAGTCTGTCATATGACAAGAGACAAAGTTGGTTAGGATTATATTCACTGGCATTTAGAAGAGTGAAAAGGGATATCGTAGAAACTTAGAAAATTCTAACATGGTTAGACAGCTAGATTTGGAAAGAATGTTACCAATGGTGGGAAATCCAGAACCAGGGTTCATAGTTTGAGATGAGGTAAATCTTTTAGAACTGAGATGAAAAACTTCACCCACAGAGTGGTGAATCTGTGAAATGCACTACTACAGAATGTAGTTGAGGCTGAAGTGTTGTCTGATTTCAAGAAATTAGATGCAACTCTTAAGGATCAAGAGATTAAGAGGGAGTGGGGAAACAGGATATTGAATTTGATGATCAGTCATGATCAAAATGAATGATGGAGCAGGCTCGAAGGGCTGAATGACTACTCCTGCTTCTAGATTTTTTCTTTCTAAGGCATGGAGGAGTAGTGAGTGAAAATGATTTGAACAGGAAAGTCAAGTTGGCACAACCTTTCCTCTTCTTCTCTTCCATCTCTTTGCAGAATGAATTTCATGTATATCAATATCAGAAGCACAAACATGCGATGGCAGTAGAAACAGATTCTGTAAACCTGTCCTGTTTATTTATTGTTTCTTGTTGAATTCAAATTGTTACTGTTTAGCCATTCACGTTTAAACTGGGCACGTCTTCCTTTTCTTTACTACGCCATTATCACTCTGCTTTTGGCTTTTTCATCACAAAATCTTGATAACCTCCCCTACTCTGGGCAGCACGGTAGCACTGGTTAGCATCGCTGCCTCAGTGCCAGGGATATGGTTTTGATTCCGGCTCCACTGTGTGGAAGTTCATATATTCTCCCTGTGTACGTTTTCTCTACATGCTTTGGTTTCTTCCTACAATCCAAAGATGCGCAGGTCAGTGGATGCTAAGTTGCCCCTTAGTGTCCTAAAATGTGTAGGTTAGGAAGATTACAAGCAGAGGGAAGGTCTGGACAAAGATGTTCTGTCAGAGAGTTGGTACAAACTCGATGGATCAAATAGCAGCCTCCTGCACTGTAGGGATTTTATCATGTATCTTCCCTTTTGTCCCTCCTGCCCACTACTACTGGCTTAAAAACTCTTACGTTTCTATATGCTAATGGAAATTCAGAATGCTGTTTCTCTCCCAAGTTGCTGCCTGATTTGCAGCATTTTATATTTTTAACTCACTAGTTAATAATTTACTGCAGTGTTTGATGATGTGAGCAGTTTCTTTATAAAAGAGCTTCAATTTATAATATGCCTTCCACCACAACAGGGCATGCAAGGTGCTTTACAGGTCAGTGAGGTACAGCTATTCTTCACTTAGCATTCCTGTGGTGTTCCTTTTTTAAAAAAAAAATCACGCTTAATGAAAATCGCTTTCTCATGAGAAAACATAGGCCAGGAACATATTCCACATTATTCTGTGATTTCTTTTCTGCATTTAAAATGTTAGCTGCTTTGCAGCCAGATTATCTAACTAACTCCCCTCCTCACTGCATCCAGCTGTACAGGTTCAGCAGCAAGTAATGTGGGTTCCTGTCCCTTCAGCTCATTTCATCCAAGAAGGGGAGAAATGTTGAATGGTTACCAAATACTCTTAGAATCGTAGAAGGAGGCCATTGGGTCCATCAAGTCTGCACCAACACAATCCCACTGTCTCTTATCACTATAGCTCCGTGCATTTAATCTAGCTAGTCCCCTGACACTATACGGAACAATTTAGCATAGCCAATCCACCTAACGCACACCTCTTTGGACTGTAGGAGAAAATCTACACAAAATGGGGAGCACATACAGTTTATGCATAGACAGTGACCCAAGCTGGGGTTTGAATTGGGGTCCCTGGTGCAGCGAGGTACAAGTACTAACCAAGATGCTGCTTCTATAGCAAAATTGTGTGGTCACCCTTTGGCCACCATCACACTAGCTAGAGCATGGCATTGTGCTATGTGACAAAAGGAGACAGTAATTCACAGAATTAACCATAGTTTTGCAGACTAGCTTTTTAATTGGGGCGGCACAGTAATTGGCATTAGTGCTTCACAGCGCCTGCATTCAATTCCTGGGTTGGGTCACTAAGCAGAGATTATACATTGTCCCCACGTTTGTATGGGTTTGGTGGTTAGGTGTATTAATCATGCTAAATTCTCCGTCCATGTACTTGACTTGAACAGGTGCCAGAGTGTAGTGACTATGGGATTTTCACAGTAACTTCATTGCACTGTTAATGTAAGCCTACTTGCGACTAATTACCTACAAAATCATAAACTACCTTCCTCCTCAAGGTGATTAAAGTACTTTGGGCAAGTGATTGATCATTGAAACGCAGCAAACTATATTTGGCTGAACAGCCTGTTGTTTTTAGCTTGGTTTTCCCAGCTTGCTGGATGGCAAACTCAAAGCACTTGAAGAATTTTAAATTAATTAAAGTCATTGAGTACTTTAATTTTATCAGAGCCAAATTAACTGGATAGAGATAACACTTCACTGCATCATAGAATCCTTACAGTGTAGAAGGAAGTCATTTGACCCACCAAGACGGCATCACATACCCAAAACCTGATGTATTTACCCTGCTAATTCCCCACCACTAAGGGGCAACTTAACGTGGCCCAACCTGAACATCTTTGGACTGTGGGAGGAAACTGGAACACCTGGTGGAGAATGTGCAAATTCCACCCTGACAGTCACCCAAGACTACAGTTGAACAGGGTCCTTGGCACTAAAACAGCACTGCCAACTATTGTGCCACGCATTGACATACTAAATTGGAAATTTCATAGTGACTTGTGTGCTATAATTTAATTATATAATTTTATTTATATGCTGTTTTGGGATTTGAGTAGTTCTTGTAGCTGTAATGGCCAACAAGGTTTACTGTTAATTTGTGTTCACAGCAAACAACATGACAATGAGGAAGGAGAGAGTCACAGACGTCACAAACACAAGAAAAATAAACGAAACAAAGAGGACAAAGAAGCTGTGGATGAAGGTACGGCGGAGACTGGGGGAACAGAGACAAAAGAATAAGTAACTGCTGAATTGGTCGCCTCGGTCGAGGAATACTCCTCATGATGAACAATTAACCCCAATGTTCTGGATTCTTTACTATTGGAGTTACTGTGAATGCAACTTCCAAAAAAAAAATCAACTAAACGGACATCAATGCTTAGGAAGGCCACAGTATAACTGTACAATGTGAAGCCTGTATCCACCTTTCTACATATTTACACGTCTTTTTTTGTAAAATGTGCTTGTAAAACAAAAAATATTAAAACAGTTTTTCTAAATATAGCTTTATGTTCAATGCACGTTTAAATCCAGAATTTGTCAACTCCAGCATTGCAGCTTAAGGTTTTATATAAAATCAGACATTTTCTACATTTTATACTTATAGTTCACAACTCTTTAGGCAGTAATGAGCCAAAGAAAATCTTAAATTTCATACCAGTCATATCTGCATTTTTATAAAACTTGTGTAAAAACAGATCAGATTTGATATTTTTCCCCCACAGATGTAAACTGGAGACATGTTAAACTACAAAAATATACATGTTTGTAGTTTCAAGGAAACACAATGACTTTACTGCCTAATCAACAATATTGATTTTATCAAGCTTGAACTAAAGTTTATAATCTTGACATTTTCCCTACTTGTTTCCTGATTCATTCACTAATGCTCACTTTGTTGGAATATTCATTATGGCTTTAGCCCCGAGGATCTTCTAAAAATCTTAGGAGTGAGTGCAATGCAAGTGGTATCCATTAGACTGATAAGATTGGAGATCAAACTGCTTTTTAACCTCATGATTTATTTCACTACCACAACAGTAGTGAGAAAAGTAATCTGAATATGGAATCTGCTTTGACAGTATTGATAATTAAGATTAGCATTCTGTTATACTATTAAATATTTGTTTTATGTGTGTCTAAATTATCAGTATAGAGCTACCTAGGGTACAGCTCAGCCATGTCATCCTTATGTGTAAAGTTCATTCATTTGACTGAAAAATAACTGATTCAATTTGTAAAATTGTTGAATGCAGGAGTTCATACTTTAATAAGTGGCTGTTTGACTTTTCTTGATTCATTTGTTGCCTCTATGAACTATTTTAGACTGAAGTTGTAGAAAAGTGAAATCACAGGTTTGTGTGTGGGGACAAAAAGATTAGTTTAACAAATGCACTTTGGTATTCTAGTATTTCTCTCTTTGTCCGTGGATTGTGATGGTTGTACTCCACTGGTTGTGAGATTAAGGCTTTGAGGCAAATGTCTTGTCAATTTATTTTCACACGTGACTTCCTGGCCAGGAGACGACAGTGAGTGTGACTCTGTTCCTCTGTTCTTTCAGCATTGGAATTACAGCTGAATTGCTCATGCCTGCAGTGGATACTCCATTTACAGCAACAATTTCATCCCCGCATCTGTAGGTGACAGAGAAAATAACTTCTGTTTCCATTCAAGACACAAGTAGGAGTGAAAGTTTGAGAAGGGATTATTCTTGGTGATAAATAGGATTGTAAAAATTAACCAGGGAGTCATAAGAACAGGCCATTCAGCTCTTTATAACTAGGTATAACACCCAGTTAGAATAATGACTAATCTGCATCTTAATTCCATTTGTCTATGTTTAATATCCAATCCCAAAAATCCTACTTGATTTAGAACCATAAAGTTATAAGTCAACTGGGATTGATTTAGGAGGCTCCTCTTGTTATGCCAATTCAAGGATAGCTCGATGCCTCTTCTAATTACACCTTCCTGCACCCAGCTCATAGCCTGGTATCTTAGCAATTAAGAAGGAGATCCAAATACTTTAAGAATTTAGAGTGTCTGCATCAAAGCAGGCAGCAAATTCCAGACACTGTGTAAAAAAAATTCATGTTCCCTCCACACTTACTGCCTTGAATCAATGTCCCCTGGTTCTAGAATTCTCCTCCAAAGGAAACAACTATCTCTCAAAATTTTGTACACCTCTATCAAGTCATCCCTCAGCCTTCTTAGTTCCAAAGAAAATAACTCCAAGCTATCCAAACTCTTCTCATGACTACATTTTGAGCCCTGGCAACATTCTTGTAAATCTCTTCTGCACTCTTGCCAGAGCAAATTATGTTCTTCCTTTAAATGGTGACCAGAACACCCTTCAACACTCCAACTCTGGCCTCAGTGTTTTATACAATTCTAGTATTATATCCTTTTACATTCTATACTGCTGCCAATGAAGGACAGCATTCCATATGCCTCCTTTATAACCTTGGATATCCAGATTTCTTACTTAGTTTACCCTTAGTGTATTCCCATTTATTGTGTATCCGAAGGGCCTGTTTCCCGTGCTGTGTTGTTCTTTGTTCTTTGTATTTGACCTCTCTAAATCCATTACTTCACACTTCTCTCTTAAAATCTATCTATCTATCTATCTATCTGTCACTTTACTACCCACTATTCGGCCTATGTCATCTGCAAATTTTCTTATCATGCCTCCTCCCCCCACTGCCCTCCCCAGCCATCACCACCTGCCATTTACATCCAAATTGTTAATATGAATCCCAACATCAAATCCTTTGGAATATTGCTTGAAAACTGGTCCATTTGCAAGGGTATCCATTGCCCATTACGCTTTTTACCCTGTTACTAAATCAACTTTTGATCCAGTTTGCCACATTACCCTGTAGCCCATAGGCTTTTACATTTTTGACCAACCTGCCATGTGGGATCTTGTCAAATGTCTTGCCAAAATTCACTGCAGTACCTTAATCAATACTTCTTGTTAGTTCCTCAAAGAATTAAATTAAATTCTGAGTTAAGACCCTCCTTTAGTAAGTCCATGCTGACCATTCCTGACAAGTTGCTTGCTTTCTATGTGACAGTTAATCCTATCTTTCAAGTGTGTTTCTACTAATTTCACCACCAGTAACATCAGACTAACTGGCCAATAATTCTTTTGATCCTTTTTTAAATTATGTTTGCATTTCTCAAATATTCCTCTATCTCCCTGAATCTAGTGAGGACTGGAAAATATTCTCTGAGCAGCTGCTATCTTCTCCCTGACTTCTTTCAGCAGACTTGGAAACAGTCCATCTGGCCCTGGCATTTTATAAACATAAGGATTCCAACCCTTCACATACTTCCTCTATGATTATCATGTCCAATATCTCGTGTTCCTCTTGGATTACTATATCTGCATCATCTCTTTTCTTTGTAAGCATGGAGACTAAATATTCATTTAAAACTCTTCCCACAGCGTCTACACACGAGTTCTTGACTTGGGTATAATAACTGTTTTATTTAGGGGTGGAGGAAGAGAGTTTCATTCTCCTTCACTCAAAGTGCTAACGTGCCTAATTCTGAAGGTTTTGAAGTTATATCCCCTTAATCTGGATATAATTTCTGATAGAAATAATTTTGCTCAGCAAACTCTAGAAGGACAGGTAGTATTGAGGAAGCAGGAGGACTGCAGAAGGACTTAGTTTAGGAGAGTGGACAAAGTAGCAGATGGAACAAATGTAAAAAGTGTGAGGTTATGCAATTTGGAAGGAGGAATGGGAGGCATAGACTATTTTCTAAATGGGAAATGCTTAGGAAATCAAACACGAGGACTTGGAGTCCTTGTTCAAGATTTTCTTAAGGTTAACATGCGGTTCAGTTAGGAAGGCAAAAGTAATTCATGTCGAGAGGGCTAAAATACAAGAGTGTACTCCTGAGGCTGTATAAGACTCTGGTCAGACTCCATGTGGAGTATTGTGAGCCGTTTTGAGCCCTATATCTAAGGAAGGATGTGCTAGCTCTTGCAAAGAATCCAGAGGAGG
This sequence comes from Sphyrna mokarran, assembly GCA_024679065.1. Taxonomy (NCBI): domain Eukaryota; kingdom Metazoa; phylum Chordata; class Chondrichthyes; order Carcharhiniformes; family Carcharhinidae; genus Sphyrna; species Sphyrna mokarran. The sequence continues at coordinate 76,102,140 of JAGIQG010000004.1, read as the reverse complement.
TTCACAAAAATGATTCCTGGAATGAAGAGCTCGTCATATGAGGAACAATTCAGGACTCTGGATCTGTACTCATTGGAGTTTAGAAGGATGAGGGGGTGATCTTATTGAAACTTACAGGATACTGCGAGGCCTGGATAGACTAGACGTAGAGAGAATGTTCCCATTAATAGGAAAAACCAGAACCAGAGACCACAACCTCAGGCTAAAGGGACAATCCTTTAAAACAGAGATGAGAAATTTCTTCAGCCAGACTGGTGAATCTGTGGAACTCTGTCGCAGAAGGCTGTGGAGGCCAAGTCATTGGGTATCTTTAAAGACAGAGATATGTTCTTGATTAATAAGGAAATCGGATTATGAGGAAAAGGCAGGAGAATGGGAATGAGGGAATATCAGCTATGATTGAATGGTGGAACAGACTTGATTGGCCAAGTAGACAAATTCTGCTCTTGTATCTTATGGTCATTCTAGCACAAGGACACTCTCTCTCTACCTCTGTAATATTACCCATCTCTCAACCATTTGCTGCTGAAATCCTTTGCTACATTATCACTAGACTCACAATACCCTTATTTCCCTTTTCACTTCAGCCAAGTACTGAACTGACTCTGATAGGAGATAATAGGAGGTAAGGCGAGCCATGTGGACTTCAAAGCCTGCTCTGCCATTCAACAAACCTGATTTTCTGCCTTCCACCTTCTCAGAGGGAACAGTCGCAGGGGCCAATCATTGAGAGAAGATGAGAAGTATTTACATAATTAAAAAGGGCTATGAATCTGGAACTCTCTACCCCAGAGAGTTATGGATAATCCATAACTGAATACATTTAAAGCTGCGATAGACCAATTTTTGGTGCTTCTACAAATTGAGGAATATAGAAAATGGAACTGAAGCTCATGTTTGTAATAAATGGTGAAGCAGCCTCAATCAGTCCCTATTTCTTGTGTTCTTACAATATTTCCATGTCCCTAATTCCCTTTGTGCCTGAAAACATAAGAACATAAGAAATAGGAACAGGAGTAGGCCACCTAGCCCTTCGAGCCTGTCCCGCTATTCAATAAGATCATGGCTGATCCGAAGTGGATCAGCTCCATGTTCCTGCTTTCTTCCCATAACCCTTAATTCCCTTGTCTGTCAGAAACCTATCTACCCGTGACTTAAATATATTCAGCGAGGTAGCCTCCACCACTTCAATGGGCAGAGAATTCCAAAGAGTCACCACCCTTTGAGTGAAGAAGTTCCTCCTCAACTCCGATCTAGTGCTGCTATCCTTTCTAAGCGGGAAGAATCTCTCTACCTCTACCCTATCCATCCCTTCATTATCTTTTATATATCTCTATAAGATCCCCCCCTCAGCCTTCTGAACTCCAACAAATACAAACCTTGTCTACTCAATCTCTCCTCATAGGCTAACCTCCTCTCTCCCCACATCTCCGGTAGCAGCCTAGTGAACGTTCTCTGCATGCCCCCCAAGATCAATATATCCTTCTGCAAATGCGGCGACCAGAACTCCAGCTGCGGCCTCACCAGCACCCTGCTGCAACCACTAAGAACAGCACCCTTTACAATTGCAACCACTAAGAATCGCTGTCCTGAGTATATTCAACTAGAGAGTCCCTTAAGAATCTTATATTTCAACTGGATTGCCTCTCATTCTTCTTTACTCCAAGGAAAATAGGCCTCATCTACTCAATATTTCCTTATAGGGCAATCAAAACTGATATAACTTACTTTAGTCTTCCATCAAAGTATGCTGGTGTGCCAGGTACAATGGTTTTGATAAAGAAAGGCTGGTTGTCTTGACTTTCCTCAAAGCCGCCAACGATGCTAAATCCCCAGCTTTCAGAATTACTCTTATGAAGAGTAATGTCATTGCAACAGTGAAGGTAACTTCAAATGGAGAAAACAGGATGTTAAGATAAATCATTTTAATAATGTTCATACAGACCACACAGCAGATCAGAAGGATCTTTCTATTTGATCAACACTTCAAATAATTAAGTGTCAAATATTTGACACATATCTCTTATTGAGTAGTGTCTGAATTGGATAAGCCCCTATAAATAAAGTTAATAAGTCTGTTTAAGAACAAAGAGCAACACAGCACAGGAAACAGGCCCTTCGGCCCAACGAGCCCGCGCCGCCGTCCTAACGTCTTAATGACATAACCATGACCTTAGGCTATGCCTATTGTGGAAGATTCCCATATAGGGACCAATATAGGGACAACTTCTTACGCAATCAGCCTAAGAGCACATTTTTGGGATGTGGGAGGAAACCGGAGCACCCAGAGAAAACACACGCAACCACGGGGAGAACGCGCAAACTCCCGCAGACACAGGCCCAAATCCATGTGTCTGCACAGCACCAGCAATAGTCTCTGAGCTGTCATGTTGCCCATCAGATGGTCCAGTTTAAGCATACACTAACGACGTGAAGCACTAGGCAACTCCTGAAGCAACATCCAAGAGCAGCCCTCGCACGACCTGCCGAGTGCATGCACCTTGTTGGTCAAGGTGGACCGAATTGCCTGTGGATAACAAATAAAACAGTATTAAACATGCGAAAAACTCAGGGATAGACATCCCTGAGACAAACTAAAAGATATTCTAATACTATTTGGTCGTCCCAAAGCTCCCGATATTTAGACAGTCCTACTATATCCCTCTATCTGCAGACCGCTCATGTGGCTGTCCAAGAGACCCTTAAACAACCCTAGTGTGCCTGCTCCCACCACCTTACTCGGCAGTGCATTCCACACCCCCACTACCCTTTGTGTGAAAAACTGCCCTCTAATATTCGTCTTATACATAGCCCCCCTCACCCTAAGCCCGTGACCCCTCGTTCTATCCATTTCTAATGGTGGAAAAAGCTTACCACCATTTACTCTATCTATACCCCTCATAATCTTATATATCTCTAATAGATCCCCTCTCAGCTGACGTCTTTCAAGGGAAAACAACCCCAGTGTGTTCAATCTTTCCTCATAAGACAGCCCTTCCGTACCAGGCAGCATCCTGGTAAATCTCCTCTGCACTCTCTCCAGGGCCTCTACATCCTTCCGGTAGTACAGCGACCAGAACTGGACGCAGTACTCCAAGTGAGGCCTAACCAACGTTCTACACATCTGCAACATCAGACTCCTACTCTTGTATTCTATATGCCTTCCTATGAAGGCTAACATACCATACGCTTTCTTTATCACATTCTCCACCTGTACTGACACCTTCAGAGACTTGTGAACCTGCACCCCCAGGTCTCTCTGCGTCTCTATACTCCGGATAGGTTTACCTTTTACCCTATAACTCCCCTCTACGTTATTCCGGCCAAAATGCATCACCTCACATTTATCTGGATTAAATTCCATTTGCCATCTATCTGCCCAATCTACCAGCCTATCTATGTCCTGTTATATTGCCTGGCACTGTTTATATAAAGTTTATTTATTGTCACAAGTGGGTTTACATCCACAGTTTAATGAAGTTACTGTGAAAATCAGGTGTTAACAATATTGTGAATTTTTTAAAAAATATTTACTCGTTCATTTCTTAGTAAAGCTATGGACTCACTTATAGAACATAGAACATTACAGCGCAGAACAGGCCCTTCGGCCTTCGAAGTTGCGCCGACCATTATAAAAAGCAATGACCCTCCAAACTAAACCATTCCCTTCTCTTCCATAAACTTATCAACTAACCTCTTAAACGCCACCAAACTTGGCGCATCTACAACTGCCGCAGGCAGGGCATTCCACTCCCTAACCACCCTCTGGGTAAAGAACCTACCTCTGATATCCGTCCTATAACTATCACCCCTTAATTTAAAGCTGTGTCCCCTCGTGCTAGCTTTCTCCATCCTAGGAAAAAGGCTATCACTGTCCACCCTATCTAAACCTCTAATCATCTTATATGTTTCAATAAGGTCTCCTCTTAGCCGCCTCCTTTCTAACGAAAACAACCTCAAATCCCTCAGCCTCTCTTCATAAGACCTGCCCTCCATACCAGGCAACATCCTGGTAAACCTCCTCTGTACCCTCTCCAATGCCTCCACATCTTTCTTATAATGTGGGGACCAGAACTGCACACAATACTCCAAGTGCGGCCGCACTAGAGTTTTGTACAGTTGCAACATGACGTTGCGGCTCCGAAATTCAATCCCCCTACCAATAAAAGCTAAGACTCCATATGCCTTCTTAACAACCTTATCGACTTGACTGCCTACTTTCAGGGATCTATGCACAAATACACCAAGATCCCTCTGTTCATCAACACTATTAAGAATCCTACCATTAGCCCTATACTCTACACATTTATTATTCCTGCCAAAGTGCATTACCTCACACTTTTCCACATTAAACTCCATTTGCCACCTCTCGGCCCAGCTCTGCAACTTGTCCAAGTCTCAAGTTATGTCACTATGTTTAGCGTTTAAAAGATTTCAGACCTCAAAGTCAGCTAAATTTTTAGTTCTGAAACATAATTAGCAGTTATCAGAAATGTGGACATCAAACTGGGAGAACCAAGGTGCCACAGACCTTATAGATCAAATAATATTCCTCATTTCTTTTTTCCTACCTTTTTAAAACACATGGGGTCATTTTTAATTCTACCCAATGAGTTAAATCCTAGTGTACACATTCTAGATCAGTACTTGTTCTTGATCAATAAACAGTTTCACACCTTTATTTTAGTTTACTTGTACATTTTAAATTTTAAATAAATTTTAAAATTTATTTATAAGTGTCATAACTAAGTTGAAGCTTGCAATGAAGTTACTGTGAAAATCCCGGAGTCACCACACTCTACTGCCTGTTTGGGTACAGAGAGAATTTAACATGGCCAATGCACCTAACCACATGCACCAAGCATGTGTTTCGGACTGTGGAAGGAAATTGGAGCATCCGGCGGAAACACATGTAGTCACTGAGAGAACATGCAGACTTTGTGCAATGACCCAAGCTGGGAATCAAACCTGGATCCGTGGCGCTGTGAGAAGGCAGTGCTAACCACAGTGCCGCCAATATTGAGAGTTTCTTTCATTTTACAATCTGTGGAATACTACAACCATAAAAAAAAGTTACGCGTACCGTACTTTTTGACAGAACAGTCCTCACCTTGGTAACGCAAGCCACATGACCCACAGAGGGGACCAATCATAATCATTCTCCTTGCCTGCCTCTGATGGCTCCTCTGCAGCTGATGACATGTCATTATTGGGAAATTCCAAAATCCTCAGCAGCACTGCAGAGGAAGCTGTGTTCAACTTCAGAACAGACACTGCTTCATTATAACTCAACTGGGTGAGGTCCACCCCATTTATGCTTAGCAGCACGTTTCCTATGAGAGAAAATATTCGACCCACTTTAATACCATGCAGCAGAAACTATGAAGTTTAGAATGAATGCCATCACCGATATTTAAAAAAAACTATTACAAAATTTGTCTTCTCTTGCATCAGATTTGTCTTATCTAATTTGCCACTATTCACGTGCAGTTCAAAAACACCAATGAGTGGTTTTAACCTAAATGCTCAATTGTTTTCACTCCACCCAAACAGATCTTGTCAGTTTCCTGCCAGGCAAGTTAGTTTAAAATTACTTCACAAAAGCCACTGGATTATTCACCTTTGGCTCAACCTACTCTACCTTTCTACCAAACGCTGCCAGCAGACAATGATCAGAATTGACTGAGTTTCACTTCCTTAGCCCAGGGATGTAGGTACCAATTCCAACAATGCCCACCCCCCACCACAGCTGAATCACTACCCGGAAGCCTTCCTAGTTTCCATATCCAATACTTCTTGCCTAACACACAGGGAACCCTAATTTTGTTGTTCAAATATTACAAGTGATAAAAGTAAAGCAATTCACTGACAGCTGATAGACAATGTGGAATTGTCCAGGACAATTCCAGCAGCTATCTGGGGCTGTAGTTAAACAGGGAAGAAGAAAAGCTTTACTAGATGTCACATTAAACACAAAAGGAATTCATGAGTGGCCTGTTCGTTTCAAATCAAATTCTGATGGAGTCACAAGTATCAATCAACATTGCAAAAATCAAAGGGGAAATAGTCAATCATCATTTTGTCCAGTGATTTTAAAGTTCACTGGTCTTTGACAGTGGGTAGTAAACCAACAGTGCTACGGTGAAGTGCTATTTGAGAAAGTAACAAAATATTATACTTTTGCATCATTTTGGGTATGAAAATTCGACATAGCTGCACTTTGAAGATTTGGACACTAATTTCAGGCCATACTCTATCATGCCTAATAGTCATTGACATCTCCAGCACAAAGAAAGATCCCTTGGCTATTGCATCTGCGCTGGTCAAAGACAAACCACCAAGTATTTTAATCCCATCTTCCAGCAGTTGGCGTGTAGCCTTATAAATCTTGGCATCGCAAATCCACATTGAAAGACTTCTTTTCAATGTTATGAGGATCCCGGTGCCTCCATTATCCTTTGGAACCCCTGAAGTGAAGAAAGGTCCCATTCGGTGTCATCGAGCCTGCACCCTCCCAGGCCCGATCGCCGTAACCCCACATATTTACCCTGTTTGTCCCCTTGACACTAAGGGCAATTTAGCATGGACTATCAACCGAGCCCACACATCTTTGGAGCGTGCAGGAAACCAGGAGGAAACCAAAGTGAATACAGAGAGAACATGCAGATTCTGCACAGACAGTTACTTGAGGCTACAACTGAACCCGAGTCCCTGGCACTGTGAAGCAGCAGTACACAGTAGCATCATGACATGGGGAATGAGTTCCACACTCACATCATCCTTTGGTTAAAATTTTTTTTTCTCAATCCCCTCTAGACTTCCTGCTTCTTACCTTAAATCTATGCCCCCTGGTCACTGATCCCTCCACCAAGGGGAAAAGATTTATTCCTGTGTATCTATATCCCTAATACTTTTTATTCCTTCTTCACTGGAAGTGTGCAAGCTGCCAAATTGATAATTTAGGAGTTCCACTTGTGCAGGGATCAGAACCTTAATTCCGTTGGGAAAATCCTGACTCCGAACAAAAAGAAAATGAACATTGTCACCAGCTTGGGCTTATCCTCGAAGTCCAGTTTCATAAACTGGAGACCAGTCGCATAAAAAAATGAGTCGTGACAGATATTAATTGTAACGATGAGATGGACGTTTTTCATTTCTTCAATACAACTGGCCTTGAAAGTGGAAATTAGGCATTGTGACAAGCTCAACTACTCTCAGAATGCAAGCTTTCTGAAAATCAGAATTTATTACATCTTTCCTTCCTTTGCTACACAATTCCCTCAAGTCGCCTACACAGAAACCCAGCCCAAAAATAATTCAAGGACTCACAAATATAGGAAAGGAGATTTGTAACTGCCTTGTGATAGTGTGAAAGCTTCAATTCATAGTAAAATGAGTATTTTTGACTTGAGTTCAAATCAGAAAATATGAAAGAAACCTTTTGATGACAACAACAATTTGTATTTTTAAAGCATTATTAACATCATAAAATGCTCCAAGATGTTTCACAAGTGAGTTACAAATCAAAATTTGTCATCAAGCTACAGGGCAGATGTTCAAAATCTTGGTGAAAGAGCTAAGCTTTAAGCTGTATCTTGAAGGAAGGAATGATGTAGAGAAGCAGAGGTTCAGGGAGAATCATAAACAGGAACAGGAATTGTTCAAAGACTGCTCCACCATTCAGTATGATCATGGCTGATCATCCAACTCAGTAGCCTGAATTCAGTGTTCAGTGCAGGAGATTGTAGAGTATTAATGACAAAGATAAGGTGCTATTGCTTGAGCTTAACTTGAGCACCACTGAACCTGCAGCAGGCCAAGGGCAAGGACTAAAATAAGAGATGGCAGGAGGCTTAGGTTCATGCTTGCCTTGTTCTGTTTTATTCATTTTTGGTTCATGGATGTCACTGACTGGCCAGCATTTATTGCCCATCCCTAGTTGTCCTTGGAAGCAGTTGAGAGTCAACCACATTGCTGTGGGCTCTGGAATCACATGTAAGCCAGACCAGGTAAGGATGGCAGATTTCCTTCCCTAAAAGGACATAAGCGAACCAGATGGGTTTTTCCGACAATTGACAATGATTTCATGGTCTACCTGGAGACAGGAATGATCACTGTTCCATGCAGAGTTAGCTGGTTTAGTAAGGTGTTGGATAAAAAAGCTGGAATTGGTTTGCGTTTCGACATTATGGATGGTAAATTAAACTTGAGTCCACATTCCTACGAACTGTCCTGTAATTTTTAATGGAAGTCAGCTGTTTATACATCAGCCGAGTGCAGGCTTGAAGTCTACTGTGACACTCTGCAGTTAATGTTGACAATGTCTGTTTCAAATTTGCCCACAAAGAATGACCATTTGCACATGGTACAGGAAAACACACACCACTTGTGGAAAAGTATCTCAGCAAAGAGGTAGAAAAGGATAAAAGGAAGAGACAGTAAGGGATAACATTCTGCCCAGAGACAGTAATTAGCTAGTGAGTAAATGGAGCAGATGATGAACAATACTAATCCTCCGGATGCTATGCATAGCCATACATACCATCACCGTTGTTGTATTCTGAAATCTTAAAATGTACCACAATGCTGCACCAGGTACACTGCAGTCAAGGCATATAATGTTATGTCAATGAATTGTAATCCAAAACTAAGTATACTCTTACCTTTTTTGATTCTGCCATCCCTGTAGAGACAGCCCACAGGCTGGATGCTGGTCACGTAGATCGGAACCTTGTATTTATTTTCACGACCGCCTGAAATAGTTATTCCCAGAGACTCCCGAGGCTCTTTTCTCACTGGAACTGTCTTCTCCAGACACAATGAAGTCTGTGATAGATCCTTTGGAGAAATAGCAGTATTATCAACAAGTTAAAATAGTAAAGCTACAAACTGTTAACTTACTGATTGGCTAGTATAATATTAAAAAAAATCTTTTGGTCCTATTTACACATCAAAACCATTGAAAGATTATAGTCATATGCCATTCCAATACATTGTTGGAGATTTCTTTTAAAAAAAACTAAAAAGAGCGATCAGAAATTATGGATGTCATCCAATAATGGCACGGCACGGTGGCACAGTGGTTAGCGCTGTTGTCTCACAGTGCCAGGGACCCAGTTTCAATTTGGGCTTCGGGTCACTGTCTGTGTGGAGTTCGTATATTCTCCCTCTGTCAGCATGGGTTTCCTCCAGGTGCTCCGGTTTCCTCCCACAAAACAAATATGCGTGGGTTAGGTTGATTGGCCGTGCTAAATTGACCCTTATTGGCAAGGGGTTACTGAAATAGGGCCTGGATGGGATTTTGGTCGGTGGGAGCTCGATGGGCTGAAAGATCTCCTTTTGCATTGTAGGGATACTATGAATCTTCATAATTCAAACGAAAGCTCTTCCTTACAAATCTGGAATATAATTGGTCAAATCTCATTGGCTACTAATTGTTTAGTAATCCATGTAGTTCTTTCACCATCCCTCAAATTAAAAGGGGAAGAGGAAAAATTAAATGTATCATTCCCATTTTCCACAGAAATGACCAGGATGTTACTTACTCCCAGGCCATAAGAACCACCACAAACAACAGACCACCAGGCACAGGACTGGATGATGGACCTTGTTCCCAGTTTTCTCCTGTTTCAGGCAGGGAAATCATCACATGACAAAAAGAGACGTGAGCCTACCTCCTTTCACCATGATCACTAGTAGATCAAAGTGCATTGCGACACTAAGCCTCATGGAGGCTTTAAGAGCTAAACATAAAGCAGTGAATGGAACACAACTGGGGGAGCGTCTCATGTTACAGTTAGGAGCAAACTGCTTTCACTCACATAACAGGCTAAAAGCAAAATCCCAAAAGCAGGCACGTTAATCCAGATGCACTCATTTTCCATTATTTTTCCATATGACATTGTCATAACGGAGACAGAACGGCTCAGGAGGAAGTCATTTCGTCCTCGGGGTATCATTAAAGAACAAAGCAATTCCATCACTGACTGTGAGCTGCCAGCTTTTTCAGTGCTCTGAAGTATTTTCTCACGACTAGACCCAACTTGCCAGGTATTCGGAGCCAACAAGTAGATATACTTCTTACTGCATTGGTTTCAATCATCCTGACGGGAAGATGAAATTGTGATTTGTATTTACTTTGAGATAATGGGAATGGGTGAAAGGGACAGATTTAAATTCAGACTCACATCATCTGAGCTCAAAATAGTTAGTTATATCACCAGTAATCATCTTCCAAATTGTTCTACGTCTTGGTTTAAGCCACAGTTCCCTAACACCAATCTCCTTTTATCTAGCCTCAATTCAGTTTCATATTCCAAAGTTGTTTACGTTTAATGTAATGGGTGGCATGGTGGCATTGCTGCCTCATAGCACCAGGAATCCAGGTTCAATTCTTGTCTTGGGTCGCTGTCTGTTGTGGAGTCTGCATGTTCTTCCCACGTGTGTGTGTGTACGTGTGTCCTTCAAGTGCTCTGGTTTCCTCCCACAGTCCGAATTAGGTGGATAGGCAATACTAAATTGCCCCTCAGTATCAGGTAGATTAGCTAGGGTAAATAGATGGGATTATAGGGATAGAGCCTCATGGGATTGTGGTCGGTGCAGATTCGATGGGCTAAAAGGCCTCCTTCTGTACTACAGGACTTTATGATCTATCTTCACTTTTGAGCTTAGGCATCAATAAAACTTGCACTCAAACACCACCCAATTTCCATCTTGACAAGGATAATGAATGTTCTTTTTTACGCTATTGTTTTTATTTTTAAAATTAGACCAAGCCTGAGAAATAATGTATAGAAATAAGAATTAAATTACCACAATCTCAGCTAGTCCTCTTCAAATTGTAAAAAGAATCTGGGACTGATTTTTAGTCCAATAGGAATTTAAAAATCAGGCAATTTCTCCATAGTTTCCCACATTCTGAAAAGGACATTCTGCTTCACTCCAGTCAATTATTTGTTTGTATGGTAAGTTTTTAAAGTTCATTTATTAGTATCACAAGTAGGCTTACATTAATGCATTAACATTAGTAGTGGCATGATGGCATAGTGGTTAGCATACTGCCTCATAATGCCAGCGCCTGAGTTCATTTCCCAGCTTGCGTCATGGTCTATGTGGAGTTTGCACGTTCTCCCCGTGTGTTTCCTCCGGGTGCTCCAGTTTCCTTCCACAATCCAAAGATGTGCGGGTTAGATGGACTAACCTTCTCAAATTGCCCCTTAATGTTAGCGGGCTTAGCTAGAATAAATGGGAAAAGGGGCTGGGTGGGATTGTGGTCAGTGCAGATTAGATGGGCCAAATAGCCTCCTTCTGTACTGTAGGGATTCTATGATTCCATGTCATATGAAATTCCTCTCATCACCACATTTCAGCGCCTTTTCGGGTGCACTGAAGGAGAATTTAGCAGGGCCAACGCACCTAATCTGCACGTCATTTAGACTGTGGGAGGAAACTAGAGCACCTGGAGGGAACCCACACAGACATGGGGAGAACGTGCATAGACAGTGACGCAAGTCAAGATTGAAGCCAGGTCCCTGGCACTGTGAGGCAACAGTGCTAACTACTCTGCTTTTCAATAATCAATGGAGTGGGCACAAGACTGACAAAACCCATACAAATGACAGTCATTTGCCATCATGACATTACTATACTCACCTTTTGGTAGTGAGACCGTCGACGGCAATGGTGCTGCAGTGATTTACTGTGATGACGTGGGGAGTTGCTGTTGCTGGATGCAGCCTCATCAGTAACTTCCGAGCTTTGTTGTTCAATGCACCTCTGGATCGCAAAGTTAACATTTCCCTCACTGGACTAAAAGAGATGAACAGCAAATCGGTTCATTTATTTCACGTGGATTGATCCCTAATTTCTTTTTATTCTTCTCGTACTCTCAAATGGATATCCACTTGCAGCAAAATATCCACCTTAGTGATTCTTCCCTCCTCTCTCTCAGCATAGTATCACTGAGAGGACCACGTCTGTTCAACTAATCAGGTTCATGCTGAGCATCTTGTACAGACACTGCTGGGCGGGATTTTCCAGCCGTGCTTGCCCAAAGACCGAAAAATCCTGCCCGAGGTCAGCGGACCTTTGCGTGGTCCTGTCCCACCCACTACGATTTCCGTGACAGGCGGGGCAGGAAAATTCCACCCTGTTAAGTCAGCAAAATTCTGGCAGCCACAGAAATACATTTTAACCATATTACAAGACCCTTTGCCTATTCTATTCGGAGCGTGGCACTAATCACAAGCATTGCAGTTCAACCATTCAACATTCACTCTCTGATCACTGTGGCGTCCACTCACTTCTGAGAACAACTCCAAGGGAACTGATTTGCCTCCACTGATGGGAAAAATTCTGACATAATGGCACTCAGAATATAGGCAGGCCTGTAAAATTTTTGACATTTGCAGGCCTATTGCTTGAAAGGATTGAGGTGTTTATTCTGTTGTAAATTTTCCAACCTTTTGGGGAAATGCTCAGCGACTGTTCAGGATAACATGCGTGAAATCAAAACTTCACCCCAAAGGGAACTACAAATTCAGATTCACACAGAATAGGTGCAGAAGTAGGCCATTCAGCCCTTCGAGCTTGTACCAGCATTCAACATGATCATGGTTCATCACGCACTTTCAGTATCTCACTCCTATTTTCTCACCATACTTCTTGATCCCTTTAGCCACAAGGGCCATGTCCACCTCCCTCTTGGAACATATCTTATGAACTGGCCTCAACAGCTTTCTGTAGTAGAGAATGCCGTAAGTTTACAACTCTCTGAGCAATGAAGTTCTTCCTCATCTCAGTGCTGACTGGCTTATCCCTTATTCTTAGGCTGTGAACCATAGTTCTGCACTTCCTCAACATTCATTCTCCTTGAATCTAGCCTGTGTAGTCCCATCAGGATTTTATATCTTTCTACGAGATCCCCTCTCATTCTTCTAAATTCCAGTGAGTACAAGACCAGTCCATTCAGTCTCTCTTTGTATGTCAATTCGGTGAACCTTTGCTGGATTCCTTCAATAGCAAGAGTGTCTTGCCTCAAACTAGGAGCCCAAAATGTTTGATCACGCCACTCAGTAGTATTTTGGAATATTCCCGGAAGTGACTCTTGAGCATGGGGCTCCTTTGGAATAAACTGGGAGCAAAAGAGTTAACTCAAGCCATCCAATTGGTTTAGTGGAACTTGGGGGGAAATGAGTCAATTAGAAACAACATGAACTAGCTGGAAAATTTCACCCAGAGAATTATGAAGTCACACCCTGATAAGATATCAGTGTAAACTATTAAGTTTCACAAGGCAGAAAGATGTCCAGGAGTGATTGAGGAGAAAAGGGACAGAGAAGTGGAAGAGAGGCAGAAATGATGATGAGGTGGGGAAGGTTCAAGAGAGAAGGTGGAACAAGTAGGTGTGAGAGTACGTGAGCAAATATGGCATGAAAGGGCAGAACAGTGGCACAGTGGTGCTAACCCCTCATGGCGCCAGGAATGGGGTTCAATCCCTGCCCTCAGGTTACTGTCTGTGTGGAGTTTGCACATTCTACTGTGTCTGCGTGGGTTTTCTCTGGGTGCTCTGCTTTCCTCCCACACTCCAAAACTGTACAGGTTAAATGGCCATGCTAAATTGCCCCTCAGTGTTAAGCAGATTAGCAGAGAAAACAGGATTACGGGGATTGAGCCTGGATGGGAATGTTGTCAGTGCAGGAACAACATGCTGGATGGTCTCTTTCTGTCCTATAGGGATTGTATGATGAGTAATTGAAGTTAACCTTTGTAAAGCAGCGATGAACTTGTTTGAACTTAAATCTTCTATTCCTAAAAACTCCAACGCTTTAAACCCAGATGTTCTAGAATCCAGCTTTTTACCTGTATTATCTGGGCTGCAATTTCAGGCGTTCCATTTTTAAGGTCCTGTTGATTAATCATAAGCACTTTGTCATTATTCCGCAGCTTTCCATCCCTAGCAGCCAAGCCACCTGCTAGGAGATCCAGAATAAACACCCCAGGCTCATCTGGCTTCCGAATGAGCTTAATGCCGAGTGGCTCGCCTCTGTCCCTCTTGTACAAAGTTACATTCAGAGTCTGCTTGTGGCTGCTGTTCCTCTCCTGTGAAGATCCTCGAATGGCAAAGCCTCTCTCCTGTAGCACCGTAAGCCGTGATACAGAGCAGGGCCTCCGCAATACACTAATGGCATAGCTGTGTGGCACACTGGTGATGTTGACACCGTTCACCTCGGGGGGAAACAGAATAGGATAAGACACAAACAAAATACTGCAAATCTGAAATCAAAACAGAAAATGTTGCAAAAACTCAGCAGGTCTGGCAGTATCTGTGGAGACAGAAGGACGCGATTTTGTACATTCAGTATGCCTGATCAAAGAGCTAGTACATGTTTTTTTTTATTCATTCACGGGATGTGGGCATTGCTGGCTGGGCCAGCATTTATTGCCCATCCCTGAAGGTATTTAAGAGTCAACCATACTGCTGGGGCTCTGGAGTCACATGCAGGCCAGACTAGATAAGGACGGTAGGTTTTCTCCCTTAAAGGACGTTAAAAACCCATCTGGTTCACCAATGACATAATTTCATGGTCATCAGTAGATTTTTAATTCCAGATTTTTATTGAATTTGAATGTCAACATCTGCAATGGTGAGATTCGAATCAGAGCATTACCCTGGGTCTCTGGATTACTAGTCTATCAACAATACCACTATGTCACTGCCTTCTGACACGTGCCTATAACAGAAGATGGGCAGCTGAACCCCATAATAGTGGTGATTTTAGATCCCAAACACTATCTATGTACCTGTCACCCTGTCAGCTAAAACAAAGTGAAATGGCAGCTGGCCAGGAGCTGAATTATGAGTGACAGGACAGCCAGCTGGGACTGAGCTATGGGTCGCTGCTACTCAGCGAGTCAGGAAAGGGAGTTCCAGGAGAGTCATATGTTTCGGAAGAGAGGAAGGGAAGCTGAGCAGGGCATAGCTAAAGCTTTCCTCATTAGACCTGCAGGACCACTCCTGGTATATTAATCATAAATGTACAGTACAGAAGGAGCCTATCAAGTCTGTACTGACCTATTCCCATAACTCCATACATTTACCTTACTAATCCCCCTGACACTAGGATCAATGTAGCATGGCCAATCAATCAATCTAATCCCCACATCTTTGGGCTGTGGGAGGAAACCAGAGCACCTGGAGAAAATCCCCACAGACACGGGGAGAAAGTGCAAATTCTATGTAGACAGTGACCCAAGGCCAGAATCGAACCTGGGGTCCCTGGCACTGTGAGGCAGCAGTGCTAACCACTGTGCCACCTTGCCATCCATCCTGCTCTCATTAATAACATAGTCTATAACAAAACAGCCCCGATGGTATTGGTTCAAACTGTATTGAAAGTGAAAGGACCATTACAAGAGATGTTTGTGTCCTAAGATTTGGTGGAAGGCTTATTAGGGCAAATTGAGCATTTGATATAAAAAAAACCCCACAAAATAGGAAGCCAAGCCTTTTTGGACCCGTTCCATGTAGGATCTTCACAGCAATCATAAAGGAAAGATTCCATTAATCTATGGTGTCCTTGAATTGCATTCCCAATAGTGAAAGACTCCCTTCCCTTCATTTCCCTGAATGGCTAGTTGTTTTTTGAAAATGCTTAACACTTTAAAACCCAATATTGCACAAACAACCAGCCTCAGTCTTAAGTAAAATGAGCAATACCTTAGACTTAACAGGTAAGGTTGTAGGTTGTATTAGATTCAGAAGCTACACTACCGGTGACAAGCCAATTACCTCTGTTATATGGTCTCCAGGTGCAAGCTTTCCATTTCTAGCGACAATGCTGTCACGAAGAATCGCCTGAATCACAATATTACACAGCGGTGTATCTTTACCCCCAACTATTTGAATTCCCAGCTCTTCCTGAGGGTTTGCGCGATGAATTTCTACAACAGTTGTTTCTGCCAAGAGGCTGGACAGGCGAGGCAAGTCTGCAACAAAAAGAAAATCGCTTCAGTTTCATTCAAGAAAAACAAATGATCGCCGAGGCAGAATTAATCATAGCTTAAACTGGTCCATTGTTTCCAACATTATTTTCAGGACAGGTTATAGGGTAGGACGGGGATTGTGAGTGATATCTATTCCAAAAATGAAAGCAATTAGCATAGGATGCGGCACCTTTCAGTTGGCCCAGAGTAAGGAGCCCAATTAGAATCATAGAATAGAATCATAGCATCCCTAACGGTGCAGAAGAAGGCCACTCAGCCCATCTACACCGACAACAATCCTACCCAGGTCTTATTCCTTTAACCCCACATATTTATCCTGATAGTATTAGGGACCTAAGGGACAATTTAGCATGGTCAATCAACCTAACCCATATATCTTTCGATATTGTGTGTGTGTGTGTACGTGGGGTGTGTGTGTGTGTGTGTGTTGTGTGGTGTGGTGTGTGTGTGTGGTGTGTGTGTTGTGTGTGTGTGTGTGTGTGTGGAAGGAGCACCTGAAGGAAACCCAAGCAGACATAGGGGTAATGTGATCAGCTTATGTTTCCAGTCTTTTAATCTGGCACTGTTTATTTCTGGAAGTTTTAAAGTTTATTTATTAGAACAAAGAACAAAACAGCACAGAAAACAGGCCCTTCGGCCCAACGAGTCCACGCCGCCACCCCGATGTTCCCATCTCTACCGCGATCCCTGTCTATGTTTATAGATCTATGGATTAAAAACCAAATTTGAGACAATTTAGGGAGAATTTGTTTTGCCAATTAGCCTAAGAGCACATCTTTGGGATGTGGGAGGAAACCGGAGCACCCGGAGAAAACCCACGCAAGCACGGGGAGAATGCGCAAACTCCCACAGACACAGGCCCAAATCCATGTATCTGCACAGCACAGCGATAGTCACTGAGCTGTCGTGTTGTCCATCAAATGGTCCAGGTCAAGCGTACACTAACGACGTGAAGCACTAGGATACTCTCGAAAAAAATCCAAGAGCAGCCCTCTCACGACCCATCGCGTGTATGCCCCTTGTTAGACAACAAGGTGGACCAAAGCACCTGTAGGATAAAAACAAGTACATCAATATCATCATCTATTTACACACTTCCCAGGGACTCCCAAGGCTCGTGATCCCTATTTTAAATCAGTTTTCTATACCCCTCCATTCCCATTCTGTTCATGTGCCCATCTAAGTATTTCTTAAATAACTCCAGAGTGCCTGCCTCCACCACTTTACTTGGCAGCGCATTCCATACCCCCACCACCCTCTGTGTGAAAAAACTCCCTCTAGCATCCAAATTATACCTTACCCCCCTCACCCTAAGCCCGTGACCCCTCATGCTATTTGAGTCCATCCTAGGAAAAAGCTTAACCCTGTTTATTCTATCTATACCCCTCATAATCTTGTACACCTCTATTAGATATCCTCTAAGTCTATGTCTTTCTACGGAAAACAGTCCCAATTTGCCTAACCTCTCCTCGTAACTCAGACCTTCCATACCAGGCAGCATCCTGGTAAACCTCCTCTGCATTCTCTCCAGAGTCTCCACATCCTTCTGGTAGTAAGGCGACCAGAACCGGACGCAGTATTCCAAATGAGGTCTAACCAACGTTTTATACAACTGCAACATTAAAGGCCAGCTCTTGTACTCTAAACCCCTTCCTATAAAGGCTAGCATACCATATGCTTTCTTCACAACCTTCTCCACTTGCTCTGCCACCTTCAGAGACTTGTTCACCTGCACCCCCAGGTCCCTCTGTGTTTCTATACTCTTAATAGGTCTATCCTTTATCATATACCTCACCCCGACATTCTTTCTCCTGAAATGCATCACCTCACATTTATGAGGATTGAATTCCATCTGCCATCTGTCTGCCCAAGCTACCAGCCTATCTATGTCCTGCTGCATTGCCTGACAATGTTCATCACTATCCGCAAGTCCAGCCATCTTTGTATCATCTGCAAACTTGCTGATCACTCCACTTACTCCCTCTTCCAGTGCCACAAGTAGGCTTAAACTAACGCTGCAATGATGTTACCATGAAAATTCCCTAGTTGCCACAATTCAACACCTGTTCGGGTACACCGAGGGAGAATTTAGCACAGCCAATGTACCTAACTAGCATGTCTTCCAGACTGGGAGAAAACCCACACAGACACAGAGAAAACATGCAATCTCTGCAAAGACAGTCACCCAAGCAGGGAATTGAACCAGGGTCCCTGGCACTGAGGCATTGCTAACCACTATGCCATTCAATATATTATTTGAATATTGTAGGTATAATCCTTCGACAAAAGCAGAAAACGTTGCGTGCTTTCAGCATTTTTTCTTTTCGTTTTTGATTTCCAAAACATGGCAGAACTTGATCTTACTGTAGAACTGCCAACAGCATGAAGAAAATACTTTTAAACATTTCTTATCAAATGGCCATGAATGTATTACCCATATGCATAGCATGGACTCATATCAGTTGCTGAGTACAGCATAATGGAATCATTCTGTCAAAGAGACAGTAGACAGTTTTCACTACCCTATTCCAGGCTGCATGGGAATCCAAATGCAAAGCTTCCATGGGGCCTTGGTGAAGATGATCTAATACCACACTTTCACTGGCCTCCACTTTGAATTTCCTCCATGCCTGACTTAAAATTGAAGTAAGTTTGTAGGGACTAGAGGTTCACAGAATCCCACAGTGCAGGAGGTCATGTGGCCCACTGGGTCTGCACCAACTACAATCCCAGCCAGATCCTATTACCACAACCTCATGCATTTACCCCAGCTAGTCCCACTGAAACTGAGGAGCAATTCAGCAAGGCAAATCCACCTAACCCGCACATCTTTGGACTGTGGGAGGAAACCGGAGCACCCAGAGGAAACCCAGACAGCGACCCAAGCCGGGAATTGAACCCAGGTCTCTGGTGCTGTGAGGCAGCAGTGCTAATCATTGTGCCACATAGAACTATTGAAAGATCCCAATGCCATGGAGATTTTTTTCTTGGTACAATCAAGATCAAAGGGAAATCATTGCTAATAAAATTGAGTTTTCCAACACATCAGTCGGAAAATTCCAGCCTTTCACACCAACAGGATTTATCAATCCTACTACAGTGAACGGAGATTTGGCTTGCCACCTAATTCTCCAATTTCGCTATAGCGGGAGTATGAACATTTGGTAAAATCGTGTCTCTAGAATTGTTCCCACATTGAGTAAACGTACAGATTAGGCTGATTGACCCTAATAAATTGCTCCTTAGAACTTAGAACTAAATACATGCAGTTATGGGGATCAGACCTGGGTGGGATTGTTGTCAATGCAAACTTGATTGGCCGAGTGGCCTCCTTCTGCACTGTCATGATATCATCAGTTAATATTGAGGCTCACGTTAAAATTTACATCCTTCATCAGGCTCTTTCATCAAAATATATGGCAATCTATTGGGGTGGGTGGGGGGAGGAGGTGGTGGACAGGCAGAATGACTCCCTGAAGACAATGAAATACTCTCATTCCAAAAGCATCCAAATCTTGTGACCCCAATTTTCACGCACGCACTAAATCACTAGTGTTTGCCTTTCACAGGCGTTGCTCTCCCAGTCTGTTTGAACTAACTAAACCTCCATTAGGGTCATCCTACAGCAAGCAAACACCTAAGAATGAGTTGCTTTGTACAAGTTGAGTAGCTAACATTCTCAGCACTGCTAGGGAAAATCCTGCTAAAAGCAACAGTTTTAACCCACTTCACGTCCCAAGAAACTGTAGACAAATGTCGATCCATCTGTCTAGAAAGTTTCAAAAATTTGTAAAAGTGCACACTTTTGAAATAAAGGTTAGTTTCACAAGTAAGCAAACATTAACACTGCAATGAAGTTGCTATGAAAATCCTGTATTCACCACACTTCAGCGCACGTTCAGGTATATTGAGGGAGAATTTAGCATGACCAATGCACTTAATTAGCACATCTTTTGTACTGTGGGATGAAACTGGAAGAGCCTGAGGAACCCATGCAGACACAGGGATAACGCATAGTCCCAAGCTGGGAAGCGAACCTGGGTCTCTGGCACTGTGAAGCAGCAGTGCTAGCCACTGTGCCACCGTGCTGTCTCATAAAGTATTTAAAATACTTTAAATGCAAGTGTGAAAAGGTTATTAAAGCGCAAGCTCATTAAATTCTTGCATTTTTCTTCTTGAGCTTTTTCATCCATATTTGAAAAACATATAATTGGGTATGGAAAATCTTGCTTTCACCTAGTGATGGAAGTTAAAATGATCCCAAATGTTCACATGATTAAAATGGACTAAAACACATTAAGTGTGCATAAATGCTACTTCTTATGCTGATTAGATTATGTGCACTTAAAATTCTGATATTTCTTTTAAGATCATATTATTTTTGGGCCAAACAATATTGGCAGTAGGAAAGGAACATTACGACACCTCATTTCTAAGTGTGTATAGATGTTAGATGAACAGTAAAAGTTTACCTAATTGGAAGTAGTTGTGTGCTGGGGGCCCAGAGACATGAGGAACTAATTATAAAATGATCCAATGTCACACAGGACCCATATATCAATGGGAAAGTCCATATCAAACTTGCATTGAAGGAGAGCCTATGGTCTGGATATACACACACAATTTAGCTCAGTTGGCTGAACACTGGTCAGTGATGCCAATAGCATGGGTTCAATTACCATACCGGCTGAAGTTATTCAAAAAGGTCCAACTTCTCAACCTTACCCCTCTCTGGAGCTGTGGTGATATTCTGGTTAAAATCATCACCCGATTATGGCCATTTGGGACTATGGTGACTTTATCTTTTAATATATTATAATCTTATATTTTTTATTCATTCATAGGGCATTGGCATTGTTGGCTTGGCCAGTATTTTTTATTGTCCAACCTTAAGGTGGTGGTGAACTGCTTTCTTGAACTGCTATAGTTCATGTGGTACAGGTACACTCACAGTGCCATTGGGACGGAGTTCCAGGATTTTGACATAGAGACAGAGAAGGAATGGCAATATAGTTCCAAGTCAAGATGGTGAGTTGCTTGGAGGGGAATACCCACCCAACCAAATAATTCATGAACTGGAGTGCTCTTTGGTTTGAAGCTGACATTTTTTAAAACTATTTGGGTGCTCCTATGCATCTGCTGCCCTTGTCCTTCTAGGTGGTAGAGATCGAGGGTTTGGAAAGTTCCTAAGGAGTTTTGGTGAATTGCTGCACTGCATCCTGTAGATGGTACACATAAGTGTCACTGTGTGTCAGTGGTGGAGACAGCGGATGTTCATGGTAATGGATGGGGTGTCAATCAAGCAGATTGCTTTCTCTTGGGTGCCATTGTGCTTCTTGAATGTTATTGCAGCTGCATTCATCCAGGTGAGTGGAGAATATTCCATTGCACTCCTGGTCAGTGCCTTGTAGATGGTGGGTGTTATCCAATTCTCTCTCACTTTATGGTGCAATTTCTTTGATAAGGGGAAGGAGTGTATTTAGGCTGAGACCTGACTTCAGCTACACTATTTTCTGTCTTCGAAATAGTGGAGATGGAAATTCTGACCAAGTGAATCTCTAACATTCTCAGTGATCTGGATAGGCTCACAGTACTTTAGGGCACAAGGCTCATGGGCGGCGCGGGCTTGTTGTGCCGAAGGGCCTGTTTCCCGTGCTGTGGTGTTCTTTGTTCTTTGACAGGCTTTGCGGAGTTAGGAGGCAAGTCAGTCACTGCAGAATTCCTAGCCTCTGGCTGGTTCTTGGACCACAGGGTTTCAACTGTCAAGGACACCAAAGCCAGTAATAATCCATTGGCTTTGCTGATACTCAAACTTAAGTTATTTATAGTAACTAGAAACAGTAGTAGGGGGTTACATAGATAAAACATAACGGCGGATATGTTTGTTTGGAAAGTTGTTGAATGCCTGACTTCTGTACAAATTTACACAGCCACAGAATATTATTGCATGAACTTCTCCCAACCCTCTCACAGCAATAGCAGTGAATAGTTAAGAGAGTATAATAAATAGTTGAGGACTAAGGGATACAGTATTAGTATTTGAGGGACTTCCAGTGGTTTAATACGCAGCGAACATTGGGAGGGAAAAAGAGAAGGGCGAGAAAAAAAAAGGGAAGAAGGAAAGAGAGAAAGGTTGCAAGTGGACGGAAAAAAGGGTAGGGATACAGTAGGGCCAAAGGAAAGGCTAATTGTTGCTGGAAATTATGTTCCTGTCACCTGAACTTATTTCTAAGCTGCCCCTCATTTCATTTATTTATTCATTATTTCTTAAACGACCAGCTATTTAAATGATTGACTTCACTGGTCCACATGTTACTGAAAGTCAATAATTTAATAAATAAAATAGTTAATCCATTCCTTCTGAAGCCCAATTTCTATTTTATGCCCAACTATTTAATTTAATTTTCAACTACCTGTCCTCACTCAGCCATCACTTATTTGTCAATTTTGTTCATTTAATAGCTTGCTTGCACAACTTAAAGCCAACATAATTGACTTCTGGAGATGTCAATACAAAGTTGGAGAGCTGAGGAGGGAAGAGAGGTGGCAAAGGGCATAAAAACTGATTCTATAAATTATATAAAAATAATTAGGACAGCACAGTGGTTAGCACTGCTGCCTCACAGCTCCAGAGAGCTGGGTTCAATTCCCGCTTTAGGTCATTCTGTGCTGAGTTTGTACATTCTCCCTGTGTCCGTGTGGGTTTCCCATACAGTTCAAAGATGTGTGGGTTAAGTTGATTGGCCATGCTAAGTTGCCCATGGTGTAGGTTAGAGGAATTAGCGGAGTAAATGTGTGGGGATGTGGGGAAAGACCTGGGGGTGGAGTTGTTGGTGGATTCAATGGGCCGAATGGTCTCCTTCTGCACTGTAGAGATTCTATGAATTAGATGTGCAATGGGTGACATAGGGGTTAGTATTCCTGCCTCAAAACACTAGGGACTCGGGTTCAATTGCCAGCTCGGATTACTGTTTGTGCAGAGCCTACACATTCTCCCCTGCCTGCGTGGATTTCCTCCGGGTGCTCTGGTTTCCTCCCACATTCAAGTTGTGCTGGTTAGGTACATTGACCCATACAGACGCCAGATTGTGGTGACTAGCGAAATCTCATTTAACTTCATTGCAGTGTTAATGTAAGCCTTACTTTTGATCAATAAATAAACTTTAATATGACAATGATCCAACTGATGTCACTAATTAAAACAGTGAAATTCAGAGAGATTATTAACCACCATCTAAAATGCATTGATCAGATCAGGCCTTTCAAATTGCTCCATGTTATATTTTTGTTTAATAATTTTAGTTCAATTTCAAACAATCCTTGCCATATTTAAAATCATGAGCTGCTATTTCAGATTTGATGGATGGTTTTCCGGTTGAGACTGAATTTAATTGATAAACCTTCCATTGGTAGCTCAGAAAACGACAAGCAGAAACCGAACTCAAGAGGCATGTAACCCAGGAATGAAATATTGACTTTAAAAATGCTGAACACTAATAGAAATGGGCCTCCACTGCATGTCAGTCGGCGAGGTACAATTTTGTTTAAACCAGAACGCAGCTTTCTGCAAAGGTGGCTGTTTCCAATTTTACGCAGAGCAGGCAGATTATTACCATCTTCTTCACGATCTTCTTCAAAGGCAGGGTTAACAAGTCCAGGCTCAGTTGCACAGAGTGAGAGAGCTGCTGTGGCTGAACCTTCTGCAGCTATTATTGCATCATTTGGTGCACGGTCTTGGTTTGTCTTCAAACTGGATTGTGTCTTGTTTTCAATTTTCGCTCGGTATTTTGTCACACCAGGGCATCTAAGAAAAATCAAAAGATCATCACCGTGTTAAACAAGAGAATTTGTGATCAGGACACACAAGTCTGCTACAATCCACATAAACTGCAGAAGCCATAGCCCAATGATATTGTTGCTAGACTATTAATCCAGAAACTCAGCTAATATTCTGAAGACCTGGGTTCAAATCCCACCACAGCAGATGATAGAATTTAAATCAAAGAAAATCTGGAATTAAGGATCTAGGGGAGATTCTCAAACCATTGTCGAAAAAATCCACCTGGGTTCACTAATGTCCTTTAGGGAAGGAAAGCTGCCATCTTTATCTGGTCTGTGATTCCAGAGCCACATCAACGTGATTGACTCTCAACTATACCTGGTAACTGGGAATGGGTAATAAAATGCTGGCCAGCCAGTGTTGCCCATGTCCCACAAACGAATTTTAAAAAAAAACTTTTCTCACGCAAGATCTGAAAGTCAAATTCACCTGCTCCTGAAACACTACGATAGTCTTCAAAAGTTTTTTTTCCCCATGTGGAGCTAGTTCCATCACATACCCAGGGACCTCACTTTTGGAAAAGACCAACACATTCCAGGGATAATTTGTGAATACTGACACTTGTGAATGAGTCTCATTCCCCATGGCATCTCTCGTTCATCCCACTGACTTCCAAAGGTCTGTGCAGAAATCCAAAAAACAGCAGCATTTTTATTGCTAAAAATGTGCAGTAATATCAAATATGATCAAAATACATTATGCACAATTTTTGTGAGACTGTGCTGTCAGAATTCCCAGCACCAGTTAAACAGAACTAAGATGATCTCTCAAATCCCAGTTTCAAAATCTTTTGCATTTATGTTGTGCCTTCATATCTTCAGGCTGTCCAAGTGTTCGCAGTCAATGAATTACATCTTTTCTTTCAGGCAACCATCAATGCCAATCTATGCTCAAAGTCCAAAATAAAATCAATGGGATAATGACTTTTAACACTAGTTGAAAGATAAATATTAGACATCAAGAAAATTCCCATGCTCTTTGGCTCTTGCCATGGGATCTGATGTTCTCTGTACTCTTTGTTATGTGTAACTGATTTATTAAACAGGAAGGGACATTCAAGGCGTCCACATGCACACGCATCTTGGAGGGAGGGTTGGCTGTGCATGGTCTGTTTATTGCACTGCAAGGTACATTCCAGATTGCTGTTAACATCTGCACAGCTTCCAAGTATACTGGTGGAGTATAAACAGGCAGAGCCTCAAATCAACACTTCATCTAAAAGATCCCACGTATAAGAACATAAAAAATAGGAGTAGGAGTAGGCCATCTAGCCCTTCGGGCCTGTCCCGCCATTCAATAAGATCATGGCTGATCTGAAGTGGATCAGTTCCACTTTCCCGCTTTCTCCCCATAACCCTTAATTCCCTTGTCTGTCAGAAGCCTATCTACCTGTGACTTAAACATATTCAGCGAGGTGGCTTCCACCACTTCAATGGGCAGAGAATTCCAGAGACTCACCACCCTTTGAGTGAAGCAGTTCCTCCTCAATTCCGATCTAAACTGCCCACCCTCGCACTTGTTTTGAGGCTGGGCTCTCTAGTCCTGCTATCCTTTCTAAGCGGGAAGAATCTCTCTACCTCTACCCTATCTATCTCCTTCATTATCTTATATGTCTCTAAGATTCCCCTCAGCCTTCTAAACTCCAACGAGTACAGACCCAGTCTATTCAATCTCTCCTCATAGGCCAACCCCCCTCATGTCCGATATCAGCCTAGTGGACCTTCTCTGCACTCCCTCCAAGGCCAGAGAAGAACAATTCATCCAACAATGAAGCACTCCCTCAGTGCTACATTGATCATGTAATCAAGCTCATCACCTCCTGACTTTTAACCCAATTCATCACTTTCCAATACTTACAGCAAAGTGGCAAGGTGAAAGACTGAAAATGTTGAATGTAAAATTACTCATTGACTCCATTAAACTGTCGTTGGAGACACCGCCCAATTCCATTTGATATCCTGGTGCAAACTGCTAACCACAGAAAAATTTGTTCCAAAATAACAAACACAGGCCCACACCCTCCCTCCCTTAATGCAAAATCAGATTGGTATTTTCCCTAAATAGAAACTCAATAGCATTCACTAATATGAAAACAAAATCAGTTGGAGAATTAATAAAAAGTGATGGTAAGCTGATTAAGGATTAATGAGAGTTGCTTTATAATTTGGCAGACTCTCTTTAGTGAATTTTTCAGTTAGTCACAGAGTTGAAATCAATATGCAACAATACATGTCTTTTGAAAACGGAAAATGGCGTTAACATTAATCTATCCATGAAAAAAATTAGGGAATCAATATCTATGCTGTACAGTACGTAGCAGATCAACTCTAGTTAGAGAAAGTTTGAAAGGTTCTTTTACTATTAGTTGAGCCCTCCCTCAATTGTAATTGTTTGATCCACATTGGCACCTGATCAAACAATTCCTTGATTTTATTTTTTTTCCCTTGTTTATAAATCAGGCCTCATCCTGCTCTGTCCCTGTTATATCTTCTAGCACTCATTTGGAGTGTTGAGTATCCCTAATTTTAATCACTCTAATACCAATGGCTATCCTTCAACTGATGAGGACTGAAACAGATAGGTCTGGAACTATCTCCATAAACATCTTTCTTCCGTTAGGACTCTCCTTAAAAGTTACCTTTGATCAATCTTTAGGCTATAAAGACAGATAGCAAGAAATATTTTAAAAAGTTTAAAAAAGCATTAACAAAGTGAGCCTTGATCCTACAGAAAGTGAGTCTAGGGAATTAATAATGGTAGATAAGAAGAATGCAGATGAACCTAACATTTTTCATTAGGTCTTCAGTTTCAAGGATACAAGTAACACTTCAGAAATAGCTGTTAATCAGGAAATGGAAGGAGGAATTCAGGAAAATTACAATCACTCAAAGTAGTGCTGAGTAAAATGTTGGAGCTATAGGCTGACAAGGCCTCAGGACCTGGTGAACATCGTCTCAGGGTTTTAAAAGGAGTTCCGAGTGCGATAGTTCCTGCATTGATGTTAATTTTCCCAAAATTCAGGAAGGTTCTATTAGATTGAAAAATAGAGAATGTAATTCCTTTATTTAATAAAGGGAGGGAGATAGAAAGCAGAAAACTACAGGCCAGTTAGCTTAACAACTGCCATAAGGAAAACATTGGAAACTATTATTAAAGATGTTATAGCAGGGCACTTGAATCAATATGGTTTTGTGAAAGGGAAATAATATTTAACCGACGTACTGGAATTTTTTGAAGTAACAATTGCTGTGGATAAAAGGGGAAACGATGGGTGTATTCTACCAATTTCCAGAATGCAGCTGATAAGATGCCACATCAAAGATTACTGCAGAAAATAAAATCTCATTGTATAGAGGGCAACATATTGAAATGGATAGGAGATTGACTAGTTAATAGAAATAGACAGTGGACATAAATGGACCATTTTTTGGTTGACAGATGACAAGCAGTATCCACAAGCATCAGTTTATATAAATCACCTGGATGAAAAGACAGATGAAGAGTTGCTAAATTTGCTGATGATACGAAGATAGGTAGGCAATGAAATTGTGAAGATGCAAGGAGATGACAAAGGGATATAGAAAGGATAAGTGGGTGGGTAAAGGTCTACCAAATACAGTACAGTGTGAGAAAATGTGAAACTGCCCGTTTTGGAAGGAAGAATGAAAAGGAAGCATAGTATCTAAATGATGAAAGATTGCAGAGCTCTGAAATGCAGAGGGATCTGCATATCCTAGTGTATGAATCACAAAAGATTAGTATGCAGTTAACGAAAATTATTTAAAAAGCTAATAGAATGTTATAATTTGTGAGAGTAATTGAATACAAAAGTAGAGAGTTATGCTTCAGTTATAAAGGCCATTGATGAAATCACGTCTGGAATGACATGTATGGAATTGGTGTCTTTGTTTAAGGATGTATGTAAATGTGTTGAAAACAGTTTGTGGAATGTTTACTAGACTAATACTTGGAATGGGAGGGTTATCTATTCTACTGGAGTTTAAAAGAGCAAGAGACGACTTGATTGAAGCATGCAATATCCTGAGAGGTCTTGACAAGGTGGAAAAGAAGTTTCTTCTTGTGGGGGAATTGAGACTAGAAATCACTGTTTAAAAATAAGGGGTTGCCCATTTGAAGTGAAGAGGAGAATTTTCTCCTCTGAAGTTGAGAGTCTCTGGAACTTACTTTCACAAAAAGCGGTGGAACCAGAATCTTTGAATATTTTAAGGCAGAGGCAGTTGATTCTTGATAAGCAAGGGGATGATAGATTGGGATTTGGTGTTGAAGTACCAATCGGATCAGCCATGATCTTAAGTGATGAAATAGGCTTGAGGGGCTGAGTGATTGACTCTCAATTCACATGGTCATATGGTAGTATGACCATTTATCCTTAAACTATCTCTGCGGCTTGGTATCAAACTTTACCTTTCAATGCTCCTATAACATACCTAACAATATTTTATCACATTGGTGTCATTATATAAATGCAAGTTGCTGTTGTCCCATCAGATTATTGACATGCTCACAAATAATAAGTGTGAATACCCAGCTACATACTTATTATTTCCATGCTACTTTTAAAATACATCATTTTATATTAATTTGTCTATGGATTCTATTTTTTTCCATTAAGATGATATTTCAAACATAAAAGGAATTCACATTTCAATATTAGCAGCAGTGTAACTTTAGGCTGAGTGAGGAAAGAATTGTCCTACTTATATCACTGGGTGGGGCTGACAAACAAAGTTATGAAGATTTTTTTTTAAATTGTGCCTTCACTAGGGGCAAACATCACCAGAAGAGACAAACAGAAACTAACATGAAATTGCCCATGGATAGGTCACATGCTGAGCCCCAACATCATCCAAGTTGTTTATCTTATTTCATTTGAAGCACTGCCAGTTCCTGGTAGCTTTTATTGTGCTGCACGCATGCAAAAAATCCTGAACGGCAGCAATTAGAGACACACGGTAGTGCTGTCACCAGGATTAACTGGACTAACTGGTATCCTTACACTACAGACAACACAAATCAATAGGTTTACAGACATGATGCGACAGTTGTATGCCATTTTTTATGTATAAAAGGAGTGTCACTGGTGATATAGTGCTCAGCCAATGCTACGCACTTGACAGAATAAAGGACTTAATGTTTGCGTTGCCAGTTTGGGGAAATATGGATCTACACAACATGGGTTTCTCAATGTGCTGTTATGTTAAAAGAGTGGGATTCACGGAACGCAGTGACAAATGTTCTTTCTATTTACAGTCATTAAACAATCGCCTCATGGAGCCTTATGTGACCAGCATCTCGCCCAGAGGTAAAGATGGGGGAATTAGACCCAAGCAGCTTCTGTCCTCAAATTGGAATAGGATGTAAGCAGTGTAAAAGTGCCTTCTATTTATTAACTCAAGTGGTTCCTTATGGTATCACGATCACCCCGCTGCAATAAAATGGTTTCTCTGGGCTTAGTGAACCATTTAGGAGACCAAAAACCATAACTTTACTCCTTTGTCTCTCATGGTACAATTGGGATAACAAAAAAAATCACCACCATTTATTTACCTTGGGACTATGTTGCAGACCTGTTAAGTCGGCAGCTAACAACTTCCTTTTGAGTAGAATAACTTTAAAAACATTTGTCCATGGGATGTCAGCATCGCTGGCTTTTTACTGCCCATTCCTACTTGCCCGCAAGAAATGAGCACATCGTTGAATTCTCAAATACCTTTTTGAGCTGTTCAATTTATTGGTATCACTTTCAAATGATTATAGAAACAACTGATCAATAATCAAATAGGAGGTAATGACAAAGAGATAAGCACATGCTGATCATTATCATTAGACAGGTGGATCTGAACCCACAATACAACACAATACCAATATTGAGAAGAGATAAATGCTTAATTGAGCTAGCAGATACTTGAATTTAGAGAGAGATATATACAAAGTAATATTTTACAATTATTGCAGGAAGATTGAAATTAACTTCATAGATATGAGGGTTTGGAACTCATTAAGGATATGTATCTTTTAATACATTGGGCTGACTCTTCTGCCGTGTCACAAGCATAGTGTGATTTTTAAGTGGAAAGGACTGATAGTGACACAATAGAAACACAAGATGTTGGCACAGCAGGACACAGATGTTAGCAATAACATTCAAACATTACCTGGTAATTTATCTCACTGCTGCTGATAGAATCTTGCAGTGTTATTTCATTCCCTAATTTCAACAGTGACTTAATTGACTGTAAGGAGGTTTTATATGTCCTCAGGTTAATGGTGCTATGTAAATATAATCATTTTCATTTCATCCCAAAGCCTGAATTTCATTCAATTGTTAATGTATCTATTATCCACACACAAATTTGCATTATCACATAATCTAAGAAAAACAGTTTCATCCAAACATTTATGCAAGATTTGCATTCTGAAAAGGGTATTTTATCCTCTCAAACCAATCTTGATTTTTTTAAAAATATTGTGCTTTCAGTATTTTTACATTTTGCTCCATTGCTAATGGTTAAAGCAGATAATCACATTGAATCAATAAATATTGAAATGTAGTGGACATACATGATTAAAATAAATAATTCTCTATAAACCCTATGTAGTACTGACATTAAGGGACCTATTTTACCATTTTGATTCTAAGTGCTGGGCAGGCTTGAAACTGAGAGTGTTTCAGATCTTTTCAGAGTGTTTTAGACCCGTCCTGAGGCACCTCCGTACGCATTCTGCTTAAAAACTATCAGCGAATCCAAATTGCATTGCAGAAGCTTGTGGGTGGGGCTTAATGCACCTGAAACCCTACAGCTCCAATTGGCACCTCCAACTACGCCTGCGCAGAAAAAAGACAGAATGCTGCTCCCTTGCCACAATTCTCCTGGGCCGGATAATGCCTTCCCCAGCTCTTGCAGACATTAATATCTGGGGGTATGGCACTGACTCCCTTATTCCCCCCCCGTCACTCAGGTCAATCGCAGGTCCCTCCTATCCCCCCTTCCCAATGTCAGGCAGAGTGATTCACCCTCCCTGTTCCCCCCAATACCCCCCAGAGAGCTGTTGGACACTTGGCACTCACCCCCTCGTTAACTGGAATGCCCAAATTGAACTTTTATGAATGTGTCTGTTTCATGCTGATTTTGGATGGCTAAAGTTGGCATGCAGCCCATGGAATGAATTTAAATACATGCCAATACATTTAAATAGCCATCACACCAGTTTTGGGCGCAGTGCCAATTGTGGCCATTTTCAGGCCTTGGTAATGGGGGAAATCGGCATAAGGCCAGTGTGGATCACACTACCCACCTCACACTCATCTTTACCAACTTGTCATGCCTGTAAACGGGCACGACGCAATGGTAAAATCAGGCCCTAAGTGTATAAATGCACAACTACTACTTCATGGGAGATTCTCTGCTTATATAAACTGATTGTTTGGGGATAAAGAGAAAAGTGTTGGGAGAAAAAATCTGGAACTGTCTAGCCAATATTGTTCTCACCCATGATCTTTGGTGTGCTCCACAATCTTAAGGCTCCAATGGAGCTCCTCTTGCCGAGTCTCTCTGTGGATGTGAAAATAGTGGCCCACACCCTCGTACTGTTACGAACAGCCAGTATAAGGGTTTGCGAAGGACACTTCAGAGAAGTCTGTTGAACTTCCCTCAAGAGGAATTGTTGCCATTATTTATGACGACGTTTTGGATTCGTTTCCAAAGAAAGAATATGTTTTGCATTTAAAACCAAATGCTTCCATAATCTTGCAAAAAATCATATCGCTGACAGCGGGGAGATATAGCAGGGGTAAAGTTAGTTAAACTTAGGGGTAATTCTTGGAAAGTGTGGAGCAAGCTAAATGAACCAATTCTTTTCCTTGTGTATCTAATCTTCTAATTGCTAGTTGATTTGGAACTGTGCCAAATCTAGGGTTGGCACAAAATGGCAACACCAGCAAAAGGGCCCATTGTTAATCCTGCTAAATGACTCTGAAGCGCTAAGGATGTCAACAAACACAATGGTAAAGTATAAACGTGAACATGATTATGAATATCTTGCAAGGAAAGCTAGTCTATCAACACAGTAAGACTTGGAAATACTTCAATGCATTCTCTGGGAAGAGGTTCCATGGAGAGACAGATTGTAGATCAATGTGTAATTAAGAGACTTTGCCAAGACAAAGAGAGCATATTTAGAAATAACTGTCAGAATAAATAAAGAGTAGCAACTAAGAATTAATGTTAAATCTCAGTGGCCAACGAAGGAGTGAATTTGAATCTGGATTTTTTTGTTCACAATTCCTCAATATAAAATCACCTGACCTCAAAGAATAAAGAACAGTACATACAGGAACAGGCCCTTCAGCCCACCAAGCCTGCACCGATTATGCTGTCCTATTTAGGTCAACCCCGTTTTTATCCCTCTATTCCCCGTCTGTTCACGTGTCCATCCAGGTAAATCTTAAATGTTGCTAATGTGTCTGCCTCAACCATCTCACTTGGCAGTACATTCCAGGCTCCCACCATCCTGTGCGTAAAAAAATTCCCGTGCACGTTCTATTGAACCTTTCCCCCCTTACCTTGAACTTGTGCCCACTTTGTCATTTCTGCCCTGGGAAAAAGCTTTTCCCACCTCAATGGAAACAAAGCCTTCCCTGGTCACGGTTCTTGCAAGTTTTAAATTTAAGCTGTCCAGTTTCTGCGTGACACAAATATCTTCAAAACTATTACAATGCCAAGCCAAAGTGGAGAGACTGCAGCGACCTCATATGTGTTACGTGGGAAAGCAGGTCTCCGCATATCAGAAGACACACACTAGTCAGGAATACAGGGGTCCACTCCCCAGCTGCAGTGGAAAAGCATTTCTGAAACAGGCTTTAATCCTGACCCCACTGCTTCCCCAAGCAACAAGAAGGTGGCGACAGTCCTGTGAGGAGAGGGGGAGGGATTTACACCACAACAGGAAGTTACAACATGTCTTTTAAGCAAAATTATCCAAAGGCATCTTCTGACACCCCCCTCGCCCACCCCAATCACACCTTCCCTCCCTCCACCCCCAACAAAAGGCATGCAGTTGCAATGCAAGATTGAAAACCCAGTGATGTTGAAACATTTATGTTTCAGCTGAACAGTTTAACTCCACCTATTTGACTACCTCATCAATTATTAACTTACTGAACTTAAACCCATGGTTAAACTCCACGCTGCTTCAGAAACAAGAGCTGCTGTGATAGCATCTTGTTTACCAACAGACCTTTCCACTGTAAATGCTATTGTCCAAACGCTCCCATTGCTACCTTGTAAATACACCAATCTAGAGGAGGTTAGGTCATTGGAACGAGAGTTGCAGCCAGAAATGTTAACACCTAGTTCATCAAAAACCTTAACGGCGTCGACTTGGCTGACCACACAGGTGTGGCAGCATAGCAGTTTACATTACTGACCTAGTACTCCAAAGGATCGGACCAATGATACATGGCAGGAGTTCAAATTAACTCTGGCTCGTAATGTTATTATCAATAATAGTGACTACACAACTAATCAATTTAAGTGAAAAACCATCTGGTTTATAAATATCTTTTAGCAAAGGGAACCCAAAAACTTGTCTAAACGTAACTCCAGACCACACCATGGCTTATTCTCACCCACCACTTGAAGCAGTTAAAGAAGTCAATGTCATACCAATGGCAAAGTACAAGAACATTCTTAAAATGCAAAATACCCACCATCAAATTAGGCATCAATTTGCGATATGGTAAAAGCACACCCAGCCCAGTTGACCCTGAAAACTCCTCCTCACTAACATTGGTTTGGTGGCACAGTGGTTAGCATCACCACCTTACAGCACCAGATTTCTGGGTTTGATTTCAGCCTTGGGTGACCATCTGTGTTGAGTTTGCACATTCTCCCTGTGGATTTCCTCTGGGTATTCAGGTTTCCTCCCACAGTCCAAACATGTGCAGGTTAGGTGGACTGGCCATGTTTAGTGTCTGAAGATTAGGGTACGTGGGTGTTCTGTTGGAGAGTCAGTGCAAACTCATTGACCTGCGTTCTAGGAATTCTATCTATTACTTGCATCAAATTTGTAGAGGCTTCCCCACAGAAAAGTCATAATTGCTGAATCATACTGTTAGCCAACGTACCAGACTTATCTATCATCAAACCAGAATTCATCATTGGTACAATCAAGAAGCTTCAGCCCTGAGAATGCCCAACTTTAATGCCAATCCCAAATGAAGTCTCATGGCATCAGGCCAAACATGGGCACAGAAACATTCTAAAGAACAATCTGCTGGTATTAGTAAGAACAATTACCACAGTCCTCTTGGAAATGAAGTTTTGTCTTTCCACTGAAGATCCCCTCCATGATATTATGTGGCAGTACAACATGCAAAACTAGATGAATTGGGAACAGATTTCGTCGATCACAGCAGGTCATTAGCAGCAGCAGAAACTGATCACAGTTTGTAACTTCATAGCCCAGCAGATCCCTCACTGTACCATGACAAGCAAATCAGCAGATCAATCCGATACAATGAGGACTGCTGGAGAGACTGCCAGAAGCAGCACCCAATATGCCAAAAAAATGCCCACCTGGATGGATCCACAGAACATGCATGCTAAACAGCAGAAGCAACATGCCATATAGAGCTAAGCAATTCCACAACCAACAGGTCAGATCAAAGCTCTGCAGTGCTGCCACATCCAATTGTGAACGATAACAGACAATTAAACAACCAAATCAGAAGAAGGCTCTACAAGTATCTCCATCCTCATTGATGAAGGAGCAACTTTTTCACAAAAGGCTGAAGCATTCACAAGGATCTCCAACCAGAAATGCAAAGTTGATAGTCTATTTCAGCTTCAGTCTGACATCTCCATCATGATAACAGTACAATTGACTACATGAGAGATCACGAAACAGCCGAGAGTATGGGGTAGAAGAAAGGCCAAAGGACCTGACAACATCCTGGCTTCAATGCTGAAGACTAATGCTCCAGAACCAGCTGTCTATCTAGCCAAATTGTTTCAATACAACTATAATACTGGCAAAAATTAAAAATTTTACAGGTATATCATGTCTGCAAGAAAGCAAACAAATTCAATCTGACCAATGACTACCCATCAGCAAAAGCATCATTGAAGGTGTCTTCGACAGCATTAGCAAGTGGCACTTATCAGCAACCCATTTCCTGATGCTAAGTTTACATTTGGCCATGGCCACTAGCTCCAGACTTCATTATAACCTTGGTCCAAATACTGACAAAATTCAAAGGCAGGATAAGAATGTCTGCTCTTGATCTTAAGTCAGCATTTGACAGAATGTGGCTTCAAGGATATTTAATAAAATTAAAGTCAATGGGGTTCAGAGAAAAAATCTTCATTAGCTAGAGTCATCTCCAGCACAAAGAAAGATAGTTGTGGTTGTTGGAAGTCAATCTTCATAACCCAGACATCCTTGTAGGAGTTCCTCAGGGTAGCATTTTATAGAATCCTACACTACAGGAGATCATTCAGCCCATTGAGTCTGCACTGATTACAATCCCTCCCAAGCCCTCTTCCCATAACCTTATCCATTTACCCTTCTTAGTTTCCCCTGCCACTAAGGGATAATTTAGCATGGTCAATCAAACTAACCGGCACATCTTTGGAATGTGGGAGGAAACCAGAGCACTCAGAGGAAACCTACACAGACGTGGGGACAACATGCAGATTCCACAAGCCGGGAATCGAATCCAAGTCCCTGCCACTAAGCGGCAGCAGTGCTAACCGCTGTGCTGTCATTTCAGGACCAACTATCTACAGCTGGTTCATTATGATGGGGGTGGGGGGAGGAGGGTCATTAATGTCAAGAGTGGGCTCTTTGTTTACGATTGCACAAAACTCATTCAGTTCCACTCATGACTCCACAGATCCTGAAGCAATCCATGAGTATACAGCAAGACCTGGACATCACTGAGAATTGGGCTGTTAAGTGATAAGTAATAGACACAAGTGCTGGCCAAATGCTCATCATAAGTCTGACAACACCGGGTTTAAGTCCAACCGATTTATTTGATAATAAACTCAAATGATCATCTCTAACAAGAAAGAATCTAGTAAGATCCCTTTGACATTCAACAGCATTACCCTTGCTGAATTCCCCAGCATCAACATCCTGAGGGTCACCATTGACAGGAAATTTAACTCGACCAGTCTCAGAAGTACTGCAGCTATCAGAACAAGGCAAAAGCTGAATGCTCGATATTGACTAACTCACCATGACTTACTAAAGCCTTTCCACTATTTTCAAAACACAGATCAGGAATATGATGGAATGCACACTATTGGATTGGACGAGTGTAGCTTCCCAGCAACAGTTGAAAAATCCAATATCATTCAAGACAAATCTGCTTGATTGGCACCTCATCTATCTTCTTAAACATTGATTCCCTACACCGTCAGGACACCATGCCTGCAGTTTGTACCAGCTACAATTATTGCAGCAATTTGCCAAGTGGCATCTTCCAATTGCAGGACCTCAACCCTCTAGAAGGGCAAGATTAGCACATGTATGGGAACACCACCAGCATGTTCCCCTCTGCAGCACACACCTATCTTGACATGGAACTCCAACACTATTCCTTCATCATTTCTGGGCCAAAATCTTGAAACTCCTTATGTACATGCACTAGACTGCAACCAGTCTAGAAAGTGTCTCACCACTACTTTCTCAAGGACATTTAGGGGTAGGCCATTAAGGCTGACATTGCCAGTGATGCCCAAATATAACACAATGGCAATTAACACAGCCCAAGGGGTGGTAGACATGGATATCTAAATTTTACAAGAGAATAATGTTCACAAGATAACAATCCAAAATTCTCCACTTGCTTACATGATATAGCAAATACAAGTTGTTCTTCAATAGTGTAATTAACTTATTGAATATGTACCATGCAGACCAGGAAACCTTGAATTTCTTTTGAAGTTTATGCTAAATTTGTCAACCTCAGACAGGATTCAGGACCATAAGTTGGGGAGAGTTTGTTCCCATTCTGCTGGGAAGTGAGCATTAAGCAAATTCAAATGGCTAATGTTCATGTATCAATCGATGGCAACAGTTACAGTTCAGAGTTTTGTGTGATTGGTAATCTTTTAAGATTATGTCTGGCAGCTGCGGGAATAGAAGAAGTAGGCCACTTGGTCCCTCAAGCCTGCTCCACCTTCATTAGGATCATGGTTAATTTGATGCATTTAAAATTTCACATTCTTATCAAACGCCCACCCGCCAATAAGTTAGATTTTCTTCCAAAAAGAATTGATTTTTAAAATCTTCAATAACACCACCTCCAGCACCATTTGAGTTCCCTCAGAGAAACAAGTTCTCCTCATCTTTATCCTAACAGTACAGCCTAGTTCTGGTCTCACCCATTAGTGGAAGCATCCTTTCCACATCCACTTTGTCAAAAACATTCAGGATTTTGTGTATTTCAATTAAACCATCCCTCACTATTCTAA
This sequence comes from Sphyrna mokarran, assembly GCA_024679065.1. Classification (NCBI taxonomy): domain Eukaryota; kingdom Metazoa; phylum Chordata; class Chondrichthyes; order Carcharhiniformes; family Carcharhinidae; genus Sphyrna; species Sphyrna mokarran. The sequence continues at coordinate 76,064,790 of JAGIQG010000004.1, read as the reverse complement.
ACTCTAACTGAAACAAGTTCAGCTCGTCCAACCATCCTCAGAAGACAACCCTCTCATTCCAGGTATCAATCTAGTAAACATCCTCTGAACTGCCTCCAATGCACTTACATCCTTCCTGAAGTAAGGAGACAAAACTGCACACAGTATTCAAGGTCGTGTACAACTGAAGCATAACATTCTCACCCTGTAGGGATTTAATACTTTGTCAAAAGGACAGAGAAACAGGAAGGAGAGGAAATCACTGGCTGGAATTTTCTGGCTGTTCACACTGGCGTGAGCTTCTGGTCCCAACAATGGTGCACTATTGATCGTGGCAGGACCAGAAGATCCCGCTGCATCGGTGAGGCCTGAAAATCCCCACTTTCCTGTATATAGTTTACAAAATCACATTATACATGCACCACATGTTTTACATGGCTTAGAAAAGAAATCAAACACAGGAACATTATTAACTATCCTCATGTCCAACTGTTATTTTTGCTATTTCAGAGTATCTTATTGCATGAGCAATCCAAAGTCTTTCAGCTCACAAACTGAGGTTATTAATTTATTCTTTACTTAATACAACTTAAGTTGATGAACTACGTGCTTGCCTAAGGGCAAATAGTGCCACAATTGAAAACTTGCACTACTTTTCTGTGTCCACCATTACCACATTGGATTTGAACAAGGAACAAAGTAGCAACATACATGTGAACGTACAAATCAGGAGTAGGTGTAGGCTACTCGGCACCTTCAGCCTGCTTCCGCCTTCAATAAGATCATGGTTGATCTCATTGTGGCCTCTATTCAACCTTCCAGCTACCCCTGATAACCCTTCCCTTTTTGGTGAAGAATCTGACCTCCCCTGCCTCTCCCTTAAAAACGTTCATTGATCTTATCTCAAACAATCGCTGTAAAAGAGAATTCAAAAGATTCACCATCCCCTGAGAGAAAAATTCTTCTCATCTCTGCGGTAAATGGGAGACTCCTTATTTTTAAATTACGTCCCCTCAAAGTTCTTTTTTGGACTGCCCCAGAAACATCTCTGACAGTCCAACACTCAATACCTTGATGTAATATTTAGAAATTTTCCACACAATCTCTTCTGGTGTCCAATGCGAGTCAGGAGTTATAATACAAAATTATTGGTCGTTTCATGCCATAAATTCAGTCATATAATCATCTGCCTGATTTGGAAGCACAAAATTTGGTCTTGGGATGGATCATGCTGTACTTGAGGAGTAAAGCTAGTCGGTAAAGTAGATTTTTAACCATGGTTATTTGGTGGTACATAATTTGAATATTACTGAGAAAAAAGAAATATGTTTGTCAAAGTTTTTTTATCTTGCACTCATCAGAACAATTCACCAGATAAATGTCTAGGGAAAGAAACAGATTTATACTGTAGAAAAGTGTGGGCTAATTGGTTGTTTGCAGATGGACAAAAATCAATCACCATCAACTGGTGCATTTTCAATGCAATGGCTCTATCAGGGTTCACTTGCCAACCAATCAGTACTCTCTTTTCACAAAATATAAATTTGTTTCCCCTGATGATGCAAATTGTACTATTAGTGAAAGACAAAAGCTTCAACAAAGTAATATCTTTTCATAGCAACATTTAAATGGTCTCCTTCCGTACGGGAAATATGAGTAGATTTGCAATTGGACAACAGCTACCAAAAATAGAATCCATAGTTTAACTGTAAAGGTTTAATTGTATTATAGCCAAAGGAAAATAATATTTTCACTGCCAAAATTCTTCCAGTGAACGAAGTACAAGATTTTTATTGTAGGGTATTACAATATTAACTAGTCAATAAGTTATGAAACTCTTAGTTCCCTTTATGCTGAGCAAGATTCACTCCAACTGGAGTTTGAGAAGTTTTAAAACATAAAGCTTTGTTAAGTTGACATGTATTTTCTTTGAAATGCAATTGGAAGACCAAAGCACTGGATTTAAGGCAGCAAATATGTCCTGGTTTGTCCATGGGGTTTAGTGTGTTGCAGAAAGCTTGCGTGCTGCTCTGTAAATGAACCACTCAAACAACTTTTACAATAAGCCAATTACAGGCACACAAACCTGTCACCAGCTACAGTCCTGATTATAAATGGCAGACATTTAAATCAGTTCCTGTAGTTCCAGCCAGGGAAAGTGAGGTTTGAACACTTCTCTGCATCTGTATTGAGAAAAATCATGGCCTTATTGGGACAACAGAAAGCATGGCTCTGTAAATCTGTAACTGGATTGAACAGCACAAAAAATTGCAATCAACACAACTAATGAAATATTAGCCTTTATCCCAATAAAATTGAATGAAGAGGAATAGAAACTTTGGTTATTCGAAGCATTGGCCAGACCTCAGGCATGTTGACCTTGTAGAGATAGAGCGCAGATTTGAAGTGCAAATGGATCAAGTTGAAAACAGAAATAAGGTTTGTAGTTCCTTGAGTTTAGAAATTGGAGGCATGATCTAATGGAGGAATGTAAAATGATTAAAAGGATTCAAAAGGGTAGATGTAGAGGAACTATTTCCACAGATGGGAGAATCCAGAACAAATGGGCTAAACCTTAAAACTGAAGCTAAGCTAATTCAGAGGGAAATCAGGAGATTCTTTTTCAGTCAACTGTAGTAGAAATCTGGAACTCTTTTCCCCAAAAGGCTGTGAATTCAGTCTAAAATTGTTAATCTTTGTTAGATAAGGCAGCAAGGGCTTTGGAGAAAAGCTAGATAAATAAAGGTAATGTACAGATTACCTATCATAATAGAAAGGCAGAATATGGGCTGGTTCTTATGTTCTAAACTCAAGTTTAAACACTGACTGCTGGTCCTGGTGTCTACTTTGTAAGACATTTAAATTCAGTTGCAGAGATGTGTCTCTATAGCTAAACCATCAGGAGTTAAAGTTTGGAAAACCAATATTCATGAGCCTGTTTCTGATGTTTGCACAACTAAATCTAGGTTAATTAGCAGAATATGGAAAGCATATCGCAGTCTGAGAGACAATGCAGCCAGAGTGAAGAATATATATGCTTGCAACCACTTCACAGGACATTCTCCAAGAATCCTTACTGAACGAGTAACAGCCAAATACTTTAGGATATTCCAAGGATATTAAATAGTGCTCTAGAAATATGAGCTTGCCATTTCTCAATTAGATTTCATATATTACAGAATTTTCGGGGGCATAGAAAATTCTGAATTTCAGTGCTAATTCTTGCTTTACTAAGCTAGGGAATGACAAAGTACTTATAGTGGTACACTTTTAAAGGTAACAGGGTGTCACAATGGTTAGCACTGCTGCCTCACAGCTAGGGACCTGGGTTCGATTCCCGGCTGGGTCACTGTCTGTGTGGAGACTGCATGTTCTTCCCATGCCTGCACGGGTTTCCTCTGGGTGTTCTGGTTTCCTCCCACAATCCAAAGACATGTTGATTAGGTGCACTGGCCATGCCAAATTCTCTTTCAGTGTACCTGAACAGGTACCGGAGTGTGGCACGTAGGGGATTTTCACAGCAACTTCACTGCAGTGTTAACATAAACCTATTTGTGACACTAAAAAGTAAACTTAAACAATGCCTCTCCTTGTTGAAACTGGATCACATGCACACTTACCTATTCTGGAGATGAGGGTCCAGCTCGCAGCGCTGCATCGCCTTCCCACAGTCCAGTCGGAAAGGGCAAAAAACTATCAGCTTATCAAGGAGATTCCGCACCAGAAGGCTGGATTTGCGACAGTGCTGGAAGTGAAGTCTCTTCCGATCCATGGGGCAGAAATCTTGCTCTTGTAGGAAATTCTCCAGGCACTTGAAGCAAAATGTATGGCCGCACGGGGTATCAAGAGGCTGCAGCAAGGGCTGGAGGCAAATGTGACAAACTAGCTCATCGTCCACTTCATCCTGATAATCATATAAGTGGTTCTCCAGCACCATGTGTGTCTGGCCACACTCCCAACACAATCCATTCACAGCTGAGCTTGCGTCTTCAAGATCATAGTCACTCATGATGTCCACTTCTTCACAAGTTGCAGGCTCCTTCCGGACACGTTGAGAGCCAGTACTCGCACCAGTGGCTATTTCTTTACTACAGTGGAAAAGTAATTTTTTAAGAAGAACAGGGATTAATCAAATATAAATATTTACTCTTACAACAAAAACTAAAATACTGCAGTCACTGGAAATCTGAAATCAACACAAAGTACTCAATTGGTCGTGTAGCATCTGTGGAGAGAAACAGCGCTAGCATTTCAGGTTGTGACCTTTCATAATTTATTATAAATATTTACCAACGAGGGCCATTAATGAATGTTTTAATACTTCAGGTAACGGTCAAGTTCAGCCAACTAAGAATTGATGGTATTTTTAAAAGTGTCTGACAAGTTGCTTGTCAATTTAATGTTCTCCTATTAAAGTGACTTTTTTTAAAGATATCTGTACATGTCAGCAATGAGAACACTCATTAATCCAATCTTTACTCTATATTATGTTCAAAATAGCAATCGCATGACATACAAACTCTTCCTATATTTGTCATTTTCAAGAAAAATGGTCACAAAGCAATAATTAGTCATTCAATTACTGTTTACTATTAATCCAGAAACCTGGACTAAATACCTGGAGAATGGAGTTCAAATTCTGGAAAAACAATTAATTAAATAAATCTGGAATTAAAAGCTGGTGGTCTGGGATTTGGGTTTGATTCCTGACTTGGGTGACTGTCTGTCTGGAGTTTACACTTCTTCCCATATCTGCACGTCAGAGTTTTCTCCCACAAACCAAAGAGGTGTAGGGAAGGTGGTTTGGCCATGGTAAATGCATTGGGTTACGAGGATAGGAAAGGGATGGGGAGCTTGGGTAGGAGATTCTTTCAGAGAGTCAGCGCAGGCTTGATGGACCAGATGGCCACCTTCTGCACAGTAGGTATTCTATGGCTGTAATTCTCCAGTCCTACTGCCAGTGAGTGGAGAATTTAGCACTTAGCCAATTTTTCACTCATTGCAGTGGAACTGGAGAATCCCAGCCATGACAAAGGCTGGAGAATTCTGACTAGTCGAAATGATGGTGATCACGCCTCATCTTAGTTCAAGAACGATGATCTGAGAGGGCATTCATTGGAATGTCCATGATTATGCTTGGCAAAGTACTATCAGGTTTGCCACTGTTCTTCTGCAGCCTGGCTAACCAAGGAATTCTCCCAGTCTATACTAACAATGAGGCATATTGGAATGATTTACAGGCTGATAATCAGCCTGTTTGATCATGTTACGAATGCATCTTCCTTGGCCATCAAGTCCTGAAGTAGGATTTGAACTCCAGGCTCTGGCTCAGAGGTAAGAACACTATCCACTGTGCCATAAGCCCCCTTAAATAAACAACACATGGTTCGCTAATATCTTTACTTGGTCTGGCGTTCATGTGACTCCAAACTCTCAGCAATGGGCCTTACTCAAAAGTCCTCTCTCAATAGCAATCAAGACACTCAATTATACCAAACCACCACAAAAATCGTTATGAATACAATTTGATGAAATACTGAAGCATCTGATTCCAAGTCTACCCAATCCAGCCTGCAGTCTTACACACTAACATATGTGTACTCGAGAGTTGTTCCACAGACTTGTCAAGCAGTAGTCCAGCAATCATTCTCACCAAACCTTAACTTACAGCCAATATCCCTATCGCTTCAATCTCTGGTTATGCCCTAGCTCATCAGGCCAAAGGTAGTGACACAGTGGCACATTGCCAGCAGGAGTGGCCCCAGGATCATCATCTGGACCCCAAGAAGTTTCATGGAAGCCAGCTAAACATGGACAAGGAAACCTGCTGATTTTCCCCCAAATACTCAACCCCCGGCTGATGACCAATACTGCTCCATTCTGAATACACTCAGAAGAAACATAGCAAGTAGGAGTAATACAAATGCACCAAGTGACTCAGTAGATTCCTCGCTCTACCAATCAGGTTAGGGATCAACTTTGGTTCAGTAAAGGAGTGTAGTTCACGAGTTACAGCCAGCATACACAAAACAGAGGTGCTAATCTAGTGAAACTACAGTATAGGACTACATACATGTAGGGACGCAGCATTCCATTGACAGAGAGAGGCAGTTCTAACACCAACAGATTAATGCATTGGAAAGAGTGCAGAGGAGGTTTAACAGGATGTTGCCTGGCATGTGGGAAGGTCTTATGAGGAAAGGCTGAGGGACTTGAGGCTGTTTTCGTAAGAGAGAAGAAGGTTAAGAGGTGACTTAGAGGCATATAAGATGATCGGGGGATTAGATAGGCTGGACAGTGAGAACCTTTTTCCTCAGAAGGAGATGGCTAGCATGAGGGGACATAGCTTTCCAGTGAGGGGTAATAGATATGGGACAGATGTCAGAGCTAGGTTCTTTACTCACAGAGTAGTAAGGGTATGGAATGCCCTGCTTGCAACAGTAGTGGACTTGCCAACATTAAGAGCATTTAAATAGTCATTGGATAAACATAAGGATGATATTGGAATGGTTAGATGAGCTTCAGATAGGTTTCACAGGTCGGTTCAACATCAAGGGCTGTAATGTTCTAATTTCTAAACCAATGCTGTTGCATCCGGTTGTGAATGTTGGTGGATTATTAGACAAATAATGGGAAGAGTTGGTGAGACAAGCACATCAGTGCAAAAGAAAAGGCTATTACGTTTGCACCCAGTCTCAGCCAGAAATGCCAACTGAATGATTTATGTCATCCACCTCCTGGCCAATAAAATTTAATTGATTTGATATCAAGAAACTGCCAAGTGCAGTGAATACAGAAAAGATTAAGACCCGGAGAACATCCAGCAGCAGTGCTGAAGACAGTTCCTCCAGAACTACCTGCACTCCTTGCCAAACTGTGCCCAGTATTGGGGTAGTGGCGTTATCATTAGCTGAGTTTCTGGATGAATAGTCTAATGCTCTGGGATGTAGGTTTGAATCCTACCATGGCAGGCGGTGGAATTTGAGTTCAATAAAATATATCTGGAATTAAGAATCTACTGATGACTGTGAAGCCATTGTCGATTGCTGGGGAAAACCCATCTGGTTCACTAATCTCCTTTAGGGAAGGAAACCTGCCGTCCTTACCTGGTCTGACCTACATGCGACTCCAGAGCCACAGCAATGTGGCTGAATTTCAACTGCCCTTGTGCAACCAGGGGTGGGCAATAAATCTGCCCAGCCACTGACATCTATGTCCCACAAATAAATAAGAAAAAAAAGAGTATGTCTATAACAGTGCCACATATCTGCAAAATTGTTCAGATATATTCTGACACCAAAAAGAACAAATCCAATCAGTTACAGCCATATGCCTATTCCCACTCATAAGCAAAGTGATGGGGGTTATCAATGATGTTATCAAGTGGCACCAACAATCCATTTACTGTTGCTCAGTTTGTATTCGGTTCCAGATCTCAATACAGCCTCGTTCAAAACATGGAACAAAGGGATAAGGTCCACAGGGGAGAGAAATAGACTCCCTGTGACATCAAGGCAATTCTTGACTGAGTGAGGCATCGGGGAGCCCTAGTAAAGTTTGAAGTCAATGATAATCAAAGGGAAAACTCTCACTGGCTGTAAATTCTCACTAACGCAAAGAATGATGGCTATGAAGGTTGGAGGCCTACAGTTTAGCCCAGATGTTTTACAGAGCAGTGTCCAAGGTTCAGTAATCTTTAACTTCTTTGGCAATGATCTTCCTGCCATCCATCATATGATCAGAAGTGGGGAAGTTTGCTAATGACTGCACAGTGACCAATTTTACTCACAGATCCTCTGTTAATGAAGAAGTCCATGCCAATATGTAGCAAGACATGGAAAACATTCAGGCTTGGGCTCATAAATGGGAACATTCACACCAAACAAATGCCGAGCAATGACCAACTCCCAACAAGAGAGCAACCACACAAACTTTGCAGCTACAAGAGGTGAACAGGGATCACTAACGCTACCTCCAAGTTATACATGACTCACTGTTGATTCATCATCACTGGGTTAATATCTTCATTTCCTTATCTAACAGCACAACAGGAACAAGTTCCCCACATGGACAGCAGCAGTTTAAGGCTGTGGCTCACTACTACTTTCTCAAGAACAATTAAGAACAATAAATCCCAGACTTTCCAGCAATGTTCACATAATATGAATGAAATAAAGAATGTTTCTCACTATTTTTAAGTAAAGGTGTATTTTTACATCAATACGAGAATATAAGAAAAGCAGAGACCCAGCAACTTCAAAGAATGCTTTTCACTTCACTGAACTGTTGTCAGATCTTATTCAAGTTAATTTTTTCATGCCTCCCCTGGCTTGGCACGCTTACGATGGAAGTTGATCATTGTTGGAAGCATAAGTCTTAATGCAACAATGAGACAGATTTGGCAGTGTATTCATGAATAGAAAATAGAATCATAGAATCTTACAGCACAGCAAAATCTCTTTGAAAGTGCGCTCCAATTAGTTCCACGTCCTCTCCCTAAATTGTCTCAAATTTGGTGCCAATGGATCATGGGTAGAAGTGGGAACATCGAGGTGGCGACACGGGCTCATTGGGCCGAAGGGCCTGTTTCTCGTGCTGTTTTCTCCTTTGTTCTATGTCCTTGCTCTTCCTCTATAGGCTTGAAAAGGTTTCCTTTTCCTCTATTGCATCTGTTCCACCACCTTTCAGACAACGCACCCCAGATCACAACTCCATTGCATGGATTTTTACCCCTCCCATGGTCTGTATGTCAGCAGCAGAGGCAACTTGCCATTGGCCGCTAGCAGGATCTCCCCATCTTGCCAAAGCCATTTGCATTGTTTGTAGCTGCACCACCATGAAACTTATCTCAGGGTTGCCTTTGGCAGGACTTGAACATTCCACCAGCAGGAAGGGCTGGAAATTACCACCTTTTTTTTTAATCTCTCTTCCTTAAATCTGCACCCTCCACTCTTTGTTAATGTAAACAGCTTTTTCTTATTTACTGTATCAAAACCTTTCATCGTTGTAAACATCTATTAAATCCCATTTAACCTTTGCTTTGAGGAGAACACAATCACAGCCTTTCTACTCTTTCCCATATAATTTAAATCCCTTATCCCTGTGACATAAGCATTTCAAAAGTCACAAAAAAATCAAGCCCCGTTTATTTTTGATACAATGGGTGCCACGTTTGTTTGTCTTAATTACATGCTTGAAGCAAGGGAGTCATGTCATTCAACTCAAATGTAAACTGCTGCCTTACGAATACGTTTTGAACAATATCTTCTGAGATTTGAACAGATTCTTCTGGTAGACAAGTAATGAAATCACCAAGTAATGCAAAGAAGTGCACTGCAAATATAGAAGCTATCCAAGCAAAATGTCAGGACATCAGGCGTGAAGATTGGACTCTAAATATGTTCAACTATGCAAAAGTTTCTGAAAAAGGTCTACTGATTTAGGGTTTTTTAGTATACTATATTTAATATGTGGGTAGGACAGCTGCCTCACAGTGTCAGGGACCTGAGTTTGATTCCCAGTTTTGGGTCACTGTCTGTGCAGAGTCATGCACGTGTGTGTGCGATTCCTCCGGGTGCTCTGGTTTTCTCTCAGTCTGAAAGACATGCTGGTTAGATGCATGCCAAGTGTGGTAACTGGGGAATTTTCACAATAACTTCATTGCAGAGTTAATGTAAGCCTACTTGTGATACTAATAAATAAACTTTAAAATCTAGTGTTTGGCAATAACGTGATCCTACATACTACTGAAAACACTGCAACAATCTCTCTTGAGGTTTTTTGTTAGAGTGACATAGGTATGCTTATAAGGGACTCACCATCCCTTAGTAACATCCTGTTTGTAGTCAAAGGCAAGCTTTTAAGTAGATACCATGCATGTTAAGTCCAGTGTAAATGCATTAGTCAAAAATAAATAATGTCAGACACAAATGAATGTCAGGGTCTTATAACCTGTGAATTGCCATGTTAAGGATGCACCACATACATGTCCACTACCAAATGTAAGACTGTTTGATAAGAACTCTGTGTGGTCAAGTAAGATAATGGCAACATTTATCACCTTATGGTCATGTTAACTGCCAAAAGATAATAAATGATCACAAAGGGTTTCAATAAATGTAGAAAATCTTGCACCTCTCTCCTGGGGGGAATTAATATTGTTTAATTGACCCATTTCATTATTTTCTTCATAGTTGGAACATGTGAAACTCATTGTAGTGAATCACAGAATTTTGACAGTGCAGATGGAGGCCATTTAGCCCATCAAGCCTGCACTGTCAACAATCCCATTCACGTAACCCCATGTATTACCCTGTTAAGCCTCCTGACACTAAATGGCAATTTTAGCATGGCCAATCTCATCTGCACATCTTTGGACTGTGGGAGGAAATCCACACAGACACGAGGAGAACATGCAAACTCCACAAGACAGTGACCCAAAGACGGAATCCAACGCAGATTGTTGGCACTGTGAGGCAGTAGTGCTAACCATGGTGCCGATGAGACTATTGTTTTTTAATTCAATTTTAACTGAATGACTTATTTGATATTCGGTGAAAGTGTGAAGCTCATTTTGGTTCAGCCTGATCACTGCCTAGATTTTTACATTAAACAGGATCTCTAAACTTTAAAGAAAAAGAAAACAGAGGATTGACTGAACAATTCTGCCCACTCTCCCAAGAAGGCTCTCAAAATTAGTGGCTTTGTTCACTAAGTAGGTTAACTCAATGCTTCTTCTTTCTTAGTAAGCACAGCCTCATACAACCTATATAAACAAAGGTTTGGAACATTCTCATTCTTGATTAACCTCACTAGTGTTTTGTAGCCTTTACAACTTTGCTGGCGACCTGTACTGCGTGCCATGGTCTATTCCTTTGGTGTTTCCCAATTTGTCACCTTTGACAAATGTGCCCGTCACCATTACATGTTACATTTATAATCTACCATCTGAAAAGCCTTTGATCAGACCTGCTCATCCAGGAACCAAACTGAGGCACCTGTTTGGTAGAGACTAACACTCTTCTGGCTGCTTTCATAACAATGTCGTTGACTTTTGAAATGCACACAATTCAAGAGCAAATAGAATGGAAATTAAATGCTGCCCACATCCCATTATTGAATTGAGAGAGAAAAATATCCAAATTACAAGTGGATCAAATTTTGCAATTATTTGTCTCACATTCTCCTCAATTGTACTGCACTGTAGCAGCATATTCTGCTCTGGAACCAAGATACTGCCAAACTTACAATAAGAAAGCAAGCCACAAGTAATTATGGAATGCTGCCTTTGTAGCACCCAATAAAATAGTCTTCTTGGCTTGTACAACACAGCATGGGCTCACCTGGCTGGGCTGGTAAGAGATTTTCCAAGTATGGATCTCCTGTACAGTACAGGAAGGCCAAGGTTTCATCTTGAGCCTCTGCTCAGTGATCAGCCAGAATTATCATAGAATCCTAAAGTGCAGAAGACACCTTTTGGGTCCATCGGGTCTGCACCAATTGACAAATTAACTCACCCAGATTCTTTCCCTCATCCTTTTCCTGTAACCCCCCCATTGGCTAATCTATCTAACCTACAGATTTTGGGGCACTAAGAGGCAATTTAACATGGCCAAACCACCTAACCTGCACATTTTTGAACTGTGGAAGGAAATCGGAGCACCCAGAGGAAACCCATGTAGACAGAGGGAGGATGTGCAAACTCCATATAGACAGTCACCCAAAAATGGAATTGAACCCGGGTTCCCAGAGTTGCTGGGGAACAGTGCTAACCACTGTGCCACCCTGTCTGTAGAGTTCTAAAGCTGTCCTCAACAGTCAGACTTTTGAGAAACCAGTCAATCATTCTACTCCTGATCCAGTAATCCCTCTGGAATGCATGAGTTCAAATGTGACACAAGGATAGCAGTGAGCTCAGCTGTCAAGTAGTTTGTCAGTAACCAATGACCAGGTTCAGACTTGTCAACTGGGCAAGGTACTCAGGAGGAAAGGAAAATCAGAAGTGAGAAATTACATAATACTGTATAAATGGGGCTGAATCATCTTCACTCTAAAGCACTGAACTGATAGAGGTAAAAAAAAAAGCTTTGGGCCAAGTCCAACCCATAAAAGAGTATCATTAGAGAAGTGGCACTCTGTGTTATCACACAGTTACACAGATAAATCCATTCTCATCAGCTTGCATGTTGGCTGCACTGGAAATCTACTGTTTCAGTATGGATTGAATTCTTTCAGTTTATCACAGGCAGACTGCGAACAAATTTTGTATCTTCATTTTGTGATTTTTTTTAAATGGCCATTTCTTCAAGGGGACCTCATTCGTCCATGGTATAAGTAATTCGTCCATGTAAAGTAATTGGTCCTCTCAGCTTTCACTTCTTTAAAAGGAACGGATCCGTCTTCTCCTATCCATCCACGTAACTGAAGTCCCTCATCCTAATTCTACATCTTCACTTAGGCTTTAATATCCTTCCTCAAATGTGGTGCTCAGAACTGAACAAAATAATCCAGCAGAAATAGTGCTTATAAAGGTTTGCAGCTTCATTGTTTTCTTCCTCAATGTTTCTATCTATAAAGACCTGGATCCTGAGTGTCTTATTCACAACTTTCTGAACCTGCCCTGCCATCTTCAATGGATTGTGCACATATAACCCCAAGTCCTCCTTTGCAGCAACTCTTTTAGTATTAATATCCTGTATTTTACATTACCTCTCCTCATTCTTCCAATCAAGATGCCTCACATGACATTGTCTTAAATTTCACCTGCCACTTGTAGCTTGTATGGCATGGGCAGACATGTTCTTGTCATCCACCACTGTCCTCGCAGTATTTTCAAACTTTGTGTCATCTGCAAATTTTTAAATTATGATGTGAATGTCAACGGATTTCTATTTTCCCAACAGATGTTGCCTGATCTGCTAAACACTTTGTTTTATTTCATTGTCCTAAAGGATGGCACGGTGGCACAGTGGGTTAGCACTACTGCCTCACAGTGCCAGGAACCTGGGTTCGATATCCAGCTTGGGCCACTATGTGTGTGGAGTTTGTACACTCTCCCTGTGTCCACGTGGGTTTCCTCCAGATGCTTCAGTTTCGTCCTACAGTCCAAAGGTGTGTGGGTTAGGTGGATTGGCCATGCTAAATTACCCCTTAGTTTCAAGGGGATTAACTAGGGTAAATGCATGGGGTTATGGGGATAGGACTTGAGTAGGATTGTGTGGTCGGTGTAGACTTGATGGGCCGAATAGCTTCCTTCTGCAACGTAGGGATTCTATGATGAAGTGAATGTTCTTTGTTTGTATCTTTGTTCAGATGCTACTTTGGTTACTGGAATAGCATGTTTCATATGATAGTTTACAAATGTCACCTGAGATTAATAAATACCACTCTTTCCTGAATCAGATGTTTGCCCCACTCCAAAACATGAGCACACAATGCTCAGCTAACATTTCAGCGTAGTATTCAGTAAATACATGAGTGGTGTGGGTGCCATCGTTTGAATAAGACATTAAACCTGCTCCTTCAAATCAACGGAAAAGAATACAATTCAAAGGAGGGCAGATGTGTTCTCTCTAATACCCTGGCTAACAATATAAACAGATTTTTTGGTTAGTTGTTTAATTGCTACTTGTGGAAAAACGCTATGTGCAAATTGGCTGTCATACTTTCAATACTGAAACAGTAAACTACACTTGCAACATACTTCATTACCTTTGTGATAGTATCTTTCACAACCTTAGACTATATAAACGAAGCCTTTTATTTTTCATCTATTTGGATTAACAGACAGTGGAACAGCCTATTGAATGTGGAGCCATTAAGGCAAATGGAGATACAAAACACAGCGTTTTTAACCGTAGAATCTCTACTATGCAGAAGAGGGAGACCACTCAGCCCATTAAGCCTGCACTGAGAACAATTCCACCCAGGCCCTATCACCGCTACCCCACCTATTTACTCTGCTAATCCCCTTGACTAAGGGGCAATTTAACACAGCCAATCCAAGTAACCTGCACGTCTTTCGATTCAGAGGAAATCGAAGAATCCAGAGAAAACACACGCCGACACGGATAGAATGTGCAAATTAATATTAACATCTTATCTAATGATGTGTGAAATCTAATTAACATTGTCTATTTGTTCATAAAGATTTGCTTTCTTTGCTAGGCAGAACAGCATTTTGTTAATTGTATTTGTGTTCTCAACCAAGTGAGCAATAGGCATGAATCAGCTCAAAATTATTCAAAACTTGATATCAATTTCAAGTCACATGATAGATAATATAAGAAATCAGAATCAAAATTGTATGCCTTTGGGTAAGGCTGAGGATGTTAAGGAGATATCAGGGAATAGAATCCCTATTGAGCAGAAAGAGACTTTTTGGCCCATCAAGCCTACACCGACAACAATCCTATCCAAGCCCTTTCCCTGTAGCATTTACCCTGTTAATTTCCCTAAAACTAAGGGGCAATTTATTATGGCGAATCCATCTAACCAGCATATCTTTACACTATGGGAGGAAACCAGAGCATCCAGAGGAGACATTGGTGCGGGGAGGGAGGAGGAGGAGGAGAGAGGAATGTGCAAACTCCACAAGATTTGCAGGTTATGTTGACTGGCCATGGTAAATTGTTCAATTGCCCGTTGGTGTAGGTTAGGTGGATTAGCAAGTCAATTACGTCTAATGATGAGGAAACAGCCTGGATGGCATGCTCTAACAGAGTCAATGGGCCGAATTGCCTCCTTCTGCACTGTAGGGATTCTATAACCAGCCATCTTTAATGTTGTTCTATGTGAGATAGTGACATTTAAGCTGCACCCACAACCTATGTCATCTTAATAGAATTAACTAACATTGGCAGTATAACTATTAAACTTTTCCCCGCCACCTGTGAATTTCCAGACTGTAACACTGGCCAAACAATAGGCTCTGAAACATCAATTTTGACAGTTACAATACCAAGCACTGTGTATCATCGTTATGTAACTTAACTCTCTATTCAATTCTCCAAATTTTTTTCCTTGATGCTTTCTGCCATGGAAACAAAGCAGCAGCAGAAAATGAGTTGCTATATTTAGATCAGATTTCTTCAAATGAATTACACCTTGTGCAATCAGACTGTGCCAGGAATCTGCGAGGGCAAACTGTCCATCAATAGTATAGAAACAATTTATGACACAACAAAACAAGGGCAAATGTTGATAATATTAAAAAATAGAAAGGTAAATATCAGAATGGACTTCTGAATTATTTTACAACTTCAGGGCAATCTCTCAACAATCCAAAATGTATTTGTCAAGTCTAAGTTCTCAGTTTTTGGGGCTACTTGTTTACAGATTAAGCTATACTTTCTGCAACTTGTCATGTTTTCATTTGGATAAGTGACACTGTCTTTCCAAAATTTTTGTTTTACTCCTTATCAGTCACAAGTAGGTTTACATTAACACTGCAATGCAGTTACTGTGAAAACCCCTAGACACCACATTCCTGTGCCTGTTCGGTTACACTGAGGGAGAATTTAGCATGGCCAATACATCTAACTAGCACATCTTTCTGACTGTGGGAGGAAACCGGGGCATGCGGAGGAAATCCACAGAGACATGGGCAGAGAGCAAATCCACAGAGAGCACTGATGATGACCCAAGCTGAAATTGAACTTGGGTCCCTAACACTGTGAGGCAGCAGTGCTAACCATTGTGCTACCGTGCTGTTAAAGTAGTTTCTAGTCAGTGTTCACGTTAGCAAGGGGCAAAAGAATAAACAGATGTGGAAAGAGCCCAACTGACTCACATTTATGCAACATCTTAGACCTCCCGAGACTAAATACTTCAAACTATAGATTAGCTCTTGAAACTCAATACCTATTTTGTAGATGGTGAAGAGATGGAAGAAAATTTACAACAGAAAAAGAGAGAGAAAAAAAAAAATCTATAAACAAGAGACCCCAGAGATCCGATGACTGCAGAACCATTAATAGTCTGTCAGGAAAATTTGCAAAACTATGAAACACAAGTTGTGGCAGGAATCACACAATTCTCTCTCAATGAGATGGAAACGGTTGACAGCTTTATGTTTCGAGGTGCCCATATTATCAATAACTGTTCTGGTGCCTCCATACTGAAGTGAGAGTTTAAAAAAAAACCATGTTTCTATTTTCTCAAGAGATTAAGGAAATTCGACAAGACTGCTACAACTCTCACCAATTTTTACAGAGGTACCATAAAAAGCATTCTTTCTGGTTGTATCACAACTTGGTGTGGTTCCTGCTCTGACCAAGGCCGCAAGAAACTATAAAGGGTTGTGAATGCAGCCCAATGCATCACACAAACTAGCCTCCATTCCATTGACTCTGTCTACCTTACACTGCCTCAGAAAAACAGCCAATATATCAAGGACCTCACATATCTGGACGTACTCTCTTCCATTAGGAAAAAGATCAAAAGTCTGAGAGCACGTACCAGCTGATGGAAGGACCGCTTCTTCCCTGCTGCCAACAAACTTTTGAATGGACTTACCATATATTAGCTGATTCTTTTCCACACTCTATTTGCAACTGCAACATTATGTTCTACATCCTCTCCTTTCATGCTCCCTTATGTACTCTATGAACAGTATGTCTGCATAATGTGCAAGAAACAATACTTTTTATTGCATCCCAATACACGTGACAATAAATCAAATCAAATTAATGGACTGCAGAAAATATAGTTGGCAGGTTAAAGGAAGGAGGTTGTTCAAAAGGCACCAATAGGAGCAGAACATGACTGCCTCTGGACCAAAATAAGGAAATTCAGAGAGTATTTGTATTCCAATTCATTATCCAGCCATTCCCCATACACTGGAAGTTGGGACAGAATTTAGCTCAGCTGTCATATTGCCTTAAGCTCAAAAAAAAAAGACACTACTGTCCAAGTTCATCTAAAGGATGACCACCAGGGAGTAGATGCAAACAATCTGAAGCATTAACCAAAGTGAGAGCCAGGACGTCTAATGGTGTGAGCATGAGCAAAGTAAGATACATAATACTTCTTGTGACACAGTATAAATTAACATGAGTTTTCATTTGGGTTTTGTGTATTGCCAATATGTAGGTTATTGATATGTGCATTTTATATACTGGACTCTGAGGCTTAAAAGGAGCTCATAATATACGCAAAGGAACTTTGTAAATTTGATTTCTCATCAAAATAAAAAGGTAGTATTTTTAAATGGATGTTTTGATTTTAATCTGAAAATAATCCACCAGTAAATGTCATAACAGGCCAACTGTTCCATTAGCTTCAAGAACAAGGGACCTACAACAAGCCACCTCAGTGTATAGTTTAAGGTAAGAATGTCTTTTGTTGAAAAGAACACACCTGCCACTGTATAAAGTTGTTAAACAACCCTGCCCATAGGAACTGCCTTCACCAAGAGCTGTGGCTGTGAGCCAGCTCTGCTATAGATTTCTTTTCAAAAATAGAGGCTTGGCAGCAAATCAACTTGTTTTCCATTTCATCATCTGCTGCCTATCTGCCTGTTGGCTATATGGTAATCAGCATGAACTATCTGAGAAAATGGAAGGTCTGCATACTGCTCCCTGCTTCATTTGTACTAGCATGTCTTGTTCCTTCATTTAATAATAAATAGAAACTTCAAACATTTGGAAGCTTCCCTCCAAGCAGAGCAGACAAAGGGTAGTGTAGCAGTTTTTAGGAGGTGTGATTAATTATTTCACAGATTGCGCTGCACTTTGTCTGCTGAATCATGGCTAAGAGAATACCATGTGATAACAGACATGCATAGTTCATATTTCAACTACAACCTTCAGATGTCTTTGGATACTGATGGTAGGCAAATAAATTGTCATTGGTCTTAATGGAGTCTGGTATTTGGTTTCTGTCACCACTTTCTGTCCATTTAATCTTTATCAATTCATTTTGTCTGCTTCCAAGGGTACTGCTCTCCCCCTTCACTATTTTCTTTCACATCGTCTTCTTTCCCCACATCATTTATCTTTGGAAATTTCTTCATCCCTGTTCCTGTTTCATTCTCGAATTTCACTTTTATCTAGATTTCATGAAAGCCTTGCTGCTGTCTTATTCCATGACTCATATTCTTTCCTTCACCATTGCAGACACAAAAAAGCACGTGATCCAGCTGACTTTTTGTTAAATTAGTTGATTTTTAAAAAATTAACATGCTACTGTTCGTAAACAAATAATGGACCTGAGTATGATGCTAACTGCAGTGTATTTATAGTGTACAGGTATTTCTGCACATACATTCCAGCTTTCCAACTCCAATGGTGAAACAATTGCTTTTATGGTAAAGAGGATGGTTTCAAAAGAAACTAGGAAGAGGCAGCAAAAATAGTGATAAAATCGTCACACCAACTTGCCCCGTGCACACAATGAAGAAGTTTAGAATGTTACATTTTGATAGAATTTCCTCAGGCTTTGGGGAGTAACTGGAACCAATGTTGTTCAAAAATTGTACAAGCAAAGGCTTGTTCTCATTCAACTGTTTGAAAAAGGTTGCTGAGTTTTGTTTTCCTGATAATGTCTTCAATAATGAGAAGGTTCCCCAAAAGTGAAGTTCCATTTCATGTACATTTCATTCCAACCACGGGGAAGGGAATAACTAAATTTCAACTTTAGTGCTAAAACGGATTCAGGTTGTCCCAAAAGGAGGTTAAAAATAATGAGCTGCTAACCAGCGAGTCTTGCTGGAAAATGTATATGAACATCAAATAAAGGCACAATTAAGATTGGCTGTGTTTTATCATGGATTCCTAGCCTCTGCCCTACTCTTGTATCACAATATTTCTATGGCTACTCCAGTTAAGCTATTAGTTAATGCTAACCAATGCGCCAGGATATTGATAGTGAGGGGGGACTGAATTGGGATAGTCAATACTGTAATGTGGGAAAGGCAAAAGTCTATTTTCACACAGCAAAATCCCACAAAGGATGTATATATGACCAAATAATCTGCTTTGGTGATATTGGTTGAGGACAAACTCTCCTCTTCACAGAAGAGCCATATGATCACTATCAGCTGCTTGTGACTATAAGAAATAGGAACAAGCGTAGGCCTTTCAGCCCTTTACATCTGCTCCATCATTTAATTAGATCATGGCTAGTCTTAGGGAATCAAAATGAAAAAGAAGGGTTTCCAAAACATAAATCACCTCCATGAATCTGACTGCAAGCAGTTAGGACCAGCAAGTTCCCCTTAACGAGAAGTAAAGAATTTGCAATTTGATTTCTCACACATATTGGAATATAGTGAAAAATACTGTTTCCTGGGCACTATACAGACAAAACATAGTTCCATAAAGTACATAATGGAGAAGGAAAGGAAGAAGCATAGTGTTCAGTCACAGCGAGGGCGTACAGAGTGATCAGGTTAATATATGGTAGTTCCGTTCCAAAGACTGATGCCATCAAGTAAGAAGCTGTCCCTGAGTCAGTTGACACATGTTCTCAAACTTCAGAGAATGTACCATTGACTGCTGCTGTGAGTCGCGAATGATGTCCAAAGGATCAACGTGTGATACTTCTAATAAACTTAATACATTAAAAGCAGAAAGATTTCCTCCAAATTAATACACGATACATATTGTGATAGATTTTGCAACATTTTAAATATGTTTATTGCCACCACAAGAAATCTGGCTGGAAGAATTTCTACTGATATTAATCTCAGGGCCATCAAAAAGAATTTGGGGTTTGGTAAATGATGTTTGTCAGCGGTCCATGTACATATGCTGAATTTTGATGCCATTGAGTCCAATTTTAAGGCTTATTATTGATTGTCTAAATTGGACACAATACAAAGTGGTGGCATAGTGAAAATATCACTGGACTAGTAATCAAGAGGCCCAGGCTAATATTCTGGGGACATAGACTCAAATTCCACTGACAGCTGGTGGAACTTAAACTTGGGGCGACATGGTGGCACAGTGGTTTGCACTGCCTCACAGTGCTAAAGACCTAGATTCAATTCCAGCCTCGAGTCACTGTCTATATGGAAGTTCCATGTTCTCCCTGTGCTTGCGTGGGTTTCTTCCGGGTACTCCAGTTTCCTTGCATAGTCAAAAGATGTACAGGTTAGGTTGATTGGTCATGAAAAAAAAAAATGACCTTTAGTGTCGGGGATTAGTAGAGTAAATATTGGGATAAGGCTTGGATGAGATTGTCATTGGTGCAGGCTTGATGAGACAAATGGCTTCCTTCTATACTGTAGGGATCTTAAGATTATAGATTAGAAATCAAATGGAAAGTAATAAACAAATACTTGTAATCTTCAACTTTTCAGGAATGAATATAATCTTATGTTCATTTAACTGAATGCAAATCATTTTTATCAATCCCTGAACTTGGTGCCCTGGTAAACATAAACTAATGTCACCCCAGCCTTGGGGCACTGGTGGAGTGGCATTCAAATTTCCGAAACCTTCATCCTGCTGATTATTCCATACAAATGCTATGAATCAGAACATTTGTGAACCTTCAGTCATAATGCCTATGCTACTTTCCTCACAAGTTGCCCTTTCAGCTACATCTACAGTGACATTTATCTGGTCAGACTTCTAGTGAGGACCTTGGGCCTTAATTATTAAGGATAGCACAAAATTAAATAAAATATATTTAAAACTGCAAAGGAACAGCAGGCATTCAGGAAAAAAAAATCCAAAAATCAAATTTTTCATTCGTCAGCTTCCAATTAAAAATTCACTGAACAGAAAGTATTCACTTAATTGGAATGGACAGTGACCTTAATCTATGTTTATGAAGGCCTTTGACAAGGTCAGTCAGGGTTCTGCTGTTCCAGCATTATTCCTCCATTCACCAAACTACTGAATGCAAAACAAGCTTAGCAAGCCTTTCCAGCTGCAATGCAGGCCCAGTAAAAGATTCTGCCTTCAATCCACAACTCCAGCAAAATGTAATCACTTGTAACCTTTATATATACACAACAGCATTCTTGAGTTTGTGTCTTGAGGTCAGCTTCTGTTTCCAGTCTCTCAATTTGATGCTGTTTATCTCTGGAAGTTTTAAAGTTAATTTATTAGTGCCACAAGTAGCCTTACATTAAGGCTGTAATGACGTCACCGTGAAAATCCCCTAGTCGCCACACTCTGGCACCTGTTTGGGTACATGGAGGGAGAATTTAGCATGGTCAATCTTTGCTCTGTGAGAGGAAACCAAAGCAGCCGGAGGAAACCTATGCAGTCCCTGGGAAAACTCTGGATAGACAGTGACCCAAGCCAGGAATTAAACCTGGATCTCTGACACGGATGGAGCAGCGCTAACCACAGTGCCATGTGAAGACTAATTTACTAATACTGTGATTATATAACTATATCGTCACTAAACCTGCCTGGTATACTGGCATCAGTCTGCTGGAGGAGGGGAAAAAAAGCTACAATTCTGCTAACCATTTGTATTATAGCAAAATATAATGCTGCTGATTCCCAACCCACAAATCTTGTGCAGTCAGACTCAACAACTACAAACATATAGGCTTCATTACAGCACTGAGACCCATCTTTTTTCTGGGTCTTTGGATATAAATTCTGATCTGTTTTCAGGCTATTAATTATCCAGAAAAGATTAAATGTGGCAGTATGCCTGGCATCATAAAACTACAGCATTACACTGTCTGCATGGCAGGATGCAGTGGTACAACAAGAAATCTGGGTAAAATTAATGTTTTAAATTGTGGATTTTTAAAAAAATGCCCATACTTCCACTTTTCTTATCAGAGACTAATTTAAACAAAAGACAGTGTTATACTGGGTCACATTTTCTGAACTAGCTTCTAATAAATCCCAGGATAGTGGATGCAAAGTGGAACTAAAACATGCAGGAATGGAGATTGGTTTTGCTCCACGTCTGCAAACAGGAAGAGCCTTTGTTCACTCATCTCTGTCACTATCTAGAAGGTTTTCACTCTATTTTCTCCTCCAGACCCACACACAAGTTATAAATCTTGCTGACTAGCAGTTCCACAGTGCTCAACGTACCTTGAATGAAGTATTTGACTACAGAGGGCATGAGAGACAAATCTTTGCTTACATACAACTGGCACAGCCGCTCCGCAGTTTTTAATACTTTTTTTTAATTGTATGCAACCATTAGTAATTAAGGCCTGAGCTTCCCACTATAAGCATGACACATTGTCACTGTAGACGCAGCTGAAAGGGCAACTTGTGAGTTAAGCAGGAGTCATTGTGACTCAAGGGTGAAGCATCATTGCTGTAGGAAGGCTTCAGTCTCAATCTGAGCTCAGTTAGCGCCTGCAAGGCAGAGGCAGGAATGCTACAACTAACAAGTATAACCTGCCTGCAATTGGAAGTGTAATGTCATGTCTCAGAACACCCGATGTTGAAAGAAATTGAACTATTTTGCATTTTATGTAATGCCCACTGGGAGGACTGTCCATAGTGGAAACATTAGCAAACTAGTAATCCAGATGCCCAGACAATGCTCCAGAAACAAATTCAAATTTTACCACGGACGTTGACGGGATATAAATTCAATAAACAAAACAGTCTGGAATAAAACTCTAGACTTGTCAATATCAATAAGACTACCATTTAGTTGTAAAAATCCATCTGCTTCATTAATGTTTTTCTGTCATCTGTACATAGTATGATCTATATGTGACTCCAGCCCCACAACGAAGTGAATGTAGCAAGGCACAGATTTGCCTAAGACTGCTATTAAAACAATACTGTGGGTGTACGCACATCACATGGAACGCAGCAGTTCAAGGTGGCTTACCACCATCTTCTTAATGGACAATAAATACAGTACTGGCCTTTCCACTGAAAACCACATCAAGAACATTTTTTTCTTAAATGGGCTGTTATGTAATGTATCCGTGGGGAAAAACTGCTACGATTCAATCCTGGTCGCAATCCGGTGACACCTACAGGAAGTGGGAATGCTTGGCCAAAGGCAGGGGCACACCCAGTATTATGGCCTCCACACTTAATCTCATAGCTTACATATGAGCAATAGCCACTTGGGTGGTTCGAGAGAGTGCCTGCTCTCCACAAAACCACCCAGGCAAGGATGTCAAACCTTTCAACGAAGAAGCAAAAATCAGAGGGAACAAAATTGTTTAGTTGGGGGCCATCATCCTCTGTTCACTTAAAGAGTGCCCATAATTGGATGTGCCTCTGCATGTGTTGGCAAGGGGGCCTTTAATATATTGCCAAAGGACCAGTTCCCACCTGTGAGCTGATGATTGCCAGCAAATGACGTAACTGCTACTGGGATCATTGCCAGACCCAATATTGTAGTGATAAGATGTAAAAATGCCACTTTACAGCAGGAACCAAGAGGCAATCATCAGAAATTAGAACATTTCTCATTCTCAACTGACCATGGATGAGGAATTGTACCAATCTTGTCATCATTCTCATATTGATACCAGACTGTACAGTGCATTAAGCCATTTATTGGGTACACTTTGTTCATACTGGATTTAACTCTGCTGCGATGGCAACAACATAATCAAAACAAATTACAATGTGGAGCTACAATGACATGATGGGCTTAGCAACACAGTGGGACCAAGTTGGAGATCAATCAACAATTTATATGAAGGCGTCATCACAAGCAGGCACTAAAGTCAATTATTTTAGAATCTCTAAAAAGTGATTAAATACACTCAAGATGAGCTCATGGATCAATGAAGCTTACTGCAGAGTTTTTGCATTCCAAAGCCCCACCTCATGATTTAAAGTCTCTCATGATGTCATCACACATATCGTATTATTCTTTTAATGTACTGTCATGATAAAAATACTTGTAACACATTTACATTTCACTATAAATAAATACTAGAAGGCAATACTCAGGGAATAACTGGACAGTTTTCACTCCTGTTTTCCCCTGTTCTAGCTCTTTGTTAAGCTATAGTTATCAGGCACAAATTCTTCTCTATTCAGATGCAAATCAACAATTTGACCACGTACATTCAGTCAGAATTACAGGATAATGAAAGGAATTGAAACCCAGATGAATATTCAATCTCTTAAATAAAAAGGTGATGCAGGTAACTACCAGACCTAAAGAAATGGTGCTGAATCTTTGGAGACTATGACTCACCTGCTTTCCAGACAATTCACACCCATCCAGGAATCCCCAACCTGTTCTCTTGTGTTCCCTTCAAAAAAAACCATTATGTAATACAAAGAAAATGTTTTCAGAATCATAGGACGTCTCAAATTCATCCTGAGATAGGCAGGAAAGCAAGTTGTGAGGAAGGTGCAAAGAGATCTGCATATCTTAAATGAGTGGCAAAAATATGGCAAATGTTTTATAAAATGAGAAAATGTGAGGTTCTCCACTTTGGTAGGAAGAAAAACAGTACTACTTAAATAGAAAAAGATTGCAGAATGCTGTGGTAAAGAGAGATCTTGCGCATGCAAAACATTAGCAAGCAGATACAGCAAGTGATTAGAAAGGCTAATGGATGTTAATCATTAATACAAGAGAGATGCAGAATAAATGTCGAAACGTTTTACCTCAACTGCACAAAGTATTTGTGTGACCACATCCAAATACTATGTTTGGGCTCCTTATTTAAAGAGAGATATTCCTGCATAGGAAGCAGATCAGAGATAGCTCACTAGGTTGATTCCAGGCATAAAGTGGTGCCTTATGAAGAAAGATTAAGTAGGTTGGTGTACAGTCTTTGGAGTTTAGAAGAATGAGATGGAAACATATGAAATTCTGGGAGTACTTAACAAGGCAGGTTTGAGAGGATGTTCCTGTTTGGGGAGTCTAGGGGGCATAATTTAATAACCTTTGATACTCTCTATCCCAGAAAGCTGAGGAGGATGGACCACTGAATATTTTCAAGGTGGAGTTAGACAGATTTTTGATCTATAAAAAGAGTGTTAAGTGTGATGGGAGGCAGGCAGGAAGATGAAGCTGAGGCCACAATCAGATTGACCACAATCTCAGTGAATAGTCAAGTAGGATTGGGCATCAAGTGGCCTATTCCTGGTCCTTTTTTCTACATTCTTATGAAATAGACAGGTAGGTTTCTAAACTCCTGGATAGGCCAGGAATTATCCTAGTGTGGAGGACTGATGTCCCAAGCGCAAGCAATACCTACATCCAAAGTACATGCTTGTTCCACACTCATTCTTGTGGGCTAGAGATAGGCCCAAACTGCAACCAGTGAATTAATTCAATCGATTGATTCCATGCTCCAAAACTCCCCAGCCCTGATGTTATCATAGAATTATATAACAGAAACGAAGGTCACTTAACCCATTGTATAGGATTCTTGGAAAAAGCAATTCAGTTAGCTCCATGTCACTGCTCTTTCTCAATACCCCAGCAATGGTTTCCTTTTCAAGGAGATATTAAATTCCTTGTGAAGGTTACCACTGCTCTGTGAGCCCAAACATTGCATTAAAATAAAATTCTCCTGTGCTTCTTTTGCCAATGACCTGAAACACGTGCCCCATGGTTACCAACTCTCCTGCCTGTGGAAGAATGCTCTTATTTATTCAAAACTCTTTATGATTCGAACAACTCAAGTTGGGTTGAAGGGCCTGTTTCCATGCTGTAAATCTCTATGACTCTATTAAATCTTTCTTTAACCTTCTCTTCTCTAACAACATGCCCAATATCACTAATCTATCCATGTAACTGAAGTCCCACACACTGAGTATTGTTTTGGGAAATCTCTGCGCCCTTTCCAGTGACCTGGACATCCTTCCTAAAGCTGTGATGCCTAGAATTGTACAATCTTTCTGTTTAATTTCTAAATTCTCCAAATTTGTACTCTCTCCCTGTATTTATAAACCACAGACCCTAAATACTGTTTTTAAATAGCTTATCTTGTCAACTTTAGATATCTGGACATGGAATAAGATCTTTACTTTTTTCAGGAGCTAAGTGTCGAATGTTCCTACCAAGAATGTATTGCTTGCTTGATCACTCATTTTAGAAGAGACACTGCACAAATGCAGTTAGAGCTCTTTATTTGATGATGAATTATATACTTCAGTGCAAAAAGAATAAATTAATTTACTGATTAAGAGGGGTGAATTATGAGGACAGGCTGCATAGAATAGGCCTATATTGCATTAAATACAAGAGATTAAAGGGATGACCTAATTGAGATGTTTAAAATGATTAATGGATTCAGTAGGGTGGAGAAAGATAAATTATTTCCCCTCATGAAACAAGGGGCATAACCATAAAATTAGAATTCACAGGAGCATAATAAAAACAAAATTCCTGGACTTCTCTAAACTGCCACATTATGATGGTAATGTTATAATTATGATGAATAAAGTATATTTAATAATGATCAGGCATCTAAGGTTATGTTGTTTTCCCATTCAGTAGTCATTCCAGAGAATAGGTTTTGGTGAAAATCCTGCAAAATTTCAAAATATATCATAGAAAATGTGACTTTTTAAGAAAGAGAATTTCAAAGTTACGAAGGTGCATTTAGAATTAGAAAAAGTAAAATATTTCTTTTCTCTCTTCTGTTGGGAAAAAGATACAAAAGTCCAAGATCAAGTACTAACCAACTCAAAAACAGCTTCTTCCTTGCTTCCATCAGATTTTTGAATGGATCTACCTTGCACTAAATTGATCTTTCTCTATACACCAGCTGTGACAATAACACTACATTCTGCACTCTTCTCTTTCCTTTTCTATGTGCAGTATGCTTTATCTGTATAGCAGGCAAGTAACAACATTTTTCACTGTATAGTAATACATGTGACAATAATAAATCACATCAAATCTAAGAAAGGTCAGCCTGTTGTTTGTTACATTAGAACGATTATGTTGATTTTATTTTTCTTGAGCTTTGTAAGAGATTACTGCGTGTGAGAATACTATAACTCCAACTTTTAAAAGCACTCTTCTATTGAGATTTATTTGGCAATTTAACAGATTGTTTTGTGCCTTTAGAAATCAGAGTGTAACCTCATACCTTTACTTTAATGCTAACTAAAATAAGACTATTTGAGTTCCTGCTAGGTACATTTGGCTTGATCTATAGGATTGCCAGCAGGAATCAGGTCAACTAAGACTCATGAAGTACAACGCTCAGCTTGCACTTGTTCAATGTTTTGATGGCTATTAAAAGTAATAACTGAGGATTTAATCCTAATCTGCATAGCAGGAAATAAGTTAAGCATAACATTGAAATTCCACAGCCCGGTTAATTGCTGATTCTGTTTATCTGACTTCGAAAGACAATAACTTAAGGTGCTAGATTCAGAGCATTTCTTATTGAGTGTAATTAAGTCTGAATTTCATAGCCCAGAAACTAGCTCAAATTACAATCCAAATTTTGCAATTTGTCAGGATCATCCACTTCTGAAGGTTGCAAATCAGGCAATACTATAGTAACATTCACAAACAGTTTGAATAGTATTTCCAAATCAAAGTTTTCCAACTGGAGTACAATTTACATAGCGAAGTTTAGGAATTGACTGTGACAAAGAACAAGAAAAGTACAGCACAGGAATAGGCACTTTGGTTGTCCAAGCTCATACCATTCACGATACTCTAATTGAACTCAAAAATAGCCTTCTGCCTTTTCTCGGTCTGTATCCCTCTATTCCCTCCCTATTACTCAATGGTTAGCAATGGCCACAGGGCCAGGGACCTGGGTTCAATTCTCAGCTTGGGTGCCTGGCTGTGAAGTTTGCACACTCCCCCCTGTGTCTGCATGGGTTTCCTCCCAGTGTGAAAGATGTGCTGGTTAGGTGCATTGCCCATGTTAAATTCTCCCTCAGTGTACTTGAACAGGCACTGGAGTGTAGCGACTAAGGGAAATTCACAGTAACTTCATTACAGTTTTAATATAAGACTTACTTGTGACTAATAAATAAACATTTAAAAAAAAATTTATTAATGTACTCATTCAGATGCCTCTTAAATGTTGCTAATGTGTCTGTTTCCACCAGCTCCACTGGTAATGTATGTTCTAAGCACCCACCACTCTGCACGAAAACTTCTTCTGCGCATCTCACTTAAACTTTCCCCCTTTCATCTTGAACCTGTGCCCCCTTGTAATTCCACCCTGGGAAAAAGCCTCTGACCTCCCCACCCTGTCTATGCCTCTTATAATTTTATGGACATCTCCTCAGGTCTCTCCTCAGCCTCTGTCTTTCTAGTGAAAACAATCCTAGTTATTCTACCTGCAGATGGTATGAACATCTGCATGCTCATGTCATCTGTAAACAACATAATGGTGTAAACATACAGACACATGCAACTGGCTCCATATGTTTACCAAGCAATCAACATCTGTGAGCAGTTCACAAAACCCACACAACTGTGGTTCTTCAATACAATAGGGCTCCGGAGACAACCATTTTGATTATGAGTGCCACCAGAGCTCGCTCGCTCTCTCTGTAAACAAAACATTAAATAATTGAATACAAATTTGAAATAATTGCACACGTGCAGCAGTAGTATTGAGACCAGTTTGAGTATCGCCCATAATATAAACAAAAGTGAATTAAAAAGAAAAAAAAGCATCAATAGCAAGAATGAAAGGAATATGCTTGGAATTTTGCCTTCACGCAAAAGAAGAAATCAGATCACATCTATTACGTTTCTGTAAGAATGTTCCCAACTATGGGGAAATCCAGAACTGGGGTCAAAGCTTTGAGGATAAGAGGTGAACATTTTAGAAGAGGTGAGGATAAATTTCTTCACCCAGAGGATAGTGGATGTGTGGAATTCACTACCACAGAAAATTGTTGAAGCCAAAACATTGTCTGATTTAAAGAATAAATTCAGGTAAGTTCTTGGGGCTAAAGGGATCAAAGGATATGGAGTGGGGGGGGGGGCGGAAATCAGGATATTAAATTTGATGATCAACCATGTTCAAAATGAATGATGCAGCAGGCTCGAAGGTCTGAAAGGGGCATCACATTACTAAAAGACCTGAGCAAACGATTTTTGAGGGACATACCAAACAATTGAATAATAAAATGTGGATTTGAATGAGTAACTCTAATGGAAACAGAACCTGAGCTGAATCCTCCACTTTAACTTGCCTTACCTGCGTGACTGGTCCTGTGATCGTGTACACACTGAATGGTCTGCCGTCCCCACATAGAACCGATTGATCCCCCTCCCCCAGTCTCACCCAGAATCAACATCCTCCAAAAAGTGCTTGCGGGCTTTCTCTCTGCCGCGTGTGCAAATACTCTGGATTGACAAGAATCTGCAAAGCTGCCGACTATTTTAATTCAATAACTACACTCGAACTTTGGCGTCGCGGAATCCCTATCCCAGAACTGGAGTTGAATCGCAAATGTCCTAACTGTTTGTCACCCCGATGCCAATGATTCTGTGATCTCTCCCTTCACCATGAATTGCACATTCAAACCCCGAGCACTCAAAAATTCCTACAATTGGAAGTGCCTCGCAACGAACTGCTATTTCAATCCCCCTAAAGTCTCTCTCCATTATTGTGAATCCAACAGTTTGGATTCTGCAAAGTGATTTCAGCACAACCTCAACTGTATAAGGATCCGCAGCTGAGTGTTCCCGCTGCGCTCTAACTATTTTTTTTAAAAAACTTTTTTTTTACAAAATAATACATTGCTAGCCCGTTTTAATCTCTAACAGATTGCCCCATCCATACCTACAATAACGCTCTCTCTCCGTACCTGCTCATTTGCCCCGGACTGACACCAATCACCATCGATCCGCGCTGAACAAAGAGGCAGGGGCAGCAATCTCATACACACACACAAACATAGAAATACAATTCAGCCGGTTAGCAAAAACAGCCCCCCTCCCCCCTCCGAAACTCCAGCGCCTTGCTAATTTCACTCGCTGTGGCCGCGCCTGAAACTTACCTGTGGAACCTCTCCGCAGAGTGGGAGGGAATTACCAAAGCACAACGAGTCCTTCTTTGATTGAGCAGGAACAGAGAAAGTCCATCCTTTAACTCAATGCTTCGAGACACAGGTCTCTCCCTTTCCCCAGCAAGAGACGCGTTCACCTCTACGGCTGAGTGAGGTTGACATCGACCACCGTGCGAAATACACAACACACTTCCACTGGCTCACTGTTCACCTCGTTCCCTCTTTGGGTAAAAAAAAGGATTAAAGGAAAGGAACTGACGTCCGGGAGGCGGGACGCGTCAACAGGGAAACCTGTACGTCAGCTAGAGCCACATAAGAGGAAAGCTTCGGGCTCAATGGTGTGATCAGTTTAATAATTTAGCTGTGAAAGATGAATCCCCCTTCGGTGCAGATTATCTTTCACTGCACAATACAACTAACTGTTGTACTTCTAACCAGACGTCTCCAAACGTTGCCTCTCTTCTCTCTCCACAGATGCTGTCAGACCTGCTGAGATTTTCCAGCATTTTCTGTTTTTGTATAACCGTTTATCGAAAATGATTTGCAAGCAGGTTAAGCCCTGCCCAAAGCAAATATACATAGGGTAGAGTTACATCTGAACTGATGCACTGACTGGGTGATTATTCACTGGGGATGTCATTATCATAAAATCGCTACAAGGTGGCCATTCAGCCCGTCGAACCTGCACCATGACAATTGCACCCAGGTCCTACCCCATTAACCCCATGTATTTACCCAGCTAGTCCCCTTGAGACTAAGGGGCAATGTAGCATGGCCAATCCATCTAACCCACATATCTTTGGACTGTGGAAGGAAACTGGAGCACCTGGGGAAAATACATGCAGACACAAGGAGAACATTCAAACTCCTAACCAACTAGCTCCCCACATCTCAGCGTTGCATCAAAGAAAATGTCTGTAAGGATGAATATTCTTGATATGCCACCTGTGACAACTTGTAAAATGCCTAAGGCACACTGTTTATTTTCACAAACTAAGAAGTCTCACCACACCAGGTTAAATTGAACAGGTTTATTTGGTACCACAACCTTTCAGAGCATTGCCTCTTCAAAAGGTGAGTGAAGAGTTCAGTTCACAAATAGGGCATAAACAGACACAAACTCAATTACAAGATAATGATTGGAATGCAAATCTTAACAGATAATCAAGTCTTTACAGGCACAGAAAATATGAGTGCAGAAGAGAGTTAAGTACAGGTTAAAGAGGTGTAAATAGTCTCCAGCTAGGACAGTTAGTGAGATTTTGCAAACCCAGGCAAGTCGTGGGAGTTACAAATAATATGACATGAACCTAAGATCCCGGCTAAGGCCACCCTCATATGTGGAATTTAGCTATCAGTTTCTATTCAGCAATTCTGCATTGTCCTATGTCGTGGAGGCTGCCTTGGAGAATGCTTACCCAAGGTCAGAAGCTGAATGCTCATGACTGCTGAAGTGTTTCCCAACAGAAAGGGAACTGCACAAACTTCCTCAGAAGACAAACATGGGACACGGTGGACAGAGTACCCTTCGTTACCCTTCCCCAGAGAAGAAAAGCAACAACATCTTCTCCAGAGCCTTCAACAGATGAAGACAAGCATCGCACCAGGGCCATCCCCACACCTCCACTACTTGCCTTCAGACAACCGCACAACCTCAAACAGACCATTATATGCAGCAAACTATGATGTAGAGATGCCGGCGTTCACCTGACGGAAGATCACAGCCTCAAAAGCTTGTGAGTTTACTACCAAATAAACCAGTTGGACTTAAACCTGGTGCTGTCACACTTCTTACTGCAGCAAGCTACTCAGTCTCAGGAGAACAGTGACCACAACATAACAAAACCCTGCCTTAGCAACCTCTGCAATATGTGCCAATCATCGACACAGATACCATCATCTCACGTGAGAATGCTATCTATCAGGTGCACAGCACATACTCGTGTGGCTCAGCCAACATTGTCTATCTGAAAAGCTGCAGGAAAAGATGTTCCGAAGCATAGTACATTGGTGAGACCATACAGATTCTCCGACAGCGGATGAATGAACACTGTCGGGGAACACTTCAGCAGTCATGAGCATTCAGCCTCTTCGGGTAAGTGCTCTCCAAGGCGACATTAAGACTCACTTTCCAACCATTGTCTTGTAATTGAGTTTGTGTCTATATATGCCCTGTTTGTGAACTGAACGCTTCACTCACCTGATGAAGGGGTAATGCTCTGAAAGCTCATGCTACCAAATAAACCTGTTGGACTTTAACTTGGTGTTGAGACACTACTTACTGTGTCTACTTCAGTCTAACACTGGCAACTGCACATCATATTTTCACAAAAGCCGTGAGCTGCAGGGATGACCATCTGCTCCTGTTTGAATCTCAGCTTTGAGTGAACATACTATCCGAACCAATAAGAGGATGTAAGATCTCTGTATTTAGAAAAATAACTGTCAGCAATCTTACCGCACATGAGAGAGTGGCATGTTTGCAGCATTATGTGTCGTAGAGTGGTGCAGAACTGAAACAGGTTTTTCAGCTCTGGCTGGCACTTTCCAAGATTCACCCAGTTAGTCCAAATTACTTGTTCTTTCCCCATAGCCCTGCAACATTTTAACCCTTCAAGTATTTACCCAATTCTCTTTCGTGAGCTAAAATTGAACATGCAGTTGTCATATTATTTGGCAATGCATTCCAGATCCTAACCACTCACTGTGTAACTTTTTCTTCTTATAAAAAAACAGAATGCTGGAAAATCTCATCAGGTCTGACAATATCTGTGGAGAGAGAAGAGAACCAATATTCCACTGTTTCAGGATGACCCTTTCAGAATCTTTGGCTCTATTCTCATTCCACAGATGCTAACAGACATGCTGAGATTTTCCAGCATTCTCTGTTTTTGTTCCTTATTCCAGCACCAGTAGCGTTTTGCCTTCATAGTTTTTCTCATGTTGCCTCTGGTTCTTTTGCCAATAATTAGCCTTAAATCTAAACACTCTGGTTATTGACACTTCAGCAATTTCAAAACAGATATTTTTTGCTTACTGAACCTTTCAGTGAATCTATATCAAATCTCCTCTGAGGTTTCTCTGCTCTTTGAAGATTAACCTCAATGTATCCATGTAGCTATAAGTCTTCATCCTTGGAACCCATCTGATAAATCACTTGCAATGTTTCATTGCTTCTATGGAAGTCTTACTAAGTGAGTATGACAGGGAAATATGTTCTTCCTTTCCATCTATAAAATGCAGAACATCAAAAGATGCTTAGCAGAAGGTGGCAATGCATGTCACCATAACAGAATGACATTCTGATGATCTGGTTGCAATTCTGGAAGATATTTAGGGACCCCCATCAGGCTAGTAACATAGAGATAACCATCAGTACCTTGTGAGAAATAGCCACCTAAGTTATTTATGGCCAAACATTTTCTCCTCCTTCACACTTATGCAAACTGTGTTGAATGTTTACCACATATGAGGGTTCTGCAGCAGAACATACTTTTCGCCAGCAACTTGTACCCGAAAGTCCTTTATATTTACATGTTCACTGTTTGACCAAATACTAAATATTAAAGCTTATACTGCCATTGGAGGGGGCGCAGAGAAGATTCACTAGGTTGATTCCGGAGTTGAGAGGGTTGTCTTATGAGAGTCTGAGTACACTGGGACTATACCCATTGGAATTTAGAAGAAGGAGCGGAGATCTTATTAAGGGAATAGATAAGATAGAAGCAGTGAAGTTGTTTCCACTGGCAGATGAAACTTGAACTAGGGGACGTAACCTCAAAATAAGGGGGAGCAGAGTTAGGACTGAGTTGAGGAGGAACTTCTTCACCCAAAGGATTGTGAATCTGTGGAATTCCCTGCCGAGTGAAGCAGCTGAGGCTACCTTATTGTATGTTTTTAGGGAAAGGATAGCTAAATTTTTGAACAGCACAAGAATTAAAGGTTATGGTGAATGAGCAGGTAATTGGAGCTGAGTCCATGAAAAGATCAGCCATGATTTTATTGAAAAGCAGAGCAAGCTTGAGAGGCCAGATGGCCTAATCCTACTCCTAGTTCTTATGTTCTTATATTAAATAGAATCCTTGCACCTTAATATTATTGCACAAAGCATGACTGTTTAACTGCAATTAATGTGGGCTGAATGGGAATGTCAGTGCTTGTTCTTCAGACAATATCAATGCACTGGAGCATGCAGGTGAGCACACAGACTAGGCAGGGACAGAGGATCACAAACCTGCAGTCTAAAAGACTTGTTTAGATCCTCACTCAACAGTTGAGCCCAAGAAACTGAGTTTCATAGGACCTGCTCTGGACTTCCCAGTCAGGCTTTTAAAAGCAGGTAAATCTCTAACAAAGCAAATTTGTCAAAAGTAATTGGAGACCATGTGAAAGAACTGAGGAACTAAATGCTGATGTGATGCCGTCTATTTCACGAAAGGATCGATTTCCATAAATGTAAGTCACATGGAGCATTTGCTGATGGGACAGAGTATTGATCAAGCCAACTTCTACACTGCAGCTCCAACAGGGAGGAACTGTGAGAAACAAATATCTCTTATGAATGGTTTGGAGTGGAGGCAGTTTGGAGAGGATGGGACTCTTAGAGAGAAGAAGGCTAAGAGGGAGTTTGATATAGATCTTCAAAATCATGAGGGGACTGTCAGAATAAATAGTAAGAACTATTCCCACATGTAAAAGCATTGAGAACGAGAGGGCATAGGTTTAAAGTATTTAAAGTGATTTGCAAAAGAAGCAAATGTGATGTGAAAATAATTGCTTTCACACAATGAGTGCTGGGGTCTGGAATGCACTGCCTCGAAGTGTGGTGGGGGCAGGTTCAATCAAGTTATTCAAGAGGGTATTAGATGATTATCTGAATAGAAAAAATGTGCAGGGCTAGAGAGAAAAGGCAGGAGAAAGGCACTAAGCAATGATGCTTATTTAGAGAACCCAAGTAAGCTTGCTGGGCTTAATGGCCTCCTGCACCATAGCACTTCTGTGATAGGGCTTTCAGAAATGCTGACTTGTCAATAAAAGAGAGGTAGATCCCTGGAACAAGAATATGTCTGCAGCTGGCATGGATGAAATTGCTTCTTTCAGGCCCTGCTACTTCCCCATTCAAATAACTATAGATATACAGTAAGAAGTATCAGATTTCCCTGCAGATACAGGCACAGTAAAATCAGTAGTTTTTCTACATATGATTCCATTCAGAGAAATAGAGGACTGTCTAATCTCTCAGAGACTCACATAGGAAAAACAGACAAGCACTTCATTTGGTGTTGGGAATGCGCACATCAGGCAGAAACACTTTTAGATCAGTAAAATATGGTTACATTTATGTTCAGTTGTATCCAGAGATTGTTCCTGCTTTGATATTGCATAATTATTTAGCAGAGAAAAAAAACTAATCATAGAATCCCTACGGAGCAGAAGTTGGCCATTCAGACCATCGAGCCTGCACTGCCAACAATCCCACCCAGGCCCTATACATGTAAACTTCTGTATTTACCCCACTAATTCTGCTGACACTGAGAAGCAATTTAGCATGACCAGTCAACCTAATGTGCACATCTTTGGAGTGTAGGA
The DNA here is from genome assembly GCA_024679065.1 of Sphyrna mokarran. Lineage (NCBI taxonomy): Eukaryota > Metazoa > Chordata > Chondrichthyes > Carcharhiniformes > Carcharhinidae > Sphyrna > Sphyrna mokarran. The sequence continues at coordinate 76,029,352 of JAGIQG010000004.1, read as the reverse complement.
GGAATCCAGAGCACTCAGAGAAAACTCACGTAGACACAGGGAGAACATGCAAACTCCACGTGGACAGTGAGTCAAGCCAGGAACTGAACCTAGGTCCCTGGCACTGTGAGGCAGCAGTGGTAACCACTGTACCACCATGCTGCCCAAGGTGATTCAGTAATGTAAATGAAGGACCATAAACACAATGAAGATGCAAAGGTGAGTGTTGATGCTCAAGTGGATCATATATTTATTAGAAGGTATCATCTGTAAGAATCTAGTTTGTGGCTGTAGACGTTTTCAAAATTGTTGCTGTTTATGTTCATCCCTGGTTCTCTTTGGTTGTCCTGCTTCTCCAGCCACTCCATGTTTGTGCCTCATTGCATTGCAAAGTTGTGCAACATGCAGTAGGTAATGATGACCCAGGGATTTTTCTGTTGGACTTTATTGGAACATATTCCTGTAAATCTAACAGGAGCATTGACTAAAGATACTTATACTGTAGTTCATCACCATGTTATGACTGCATACACCTTATTACCCCTGCCACCGAAGCTGGATAGAGAAAATATTTTTGTTCCTGTTTGTTAATCTGTAAACAACACATTGCTACCAGCAGCAATGGACAGGTTTCAATGAAGCATGGTACTAGATAGAGAATGACTGAAGGAACAGCTGGTTAGTTTCTGGTGAAGATACAGACACAGATCCTAGAACTATTTAAAAAACCTGTTTACATTGAGAGATTGGGAAAATTAAGTCTTTTTTTAGAATATCTATTATTTGATTCAGAATATTATTGATTGTTTTGGAATGTTATAGATTGTCTCAGCAGCTGTAGTGCAATTTGTCACAGCTTTTAATAGTGAGCAGCATTTTCAGAGCAGGTTGCTGGACAAGGATTAGCCTCAAACTTTCTCAGTGACTTGCAGAGAGGCACTATACTGAATGCTCCCTTCAATTGTTATTCCTGTGATCTAATACTATTTACAAAACAAAGCTGGCCAATGCCTTCAGCCAAACAGCGGCAACAGAACAGTCTCGAGTATACTCTACTTCTACAATGCCAGCATCAAGAGGGAACTCAACATTTCCTTGAAAGGCAAGAGATTGAATCACAAACAACATCATACTTGTCTTGATGTTATCCATGACTGAATTCTAACATATAAAAGGAAATTAAAAAGAACAGCAGCACAAATCAAAACATAAAACAACCTCCTCGGCGAACTTCATGAAGTGCAGATGCTTAAACCTTAAGGACTTCAGTTCCTGCCATTATCTACTCTCCTTGATTTCAGAGTATTGGGAACCAATGTGGTACAACTCATCCCAAATAATCCTGTCAACAATGTGTATTATCGGTGTATGACACATTGGCACTGCTGCTTCACTGTGTCAGGGACCCAGGTTCAATTCCTAGCTTGGATCACTATATGTGTGGAGTTTGCATATTCTCCCTATGTCTATGTGTGTTTCCTGTAGGTGCTCCAATTTCCACCCACAGTCCGAAGACGTGCGGGTTAAGTGGATTGGCCATGCTAAATTGCTAGTGTCATGGAGTTATGAGGATAGAGTCTTGGTAGGATTGTGGTCAATGCAGATCCGATGAGTCGAATGGCCTCCTTCTGCACTGTAGCCATGCTATGATTCTATGATCTCAGGTTACTCTCTGATCAACTCAGCTCCTCTAGCTTTCAGTCCTGAGCAACATCCCACCCCCTTGCATAAAAAGGAACTTTGCAACAAGAAAGTTCCTGGAAAAGTTCACATCAAGCCAAACCTGCCTCTACAGAAGGACCTTACCAATTTACCTGTTCTCACCTCCTATCACACCAGCCTTCATGGCTAAGGCCAGCATGTCAAGAATTAATAGCAGAGACCCTTTGGCATCAAGAATGGAACCAACACGCCACCATTAAAAACCACTTTCTCATCACAAATTTCACAGTCTGCCCACCTGACTTCAAACTGCCATGTCAACACTGGGTACTCTGCAACCATTTGCATACTGGCTAAGACCTGTGTTCAGCAAATTGGCGTAAGTGGAGCTTTGCAGGGAACCCGGACTGCAGCTATGGTGCACACCAATCAATGGTTCACATAATTGAAGACTTCTCCCTGACAAAATTCAGCAGAAAACTCAGAGAGCTCCATTTAGCCATGGGAGAAGCTATTGGCAGGTTGGTACATACTAAAAAATTACAATTATCTGAAATGTGTCATAGAGTCATAGACATTTACAGCATGAAAACAGGCCCTTTGGCCCAACTTATCCATGCTGCTCTTTTTTAGTGTGTCTTGAGTCTTTGACTGTGAGACTTGGCTCATTCAGCAACCAACTTTGCATTTTTCAAATTGACTCAACAATACATTTTTTTAAAAATAAATGCAATTTGCCTACTTATTACCTGGGAAATAGTCATTGGCGGGCATGATCATTTGTTGACGCTCTCACATGAGTAGATGGTAGCCTTTGCAGTTCGTGAATGTATAATTATTGTTTGCAGGAGCCCATACTGAAGAAAGAAAACCTACAGTTATGTAATTGTAGCAATCCCCCTCAAAGAATTTCACAGCTAATGAAGTGTTTTCGTGATGTAGTCATTATGATAATGTAGGCAAGTGCAAAATTATCTATTTGGCAGGAAGAATAAAAAAAACATATTATCTAAATGCAGAGAGATATGCAGAGTTCTGAGTTACAGAAGGATCTGAGTATCCTAGTACATGAGTTACAAAAGGCTAGTCTGCAGGTAAAGCAAGTAAATAGAAAAGCTAATAGAATGTTATTGTTTATTGTAAGGTGAGTTACAAAAGTAGAAGGTTATGCTTCAGTTGAACAGAACACTGGCAATATCACATCTGGTATATTGGAGTTCCTTATTAAAGGAAAGATGTAAATGCATTGGAAGCAGTTCAGAGAAGGTTTACTAGAGATGGGGGGGGGTTGCCTTATGAAGAAAGGTTGAACAGGCTGGACTTGTATCTACTGGAGTTTAAAAGATGATGGAATGGTGGCATAGTGGTTAATACTGCATCTTCTAAGAACCAGGGACTCGGGTTGGATTTCTGGCTTGGATCACTATCTGTGTGGAATCTATACTTTCTCTCCATGTCTGCATGGGTTTCCTCTCACAGTCTGAAAGACATGCTGGTTAGGTGCATTTGCCATGCTAATTCTCTCTCAGTATACCTGAAAAGATGGCAGAGTGTGGTGACTAGGGGATTTTCACAATAATTTCATTTCAGTGTTAATGTTAGCCTCCCTGTGACAACAATAAAAACAATAATAAGAGTAAGGTAACTGGATTGAAACGTACAGGGTCCTGAGATATCTTGACAGGGCAAATGTGGAGCAGATGTTTCCTCTTGTGGGAAAATCTCAAACTCAGGGTCATCGATTAAAAATATGGCGTCACCTATATAAGACACATGAGGAGAATTTTTTTCTCTCAGGGATCAGTGAGTCTTTGAAACACTCTTCCTCAAAAAGCAGTGAATCTGAATCTTTCAGTATTTTTATGGCAGAGGTAGATAGATTCTTGATAAACAAGGGAGTCTAAGGTTATCAGGCATAGGTGAGAGTTTGCAACCCAGTTATCCATGATCTTATTGAATGGCAGAGCAGGCTCGAAGGGCTGAGTGCCCTATTCTTGTTCTTAATTTGTATGTTTGTAACATACCTACCAATTTTTCACACAAATGTCAACGGGCGGGATCTTGAGCAGGAACGGCAGTGGGAGTACAAGATCTGTTGAAACCTGGAAATCGGGAATCTTGCCAGTGAGATTGCATTTCCAATTCTCAGCACCCCTTACCTAATCTTATTTGCATGTAATTAAACACCTCCCACACCATTGACTCAGTGCCTTATTTTCATACCTCGTGACATAATATCACACCGGTGAGGTTTATAACAGGTTCACCCGGATGTGAGTTTGTCACGGAATACTCCCCAGGGATGTAAAGGTGAAAGTATCACCCAGAGCAGTGTGACATAGCCAGGCTGTGGCCTAGCACTGCCCCTGGCACAGGTTTGGCAGTATCGCCTGGGGCCTAATGGGAGAAGGATTCATTTATTGATGATGGCGGGGGAGATTGAACCTGGGAGCTGAGGATGCTGGCAATGGCTGTTTGGGGGTGCCAATAATGACTGTTTGACGGGTGTGTGATGTGATTGAAATGCCATCTGAGGGGAAAACCCCTGAGATCTCAGTGTTGGGGTGGGGGTAGGTTATTATTTGCTTTGATTAAAAAGGGCATCCTGATCTCAGTGCAGCCAGGCATGATTAGGCCCGACTGTCTATATGACAGTGTGAAACACGCTCCTCTGCTTTTATTTTGGCAAAATGTCAGAAGATCTGAAGAGAAAAGTGGCTTGTTTCTCTGAAGAGAACACACCAGTTTCCAATAAGATGCTGACACTTTGTCAAATTCTGGTAAGGGTACCTCTAGTGTGATAATAACCAGAGCATTGTTTCGCTGATATTAGTTCAAGGAGAATGGCCCTGCTCTTCTTGAAAAATCATGCTGTCTGATCTGGCACATGCACTTGAAAGTATAGACAGAACATTGTTTTAATGTTTGATCTGAAAGACAGCACCTCAGACTGTACAGTACTCCCTCAATACTGCAATAGAACATCAGCCTACAGTTTGTGCTCAAGCCTCTGGAGTGGGACCAATTGGCCCCATCATTAATTGAGAAAATTCAGCCATTTGGAAAATGTTCAGTACCCTCCCATGCTCTTATCAGGAATCAATAGGGTGCATAGTGTGAAGTTGCTTGGTCCAAAAAACAACATACCAGTTATTGGCTTCATGTATATGTGCATACAGACCATTTAGATTTGATTTGATTTGATTTATTATTGTCACATGTATCAGTACACAGTGAAAAGTATTGTTTCTTGCACGCTATACAGACAAAGCATATTGTGCATAGGGAAGTAAATAAGAGAGTGCAGAATGTAGCGTTACTGTCATACCTAGGCTGTAGAAAAAGTTGAACTTAATACGAGGTAGTTCGATTCAGAAGTCTGATGACAGCAGGGAAGAAGCTGTTCTTGAGTTGGTGGATACGTGTTCTCAAACTTTTGTGCCCTTTTCCCAATGGACGAAGGTGAAAGAGAGAATGTCTGGGGCGTGTGGGGTCCTTGTTTATGCTAGCTGCTTTACTGAAGCAGTGGAAGTGTAGACAGTGTCAATGGATGGAAGATTGGTTTGCATGATGGACTAGGCTTTGTTCACAACCCCTTGTAGTTTATTGTGGTCCTGGATAGAGCTAAGAGCAAGAGCCATACCAAGCTGTGATACAACAGGGAAGTGTCCTTTCCAAGGTGAGAGTTGTAGTGGACATGTCAAATTTCCTTAGTCTCCTGAGAAAATAGAGGCATTGGTGGGCTTTCTTAACTATAGCGTCCACATAGAAGCACTAGGACCAGGTTGTTGGTGATCTGAACACCTATAAAGTTGAAGCATTTGATGTCCACTTTAACATCCCTGCAACAGCCGATGCAGAAATATTCAGGGCTAAAGAGAATTTGGCAGCCAAGGCGGGGTACTATAGTTTTTGTGGTGGAATTTGGCTGGAGGTCAGAATCTAACACACAGTATGCCACTTTCGCAAGCTCTCTTGTGAATTGCAGTCTCTGAAGAGAGCTCCTCTGACAAATCTGGGTAAGTGTGCCTCTGCCACACAACCTCTGTCACCTTTCTGGGTTCCAGTTAACAAAGGGCCAAGGCAGGATGCCAGAGATACAGCCCCATTGCTTTAGAATCTCTTTGTTATTCCCCTTAAAGTCCTACAAATTATGTAAATAAAGAAATACTCATGGTCTAAATTTTAATGGCACTTAGTAAAAATGGCAGCATCAAAACCATCTTGTCAAAATATGATGTAAGTGTATTCCAAAAATAAATTCACAACACACACTAGAGGAATCCTTTTACTTTGCAGTATACAACATTAAAAATCTTTTTTAATTTATTGTCTTCTAATTTTGAACACTTAAGAACCCCGGGGACTTTCCAAGTTATTTTCCCTCCATTTTTAAATGGCATGTCACAAGTTGAGGTATGATTCTATATATATGGAAATAGTACGACATCTTTCTTAAGTAACCTCATGTCCATATCTCGATAATAAATGTTGGCAAAATATTCATTCATTAGGAGCCTCAAACCCATGCTGTCCTCATGTGATGTCTATATATTTAATAGCAAGGGTGAGGGACTGGAAATTATAGGCATTTTAGTTTTGGTAAGAAAGCTCACAGCATCAGGTTAAAGTCCAACATGTTTATTTGGAATCACAAGCTTTTGGAGTACTTCTCTTTGATCAAGTGAGAAGAAGCAGTGTTCCAAAGGCTCATGATTCCAAATAAACCTGTTGGACCTTAACCAGGTATTGGTTAAAGACTTCTTACTGTGTTCATCCCAGTCCAATGTCAGCATCTCCACATCATGGCATTTTAATTTGATTTAGGTTACATGCAAGTTGCTAGAAATGCTCATTAGGGATACTCTATACATGAAAGATGCTATTAGAAAACTGTCAACATGGAAAGAAAGATCATATCTTACCAACCTCTTTAAATTTTCAAAGGAAATTCTGAGTTTGGCGCCTGAAGATTGTTGTTGTTTCTCTTTTAATATCTAATGGTGCACAAGGCAGATTTGTTTCCATATTGATGTTTTTTTCCTGGACCAAGTCATCAAGTTGTCACCAGAGGCTTATAGCATGAGTGGTGCCACTCTGCATCAAACATGGTTTGGAGCCTGGAGATGGCCTAGTACACTTTTTTCCTTTGTTTTTCGATGGGCTATTGCAATCACTAGAGGGTCACATTTGTTGTTCCTCCTTTCTTACCCTTATACTAAATGCTTGCTCAGTTATTACAAAAGTCAGTTAAGAGAGAACCACACTATTGTCAGCCTGGAGTCACAGATAAGCTTGACAGGTAAGGATGGCAAATTTCCCTTCCTAAAGAGTAAAAGTGAAATAGATGGGATTTTGCAACAATCAGAAATAATTACATGGCTGCCGCTTTATGTTCCAGATTTATTATTGGCGTTCAAACTCCTGCTTCTGCCGTGGTGGGATTTGAACTCAAAACATTAGCCTTTTGACAGTACCACTACACCATTATCTCTCCATATTTTGGAAATTAAAAAGCTCTGAGAAGATGCTGCATGATAAGCTACATAATAAGATAAAGTTCTCATATATTGTGGATATATCTTGTGTTGGATGAGGAATTAGTTACGTTTCTATGGGCAGAATTGATTGTTGGCATATTGTGTGGAAACTGGTTACTGATATATGTTTCAATCATTTATATTCAAAATCTTTATTACTGTCTAGAAGGCAATGGAGGAACTGTCAGCAAATTGTGAATGCTGTAAAGATTAGTGTCAATGTTAGGACCTGTGATGAGAAGAAAGCTACTCCAATTATGTTTAGACAGGATTGGGAAATGGACCTACATTTAATAGAATAGAAAGAATAGAATCCCTACAGTGCAGAAGGAGGCCATTCAGCCTATCAAGCCTGCACCAACAACAAGCTCACCCAGGCCCCAGTCTATAATCCCATGCACCTACCCTGTCAGTTCCCTGACACGAGAGACAATTTAGCATGGCCAATCAACCTAACCTGCACATCTCTAGATTATGGGAGGAAACCGAAACACGTGGAGGAAACACACAGACATGGGGAGAATGTGCAAACTCCACACAGACAACCACCCAAAGCTTGAATCGAACCTGGTCCCTAGTGGTGTGAGGTAGCAATGCTAACCATTGTACCATTGTACTGCCCCTACCTTGCAGATACAATAAAATATAGATAAGTGCAATGTTATGCAAGTGCATATTGCTTATACCACTCATGTGAATACTATGCAGGGTTCTGAACAAAATCTGTTGAGTGCAAAAGGACCGAAGCACTTGAATCATAAAGAAATTATGCCACCGGGGGCCATGCCAGCTATAAAAAGCTACCTCCACTTTCCAGCTCTTTGTCTGTATCCCTGAAGGTTATGGCTTTTTGAATGCCTATCCAAAGTATGTTAAAGTGAACTGAGGGTTTTCACCTCTAACATCGTTTTGGGCAACAAGTTCCATATCTCTACTACCTTCTGGGCGATAACATTTCTTCTCAATTTTCCTTGGGCGATATGTCTTTCCTTGCCACTTTATCTGGGTTCCTCATAATTCATATATTCAATTAAATCTCATCTCAGCCAAATAAATCAACTATTGCCAATTTAATCTTTCTTCAAAGTTAAAATTCTTCATTCCTGGTAAATTCCTCATAAAATGCTTGTCATAAAGTTCAGTTCATTACTTCTATTTATAATTTAGTACTTTGATGTTGAGAGAGTGCTGCCTTGTTTGTGTAGTTTTTAAACTGAGGCATGGTCTACCAATTCAGGTGGATGTAAAAGATTTCATATTTGCAAGAGTAGGCAGGTGTCCTGCCCAACATTCCTTCTTCACCCAGCATCAGCCAAAAGAGATTAACTAGCTGTTGGTCTCATTGTTACTTACGGGCTCTTGTGCAAGGTTGAGGATAATTTCCTCACACTCTGGGAAGGTGGTTCTGTGGTGACTGAATAATCCAATCCTGGATTCGCAGTCTCTGCCACAGGCTTGGCAGATGGTGTTTGATGAGGTGAGTGGGTGGGAGACTCTGGATTCTGTTCTCTCTTTCTGCTCTTTACGCTTAGCCTCCATGCACTCCAGCCAGTGATACTCCACTTGGTGCCTTTGCTGGTGCTTCTTCTCTAGTTTGTACATTCTAAGGCAAATGATACCCATCTGTTGATGGGCATGTTGCTGTTACTTATGAGATTTCAGAGTGTCCTTGTAGTGTTTCCTCTGCTCTCCAGTGATTGCTTGCCATTGTGAAGCTTGGAATAGACCATTTGTTGTGGAAGTTTTATATCGGGTATGTGGACAATGTGACCTGCCCATCGCAGCCCATCTATAAACATGGACAGGGATCGCGGGTAGAGGTGGGAACATCGGGGTGGTGGCGCAGGCTCGTTGGGCCGAAGGGCCTGTTTCCCATGCTGTTTTGTTCTTTGTTCTTTGATTTTGCCATGTTTACCTGTATAATAAGTCACTAAACATCAAAAATTAATTCATTGAATCTAGGGTGTTTTGGAATGTCCTGAAAATGTGATAAGACATGACATGAATGCAAGATATTTTATTACTAAAATATATCTTTAAATTTAAATGCTGTATAGAATGCAAGACAAGATAAGAGATGGTGCCGTCATCACTTTTTATCTTGACATTGTAACAGAGAAGAGGAGACACAGCAATGAAATTTACTGAAGAGAAGGGTAATTAGAATATTATCAAACCTTGAAAACTTTTCCTCTTTAGGAAATAAAGTGCAATGGCAAGGACAGTGTAATATGAAACTTAACCCCATCAATTCTGAAAAAGATATTCAGAAAATAGCTCATAATGAGTATGTTAAGCATTCATACAGTCACTAAACATCAGAAGTGGATTCATTCAGTAATACCATTGACAACAAAAAACATTTCTCGTGCTTTTCTTCAGCATTGTTATGCGAATATTTCAATAGCATAATTTCCAGATTCAGGAATGAGATAGAGAATCTAGTGAACTGGTGGGATGGACAATAAAATGTCCAGTAAAATGAAGGAGATAGTCATCGACTTCAGGAAACTTAGTGGAGGAAATGCCCCTATCTACATCAATGGGGATGAAATGGAAATAGTCAGTACTTCAAGTTTTTTAGGTGTTCAAATCACCAATAACAAGTTCTCGTTCGTCCTTGTGGACACTATAATTAAGAAAACACAACAATGCCTCTACTTTCTCTGGAGGCTTAGGAAATTTCCGATATGACTTTCACCAACTTTTACAGATGCACCATAGAAAGCATCCTTTCCATACAGCTTGGTATGGCTCCTGCTCTTTCCAAGACTGCTAGAAAGTACAAAGGGTCATGATCCATCACGCAACCATTCAATGGCTCTGTCTAAACTTCTCACTGCCCCAGAAAAGCAGCTAGCTTAATTAAGGATCCCACGCACTCCGGAAATTCTCTCTCCTACCTTATTCCTTCGGGAAAAAGATACAACAGTCTGAGGTCATTGAGTTGGTACCAACCAACTCAGGAATAGTTTCTTCCCTGCTGCCATCAGACTTTTGAATGGACCTACCCCACATTAAGTTGAACTTTCTCCACACCCTAACTGTGATTCTAACATTACATTCTGCACTTTGTTCTTTCCTTCCCTATGTACGACATGCTTCGTCTGTGAAGCACGTAAGAAACAAGACTTTTCACTGTGCCAATAGTAATACATGTGATAATAATAAATCAAATCAAAAAATAAAGTAATGAGGCTAGAACAGGACTGATCTTGGTTATAAGGGTGTGTCTGAAAAGTCTATTCATATCTTAATTTATGTTAAAATTTGAGAAGTATTGTATGTTAAATTATTTCACCAGACTGCTGTGTAAAAACTGTTCCTGTGCCAAAGGTAACAGTTATTTGTAATCAAAAACTACACATCAAAACATCCTTGAGAAGGAAAGAGAGTATTGATACTTTGTGCCTGAGCCTTTTTGAGTTAGAAGTGTGGACTGTACAGCTGGATTAACAAATTCTTTGACAGCTTTTACAGTAAGTGGCTCAATAACTGCTTGAGAAGATTTGAAGGAGTATTTCCATGGATGCTTTGTTAATTAGATGACATATGGATTCAGATCATTTTCAATAGTAATCATATAACAGAAAACAATGTATTCCTGGGATTCGTTAGCAATTTTGGAATATTGAAATTGAAGCCTGTGGCTCTTGTGTTAGGGCAGGAGGAATTTCACCCCAATCTCTCTGAGAAAGCTGGTATTTCATTCTGTCAGGACATATTTACATGCATACTTTAATTGGGATAACAATGTTATAACTCATAATATAATGGTGTTTTATGACTGAATTGTATAAATACAATCTTAACATAGACTAGAGCAGCAGTTCCTAAACGGTGAGTGACCACCCATGATAGTGTCATAGAAACATTCAGGGTCGCACCTAGCCAGCACATTTTTTGGACTATGAGAGGAAACCGGAGGACCCGAAGGAAACTCACAGAGACACGGGGAGAGTGTGCAAACTCCGCACAGACAGTAACCCAAGCTGGGAATTGAACCTGGGTCTCTGGCACTGTGAGGCAGTAATGCTAACCACTTTGCTATTATGCTGCTGTCACTGACTCTGTGTGGGGAAAACTGTGTGGGGCAGGAGAGTGGGGGTGGGGTCATGCAGTTGAGCCAGGAAGGTGAATGAGGCTTTTAAATTGTACTACGTTTCCACTCCTGTTCAGACTCACTGCAGTCCAGTGACTGCTTCATGGGCACTGGCCTGGACAAAGTCAAAAGGGAAGGTGATGGTAGCAGTCGCCGCAATGTGAGGTGGTGGGTGGGGTGGGGGGGGGGTGGATTGCTCAATGCATGTGGACAGGAGATGATGGTAGAGGAGTTGATAATTTTGTGTGGTGAGGGGAGATGGAGAGGCCTGAGTGAGGCCAGAGCCAAGAATGTTGACATATTGTTCAATTTTCAGACTTTGCAATTGTCAGAGTGTTCTTTTGTTCAATTATCAGAATTGGATTTCAGTAGGACTACAATTCTAGAATTGTTGATGGGTCAATCAGAAGGGATTAAATCAAAAGAGAAAATACTGAAAAATCTCAGCAGGTCAGGCAGCATCTGTAAGGAGAGAAAAGAGCGATCATTGGCTCTTTTCTCTCCTTACAGATGCTGCCAGAACTGCCGAAATTTTCCAGCATTTTCTGTTTTCATTTCAGATTCCAGCAACTGCAGCATTTTACTTTTAACCAAGGTACGAACGCTTTGCAGGAATCTCAAAATGAATTATTTCAACAAGCTGCACTTACCAGAACAAAGGTTGGAGGTTTGTGGGGAATCTGAACATGACTGCTCCTGACTATGAGGACAATCAGATCATCAAATCTAATGAGAAAAGAAAGATTATTTCATCAAACAAGCAGGCAATGGAGGGGTCCTGAAAGACAGGAGTATTGTGATAAGAGAAGGATATCTGGAGATCAACAATAGGAAGATATGGAGAGACAAGACAGTGGCGAAGTTACTAACTGAAGGAGGCTACTCCCACACAAAGGTAAACTTCAAAAGCTTTGGTGACAACGTGGTTCTTCACTGAGTGATAACTAAACAGTTACCATGTTTCACAGAATGCTTAGTTCTTCCCTGATTCATTGTTAAGAGTGGCAAGGTGGCACAGTGATTAGCACTGCTGCCTACAACACCAGGAATCTGGGTTCATTTCTGGCCTTGAGTGACTGTCTATGTGAAGTTTGCACATTCTCTCCATATCTATGTGGGTTTCCTCTGGCTGCTCTGGTTTCCTCCCACACTCCAAAGATGTGCAGGTTGGGTGGCTTGGCCATGCTAAATTAATATCCCAAAATGGGTTGTTTAGATGGCTATGGAGAAAAAATCTGGGTAAGATGCACTGTTTGTTGGGCCGAAGGGCCTGTTTCCCGTGCTGTTTTGTTCTTTGTTCTTGGAGAATGTGTGGGGGGAGGAGTGAGCAACTGATGACTGTTTGTGGGGGAAGGGGAGAGTAACTGGTTATAGTATATGTTGGAGAGAAGGGCTGATTACTCTGTGTGGGAGGAAAGGGGAAGAGGAGAGGGGCCGATACAATGTGTGTCAAAGGAGTGTTGGACAGAGGCTGATTACAGTTTGTGTGCAGGAGGGAAAGGGAGGGGCCTGATTACAGGTGAGGGGAAGGGGAGAGGGGCTGATTACAGTGTGTGTGGGGAGAGGGGCTGATTACAGTGTGTGTGGGGAGGGGGGCTGATTACAGTGTGTGTGTGGGGAGAGGGACTGATTACAGTATGTGTGGGGAGAGGTGCTGATTACAGCGTGTGTGGGGAGAGGGACTGATTACAGTTGTGTGGGGAGAGGGGCTGATTATAGCTTGTGTGGGGAGAGGGGCTGATTGCAGTGTGTGTGTGGAGGGGGGCTGATTACAGTGTGTGTGGAGGGGCTGATTCAGGTGGGGGGAGAGGGGCTGATTACAGTGTGTGTGGGGAGAGGGGCTGATTACAGTGTGTGTGGGGAGGGGGGCTGATTACAGTGTGTGTGTGGGGAGAGGGACTGATTACAGTATGTGTGGGGAGAGGTGCTGATTACAGCGTGTGTGGGGAGAGGGGCTGGTTACAGCGTGTGTGGGGAGAGGGACTGATTACAGTATGTGTGGGGAGAGGGGCTGATTATAGCTTGTGTGGGGAGAGGGGCTGATTGCAGTGTGTGTGTGGAGAGAGGGGCTGATTACAGTGTGTGTGGGAATGCAGAGATAGCCCTGGGTAGAGGGACTTCTCTGAGTCCTCTACAAAGTAGAATAGAATCCCTACAGTGTAGTAGGAGGCCATTCAACCCATCAAGCCTGCACCCACCACAATCCCACCCAGGACCTATGTCTGCAATCCTATGTTTTCACTTTGCTAATTCTCTGACATTATTGAGCAATTTAGCATGGCCAATCAACCTAACCTGCACATTTTTGGATACGGGAGGAAACTGTAGCACCCGAAGAAAACCCACCCAGACATGGGAGAATATGCACACAGGCAGTGACCCAAGACTGGAATTGAACACGTGTCCCTGATGTTGTGAGGCAGCAGTACTAACCATTGTGCCATTGTGCCACCTCTATCACCAGATAACATGGAAAACTTGACTGAAATTTATAGGAGTACTTATAGTTTTATTAAGTAGTTTGAAGACAGATTTTATATTAAGATGTTGATCTACAATATACAAACTTTACTAATTTTATACTGAATGTTACTATGCTGCATTTTTGCTTTCTTGTTTGTGTTGGAGCCCAGGATCATGTTTATTTGCAAGTATTTGTATGGTGTCATGTGGAAAATAGTTTCAGCAGCACTTGTGTAAAGAGTGATCTATTTATACCTCAAAAGCATAAAGCATGAGTATTTATAGTTGAATGTATTAAGTTTTTAACACATTAAGATTAAGGCAAGGTAAGCCTTAGCTCACTAGTAGCATCCTCACCTTGGAGTCAAAAGGCTTTGTGTTCAACCCCCCACTTTGAAAACTGACAGATACCTCCGTGCAATACTGAGGGAAGGGAGTGCTGCACTGTCAGAGGAGCTGCCTTGTCAACTGAATTGCTAGACTGAGTCTGGCTTCTTGGGTTGATTTTAGGATCCCAACACGCTTGTAGTAATTCAGTCACATGCTGATTTATGTTTCCTGCTCTGTCCAAGATCGCAAGAAACTACAAAGGGTTGTGAATGTAGCCCAGTCCATCACACAAACTGGCTTCCTATCCATTGACTCCATCTACATTTCCTGCTGCCTCAGAAAAGCAGCCAACATAATTGAGGACTTCATGCACCCTGGACATATTCTCTTCCACCTTCTTCCATTGGGAAAAAGGTATAAAAGTCTGAGAACACGTACAAACTGACTCAAAAACAGTTTCTTCCCTGCTGCCATCAGACTTTTGAATGGGCATACCATATATTAAGCTGATCTTTCTCTACACCTTAGCTGTGACTGTTAACATTATATTTTGCACCTTTTCCTTTCTTCTCCCCTATCTACTCTATGAATGGTATGTTTTGTCTGTATAGCGCACAAGAGACAACCCTTTTTAGTGCATCCGAATACATGTAACAATAATAAATCAACTCCCACAGTTTACAGTCAGATAGCCTTCATCCCAAGATTTACAACTCCAATGTGGTTAAAACTCCAGGCGTTAGAATCCCTACTGGTTCCCTCCCATTGGGCAAACCTCCATTCACTCAATAAGGCAACTCGTACTCCACAAAGACCTCTCAATGATCCCCATAGCCTTTGTGATTGTTAGGCAAAGCAACTGTTGGGCAAAGAGCAGGAATGTGTTCCTTATGTCCTGGCCTGTATTTGGACAATCTAACCATTTCATCGCTCCTGAGAAATCTTACTGTGCACAAATTGGCTGCTGTCTTTCCTACTTTACAACAGTGATTACACTTCAGAAAAGTACTTCATTGGCCATTGGGATATCCTGAAATTGTGAGAGCTGCTTTAGAATTACAAATACTTCCTTTGACTGAAGATTGAACCATACCTTTAAAATGCACCATTATAGTCACAGTCAAAGACTCATACAGTGTAGAAAAGGCCCTTCAGCCCATCAAGACTGCACCGCCAATATCAATCACTGAACATGCTTTGATTCTATTTTCCTGCTCTTATCCTATATATTTGAATATTGTGATATTTAAGTACTCATTGAAATATTTTTTAAAGTTGTAAAGTTTCCAGCCTCCACTACTTTCCCTGACAGTATATTCCAGGTTCTATTGAATTTTAACATTCATTGTGGTCTCACTTGCTTCAATGGCTGAAGACATAGGTATGTATTTAGGCACCAACAAAATAAAGACAACGCTCTTTCTCACCCACTGCCTGAATAATAAATGATCCATTCTTGCATTTGCATGTATAGGGCATAGTCAACTCTGAACAACAAGCTGTGAAAAGTGCCTCTGAAATAACATAATAATATAATAGTTATAATATAATATAATAGTTGAACTTTTTGTCCAAAGACTGCTGCATTCCATGGGCAGTTAGCTACTCACGAGGAAAACTAACCTCCATAAACAATGGAAAGGAGTGGGGGGTGGGGGTTCAAATGCCCATGATTATAGGAACAACAGAGGGTAGTACCTGGGGCAAAGAAATCAAAAGTCAAAAACTGGACTTGGTGGACTCAGGAATGAGGCAGCATCATGATATAGTTATCTTTTATAACAAGTTTCTAAGTTAGTATTAAATGTTGCAGAAGCAAGAATAACAGCAGAGGGCTTCCACACTAGTATCAGGATTTATTGCAGGAGCTGAGCAGAAAGATGAACTGCCTCTTCTGCTTTCCAGCAAATACTAGTCAGAGCTTCGATGACCATCTCAGGCAATTGTTGCACCTATGAGTAAAAACACTGCCTGAGAATTATACTAAACCATTTTAGACTCAATGTCCCAGATGCTATCACACACACTGTTAATCTGGAACATTGTGGCCTGCACTAACCTTGCCAAACTGCAGTGACTCTGTGTCCCCTGACCCCAGTGGCTTATACAATTGGGCGGAATGTACAAAGGCTGTCAGTTCATTATGGCCCATTGTTTGCTGCTGGTGAAGCCCAATATAAAATGTAACACAAGGCATGTTTGTCATAGCACCCAATACAGAACTTCTTGCATTTTAGGTAATAGCATCCTATTGAAATGTGTTTGAAATAAGATTATATGGACACCTGGTGGACAGGCAGAAAACTGCAACACAGCTCATCAGTGGCACCATCAGTTACATCATTGAAACTCCAGCCATTGCGCTTAAGAACCTCTTTCAATTCAGTGTGCCATGGAGACAGGGACAGTCCAAGATTGATTTTCCATTCTACGTTGTGAATTGATTTCACCTGTGTTAATGGTTGGAAGTACAATTAATGTAAGAAGTCCAACAGGTTTATTTGATGGCAAAAGCCACTGGCTTTTGGAGCACTGCTCCTTCGTCAAGTAAGTGGGAGTTCCACAGAACTCCACAGAACAGAGTTCCTCAGAACTCCCACTTACTTGATGAAAGAGCAGCGCTCCGCAAGCTAGTGGCTTTTGCTACCAATAAACCTGTTGGACTTTAGCCTGCTATTGTGAGACTTCTTATGCATTTACCCCAGTCCAACACTGGCATCTCCACATCAGAACAATTAATACCAGGCTTAGCAAGCAGAAATGTAGTTATATTTCTTGCTCTCCCTGCCTGGTTTTGTAATTAAGTATGGCCATTTGAGTAAGTCATTGAAAGCTATCAATGTATATGTGTAATTTTACCTATCAAGTCATTATCTTCACAAGAAGGGGAGACAAAAAAAAGCACTGTTTAAAAAGACTCTAAAACAACACAGTGACACAATGGTTAGCACTGCTGCCTCACAGCGCCAGGACCAGGGTTCAATTCCCAGCTTGGGTCACTATCTGTGTGGAGTCTGCATGTTCTCCCCATGTCTGCATGGGTTTCCTCCAAGTATTCTGGTTTCCTCCCGCAGTCCAAAATATGTCTACTTAGGTACATTGGCCATGCTAACTTCTCTGTCAGTGTACCCAAACAAGTGCTGGAGTGTGACTGTTAAGTGATTTTCACAGTAACTTCATTGCTGTGTTATTGTAAGTCTACTTGTGACACTCATAAAGAAACTTTAAAAAAAATCTATCAGTCTTACAATATAAAACTAATCACAAATCATTGGCCATGGCCATGCAATAGTAGTCACTGTCCAAACCAGCAATCTCCAATTAAAGCCACTGTTGTCTCAATAATAAACACAAAACTGATTAAAGCTTTCTAAAATTAATAGTGTACGTTGTAAATGTTTGGTGATTGCAATCTATTGTTAATTATTATTTCATAAACTGACAATCTAAAGTTTATTTATTAATGTCACAAGTATGTTTACATTAAAGAACAAAGAACAAAGAAAATTACAGCACAGGAACAGACCCTTAGGCCCTCCAAGCCTGCACCGACCATGCTGCTGACTGAATTAACACTGCAATGAAGTTACTGTGAAAATCCACTAGTTGCCACATTCTGGTGCCTGCTTGGATACACTGTGGGAGAATTTAGCATGGCCAATGCACCTAACCAGTGCATCCTTTGGACTGTGGGAGGAAATTTGAGCACCTGGAGGAAATTCATGCAGACACAGGGAAAACATGCAGACTCCGCACAGACAATGACTCAAGTGGGAATCGAACTGGGTCCCTGGAGCTGTGAGGCAGCAGAGCTAGCCACTGTGCCATTCATACCATTGTGAATATATTTTAATAATAAGCTTTCTGAAACATCTTAAAGAGAGAGAAGAAGAGTCAGAGAGGTGTAAAGTAAGAATTCCCTTTTATTCCCTTTTAGCTTTTATTGGTAGGGGGATTGAATTTCGGAGCTGCAACGTCATGTTGCAACTGTACAAAACTCTAGTGCGGCCGCACTTGGATTATTGTGTGCAGTTCTGGTCCCCACATTATAAGAAAGATGTGGAGGCATTGGAGAGGGTACAGAGGAGGTTTACCAGGATGTTGCCTGGTATGGAGGGCAGGTCCTATGAAGAGAGGTTGAAGGATTTGAGGTTTTTTTCGTTAGAAAGGAGGCGGCTAAGAGGGGATCTTATTGAAGCATATAAGATGATTAGAGGTTTAGATAGGGTGGACAGTGATAGCCTTTTTCCTAGGATGGAGGAAGCTAGCATGAGGGGACACAGCTTTAAATTAAGGGGTGGTAGTTATAGGGCGGATGTCAGAGGTAGGTTCTTTACCCAGAGGGTGGTTAGGGAGTGGAATGCCCTGCCTGCTGCAGTTGTAGATGCGCCAAGTTTGGTGGCGTTTAAGAGGTTAGTAGATAAGTTTATGGATGAAAAAGGAATGGTTTAGGTTAGAGGGTCATTGCTTTTTCCTAATTGGTCGGCGCAACATCGAAGGCCGAAGGGCCTGTTCTGCGCTGTAATGTTCTATGTTCCATGTTCTAATTCCAGATCATTTTGGCTAAGCAGTGGAACACATGAATGCTAAAGGTAGGGCAAGTAAAATTGGGAGGGGGGGCAGCTCAAAAGACCAGAATTGTAGGACTCAGATTGAGGGCCTGGAGGAGGTTACAGAGGTGGAGGGGATGAGAAAGTAAAGCAAATTGAAGATGAGGTTCAGAATTTTAAAACTGAGTTGTGGATTGAGTTGAAGTGAATGTTAGTAATCAGGATGAGACAATTCCAAAATCCACATTTCTCAGGTGCTACAGCGAAGGTTATGTGATATATTTTAAAAAGTAACAGAAGTTTTCAGAGTCGACTACACTTATATAGTATAGTAGGTTTCAATTTTACATTGTCACAATAAAGTAAGAAAAGTAATGGTTTGTTCAAAGCAGAGAAATGTGACCGAAGAGAACTTATAGATTTTGAAATGTTGCTATAGCACGCTAATAATTTATGACTGCGTAAAGGGGAATAACATCTGCCTGTGCTGGAAATGTTTTTTTTTAACATTACTTTTAATAAAAATAAGATGATTGAGCTGCTCAGATTCCATTTACTTTCCAGCTATGTCACCTTGCTAAAATCCACCATTCTGTCCTCTAAGGTACTTCATTTGCATTAACGACAATCTGACAGTCTTGCTGTAATTATCTGGTTTATAACATCGGAAGAACACCAGAGACAAACAATTAAGTGTTTAGCCGGTGAAACATTTCATCAAGATTTTTGCCTTCTTCATCCCTCCAGTTCAGCCTCAAGGTCTCAACTCTCTTCTCTGTTATTATCCTTCTCTCTAGCCCTGTCTTGGAACAGTACTTGATTAGCAAGCCTCCTCAGTGGGACAGGTGCACAAAAGGATTTTCTGACTTGTGCCGGTTTATTATGAGTCATAAAAATGTGTGGCAGAGTCGATAAACAATCCACCCTCCCCGCCTCATCCTAACTCTGCTCTTCCTTGAAAGAGAGAATAGACTGCTAAACATCTGCTTGGATCCAGACATATCCGAACACTTCAAATCCTGTCTGCTCCAACTGATGGTATAATTACTTTCTTCTGAATCGCTCCCCAGTGACCATAAATTGAAAGAGTCACTCGTTCCATCTGGAATAGAAAAGGATATGGTGTTGCTATGAACAAATACAAAATAACAATAAATTGTCACAACACTTCTGAACTTTTGTTAACAAATTGCACAATGAACAGTTTTAGAACACAATCCGTAGAGTATATTCGACTGTTAATTCTCTTGTGGAAAGTGAAGTAGAAAGGGTTTTAAAATAAACAAAAAGGCTGAGTGATCAAGCTTGGATAAATGTAACAAGTGAAGTAGTAGAGTCAAGGCAAAATAGTAATGTGGAAAATAAGGGTCAGAGAATGGCAAAAAGGAACAGAGAGAAAAAATCAGTCAACAGTCAAGATTAGACATTACAAAGGTAACAGGAAGACAAAACTTAAAGCTCTGTATCTGAATGTATGTAACAGTCATAACTAAGTAAACAAATCAGTAGCGCACATCAAAGTAAATAAATGTGATCTGATAGCCATTACAGAGATGTGGCCACTGGAGGAAAAGGATTGGGTCTTAAATAATGAGGCTTAAAAGATATTCAAGAAGAAAAGAAAGCTCTATAATGGTGGAGGGGTAGCACTGTTAATTAAGGATGGCGTTGGTGCAATAGTTAGAGATAACCTTGGTTCAGGAGATCAGGATAGAGAATTGGAGATGAAGAAAAAAATCAGGGAAAGATGTCATTAGTGGGAGTGGTTTCCTGGCCCCTAAAAATCATCACAATGTAGGACCAAGTATACAAGATGAAATACTGGAGGCTAGTGATAAAGACAATAATCATGGCAGATTTAAATCTACATTAAAATGCTTTCAGGACAATCTCTTCGTGCAGCATGTTCTGGAGCCAAACAGAGCAGGTTATCATAAGTTTGGTATTGTGATAAATTAATGACATTATAAATTATTTAATGACCACACAGTAAAGGCAACCCTAGATAGCAATGTGGTTGAATTTACATCCAGTTTGAAAGAGAGAAGAATGGGTCTAAAGGAAAGGGCAGCCTATCTCTTAACTGAGAGATCAGGACACTGTTTTAAAAGGGTTCCATGATTTTTGTGGAGTTGGCCTTGTAGGCTTTTCTAAGTTCCACTCTTCAGGAATGATGGCACAAAACATGTCCTCCCACTCCTGGCTTTTTCTTTGACACTTTCTGAACATCTGGAGAGAAAACTTCGCAGCATCATGTTGCAACTGTACAAAACTCTAGTGCGGCCGCACTTGGAGTATTGTGTGCAGTTCTGGTCCCCACATTATAAGAAAGATGTGGAGGCATTGGAGAGGGTACAGAGGAGTTTACCAGGATGTTGCCTGGTATGGAGGGCAGGTCTTATGAAGAGAGGCTGAGGGATTTGAGGTTGTTTTCGTTAGAAAGAAGGCGGCTAAGAGGAGACCTTATTGAAGCATATAAGATGATTAGAGGTTTAGATAGGGTGGACAGTGATAGCCTTTTTCCTAGGATGGAGAAAGCTAGCACGAGGGGACACAGCTTTAAATTAAGGGGTATGAGTTATAGGACGGATATCAGAGGTAGGTTCTTTACTCAAAGAGTAATTAGGGAGTGGAATGCCCTGCCTGCAGCTGTTGTAGATGCGCCAAGTTTGGTGGCGTTTAAGAGGTTAATTGATAAGTATATGGAAGAGAAGGGAATGGTTTAGTTTGGAGGGGCATTGCTTTTTATTTTGGTTGGCACAACATCGAAGGCCGAAGGGCCTGTTCTGTGCTGTAATGTTCTATGTTCTATGTTCTCTGGGAGAAACATGCTGGTGGGTGGCACAGTGGTTAGCAATACTGCATCACAGTGCCAGGGCCAGGGTTTGATTCCTGGCTTGGGTCATTGTCTGCGCAGAGTGTTCACATTCCCCCCCATGTCTGCGTGGGTTTCCTCTGGGTGCTCCTGTTTCCTCTCACAGTCCATTGGTTAGGAACATTGGTCATGCTAAATTCTCCCTCAGTATGTCTGAATAGGTGCCAAAGTGTGGCAACTAGGAGATTTTCACAGCAACTCCATTCCATTGTTAATGTCAGCCTACTCGTGACACTAGTAAATAAACTTAAAATCTTTAATGTTTTCAGTCAGAACCTGACACTTTCGTTGGAATTCTTTGATGTCATACGCTGCTAGCAAAAATAGAAAATTTGGCACTTAGTGAGAAGTTGATTCACTGCAGTGGGACTGGAGAACCCAGCTGTGGGTGAGATTGGTGAATTCTAGCTTTTGCCATTTTTGGAGAAAGTTCTGCCTGTTATTTTCTTTTGTGGGTGAGTCCAAAGTAGGGAGCGCTGTATTAACATTAGGAATCCTCCTTTTAGGACAGAGATGAGAAGAGGGCTATGTGACTTTGGAACTCTGCCTCAGAAAGCATTAGAGGTGCGGTCGTTGGATATTTTTAAGATTGAGGTAGACAAGGGAATCAAAGATTAGAGGAGGTAAATGGAAATGTGGAATTTGGAACACAAATAGATCAGTCATGATCTTATCGAATAGTGGAACAAACTCAAGGGGCTGAATGGCCTACTGCTATTTCTCTTTTGTACATTCGTACTTCTTTTGTAAATTTATAACTCTGCTTTGGACAGCAAAATTGTTGCCTTCTGAACGTCAAAGGTCTAATTCCATAATTTGCTGCCATGAATTATAGAATTAGACATGGCATGGAATGAATTAGACTGGCATGGAACTGAATCATCCAGATCAGGGAAATATCAAGGTTTCTTTTGTAGTCAAGGTAATCAAGCTGGCTGATGGTGTGAGCACTGTAACAGGTCGCAGTGCACTTGAGATAGAAAGGACAAGAACTGGCCTTTTCCTCAGTAAGTGGTTGACACGGTGGCACAGTAATTAGCACAGCTGTCTCATAATGCCAAAGACTCGAGTTCAATTCCAGACTTAGGTGACTGTGTGGAATTTGTACCTTCTTCCCTTGTCTGTGTGAGTTTTATCAGGGTGCTCCAGTTTCCTCCTACAGGCCAAAGAAATGGAGATAACTTGAATTAGCCACGCTAAATTGTCCCTTATACGTCCCAAGATGTGTAGGTTAGATGGACTCAGCATGGGGAATGTGGTATTATGGGGATAAGGCAAGTAGAAAGCTTGGGTAAGATACTCTGCCTGTTCAAGCTCAATGGCCTCCTTCTGCAGTGTAGGGACACTATGATTGATTGTTGTCCAGGAACTGTAGTTGGAAAATGTGTCTAATTGATGCAAGGAGAGGACATGATCTCACTCACTTTTGATCTTCACTCTACCTTGCAGGGTTATACATGAGATTCAAATGTACTCCAGCAAAAATCAATGCTCTCAAGTTGCAAAGTACATCAATTGTGATTTCTGGTAGAGAGAGGAAAGAAAGGGTTTAAGGTGGGATTGTGTTTTCAGAAAATGTTCATATTGAAATTTTTAAAAATAAGTTTTGATGTATCTTTACAATGCCTTGGCATTCTCTGTCTCCATCATCTTGATGTTCTTGGCTCTTTCTCTTTCCTGTTCTGATTCTCACTGTGCCTTTCTGCTCTATATTCTTTCTCCCCCATCCATTCCCTCATCTCCACCCTTCACCCAACTATTTTTTCCTCACCCCATTCACTCTGCCTCTGTTACATGTCACTCCTTCCCCACTCTTAACTCTCGCCCATTTCTAAATAACAACATAAGCTCTCTATACAACCAGCTGCCAGTCCCTAGCTTAGTGCTGCTGGAACAGCAATGAAGGACACAGAGAGGAGGGCAGGGATAACAGGGGCGTGTGTGCGGAATGGGGAACAGGGAGTTGGAAATGGAAACATATCAAGAATATTTAAAAACATATTTCTTACACATTGGAATGTTTGTTAGCATGCTTTGTCCTACATATAAATTAACCCTAAACATTTCAGGAAGCTTGTACAATAAAACCATTCTGTAAGATGGAATGAAAAACACATATGAAGAGCAGCCATAGTTAATTAAGAAATCACGCATTGGATATAATTAGTGAAAGTGCTCCCCCTACTGTTGACTTTTCTGATGCAATCACCAATATTGCTCCTGTGGCTACACTAGAATATCTCATCAAAGCTGACCACGTTAACTTTAATTCTTTGAAAAGCAGAAAATAATCTTTAATAATTAGGGATTGAGCTGCAATTTGAATAAGAGAATTCATTTCTTTTGCAATTGATTTCGACTGAGCATCAGTTCTCACCAATTCAGGGCGTTTAAACTGATTTCTGAACATAACACAGCTTTGGGTTTTCAATATCAGAGTCATAGTGACAGAAAAGAGCTTTACTTCACATAAAGAGCCCCTTCAGCTTACTGTGTCCGCACCAGCCATCAAGTACTTATCTATTGTAATTCCATTTTGCAGCACTTGATCCCTTGCCTTGTATACTACAGCATTTCAAGTGCTCATCTAAATGTAACTATTGGACTTAAAACCACATTGTTCTTAATATTTTATATAGGTCAGAGGCAAGCAAGCAGCACCAGATGGGCAGGTGAACAGGCATGGGGCCTCCAGTCAGATAGAATCCATATGTGCAGAAGAAGCCATTCAGCCCATCAGGCCTGCACCAACTCTCTGACTGAGTATCTTACTGTGGCCTTTGCCCTCACCTATTCCTTTAACCCCACACATTTATCATGGCCAATTCATCTAAATTACACATCTTTGGAAATGAGGGGGCAATTTAGCTTGATCAATCCACCTGCTATTTGGATTGTGGGAGGAAACTGGAGCACCCAGAGGAAACCCACGCAGACGCGGAGAGAATGTG
Organism: Sphyrna mokarran; assembly: GCA_024679065.1. Classification (NCBI taxonomy): domain Eukaryota; kingdom Metazoa; phylum Chordata; class Chondrichthyes; order Carcharhiniformes; family Carcharhinidae; genus Sphyrna; species Sphyrna mokarran. The sequence continues at coordinate 76,004,900 of JAGIQG010000004.1, read as the reverse complement.
CAGACTCTACTCACACTGTTAACAAAGGCTGGAATTGAGCCCAGGTCCCCAGTACTGTAAGACTGCAGTGTTAATTACTGTGCCACTATGCCATCTAATTTAGCAATGGACTTTGTTCAGGATGGTTGAAATAATAAAAATAAAAGTTTAAACTTAAAAACAAATAGTAATAATTCAGGAAACAAGCTACAGTGAAGTCCCAAATAAAAATGAAATTTGACAGAAGAGAAAGTGCTGGAAAATGGAGAAAAAAGAGCTGACATTTTGAATCCAGATGACCCTTTGGGGAATCTGGACTTAAAATGTCAGCTCTTTTCTCTCCTTACAGGTGCTGCCAGACCTGCTGAGATTTTCCAGCATTATCTCTTTTAGTTTCAGATTCCAGCATCCACAGTAATTTGTTTTTATTATTTATGAAATTTAACAAAATTTGCAGTGTCACCCTGGGGAAAAGAAATCTTGTCCATGCAGTAACATCACTTGATGGCACATTGAAAAGTAAGGATATATAAAGTTCAAACTGGCGAGCTAGTTAACTCAGTTGGCTGAATGGTTAGTACATGGATCAGATTAATGATAACAGCATGGTGGAGTTCGAAAACCACTTCAGCTGCGTTAAATCCATGCTCTGCCTCCTTGTCCTATCTGCAACACCTTACCATGGTCTTCTATGGACACTCAGGAAAGACCTATCTTTCTTCTACGGAAGAAGTTGCTACTTGAAACCAGTACTCGAGCACTCTACCAAGGATTAAGGCTCAACAAAAGCATAGCATAGGAAATAAGTATGAAAACAGGAACTGCACCAAGACGCACCTAACTCAACGTTGACCAGGGATTGACTCTGTAACCTTCCTGTTCTGTATGCTCTTTATCATTGAGTCATTGAGTTATCCTTATTTTAAACTTAAATCATTTTTTCTTATCTAACAGGCACATTTCACTTTCTTACTTCCCATTAATTTTGTTCACCAAATGATAAAACGTATGTGAAAATCCAGGAGTGTTAATCTACACACTAAAACAACACCAAACAGAAAACATATCAAGTGGCATATTTTGCGATATTTCAATCCATGTCCAATGCAATAGATTTGCAATAACATACACAGGTTAGTAAGCACATTTCCTAGCACTGGTGAAGTAAACTCCATGATAGGGTAGATTGAACTTTGTATGAAGAGAGTGAATTTAATAGCCAAATGATTTTCCTCATTTTATCCTTTCCTTTGCACAACACAAAAAAAGAGGACCCAGGGATTGAAAGAAAGACCTTCCTGGCCCATTGTCTCCATAATACAACAATATATTTTCATCAGCTGGGCACTGAATATAAAAGTTGGCAAATTATGTTACATCAGTATAAAACTTTAATTAGGCCACATTTTGAATATTGCATGCAGTTCTGGTCGCCACGGTTCCAGAAGGATGTGGATGCTTTGGAGAGGGTGCAAAGAAGGTTTACCAGTATGGGCCTGGTCTGGAGAAAGAATTCTTGGTACAAGGAGAGGTCGGATCAACTAGGATTGTTTTCGCTGGAAAGACAAAGACAGATAGAGGTCTACAAAATTATTATCAGAGGCTTTTTCCTAGAGTGGAAGGGTTGACTACAAGAGGACACAAGTTTCAGGTGAGAGGTGGTAAGTTTAGGGGAGACGTGCGGGGAAAACTTATTCATACAGAGGGTGATGGGTGCCTGGAGCACACTGCCAGTTAATCTGGTGGAAGCAGCCATACTAGCAACATCAAGGTGTAAGTCAACAGACACATGAACGGGAAGCGAACAGAGGGACAGACATCGCATACTGGTGCAGTCTTGGTGGGCTGAAGGGCCCGTTCCTCTGCTGTATTGTTCTTTGTTCTTCTTTGACATCTACATATCAGGGTGGTATTTTGAGAATGAACTATACATATAGAATCTGAGATAATAAACATTTTATATGAGGTAATAAACAATTAGATGTTTGCTTTGGACCTGGTTGTTAGTGAAGAATAATTGTTTTAGGAACCTCATTATTAAGAATTTTCTTCACAGTATTTTCTCCAAAACACCTTAATCATCCTTGAACTGAATGGCTTGCTAGGCATTTCAGAAGGAAGTTAAGAGTCAACCACATTGCTGTGGCTCTGGAGTCATATGTAGGCCAGAGAGGTAAGGATTTTCTTCCCTAAAGGACATTAGTGAACCAGATGGGTTTTTCTGACAATTGACAATAGTTTCATGGTCATCGGTAGATACTTAATTCCAGGTATTTTTTATTTCAAATTCCATCAGCTGTCATGGCAGAATTCGAATTCCAGAACATTAGCTGAGTTTCTGGATTAGTAGCCTAGCGATACCCCGGACCATTGCCTGCCTCTTGGTCAAGGAATGTCAGGATATCACAGGAAATGCTAGAAAATCTCTACAGTCTGACAGCATCTGTGGAGAGAAAATAGAATCAAAGTTTTGAGTCTAGATGACCCTTTGTCAGAATACAGCCTTGTTCTCTCTACTGAGATGCTAAGAATTGCTTGTGAGCTTCTCTGGCTCAGACAAAGGGTCATCCAGACTTGAAATGTTGGGTCTCCCCACCAATGCTATCAGACCTGTTGAGGTTTTCCAGCATTTTCTGTTTTAGTTTCAGATTCCAGCATCCACATTATTTTTACCAGAATACCACAGCCTGCAGTCTGATTTTTCATCCACATAAACTGGAACATCAGAGAATTGGATCCACAAGTTACTAACCAGTACTATCCGCAAACTCAGTGCCTTAAGTGGGAGAGACTAAATGGGGGAACCACCCTTAAAGCTAACAGCAGTTTGTGAAAGAACACCAAAAGAAGAAAGCCAGCCCATCGGGGACTCTAGCTGAAGAGGGTGCGCAGTCATTCAGGATGCATGACAATCATTACCGCTGACCCTCGTTGCACTTTCATTTGGATATCAAACACAGCCTGCATTGAGATGCTAAAAATTGCTTTTGAGCTGCTCTGGCACTGAATGAGAGACAAATAACAAAAAAACTAACACAGCTGCCCTTCCTGCTGATTGAAACCAGAGGTACTAGCTCATGCTCCACCCTTAGCATTGGGTTTGAAGGTCATGTCACTTAGAGTCACTTGGCTTCATTTCTGTCAGAGGGGTTTGTGTGTTTGGCTGTGTGCGTGTGTGTGTGTGTGTGTGTATGCTAGAAGTAGCTTTACCTTCAAAAAGTATACTTGACATCAAACACTCTAGATCACTCACCATCAGTTGCTCTGTTGATTTTAAACAGCTGAACCCTCTGGATTCTGTGGTGTTGATAGATTTGCTCTTGGAGCAAGTTCTTCCTCTGTGGGGGCTGCACTTGTAAAGAAGTTCCTCTACATTACAAACAAGAAACCTATGACGGTCAGCTTCCTAATCTAAACACAGCAAAATAGAAACCCAAAGATTATTTCCTAACTATTGGAGAGAAAAGAAGTGAAGTATAAAAAATGCTTCGGGCAGGATTTTTCAATTGACCAGAAAATCCTGCTGAAGCCAATGGACCTTCGCATGGTCCGCTCCTGCCCACGATGAGAAAATTTCATCCCATATGTCCCTGAAACTATTAAAAGAAATTGGAATTGAATGCACATATAGGCTGGAAGTTTCCATCCATTCATGCCCTGCTGCTACTGCAAGTGAGGATGGAGAAGTTGGCACTCAGCCAAATCTCGATTCACTGCAGCAAAATCAGAGAACCACGCTGGCATGAACAACCAGAAAATTCCAGCTATAGTCGTTTAATCATTTACAATATAGAAGGAGGCCATTTGGCCCATTGAGTCCACACTAGCTCCTTGTGGAACAATCCAGTCTGTCCTATTCCCCCAGTCGGTCCCTGTACCCCTGCAAGCTTATTGCCTTTATGTACCCATCAAATTCCCTCTTGAAATCATTAGTTGTTTCTGCTTCCACAATCCTGATAGACAACAGGTCCACTTCACTGCTACTTTTGGGTAAAAAAAATCTTCCTCACATTTCCCCTGAATTTCTTGCCTCAAAATTTTAAATCCGTGAATGCTATTCCTTGTACCATCACCTAATGGGAAGAATTTTTCCCTGTCTATCTTATCAAAGTCTGTGATAATCTTGAATACCTCTTCCCTCAATCTCTTTGTTCCAAGGATAGAATCATAGAATCATACCATGCAGTAGAGACCCTTCGACTCTTTGAGTCTGCACCGACACGGGGAAACACCTGATCTCCCACCTAATCCCATTTACCAGCACTTGGTCCATAGCCTTGAATGTTATGACATTCCAAATTCTCATCCAAGTAGTTTTTAGAGGATGAGAGGCAACTCATCTCTATCACTCTCCTAGGAGGCCATTCAGCCCAAGACATCTGCACCGACAACAGTGCCACCCAGGCCCTAACCCCTTAGCTCCATGTATTTATCCTGCTAGACCCCTGACACTAAGGGGCAAATTAGCATGGCCAATCAACCTAACCGATGCGTCTTTGGACTATAGGAGGAAACCATAGCACAGGAGGAAACCCATGCAGATACAGGAGAATATTCAAACTCCACACAGACAGTGACCCAAGGCCGGAATTGAACCTGATCACTGGCTTTGTGAGGCAGCGATGATAACCACTGTGCCACCAAGCCGCCAGTCATCAGGGTGTGGGATGGAAATTGGAGGACAAAAATAAAACAGCTGAACCAAAAATGTGCAATGTCCTCAACCCGATCTGCCACCCATCCTCCACTCAACTGAGGTGGGATGCTACCTGCCCAAGAGTTTGCAGTTTAAAGAGCCTGTTTTCTGAAGCCAACTGGCCTATAGTGAAGGAAAGTATATACATGGGATTGTGCACGCTGTCTTTACTCTCCCACATTGCAAAATAGCCTTGAGCAGAAGATTTACCAAACATAGTGAATGCAGAGTCTACATGTTACTTTGTTGTTTGCTAGGAGGGAAAGCAGAAGAATGAACAACATAACCTAGTGTAAGGAGTCATGACCTTACACTGACCCTCAATAGGAAGTGATGGCCATCTAAAAGCAAAGCAGAGCAAAACTTCAGAGAGCCCTAATTGTGGAGGAGAAAGAGAAGCCATTATCTAACAATAGCCAACACAGTATTTTGGTATGTGACTAACAATAGGCAAGGCTGTTGTGAATATATCTGCTCCACCCAGCTCCCATTTAGCACTAAGTTAGAGTATTCACACGTCATTGTCAGATTCATCAATTACATAGCTGTTGAGTCTCACAGTTAAAAGAACAGATATTACTTAATTGCCTGTGCTGAATATTGTAAAAGGACATTTATTCTGTTCAATAAATTGAAGTACTTTCTCAAATTTAAATTTGTTGCAAGTTGCTGTTCCACGTGCATTTTACATGAAAGAGCTTCAGGCCCCATAGAGTATTTGGCAATAGTGCGAGAGAATACAATTAGGTGCAGTAGTGACGAATGATAGTGTAGTTCAAAACAATTAAATTCATCCCATAAAATCTAGATCCATTGTCTACTTAAAGAATAACGTAAATTGGAATTAAGGTAGTGGTTTGTCAGAGATTATTGTCCAGAAGGTTCTGAGTAGCATGACCTGTGATTTATGTAGTATAGTTCACCTTTTCATCCTGATCTTCCCATTGCAAACTTACTTCAAAATTTACAAGAAAAGAATCAGAGTCATCGGCTGGTATTCTCTGGCCATCCACACTCCACTGCTCCTGCCAGCGAGAATGGAGAATTTGGGTCTCACCCAAAGCTCCACCCATTGCAGCAGGACTGGAAAATCTCAGCTGCAGGTGAGGTCGGAGAATTTTAAAGCACAGGAAGAGGTCCATTGTGGCTGCGGCTGGCCATCAAACACCAATCTATTTTAATCTAATTTTTCAGCACTTGGTCTGCAGCCTTGTATGACACGGCATTTCAAGTGCTCATCTAAATCCTTCTTAAATGTTGTCAGTGTTCCTGCCGTTACCAGCCTTTCAGATAATGAGTTCCAGATTCCCACCACCATCTAGGTAAAATGGGTTTTCCTCAAATCCCTTCTAATTCTCCTACCCTTTACCTTAAATCTATGTCACCTGGTTATTCACCCATTTACTGAGGGGAAAAATTCTGTCCATCTATGTCCTTCATAATTTTGTGCACCTTAATAATGCCTACCCAACACCATGCCCCCCCCCACCTCCCTCTTCTCCTCCCCCCCAACTACACACACACACAAACACACACACATCCCTCAGCCTCTGGGAATGTTTTCCTTCTCTGTTCTAAGGAAAATATCCCCAGTTTAGCCAGCCTCTATTCACAGCTGAAAGATTCCAGCCAAGACAACATCCTTTTAAATTTCCTCTGAACCCTTTCCAGTGCAATCACATCCTTCCTATTGTGTGGCGACCAGAACTGTGTAAAGTACATAAGCTGTGATCTAACAAGTGTTTTATATAGATTGTAAGGGCAGCATAATTAGCACCGCTGCCTCACTGTGCCAGGGATCCAGGTTTGATTTCGGATTTGGGTGACTGTATGGAGATTGGACATTCTATCCATGCCTGTGTGGGTTTACACCAGGTGCTCTGGTTTCATCCCACAATTTAAAGGTGTGCATCTTAAGTTAGTTAGCCATGCTAAATTGCTCCTTAGTGTCAAGGGGACTAGCAGGGTAAATCCATGAGGTTAGGTCTAGGCGGGATTATTGCCAGTGCAGACTTGATGGACCAAATGGCCTTCTGCATTATAGGGGTTCTATGATTCTAGCCTCCTTGCACTTATATTCTATATTCTACATTCCACTCATAAAAGCAATATTCCATACACCTTCTTAATCATTTTATCTACCTATCCTGCTGTTTTGAGGGATCTTTGGGCATGCACCCCAAGGCCTCTCTGGTCCTCAGTATTTCAAAGCATCCCACCATTCATTGCATATTCTTTTGCCTTGTTAGCCTCCACAAAATGCATCATCTCACACTTTTCAAGGTTAAATTCCATTTGCCACTGTTCTGCCCATCTGACCAACCTATCTGTATCATTCTGCAATCTAAGGCCTTCCACTAGCTGTTTACAATACCAACGGTTTTTGTGTCATTTGCGAACTCACTGATCATACGTCCTATTTTCACACCTAGAATTTTCAAATCAACGACTTAGAAGCGGTGCAGCCACTGGCTTACCTCCATCCACTGCAATGAACTAATTAAACAAGAAAATATTTGTAGGACACAAGTCATGGAATTCTGCATTTCAAATCCTGTTTCTGAAATGAATCACATGCAGACAATGATCTGAGTTGTGGACACGCTCAGCAACTATTCAGTTTGCAGGAACACTCAGTGTACAGATTAAAAATAATCATTTAGAAGATAATATTAGTAGTTTAAGCAATCTAAAAAGCCTACAGTTAAACAAAAGAGGCAACTTTTCCCATTTCTCAGCCATGAAACAGAAACTAAAACTTCAATGCTTACAGGACTCTGTAATAAATCCATTAGGAAATTAAATCAAATGGGTTCAGTGAAGGGAGGGGGAGGGGAATGACTTCCTTTGTGTAAAGGATCTTTTTTTTGAGGTAATTAATTAACATCTATTTTCTCAGAATTTGATTGCCTCATATTATTTTGCAAACTGGAGGGATTTAGAACAAAGAACAAAGAACAAAACAGCACGGGAAACAGGCCCTTCGGCCCAACGAGCCCGCGCCGCCACCCCAATGTTCCCACCTCTACCCGTGATCCCTGTCTATGTTTATAGATATATGGATTAAAAACCAAATTTGAGACAATTTAGGGAGAATTTGTTTTGCCAATTAGCCTAAGAGCACATCTTTGGGATGTGGGAGGAAACCGGAGCACCCGGAGAAAACCCACATAAGCACGGGGAGAATGCACAAACTCCCACAGACACACACCCAAATCCATGTATCTGCACAGCACAGTGATAGTCACTGAGCTGTTGTGTTGCCTATCAAATGGTCCAGGTCAAGCGTACACTAACGACGTGAAGCACTAGGATACTCTCTTGGAAAAAAATCCAAGAGTGGCCCTCTCATGACCCATCGCGTGTATGTCTCTTGTTAGACAACAAGGTGGACCAAAGCACCTGTAGGATAAAAACAAGTACATTAGTATCATCGTCTATTTACACACTTCCCAGAGACTCCCAAGGCTCATGATCCCTATTTTAAATCAGTTTTCTATACCCCTTCATTCCCATTCTGTTCATGTGCCCATCTAAGTATTTCTTAAATAAGTCCAGAGTGCCTGCCTCCACCACTTTACTTGGCAGCGCATTCCATACCCCCACAACCCTCTGTGTGAAAAAACTCCCTCTAGCATCCAAGTTATACCTTACCCCCTCACCCTAAGCCCGTGACCCCTCGTGCTATTCGAGTCCATCCTAGGAAAAAGCTTAACCCTGTTTATTCTATCTATACCCCTCATAATCTTGTACACCTCTATTAGATCTCCTCTAAGTCTACGTCTTTCTAAGGAAAACAGTCCCAATTCGTCTAATCTCTCCTCGTAACTCAGACCTTCCATACCAGGCAGCATCCTGGTAAACCTCCTCTGCACTCTCTCCAGAGTCTCCACGTCCTTCCGGTAGTAAGGCGACTAGAACTGGACGCAGTATTCCAAATGAGGTCTAACCAACGTTTTATACAACTGCAACATTAAAGGCCAGCTCTTGTACTCTATACCCCTTCCTATAAAGGCTAGCATATCATATGCTTTCGTCACAACCTTCTCCACTTGCTCTGCCACCTTCAGAGACTTGTTCACCTGCACCCCCAGGTCCCTCTGCATTTCTATACTCTTAATAGGTCTACCCTTTATCATATACCTCCCCCTACATTCTTTCTCCCGAAATGCATCACCTCACATTTATCAGGATTGAATTCCATCTGCCATCTATCTGCCCAAGCTACCAGCCTATCTATGTCCTGCTGCATCGCCTGACAATGCTCCTCACTATCCGCAAGTCCAGCCATCTTTGTACCGTCTGCAAACTTGCTGGTCACTCCACTTACTCCCTCTTCCAAGTCATTTATATATATTACAAATAGAAGAGGTCCCAGTACCGAGCCCTGCGGCACACCACCAGTGACTGACCTCCAGCTAGAAAAACACCCTTCCACTATTACTCTCTGTGTCCCACAGAGCTTGGTGCTAAATTTCAAAGTGAGCAGCTGACACAAATTTGGAAATATTGTAAACAGCAAAGAGGACAGTAACAGCCTTTCTACCATCTGCAAGGGACAAATCAGGAATGTAATGAAACACTCTCTACCTATCTGAATGAGGGCAGCTCTAGCAACACTTAAGAAGTTCAACATCATCCAGGACAAAACAGCCAATCCACCAGTTCAGACATTCATTCACTCCACCAACCAGCATATAGTGGTAGCAGTGTATAGCAAATATAGGCAGCACTACAGCAACTTGCCAAATCTGCTTCTTCCAAACACACAACCTCTGCCCCCTAGAAGGACAAGGCAGAAGATATATGGGAACACCATCACCTGCAATTCAGTGTAACTGGCTCAAAATCCTGGAACTCTCTAACTGTGAGTGTACCAACACCACATGAATTGCTGCAGTTCAAGAACGCAGCTCACCATTAACTATCCAAGGGCAATTTGGGATGGGTAATGTCATGTTGCACAATCTTTTCTGTTAGTACCAAAGCACTAAAAGAAAGAATGGTCTTGTATCTAGGAGGAAGTCACTGGAAGCATTATTTTCTATCTTGCTGCTTTCTCTGAAGCGCTTGTTCCACCTTTCATTGTTGAAGCACCATTTAGGTACTATAGATATATGATGCGGCATCAGGCGCATAGGTCTGCAAAATGGAGGCCTAATAAATCGTGCATATAGTTATTATACAGGTTCTATGTACTGACTATGATGAGGCATCAGGTTTGATCATGGGAGTCTAATGTGGGGTTCAGGTACTTCAGAAAAATTAAACGGCATTATTAGTCCCAATGGGGACCTGCCAAAACAGTATGATGGTGCCATTATGAGTGCTAATATTAGACAGTGTAAACTGATGTAGAGACATTTTGATAATGTCAACTAATTTGTCAAGCAGCTTCAGGTTTTTTGTCTGTTTTACACCCTGCCCTGAACTTAATTTCCAATTAAAGTTATGTGGGTTAAAGTCATTCGGCTCAAAATTGGATAGCCCCATTTTTGGGTGTAAAGGTCATAATTAATGATTTGCTTGAGATCCAAGTGGGCAACACACAAATTTGGTGTACACACCTCATCTAAAATACTGTAATGTTGGCTGGAATAGCTCCCGATTACTCTCCTGTGTAAATGCTGCATGTAAATGGCCTCTACATTCATCAAGGAAATCCATCAGTTTTGTTTGAAAACCCACATGGTGCACGCCTCCCCATCATAAAGGAAAGGTGCATTGCAGAATGTTGCTGCAATTTAATATGTGAGAAAATTGAACATCAGGGAAGAGAGAGAATGGTAGATGTGACATTGGTGGCCTTCGTGTTGGCTGTTTGGAGTGAAAAGACAATTGTTCCTCAGGGAGGCCTCATGTTCCTCAAAGAAGCAACTTCCAGCAGTGCCACAAAATGTTTAATGGCCACACAAAGGTGATCCAGGTCAGTTACTACACCTTCATATGATATTTCCTACCTCATTGCTTCCACATACCTTTAGCGGACATTTCACCCAAACATGGTGTGACACAATCACTGACTTCTGCATTCTGCTTTGAAGGAAAACATGGCTCAAAGGATGGAGAAGAGCAGTGCCCATGGGGACAAGGACACCCCTGAGCTCTTCAGGAGAGGTGGCATTCAATGTCATGAGATTGGCTATGTTGGAGACCACTGGAAAATGACATTACTGAGAACAAGATTATGTCTCTTTTTGACTCCCAGCTCATCCTCATTCTACTATGTGACTTGATAAACAAGCTGTGGATGGTGTGAAGATGAATTTCTCATCCCATCAACCTTTCCTTTCAGATCTATCTGATGTCCAAGAACAGCCATCCACTCAGCCAATAGCATGAACGGGAAAAGAGGGCAACAGCAAACAGTGATGAAGAAATCCATCATTTCATTTGACAAATGCAGCCACCAGCTATTTGCATTTCACATCACATGGAGGCTGATATACAGTTGGGAGCAGCAAACAGTGAGCCAGCTGTGCACAAAGAGTAAATGGATAATATCTGGCTCATTTGTCTGAATAACTTGCAAGGCAATTTCAGATGGATTGCTGTGGGTCTGGAGACACCTATAAGTTTTGATTTGATTTGACTTATCATTGTCACATGTATTAGTTTGCAGTGAAAAGTGTTGGGGGTGATTTTCCTTTAAAAAGTTAGCACAGCAGGTTGGGAGAATCCCATGGTAGACAATGTGTGGGATTTGCGCACATGTTCCCGCCGCAATAGCATCATATTTCCGGCAGCACCTGCTCCATGCTGGAAAAGGACAGAAAGGTGTGGAATTAATTTAAATACCTATTTAAATATTTTAAAAATACAATTAGCAGGCCTGGGACTGAAGTCTCCAAGCTCGTTGGCATTTCTCATCCCGCCAGAGTATTTCACTCCAGAGGAGATTATAGTAGCTTCCACTTTTGTGGACCCAGTGGCCTGATGCTGCTGGAGTGAAGGAGGGTAATCGGGGCCCTCCAGAGGTGCGGGCAGCAGGGGTGTTGCCTCCTGGGCATTGGCATCATGGTAGAGCCATCCTGCCCCAGCACTGCCCAAGGGGCAAAGTGCCAATGCCCAGGAGACACATTGGCACTGCCTACCTGACATGGGGCAGTGTCAAGGGGGAAGGTCTAGGGGCGATCAGTGGGGGTGGGGGGGTTCTGCTGCCATTCTGTATAGAGATCAGTGGGGGAAGCAGGGAGGTCAGTGATGGGGATGGGCTGGTGGTTATGGGGAATCAGCCAGAGTAGGGGGGTCAGCAATTGACGTGCTTGGTGGGGGGTCAGCACTGCAGTGCGGGAAGGGGGTCTGCAGGGATGAGGGAATATCAGTGGGATGCGAGGCTGGAGATTGCCGTGGACCAACTTCTTTTTGGGGAATGATGAATGAATACATATATGAAACATGCATTGCCTCATCTGGAATCCTGGCAGCCAGCGTAGCATTGATTCAAAGCTTGCCAGTACGCACAAGGAATACACCTGCATGCAACCCTATCCTGATGCAACACTGCGTGAGCCATGCAGGAAGTGACCAGTAACACATCACACCCTGGGAAGTGGCAATAGGCCTTTACACAGTGTTGCTTCAGACTCGACAGGACCAGGATATCAAACCCAAGATTAAGGTCATAGTCTGTGCTCCTATTTGCTTTGGTGCCATGGACAATCTACAGGAGACACCGCAAAGTAGTAGGAGAGATACCAGCGGTGTCCACACAAGATCCTCCTAATCCAGTCACAAGAATGGCAGTTCAACAGTAGAATCCTCTTCCTAGCTAACACACCCAGCATCGAGATGCTAATTACTCAAAATCAACTCCCCTGTGCCAGACAAATACTGTAATTTATATAGTATGCCTGAGAGTAAACGTCTGCAGGAACCTTTCTACTCAAGTTCTAGCAGGGAACTCCTAGGAAGAACGCAGAAACATAACAGCATAAGACCATAAGACTTCAGAGCAGAAGTAGGCCACTTGGTCCATTGAGTCTGCTCTGGCATTCAATGATATTATGACTGACCTGATATAATCCTCAGCTTCACTTTCCCACTTTATCCCTACACCCCTTGATTCCCTAAGGTAAACACAAAGTGTTATGGATGCTGGAATCTGAACCAAAAGCAGAAAATCTCAGCAGAGCTGACAACGTCTGTGAGAGAGAATACAGCCAATGAGTCTAGATGACTGTTTGTCAGAGCTTCATCCGTTCTGATGAAGGGTGATCTAGACTTGAAGCATTGACTTTATTCTCTCTCCACAGATGCTGTCAGACCTGCTGAGATCTTTCCAGCATTTTTCTGTTTTTGTTGTCCCTTCATTCCCTTACAGATTAAAAATGTCTCTCAGCCTTGAACTTGTTTAATGACCCAGCCCCTGCAGCCCTCTGCAGTGAAGAATTCTACAGATTTACTACTCTCTGAGAAAAGAAATTCCTCCTCATCTCTGTTTTAAATGGATGACCACCCCTTACTCTAAGATTATGCCCTCTGGCACTACAGTCTCCCAAAGGGGTAAAAATCTCTCAGCATCCACTCTGTCATCTCTTTGAGAATCCTGTATGTCTCAATAAAGTTTCCTTTCATTCATCTGAACTCTATCGAGCACAGATCCAACTTACTTAACCTCTCCTCATAAAAAATCCATCTATATCTCATGAACCTTCTCTGGACTATCTCAATGCCAACATAGCTTTCCTTAGATAAGGGGACCAAAACTGTTCACACAATATTCCAGATATTTTCTAACTAGTGCCTTGTATAATTTTAGCAAGACTTCCCTATTTTAAAATCTCATTTCCTTTGAAATAAAGGCCAACATTCTGTTTGTTTTCACTATTACTTGTTGAACTTGCTGTTTGTGATTTATGCACAAGGACCCTCAAATCCTCCTGTGTTGAGATTTAAATGATCTGAGTACTGCTTCGTCCATTTACGGCAATATCTAATATTAAAGCACATCCCTCCCACCCCCCAAACCCCCACTGTCACCTAAACAAGCTGCAAGAAGTTGAAATCCTTTGGACAATTATAATAGCTGACACTTCTGCACTCCTACCCTCTGGGTCCCCTTAACTGCCTCATTTGTAGTCACACTTCACTGTTCCTGGCCACCTTCCAAACCAGGAATTCTATCCTTATGGGTGTGGCCACTTGCTGAAACAAATGGCTAGGTAACTTTCTCCTTCCACGATGTCTCATATTGTCTACAGCTCAGCCTCCAGCTCAATGACTCTGAGCCTAAGCTCCTCAAGCCACAGACACCATGCACTGCAGCCTCAACAGTCCTGCATACTTACGTGCTTTGAGTTACTTTATTCAATTATTTACTCTCTTTTAAATATTGATCATTCTTAATCTAAACTGCAGGATTAATTTAAATCTCTGGAAAATAAGCTTTGTCTACTTACTGGATATTCACCAGATACTCACCAACAGCTCACCTCCTCACCTGTAAAACAGCAGAAATTCTTACAGGGTGAAAAAGTTAGTAAAACAAAGGAGTATCGCTCTCCCTTCTTCATCAACCTCCTTTTTCTCACCAAACTTCCACACTCTGTCCAAAGCCGCACTTAGGCAATGTCCTCAAAACAGCACAGTAAAGGTCATATCAAAAAACATATCTGCCGACTCTGCTTTGTTACTGGGCAAATTTGAGAAGGTTTTTAGGAAACCAGAGTACATAGGAAGCCGGAGAACTCATCAAAACATTGCATTGGTTACACACAGAAGTGAAGTCTCGGTATCATTTAGAGAGCACCAATCTTCAAACTGCTCATCTCCCTAACCCTTTAAGCACCATCTGCCCTGCATGTTGGACTTTAACCTGGTATTGTGAGACTTCTTACTGTGCCTTCCATGTGGCATACTCTCCAGACCTCGTATCAGACAGCTCAGCCACCTCAGAGCCCTTCGAACCGGAGTGGAAATAAGTCATCCTTGATCCTGAGAAACGGGGTCAGCCAGGTCTCATGGTGAAGCTGCATGATAGAATTTTGAGTTCATTGTCTCTGTGAATGAGAACTATAAATTCAGTCATCAACTTATAGATTTATTAAAGGAAATTATGTTCACAGATAACACACATATTGGTGTATAGACTATGGAAGACAGCATGTTGCAGTTGTTGAGCTCAGCAGCAGGTGATTAACCCTGAATCTTCCTAACTTCTTGGTACAATAATCTTACTTTTATTTTTCAGTGATAAGGACATTAGTACCTCTTCTGTAACATTTATCCACAATTTGTGCTAGCATTGGAAAAAAACTTGCTTCCTAATTGTTATCAGTGGTTATCAGGGATTTTATGGCCTTTTCTCATCTGGCCTTTTGGTGGTGATGCACATAAGCTTATCTATAAGGATGTTGAAGCAAGATAAAGAACAGGCAAATATGAATATGCTACCAGTCCAGTTTATTCTAGGAGTGCCTAGTCTGTTCTTTCTGGACATTTTCCAAAACCTAGTTGCCAGCAGATTCTGTAAAATCTGTCTACTTGACATGGAACAGAAACTTTAGCATAAAATGGATTCTTTAATGTAACCCTTCTGTTAACAATCCTACCAGATGGTTGCCTCACTTCTGTTAGCTTTCCTCTGGGCAGGTTAGATTGAAATGAACAGATTGGTGTTTCTTCCATTGACGGCAATCTTTATTATTAATTCTCAACTTCAGTGAGTTGATGGCAGTCGAAACCCACTTTCTCACGTGTCTTGCGAATTGCTAATGAGTACCTAGCTAAATTTAAAAGCACAGTGATGGATTGTCTCTTTTTCCAGCAATGGCAGTCACTCTGGTCTTCATTGGCACTAGTGACAGGAAAAAAGATAAATAGGAAAGTGCCTTGGAGATTAAAGATCGCTGTTTCAACGTTGCTTGCTGGAACCATTCACTTTGGTCACATGGAAGTCAGAGGGTCAAGTCATGGCAAAGTCACATAACTGAACACTTCTAATGCATGAAGATAAGAGGTAGGTAATGCATGTTAATTCAAATACTAAAATCCTCATTAAACTCCAGTTGAAAAGAAAAAATTGAATACAATCAAGGATGCCATGCATCCCGGATATTCTCTTTTCCACCTTCTTCCATTGGGATAAAGTTAGAAAAATCTGAGGACATGTATCAACCGAGTCAAGAACAGCTTCTTTCCTGCTGCCATCAGACTTTTGAATCAACTTAACTTATATGAAGTTGATTTTTGTGTACACCCTAGCTATGACTGTAACACTACATTCTGCACTCTTTTGTTTCCTTCTCTATGAATGGTATGCTTTGTATGTGTAGTTCACAAGAAACAATACTTTTCACTATATACCAATATTTGTGACAATAATAAATCAGTTCAAAAAATATATAGACTTTATACACATAATATATATATGAGAGCACAATCATCTCTGAATAGATTGTTTGATTTGTCCTGGAGTAATATCAGGTTTTGCCTTCAAGCACAATCTGAGTAAGTCAATTCCTTGTGGCAGAAAATATGCAGCAATAAACGGGCAGTATTGTTCATCTATAATTACTTGCCTATCTGAGGTCTGATCCTTTGTAAGACAAGGCGAATATCAAACAGGACATTCACCTCTTTGATGTGGAACTGATGCACAAACATGCTTTTGAGTGAGCATCAAATAGCTCATCCATCTTCTACAGTGAAATGTGGCCCTTAAACTCACTGCCTCAGGTTTAAAGAAAACACAGTGAGATTCAGTTCGTGGAGGAGGAAAATTCAACCCGACGAAATCACGTTCTGGGTCTACTTCCAGCCTGTACTATGTTAAACTCGGTGTAATTTCAAGTTTACCATCAGAACATGAAGAATGACATGCATAAGTAGAATGGCCAGTTAAGAGAAGGTTACTGGTGTCCGTGGTATCCCCAGTGAAAAGTCAATGTCTTCAGGGAAGATAAAAACAATGGCAAGCAAAAAAAAAGCAGTTTGAAAGCTCCCCTGAGATGTGAAAGGTGAGAAATACAATCCAGTCCATGTCATTACAATTGGCAACACTGAAACCTATAATGATGCCAATCTTCTCTTTTCCTTTGTTGGTTTCTCTTAGACAGTAGCACTTAAAATAAATGGGCCACATGCTGCAGACAAGAGGCAGCTGCACTTGCAATTGATGTCAGGCATAACAAGGAAGGGAAACACACCCGCTGAGCAGACACAAGCTAAAGATAAACAGACCTGCCCACAGGAAATAGTGTGACAGGGCAACAACGACTCAAGGTCAAACCTAACCTGAGAGAGTCACAGAGAATTCTGGCTGTTATACAAGTTGTAACATGATCAAAACATGTCATACAAGTTGTAACATGCGCAAGGGAACATGCTATACAAGTTGTCGCATGATCAAAACATGCTATATATGATGTAACATGTCCATTGAAATGCATGCACAGCAGTGTGAAAATTGCACAGGCCCTGCCATCAAGGATTTTTGTTTATGGTTGCCTGGCTGCTCAACAGCAAAAATTATCCGCAGTGATCAACAGTCTCCAAATCAAACTACTGGGAAATTTGGATAAGTAGAATTTATGTTTATCTGTCATGGAGTGTACAGTTTCTCTGTGAGGTAAGATACACTTATCTAATACCAGAGAACTCAGGCACAGGTTGCCAAGTCATAAATTTTATAGAGCTCCAAGGATGCAAGAGAGTATAGTTAGGGTCCAATGAGCTAGAATTGCAGTTTACCTCCATAAAATCAGTATAGAGTGGCTAGCCATAAACCACAAGAATGTATCTTCAGAGCACATTTAATTCATCTGCTCCCATGAGACCCACATATTAAAATATAGTACTAAAATCTGGTCACTTGAAATCTGCATTCACTGATACCACTTGACTTCTTTGTGTACATAAAGACTACCCAGTTGTTTTAAGCTTTGTGACATTTTGTCTGCAATTTGCACACAATAGAAAGGGGCTTAAAGCTGAGGAAGGTTTCTGTTTTGGAATGCTCATCCAGATTCAGTATTAAGCATTCCTAGGTCTGATATAAAATGTTTTGATGTGCATGTTACAACTTGTATAGCATGTTTTAATGTGTATTTTACAACATGTATAACATGCTTTGATCATGTTACAGCTTGTATAACAGTCAGAATCCTCTGGCCATTCATATCCTGCCACTGCTGCCAGCGAGGACAGAGAATTCGGCACTCATTCAAATCGTCATCGTGCAATGGAACAGAAAAATTCTGGCTGTAAGCGAAGTCGGAGAATCTGACCTAACATGTTTCAACGTGCAAGTTTAATCCTATGTTTATATAGTGCCTATAACAAAATACCTTTCATAGGAGCAATATAAAACAACAGCAAGTCTCATAAGGAAATGTTAGGGAAAATGACCAAACGTTCCGTTAAATTTTAAGGAGCATCATAAAGAAGGCAAGCACAAAGAGATCATTTGTATTAGCAAAACTAACTACTTTTATTTCCAAACATTTTAGAAGTCTATCATCAAATTATATAAAAGTAACAGAAGAGACCTTGGAGCACAGTTGCTGCAGTGTTCTTATTCCAATCAGGGAGTCATTGAGCCTTCAGTTAGTGAGCTGCAAGTACAGGTACTGCACATTGCACAAATGTGCACACATTTCAGCAGGATCACTGGCTGGCAATCAGGAGAAGGAATCCTGGCTAATATTCCCAATGCTTATTTCAGACACCCTGAAGTCAATTGCAACACCATAGTTGCCAACCCAAGTTGAGGGCAGCCAACTCAGAAGAAACACGTTAGAGTGTGAGAAGAAGTTGGCAAGAAATGTAGAAACAAATAACAAAGGTTTCAACAGGTATTTAAAAAGAAAAGAAGTAGAGTGTTGATCCTCAGTTTGACCAACTGAGTTGACAGGGAAGAGTTAATAGTGGATAATAAGGAAATGAAAGAAGAAATAAACAAATATTTGCTCCTGTCTTCATTATAGAAGATACAAAAGAGATTCTATCAATAGCTGTAAATCAGGGGGTGGAAGGGAGAGTGAATCTTGGTGAAATTACAATCACTAAGGATGTGGCACTGAGCAAACTGATGAAATAGTTGACTGACAAGTCTCCGGGTCTTGATGAACTTCACCCTAGGGTCTTGAAAGAGGCAGCTAATGAGATAGTTGCTGTATTGGTGTTAATTTTCCAAAACTCCTTCGATTCTTGAAAGGTTCATCAGACTAGAAAGTAACAAATAGGACCTCACTGTTCAGGAAGGGAGGGAGGCAGAAAACACAAAACTAAAAAGTTGCTAAACTCATTAAGGAGATTATAGTTGGGCATTTAGAAAACCTCAAGACAAGTAGGGAGAATCATTAATATTTTGTGAAAGGGAAATCATATTTAACAAAATTATCATCATTCTTCAAGGGAATAAGGTGCTATGGATGAAGGGGTGCCTGTACACGTAGTGTTCTTGGATTTCTAGAAATGATTTAGTAAATGCCACATTACCAATTGTTTTCAATCCTTCCAAATATCCAGTACAAACACATACTCAGCAAAAATCAAGGGAAATAAATACACCGCTGCATGTTGCTGATGGTGGGGATTGTTGTGCTATTTAGCTGCATGTGTTTAAAAGAGGATGTTTTAAAAGAGATGGAGTGACATGTTCACTAATGGAAAGATAATAGATGCTGATCAATGTCACAATCTCCCCATTTTGCATACTTGCAGTGCATACACATTACGCACATAATACTCACAGTAATACCCTCAAGAAAATGATATTTGCTGGAAATTGGCATAAGGGGTGCATATGTCACTTTTCTTGCTGGGCGGCACAATGGCACGGTGATGAGCACTGTTGCCTCACAGCTCCAGGGACCCGGATTTGATTCCAGCCTTGGTTGACTATCAGTGTAGAGTTTGCACATTCTCCCTACGTCTGTATGTGTTTCCTCTGGTCACATCGTTTTCTGCCCACACTCCAAAGATGTGCAGATTAGGTGGATTGGCCATGTTGAATTGCCCCTTAGTGTCTCAAAATGTGTAGATTAGGAGGATTAGACATGGGAAATGGGTGGGGTTGCAGGGTTAGGGCAGGCAAGCTAGGGCTAGGCATAAGATACTCTGTCAGAGAATCAGTGCAGACTCTATGGGCCAAATGACTTCTTCTAAACTGTAGGGATTCTATTCTAGTCTACTGAACCTTCACCTATCAACTGCCAAGACAACTCTAAATTTAAGGAGGAGTTAGACAGATTTTTAATTGATAATGGATTGAAAGATAACGGGGAGAAGGCAGGAAAATGAGGATGAGGAATATACCAGCCATGGTGGAATGGCAGAGCAGACTCGATGGGCGCATGTCCTAATTCTCCTCCTATATCTTATGAACTTATGACTGGTGTTGTCAAGGTAACAAACTCCTGAGGGGAAAAAGGAGGGACATCAGCGGGGTGTTAGTAAATCTGTGAGGTGATGGGGATCTGGAGAGTGTGTAGGAGCAGTGGGGAGGAGGTTGGGTTGCTGACTGATAGTGGATGCAGTGGGGGGTGAATGCATGATGCCATTGCCACATGACCAACACTGACCAATTTGGGCAGCAAATGATTGCACAGTGGTGCCTCACAGTGCCAGGGACACAGATTCGATTCCCGGCTTGGGTCGCTGTCTACATGGAGTCTGCACATTCTCCTTATGTTTGTGTGGGTTTCTTCCGGATGCTCCAGTTTCCTCCCACAATCCAAAGGTGTGCAGGTTACATGAATTGGCCATGCGAAGATTCTCCTTCAGTGTATCCTAACAGGCACCAGAGTGTGGTGGTTAGGGGATATTCACAGTAACTTCATTGCAATATTAATGTAAGCCAACTTGTGAATAATAAATAAACTTTAAAATTTGATACTCTAATATCCTAAGAAGAAAGAGAGGAGATCTTGTAGAAACATATAAGATTCTGGAAGGAATACGTAAGATAGAAGCAGGGAGTTTCCATTGGCAGGTGAAACTAAAACTAGAGGGCATGGCCTCAAAATAAAGGGGGGCAAATTTAGGACTGAGTTGAGGAGGAACTTCTTCACCCAAAGGGTTGTGAATCTGTGGAATTCCCTGCCCAGTGAAGCAGTTGAGGTTACCTCATTGAATGTGTTTAAGGCAAGGATAGATAAATTTTTGAACAGTAAGGGAATTAAACGTTAAGGTGAGTGGGCCGCATAGTGAAGCTGAGTCCACGAAAGAATCAGCCATGATTTTATTGAATGGAAGAGCAGGGTTGAGGGGGTAAATGGCCTAACTTCCTCCTAGTTTTTATGTTTTTATACCACCGGCTCGTAAGAGTTCCCTTCCCACTACCACAAATACCTTTTGGACAGTCCCACCCAAAGTTCACCAAGCTACCATGACTGACCTGTACCCAGATGGAAGGACTTCAGTACGAGAAAACATTTAGGATATATATAAATACTAAATTATGGATGCCCTCAAAAAATCCAAGACACCCAAGGAGATATGGAGCTAAACCTTCCAGCCTGGATAACTGCTTAGGACAGTGTTGGGTTAAAATGTGATAACCTACATGAACAAGTAGTTTATTTCTTCTTACTGTCCACACATTACAAGAAGAATGACTACATTAATACAGATTTACTGCCTGGAAGAAGGGAGAAAATGGGAGGTGAAAAGGAAGAAAATGGCAGGGAAAATTTGAATGTTACTGGAGTCAATGTGTAACATACCAATTAAAATAAAAAAACCATTTCAAGTACCAATACTTTTAATGGCATCAATATTTGTTACATTGTAAAAAGAAAAACTTCCATGTTGTGTTTTCATTAAATGTTGTATTTAATGTACATAAACGATGATTTGCTGGCTTCAAGCTTTAATTTTCATAACCATAAAAATCAAAGGAGGCCATTAATGGCATATGCTCTGAATTCTCTTGGAGTGTTGGTAGGTTACAATGATTTTTGCTTTTAAGTGCCTTTAACATAGCGAAACATCTAAAGCCAATTTAGGAGCAATTCCAATTTCATTGAGAAAATTTCAGGCAAGTTCAGAAAATACAGCTGTAAGTGAAGACTTTCATATTGTTGGACAATTTAGGATTATTTGAAACTAGCTGAAACCAATGCCATTCAATAAAAATATATTGGTTAATAAGGCTGTTTTTTGGAACTGTTGTTCCTTCACTGTCGCCAGGTTCAAAAGACTGGAACTCCATTTCTAACAGCATTGTTGGGCGCGGCACAGTGGCACAGTGGTTAGCACTGCTGCCTCACAGTGCCAGGGACCTGGATTTGATTTCTGGTTGGGTCACTGTCTCTGCAGAGTGTACACGTTCTCTCCATCTCCTTGGGTTTCCTTCGGTGCTCTGGTTTCCTCCAACAGTCCAAAGGACACGTTGGTTAGGTGCATTGACCATTCTAAATTCTTCTGCAGTATACCTGAACAGGAGTGTGGTAACTAGGGGATTTTCACAATAATTTCATTGCAGTGTTAATGTAAACCTACTTGTGACAACAATAAATAAACTTTAAAAACTGTGGGTGCTCCTACACCTCAGGGACTGCAGCAGTTCAAGAATGTAGCTCCCTACCCCCTTCTAAAAGGCAATATGGGATGGCCTAGCCAGTTACATATACATATTGTGAATGATTGTAGAAAAATGTTTTTGAGGTGTAAGAAAATCAATCAAAAACAAATGGACCTCTGAAGAAATAATCAAAACCCCCACTAGAGGTCAGTCTTGCTTGATGCCACAATAGTCCCAATCAATTTGTCATTTGACCACTGACAGGGATAAAACTGACCACTGACAGGGATAAAACTGATCACTGACAGGGATAAAACTGAGACATTTATTTGCAAACTGTTGGATATTGTTTGGTTACAGACATTTCAGATTCCACATGGGATGGGATTTACCACCTGCACTTGCCCTAAAACCAGAAAATCCCATCCCAAGGCCAATAGACCTTTTCATGTTTTGCCTTTCGCCTGATAGGATTCCCGTTGCAGGCGGAACAGGAAAATTTGCCCCCATGACTTCCAATTTATAAATATTTATACATAGGGGCGGCATGGTAGCACAGCATCAGGATCCTGGGTTCGATTCCCGGCTTGGGTCACTGTCTATGTGACGTTTGCATGTTCTGCCCCGGTCTGCATGGGTTTCTTCCCACTTTCTGAAAGACATGCTGGTTAAGAGCATTGACCCAAGCAGGTGCTGGATTATGGTGACTAGGGGAATTTCACAGTAACTTCCTTGCAGTTTTAATGCAAGCCTTGCTTGTGACTAATAAATAAGCTTTTAACTTTTTTTTCTATATCATTACCTTTTATGAGCAGATAAGATTTGTAGGAATGATCGAACGTACTGTATTCAGTTCGTTCCTAAATTTCTTTTGATGCGGAAATCTAAAGTCATCATACTTGATGAGGAATGACTCAAGTGAGTAACCAACCCAACACTTAGAAATTATTTTGTAAGTTGTTTTAATAAGTTGGGGGTGGGATGAAGATTCTGCATCAAGTTTCCAAAATACTGTCTAGAGATTGTTTCTATGATTAATCTATTTTCACTTGCATGTTGTCAGTAAATTTTTAGTGCTTTAGAAAAATATTTTGCAATAAAAATGCACATTTGTCATTTTCTTGAATGTGAATACTGGCAATGAGTTACAATATAATCAAGGCAAATCTCTTTATTAATGGTGCAGTGATCTCCATAAATAATGAATGAGTCAGAGTACTGAAGACAGACCCTAGGTATTCTCTACAAAATCCAGATAAATACAAAGTGATGCATTTTGGTGGAATTAATATAGGGGGGAGTTACACAATACATGGCAGAACCATCAAGAGTATAGGCATACAAAGGGACCTGGGTGTGCAAGTCCACAGATCCATGAAGGTGGCAGCACAGGTAGAGAAGGTGGTGAAGAAAGCATATGGCATGCTTGCCTTTATAGGACTGGGTATTGAGTATAAAAACTGGAGTCTGATATTACAAATGTATAGAACATTGGTGACACCACATTTGGAGTACTGCATTCAGTTCTGGTTGCCACACTACCAGAAGGCTTTGGAGAAAGTGCAGAGGAGTTTTACCAGGATGTTGCCTGGTTTGGAGGGTCTTAGCTATGAGGAGAGATTGAGTAAACTGGAGTTGTTCTCCCTGGAAAGACAGAGAATGAGGGGAGGCCTAATAGAGATGTATAAAATTATGAAGCGTATAGATAGGATGAACAGTGGGAAGCTTTTTCCCAGGTCGGAGGTGACAATCATGAAGGGTCACAAGTTCAAGACAAGAGGGGCGAGGTTTAACTCAGGTACCAGAGGGATGTATTTTACACAGAGGGTGCTGGGGGCCTGGAATGCAATGCCAAGTATGGTGGTGGAGATGGAAACACTGGGATTGTTTAAGACTTATCTGGATAGTCACATGACAAACTGGGAATGGAGGGATACAAATGAATGGTCTAGTTGGACCAATGCGCAGTGCAGGTTTGGAGGACTGAAGGGCCTGTTTCCTGTGCTGTATTGTTCTTTGGTCTTTTGTTCTTATCTGCTGATTGGGGCGGCATGGTAGCACAGTGGTTAGCACTGCTGACTTACAGTGCCAGGTACCCGTGTTGATTTTCGACTTGAGTCAGAATCTGCGTATGTTTCCTCAGGTGCTCCAGTTTCCTCCCAGCGTCCAAAAATTTTGATTTGATTTATTATTGTCACATGTATTAGTACACAGTGAAAAGTATTGTTTCTTGCACATTATACAGACAAAGCATACCGTTCATAGGGGAGGAAATAGACAGTGTAGAATGTAGTGTTATAGTCATAGCTAGGGTATAGACAAAGATGAACTTAATACAAGGTATGCCCATTCAAACATCTGATAGCAAAAGGGAAGAAGCTGTTCTTGTGTCAGTTGACATGTGACTCCAGACTTTTGTATCTTTTCTCTGATGGAAGAAGATGGAAAAGGGAATGTCCGGTGTGCATGGGGTTTTTAATTATATTGGCTGCTTTGCCGAGGCAGCAGGAAGTGTAAATGGATGGGAGGCTGGTTTGCTTGATGGATTGGGCTATATTTATGATCTTTTATAGCTTCTTGCCATCATGGGCAGAGCAAGAGCCATACTAAGCTGTGATAGAGAAAGAAAGAATGCTTTCTATGGTGCATCAGTAATACTTGGGCTAAAGGATGTTTCAGTTGGATTGATGGACCATGCTAAATTGTCCCTTAGTGTCCTGGGATGCATAGGTTAAGGGGATTAGCATAGCAAATATGTGGGGTTATGGTGATAGGGCCTGGGTGGGACTGTTGTCAGTGCAGACTTGATGGGCTAAATGGCCTTGTTTAGCACTGTAGAGATTTTATGATTCTATGAACTGCTTTGCTTTTGCAACATTTTCAACTTTTGTTCCAGATGTTTATTTTTGGTCTTGCTTTTTATATTTACTCAGAAATGATTGTTTTTTTTTTAAACATATTTGTTCTGCTGACTTCATACACTCACATTCAGCTAAACTTAGCCTGGAAGGCAGTTTAATGAAACTTGGCCAATAGTTTTTCTTTCCGTTGTTTTCTACATCCAACCTGTTCAAAAATGCCACCCGAATGTCATAACCATTAGCTCTAACATAATATCAATTCTTCCATTCTCTTTTGCTACCACATGTACATTCTAATTTAACTAAAACCATGGATTGCTATAGCACGAAAGGATGCCATTCAACTCATTAATATTCTGCCATCTTTTTGATGGAATAAACCAAATTCCGCACCTCTGCACACTTCCAAAGCTCTCTATCTTCCTTTTGTATCTTCCAGCTTTTCCTCATTCCAAGTTGAATTATTTTTATTTTTGTTGTCAAAATATATCATCTCTTGTTTACAGGGATTGGATTCCTTCTGCCTCCTTTTCTCTGTCATTTTATAATTGTTCACTGAGAACTTTCTTTAGCCTTCAGATGTATTTACTCATGCCATTTGCTAACTTGCCATCCATTTCCTTTTGACATAAGTCTAAATTATTGATGCATATAATGAACCAAACTGGTTCCAGAATAGAAATCCACGTCACCCTACTAGTCATTCTGAGAAATCACCCTTAGTTTCTACTCTCTGTTTCCTCCTGTGTAACCATTTATTGAGCCCAGTTTTCCACTCTTCACTAAATTCTTTCCTTTAATCTTTTGCAATAGTCTCCTGCATGCTACCAAGTCGAAAGGATTTATGAAAGTGCACTTATCAGCAATTACATTCCTTCCATTCATTACATATCAATCTCCCCAAAGTGCCATGTTATCTATGATTTTCCTTTCTGAAATTGTCATTGACTGTTTCCATTATTGCTCAGCATCTACTGTGTGTGTGTGTGTGTGTATGTATGTATATGTGTGTGTGCATGTGAGTGTATGTGTGTGCGTGTGTGTATGTATGTATGTGTGCGTGTGTGTGTAAATGTGTATGCACATACACGTGTGAAGGTTGGACTCATGGAGCTGAGCATTAGCTCCAACAGTTTAAACTGTTGGAGAATTATAGCATCCCCACAATGTACAATGAGGCCGTTTGGCCCATCGAATCTGCACCGATTCTCTGACAGACTATCTTACCCAGGCTTGGTCCCTCGCCCTACCCTTGTAACTCCATGTATTTACCAAGCTAATCCCCTTAATCTACATATTTTGGGACACTAAGGGGAAATCTATCATGGCCAATCCATCTAACCTGCCCATCTTTGGACTGTGAGAGGAAACTGGAGCACCCTAAGGAAACCCACACAGACATGAGGAGAATGTGCAAATTCCTCACAGACAGTGATCCAAGAGGGAATCAAACTGGGTCCTTGGCACTGTAAGGCAGCAGTGCTAATCACTCTGCCACTGTGCCTTCTAGATATACTATATATACTTAAAAACATATGTAATGGAAGCAAAATACTGTGGATGCTGGAAATCTGAAATTAGAATATCAATGACTGGTGTCTGTAATTAGGCTAAGAGGAGGCGTTGGTGGGATTGGATGTGATGGCAGTTGGGAAATGTTGAGTGGTAGTGGCCATCTGTTTAAAACAATGTGCAGGATAATGAAGAGCAGTACTTGGTATTCTATCAAATCATTGAAATATCTCTTACACTGTATCCAAGTCCAGGACATAACTCTCCTTGAGCAGACAACGTCTGCATTGTCTGATGGACAATGCGGCAACTTCCTGGGCAACAGGAGTTCCCTCTTCCCACTCCCCTCTTCCAGAGGCACCAGAAAGGAGATTTCGGAGAACCCAACACCTGCTTCCTACCTATTTCTGAGAAGTCTTAATCTACCATTTTGTAAAGGAAAAAGAGCCTCAGGAGAATACAGCCTTCCTTTAAATGATGAACCTTTACCGTAACTTGGCTCAACAGGCAGAAATTGGACCTTGGAAGTTGGCAGGTTTCCAATTTGGCATGCTAACTTCGTGGGAAAGTCATCAGTCGCATTATGGTCAGAGCAAATTACTTAGGCCTGCCTTCAGCAACAGCAAGTGAGTATTAAGCTGACCTCACTATTGAAAGTAAATCGAAATCATCCAATAAAACTTGTAAAACAAATTAGATATGTCAACTAATGTATAACAAATATAAGTGACTTCATAGTGAAAATAAAAAACTGATTGTGAAATAATTGTTAGAAATTAGATATACAGTTTTAAATAAGAGTTATGTATATTTGTAGGTGTTAAGAACATGATATGGATTTAAGTTCAATTTATATTGTTTTATTATTGGATTAAGAAAGGTGAAACCTGGGTTTGGTTGCATTGTAACGATTTTTGTGGATGCAGGACGGAAATCTCTAAGCCCTGTATATGCATTTTAATGTGATTTTACAATTCCCTGAAGTGGAGAGGTGAGTTATCAAAGAGTTAGTAGTTTAGGGAAGCTAAAACAAACACAAAGGGGGAATTTGCCTATCCTGCCCACCTGGGAAATTGTAACAAGCAGAGGGGCAGACCATGCAAAGGTCCATTGACCTTGGGAGGGATTCTCCGGTTTTGGGGTGTGCGCGGCCGGAAATCCCACCCAAAATGTAGAAAAACTGTGCTGATGCCTAACCATGATGCCTAACCATGCATAACCAATGCCAGCATTGGACTGGAGAAGCACAGTAAGAAGTCTTACAACACCAGATTAAACTCCAACAGGTTTGTTTGGTAGCACAAGCCACAAGCTATTGGCTTGTTGGACTTTAACCTGGTATTGTTAAATTCTTACTGTTGTTTAACAATTGGGGATCAAAGAAAAGATCCATATAGAGACATGGAGAGACGAGTGACATAGTTTTAGATCCAATTGGTTTAGATATACCACAGAGCAAAGACAGAAAGGTCTAAGATTCTCTCTAGATAAAAATTATGTTGGACTATTGATCTAGGGAGATACCAGCTGTGGTAGAACATCTATGTTCACAAGTCTACAGATAAGAGAGTTTTTTACAAATGAGCCAGCTCTATCCTTGGTGTGGAAATAGTGGCAGCTCTGCACTGGGTCTTTCATAGTATTGCTGGGATAAAAGGAATGGCATGAATTTGGATCTTTTTTTCTTGGCATGTCTCAAACATAATGTTTCTTCTTTAATAAATGTTTCATCTTCTGGTTAAAAAGTTAACAACAAACTCCTGTGAATCAGTTCAGTAAATATCTTCAAGGATTTTAAAAAAAGATCAATCAAGCCATATCACAGGACACTTAGCTGTAATAAAAATGTTGTATAAGTGCGTTTTAAAATGTTATTGTTGCTGTTGTTAGTTTAACATAATGCACAAGAGTCTCAACAATATATAAAATAGATAATTTTATAAATGTCTAATATACCATATTTTACTGTACCAAAGCACATTACCAGATGAGTACAGATATCCAAATGACATTGCCAATGTTCCAGAGGGCATTTGCATTATGCTACATAGCGACTGATGTCCCTTCAGCAGATATTTGATAATGCAGCACTTGAATTATCAGTCATGGTTTGAATTTGTATTCACATAATTTATCAGCTCCCTCAGTGGAATTAGATCAAACCAAATCTCCTGTGAAGCAATTATAACAAAAGTAATGAACTGTGATAAGAATCAAACAAATATATGATGATGTGTTCCATCACAAACCATTTTTATCTGCAGAATTAAATTTACACTGGGGTATATATTTCTACATATAAATAGCTATTTGCACTCCTTCCCCTCGGACTTCAGTTATGCGGTAAAGATTTCATCTGTTTGCTCTGGGCCGCTTCTAGATTACACTGAATCAAATATAAGAAGTATGGTCAGCCCATCAGTACACCAGTGTTCTAATTAACAAGTCCAATACTTTAGTACTGAGTCCAGAAATTAACCTCAGTTGTATAGTAACCTCTGACCAACTTCCAAATTTGTTGGGCATTTACTTGATTGGATATAGTCAGAAGCCAAGTCAGAGTCAAGGCACACAACTCTTTTTCACTTTCACGACCTTCAGTTAATAGATAGGCTTAATGGCCTCCTTCTGTACCATAGGGATTCTATGAAATGGACTGTTCTATTCTATGAAACCATTGAACTCATCCTGAAACCAACAAGGACACCAACATTTATTTCCCTGAACTTGATTAATCTATCCTTTCCAAATGTCTGTGTGTGTGTGTGTGTGTGTGTGTCTGTGTGTCTGTGTGTGTCTGTGTGTGTGTCTGTGTGTGTGAATTTCAGGGTATGTATATGAAAATCGAAGTACATTTTAGGACTTTTCCTCAAATCAGATTAAACACAGTAAAGCTAACCTCCTTACACATTAAAATAAATAAGTTTTATTTGTGTCACAAGCTTACATTAACCCCCTAATCCCCTAGTCGTCACGCTTCAATGCCTGTTTGGGTACACTAAGGGAGAATTTAGCACAGCCAATGCACCTAGCCAGCATGTCTTTTGGGCCATGGGAGGAAACCGGAGCACCCAGAGGAAACCTATGCAGATGCAGGGAAAATGTGTACATGAACAAAAATGTGCAAGAAAGCCTGTCTGGCTTTTTTATTATTGGTGTGTGGGAACATGTAATACTTGCTGAACTGACAAGGGTATTCTTTTTACAAAAAACCCTGTTACAGTCAAACAAGAGGTGGAAAAAGATGGGAGTCATTTTATCCCTCCTTTGTAGCAGTCAATTTGGATAAAAAAGCCCATTTGATACCACCATTCTACAATATCAAATCTATTGCTTTCCCTATATATCAGCCAGATGTTTCTTAACAAACTCATTGTCCTTTGCCAAGCGCATTTCTTGGAAAGCTATCAATAGCCATGCTAGCTATTGATTACTTTCCGTGTGACATCTCGAAGGACAACTGTAACGGAGACTGCCATGCCAGAGCTCCCAGGACAATTGCTTTCACAGAAATCTGGATGGCAGATTGGAGGCAGCTGCTTCTTCTATCCACAAAAATACTGGGACTTGTGCAAAAAAGCATGACTCCAGCTTTTATTATGTTACATTAACAGTATCCAATGGATGTGTTGCCAGTGGAGTCAGTTCTCAGTGCTATTGACATGCAGAAATGACAGTACAAGATAATGCTATATCCCAGAATGGTAGAAGACATTTATTTGTTCTAAGTTGGCTATCTTCTGCTATCTTCTAAATAATAAGGACAGCCCAATTGCTGTAAGGAAACATCCTCATTATTATGATATATCATTCTATCACAGTCTCTGTATTTTACCTCCAGTTGTTTCCTGTTGGCTTTGATTCCAAAACAACATTTTATTCACTTGCCCTAAATGATCATTATTTTGCTATCAAGCTATAGGGATAGTCACTAGACCACTTGTATCTTTTTCTGATGTCTACATTGATGCGGTTCAAGCAGAGAGAAGTGGCAATCAAGAGTGTGGGCCTTTGCTGACATTTCTGTTTCCTTATCTGGTGATATTGAACCAATTGTAGTTTCCCTGTTACTGAAATATCTTAGATTTGCTGGCTCAGACGTGGGACAGATGTTCTGATCTGCATAGCTCAGCGCCATACCACGTGCTGCAATTAAAAAAACTGAGGTATTGATATTTAATGTATGTTTGGGGTTCATTATGAACTTGCAGTTTGTATATTGTTCTACACATGATGCTGTAAAGGATTAAAACCATAATGATTAATAAGGTCAACCATGATAATGTCGATAATTGCATTTACAGTCAACATCACTCTTCAGCAAACATAAGAATAAATTTCAAAATCATATTCCCTCTACCATTGTGTGTTCACTTCTTTCAACTTGATAATTGCTGTCGTATTTGGTCAGAGCATATACTGACTTCCTTTAATGTATATCCTTTAAAAAAATGAAATTTTAATAAATAGTAACAATTAGCTTCAAAATAATTGTGATTTCTACCATGTTTTTTCTTTCTTCAACAGATCCAAATTGATCTAAATCTATATATAATCTGTCAGTGATGATTTAATCACTGAATCAAAATCCTGGAATTCTCTCCCTAACGACACTGCGGTCAACCTACAGCACGCAGCATTTTGAGAAGACAGCTTATCACCACTTTCCCAATGGATAGACAATAGGGATGGACAATAAATACTGGCCAGCCAGTGATGCCTATCTCTCAGAAATGAATAAAAAAAACTTTGGCCAGCTAGTGACTCCCAGAGAATTGAAGGAAGTGAGAATGGAAATTGCAGCAGCACTGGCTGTAATTTTCCAGTCTTTTCTAGACTCAGTGGAGATGCCAGAGGACTGAGAATTGCAAATGTTAAGGCCCTGTTCAAAACTACTGTAAGGATAGCCCCATCAATTAAAGGCCCGTTTAACATCAATAATGGGTAAGCTTCTAGAAACAATTATTCAGGACAGACTGGTGGTCATGTGGAAAAATGGAGGTTGATTAAGGAGAGCCAGCATGGATTTTTAAAGGTGAGATTGTGTTTAACAAATTTGCTCGA
The DNA here is from genome assembly GCA_024679065.1 of Sphyrna mokarran. NCBI lineage: Eukaryota > Metazoa > Chordata > Chondrichthyes > Carcharhiniformes > Carcharhinidae > Sphyrna > Sphyrna mokarran. Next base: position 75,973,318 of record JAGIQG010000004.1, on the reverse strand, counting down.
ATGTTTTGAGGAGTCAACAGAAAAGGCTGATGTGGGTAATGCTGTGATGTAGCGTACTTAGACTTTCTGAAGGCATTCGATACAGTGCTACACGATAGAGTTCTGAGAAAAGTTATAGCTCATGGAATAAAAGATACAGTAGCAACATGGATGCAAAATTGTCTGAATAATAAGAAGCAGAGAGTAATGGTCAATGGATACTTTTCAGGCTGGAGGAGAGTTTGTAGTGGTGTGCCCCAGGGGCTGGTTTTGGAACCCTGGTTTTTCCTAAAATATATCAATAATCTTGATTTGCAGTGGCAAGTTTCAAAATGTGTGAATGACACAAAGCTTGGAAGTATTTTAAACTGTCAAGAGGACAACGTGGAATTTCAAAGATACGTAGACAAGTTGGTGGAGTGGACAGGTAGGTGGTGGATGAAGTTCAATGTGGAAAAACATGAGGTGGTATTTTGGGGGGAAAAACATAGAGAAACAATATAGCTAAGGGGTAAAATTCTTAAGCAGTTGCAGGTGTTGAGGGTGTATAGATCATTGAAGATGGTAGGACAGGTAGAGAGAGCAGTTAATAAAGCAGATAGAATTCTGGACTTTATTTATAGGGGCATAGAGTACAGGAGCAAGAAGATCATAATTTATACAAGACACTGTTTAGACTTCAGCTGGAATATTATGAATAATTCCGGCTGCCACACCATAGGAAGGATGTGAAACATTGGAAGGAGTGTAGAAGAGGTTTACATGAGTAGTTCTAGGGATGGAAAACTTCAGTTATGAGGATAGATTGGACAGGCTTAGAGAGAGGAAGGTTCAGAGAAGATTTGATAGAGATGCTCAAAATCATGAGTGGCTGGTCAGAGTAGATAGGGAGAAACTAATACCGTTTGTAAAAGAGCATCTGCAGCATGGGCAGAATTTGCAAACTCCACACAGACAGTGACCCAAGGTCAGAATTGATCCTAGGCCTCTAGCATTGTGAAGCAGCAGTGCTACCCACTGTGTCACCATGTTGCCCTGGTAATTTTGGTGCAGGTTGGATTGGCATCAACAGTAAGTAAACTATTTGGAAGGACTGTGATGCATGGTATTGAAATGTTCCTTCATACTGACTTTCATGAGTTACTTCTATACCCGAGTTCTCTCACTTCAGTCCCCTAAATGTCAATATGCCAGACAATGGATAGCCTTTCTCCCCCTCCCCCCACCCCACCTTCACCGCCATAGTGCATTTTCCAACAGTGGAGATGGCCTGGGGTAGGAGAATCTTCCAATCCCACCAGCTGCTGCCAAGGAACATGCCGCAGGCTGTCGCCTTTGGCAGAACTGGAAGATCCCACCAGCAGGAAGGGCTGGAAATTTTCAGCCATTATAAATGATGCTGCTGGTCTCATGTTGTTCAGAGTAGGATTCCATTTGAAGATTCTCTCAAACCAGCTCACCCTTAAGACAATCACAGTGTAACTGAACCTGGTACAATATTCACACTTGGAGCACTTTTACATAAACCGCTGCATATAGATGTAGGTAAACACACTGCCTCCTTTTCCCCTTTGATCAATAATACAACTGAATTTATATAGCACCTATAGGTCATAAAATTACTCAAGCCACTTCACATAATATGACACCAAATCAATGAAGGAAATATTAGGACAAAAGGATCAAAAGCTTGATTAAAGACATAGGTTTTAAGGAGTGGCTTAAAGAGAGATTGTGAAGTAGAGTGCTACAGAGATATAGGAAAGGTGTTCCAGAGCTCGTGGCGTAGACAGCTGAAGGCATATGGCCAAAAAAGTTGAAGAGATGAAAATTTAGGATGCATAAGGGGCAAGTGATGTTATCTCGGAGGACTGTGGAGCTGGAGCAAAAACAGAGAAATAGAGGGGTGAGGCCATTGGTGATTTGAAAATAAGAATGAGAATTTTAAAATCTGGCAGCCTCCTTCTGCACTGTAGGGGTTCTATAATTCAATGAAAGTTGCTTGACCAGCAGCTAATGCAGGTCAACAAGCATAGGGTTGATGGGGGAACCAGCACTTGATGCAAATGAAGACACGGGCAGTAGAGTTTTGGACCTAAATTTTGTGGAGGATTGAATGTGCGAGACCCACCAGGTATATCCAATAATCCCTAATAATGATCAGTAGAACTAAATACTCCATGCATACTACAATTTTCAATCAGCAATGTTGCTGTATCACCACTCTCCATAAAACGGAGTTGAAAAGCAGCTAAATTAACATGAAACAGCCGAATTTGGCTTTCTGCTATTATTTCCCTAATGCTACTTCATCAGCCATACAGTTTCTATTCAACAATGAAATCAGCTCTCACTGTTTAGGACTCTAGGCAAGTAATCAGACAGAAAAGGCTCTGCAGTTAATGTGCCCTACCCCAAAAATGAACTCCTCAATTATCTCACAAATTGAAAAGAAATTTCCAAACAGAAAAAATAGCAAGTGAGAAAGTTAAAATTTAAGTAATGATTTAATTTTTAAATGATTATAGCCCCAGGGCACCGACTTACTTTGTATTGACTCAGTAATCAAAGAGCTTCATGCTGCTGCACAGAATGTTGCCGTAATCAATTCAATAATGTCACCAGTTGACATTGGTGACATTATTGAATGTCACTGTATTAAATACAGTGCATCTACTATCCTGAGATTGACTGGCTATAGGAAAGTTAATTTGCATACCCTATCAGAAATGGAAATTGAATCCGTGGTGGTATAATGAAAAATGGTAATATAATGATTTTACTAAAATTCAAAATACGCCAAACAGAAGAAAATGATGTAGAGATGGCGGCATTCGGCTGGGATGTGCACAATAAAAAGTTTCACAACATCAGGTTAAAACTCAAGGTTAGTCACCTGATGAAGAGTCAGTGCTCCAAAAGCTCGTGATTCCAAATAAACCTGTTGGATTTTAACTTAGCATAGTAAGACCTCTTACAAAAGAAAAACGTTCAGTGAAGAGGCCAAAAACGAACAAAACTGGGAGGAAAAGATTCTGAAAATGGAGAGAGGGATAGGCCTTTGAAACTTGAAATTAATAATTTCTTTGTGGTTTTATTTGTGTGGCAATAGGGAATTTTTCAGCATCAGAATGGAGACTCTGAATTTCGCTGACATGGTGAGTGCAGAATCCCTTGGGCTGCTGTCTGTCTGAGGATCCGAAATAAAATCGACAGCATTCTATAGTATGCACTGTGTGATTATTTTTCCATATCAGCTCACCAAACTGTGACAAGTAAAATATTGCAATTACTTTGTCAGCTATTTTAATAGAGCCATTAAGCTACTTAAAATAAATAAAGCAGCACAAGGAGGAATTTTAAAATAATTTGTGAAGTTTATGTATGCTAGCATCATTTTCCAGTTTACATTTCAGACGTAATTTTTCCTGAAAATTAATTGATCTGAAGGTGCAATGGAAATTTCAGGCCAGCATGTGTCTGTGCATTCTTGAAAGCAAAATACTCTTTTTCAGTAAATCCAATTCTTTTTCACTTTGACAGGCAGTGTATTCACTAAGTAAGAAATGTCCAGACCCACTTGCTTTGCAAATACAAATATTAATGAGATGTATCAGCACAGGGGACGAGAAGTCATGTTTTAGATTTAGCGACCGCTCAGGAACCTTGTAATATTTCAGCTATTGATGCAGCTGAACCCAGGCCTCATATTATGGAATTATTACAAACATGTATATTTTCCTCCAACTATGCAATGATCAGCATCGAAAATGAAGGCTGCCATGTGAAATAAATTGAAATTAGATTTTTTGAATTGGGTTACATAAAGTCTCTCTCATGGACCCATATTTGGATTGATTTGGCCTGGAATTTGTTTGGAATGGCTTCCTGTTCAACACCATTAGTGAGATGTATGCTATTCTCTAAGAAACTCTTTTTATGAGGCCTATAAAATACAGTTAAGGATTTCAATCACTATTTAACAATCTGTTGAAAAAACATGATAAACATAGCAGCTTCTATTCACTGTATAATTACTGCCATATATAAAATTAATTTCACATTATGTCCAGAACAAAAGGGAAGACTTTACATAAATATATGCAGGTTATTTAAATGTAAACTCAGAACAGAAGGGCGAAAATTAAAAGTGACAAGCCTCAATCAAGACAAATAATTGGAAGAAACTTTTTTACCCGTAGGTTAGTAGCTAGTAGAGTAGGGTTACTATCAGTCCCCAGGAGAAGTACCCCAAATTTGTTACTCCAGAGATCCCCAAATTGTTTTGTCCCAGGCGAGAAGGAATGATTTGGCTCCTTAAAAGGAGGGTCCCAATTCCTGGGATTTCTGACCCCATTCCTAGCGCTCCCATTTTCCTGGAATGCCTTTTAAGGACGTGAGCTGGTTCAGATCTCTAGCTGGCACCCTGAATTCCCAATCTGGCCAATTCTGTTGCAAGGATAGGCTTGCCTTAGTTTTTCACATTTTCCATAGAGTCAAACCAGTTTTTCAAAGAGTTGTGCTTCACTGTACCTCAGAGATATTGTCTGATGAGGGAACCTTTTGAGAGATAAGCTCCAAAAGTCGAATCTATAACCCAATGCAAAATTATGCCCCCACCCACCAACCCCCGAGAAATATTCTTGTCTTTCATATCATAGTATACCCTCAACCACCTTCTATGGTCCCTTATGTCCTCCATGCCAAATATGGTCCTTTGAAGCCTAATCACACGTTCTATACTGTCTACAGGCAATGAACACTACGTGAAAATAGTTTGTGTGTAAAAAGTTTTTTGAAATGACAATAAATCATTGATAGCATTCTTGAAAGAACACAAAGAATTTCTTTTGAAAGTATCAATGAAAGTACCAATCAACTAGAGTGTTTAAATTATTGATAGCTGAAACTGCAAATAATTGAAATATTTGTGTAAGTAAATGTTGTGAAAGTGACTGCATAGATGAAGGCATGAGAGCTGCTAATCAAGCAATGTTTTCCATGGGGGCTCAAATGTTTTAACAGACTAATTGATGTCTGGCTCTTAGCTAAGCCTCATTATGTGTTCTTGGCTGAGAGCTCCATCATCCATTGGGGTGAGGGACCATGGACAGGGGTGGATGAGGGGTGGGGGAGGTGGGTAAGAGATAAGATGCATAATACATAATGGGGTGAGGATTGTTTATATTTTAGCTGGGATGGAGTGTCATAGTACTAAGATGGACTTTTTAAATGGCCCAGCATGGCATCCAAAAACACCGTAGCCACCTCTGTGGAACTGTATGCTCTCCTTCACCCCCCAACCACCTACTCTACACCACACCTTACACAATGAAATTATCATTCTGGTTGCACTTTCTCCCAAGAAAGCTCCCGTGCTGTGTTGCTTAAAAAAAAAGCCCAACTATTGCTACCCACCTCAAAGATGAAAATCCACTCCTTTTTAGAATACAGAGTTGTTATCAATTTTGGGGAAATAATGATGGTGAATGCTGACAATTTGGCTATTATTACTACCATGAAATCCAGGTCGTTTCATCAAAGATTATTTAATTGCATGTTCAAAATCATTGCTGCCTGTTACAATGTTATATTTTAGAGGCACAGATGGTTAAACACTGACTTTCTAACTCCAACATTTTGGTTCAAGTTTGCCCTGAGCTAATGAAGAAAAAGCATTCGTCTGTTGGATGTAAGGAGCCTACGTAAAATGATTTTAACATGTCTGCAGCCAAATTTTACTAGAACATAGACTCATAGATGAAATCTACTCCATTATAGCTGGCTAATTGGCTATTAATGAAATTAGACACAGAATGCCTGGTGGATTGAATGATGATGTAAAGATGCCGGTGTTGGATTGGGGTGGTAAGAACTCAGTAAGAATTTAGCAACACCAATTTTTAATCCAACTGATTTATTTGATAGTAAATCCATGAGCTTTCAACACTCTGTGTCTTCCTCAGGCAAATGCAGTGTGAACACTGCATTTGCCTGAGGAAGACACAGAGTGTTGAAAGCTCGCGGATTTACTATCAAATAAATCGGTTGGATTAAAAATTGGTGTTGCTAAATTCTTACTGGATTGAATGATAACATTATATTGGGATTGCTGGATGCATTCCTCAGCTGTTTTGACTGAAAACATGAAGTTGTAAGAGCAAGAGGCTACATTGTGCAATTGGCTTTGCTCTATTTGACCTAGAATTTTCAATGCTGAAACTCATATTACTTCAAATAAAAAATGCTCTTTCGTTGGAACTGACATCTTTCACCTGATTCACACACACAAAAAAACCTTTCAATAAAGGACAATGTGACCATTGTACTCTTTAGCAAAAGGTTTTAGTTCTCAGCTAACTGACCGTTACAATTAGCTGATAAGATACTAGTCCACAAAACAGGAATTTGGAGATGCCAGCATTGGATTGTAAACACAGTAAGAAGTCTCATAATACAAGGTTAATGTCCCACAAGTTTATTTGGTAGTGAACGGCACTAGTTTTCGGAGCACTTCCCCATCATCAGATGAGTAAGAGTTCTGTTCACATACAGGGTATACAATGACACAAACTCAATTTACAGAATAATGGTTGGAATGCGAGTCTTTACAGGTAATCAAGTCTTAACTGTGCAGACGATGTGAGTGGAGAGAGGGTTAAGCACATGTTAAAGGGCTAGATTACTTTCTTGGAGAAAGTGCAAATAGAATGTTATTTTCATTTATGTGAGGTGTGGGGTGGAGTGGAAGGGTTGGGGGCTGAAGGGGAGCATACAGCTGCACAAGGTAGCTACGGTGCTCTTTGGATACCAAGCTGGGCTGTTTAAAAAGTCCATCTTAGTACAATGGCACTCCATCCCAGCTAAAATATAAACAGTCTCTGCAGCCAGGATAGTTAGTAAGATTTTGCATGCCTAGGCAATTCGTGGGGGTTACAGATAGTGTGACATGTACCCAAGATCTTGGATAAGGCCATCCTCATGTGTGTGGAACTTACCTATCAGTCTCTGCTCAGCAATTCTGTGTTGTTGTATGTCGTGAAGGCCACCTTGGAGAACACTTACCCCAAGATCGGTGACCGAATGTTCAAGGCCGCTCAAGTGTTCTCCAACAGAAAGATACCAATCGTGTGTCATGAAGGCTGCCTTGTGTTCTCTTCCTGTTGGGGAACACTTCAGAAGTCATATGCATTCACCCTCTGATCTTCGGATAAGCGTTCTCCAAGGTGGACTTCATGATGCACGACAACGCAGAGCTGCTGAGCAGAGGCTGATAGCCAAATTCCACACACATGAGAACAGCCTCAACTGGGATCTTGGGTTCATGTCACACTATCTGTAACCCCAATGACTTGCCTGGGTTTGCAAAATCTCACTAACTGTCCTGGTTGGAGATAATACACATCGCTTTAACTTGTGCTTAAACCTCTCTCCACTCACATTATCTATACTTTTAAGACTTGATTACTGTAAAGACTCGCATTCCAACCATTATTTTGTAAATTGAGTTTGTGTCTTTATATGCCTTGTTTGTGAACACTGCTCCCACTCACTGATGAAGGGGCAGCGCTCAGAAATCTAGTAGCTTATGCTATCAAATAAACCTGTTGGACTTTAAGTTGGTGTTGTGAGACTTCTTACCACAAAACAAGTCCAGCCAAGAGTAATATAACCTCATTGCTACATGCCAGAGCTGCTGCAGATAAACATATTTATCAACTGAGAAATAAAAACATTACCAGATGGATACAAGCAAACAGCAATTGCTCAACATATTAAAGCCACAGAAATTCAAAGCAGTTGAATTTCATCATTACCATGTCCAAATAAATTCCAAAGTTAGTCTTATTGAGGCACGCTGCAAAAAAAAAGGCTTCCTGTCATTTATCTTCCCTACCAGTCCTTTACAGAAAGGACAGACAACATAAAATAAGAGCACAATTCTTAAGGGAGTTCAGGAACAGAGCGTCCTTGCTGTGTCTGTGCATAGATCATTGAAGGTTGCAGGACAGGTGGAGACAACACTTAATAAAACAACAGTATCCTGGGCTTTATTAATAGAGGCCTAAAGGAAATGAGCAAGGAGGTTATACTGAACTTATACAAGACGCAGGTTAGACCTCAGCTGGAATATTGTATACAGTAAGGAGAGACGGTGATGTAGTGGTATTGTCATTGGACTACTAATCCAGAGATCCAGGGAAATGATCTTAGGGCCAGCTGCAGCAGATGGTGGAATGTCAATGCAATAAAAAGTTGGAATTAAAATTTTAATGATGACCATGAAACTAATGCCGTTTAGGGAAGGAACTATGCTGCCATTTGGCCTTCAATGACTCCAGACCTATAGCAATGTGGTTGGCTCTTAGCTGCCCTCTGCAATATCTAACAAGCCATTCTGTTCAAGAGCAAAAAGTGATAGCCAACAAATGTTGGTACTTGCCAGCCGCACTCTCGTCCCATGAAACAATAAAGAGTTCCAGAGGAAGGATATGTATGAATTGGAGGGGGTGCAAAAGAAGTTTCAAAGAATGGTTCCAGAAGTAGAAACTTTATTATGAGGATTGTTTTCAGAGGGTGGGAATGTTCTCCTTGGAGAGAAGCAGACTGAGAGGTGATAGATGTGCTCAAAATTATAAGAGAGCTGGAGTAGAAAGGGACAAACTGTTCCTGCAATAAAACAATCAAGAATGAGAGGGCACAGATGTAAAATGATATGCAAAAGAAGCAAATGTGATGTGAGAAAAACTTTTTCACATAGCGAGTAGTTCATGCCTAGGATTCACGACATGGAAGTGGAGGCAAATCAATGGAGGCATTCAAGAGGGCATTGGATGATAATTTGAATGAAAGCAATGTGCAGGAGTTTGGAAGAAAGGCAGGAGAATGGCATTAGGTCAAAATGCTCATTTGGAGAGCCAATGGAGAAATGATGGATTGAATGGCCATAACAATTCTGTGAATCTCTTGAAGTAAGTTAATCTGTGTTTGAGATATACAAGACTTGAGTACCTGTTCATCACTAGCCTGGATTTTCATACTGAATCACAGTATTAAAGTAACAGGAGATTCAGTAAACCTTGTTTTGGGGAAAAAACATTTTTGACTGGAATTACACATAGAATGTGGATTAATTATTGCATGATTTGAAATACTTATGCACTGACTGGTACTTGGCTAAGATGTTAATATTTATACCATAAAAGTTTTGTAACTTGTTGACTTCCATCTGGAATGAACATTTCCGTGCAACTGCGCCAATGGAAAGTTTGGCAATGATCCAATTATGTTTTAATCCTCTCCTTTATTCCCTGCAAACCCCTCTTTAGAAATGAATTCATTTTCATCAGGGCAGAAATTACTAGCGACTCTGGTTAGTGAAGGGAGGCATCAGCCATTAGGATATAGAAATTCCTTCTGTTAGCTAAAGTAAATATGAGAATAATATGGGATATCCAACTGGAATTCACTGGCTGGGCTTCATGTTTAATTCCTGGCCTGTTCTGAATTAGCTAATTCAGTCCAGTTTGGAGTTTGTGGCACGGTGGTTGCCCTCAATGCTTGTGTGCTATGTTAGGGAAATTAGGTGGGGTTTCTGATCATCATCCATTGATCCCTGTTGGGAATTATATACATGCTGTCTGCCGTTTGCTAAATGCTTAGTGAGCATAGGATGGAGCGTGGCTCCAATGCCTCATTGGGTACGGTAAGAAGTCTCACAACACCAGGTTAAAGTCCAATGGGTTTATATGGAATCACAAGCTTTCAAGATATTGCTCCTTCATCAGGTGAATGGAAGTTAGTTCACAAGCATGGCAAATTAATCTCTACTTACCTGAAGAAGGAGCAGTGTTCCGCAAGCTCGTGATTCCAAATAAACCTGCTGAACTTTAACCTGGAATTCTGAGACTTCTTACTGTGCCCACTGGCAAGTGCCAAATCAACATTGACATTTCCACTTCATTCTGTACACATGGAAGATCTAATTTTTAGGTGAATTGCAGTTGAATCTCACAGGTGTCAGTGAGTTGCAAAAACAGGAGAAAATAATGGAAAAAAAGAAGCAAAAGTGCAGCAGTAACAATGAAATTATATTTTGATTAATACTGTATGGTATTATTGTGCTAGCCAACCAATTTCCAATAAACCAGGACTTGCAGCATGGAGCTTGACAACTAAACAGATAGCATTTTATGAAACTTTCATTTGGTAATGTACTTCCATATCTAAAATGACATCAGAAAAATAAAGAAAAACACTAAAACGAGTGGAAAGCAACATTCTGCCCTAAGTAATCAGTGATTAAAAGAACTGTCCAGTGGGAGGAATTTTATCAAAAAATGGCAAAGCATTGTTCCCAACCAAAAAATCAGTACGTTTGTCTCCAGATTTACCGCATTCTATCAAATAAAATCAATGGAGTGTGTTTCACACAATCATACAGGGAGGCAGGGCTGTCTGAAATCAGGGTGCCATCTTTAAAGGGCACGCCAATCATAACAGGGATAACTCTCACCCCCCCAGCCCACCATCATTGTCTAAGGGGCACCTCTCCTCACGGCTGATCAGAGTCAGCACTTCCCTCCCATTCTCCCCATCCCCCTGATCATCGATCCTTCCCGCCTCTCACACATTGGAGTTTACACCTACTTTCCTATCCCTAACTTCCCTCACACACAGTCGGAGTGACACCCACTTCCCCAGCCTCCTCCCTTCCACTCCAGCGATCATTGCCTGTGTTCCTCGGTCCTCTGTCCACTCCAGGCCACCACCACTTATAAATCAATACCCTCCCACCTTCACCCCACAAGGGGCTCTCACTGATGTCCGCCCTGGGCACAGGTTAGCACTACTGGGTTAGCACTGCCAGGTTGGCATGGGAATGGTGACACTTCAGGTCATCCAGATTCAAATTGTTAACTCTATCCTCTCTCCACAGATGCTGTCAGACATGCTGACATTTTCTGTTTTGGTTTTGGCATGGTAATTTTAGTTTAAGCACTGTGGCTGTGGTCGAACACCACCCTGAAGCCAAGGTCTGTGCTCTGCAGTGGGATTGGCCTGGGATGGAGGGAGACCAGGCGGGCCAGGAGATGTGGTGGTCTGCCATAGATGGGGTGGCTGGAGGGATAGAACTGTGGGAATCCGGGCTGGCTAGCAATCAAACTAGTCAGCAAACAGGGAGACAGACAGATCAGGACCAATGCGCATGTGCAGAATTCCAGCACTGTCAGACACTGCCACGAAAATGCCCCATCCCCCTTCAATGAGATTCATGGTTAGGACCTCTGCAGTGCAGAGTGTGGAGATTCGGGTGAGGAACTGAATTAACAAAACAGTTGGCATCCAGAATAGTTTCCCTGTCAATTCAGACTTTTGAAAGATTCTCAGCCATTAACTCTGTTTCTGTATCCATGCTGTCATGTTTGTTGTGACTTTTTCTACTTTTATTTCAGATTTCCAGCATTCACAGTATTTTACTTTTTCCTAAAAAGAGATCAATGGTCATTTATTTCATTCCTATTTGTGGGTGAGAGATCCTATACTTAGCTTTGTTTGCTTCAGTCTACGCAAAGACTTCATTTGTGCAAATACTTCATTTTAAGATACTTCTGCCTATGTAATAACTCTGTAAGCTTAAAAAAATTATAACACATGATTACATTTTGAAACACAGAAGGCATGCTGGGTTAGCTAAAAATTGACCGCATTCCTGAAAAGTACATAACAAGCAAAACAAGTTTTGATATCAACAAATGCAAGATCTATGTTTGTCAGGCAGAGACAGCTTGTGAAAACATTTTCAATAATGAGATAAGGGTTGAAATATGTTTGCTTTCAGTGTGCCTTTGTGCAGTTCTATTTTCAGGATGCTGTTCAAGCTTAGTATAATCAGTATAGGGCTGGCAGGCCCTCTTCAACTTCTCCCTTTCTTTTTGTTTCTCTAATGATTTAATTTTCTTTAACAGAATAATGTTCAATAAAAGAAATACATTTTAAACTTCATACTCGTGTAGTCCTTGTCTATTCAAAAGAGTGAAAAGAGCCTAGAGTGGGGCTATGTTGCACTCAGTATAGCTGCTATGTTACCTACATTTCAACAGTGACTTCATTCTGAAAGTACTTAATGGGCTGTATGGTACTGAAGGTAAAGGAATTATTTGAATTATTATTATTACGTTCACAATCTCAACGTATAAATCTTTGGTCTGAGAGGGACCTCACCAGAGGGAATGGAGATCCGCAATGGCACAATCGTTAGCACTGCTGCCTCACAGTATCAGGAACCGAGGTTCGATTTCTGGTTTGGGTCATTGTCTGTGCGGAATCTACACTTTTTCCCATGACTACATGGGTTTTGTCCAGGTGCTCTGGTTTCCAGCTATGGTCCAAAGAGACGTGCTGGCTAGGTGCATTGGCCAAGCTAAATTCTCCCTTAGTGTATCCGATCAGGAGCCAGAGTGTGGCAACTAGAGTTTTCTCCCATTAACTTCATTGTATGTTAATATAAGACAACCTATGACACTAATAAATAACCTTTAACTTTAAACTTTATTCCACTTGCATCAGAAGAAAAGCCCAACACAATCTTGAACCTTGTAACTAAACTTGTTTGAATACAATGCTCCTCAACATAAAATCATAAGAAATAAGACAGGATTAGACATATGACCAAAATCATAAGAAATAAGACAGGATTAGACATCTGGCCAAAATCATAAGAAATAAGACAGGATTAGACACATGACCAAAATCATAAGAAATAAGACAGGATTAGATATATGACCAAAATCATAAGAAATAAGGCAGGATTAGACATATGGCCCTGCAGATTTCTTCCGTCATTCAACAAGCTAATGGCTGATCTTCCATCTCAACTATACTTTCTCGTGCTATTACCATATCTCTTGATTCATTTTGTGTGAAAAAATATATTGACCTCAACCATGATTAAACTTAGTGAATAAGGATCCACGACCCTCTGGGTTAAAGAGTTTCAAAGCCACATGTAGAAGTGAAGAAATTACTCTTTATCTCAATCCTAAAAGGCTGATGCCTTTTTCTTGGAATTTAACTCAAATCCAGACTCACCAGACAGAGAAAACAGTTTCTTGGCATCTACTAGGTCAAACCATTGGAGAATGTTATATGTTTCAATGATTTCTCCTCCCATTCTTCTCAATTCCAAAGAATGGTAGTCCCATTTTACTCAGCATCAAAGCAGGTGCATAACATTAATCTGTTGCCATGATAAAAGTAATTGCAATCTTGGGAATTCATTTTATTTTGATTTCACAGGATGGGGTGGTCTGTTATGGCTTGTATACAAAATCCTGAAATTGCTATCATTAACACTGTGCCAATAGAGGATATAGAATGTAAAATGCAAGTAAAGTGCAGTGGTAAGACATGGATAGATTTTGAAATAGCACAAGGTAGTTATGGTGGAGGGACAAATGGTTTTAACTCCTTGGACCTATCCACTTATACTCTCAAAACTGAATTCACATCATTCTTTTACAACTCCACCTTGACTCTTGTTATCCTTACAAAAGAAGTTTGAAAATTAGAAAGAAAAGTATGCCTGAATTTTGGCCACATATTGCTTACTTCATACTCAAAAATGGATCAGTTGGTAGACAATTTTCAGAAACATATCCACTGCCTACTAGCTGCGCGAGACTTGTCTGAATCAATGGTCCAGTAAGCCATGAAAATGATAACCAATGCTTTTCCATTTTTGCCTTTTGTAGCTACTCAATACAATTTAATTATTCTAATGGAGAGAGAAGTATTTTTTCCCAGTTTAATTTGATGTTGAGTGGCTGGATTCTTATAGAAATTATTGAGAGGTACTCTAAAATGTCCTATCAAATATGTTGCATCACTAATTATTCTGGGGCCAAAAAGAATTTGAATGCTCCTCTCAGCCACTAATAAATCTGTCAGTTGCTCAGTGTTATCCTGGGATTAACAGCTCCACTTCCCTCCTCCTATTCAAAAGCTCCCTGGATTGGTTACATGGAAAAGCCATTGTATTTCATGCCATCCTGGTATGTGAGCTGCCTATTGATGCTCATCGAGTGCTAGCACTCTGTTTATCAAATTAAAATGAAGTTCAACCGACAAAATGTTTTTGGCTTCCTACTCATTTGATTCAGAGGGCATAGCTCACCAGCGACTCAATCTGCACCATTGTTAAAAATCAATCTCATTATTACTTCCTCAGTCCTTGTTGCCAGAATCATTAAAATATTTTGAGCAATGCACTGTTTGGTTTGGGAATTCCATTGTCTAAGAATGCTCTTCTTATGTCTGGCTTTACAGATTCAACATCCAATAACTTACATTGGACATTCCTCCCATCCGCTCAAACTTTGACACATTGAGTAGGCTGCTCGTCTCTTAACTGTTTTATTGCGAGTTAGTTTGTGTCGATTGTGCACACTGGAATATCTTTTCTCCCTTCTAGATTTTATATAATGTACTTTCAACACTAATTTTCCAAACATATTCTATGAAACCATTGAACATGTCTGCTTAATACTTATGATAGGATAACATTAAAATATTGTGTTTTGTTTGCCACAGTTGTGTTTGACCTTGGAACAATGCTTGAGTAATTTGATCCTTCCTGTTCCTTGTATTCAGTTGGGTTGAGGGACAAGGATATCCAGTTAATGATCAATGAATTCAACTCACAAGCAGAATAAATATTCAATGGATTAATAATTTCATTTTTATGCCATCTATTCCTTAAACAATAATTGCCATGTCAATTTTTAAACGTAAATACCAGGGATTATAACAAAAACAGAGAATGCTGGAAATGCTCAATAAGCAAGGCAGCATCTGTGGTGAAAGAAAGATTTAATGCCTCAGGTTATTGCTGTTCCATTAGAACTGAAAGAAGTTAGAGATGTAACAAGCTTTAAACAAATACAGAGGTAAAGAAAGAGGGAAATTGGATGAAGAATGAACAGGAAGATATATGATAAGGTTGAGCAGCATATTAGTGACCAAAAAGAATAATGCTGCCAAAGGAGATGGTAATGGGATAAGAAACAAAAGGTCTAAAGAGAATGTAAAGGATAGGCCTAATAAACAATCTTAGAAACAAACTCTGAGTCATAGAAAAATAGTCAAGTTAAAATTCAGACAAAATCCTCCTTGGGGACATAAGTTCTATTGTACAATTCCCCCCCCCCCCGCCAATCCCCCCCCCCATCCTGCCCCCTTCTCTCCTCCCCAACACCCCCCCTCCCCCCAGCCACCCCAACCTCCCCAGGACGCTGTTGACCAGTCATGCAAAACAAATGGTTACTGGAACAAGGTGAGTGAATGCACCTGTAAGAATTCACTGTCTAATAACGTTACAGATTCTTTCAAAATTTAAAACAAAATTATAAGACTAGCTCCTTCTTTCTCTTATGAAGAAGGCTTCTCTAGCAGCTTGCTGGCTTATAAACATAGGAAAAGCCTAGGATCTCTGCCAAGAACATGTATCCAGCACAAAACCAAAACATTTCTGATCCTGATTACATTGGATCTCATAGCCCACACATACCACCAAGATTGAAGCAGCTTCATGAGAGGGGGAAAATCATTTCAGACAGGAAAGAGTTTTCCCAAGTAATCCACGTTGGCATCGACTCAACGCTTAAGACTTTGGCTCACACCCAATAAACTATTCCTGAGGTGACTGCCACCGCATCAACCAAGGTCAGATTCATCTGTCCATTTATCCGATGTGGGACTAGTAAAACATTTACCGTTACCAGCCACAGAGTCAACATCGCCATCCTCCACACACATCCCCCCCCCCCACCCCCCCCCCACCCACCCCCCCCTCCGACCCCCCCACCCTCATGGCCCAACTTTCCTAGGCAATCTGTGACAGCCGGGCCAAATTCTTCCATATCTGCAAATGTCATATCCTATTGACCACGCCACCAACCGTGCATGCTATTCAATTCACCATACCTCCATCACTCAGCTACTAGCAATTTCCAGCAATCAGGACATATACCTAATATTCATATACTCCCACACACACTATTATTACAAGTCTCATACTCAAATCCCTCAATTGTTACAGGCACCCAGCGATTTAACTAGAAATGACACACATCCAGATACATTGTGATATATTCACCGACTCACTTACTCTCCTGCAGACAAGGTGGATATAACAAGAGGAAGAAACAAAAAACAGCTAAGGACAGGCACAGCTGGATTTCTCAGCCTCTTGGAGGGGGCAGTGCTCTGAATAATTGGTGCAGCAGTCACTGCGAATGTTACATTGCTGAATCCATCCAGCATGGCGATGTGTTCCAGTCCTATGCACCTTCTCAAATCTCACTTCACCCTCCTCCAGCAATCTGGCATGAAGCACCAGCTTTGAATTGTGTGGCTGTGCACCTGTGTCTTTCCACTCTGCCCCAATTCCTGACTCCAGATAACAAAGACACCTATGTCAGACTTATTTATTGACCATAGCTCAGCCTTCAATGTTATTCTACGAAACTCATCTCCAAATTCCATGGCCTAGGCCTTGGAATTCTTCTGCAACTGGATCCTGAACTTCCTAATTCATAGACCACAATCAGTAAAGTTCGGCAACAACAGCTCCTCCACGATCATCCTCAACACCGGTGTCCTACAAGGCTGTGTTCACAGATCCCTACTATATTCCTAATAACCTATGACTGTGCAACCAACTTCCCCTGCAATTTGATTTTCAAGTTTGCTGGCAAGATCACTGTAAAGGTCAGATCTCAAACAATGATGAGACAGATAGAGAATCTCGTGAACTGGTGCAGCAACAATAATCTTTTCCTTAATGTCAACAAAATGAAGGAGATTGTCATCAATTTCAGGAAGCATAAAGAAGAACATGCCACTATCTACATCAATGGGAACAAAATAGAAAGAATTGAGAGCTTCATATTTTTAAGTGTCCAGATATCAACAATATGTTCTGGTCTCCCCCATGCTGACATTGTCATTAAGAAAGCCCACCAACGCCTCTACTTTTTCAGATGACTAAGGAAATTTGGCATTTCAGCTACGACTCTCACCAACTTTTACAGATGCAACATAGAAAGCGTTCTTTCTGGTTGTATCTCAGCTTGGTATGACTCCTGCTCTGCCCAGGATGGCAAGAGACTACAAAAGGTTGTGAATTTTGTCCCAATCCATCACACAAAACAGCTTCCCATCCATTGACTCTTTCTACGCTTCCCACTGATTTGGCACAGAAGCCAGCATAATTAAGGACTCTATGCCCTCCAGACATTCTGTCTTCTACCTTCTTCCATCGGGAACAAGGTGCAAAAGTCTGAGGTCACGTACTAACCAACTTGCAGACCAGCAATGTTGCAACACATCATTGCTAATTTATCAGCTTCCATCACTGCACAAACTGAAGCTTCCAAATCTTACAATGCTGTAGTGGAAACCCAGAGAATATTCATGTGATATCTGCCTGTTGCCATGCAAGCCCAGTTTGCTGCCATTCAGGCTCAGTTTACTGCCATTGCTGTGAGCACCAGAGCTCAAAGGGGCTTATAGGCTCACTAGCAGTTCAGCAATCTGTGTTCCAGCAGATAATCAGAATTGGTGAGGCAGTGCCCTGGAGGAGTGGTAGTGGCTCTGCACAAGTCAGCTGCCCTCCTCCAAAATGACACCATTTTCCTTTCCCACTACAGTCACCTTGTCAGTGCCATTGCTGTTGCCCCAGTCCAAAACTGGGCTCACAAGATCTGAGTCTGTTCAGCATTTATTATTTGGAGAGTTACTGGATATAATTGTTATGAAATGGTTCTTTTGTGCATTTTTACTTTTACTTTTAGATTTTGGCCATGATGTTTACTGTGATGGTCAATGCAGAGGGATGAAAAGCTGGAGATTTGTGGAGCAAAGGTGACATTGTGATGCAATTTTAGGGAAACTAACTCCAATGAAATGTCCACAGACAGCTTGCCCATTCTGGTGACATCTCAAATTCATCCACCATTTCTTCTTTTCTTCCTCAGTGCTCACTGGAGGTCAAAGCTGCTCCATCACAATTGCCAGGATGTGAGGAACGTAGGAACCATGAATTTAGAGACCCACATCAGCAAGTGCTGAAGGTCTACTCCAAAGTGGATCTGTCAGTGGAGCCATTGCTTGAGGACACCAGTGGTTTGCTCCGAGTTTCAAATTAAAGGATTGTTCTCACCATACAAGCACTGTCTTTGTATGATCTGGTGTGAACCATTTGTGGGATGGGTGGCCCATGCCACCATGAAACCACCTTTTGGTTTTCTTGTGTGGCCCAAAGATGGCAGAAACAACTGGCTAAAAACATTGTGACTGGATTGCAGGTAATCACTAACAAGATGGTCTGTGTGGGGGTCACATACTGTGTGGGGATTGATAGAATGGATCTTCGTTGGTTTCAATCCATGTCCCCATTGGATAAGTAAGAAGTCTCACAACACCAGGTTAGTTGGACTCTAACCTGATGTTGTCAGAGTTCTTACTGTGTTTACCCCAGTCCAACGTCAGCATCTCTACCCCATAAGCACAGAGAGCCATTGGAAAAGTCCACTTGCAATCTCCTCCTGCTTCCCTCTGTTTCGAAAGAAGAAAGTGAAATCCCTTTTGCTTGGGCACTGGACTTCTCTGACCTACCTCGTACAAGCAATGCGTGTGAATTGATTTGATTTGATTTGATTTATTATTGTCACGTGTATTAACATACAGTGAAAAGTATTGTTTCTTGCGTGCTATTCAGACAAAACATACCATTCATAATGAAGGAAACGAAAGCGTGCGAAATGTAATGTTTCAGTCATAGCTAGGGTGTAGAGAATGATCAACTTAATGCGAGGTAAGTCCATTCAAAAATCTGACAGCAGGAGGAAAGAAGCTGTTTTTGAGTCGGTTAATACATGACCTGAGACTTTTATGTTTTTCCCATAGGAAGAAGGTGGAAGAGAGAATGTCAGAAATGCCACCAACACAAGCCTGGAATAATTCACAGACAAAGAGTCTGTAATCAATGGTGACTGATGGCCACTAGCATCTGACTCACCTGATGAAGGAACAGTGCTCTGAAAGCTCCTGATTCCAAATAAAGCTGTTGGACCTTAACCTGGTGTTGTGAGACTTCTCACTAGCATCTTGACCAACTATATGGCCATTGCCCAATTGGTGGACCTAACACAATTCACTGATCATCTCCTTGGTGAAGCATTGCCACTTCAGACATTGCTTCTGGTAAAAGCAGTGCTCTCTGAATATCCTAGATCAGTATTGCCTTTGTTGAGATCACTCCGCCCTCTACGCAAAGCTGTTCAAATCTGCTGTCTTCTTTCTAACTCCCTGTTATACTGCAGCCAAGGGAGACCCCTCCTCCCTCTCCACTTCCCACCCCCACAATGATTGAGAGCAAGTCTTATGCTCAGAGGCCTTTCAAATCCACACCCCTCATTCCGCAGATCCAACATCACTCATTTCTCACTCAAAGAAGTTGCGTGGGTTTTTCCAACAACACAGTACTTTCCACTAACTTTTGCAGCAGCATAAAAAAAAGTCAAAAACATCTCACATGAGAGGTGCACAATTATTCCTTTAAATAGCATTGATTGGTGTGGGTGGGAGATCCCTTGTGCAATTGAATGCATGCCAAAAGTCATCAGAGGTGCTCCCACTATCATGCCATCTTGTTTCCAGCTCCTGCTGCAACAAACGTGGGACACCTTCAATGACATGGCTTTTTCCTCAATATTTCACTGGAATGTGAGCTTAATCTTATTTACTTAAGTGCTTGAGTGGGATTTAAATGCACAAACCAGCTCAAACAATAGTACCACCACAGCTATGCTGAACAAGAGCTGACGTATTGGGATAGACTATGAATTAAGGGACAGATTGCCCTAAACGTGCTGTTGGAATGCTTGTGTAGATGCTGGAGGTATCTGAAACAATTGTATCATTACAATCCTTATTCTGCTTTTTCCTAAATTATTTTCTAGTCTAAAACCTCAAAAAATTATATTCCCCCTTCAAGTCTTCAGCCTGAATTTTTGCAAACACAGAAGGACTCTGAGCCTTAAGCAAAATGGCACCAGAACCCTGAATTGGTGAGTCACGACCTAAACCTTGCACCAAGTGGGGCAGGAGAGAAGTGGGGAATAGATGCATGTGAGTCATATTTTATATAACAATGGTTCAAAGAGACAGCGGCACATTTAAAAATACTTTTGCCTTGACTCAGAAGCTATTCTCTCCATTTAAGTTTCTATAACATGACTCTTTATGAGAGAAAGGTATAAACTCACTGGGTACTTTGGAGAGGTAAGATATCCTTCTGGAGAAGTTCAGGCACCTCTTTGGGATTAACAGTATATATGAATGTGTGTAGAAGTTAATAAAGAACTGTCAAGTCCTCAAATTATTTAAATTGCTTGATCTTTAAATTTTGAAGCCAAAACTACCTACTGTCACCCTTAATTGAAACAAGTTGGTGCTTGCAATTTCAAAAGATTTTGTTGGTATAAGCTTGAGGGTCATCATTATAGAATTAGTACTGCTTAATTGCTTCCGTAACCTATCATTGCCATAATAGGGTGGAGTGGTCCATAAGTTCACGATTTGATTATGAGCTCCATGTGATAAGAAAGGAATTAGCTATCTTTAATGTGAGACTATGCCTAAACATGATATTTTAAATAGAAATTTAGGCCATGGAAGATATGTTATCTTTTGATAAGTTGTTAAGCATTTGAAGAAAATATTTGTTTTCATGAAGGATTAAGTACTTGAAGAGATTTGAATGTATCGAATGGGTTTTGTGCTTTATTACATATAGTGAAATCTGTCATGCCATAAGGTCTTCTGGTGCAGTGGATAGTATCTCTACAAATGCAGCCGACCTGATCAATATTCAGACTTGAGCTGGTAAGTGGCTATTAACATTTATGCCACATAAGTGTCAGACAATGACCATTTCCAAAAAAGAGAATCTAGTCATCTTTCTTGACATTCAATGGCATTACCACTGCTGAATCACTCACTATCAATACCCTGGAAGTTACCAATGACCTGAAACTGAACTGCATCAACCAAATAAAAATTGTGGCTCCAAGAGCAGGTCAAAGGCTAGGAATTCTATGGCAAGCGACTCAACTCTTGACTCTCCTGTCCACCATCAAGCTACAAGTCAGGAATGTGATGGAACACTCTGCACTTGCCTGGATAAATGCACCTCCAACAATACTCAAAAGCTGACAACCCATCCATCATTTTCAACATTGATTCTCTTCACCACTAACGCATAGTGGCAACAGGGTATACATGTACAAGATGCATTTCAGGAATTTACCAAGGCTCCTTCAACAGCTTGAAAAACAAGGGCAGCAGATGAATGAGGACATCACCACCTGCAAATTTCTTTCCAGGACTCTCAACATCCTGACTTGAAACTATATCGCCGTTCCTTCACTGTCAGTGGATCAAAATCCCCAAACTCTCTCCATGCTGCTGCAGTAGTTCAGAAAGGTGGGTCACCGACATATTCCCAAGGAAAATTAGGGATGAACAATAAATGCTAGTCTAGCCCCATACTTGTGAACGAATAAAGAAAATGACCTAAAGCACTGAGGGGGCCTTTTAAACAACCCATTCAGCATTCAGCAGCCCATGTGGCTGCCCCCCAAACTGATGAGCTCAAATCTTGTTACCCTTGTCACACTATCAACAGCACCCCCCTCCACCCTGTCCCAGCCCACAACTCAAAGCAAATATTCAACCATCTGAGGATGTTTCTTATGAGTTGGAGATTTCTCAATGCTGCACACCTGAATTGGGAGAGAAAATTCTGGCCATTCTATCACAAGATGCTGATTCTTGCTGAGGTACACTTCAAATAGATCTTTAAAATAACAGTGAAATCGATTCCAGCTTTTCTTCCTCAGACACTTCACTACATGTTGAGGCCAAATGACAAAGAGCACTCTTGACGTATGCTTCAAGCACAAGGACATAATTTTGGCACTAGGGAATTTAATTGCTTGTCTTAGGAAAGCCTGATGCAAACTAACAGTCTAAAAAATAGCAATCGATATCACCTCTCAGATTCAGTATGTTCAAGTTTTGGAGTTATGTAGCCATATTTGCATTTCTTTGTAATCAAAATTATTTCATATCACACAAGAATTGGCATTTTAAGTATTATGGACAGGAGAGAGACAGACATTCTGCACTGATTTGCTCTTATCACTTGTCTATAAGCTGAAAATGTTTGGAATTACTTTTAAAAGAATAATTGGTGGCATATTTACCAATCCCTTGCTTTTTAGTAATTCAGTGATGGTAATAATCCACAGTAAACTCGAGTTAGAATTAATTTACAGGATTTCATGCATTCAAAACCTGGATGAAGAGAGTGTTCACTATTTCCATTCTGCACATTGACAAAGTAAAAGAAAAGAGATCAAAAAAAGGAGTTTGATAGTATAATGATCACAGAATGTGAATATTAGTTCATGGGAATTCTGGAGCTTAAAGTCAGAGTTCAGAGGGTGTTTCCTTTGTGATGGGTTTCAGCTCCAAATGAGATTCTGGTATATTAAACAATGTGAAAATTCTTGAAATGAAGGATGCTATTGCACAATGGGCTTTCCCTGTGTTTAGACCACTTGGCAGATATTAAGCAAATATTTTGGAATGCAGCAGACTTTATGGAGTTGAGGCTGCTTGCTCAGCCTAGCTGCTGGAATTCTGTCCAGTCGATATTGAAACAATAGTCTGCCTGTGAGATTTCAGAAATGTGGGCTGGAAATTTCCTGTTCTACCTGCCACAGAAATTGTAGAGGGGCAGAAGATTTGGTGGACCATTTAAAGGGCTGTTGAGCTTGGGTGAGAATTTTCTGTCTTGGGATACAGGCGGGTGAGTGGAAAATCCCACCTCTAATGTTAAAACTGTCCAAAGGTGCAAGGCTTGGGATCATGTGACATGCAAACTAGTAGTTAATTGCAGTTTAGCAATCATTTCCTGCACTCCTGGCCAAGATTCTGTTGCTTCTCCTTAAGAGTGAAATGCCTTTATTATTAGCATCTCTTCCAGTAACAAGTTTCAATCTTTCTCTTTTGCAATAGTTCAGGATGGGGGAGTCAGTTCTGTTGGCACTTCCTCTACTTTCATTAATTATGATTGGGTTTGCTGAATGGACTGTGAAATTCCAGAAGATGGAAATGAATTATTTTGTTCTTGAAACTGCTGGGGATAGCTGTTGGACATAGCCCAATCCTGTGATCAGGTGACTTGTAGCAGCCATTTTAGAAAAAGGTCAATTTTAACATAAATAACAATAAGTATAATGTTTTGAATATAGAGTATTTGGTTTCTTTTAGTGTTGTAGGGATCCAACATAAGTTTATGATCAAAATTAAGGTTCTTGCATAAAATTAACCAATGTGGCTCTTTATAGTTACAGACCAACTTCCTGTGAACTTCAACCATTGTCTACTCGTTCAGATAAGCAGCCTTTACATTTTCTGTTTTCATGTTCACTGCTATTAATAGGTATTCTGGTCTTGCAGCTTAAGTGCATTTGGACTATCTCTACACTCCTATTAAACTCAGCATTAAATCTAGTATCAGTATAGGATTTGCATCAGAATATTTTATCTTTGGCAAGTTTTACTAGGAGAATTGAAATTCTCATTGAGCTTTTCCTAGATACAAACATCCACAATAAGTGGGAGATTCAATCATGTGAGAATCCATCCTGCATGGAAACTGGGAAAGCCGCCAAACAGTTCAATAGGGCATTGTCAATGAAGCCCTGCAAAAATTCCCAAAAGTTCATACACGGCAAGAGAGAACTGTGAGGAGATTGAAATTGTCAAACTAAACCACAGATTAAATTACTCTTACATTATCCTTGAATTGTGCATTCTTTGTCAGATAATTTTATTCAGCCTGAGCTTGTTGCACCAATAATGAAGAGTTATTAACCATTTGTAGCATTGCTAATACCAAAATAGTCTAGGATATCATGGAGTGGGTTATATGATAAATTGCTTAATTTTGTTGCTACAATTGTAATGCTTCAGCATTAAGCTCAAAGACAGTAAAGATCTCTTTGGTCATGCAGTCCTCATTATGTTCAATAACAATTACCATTTTACTGGATTTATGCAATTTTATATGTCAGCCATTAAGATCAAAAATAGTAATGGAGCTGGCTTAGAAATGACATGATTTATGGCCAATGCATGATTCCCAATCTGAGGTCAACAAAAGGACCATTAAAACTCTGGAGTTTCAACCTCATAGTCTAGAAATCATAGAATCCCTACAGTATAAAAGGAGGGTATTCAGCCCTTCGAGCTTGCATTGACAACAATCTCACCAGCTTCAATTCTCATAATCCCATGTATTTAACTTGCTAATCCCCTGACACTGAGAGGCAATTGAGCATGACCAACCCATCTAACCCACATATATTTGGGCTGTGGGAGAAAACTGGAGCACCTGAAGGAAATCCAAGTAGACATGAGGATAACATGTAGACTCCACACAGTCAGACAAAGCTAGTACTGAACCTGGGTCCCTGGCACTGTGGGCAGCAGTGCTAATCACTGTGCCACCATACCACCCTATGTTCTGGATATCTTGGTGATATAAAATCATAGAATCATAGACTCGTAGAGATTTATGGCATAGAAACAGACCCTTCAGTTCAATTTGTCCATGCTGCCCATTTTTTTAAACCCCTAAACTAATCCCAATTTCTCACATTTAGCCCATATCCCTCTATACCCATTGTACCTATGTAGTTATCTAAATGCTTTTTAAAAGATAAAATTGTACCTGCCTCTACTACTACCTCTGGCAGGCAGCTTGTTCCAGATCCTCACCATCCTCTGTGTGACAAAATTGCCTTTCTGGATACTTTTGTATCACTCCCCTCTCACCTTAAACCTATGTCTTCTAGGTTTAGACTCCCCTACCTTTGGGAAAAGATATTGACTACCTAGCTGATCTTTGCCCCTCAGCTTCCTACGCTGTAGAGAAAAAAGTCCGTCTATCCAGCCTCTCCTTATAACTCAATCCATCAAGTCCCGTAGCATCCATGTAACTGTTTTCTGCACTTTCTCTAGTTTAATAATATCATTTCTATAATAGGGTGACCAGAATTGCACAAATATTCCAAGTGTGGCCTTACCAATGTCTTGTACAACTTCAACAAGACATTCCAACTCCTGGATTCAATGTTCTGACCAATGAAACCAAGTATGCAAATGCCTTTTTCACCATTCTGTCCACCTGTGACTCCACTTTCAAGTATCTATGAACACGTACCCCTAGATCTCTTTGTTCTGTAACTCTCCCCAACACTCTATCATTAACTGAGTAAGTCCTACTCCGGTTCAATCTACCAAAATGCATCACCTCGCATTTGTCTAAATTAAACTCCATCTTCTATTTGTCAGCCCAATGGCCCAATTGATCAATATCCTGTTACAATTGGAGATAACTTTCTTCCCTGCTTACTTTGCCAAGAATCTTTGTTTCATCTGCAAATTTACTAACCATACCCCCTATATTCTCGTCCAAATCATTAATATAAATGACAAATAACAATGGACCCAGCACTGATCCCCAAGGCACACTACTGGTCACAGGCCTCCAGTTTGAAAAGAGTTCTCTATGACCATCCTCTGACTTCTGTGAAGAAGCCAATATCTGCAATCATAGCACAAAGGGTAGAATTTAAATTAAAATCCACAAGGAATAAATCAAAACTAGGGACTGTGGCTCTGGAAATGGAATATTTTTAAATATATGATGAAACACAAAAAGGGAATAGAAAACCTCACTGGACCTGCAACTTAATTGTTTATTTCCATGGATACTGTCTGAGCTGCTGATATTTTCTAAGCACCTTTTGCTTTTATTTCAGATTTTCAGCATCTGCATATTTTGCTTTGGTTTTGTTCTTACTTGCGCATTGATTCCCACAAAAGTGATCTCATTAGTCACTGTTCCTCCATCAGCAAAGCATTTTCTCCACCTTTCACAGAAACAATGATCACATTCCTGACCTCACAGATATTATACCGCTGGCTCTGTTCTGTAACTAGCCAATGTTTTAGTTTCACTCTTGGATCAGCTTATACCATGCATTATGGCTGAGTGCTCCTGATCAATAGAAATCAGTAAAGGAATTATCCAAATCCATATCCATCCTGTGATTTTGTAAAACAGAGAATAAGAAACGTCTGTGGCCTGGATTGGGGTACAGCAGGGGGGATGGCAGTTACAGGGGCTCTGATGACATTGTTATCAATGCAAAAAATGTTACTAAGATGTTTACTCATTAACATTATTTTTTAAAATGCAAACAGATTAGAATTGATATAGAGAATCTGGTGTTGGACTGGGGTAGGCACCTTAAAAAGTCTCATAACACCAGGTTAAAGTTCAATAGGTTTATTTAGTAACACAAGCTTTCAGATCACAGCCCCTTCGTCAAGTGAATCACCTGATGAAGCGGCAGTGCATTGAAAGCTTTTGCTACCAAATAAACCTATTGGACTTTAACCTGGTGTTGTGAGACTTACTGTGCCAGATTAGCATTGATTATCCATTTCAAAACTTCCTTGTTCCTGATTTAATTTGTTTACAGATTGGGTGTTAGGTAAATACAGAAGAAGTGGAGAGATGGGGGTTGGGGGGGAGGTGGTGTGAGTTAACTCAGTTGGCTGGATGGCTGGTTTGTGATGCAGATGCCAACAGCCTGTGTTCAATTCCCATACCAGTTACCTATGAAGGCTCTGCCTTCTCAATCTTTCTCCTTGCTTGAGAAGTGATGACCCTTATGTTAAATCACCACCAGTCAGCTCTCTCTCAGAAGGGGAAAGTAGCTCACGGTCCTCTCAAACTACAGTGATAAATGCAAAATAATATGAAGTGTGGACTGGGATCCTGGTATCCGTTAAGTTAGCAAAAATCAGCCAGGACAGCCCTTCAATTCATCCTTCTCAACTAATGAGAGAAAAGTTAACCAAGGGTTTTACTCATAATTGTTAAAGAGTAAATCCTACTGGCAAATGCAGTCATGAGGATGTCATATCACAGAATTAACTCTCCACAATTACCTACATTAATGATGGCTACCTACCCAAGGTAGCAAAGTACAGCTAATGTATGTTGTACTGTAGTGAGCATTCCAGAGAAAAGATGGAAATGAAGCCTGAAAATTACATGTTAATTTATATGTACTTGAATAAGAGTTTGCCTGTGATTGACTTTATTTTTTTGTCTATTGGGTGGTAGACTGGTGTAGGAAACATCTGTTCCTGTCCTGCTCAAGAGAACTACAACACAAAACTTCAAAACACCACAAACTGAAGGGAATAAACTTAGGATTGTGATTGTATTATGCAAAATAGCCTCAGTATTAGAACACAACAGTAAATAATGAAACTGGTGCAAACACTAATTCAAGTTCTTTTATGAAATGTAATAATTAAACTTACTTTTTCTGCAAAAATCAAGTAAATGCATGACTGGCAGTGAAACTTCTAATGCAAAAATAAAATGGAATGTTTGCAATCACAACGCTTTAGGTTTGTATCAATAGGATAGTTTTGGAAGCATTTAAATACTTTAATAATGAAAGTTTACAATTTTCTTCTCAAGTATAGTGATTAGTAATGTGCATCTTTAATGGCATTCTCAGCACCTTCTCCCCCATAAAGATTTGTTCAACTATTTATACGTAACATAGGAAGCCAAGAATAGTAATTTGGTAGTACGGTATTTGAGTATTGCTGAAAATATCTCTTTTGTCGGCAATATCCAAGGATAATGCAATATAGTAATGCCAATTGTTGTTATTACGACTGCACTGCTTTAAGCTCCAAATGCGGAAAGCAGGTATAATGTCAAACTAATTGTAGCGTGTCAATATTCAATAGGTTAGGCAGCATTTGTGGACAAAAATAGAGTAAACCAGGGGAATTTTCCCACCCCACCTGTCAGGGAAAGTGTAGTGAGTGGGGGATTGTGTGGAACATGCAAAAATCCATTGACCTCAGGTGGGGTTTTTTCATTTTCAGGTAAGTGTGGTTGGAAAATCCCACCCAACATCTCAGGACAAGAATGAGATTAATTCTGTGCCGTAATCATCCTATAATTCTCTGTGACTCCCAGTCAAAATATCATTGAAAAGTCATACTCTGATGTAATCTTTTACCTTGTCACTCTCACATACAGTTTCAGCATCATACGCTTGTTGAGAGTTTTGTAGGGGGAAGAGGTAAATAGCAGCAAAGCTGGGTAATCTTGGACAATACTTGAACACACACCATGCTTCATTTCATTGCAACAGGGACATGTTTTACAGGTTGATCAGGGTTACAGTCAGATCACAAGTGGGAAATCATATTGCCTCAGTGCCACGTGTGCCTGCTGAGTAGAAAGACAAGGCAGCTGGGTGAAGGATCAGAAATGTCTCTAATGAAGCTTATAGTTTGCCCTGTTGGACTTTGAGCTCTGGAATGCCCATTCAATACAGTAAGCAATCATATCCTATTAATACCAACTGGTACTGGTCTGTCACTGGTGATGGTGACATTGGAAAAAAGCTTGAAGTGATGAACTCAGTCTCATGTGAGAGAGAAAATGGCTCACATTTATGTGGTCAGCAATGAAGCTACAGCACTCACTGCTGATTCAAAGAAAGTTGCCCACCAAGGTCAAGCAATCTCTGGGGCATGGATTTTCCCCTTCACCAAGTTTATTTGGAATCTAGTGCCAAATTAAAGTGATCCATTGGCATCCACCAATAATGTTACCAAACAAGGTAAATGATCAATCGCAGTGAAGTATTTTCACAGATATCTCAGATGGAAGTTAAACAGTATTTATTTAAAACTTTTACAGA
The DNA here is from genome assembly GCA_024679065.1 of Sphyrna mokarran. NCBI lineage: Eukaryota > Metazoa > Chordata > Chondrichthyes > Carcharhiniformes > Carcharhinidae > Sphyrna > Sphyrna mokarran. The sequence goes on along the minus strand of JAGIQG010000004.1, from coordinate 75,944,390 downwards.
GGAAAATAAATGGTTGAACATGCACATGATTTCAGGTAGAAGCTAAAATATAAGCACACAATCTTTTTTTTGTTATCACAAATATAAAATTAGTTCTTCAGGGCCATTGAGGTTGTTCAGCATTAATTACAAACTTATTTTGTCATTAAAAGTCCAGGTAGACCTCATTCAACAATACAATTTTTTGAAAGGTTTTCAAGCAAAACTAATCATGCAAAGTGTTCCATTCAATGGTTTCTCCATGATTACAGTCTGGGGTTGGGGAGGTGGACAGGAACCTTCAACAGCACAGACTATCAATGCAGAATTAGTGATACTAGGGTCATGATAGCATTCTGTGATTTGCATACCTCAAATTTGATTGAGTGACAGTACAGCAGGCTGTAAAGAAGACAAACAGTATGTTGGCTTTCATAGTGAAAGGATTTGATTATAGGGATAGATATGTTTTGCTGCAATTGTATAGTGCATTGGTGAGGCCATATCTGGAGAACTGTGTGCAGTTTTAGTGTTCTTTCTAAGGAAAGGTGTCTTTGCTATAGAGGGAGGAGTACAGCAAAGGTTTACCAGGCTGATTCTGAGATGGCAGGTCTGTCATATAAGGTGACACTAAGTTACTTGGGATTTTATTTACTGGAATTTATAAGAATGAGAGGGGATCTTACAGAAACTTACAAAATTCTAACAGGGTTAGACAGGGTAGAATCAGAAAGAATGTTCCCAATGGTGGGGGGTCCAGAATTAGAGATTACAGTCTGGGGATAAGAGGTAAAACTTTTAGAGATGAGGAGAAATTTTTCACTTAGAGGATGGTGAATGTATGCAATTCACTAACATAGGAAGTAATAATTAAGGCCAAAATGCTGTCTTGGTCGCAAGAAGAAACTGAATATTGTTCTTAGGGCTAAGGGAATCAAGAGATATGAGAGGAAGGGGGAATCAGGACATTGAATTTAATGATCAGCCATGATCAAAATGAATGGCAGAGCAGGATTGAAGGGATGAATAGCTTATTCCTTCTTCTAGTTTCTATGAGAAAAAATAATGCAGTTATCACAAAAGTCAAAGTTTGAAAATTATATTTGCAACGCAGAACATTTGTGTAATCATTTCATTGGAAACGTCTGGAAGCTTACAAAATCATCATGTTTTCAGTTGTGATTAGGATAACTCAGTAGTTTACTCATTTATTTCTGCTATATACAACTGTTTCAAAACATGAAAAAAGGAAAAATTGGCTTCATAATATAGAAAATAGGAAAAACAATCTGCAAGGAGGATTATTATGGTTGAGGAAGGTACTAAGACCAGCACAACAGGATGGGCATGTGAAAGGTGTGTTAATTAAGTGCTAAAACAGAGGAAGAATTGAGAGAAGATTGTGATAAAAGCCTATTTGGATGCTAAGATTTTAAAGTAGCTAATATTGGAGAAGCTACGCTGACAAAACACCTGGAAACCTTGGAGTAAAACAAGGAGATAGAAGGATAGCAAGAAGAAAAATATATACAGAAAACCTCCATCCTTGTTTGCGACTGCGATTCTCTAATGCCACTGAAAGTGAATGGAGGTTTTGATTGGAATGCCAAATTTTCTGTTCTTACTTGCAGCACAACAGCCACAAATGAGATCAGAGAAGCCCATTCATAATGTTTTATATTTTTAAAAAAATTGGTTGGGAAAAGTGCTAAACAAAATACAGAAGTTCGTAAAAGGAATTAAAAAGAGAGCTTCAGGAAGTTGCTTTGTAATACCAATCAATACAAAGTTGATACTATACTGTGACAGGTATAGCAAATTTTACATCATAATGTCTGGCTGACAGGATTGCAGGTAGGAGTTGGTGCCATTTCCCAAATGGCTTCCGTCCTCCCACTGGCCTCAACCTCTAAAATCTTATGGTGCAATGGGCAAGGCCTAGGCTAGCCTGTCTTGTTGAGGTCTTCAGATTGACAATTAATGACCACTGAAATGTCATTTTCAACAGCTTTGAGGCTGGTGGGATGTTCAGGGACATTGGGGAAGTCCAAAAGTTCAGTCACCCTTTTCAGGTCTTGAGGCAGGAATAGGGTTGGGGGGGTGCTGCTCCTTCAATGGCTCTCCTTTCTTGGTTCAGTTCTACCTCACAAGACCTGCCTTTTGCAAACATTCCTACCCCCCACAGCCTTCCTCTCCACCCACCATGGCTCTCACTTCCCTGTTTTGAGACCCCCTACACTTACCTGATCCAGGATTCTGGGACTGTTTGTAGTCTGATCCTGGCTACTATGCTTTTGGTGATTATTGAGACTAATGAACTGCCAGCCAATCATATTAGCTGGAAGCACTGAAGGGCAGAAATCCCGTCTTCAGCCAATTTGTGTTCCTTGGACGGCTAAATAGTGCGGGACAGCCAGTATCAGTTGGGCTGTGTTCTTGAGGTGGTGAGACAAGAAATCCTGCCATGCAATAATTCCTGACCACAAAGCTTTGTATTATAAATGTTTTGTACGTTGTTTCTTTATCGTTATTTATCGTAAGAATAAATATTATTCAAGATCCTAGATTTTCCCCACTAACCCCCCCCCCCCCCCCCCCCCGCAGCCCCTCCCCCATTTCCAGAAGATTATGTTTCCTAAAATGGGTCTTTTTCTTAGTGGCAGAGTGTGACTAGGCTGGTACTGAAGAGTTTAGTACTTGGCCTCATCTGTTCATGATTATGTATGCGTCCTGGATGAGGGAACCAAGTTTGTTGATGACACAAAACTGGGTAGAATAATGAGCTGTGAGGAGGTTACAAAGAGGCTTCAAGGTGAATTAGAAAAGATGACTTAGGAAAGTTGACTGAGTGTCAAACATATGGTAGATGCAGTACAAGATGGTTAAATGTGAAGTTATACATTTTGATAAGGCTATTAATAAAATGGTGATATATTGGGATGTGTGGACGTGCTTTGGGATCTGTGTGTTCTTGTACACCAGTCAATGAAAGTGGAGAGACAGGTGCAGCAAGCATTTAGGAAGGCAACAGGTATGCTGGCTTTTGTTGCAAGAGCTTTTGAGTTCAGAAGTAGGGATGTCTTACACAGTTATACAGGGTTTTGCTGAGACCATATCTGGAGTTTTATATAATTTTGGTTGCCCTACCTAAGAAAGGATATACTTCTCACTGAGGACATGCAGCAGATGTTCACTAGGCTGTTACTGGCGGGACTCTCCTATGAGAAGAGATTAGTTCAGCTGGACTTGTAATAACCAGAATATAGAAGTGTGAGAGGAGATACATAAAATTCTAACAGTGTTGGACAGATTAGATGCAAGGAGGTTGTTTTCTCTTGTTAGGGAACCTAAAAGCAGGGAACAGAGTGTCAGGATTTAGGACTGAGACAAGGAAAGATTTCTTCACTCAAAGGAAAGTGAAGGAATTTTCTACCACAGAGGCCAAGTTACTAAATGTGGATGGATGGGCGGATGGGTGGATTGGTGAATGGGTGCATGGACAGATGGACGGACAAGTGGATGGATGGGACAGGTGGGTGGGTGGATGGATGGGTGAATGGATGGATGGGGAGATGGAGAGACGGTTGGGCTGATGGACAGACGGACAGATGGATTTTTTAATTTTAATGGCATCAAGGGATAAGGGGAGAAAGCAGGAAAATAGTCTTGAAAGGGAGGATCAGCCATGATCATTTTGAATGGCAGAGCAGCTTTGAAGGGCTGAATGGCCTACACCTAAGTATTTCTACCTATGAAACCAGCTCAAGTAAAGTTTACAAACTTGGGCTCTCAGCAAGCGACAGACATTGCATGGAATCTCAGTGGTGAATGAATCTCTGTGTTTGTTGACTTCCAAAGTCATTATTTCCATTGTCGCATGGCAATAAAAATGCTTTCCAAACCAGATAACCCTAATTCTCCTTGGATAAGTGACATCACCTTTCAGTAATTAGGGCAGGAAAATTGCCGAATTGTGTTAGAGATCCCCAGAGATTCAATGAAAACCTACTGAATTATCAGTAATAAATACAGCCTCAGTTTAAGTAAGGGATCAAGTGACCACCAAGTCCCAGTCCTGCTGGCTCAAAGAAAACGGCCCACATTTCTGCATTTACCTGTACAGGCAGGCTCCAGCAGGCTATCAGTTTCACAGGAACAATGGCAGCAAATACTTGACTACTATTACTACAAAATACCAAGCATCACATATTTACACTATAATGCAAAATATGCCATGGACTGACATTTAATATTGATGTAAACAAACAAAATAAATTGAATCTGTGTTCTTGCAGGAAAAAGTCAAGTAGGATAACAAAGCTTCTGGAAACAGTCAACATTCTTTTGCACGCAATTTTGCAGGGGGTTGGGGGGAGTACATATGTATTACCTGCCCCCTAATTAGCCCCAGAAGAGAATAGTGGCCACTACTAGTCTTAGCTTTTATTGGTAGGGGGATTGAATTTCGGAACCGCAACGTCATGTTGCAACTGTACAAAACTCTAGTGCGGCCGCACTTGGAGTGTTGTGTGCAGTTCTGGTCCCCGCATTATAAGAAAGATGTGGAGGCATTGGAGAGGGTACAGAGGAGGTTTACCAGGATGTTGCCTGGTATGGAGGGCAGGTCTTATGAGGAGAGGCTGAGGGATTTGAGGTTGTTTTCGTTAGAAAGGAGGCGGCTAAGAGGGGACCTTATCGAAACATATAAGATGATTAGAGGTTTAGATAGGGTGGACAGTGATAGCCTTTTTCCTAGGATGGAGAAAGCTAGCACGAGGGGACACAGCTTTAAATTAAGGGGTGATAGTTATAGGACGGATATCAGAGGTAGGTTCTTTACCCAGAGGGTGGTTAGGGAGTGGAATGCCCTGCCTGCGGCAGTTGTAGATGCGCCAAGTTTGGTGGCGTTTAAGAGGTTAGTTGATAAGTTTATGGAAGAGAAGGGAATGGTTTAGTTTGGAGGGTCATTGCTTTTTATAATGGTCGGCGCAACATCGAAGGCCGAAGGGCCTGTTCTGCGCTGTATTGTTCTATGTTCTATGTTCTATGTTCTATACACACAGTCTCCCAGGAAGAAGTATCATCCACCCCGGACTTTGGACAAGTCTAGGGATTTTGAACAGGATTGACTCACAGACTCCAGCAAGAGAGGGCATGGGAAGCTCGAAGAGATAGGGTGTGGCGTATAAACTTGGTTGGGATGCTGCTAATGGATATAGGTGACATAACTGTCTCCCCAAGAAGGTACCTTTCCCCTTGGTGCCTGACAGCAGGTTACACATAGTGAACACTGTCATGCTGCTGCCTGTCATTTCCCCTGTAACACTTGTTACCACAGTATTAGACATTTAAAGGTCTCAATAAGTCTAATGGTGGAGAGCTCTCTGTTGCTTTATCCAGTTATTGTAAAATGGTGACATGTTAACTGTATGTAGGAAGTCCACCTTTTTTATTGCAAGCCCTCCCAGTTTCAAAGATGTGGATGTGGGATGGGGAGGGGAACGCACATCATTTTGAAAACACAACACCAGAAGACATTTTTTATCTCTTAATGCTCAAAATGAAGGTAATATTCATACACTTTGAGTGTCCTTTATCTTCTTTTTTAATTTCACTGCTCCCCTTTCATTATTTAGGCTAAGATTTGTTAGCATTTGGAATTAAATGGTTAAATTGTGGTTTTACAAATAGTAATTTATTTTTGACAATATCAGCTGCTCGAAATTTATACAAATAAAGAGCTTTTGTTGAGCAGGTTTTTCTGCTTCCATGTGGATATTATTCATGACAGTCTTGGCAGTGAGTGACAGAAAACTGTTCAGCTACAGATGCATCATGAAATACAATCCCATCGTTACTAGATAAACGTCCATTCATACTTTTCATCAGCTATCACTCAATAATAATAGAATTGAATAATAGAATCCGTACAGTGCAGGATGAGGCCACTCAGCCCATCGAGCTTGCAGCAACAACAATCCCACCTGGGCACTATCTCAGTCACCCCATGCATTTACCCGGTTAATCTCCTTGACATTAAGGGGCAATTTAACATGGCCAATCAATCTAACCTGCACATCTTTGGACTGTGGGAGAAAACCGGAGCACTCAGAGGGAACCCACGCAGACACGGGAGAACATGCAAAGTCCACACAGGCAATCACCTGAGGCCAGAATTTAACCCGGGTGGGGAGGTCTCTAGTGTTGAGGCAGCAATGCTAACCTCTGTGCCATCTTGGCACCCCTAAAAGACCAGCAATGAGAAACCTGAGTGATTTTATTTCCTAGCACAGGAGCTTTTAGGACAATTGTAGTAAAGCTATGGTTTGATCAGTTGAACAGGCAGAAATAAAATGATAGATACTTACAGTATAGAAAGAAGCCTTTATGTCCATCGTGTCTGTTCTGGTTTTTTGAAAGAGCAGTAGAATTAGAAACCTTTCTTCTCTCTATGGCTCAATTTACACTTTTCAGCATATTTATCATCTAGGCACTCAGAAGATCTCCCTTGCTTTAGCCAACCCCATATTTTTAAAAGAACAAAGAACTGTACAGCCTAGGAACAGGCTCTTCAGCCTTCCAAGCCTTTGCCGATCACATTTACTTATCTAAACCAACTACTTATATCCTTCTATTCCCCATTTGTTCATATGTCTATCAAGATAAATCAACCACCTCACTTGGCAGTGAATTCCAGGCCCCCACCACCCTCTGTGTAAAAAAAACTTCCCCACACATCTCCACTGAACTTTTCTCCCCTTATCTTGAACTTGTGCCCTCTTGTAATTGCTAACTCTGCCCTAGGAGAAAGCTTCTAAATGTTCACCCTATCTATATCGCATAATTTTATAAACTTTTATCAGATCACTCAGCCTCCATCTTTCCATGGGAGAACAATCACCGTTTAGTAAATCTCTCCTCATAGTTAATACCCTCCATACCAAGCAACATCCTGGTAAACCTTTTCTGTATTCTATCCAAAGCCTCCACATTCTTCTGGTAGTACAAAATGTCCTATACTTTTTTCAGGCTGTGAATGATTTTCAACTTTATGTAACCTCATGGAATAGTGACACCAAACAAGCCCTTTATGCAGGTGACTGTGTGTAGATTGTAGCATAAATAATACAATACAATTAGCCATATTCTGGGGCAAAAGTTACACACCTAACAGCAACTAAATTATATAAAATTAAGTATTTAAAGGATGGTCATAACTGAAAATACGTCATTATTTTCTAATCATGTTAGTTTTTGAAAACATCTGGGGGTTCATCTCATTGGGTTCTTCTGACTTAAAATCTTATTGACCCTCAAAGTACGTCAAAAAAAATCTTGCAGTTTGGAAAAAAGAGTCTTAAACAGATGTAGTGGATTTCACTTTGGATGAAAGAGCCTGTTTTAATCGTCTTCCGAGGTCTTGCATGTTTGGCGATTTGGGCCTGGCTAAAAGTAGACATCTTCTCTTTTCTCCATTATTGCTTCCAATCATTTTACTGGCTTCCTGGCAGACATGATGGAAAGCATCGTAGACCTCATTATAATTTTCTCTGGCAGAAACTTCAAAGTAAGTCCCTCCTATCTCATTTACCAACTGAATCCCTTCGTTGGTTTCCACTTGCCGTGCATGAGGTAAGTCGGCCTTGTTTCCGATTAGCACAAATGGAAGTCTGGCGTTTGGATAGATCTTCCTGATCTGCTGATGAAGTGGACGGAGAGCTTTCCAGCTTTCGGGGTCCGTAAGTGAAAAGACGAAAACAAAACCATCCGCCCAGTGAAGTGAACGGGTTACAAGATCTGGATTGCGAGGATCATCTCCATCTCCCTGTCACAGGAATACAAAGATAATATTTAAACACAGCATCTATTTTCTTTGTTAACTAAATGCATATTGCAATTCTTGCATCAAAACAAATCTATACAACATATCTTTGAACTCACTTCTGGTTTCAGTAAAAGTTTCCAAAGTGTTTTTTTTCCCTTAAAGTGTAACCCTTTGGGTACTGAATTCTATTGTATCTCCTGTAATTTGGCAAGTTTTGCATCCTACACCATTTCTATTGATTTATAGAAATTAATGTTAGAAAAACTACTGGAAAATGAGTTATTGATAAAAAGAGAGACATGGTTCAGAAATTGAATATCAAATTTCAAATAATCACAACAATTCTGGGTAATTCATTAAAAAAGTGCAAGGTTTGCACATATTCTATTTGCTTTCAGTGAATGGGTCTCTGCAGTTATGAACTCCACTGATGTTCAACGCGAAGGCATCCCAAGTCCCAGAAGGGAAATGTGGAACATTGGTTTTTAACAGTTTATTTTTGTGATTTCGAAAAATGTGAGAAAACCCAGTGCCCAAATTGATCAGTCCTGTTGTAAATTATTCAAATAAGAAAAGGTTATTTAAACTTTAAATACACACAAGAAGAAAGACAACAGTAAAAGTCATTTAGAATTAACTGCAATAATGATTACCTGGACAGTATACTTGATTTACCTCCCCAATATAAACTATCTTCTCCCCTAAACTCCAAGAATACATCTTCCCCAGAACAATATCCCATTGGTTTTAACACTATCAGATAAATCCAGCAAATAATTACGACACAAGGCCTTTCTTTTTTGGAATTTTTTTTTCGTAAAGACCCCTCTGGTCTAAAACTGACAGCTTTATCTACATTAGATACAACAATTCCAGTTTCCTCCTACAGTCCAAAGATCTGCTGGTTAGGTGCACAGGCCATGCTAAATTTTCTTTCAGGCGCCAGAGTGTGGCAACTAAGGGATTTTCACAGTAACTTCATTGCAGTGTGAATTTAAGCCTACTATTGACTAAGAAAGAAACTTTATTTTAAACAGCTTGTCTCTCTTGAGGGAAAAAACTACTTGCAAAATGGGCATGGCTATAATCTAGCCCACTGGACTGCCAGACTTCACTTTATTGGTCAATGTATCGGTTTCATCTACTACTAGTCCAATCCACATTTTACAAGGTCTCAGTGCAGCTAAATGCCTGTCACCATGAAGCAATCTTATTGAAGTTACAAAGAAGACTTTATTAGCATTACTGAGCTATGTCGATATCTAATGTAAAGGGTGAATGTATGGAGCAGATACCATGCTAGATTCTCACATATTGCTACCTATCTCTAGACTGATCTCAGTTCTTGGTCACATGCCTTCTTACATTATCCTGGTTGGTACTGTCCTCAGTCCTACATTAACCTTTTAGTTACCAGCTCCTTCTACTACAGTTCTATTTACATTTACACGAACATATGAGTTAGGAGGAGTAGACCATGTGGCCATTGAGCCTGCTCAGCTATTTAAAAAGATCATGACTGAACAATTGCAACTTCCACCCTATATTCCTATCAACCTCCAATAACTTATTACCCCCTTCTTAATCAAAAATCTATCCAGCTCTGCCTTAAAATATTCAAAGGCTCTGCTTCCGCTTCCTTTTGAAGAAGAGGTTCTTAACAGTCAGAGAAAAAAAAATTCCTCTTATCCCTCAAGTAAGCAACCTGTTATGTTCACACAGTGACCCCAAGATCTAGATTCTCCAACAAGAGGAAACATCCTTTCTGCATCTGTCCTGTCAATACATCTCAGGATCTGAATGGTTTTGATCAAGTCACCTCTTACTCTTTTAAACCTTAATGAATGCAAACCCAACTTTTCCAATCTTTCCTGAAAAGACAACTCGCCTATTCTTGATAATAGTCTAGTAAACCTTCTCTGAACTGCTTCTAATGCATTTACATCTTTCCTTAAATAAGGAACCAAGTCCCAGAACTGTCCACAATAGTCCAACTGTGGTCCCAACAATGCCCTGTACAACTAAATCATAATCTTGCTACTTTTGTAATTAATTCCCCTCACAAGAAACGCTAATATTCTATTAGCTTTCCTAATTACTTGTTGTACCTGTATACTAGTTTTTTTGTGATACATGCATTAGGTCAGCCAGATCCCTCTGCACCTCTTCCCAACTTTAAAATCGATTGATTTTCAGAGGATTGCAACAATGAGAGAAAGCAAAGTTCCAATCAGTAAACAAACATGATGTTGTGATTGCAATCTGACATGAGGGGAATGATGATTTAATAGACCTACGCTTAATTTACAGCTAATAATTTTAGATTAACATTGAACATAAACTAAAGTAGGTTTTTGATGGATTGATTGCAGCTGCAGTTGCACTCTGGTGACAGTGGCATGGTGGCACGGTGGCACAGCAGTTAGCACTGCTGCCTCACAGTGCCAGGGAGCCAGGTTCAATTCCCAGCTTTGGTCACTGTGTGGAATCTGCAAGCTCTTCCCATGTCGGTGTGGGTTTCCTCCGGGTGCTCCATTTTCCTCCCATAGTCTGAAAGAGGCACTGATTATTTGCATTGCCCATGCTAAGTTCCCCTCAGTGTACCCGAACAGGCACCCAAGTGTGGTGACAGTAACTTCAATGCTAATGAAAGCCTATTTGTGACAATAATAAATAAACAAATAACTGTTTGAGAGTACACCACTATAAGGTAAAGTACCATATTGAATGAGAAGTAGAAACATGAATGGAATAAGTAACTAAAAATTAAAATAAAACTGAACCGCTGGAATAAAGAAAGACCTTTCTCTTTTCTCTTGAAAATACCAACTCTTTCCAGTAAATGGTGCACAAGTGCCAACAGCACTTTGGTCATTCTTCATGCACAAACTGTGCCAGGCAAGGCCAAAAATGGCTATTGGAGCATTGGTCAAGCTGTTCTTCTGTAATTAAGCATGTCACAAACTCTCAATTTTAGTGCTAATTTGTCCGCAATATAACATGGACATGAGATACAGAGGATGCAGAAAACATTCCCAGATTGATTCCAGGGATGAGGAAGTTCAGTTACTTGGATAGACTGAAGAAGCTGAGGTTGTTTTGTTTGAGAAGAGAACTTGATACAAGTGTTCACAATGAGGCGGAGTGAGGGCAGAGTAGATCAGGAGAAAAAAACAACTGAGAACACTGATATAAGGTCATTGAAATAACAGAATGGTGACATGAAGAAAAGCATTTTAAACACAGCGATTGATCTGAATCTGGAATACTGCCTGAAAGTGTAGTGTATACTGATTCAATTGAGGCATTTAAATAGAGAAGTCGATAATTATCTGAAGAGAACAAAATGGCAGGGCTACAAGAAATAGATGGGGGAGGGGGGTGCTTAGGAGAACTAGCTGAGTTGTCTTGCCAAAGAGCTGACATGGGCAGAATAGGCTGATTGATTCTACAATGCTGCTGTGAAGAAACAGGGTCTGTGTAGATTCAGCGCATAAGTATTTTCATATGAATTCTCTCCTAGGCTGATTTGCTGGATTTTTTTTTCTGTCTGTGAAAATCACCACTGCTGCTGTACCTGTAAATACTCCTTTTCTTTGGATGTGAAGGCCAGGCCCGTGTATAATATAATCCATGCCTGCCTGTCAAGAGGGAATTTTAATATTCAGGAGGGTGATACATCTTTGCTTATGGCTTTGCCTGCAAATTGTCCATCAGCAAGCCAAAAGTGGTTTGATTAATTCCTTAGCCGTATATGATCAAATCATAGAGAAAGTCATTCATGTGATAGAAGTAATTGATATTAATTGTAGGCTTCCAATACATTCCCCATGATTATGAGTATCCAAATGGTTATAATCTCATATTAGTGCTGGGTATCTTCATGCAAAAAAAAAGCCATTGAACTTAATAATTGCCCGATGACAATAAAAGCAACAACTTGCATTTATATAGCAACTTTAATGTAGTAAAATCTAGCTCTTCATTGGGGCATTATTAAAAGCTGACACCAAGCCACAAGGAGATATTAATGCAGATGGCCTAAGACTTGTCAAAGATGAAGAAAAATAGGAGGAAGTTCTTAAAAGGAGTGTATATTAAAGGAAAAAAATATCAACCACCAATATATTTCTGGACTATTTGAAAATATGTTCCCAAATGGGAAGGAGGTATGTTAAATCCTCCTTCCATATTTTGACTCCACTCCTCCCAGAATATGATGTATGAAAATGCGCCTCTAATTCTCATTCAGCCCTCATTCTCCCATTTTGTGTGTGCCTTTTAACCCAATGTCTGGACCTAACCATCCCTCTTATCAAATGATTAATCCGAGGAGTTTAGGGCGTAGGCTGCTAAAAACATGACCATTAACAGTGCAGCAATTATATTTAGGAATATACAAGACATCAAAGTTAGAAGGGCACAGATATCTCAAGAGGTTTGTGGGGTGGAGAAGATTGCAGATAGAAATAACTGGCAATACCATAAAGGCATTTGATCCTGCTATTGAGGAAATGGCATTGACAAGTCAAGTTTCATTGATAAGTATCAATCACTGAAGACAAGAAAACAATCTATGTTTTTATTCCTACAGGATTAAACCCAACTCCATTGTTGCCCTTTTGTTTATTTTCTTTCAAAATTGGTTATTAATTGTAATGTGAAAGAAGGAAGGAAAGAGAAAACAGGGTTAACCGTTAGCCTTACATCAGTGGTAGGGAAAATGTTGAAATTCTGTTATAAAGGATGTGATTGACTCTTCGACAATTATGACCTGATTCAGCATAGTCAGCATGGATTTAGGAATGAGAAATAATGTTTGGTGAACTTGGGAGTTCTTTGAAGATATTACTAACAAAATTGATAAAGGAGGGCTGACGTAGAGACCAAGTTTGTGTTTGTCATAAGGAAAATGTAAAACAGCCACAGGAGGATTTGGACGGACATAATGAGTGAGCAAGAACTTGGCAGATAGAACATAATGTGGAAAAATGTGAGTTTATCCATTTTGGCAGAAAGAAGGAACCGATGAGCAGAGAATTTCCTAATTGGTAAAAAATTAAAAAGTGTATATGTAACAAGAGATCCTGATGCCCTTGTCCTCAAGTCACTGAAGGCTACATACAGGTGCAGAAAGCTATTAGAAAATTTAATGGAATGTTAGCCTTTATTGCAAGAAGATTCAAGTATAAGAGTAATGAGGTCTGGTTTCAATTGTATAGAAGCTTGGTTAGACTGTATCTGGAGTATTGTGTGCAGTTTTGGTCTCCTTATCTCAGAGAGGATATTATTGCCACAGAGGGAGTGCAACGAAAGTTCACAGGACTTGTTCTAGGGATGGCAGGACTGAAGTTGGGCAAACTGAGTCTGTGCTCTCTAGAATTTTGAAATATGAGAAATGACCTCTAAAAACTGAAAAGAATAGACAGGGTAAATGCAGATAAGGTAATTCCCTTAGTTAGGGAATCTAAAACCAGGGAGCACAATTTCAAACAGGGGGATGCCACATTGGAACGAACTGAGGAGAAATTTCTTTAATATAGGGTGATGAATCTTTGGAATTCTCTACCCCTGAGGGAAACTATGGAAGCTTCCACATATTGAATATGTTTAAAGCAGAAATTGATAGATTTCTGATTAACAATAACATAAAGAATTATGGGGATAGTGGGTGTAAAAGATATTGAATTGTCCAATCAACCACATCTGTATTAAGTAGCAAAGCAGGCTCATAGGCCTACTTGTGTTCCTATGAAATAAATTTGCAGCAAAATATTTATTCTATAGTATTTTTGCTCTCCTTTTTGCTGATTCTTGTTAATGTTTGCTCAACAATTTACCAAGGCACTGGTTATAGGAATTACTGACAAACAGACTCATAAAATATGCAGTAAATCCAACATGAATCACTGGGGCTGTAATGTCATCATCACTTCCAGAAAACTGACTAATAATAGAAAAAGTCCAAATGGTTTATGTTAAATGGAAAAGCAACAGAATTCAATGATCTTCAAGCTGTAATTTAATCTCTAGCTTCAAAATGACAGAAATAAATTGAACTTAAGAAGTACTTAGGTTTAAAGAGTGACTTGATCACATAGTTTAGGAGCTGTGTTGGAAAGAGGCACTGTATCTTCCATCTAATCTGCTACATTTATAAATCCTTCTCCATTCCAAAAGTGTCCCACTTTCTTCACCCCGAACACATTCCTGAATGATTGCAGCAATTCACTGCAAGCAGGTTGATGGCTTGTGGGCTTTACATCAATAATCCCACACTTAGGGCAGAATTTTACCAGCATGTCCACATGAGGTTCGTATGATCCTGCCTGAGGCCAATGGAGAATGCCTGTCCCTGGAATCGGGGCGGGTGTGCCAGTAAAATTCTGGCCTTAGGGTCATTGAGATTTATAGCACGGAAATAGGCCCTTCAGCCCAACTTGTCTAATCTACTCAGTTTTTAACCATTAAGCTAGTCCCAATTATTCATGTTTGGCCCATATCGCTCTATTCCACTCTTACCCATGTAACTGTCTAAATGCTTTTTAAAACATAAAATTATACCTGCCTCTACTACTACTTCTGGCAGCACATTCTAGACCTTCTGCATGAAAAGATTGTCTCTCTGGATCCTTTTGTATCTCTTTCCTCTGACCTTAAACCTGTGCTCCTAATTTTAGACTCCTTTGGGAAAAGAAACGGACTATCAACCTTCTCTATGCCCATCATTGTTTTATTCTACAAGATTACCCCCTAAGATCCTATCCTCCAAGGAAAACGTCCCAGTCTATCCAACCTCTCCTTATAACTCAAACTATCAAGTCCCAGTATCATCCTAGTAAATCTTCTCTGCATTCTTACTAGTTTAATAATATCCTTTCTATAACAGGATGGCCAGAACTGTATCTAAGTGTGATGGATTCATGAGGGAATGTCAGGCACTTCTCTAAAACATACACCAGCGATATCCACCAGCTGTTCTCTGGCGACAACTGGTCTATTACACGGGTGCTAGCTGGAGATTGAAGTCAAACACATTGTGTCTGTGTGAGGCAAAAGAGATTTTATTTGGCATTCATTTCTGATTTAGGAATATTCAATGCTGAAAATGGATACCAGAATATGTGGGGTGGAACCTGGTGGAGGAGTGTGAAGAAAACGAGGATATAAAAGTCGACATGGTGTTATGGTCAACTTTTAAAACATCAACCCCTCCCTACGGCCCCACAATAATGTTACATGTAGTGGGGGAGACATTAGTCGGCTCACTCACCCTTTGGTTAACTGAAGCCCTTACATGGCCACTTAATGATGCATTCTCAGAGAGTCCAAGAGTGAAAAAAGATTTATTAATAAGAATTGGTCAGCAGCCTACAACAGCCGTATGGTTCCACCTAGGCCCCCATATGTCTCTCTATTGCCACTTTAAGTGCATTGCGATTTACATGTATTACCTCTTTAAATGCATTGCCACTTTAAGGCTGTCTTTTTTTTTAAACCCAAATGTCAGCAGCTGTTGGCTTTCTCTGTTTTTCCTGTTTTTATATTTTGGTGCATTCCTGGCCACCCCTTTTGTTTTGATCTTTTAAAACACAAGGAGTCTGTTCTTTTCTTTGTGCTATCTCTTTTTGATGTGCTGTTTTTTTGTTAATTTCATTCTGAGACCCTTGCACTTGGGGTCCAAGCAGCCATTGTTTTTTTATAAACTTGTTAACTTTTTAAAACCCTGATCGAAACCCATCAGTACAGCAATCGCTGCCACGGAACCTCTACAGGTTCTGCTCCGATCCTGCGTTCTGGGAGCTTCTCAGCTTTACCCTCTTGATTTTCCTATGCTTAGGGACACCTCACTACAGCTCATCTGGAGTATTACTTTTTTACTTAAAGCACTGTTTACTGTGTGCTCTTCAAAAAAAAATTAGTAGTGACTCGTTTTTTTAAAACTTAAGTTATTTTTTAACTTAAAGCCACAGCTCTTGCATCACAGGGTTATTTTAAAAGATGCTTCTTTTTAAGCTTTTGACTGTACCGGCCAATTCAGGTTTGCTCTGCATCTATCCCTCAGCCTCTCTAATTCTTGAAGCCTCCCCGACCACTTCCTAGTGCACAATGTAACTGAAGGTACTTTTCCGTAGTTTGCTCATCTTTCTTGTGGATTCTGACCCCGGGATCTTGCTGTGTTCTCTTCAATGCCCATCCGCATATCTTGGAACTGTCTATCTTTTCTGATTCTATAATACTCAAGATCTGGCAATATTTCAATATCTCACAAGGGTCTATTCATTCAAAGAGAGGCATTCTCAGAGGCGGCAAGTGCTTCAATTAAAACAGAATACTCACAGATGTCAGGCCAGAGACAGTGTCATGACCATTTTATTCTTTTGTAAATGATGCACTTTCAGAGATTCCATCAGTGAAAACAAAAAGGATCTATTTAGAATTGTTCAGCAGTCTAAAGCAGCCACATGGCTTCATCTAGGTGCCTACATGTCTCTCTGCCTAAGAAAAGGCTCTACCCCCTGGGGTAATTATCCATCCTCAGGCCCAACTGGTACCCAAACTAGGTGACTCTGCCATATTGTCCTTAAAGAGACAATCACTCTAGATATTTTTCCAGCGAACGTTTTTTCTTGCAATAGCGGACAGTGGAGTTCATTTTAAAGCTGGCCAAGTCCATGGTGGGAAAGAGGGGCTGGCTCATTTTTTGCCTCTTCCTGGGCCTATCAGGTGTCTACACCCTACCCCCCAGGTCCAGCTCCCAATGGTGCAGCTAGAACCAAATAGCTGCCAGCCATTTGAATGACCAGCAACTCTTGGAAGGGTGAGTTCCTCCCAGATGGGGACATTGCCCAGAGCCAGTTACTGCTCCTCTGAGCATTAAATGATTGCAAGCAGCCCACTGTAATTTGGGCAGGTTTGCTGTCAACTTTGTCACTGGGAGCAGGAACACTGACAATATACAAAATCCTCTCTGTAAGATTGCTTGCAAAAGAGGATTTTAAAAGAAGAGGTTCTTAAACATTAATTATAATTCTTTGAACTGGCTTGATCTTCTGTAGGGATTATAAACAGTGGATAAGCTATTATGTACAAATTTATTTCAAATAAAATAGCTCTGTTTGCTAAATGAAAGACAATACACACAAGAAGAATATCACGCTGCCTTTTCTTTTTATCATTGTTTCAATGCATCTCAATTCTTTCTGCCTTTGCCTACATAGGATATACATTTTCTCTTTGACAATTGTCTGAATCCATTTGATGAACAAATACCTCTTCTGTTTGCTATACTGGATCTATATAAACAGAGCTCAAGTGATTTCAACTTACCCAGTATGGACCGAAAGAAAAACTGTCTCAATTCATCGGAAAATGAAATTCTCATTAAGGAAGCTTATAGAATGTTTGATGTAACGATGTAGAAAGAAAATTATACTAGAATTGGAGGGGGCCCTCTTTTGAAATTATCAGGACAAGTCCAGAAATCTCAAAAGGAAAAAAATAGAGAAATTGATTCTACCTGATTAGCATAAGGAGTGTCTTGCACTTGCAATGAAATGTGATCGCCATCGATGCTAATCTGTCTTGAATACAAAGCTCCTAAAATTTAAAAAATATGTTAAATATGAATATTTAAAGAATATATATTTACTAAAAGTAAATTGACAAATGGAAAGCACTCAAATGTACAAATTAGAAGCAGGCCATTTGGCCCATCAATTCTGCCCAGCTGGTCAATAACATCATGCAACTGTTGATTGTGACCCCCATTCCACTTTCCTGCCTATCCTGGATAGACTTTGACCCCTTGTTAGTCAAGAATCCATCTACCTCCATGATCCTGTCAACTCTGGTCTTTGGGGAAGAGAGTGTCACAACCTCATGATATTCAAGAAAAGAAATCTTCTCATCTCTGTTAAATGAGACTACTGATTTTTAAACTGTGTCCTCTGCTTCTAGTCTCTCCCTGAAGGGGAAACATCCTTTTGACATCCAATCTGTCAAGTCCTTTCAGGATCTTTTGTGTATCTATGTGGTGAGACCACATCTTGAATACTGTGTGCAGTTTTTGGTCTCCTTATTTAAGGTAGGATATGAATGCATTGGAGGAGGTTCAGAGGAGGTATACTAGGTTGATACTTGGAATGTGATTTGTCTTATGGGGAGAGGTTGGACAGATTGTAAACTGGAATTTATGAGAGTGTGAGGTTTAAGTATACAGGATCCTGAACAGTATTGACAAGATGGATGTGGAAAGAATGTTTCTTCTTCAGTCCAGAACTATGGAGACTGTTTTAAAATTGGGGCTTATCCTTTTAGGACAAAGATGAGGATTTTCTATTCTTCTTAGAGTGTTGTGTGTCTTTGGAAGTCTTTGGGCCCAATTTTACCATCAAATTGCACCCACTTACAGGTATGAAAACTTGGGTAAAGTTGGGCATGTGGCGAGTAACATGATTTGCACTCATCTCCGCGCTAGTTCCCCCTTTACCAAGACCCGAAAATGGGCTTGAAGACCATTTAAATGTATTTGCACACACTTAAATTGGCTTAATGGACTGCACGTCCAACTTTACCAGTCATTCCTCCTTCACCAATTTACCAGTCTGAAATTGGCGCGAAACAGATATACTCCATAAAGTCTGATTCAAGAGCTGCATCAGTGAGGGTTAATGAAGAGGTAAGTACGTAGCATCTGATGGCTCTCTGTTGCTCATGAGTGTCCTTTCAATGTGGCCATTTTCTTTCTCAGGCGAGTGTGTGGGGGTGGATGGCTGTTGTTCAGCAGAGTCTCCGAAGTCTGACTTGCAGCATGGACCCTGGTCTCAGTGCTGACCTCGGATCTTGTGGATGCTGTTGGGTCCTAGTGCACTCAACTCATTTCCAGCTGAAGGATGTGCACAATGCCCTTGCAAATTGCACTGCCGCAGCCTCTCAACATTGCAAGGAGCTACGATTTTGGAGAGTACGTGGCTGGGACAATTGGGCACGGGGCTGTAATTTTTGGAAACATGTGGCTGGGAGAATTGGGGGGTATGGACAATGACTGTTGCTGGGCTAGGGACAAACAGCATTCCTTGACCGCTACATGTGTTTTTCTCCATCTCCACCCCACCCCCCCTCACCTCCCTGTCCTCTTCAGAGTGACGAGATGGCTTTTGCAATGCAACTGATCAATCTTGCTGTTCTTCAGTTGCTGCTAGAGCTGAGGAAGAGGAGATGGAGGAAGAATTGCAGGCACAGTGTGTTCGGACCTTACTACTTGCAAGAGTAGAGGGAGATGATCACCAGAGGAAGGAGGTGGCTCCCATTCACCCAAAAGGAAAAGGAGCAAAAGAAGGAGGGAGCAGAACCCACAACATTTCCATGCAAAATGTCATTTAAACAGATGGACACCATGTGCCGCCAACATCTCCACCTTCAAAAGGAGACAGTGCAACACCTCTGCCACCTCTTGCAGGACCTGGCATCTCTGGGGTGGCTGTCAAATTGACAGCCACTCTGAACTTTTATGCGACTGGCTCTTTCCAGATCCATAGCGGAGATGTTCACATCTGTATCAAGCAGGCCATGGAAGCCATTGTATATCCCAGCTGGGCAGTACACCAAATTTAATCAGGCCCATCAGGAAGCCCAATGGCAGGTTCATGGCCATTATGGGGATACCTAACAAACACGGAGCCATTGACTGCACCCACGTCACGCTCAGGTCCTCCCCTACAGAATCCATGGAGATTCATCAACAGAAGGGAATTCCACTCCCTGAACATTCAACTAGTTTGTGACCATAATATGAACATTATGCACGTCTGTGCAAGACATCCAGGCAACGTCCACAACAGCTTCATTGTCAGGAACTTGAACATCCCGGACACATTTAAGGAGGAGCCCAGGCTGTAGGTAATATGGGTTACCAGCTTTGGACATAGCTGATGACCCCTGTGTGAAGGCCTGCGACTGAGGCAGAGGCCACCACAAGGAGGCATGTAGCCACTTGCACGGCGCTGGAAAGGTGCACTGGGCTTCTCAAAATGTGATTCTGATGCCTGGACCGCTCTGGTGGGATCCTACAATACAGCCCAGTGATTTCTTCCTGCATTGTGGTGGTGTGCTGTGCCTTGCACAATCTGGCTCTGCAACGAGGCGACATATTGGAGGAGAAGGACATAGAGGCTGACCAGCCGGCATCGCTGAGGAGGAGGATGTAGAAGAGGAAGAGCTCACCGAGGAACATCACCCAGATGTTGGAGGGCTGGCAGCTCAAATGAGGAATGCGAAGGTGGCTAGGGAGGCCCTGATCACCAGGCCGTTCAGTCGCTAGGGGCCTATGTCAGTGGTTCCAACGACCTTCCTCCTCCCCCACAAAAATTCCTTCCTGAAACATCATCACACCAGAGTGATGGGCCTGGGTACTCTATATTAGTGAGGCTTTTTGGCAGGTAGGAGGATGGTGACAATTCACTAAGCACCATTGTGATGATGTCCTAATGCAAACTAGTCTGATTCCTACCTGAGCTCTGCATGCACACTGGCACCTGAGCCCACGTCTATGCAGTGGGTAAGGGATCTGAAACCCCCATACAGGGCCCTCGGGTGAGTGGGATGAGGAGGGGGAGGAAAGGAAATCACTCTGGGGAATCAATGGCTTCCTTTTCTCAGTGACACAGCATTGAGGAGCCTCCCAAACTGACATCAACATGAAGCATCGCTCTAGCAATCATCAATGGAAGAGGATTCTTATCTGAGACAAATCTGAGGCAAATACATCACAGGGGAGTGGTGAAAAAACATTTAATTGCAATAAAGGTGATTAAGTAATACATTCTAACAGAAAAACTTGTGAACAGAAAACGCTGAGATGCTTAAATATCTTTCTAATTAATGTAGCCCTTCATCCGTGCCATCTCAGTGAAACTACAACATCCTAATCTTACGTGGCTTCCTAACCTCAGAGACTCCCCAGAATGTACATTGGAGGTGAACAGGGCCATCTGCCTGTCTCACCCCGTTGCCTGTGATGCAATGGCGGACTCCTCTGGAGATCCTGGACCTTGAGGGCCCTGGGCTGGCTTCTAGGTATCTGGGATGTTTCCATGACACCCTCTTCATCCCGCGGCCCTTGAGATACCTCAGGGTCAGGGGGAAGGGGGGAGTCAGAAGGTGTAGCCACCTTCTGGCTGGAAGGCTCCAGAGTGGGCTCAAGTCCTTCTTCTTCCCTTGGGGTTTTTGTAGGCTCCTGGGTTACTCCATGTGATGGCGATCCTTCACCAGAAGCTCTGGCATCATCTGGCCCTGATAGTCCTGGTGGACCACCTGCTTTCAACTCATAGTGGTTGAGCCCTCAGTGATGGCCACTTGAGTCGGGGGCCACCTCTCAATGGCCATAGCTAATGCTTTCTGAGACTGGGCCATGCTCTGTGGCCCCTCAATTGTAAACCTCTGACCCTGGGCCATGTTCTCAACGGCTGCTGCCACAATCCGCTATGTCTCAGCGCTTTCCCCCTGAGTCTCCTGCAAGATCTCAAGCCTCTCAGCCATGGGCCGCAGAATCTCGAGAAGCTTATTCAGTTCCTCAGCTGTGGCCTGCTGTGACATGGCCATCACTTGGAGCCTGCCTTTCATGGTGAGGATTCAATCCTTCAGGTTTTCCACTGCAGATGCCACGCTTGCAGTGTTGACCTGGGAAGCACACAAGACAATAGCTGGCTATCTGAAAGCTTTAGGACTCCTCCCAACAGCCTTGCAGTTGGTCCAATGTGGCCATCAGCCCCTCCAGCATTCCCTGGCTCTGTTGCTGCATCTCCAGCAGCTGAGGGAGAAGTGATCTCAAAGGCCCAGCATGTAGCCTGCGGCCAGCTGAGTTTCGCCTCCGGCAGGCTCTGCATGCCAGAGGTTTCGGATGGTCCCTCCGCCATCCAATGTACATTATCAATATGTCGTGCTCAGCAGTGAAAGACCCAGCAGCTCATCACTAACTGAATGTCAGTATCTGGGATGGTGAGTTGTAGGGTGGAAGCTGATGCCAAACGGTGGTGAAGGAATCCCTTCACCCATATCCTCCAAGGGCATGAGCTGTTCTGAACAGGATGAGTAGCAAGGATCTGTATTCCAGAAGGCCCCAAGGCATCAGGTTTTGTCCACACACACAGGACACAAGGTTAAGTGCAAGGGAGGGAGAGAATCCGGGATGCAAAATACATGAATCACATTTCTCCATTGAGTATAGAACAAAGCATCAACATCACAGGAACAGGTTTTTGGCTCTCCAAACCTGCAGCAATCAGGCTGTCCATCTGATTTGTAAGCCCCTATCCTTCCGGAGACCATATGCTTCTATTCACATCCCATTCACATAGCTGTAAAGATGCTCCTTAAAGGTCACTATCATATCAATATCCACAACCTCTCCCCCGCAGCGAGTTCCAGGCACCCACTACCCTCTCTATGCAAATAAAGATGCCTCATACATCTCCTTTAAACGTTGCCCCTCACACTCTAAGTCATACCCCCGAGAAGTTGCCTCAAAGTGAGTGGAGTATTGACAGGTGTTCACTTCTTGACGGCAGCAAAACCATGCTATTGCTGATAGCCCGCATCTTCCCTTCCCTGGAGAGCTGCAGCAGCTGCCCCACAAAAGGGGGTGAGGACCCGGACATCTGGCTCACCACTCCCTGTCTTTGCCCTCTCATTGGGGTGTTATGTTTGGTCTTCTCCTGTGGAGAAAGAAGGAGCCATGAAAGAAATGGTAGCGTGACTCCTGCAGAGTATCAGGTGGTGGACATTAGAGGGCAAGTGCAGCAGAGGTCTTGTGGGAGATAGGAAGGAGGTGCTTGGGGGTCAGGAGCTGGAAGCATATAGGATGCTGGAGATGGGACGATCTGGGGGAGATTTGGGGGAACATGCAAAATTGGGTTAAGCACTCACCCTTGCTGCCCGGATGAGATCATTGACCTTTTTCCAGCATTGCTTCACAGTTAGGGAGGCCAGTGCCCTGGCACTGACCGAGGCAGTGATTGTCTTCCAGGCCATATTTCCATTTGGATCTGCATCCTCCGGGGGGGAAGAGGATACCTCGCTTCGTCTCTGCTGCATCCAGTAGCCTCCCCAAGTCGCCTTCCAGAAAAATGGGAGACTGATCACGTGTACATTGGTCTGTACTGCCTGCCTGTCCATTCTTGAGTTTTTAATGGAGCTGCCCCTCTTTAAACAGTTTGGCAGGGCATTCCAGCAAATTACATACAGCTTGTTTGTTACAATTGAGAGGAAGGCAAGTAAGCACTTGAGTGAGTGCAAGTGAGTGCTGATGGAGGTGGGGGGAATGGGCACTGGTGGATGAGTGCCTCGTCGATTGGAGACAGGGGAGAGAGAGGAGAGAAGATGGTGGTCTTTTGAGGGAGGATCCAGGATGAGGGTGAGGGAGATCACTCTGCTTGATATCATTGGGTGGAGGGGAAAGGTGGACCTCTCTGCCTGAGATGCGTGGGGATGCAGGGGAGTCCGCTGCCACTCTGCCTGAGATTGGTGGGTGGGGGGGGAGGATCTGCTGCCACTCTGCCTGAGATTGATGGTGGAAAGGAGGGAGGGGTTTGTGAACAGATTGGGTGGTGGAAAGTGGGGGGAATAAGGCAGTCAGTAACGTTGAGGGGACTGGGGCAATGTCTGTGGGAAGGCATCATCCAGCCCAGGAGCGATGTGGCAGGGGAACGTTATTCTATCTTTTTTTATATGCACAGTTGGAGGTGCTGATCGGAGCTGCAGGATTTCAGGCGCATTAAGCCTTACCCACAGGCTTATGCGGCGCGATTCAGAATCACTGATATCTTTGTAGGCAGAGTGCATATGGGGGCGCCTGAGAACGGGTCTAAAAGTCAGATCTGAAACATTCACAGTTTCAAGTCCACTCAGCACTTAGAATCAAAATGGTTAAAATAGGGCCCTTTATGTCAGAAGGTGTTGGACCTAGGGGTCATATAATATTTTTAAAGTGGAGTGAGATTGATAACCTTTGATTCTCATGTCTGAAGTAGATAGAAACTTGGAATTAGAAACACAGAGATCGATTATGATCTTTTTAAATAAGTGGAGCCTGTTTGAGAGGCCCAATGTCCAATTTTTGTTCCCTTTTTGTTTGTTCATAAGATCATTTTTCATTCTCCAGATCTTTACAGATACAAGCCCAGCTTGTCCAAGTTTCCACTAGATAAGGTTTTCATCCCAGGAATGAGGGGAGTGAACCTTCTTGGTACATCTGTAGCAAAACATCCTTAGTTTTATATTCTATTCCCCTTGCAATAAAGAGCAACATTACATTTGCCTTCCTGATCACTTGCAATACCTGCATACATATGATTCACGTACGAGGACAACCAAATTTCTCTGTACATTGAATTCTGCAATCTCTCTCCATTTTAATAACGGCTCATATAACACATACCTGTGTTTGGTTCATAATCTCCAATAAATCGTTTTGTGAGAAACCGTACAATCAAGGCTGCAAGAAAAATGTGAAATGCAACTCTTCAGTTGAAATGAAAAAGGAAGTTTTTGTGCTCAATAATCATAACTTTTTTATCTCAGATAAAATCTGTCCATACACTTTCATATTCAGACTATAAATAAGATTGTATATTTCTACTTCTGCAGTCTGCTCAAATCTATGTCCTAACTTGCACAAAGTCCAATCATCCCTGTATATGCAAATCTGCAATAACTCCCAAATAAGTCTCCATTTTAAAATTCTCAGCCTAGTTTCCAAATCTCTCCATGGCCTTACTCCTCTGTAGCTCTGTAATCTTCTTCAGAATACACCCTTCAGACTTCTGCACTTGTCTAATTCTGGCCTCTTATGTATCCCTAATTTCAACCATTAGTTGCTGTTGTTACGATCCTGATAGGATCTTAAAGTAGATAAAGTTTGAAATTTCAGTTATCCAGTTGGGCAGCATGGTGGCACAATGGTTAGCTTTTGAGGATCTAAATTCCAAATTCTCAGACTTAGATTGCCTCAATGACTACTTATTTCCCAATGGTTCAATCTTTTTTCCTGAGACGATGTTCATGGGATTCACCTGACGAAGACCATAGGGTCAAAAGGTTGTAAGTTTACTATCAAATAAATCGGTTGGATTTAAACCTGGTGTTATCAGACTTTTTAGTGTGTTTACCCCAGTCCAACGCCAGCATCTCTACATCACGATAACTCTCTCCACATAGAATTAGCAATCTTCCACCACCTTCTGATCCTTAGAACTACTCTTGATCCACAGTTGCACCAATATTTCACAGATCCTTTGAATTCTAACTGTCTTGAAACTCACTAACAGCAGCACTCTTTTATTTTCTGGCCTCTTCCCCAGATAAATTGAAATCAGAGAACCTTTTTAAACACTTCCCATCTCCATCTTGGAAACTTTTGGGATTCACTCAAGGCTTTTAAGCTAGCTTGATTCTCACTCCCAAAGCAAAACATCTCTCTGTACTTCACTTTTTTGCAAGCAGTGTAGATATTGCGTCTTCACGTCTGCAGAGAAGTAAGCCCAGTTGCTGTTTTAGGAACTCACCTTTCTAGCTGATAACGCATATGTCAATATTCTTTTATCTTTAAATGTAGCAAGCTGCTTTCAACCCATTTTCTACAGTTAAACTTTAAATCATCCCAGAAGTAAATATTATCATTAAAATATTAACATGGATCATGAACTAGATTTTCATCATCCTGCCATATCTTGCCTAGATGCCAAGCTCTGGAATTCCATCACTAAATGACTCTCTCTCACTGCAATTCTTTCCTCTTCAAGACATCTCAATGTTTTTTTCATCTGGCCCATTATCTTCTTACAATGCACTGTATCCAATGATCTGATTGATGAAACCAAGCATGCCGAATGCCTCCTTCACCATTCTCACCCTGTGACTCTACTTTCAAGGAGTTATGAACAAGAGCTTTTTGTTCTGTAACTCTCCCCAGTGCCCTACCATTAATTGAGTAAGTCCTGCCCTGGTTCAATTTACCAAAATGCATCACCTCACGTTTGTCTAAATTAAACTCCATCTGCCATTCATCAGCCCACTGGCCAAATTGATCAAGATCCCGCTGCAATTGGAAATAACCTTTCTCATTGTCCACCATGCCACCAATCACAGAATCCCTACAGTGCAGTAGGATGCCATTCAACCCATCGAGCCTGCACCAACTGTCTAACAGGATATCTTACCCAGGATTGGAGACTGGCAAATGTTGTGCCTTTGTTTAAATGTTGTGTCTCTGTGGTGGGTAAATTGTTGGAAGGTATTTTGAGAGACAGGATCTACAGGCATTTAGAGATGCAAGGACTGATTAGGGACAGTCTGCATGGTTTTATGAGTGGAAAATCATGTCTCACAAATTTACTTGAGTTTTTTGAAGGGGTAACCAAGAAGGTAGATGAGAGCAGTACAGTTGATGTTGTCTGCATGGACTTTAGCAAGACCTTTGACAAGGTACAGCATGACAGGTTGTTGCATAAAATTAAATCTCATGGGATCCAGGGTGAGGTATCTAAATGGATACAAAATTGGCTTCTTGACAGAAACCAGAGGGTAGTTGCAGAAAGTTGTTTTTCAAACTGGAAGCCTGTTATTTGTCATTTATATTAATTACTTGGTTGAGAATGTAGGGGGCATGCTTCGTAAATTTGCAGATGACACCAAGATTGGTGGCATGGTGGATAGTGGGAAAGGTTATCTCCAATTGCAATGGGATCTTGATCAATTTGGCCAGTGGGCTGATGAATGGCAAATGGAGTTTAATTTAGACAAATGCCAGGTGATGCATTTTGGCAGATTGAACCAGGGCAGGATTTATTCAGTTAATGGTAGGGCACTGGGGAGAGTTATAGAACAAAGAGAAATTGGAGTACATGTTCATAACTCCTTGAAAGTAGAGTCATAGAGTGACAGTGATAAGAAGGCATTTGGCATGCTTGGTTTCATCAGTCAAAATATTGAACACAGGAATTAGGATGTCTCATTGAAGTTGTACAAGACATTGGTAAGGCCACACTTGGAATACTGTGTGCAATTCTGGTCACTATTATAGAAAGATTCACAGATATAGAAAGGATATTGTTAAACTAGAAAGAATGCAGAAAAGATTTACTAGGATGCTACTGGGACTTGATGGATTGAGTTTTAAGGAGAGGCTCAAAAGACTGGGACTTTTGTCTCTGGAGTGTAGGAGTCTGAGGGGTATAGATAAGGTACATAGTCAATACGTTTACGCAAATGTGGGGAGTCTGAAACTTGAGGTTTAAGATGAGAGAGGAAAGACACAAAATTGTCCAGAGGGGCAATTTTTTCACACAGAGGGTGATGAGTGTCTGAAACAAACTGTCAGAGGTAGTAGTAGAGGCAGGTACAATTTTCTCTTTTAAAAAGCATTTAGTCAGCTACATGGGTATGATGGGTATAGAGGGATATGCCAAATGCAAGTAATTGGGATTAGTTTAGAGGTTAAAAAAAGACACATGGACAAGTTGGGCTGAAGGGCCTCTATCCATGTTGTAAACCTTTATAACTATCTCTCCCCACCCAATCCCCATAACATGCATAATATGCATTTACCAAGGCTAATCCATCTAACCTATACATCTTGGGACACTAAAGGACAATTTAGCATGGCCAATCCACCTTGCCTGTATATCTTTTTTGTCTGTAGGAAGAAACTGGAGCACCTAGAGAAAACCGCACAGAACATGGGAAGAACACCCAAGGCTGGAATTGATAACTGGTGCCATGGCACTGTAAGGCAGCAGTACTAATTGTAGTGCCCCTGTGAAGATCCTTGGAATATTTCATGTTAAAAATACTATATAAGCACTGGTTGTTATGACTTTAGCTACATCATGTTATCTATTTATAAGAAAGGTTTACATCCTCATACTTATGACACATTTTTAGATATCATGGCTTACCATTTATTTACGCCTTGGCTATCCTTCCTTACTTTTGTTTCAATATTTCCTAAAGTAGGATATGCAATATAGTGCCACTCTCTTCATGGTCTGCTTCTAATATTGCTTTGGTTGGATCCACTCCCAGAACTATAACCCAAACTTGAGCTTTGGATCACTAAGCTAAGAACCGCAACAATGATGTGAGGCAAGGATCATGAGGAGGGAGGCAACTGTGCACAAGACTAGTTGGCTCATAAACAATAAGCAAGCACCAGAAAAACTCTTGTGGCTAATTGACAGGAACTAATTGACAGGGCAAATTTAGCCCATCAAACTTGCTCCACTATCAATCAGAATGATCTCTCCCTAGTCACAAATCCACATCCCCACCTGTTCCCTCATCCCTCTTTCCCTTTTTTTTATTAGAAATCTGTCTATTTCCCTCCGGAAATTTAATCAGTGATTCAGATTCCACTGCACTATGGTTCAGCAAATACCCAAATTCACCACCCTCTGCGAGAAGTAGTTCCTCCTTATCTCATTTTGAAGTTTACTGCCACTCAGCCTATAACTGTGATCTCTTGTTTTAGATTGCCCTATAAGAGAAAACATTTAGTCTATATTTACTTTATCAATTTCTTTTTAAAATTTTGTACATTGATCAGACCCCCTCTCATCCTTCAAAATTTGAGTAAGTTATAAGTCCAAATTATTTAATCTCTCCTCATATGTCAACCCCTTCATCCCTGGGACTAAGATATATTTTGGTAAGATATGAATGGGGTAAATGATTGAATACAGTATAATCTAAATCATTGCTTAAAAGAAGCTTTCACTTTTTTTAAAAAAGGATACAATATTCAGATTGGGAAAGCATGCAGAGAACCCAGCCCAATCTGAGATAAGGAGCATAAAGGGATTGTGTGAATCCAAGAGTAGAAATGAAAAACAGAGAAAAAATGGATAAAGATGGCAAAAGACAAAGGAGGGAGTATAAAAAAGGATTCCTTTTCAGGATTAACTTGCTTCTGGCATGTATAGAGTGAGGAACTTTTATTTAAAAAAGCGTAAGTTTCTCTTGAGCACTGATTCAATTATACTGTATTCAGTCATTTATTCCATGCCTATCTCGCCAAAGTATATGTGGAAAAGGGATAACAGATGAGAAAGAGGGTCTAATGCCAATCACTGTGCAAATTCTTTAATGACTAAAATACCACCCCACCTCTGACACCTTTCCGGGAGATTGATGTGCCCAACTCCTAAACGACACTTCAACCATCATACTTCAGGTGTAAAACAATTTCACAAAGATAAATTAAAGACAGGCATTTCACCTTGTGATAGGTTGTTCCTTCCAGAAACGTTTAACGAATTTACTGATCTCTAATGTGCTCAGGGATTTATAAACTGCAACAGGGAGTAATTGAAAAGAGGCCTTAAATGAATAAATCAGAATAGCATTAAACATCAGAACCCTACTATAACGAGTCAGCATATACATTTATCAGAAAGATTTGTCCTGGGCAAACTAATGGGTGATAATATTCTGCGTTTGCTTATTTTGTGAAAAGATCATTTTAATCAGAAATGTAAACTCCCCTGTACATTCCAATCATTTAACTTCGAGTTTGGGCCTTCATTAACTTCATTGTCACAATGTCAGTGGCGATCTCATACAGCTCCGTCCTGAACCAGACACACATCTGTATTAAAACTAAGAAAATCCTCCTTGTTTTTAAAATAATGTGAAATTCCGGTTTAATGTATGAATTCTCGACCAACGATCAATCTACGCACTTTCAACTGACAACGATTCAGGGAAACTATACATTTATTTATGGTTTGACAGTTCATAGGCTAGCATAGTATATAGAGATAAGCAGCCTTCTGTATTTGAGAAAATTTACAGTTTAGTTAGCGGTTAGGATTTGAGATAATAGTAACTTAACTGTTGGGTGGGGCTCGCTACAACAGCAGTTTAAACCAGAGGTGGTAATATTTATAATGTTACATTGCGATTAGGGAGGTAAAGTTAACAGCAGAAGTGTCAGTGCCAGAGCAGAAGATACAATCAGTTACAGTCAGTTAGGGATTTACGGGCAATTGTAAATCATGCTTCCTTGTTCTCGGTTCAGGGTTAGTAAATCACAATCAGAATTATGGAAATAGAGTTTATGAATTTTAACTTAAAGACAAGTTAACAATCCCGATTCCCCTTTTCCCTTTCTTACCAGTCTTTCCAACCCTCCTTGCTCCTAGCACCACGATCTTCACGCTCCTGTTATGCAGGTAGTCAAGCACCGGGACCTCGGGTATGGGAAGCAGTAGGAAGTTACTTGAATTGTTTGACATGCTGTTCTGGACGAGACGCATTTATAAAACTACACATTAAGAGTGAGAGCGAGAGAAAAGAAAAACAGCAAAAGGGAAACTTTTAACAAACTTGCCTGCCAGCCCTCCCCTCCCCAGCTGCTTTGTGAAGATTGTATCCCTTCTGATTGTATCTGCTCACACTGAGGGGCTGTGAGCCACGACCCCAAAGTAGCACAGTACCTTCCCGAGTGCAGTGAAGAACGAAACTCCGCTCCTCACTTCCTCCACAAATTTACTGCAAATATTCTGCGGCCAATGAGGAATTGAAACAAGCTCAACCACTGTCTATCACGCACCCAATTGGATTCCTCGGACAGGAGATGTTACCATGTGGAATGCACTGCCTGAAGGGGTGGTGGAAGCAAATTGCGAAATAACTTTGACAAGGGAGTTGGATGAATATTTAAAGCGGGTGCAGGGCAATAGGGAAAGAGCAGGGGGAATGGGACTAGTTGATTTGGATTAACCGACAGGATAGTACAGTAGTTAGCACTGCTGCTTCACAGCTCTAGGGACTAGGGTTTGATTCAGGGCTTGGGTCACTGCCTGTGTGGAGTTTGCATGTTCCCCTCGTGGCTGTGTAGGTTTTCTCCAGGTGCCCCGGTTTCCTCTCAGTCCAAAGATGTGTGGGTTAAGTTGATTGGCCATGCTAAAATTGCCCCTTAGTGTCCTGAGATGCTTATATTAAAGGAATTAGTGGGTAAATATGGGGTAGAACCTGGGTGGGATTGTAGTTGGCACAGGCTCGATGGGCCCAATGGCCTCTTTCTGCATTGTAGGGCTTCTATGATTCTAAGTGCTGTAAACTACAGAGCAATGGACCAGATATGGGAAGGAAGTGCCTGCTTGGCACCACAGGGATTGAGGTGCATTACTTTAATTTAATGTTTTAAGTTTCCTTTCCACTTTGCTTCAAGTGATTCTGCTCCTTTTGGGAGCTGTCTGTTTTAGTTTGTCCCCTTGTTAATTTGATTTAGTTTATTTGGTTGGCCAAAAAGATTGTTGCAGGAAGGTGGGATTAGAAAGGGCATCCGGGTGTTATACAGAAGATGGGCTTAATGGCCTCCTTTCTTCTTGTAATTTTTAAAATGGTTTTATGGTTATTTTTTCAAACAGCTTGGCCCAGATATCAAGATGTGGAGATGCTGGCATTGCACTGGGGTAAACACAGTAAGAAGTCTCACATCACAGGTTAAAGTGCAATAGGTTTATTTGCTGGCAAATCTTACCAACTTCCAGAGTGCTGCTCCTTTGTCAAGTGAGTGGGAGGTCTGTTCACAAACAGGGCATATAAGGGCACAAACTCAATTTACAGAATAATGATTGGAATGCGGGTTTTTACAGCTAAACAAATCTTAAAGGTACAGATAATGTGACTGAAGAGAGCATTAAGCACATGTTAAAGAAATGTGTATTGTCTTCAGACAGGACAGTTGGTGAGATTTTGCAAGTCCAGGCAAATCATGGGGGTTACAGATAGTGTCACATAAACCCAAAATCCTCAAGCATGCAGAACTTGGCTATCCGTCTCTGCTCAGTAACTCTGCGTTGTTGTGTGTCATGAAGGCCACCTTGCACAACGCTTAAGGTCAGAGGCCAAATGCCCACAACCGCTAAAGTGTTCCCCAACAGGAAGAAAACACTCTTCCCTGATGATTGTCGCGCAGTGTTGATTCATCCGTTGTTGTAGTGTCTGCATGGTCTTCTCAATGTACCATGCTTGGGATATCCTTTCCTGCAACATATTAGAGAGATAATATTGGCCGAGTTGTAAGAGTATGTATTGTGTATCGAGTATAGATGGTGTTCTCATGTGAAATGATGGCATCTGTGTTGATGATCCGGCACAGATTGCAGAGTTTGCTTTGGAGGATTGTATGGTGTTGTGGTTACTGTTCTTCTGAAGACTAGGTAGTTTGCTGCGAACAATGGTCTGTTTGAGGTTGCATGGTTGTTTGAAGGCAAGAAGTGGGAATGTGGAGATGACTCCGGCGAGATGTTCGTCTTCATCAATGACATGTTGAAGGCTCCAAGGAGATGTCATAGCTTCTCCGCTTCGGGGAAGTACTGGACGATGAAAGATAGTTCATCCACCGTGTTTATCTCCTGAAGAGATTGGTGCAGTTTTTCGGTGAGTCAGGCGCCATATCCTGTTCACATGAAGGCATCTTTCAATGTCTGAAGGTATCTGTTGCGATCCTTCTCATTTGAGCAGATCTTGTGTATATGGAGGGTTTATCCTTGGGGATGACTTCTTTAATGTATTTAGGGTGGAAGCTGGAGATATCAAGAAACAAACAGCCTTATGTCTTCAATGCATTCTGACCTTTTGAAGCATTCAACAAATGCAATCCCATTTTGTGTCCATCCATGTGATTTATCTGTGCCATAAGATTTAATCAGAAGGTGGAACATCAGTCTAATTGTGATCAGAGGGTTATGGTCAATGAGGTGAAACCCAGATTGGAAATGCAAAGCTGAAAGAGTGGTCTGGGGGATGGGGGATGGGGGAAACAAATTAAAATTTGGGGTGGATAGCTTTCCTCATAAATATGCCATGTCATATCTTTAAGGAAGGTAGTTGAATGCAATCCCCAATACACCATTAAACATCATGGAAACCCAAGTGATAAATGTGCAACTGAGCTTATTGATATAAATCAGTGGTCTCAGTTTGGTTAATGCTCTTAATAACTGTAAAATGTTACAAAAGCTTTTTCATTCCACTTTTTTTATTTTCTTGAAGTAAACCAACGGCACTGTTGCACGATGGTTAGTATTGCTTCCTCACAGCACTAAGGATCTGAGTTAAATTATGGTCACAGGTCATTGTCTGCGTGTATTTTGCACATTCTCCCTGTGTCTGTGTGAGTTTCGTCAGGATGCTCCTGTTTCCTCCACAGTCCAAAGATGTGCAAGTTAGATTGATTGGCCTTGCTATATTGACCTTAATGTCAGGAGGATTAGCAGGCTAAATGTGTGGGGTTATGAGAATAGGGGTTTGGTGAGAATATGTTCGGTGGAGACTTGATGGGCCGAATGGCCTCCTTCTGCTTATATGAACTATGATTTTATGAACCATGTAATGGAGGTAATAAAATACATATTGATAGTAAAAAGTTTTGATGGAGCAAATAGTGAGACAATTGATTCTGTAGACATGAGGGTTTGGAACCAAAGGACACAAATTTAATGGGCAAAACAAGAAGGGGAGAAAAACTTGTTTTTGTAAAGCATTGAGCTATTACAGATTAGATTACCCTACATGAAATGGATGGGGGAAGGAAATTCAATAATAAAGTGCATATATTGATATATGGATTAGGAAAAGACACATTTGGGGAAAGAGCAAAGAATGGATTTATCTGAAGAGCTTTCCAGAGCATCAACAATGAACCAAAAAGTATCCTTCTGTCCCATGTGATTTTGTGATTCCACAACACAGAATACAAAGATTATTCAACACATTCAATTGTCTCCGTCATTCAGGATTTGAGCTATTTCACACTTTTCTTTCCCACATCCTCTAATTTCCTATTGATTCCTCCTGATGGATTCCCGTTTGAATGGATGGGTTGAATCAATGCATTCCAATATAGTCTTTCAGACACTGGCCAAGATGTCATCGAGACAAAGCATCTCATGGCATTTTCACTCAAAGGAGTGAAGAGAATGTCATGATATGGTTCATTTGTTAATTAGTAAAAACATAATAAAAGGAGAAGCAGAGTATCCTGATACAGTCACATTTAGCACACAGTTGCATATATTAGGGGGAATATTGGCATGGTGGTCATGTCACTGGACTTAATGTCAGTGGACACAGGTTCAAATCTGATCACAACAGCTAATGAAATTTAAATTCAATTAATAAAATTTGGAACTGAAATCTAGTCCCAATAATGGTGATCATGAAACTATCATATATTGTTATAAAAATGAAGCCTGTCCTACTGAACATAAACTATTTTTATTGTGAAAATGAGGAAGAAACCTACTGACCCCAACAACATAGCACTCCAGTATTACCTTTAGAACTTTAAACATTTTAAGTTTTATTTAAAAGGAAAAAAAAACTTAAGCACACAAAATAAAAGTTACACAGTTAAAACAGTTTTATAGAACCCCCCAAAAACATGCTTGACTAAAAGTACACAATTAAATCACTTTTTAGCAATAACCCTTTATAGATTTTAACCATAAAAATTTAGTAGTATCCCTCAAGACAAGGAATTGTTGTCAGTTTAATAAAGGTGCACCGCATGACTTCTCAGATAGTTCCAGTCATGTGGAGTTCTGAAACTGTTCCTTAAAACAAAGATTCTCCTGTCTTAATACTGGATGGCCGTCTTCAATTCAAAGCTTTGAAGCTTCTCAGCATTACACAAAAAATCTTCAGGACTTTCCCCCACAGCAACTCAACTCAATTAAATATTTTTTCCTTTTCATTGCAGGTTCAATTGTCCTTTAACACCTCTTCCAAATTAAAAAATTTCATGTTTTCTACTTTGCCTCTACTTTTGGGTCAATGAACCCCGTTTACTTATGCAGTCCTGTAAAGTATAAATGTTCCTTGGTACCTGTGATTAATAATTTTACCTGATTGGCTGAGATCATTAAACTTCTTTCCACACCACATGGTAATATATGTAGTAGTTGAGTTAATGCTGATTGTCCTGGCCATTTCCAGTCATGGCTCTAAACCACTCCTTTACTGGATCTTTAATCTGCAAATCCAAGGGTGCTATTTCCTGCTACCAGCATTACCAACATTGCCAAATTAAGTAATTTTGTTCCATCTCCAGATCAAAGTTCTGTCCTGAAGCTTCTTTAAATTGTCACAGACCCATACAACTTCAATACCACGCAAATACTCATCCTAAATGGATAGTACCCAATACATGGTATCTTAAGTGTCTGAAATACAGTGATCCAACAGGCTATGATATCAATGCCTTTTGACAAGTGACAACCTTGCTATTTCAAACTTCCAGCAGTGATTGCATCCACATGGATAAAGAGTGCTTATTGTCCATGGAGCTGTATTCCCAACGAAAGTATTTGCTGGGCCATATATAGGCTAAAATTGGCTAAAAATTGTTCTTTTATCTTTCAATATTTATTGTAAAAACCTTGGAAAGGAGAATGTGACAATATTGCTGGTTATGATTTCACAGCAAATGATGCACTATCAATAAATTAGTCAGAGAAACTTGCATCTGTTGAGTTTTAACTAATTACTAAAATTATGTAATATTTACATACATCAACTGTTCAGATGAACCATAAAAATAGTTTTGTTAAGTGAATAGAAACATCAAAATTCAATTCCTTTCACGCTGCAGCAGTGATTAAATAATTTTAGCTGCAAGGACAATAGTTTCAAGACTTTTCTATTGGGAATTACCTTCAAATATAAACAAATCTCTGCGAAGCCCTAGTCCTAAAACTAAGAGTTTCAACAACCCAGTGTGATTTCTGAAAATGATGTATTTTATTAGCATTGAAACAAAAACATTGTGCCAGGGTGAAATTGAAGATGCTTCAACAGAAATCCAGATTTGCCTGGCAATCTTTCAATCTCCAAAGATTTGCACAATGCAGCTTTTATGTTAGAAGAAAACTTTGGAATACAGATTACTCATAGTTTATCTCAGGCGTGCAACTTAAAACACAAATAATAATTATTATTGCTAATTGTGACTAATAGTAAAATATGTTACATTCAGCTGTTGCAGCAGAAAAAAAGACATATTTATATTACTGCCTTTAACATAATATAATGGCCAATATGGTGTTTTGCAGGAGGGCAAAAGAATTAGAAATATGCTAAAAATTGTGGCTTATCAATTCTGGTTGTGAGTTATTTGCAAATAAAACAGTTAAATAGATTATCCTGTTGTTGCTATTGTTATTACATATCTTATTACTCAAATTAGCAGGTATTTTGATTTTTAAAATGCATGCAGACTTCAATTCCCAAAACTTGTCAAATTTCAGGACTGATACGGTTTGATTTTAAAACACAGTGAAATCAGTGTTAGGCCACAAAGCATAATCAAAGCCTTCAAGCATCCCAGACATACTCTCTTTCATCTTCTTCCATTAGGGAAAAGATATAAATTCTGAAGTCACGTACCAATCAACCCAGGAATAGCTTCTTTCGTGCTGCCAACAGACGTTTAAATGGACCTACCTATTGTGCTGATCTTTATCTACAACCTACCTGTAACTGCCACTTTATTCTGCTCCCTATCCTTTCCTTCTCCCCTATGTACTCTATGAATGGTATGTTTTTGTATCACGCAAGAAACAATCTTTTCATTGATCCCAATGCATGCGGCAAGAATACATCAAATACTCTTTTCGACGAATGGTGGTACTGGAATCTTAATTATATGCTAACATGCGAGAGGAGATGGGTGACGACTTTCACACACACCATCCACAAGGACGAAATTTAAATGTTAAGAGAGATGAGAATTATTTTACTCCATTCTTAAAGTTACAAAACCAACGCTGGGAATGGATCGGGACAAATCCAAATACTTTAATTGCTGGTAACAAACAAAAACAAATTCGAAATCTAACAGAACCCAATTCCACTGCAACACAAAACGAGATCCAAGTTGTCAAGATGAGGCAATGCACCCTATCTGGGTTTGAGTTAAACCAAAGCCGAGAAGGGAAATCCCTGAGCCCTGAAAAAAGGCAGAGGTGTAAATCTGGAGGCGAGCCAATAATGAGTGAGCAGAGGCTGGGTTCGGATTGCTGCAGCTGATGTGGTTTATTGAAGCAGTGCGGCCAGACCACCATCACCATCTTCACCTCATCGACTGCGAGGGGAAAGGTTTCTGTGCGGCGGCGGGACCCGGGTGCTCGACCCGGGGTAGACCGGGAGGAGGTGGAGGTGGGGGAGGCGGGACCGGGGGGACCGGAGCGGGGGTGGGGAGTGATGTGGGTGTGACGCGGCTGCGGAGCCCCGGCTCTCGGCTCCACGCTCTGGGCAACATGGCGGCGGCGGCCAGATGGAAATCCTGATGATTGTCAGAAAAATCGCCTCGATTTGTATCATGGTGAGTGCAAGCGACAACGCCATCACATCTTCATCACATCCCCCCCCCTCCCCCTCCCCCCCCTCCCTCCCCCCCCTCCCACCCCCCTCCCCCCCCTCTCCTACCCCCCTCCCCCCCCCCCTCCTCCCCCCCCCCCCCCCCTCCCCCCCGCCCCTCCCCCCCTCCCCCCCCTCCCCTCCCCCCCCCCCCCCCTCCCCTCCCCCTCCTCCCCCCCCTTCCCCCCCTCCCCCCTCCCCCCCCCCTTTCCCCCCCCTCTCCCCTCCCCCACCCCCCCCCCACCCCCCCCCCCTTCCCCCCCTCCCCCCCCCCCCCCCTCCCCCTCCTCCCCCCTCCCCCTCCCTCCCCCCCCCCCCCCCCCCCCCCCCCCCCCCCCCCCCCCCCCCCTCCCCCCCCCCTCCCCCCCCTCCCCATCCCTCCCCCCCCTCCCCTCCTCCCCCCCCCCCCCCCCCCCCCCCCCCCCCTCCCCCCCTCCCCCCCCCTCCCCCCCCCTCCCCCCCCCTCCCCCGCCCCCCCCCCTCCCCCCCCCCCTCCCCCCCCCACCCCCCCCCTCCCCCCCCTCCCCCTCCCCCTCCCCCCCCCCTCCCCCCCCCTCCCCCTCCCCCCTCCCCCTCCCCCCCCTCCCCCTCCCCCTCCCCTTCCCCCCCTCCCCCTCCCCCCCCTCTCCCCCCCTTCCCCTCCCCCTCCCCCCCCCCCTCCTCCCCCCCTCCCCTCCCCCACCTCCCCTCTCCCCTCCCCCCCCCTCCCCCTCCCCCCCCTCCCCTCCCCCCCCTCCCCCTCCCCCTCCCCCTCCTCCCCCCTCCCTCCCCCCCTCCCCCTCCCCCCCCCCCTCCCCCCCCCCCCCCTCCCCCCCTCCCCCCCCTCCCCCCCCACCCCCCCCCCTCCCCCCCCCCCCCCCTCCCCCCCCCTCCCCCCCTTCCCCCCCCCTCCCCCCCCTCCCCCCCCTCCCTCCCCCCCTCCCCCCTCCCCCCCCCCTCCCCCCCCCTCCTCCTCCCCCTCCTCCCCCCCCCGCTCCCCTCCCCCCTCCCCCCCCTCTCCCTCCCCTCCCCCTCCCCTCCCCCCCCTCCCTCCCTCCCCCCCTCCCCTCCCCTCCCTCCCTCCCCCCTCCCTCCCTCCCCCCTCCCTCCCCCTCCCTCCCCCCCTCCCCCCCTCCCCCCTCCCCTCCCTCCCCCCCTCCCCTCCCTCCCTCCCTCCCTCCCTCCCTCCCCCCCTCCCCCCCCTCCCCTCCCTCCCCCCCCCTCCCTCCCCCTCCCCCCTCCCTCCCCCCCCCCTCCTCCCCTCCCTCCCCCTCCCCCCCCCCCCTCCCCCCCTCCCCCCTCCCCCTCCCCTCCCCCCCTCCCCCTCCCCCCCCTCCCCTCCCCCCCCCTCCCCCTCCCCCCCCTCCCCTCCCCCCCCCTCCCCTCCCCCTCCCCTCCCCCCCCTCCCCCTTCCCTCCCTCCCCCCTCCCCCTCCCCCCCCCTCCCCCCCCTCCCCCTCCCTCCCCCCCCCTCCCTCCCCCTCCCCCCCCCTCCCCCTCCCCTCCCCCCCTCCCCTCCCTCCCCCCCTCCCCTCCCCCCCCCTCCCCCCCCTCCCCCTCCTCCCCCCCTCCCCCCTCCCCCTCCCCTCCCCCCCCTCCCCTCCCCCCCCTCCCCCCTCCCCACCCTCCCCCCCTCCCCCTCTCCCTCCCCCCCCTCCCTCCCCCCCCTCCCCCCCCCCCCCTCCCTCCCCCTCCCCCCCCCCCCCTCCTCCCCCCTCCCCCCCCCCCTCCCCCCCCCCCTCCCTCCCCCCCCTCCCCCCCCTCCCCCCCCCTCCCCCCTCCTCCTCCCCCTCCCCCCCTCCCTCCTCCCCTCCCCTCCCCCCCCCCTCCCCCCTCCCCCCCCTCCCTCCCCCCCCTCCCCCCCTCCCCCCCCCCTCCCTCCCCTCCCCCCTCCCCTCCCCCGCCCTCCCCCCCCCCCCCTCCCCCTCCTCCCCCCCCTCCCCCCCCCTCCCCCCTCACCCCCCCCTCCCCTCCCCTCCCCACCTCCCTCCCCCTCCCCCCTCCCCTCCCCCCCCTCCCTCCCGCCCCTCCCCCCCTCCCTCCCCCTCCCCCACCCCATCCTCCCTCCCCCACCCCTCCCCTCCCGTTCCCCCTCCCCCTCCCCCTCCCCCCCC
Organism: Sphyrna mokarran; assembly: GCA_024679065.1. Classification (NCBI taxonomy): domain Eukaryota; kingdom Metazoa; phylum Chordata; class Chondrichthyes; order Carcharhiniformes; family Carcharhinidae; genus Sphyrna; species Sphyrna mokarran. Next base: position 75,905,073 of record JAGIQG010000004.1, on the reverse strand, counting down.
CCCCCACCCCTCCCCCCTCCCCCCCCCTCCCCCACCAGCCCCACCCCTCCCCCCCCCCCTCCCCCACCCACTCCCCTCCCTCCTCCCCCCCTCCCCACCCCCTCCCCTCCCCCCCCCCCCTCCCCCACCCCTCCCCCCCCCGCCCCTCCCTCCTCCTCCTCCACCCCCTCCTCCACTCCCCACCCTCCCCTCCCCCTCCCCCCTCCCCCTCCCCCTCCCCCCCCCTACCCCTCCCCCTCACCTCCCTCCCTCCCCCCCTCCCACCCCCCCCCCCCCCCCCCCCCCCCCCCGGCCCCCCACCCCCACCCCCCCCGCCCCCCCCCCCCCGCCCCCCCCCCCGCCCCCCCCCCCCACCCCCCCCCCCCCCCCCCACCCCCTCCCCCCCCCCCCCCCCCCCCCCCCACCCCCCCCCCCCCCCCACCCCCCCCCCCCCCCCCCCCCCCCCCCCCCATCCCCACCCCCCCCACCCGTCCCCCCCCCCTCCCTCCCCCCCGCCCCTCCCCCGCCCTCCCCCCCGGTCCCCTCCCTCCCCCCCCTCCCCCCCCTCCTCCTCCCCCACCTCACTCCCCCTCCCCCCCCCTCCCTCCCCCTCCCTCCCCCCTCCCCTCTCCTACCCCCTCCCCCCCCTCCCCCTCCTCCCTCCACCTCCCTCCCCCCTCGCCCCCTCCCCTACCTCACCCCTCCCCCCCTCCCCCCCCTCCACCCCCCGACCCTCCTCCCCCTCCCTCCCCCCCCTCCCACCTCCCTCTCCCTCATCCCTCCCCCCTCCACCCCTCCCCCTCTCCTCCCCTCCTCACCCCCTCCTTCCCCCCTCCCCCCCTCCCTCCTCCTCCCCCCCCTCACTCCTCCCTCCCCGCCCCCCGTCCCCCCCACTCCCCCCCCCTCCCCCCCCGCCCTCCCCCCCTCCCCCTCCCTCCCCCTCCCCTCCCCCTCCCCCTCCCCCTCCCCCCCTCCCCCCCTCCCCCTCCCGCCCTCCCCCTCCCCTCCCCCTCCCCCCACCCTCCCCCTCCCTCCCCCGCCCCCTCACCCTCCCCCGCCCCCTCCCCCCCCGCCCCCTCCCCCCCCCACCCCTCCCCCTCCCTCCCCCTCACCCCTCACCACTACCCTCCCCCTCCCCTTAGCCCCTCCCCTCCCCTCCCCCTCCCCCTCCCCCTCACTCCCTCCCCCCCGCCCCCTCCCCCCTCCCGCCCCATCCCCCCCTCCCCCCCCGCCTCCCCCTCCCCTCCCCTCCCCCCCTCCCCCTCCCCTGCCTCCCCCTCCCCCCCCCTCCCCCCACCCCTCCCCCCCCCCGCCACCCCCCGCTCCCCCCTCCCCCCCCGCCCCCCGTCCCCCCTCCCCCCTCCCCCACCCCTCCCCCCCCTCCCCCCTCCTCCCCCTCCCGCCCTCCTCCCATCCCCTCCCCCCACCCTCCCCTCCCTCCCCTCCCCCTCCCCTCCCCCCCCCCCCCCCCCCCCCTCCCTCCCCCCGCCCTCCCCCCCCTCCCCCCCCCCCCCTCCCCCCACCTCCCCTCCCCCTCCCCCCCTCCCCCCGCCCCCCCCTCCCCTCTACCCACTCCCTCCCCCCCTCCCCCCCTCTACCCCTCCCCCCTCTACCCCTCCCCTCCCCCCTCCCCCCCTCTACCCTCCCCCGCCCCCCTCCCCCTTCCCCCCCTCACCCCCCTCCCCCCCCTCCCCCTCCCCCCCCCCTCCCCCCCCCCCCCCCCCTCCCACCTCCCCCCCCTCCCCTACATCCCCCCCCCCTCCCCCCCCTACCCCTCCCTCCCTCCCCTCCCCCCCCTCCCTCCCCTCCCCTCCCCTCCCTCCCCTCCCCCCCTCCCTCCCCCCCTCCGCCCCCCCCCTCCCCTCCCCTCCCCCCCCCTCCCCTCCCCTCCCCCCCCCTCCCCTCCCCTCCCCCACCCCCCCCCCCCCTCCCCCCCTCCCCCCTCCCTCTTCCTCCCTCCCCCCTCCCTCCCCTCCTCCCCCCCTACCTCCCCTCCCTCCCCCCTCCCTCCCCTCCCTCCCCCCCTCCGCCCCTCCCCTCCCCCCCTCCCCCCCTCCCCTCCCCTCCCCCCCCCTCCCCTCCCTCCCCCCTCCCTCTCCTCCGTCCCCTCCCCCCGCCCCCCCCCCTCCTCCCCCCTCCCTCCCCTCTCTCCCCCTCCCCTCCCCTCCCCCCCTCCCCCCTTCCCTCCCCTTCCCCCCCTCCACCCTCCCACTCCCCCACCCTCCCCCCCTCCCCCCTCCCTCCCCCTCCCCTCCCCCCCCCTCCCCCCCCCTCCCCCTCCCCCCTCCGCCCTCCCCTCCCCCCCTCCCCCCTCCCCCCCTCCCACTCCCCCCCTCCCCCCTCCCCCCCCTCCCCCTCCCCCCTCCCCTCCCCCCTCTCCCCCTCTCCCCTCCCTCTCCCCCTCTCGCCCCTCCCCCTCTCCACTCCCCCTCCCACCTCCCCCTCCCCATCCCCCCCCTCCCCCTCCCCCCCCCCCTCCTCCCCCTCCCCCTCCTCCCCCTCCCCCTCCCCCTCTCCCCTCCCCCCTCCCCCTCTCCCCCTCACCCCCTCTCCCCCCCCTCCCCCCCCTCCGCCCCCCTCCCCCTCCCCCTCCCCCCCTCCTCCCCCTCTCCCCTCCTCCCCCGCCCCTCTCCCTCCCCTCCTCCCCCTCCCCGTCCCCCCCCTCCCCCTCCCCCCCTCCCCTCCTCCTCCCCTCCTCCTCCCCCCCTCCCCTCCCCTCCTCCCCTCCTTCCCTCCCCCTCCCCCCCCCCTCCCTCCCCCTCCCCTCACTCCCCCACCCTCCCTCCCCTCCCCCTCCCCCTCCCCCCCTCCCCCCCCCTCCCCCCCCCCCCCCTCCCCGCCCTCCCTCCCCCCCCCCCCTCCTCCTCCCCCCCCCTCCTCCCTCCCCCCCTCCCTCCCTCCCCCCCCTCCCTCCCTCCCTCCCCCCCCTACCCTCCCCCCCTCCCCCCCCTCCCTCCCCCCCTCCCTCCCCCCCCTCCCTCCCTCCCCCTCCCTCCCTCCCCCCTCCCTCCATCCCCCTCCCCCCTCCCCCCCCTCCCTCCCCCCCCCCTCCCCTCCCCCCCCTCCTCCTCCCCCCTCCCTCCCCCCCCCTCCCCTCCCCCTCCTCCCCCCCTCCCCTCCCCTCCTCCCCCCTCCCCCCCCTCCCTCCATAACCCCTCCCCCTCCCCTCCCCCCCTTCCCTCCCTCCTCCCCCCTCCCCTCCCCTCCTCCCCCCTCCCCCCCCTCCCCTCCCTCCCCTCTCCCTCACCCCCTTCCCTCCCGCCCCTCCCCCCCCGCACCTCCCCTCCCCCCCCTCCCTCCCCTCCCCCCCTCCCTCCCCTCCCCCCCCTCCCCTCCCCCCCTCCCCCTCTAAAACCCCCCCCTCCCCCACCCTCCCCCCCCCTCCCCCCCTCCCCCCCTCTACCCCTCCCCTCCTCCCCCCCTCTACCACCCTCCCCCCCTCCCCCTCCCCCCCCCTCCCCCCTCCCCCCCCCCTCCCCCCCCCCCCTCCCCTCCCCCTCCCCCCCCCCCCCCCCCTACCCCTCCCGCTCCCCCCCTCCCCTCCCCTCCTCCCCTCCCCTCCCCTCCCTCCCCGCCCCCCCTCCCTCCCCCCCTCCACCGCTCCCCCTTCCCCCCCTCCCCTCCCCCCCCCCCCCTCCCCTCCCCCTCCCCCCCCACCCCCTCCCCTCCCTACCCCCCTCCCCTCCTCCCTCCCCCCCCCTCCCTCCCCTCCCTCCCCCTCCCGCCCTCCCTCCCCCCTCCCTCCCCCTCCCTCCTCCCCTCCCTCCCCTCCTCCCCCCCTCCCTCCCCCCCCTCCCCTCCCCTCCCCCCCCCTCCCTCCCCTCCCCCCCCTCCCTCCCCTCCCCCCCCTCCCCTCCCTTCCCCCCCTCCTCTCCTCCCTCCCCCCTCCCTCCCCTCCCTCCCCCCTCCCTCCCTCCCTCCCCCTCCCTCACCTCCCCACTCCCCCCCCTCACCCCCTTCCCTCCCCTCCCCCCTCCCCCCCTCCACTCCCCACCCCTCCCCCCCTCCCCCCTCCCCCCCTCCCCCTCCCCCCTTCCCTCCCCCCTCCCCCTCCCCCTCCCCCCTCTCCCTCCCCCCTCCCCCCCTCCCCCTCCCCCCTCCCCCTCCCCCCTCCCCTCCCCCCTCCCTCCCCCCCTCCCCCTCCCCTCCTCCCTCTCCCTCTCCCCCCTCTCCCCCTCTCCCCCTCCCCTCTCCACCTCCCCACCCCCTCTCCACCTCCCCCTCGCCCCCATCCCCCCTCCCCCTCCCTCCCCCTCCTCCCCCTCCCCTCCCCCCCGACCCCCTCCCCCTCCCCCTCCCCCTCCCCCTCCCCCCTCCCCCTCCCCTCCCCCCCCTCCCCCTCCCCCTCCCCCCCCCTCCCCCATCCCTCTCCCTCCCCCTCCTCCCTCCCCCCCTCCTCCCCCTCCCCCCCTCCCCCTTCCCCCTCCTCCCCCTCCACCCCCCCCCCCTCCCCCCCCTCCCCTCCCCCACCCTCCTCCTCCCCCCCCTCCCTCCCCTCCCTCCCCTCCTTCCCTCCCCTCACCCCCCCTCCCTCCCCTCCCCTCCCTCCCCTCGCCCTCCCTCCCCTCCACTCCCCTCCCCCCCTCCCCTCCCCTCCCCCCCGTCCCCCTCCGCCCCCCTCCCTCCCTCCCTCCCCCCCCGCCCGCCCTCCCCCAACCTCTCCCTCCCTCCCCCCCCTCCATCCCTCCCCCCCTCCCTCCCTCCCCCCCTCCCTCACTCCCTCCCACCTCCCCCCCCCCTCGCCCCCCCGCCCTCCCTCCCCTGGAATGAAACAAGAAGCTCCCCTGGGGGGAGTCCCCCCCCCCTCTGAACCCCCCCTCCTCCACCCCCCCCCCCCCCTCCATCTCTACCCCCCGGCTCACGCACGCCACCTCCTCCACCCCTCCCTCCCCCCCCTCCTCCCCCCCCCCCCCCCCTCCCCCTCACCCCACCCTCCCCCCCTCCCTCCCCCCCCCCTCCCCTCCCCCCCTCCCTCCCCCCTCCCTCCCCCCCACATCCCCCCCCTCCCCCCCCTCCCCTCCTCCTCCCCCCTCCCCCCTCCCTCTCCCCCCTCCCCTCCCTCCCTCCCTCCCTCTCCCCACCCCCCCTCCCTCCCCTCCCTCCGCCCCCTCCCTCCCCTCCCCCCCCTCCCTCCCCTCCCCCCCTCCCTCCCCTCCCACACCGCCCCCCCCTCCCCTCCCCCCCCTCCCCTCCCCTCCCCCCCTCCCCTCCCCTCCCCTCCCTCCCCCTCCCCTCCCCTCCCCCCCTCCCCTCCCTTCCCCTCCCCCCCCCTCCTCCCCTCCCCCGCCCTCCCCCTCCCCCCCTCCACCCCCCGCGGCTCCCTCCCCCCCCTACCCCTCCCCCCCCTCCCCCCCTCCCTCCCTCCCTCCCTCCCCCCTCCCCCCTCCCCCCCTCCCCCCCTCCCCCCCTCCCCCCCCTCTTTTCTCCCCCCCCCTCCCCCCCCCTCCCCCCCCCCTCCCCTCACCGCCCCCCCTCCCTCCCCCCCCCTCCCCTCCCCCTCCCATTCCCCCTCCCTCCCTCCCCCCTCCCTCCCTCCCCCCCCCCCCCCCCTCCCCCCCTCCCCCCCTTCCCCCCCTCCCCCCCCTCCCCCCCCCTCCCCCCCCCCCCCCCCCCCTCCCCCCCTCCCCCCCCTCCCCCCCCCTCCCCCCCTCCCCCTCCCCCCCCCTCCCCCTCCCCCCCTCCCCTCCCCTCCCCCCCTCCTCCCTCCCCTCCCTCCCTCCCCTTCCCTCCCCCCCCCTCACCCTCCCCCCCCCCATCCCCCCCTCCCCTTGCTCCCCTCCCCCCCCTCCCCCCCCCTCCCTCCCCCCTTCCTCCCCTCCCCTCCCTCCCCTCCCCTCCTCCCCTCCCCTCCCTCCCCTCCCCTCCCTCCCCCCCCTCCCTCCCCTCCCCTCCCTCCCCTCCCTCCCCTCCCTCCCCTCCCCTCCCCCCCTCCCCTCCCTCCCCTCCCCCCCCCCTCCCTCCCCACCCCTCCCCCCCTCCCCTCCCCCCCCCCCCCTCCCCCCCCTCCCCTTCCCCCCCTCCCCCCGCCCCCCTCCCCCTCCCCTCCCCCTCCCCCCTCCCCTTCCCCTCCCCCCCCTCCCTCCCTCCCCCCCTCCCTCCCCCATCCCCCCCCTTCCCCCCCCCTCCCCCTCCCCCCTCTCCCCTCTCCCCCTCTCCCCCCCCCCCTCTCCACCTCCCCCTCTCCACTCCCCTCTCACCCCTCCCTCCCCTCCCCTCCCCTCCCCCCCCCCCCCTCGCCCCTCTCCCCCCCCCTCCCCTCCCTCCTCTCCCCCCCCTCTCCCCCTCCCCCCCCCTCCCCCCTCCCCCTCCCCTCCCCCTCCCCCCCTCCCACCTCCGCCCCCTCCCCGTCCCCCTCCCTCCCCCTCCCCCCCCTCCCCTCCTCCCCATCATCCTCCCCCCCCTCCGCTCCCCTCCCTCCCTCCTCCCTCCCCCCCCCCCCTCCCTCCCCTCCCCTCCCTCCCTGTCCCCTCCCCCCCCTTCCCTCCCCCTCCCTCCCCTCCCCCCCTCCCCCTCCCTTCCCCCTCCCCCTCCCTCTGCCCCCCCCTCCCTCCCCCTCCCTCCCTCCCCTATCCCTTCCCCTCCTCCCCTCCCCTCCCCTCCCCTCCCTCCCCTCCTCCCCTCCCCTCCCCTTTGCCCTTCAACCCCTCCCCTCCCCTCCCCTCCCCCTCCCTCCCCCTCCCCTCCCCTCCCCCTCCCCCCCTCCCCTCCCCTCCCCCTCCCTCCCTCCTCCCCCTCCTCCCCCCCCGCCCCCCTCCCTCCCGCCCTCCCCCTCCCTCCCCCACCCCTCCCTCCCTCCCCCCCTACCCTCCCTCTTCCCCCCCACACCCCCTACCTCCCCCCCTTCCCCCCCCTCCTCCCCCCCCTCCCTCCCCCCCTCCCTCCTCCCCCTCACCCTCCTCCCCCCTCCCTCCCTCCCCCTCCCCCCTCCCCCCCCTGCTCCTCCCCCCCCCCTCCCAGACGCGTACCCCGAGCCTAAGCCTAGGCAGCCGAGGGGGGGAGATTTCTTGTTGACAAAAATGTAGGACCGGAGACGTTAAGGGCGGGTTGGACCCCCCTCCCCTCCCCCCTCCCTCCCCCTCTACCCCTCCCCCCTGCCCCCCCTCCCCTCCCCTCCTCCCCCCTCCCCCCCCCTCCCTCCCTCCCCTACGCTCCCTCCTCCCCTCACCTCCCCCCCTCGCCTCCCTCCCCTCCCCCCCCTCCCTCCCCTCCCCCCCTACCCCCCCTCACCCCCCTCCTACCCCTCCCCCCCTCCCCTCCCCTCCCCTCCCCTCCCCTCCCTCCCCCCCTCCCCTCCCTCCCCTCCCCTCCCCCCTCCCTCCCCTCTCCCCCCTCCCTCCCTCCTCCCCCCCCTCCCCTCCCCACCCCTCCCGCCCCTCCCCCCCATCCCCTCCCCCCCTCCCCCCCTCCCTCCCTCCCTCCCTCCCCCCTCCCCCCCCACCCCTCCCCCCCTCCGCCACCTCCCCCCTCCCCCCCCTCCCCCCTCCCCCCCCCTCCTCCCTCCCCCTCCCCACCTCCCTCCCCCCCTCCCCTCCCCCCCTCCCCCCCTCCCCCCCCCCTCCCTCCCCCCTCCCTCCCTCCGCCTCCCCTCCTCCCCCCCTCCCTCCCTACCCCCCCTCCCCCCTCCCCCCCACCCCCCTCCCCCCCTCCCACCCTCCCCCCCCCTCCCCCCCCTCCCCCCCCCTCCCCCCCTCCCCACTCCCCCCCCCTCCCCCCCTCCCCCCTCCCCCACCCTCCCCCCCCCTCCCCCCCTCCCCCCCTCCCCCCTCCCTCCCTCCCCAAGGCAGCCCCCCCCTCCCTCCCTCCCCCCCTCCCTCCCCCTCCCCCACCTCCCCCCCCTCCCTCCCCTCCCCCCCTCCCTCCCCTCCCTCCCCTCCCTCCCCCCTCCCCGCAGAATCCCCTCCTCCCTCATCCCTCCCTCCCTCCCCCCCTCCCCCTCCCAGAGACCCTCCCCTCCCCTCGCCCTCCCCTCCTCCTGACCCCTCCCCTCCTCCCTCCCCTCCCCTCATCCTCCCTCCCCTCCCATCCCCTCCCTCCTCCCACCTCCTCCCCCCACCCCACACCACACCCCCTGGATGGCCTCACCCTCCATCAGGGTTCATGTCCGTCTCACACTACCTAAAACCCCAACTGATTTGGCTGGGCTTGCACAAACCTCACGACATGAATTATACATGTCCTCTTTATCTGGTGCTTAATGTTCTCCCACTCACTTTGTGTACCTCTGTTACCCCCAAATGATTTGCTACTGTAGAGGAGTCACTTCAACTATTAGATTATTGGTCTCTTTAATCTGTGCTTAACCGTCTCTCCACTCACTTTGTCTGTACCTTTTAAGATTTGATTACCTGTAGAGAGTCGTCTTCCAACTATTATTTTGTAAATTTTGTTTATGTTCGTGACCTGAAATCCCACTCTCTTGAGGAAGGAGCAGTTAGCGCTCTGAAAGCTAGTGGCTTTTGCTACCAAATAAACCTATTGCACGTTAACTTGGTGTTGTGAGACTTTTTAGTACGTTTGGCCATAGATGAAGAAGGTAGCAGTAGAGGGGTTCTTTTCTGAATGGAAAGCAGTGATTAGCAGTATTTCACAGAGATCGTAGAAGAATCATACAGTGCAGAAAGAGACTGTTTGGCCCATCGTATCTGCACCGACCACAATCCCACCTAGGCCTTATCCCCATATCCCTATATATTTACCCGCTAATCCTTCTAATCTACACATGGAATCTGTTCTGGTGCTTTGTTCGTAGTATATACAAATGATTTGGAGAACCTGGCCTGATTAGTAAGTTTGTAGATGACACAAAAATTGTGGAGTTATGGATAGCGAAGAGGCTTATCAGAGGATATAGCAAGATAGAGACCAGTTAGAGACTTGGGCAGAGAAATGGCAGATGGCATTTCATCTGGACTAGAGTGGACATTGCATTCTGGAAGATCCAATGCATGTAAGAATTCTACAGTAAATAGTAGATCCCTTCAGCATATTGATAGGCAGAGGGATCTGGGCGTACTTGTCCATCGGTCACTGAAAGTAGTAAAGCAGGTGGATAAGGTAGTCAGGAAAGCATATGGCATATTTGTCTTCATCGGGGCATTGAGTATGAAAGTTAGCAGGTCATGCTGCAACTGTACAGGACCTTAGTTAGGCCTCATTTGGAATATTGTGTACGGTTCTGCTTGCCACACTACCAGAGCAATGTGGATGCTTTGGAGAGCATACAGAAGAGGTTTACCAAGATGTTACCTGGCTATTAACAATGAGGCGAGGTTGGAAAAACTTGATTTGTTCTCACTGGAATGATCTCTGATAGACGTTTACAGGATTATGATGAGCATGGATAGAGTCGTTGGTCAGATGCTCTTTTCTAGGATAGAAAAGTGATATACTAGAGACATAGGTTTAAGATGCACGGAGAAAAGTGTAGAGAAGATGTGTGAGGCAAGTTTTTTTTACATGGAGGATGGTGAATGTCTGGAACGCACTGCCTGAGGAGGTGGTGGGAGCAGGTACGAAAGCGGCATTTAAGGAGCATCTAGCCAAATGCATGAATGGAAGAATACGGACTCCATAAGTACATGTAGTTTTAGTTTAGGCAAGTAGCATGATGAGTGCAGACTTGGAGGGCCATAGGGCCTGTTCGTGTGCTGTACATTCTTTGTTCTTTGCATTATGTTATGTCTTTGATGTGGTAAATTCAGGAAGTCATCTCAATGGTGTGATGTTTGATTTCTGTTTGCATATGTTAAATTTCTCAATTCTACGTACAGCCGTGTGTACAATAAAAGATTTGACTTGTGCTGACAATTTTTATGTATGTTTTGTAAATAGAATTTACCAGTAATTTTAAATTATTTATTGATGAACTTGCAGTGATATTGACATAAAATTTATCAAAATGGAATCTTGTCCCAAAGAGATATGAAAACCTGCTAATCAGCATATAGTTGTTGCAAATTGCATAAAAATCAAGTCCCTAAAAAATTGAAACCTGTTCTGAATAACACCATCATTGGATTTAGTCACTTCTGTAAATGTTCATTGGATGGTTGCCTTTAGTCAGTGCCATATAAAGAATAAAAGAAAGCAGTGGGCAATTACAGATGCTAATTTTGTCACTGAGAGCTGCTGTCTCAGCACAGATTTGAAATCTAATCTGAGATCCTGTCTCTTCCATATCTGCTAAAAGGCAAATTCATGATCATAATCCTGAATAAAAGAGGCTGATGCAACATCTGTAAATATCCTTTAATTCTTTCATGGTATGTGAGCATTATAGGTGAGGGCAGGGTTATTAATTGGAACGAATTGCCGTTAAGGTGGGGGTGAGCAGCCATTTTGAACAGCTGCAGTTTGTGGTTTATGTATATCCATAGTGCTGTTAGGAAGGGAATTCCAAATTTCTGATCCAGTGACAATGAAGGAATAGCTATATTGTTCCAAATCAGGATGGCGTGTGGCTTGGAGGGGCTGGTGTTACCAAGCATCTGCCAGTTTGGTCCCTCCAATGTTAAATATCATGGGTTTTGAAGGTGAAGGAGGCTCAGCAAGTGTAGTGTCTTAAAGGTTGTGCACACTGCTACCACTGTATGCTGATGGTGACAGGAGTAATGTTTAGAGTGGAATTTGGGGTGCTGAGCAAGCAATTTGCTTTGCTGTGAATGCTGTTCAGCTTCTACATTACTACAATTGAGTCATCCGGGTGCATGGAGAATATTCCATCACACTTCTAAAAGGTTTAAAGTTTATTTTATTAGTCAAAAGTAGGCTGCAATGAAGTTACTGTGAAAATCCCCTAGTCACCACACTTCTGTGTCTGTTCATGTATACTGAGGGAGAATCCATCTAACCTGTACATCATTGAACTGTGGGAGGAAACAGCACCACCTGAAGTAAACTCATGCAAACATGGGAATAGTATGCAAACTCTACAGACAGTGACCCAAGCCAAGAATTGAACGCAGGTCCCTAGCACTGTGAGGTAATAGTGCCATCTGTAAAGTGAATTCCTTTGAGCCAGCGACCTAAAGATGTCAATTTGAATCCTCCATCTATCGGCTGAGTGATCGAGGGGGAGCACCTCTGTCTTGTAGATGAAGAGCCTTGCAGAGTCAAATGAATTACCTCTCTGACTTGAATCAGACGCTGATTTGCTTTATAGCCCCAGTATTTATATGGCTGGTCCAGTTAAGTTTCTGCACAGTAGTAACCCAGGATGTTGGCGGGGGTTTTTACCATCTGTTGAAATCAAAGGTTGGATTCTCTTCAAATCCAAGTTTTCACATATTTGAGCATGTTTTCGTGTCTGAGGAATCACAATGGTATTGAACATTGTGCAATCATGAGTGAACATCCCCATATCTGACCCAGTGATGGAAGGAAGATCATTGAAGCAGCTGAAGATGACTGAGGTTAGGATACTGCCCTGAGGAACCTCTGTAGTGATGTTCTGATCCTGAGTCAATTGACCTCCAACACTAGCAGCCCTTTTCCTTTTGTGCTAGGTAAGACTCCTGGTGAGAAATTTCTCCTGATTGCCAATCATTTACCAATGATTTAAATTTCACCAAAGCTTCTTGATGCCACACTTGGTTAGACGGTATCTTGATGTCAAGGACAGTCTGCTTGATTAGCACCATATCCACTCCCTTCACCACCAATGTTCAGTAGCAGAAGTGTGTACTATCTACAAGACGCACTGCAGCAATTCACCAGAGTTCTTTAGATAGCACTTTCCAACACATGACCACTTCCTTCTAGAAGGACAAGAGCAGTAGATATATAGGAACTCCACCACCTGCAAGTTCCCCTCCAAACCATTCACCATCCTGACTTGGAAATATATCGTCATTCCTTTGAAGTCTCTATCAAAATTCTGGAATTTCCCTCCAACAGCATTGTGGATCAACCCATAACATGTGGATTGTAGCATTTCCAGAAAGCAGTTCATCACCACGTTGTCAAGGGCAACTAGGAGTAAGCAGTAAATTCTACTCAGCCAGCGACGCCTATGGCTATGAATGAATAAAAAATCACTCTCACCTCATTTCTAGAGTTTTTTTTATGCCCGTATTTAGGCCAAGGCTGGAATGATATCAGGAGCCAAATGGTCCGGGCTGAACTCAAATAGAACGTTGGTGAACTGGTTGTTGTATAAATGCTGCTTGACAGCATTGACAAATGTATCTTCAATCACTTTGCTGCTGATTGAGCATTTTGGGTAGTAACTGTATAGGATTTGTCCTGTTTTCAGTGAATAGGACTCGACTAGGCAATTTTCCATTTCGTTGGACTCTTGTCAATATTAGCTGTACTGGAACACCTTAGCCAGGACCGAATACTGCAGGTGGGACACTGTCAGTGCCCATAAACCTTTCAATATCAATGCCTTCAATTGCTGCTTGATATCATGTGGTGTGAATTGAATTAATTGAAACTGATTCCTGTGATGCTGGGGACTTCAGGAGGAAACCAAGACAGATCATTCACTTTCATTTCTGGATGAAGATGGTTCTAAATGCTTCAGTCTTACCTTTTGCACTAATGTGCTCATCTCCCCATCATCAAGGGTGGAGGTGTTTGTAGGACACTTCTCTGATTATTTCACTGTTCACCATCATTCATGACTGGATGTGGCAGGGCTTTGATCTGATATGTCTGTGAGATTACAACTGTTATCACACGTTCTTTCCACTACATCCATTTAGTCCTGTTACAGGTTTTTACATATCCCTGGTGCTGCTCCAGATATGCTTTCCTGCACTTTTCTTTGAACCAGAGTTTATTTTCCTTTCTTGATGACAATGGTAGAGTGAGAGCTATGTTATTTTCTGAAGCTTATACATGTGCAGGATAATATGGAGAAGTTTTGTGGGGCTAGTTGAACTGCTGTTGAGAACTTTGCAGAAAAGTGTTCACCATAGATAATTCTGCATCCAGGTAAACAGTAAACTTTATCTGTGTTACAAGTACTTGAACAGTACTTGCAGTTAAATAACAAAATTCTCACTGATTCAATTTAAATCTGCAAGTACAAAGCAAACTGCTTATTCAACACTTCAAATGGCAAAAGAGCAGAGCAGGGGAATTACGATGCTGCAGAATGTAAACATAAGAGTTTTATAAGCCTAAAAGAGGCCTTTCAGTCCATTGTCTTTGTGCCAGCCATGGACATATATCTCAATCCAATTTTCCACTACTTGGCCTGTAGCCTTGTATACTACATTGTTTCAAGTGTTGTTCATATGTATTGAGAATAGTAACAGGATGGAGTTGAGTGAGAATTAGTTTCTCAAACAGTACCTGGGGCTGGATTTTGATCATTGAAGTGGGAAGTCTGAAAATTGAGCTCTCTGGGACTTTGCCCCAGTAATGTTAAAAGGTTGTGACGCCCTCTGGTCCTCCGAGCACTCCTCATGCTCCATTCTTGCCCATTCCATTGCTTCTTTGTATCCTCCATTTCTCTCTTGCATTACTATGCTCTCTTACCCACTATGGACTATAGAACAAACTTGCCATATAATATCAATGGCAAGTTTTGAAATGAACTTTAAAAGCACCCATTCAAAAATCTACTTTCACAAAAGCCTGCTCTTACAAACCAGTAATTCAGATTGAACCATTATAGTACCAATAACAGAAGCTTTATCTCACTTCAAACTTCTTAATATTGTCCAAATGAATCATAGAATCCCTACATTGCAGGAAGAGGCCATTCAGTCCATCGAGCCTGCATTATCCACTTTGGTAAGAATAATGGTAGGAAGGATTACTATTTAAATAGAGAAAAGTTGCAGCATGCGACGGTGCAGAGAGACCTGGAGGTCCTTGTGCACAAATCGCAAAAACACAGTATGCAGGTGCAGCAGGTGATTAAGAAGGCGAATGCAATGTTGGCCTTCATTGCTAAGGGAATAGAATATAAAAGTAGGGAAGTTGTGTTGCAGCTGCATAGGTGCTGGTGAGGCCGCAGCTGGAATACTGTATGCAGTTTTGGTCGCCACATTTGAGGAAGGATATATTGGCCTTGGACGGGGTGCAAAGAACGTTTACTAGGCTGATACCAGAGATGAGGACGTTGGATTATGAAGAGAACTCAATAGGCTAGGTTTGTACTCTTTGGAGTTTAGAAGGCTGAGAGGGGATCTTATAGAGACGTGTAAGATAATGAAGGGGATGGATAGGGTAGAAGTTGAGAGACTCTTCCTGCTTAGCAAAGATAGCAGGACTAGAGGGCACAGCCTCAAGATTAGGGGGATGCGGTTCAGATCGAAGTTGCCGAGGGGTTTCTTCACGCAGAGGGTGGTGAATCTTTGGAATTCTCTGCCTGATGAGGTGGTGGAGGCTTCCTCACTGAATATGTTCAAATCAAGAATGGATAGTTTTTAATTGACAAGAGAATTAAGGGTTATGGGGAGAAAGCAGGAAAGTGGTACTGAACCACTACAGATCAGCCATGATCTTGTTGAATGGCGGGGCAGGCTTGAGGGGCTGTATGGCCTACTCCTGCTCCTATTTCTTATGTTCTTATTGATGACAATCCCACTGAGGCCCTATCCCCGTAACCCCAAATATTTTATCCACTAATCCCTCTTATGTGCCTCACCCTTCCTTCTCCCATCCTTGGTACCACCGCTGTGGGAGGAAACAGGAACTCACGGAGGAAATCCTCGCCGATTTGGGGAGAATGTGCAAACTCTACAATGGCTATTGGTGGGAATTGAACCCAGGTCTCTGGTACTGTCAGATAGCAATGCTAACCATCATGAGCCCAAACCATAGAGTACAATCCCTAAAGCATCAGTCAAATCTTCTATTTTCACTAATACAAATGGAATTTGAGTTGACCAATAGATTAGTGTTTTAAGGCCTGTCAATTTACAAAGTTTTAAATTGTATTATTCCTTATTACAAGAGCTTTGAAAGCAGTAACATTTAATTAAATTCCTGTTGCTCATAATTATAACAGTATGAATCGCTGATATTAAACCGGTTTTCATGTAATCGAGTAAGACACTAAATATCTGTGTTTTAAGAAAGTGAGCAGTCAAATACTCGTGACTGCTTAAGCCTTAGTGCTTTTGGTTAAAAGGAATTTCCACCTCTGATCTACCTACAGTTAGGAATCCAAGACACAGAGCACACTGTTGAAACAAGTCCTAGATGTTACAGCAAAAATCATTCACAAAGCAAAAGTAAACCTGTGAAATTATTCAAAATACTGATAAGTAGTTACTAGTGTTAAAACTTTGTCCAAAAGCAATTGCTTGTATGTTGCCCTATTTGACAATATGTGATTGATGCAAAACGGGTGGCATCAGAACAGCTGCTTATCTTACACAGTACCTGATATTTAATTCCATTGACTGCAATGGAACTGAATAGGTGGTGTTGCATATAGCCAGCAGCCTCTTAATACTGCCCAAGTTTTATTTCTATATTTTTATATATACCAGGAAAAATTGTGAAAACTTCATTCCACCATAGATGTAACATTTAAAATGCTGAATTCTTCTTTGCATCTGACATTGCATCCTTCCCTATTTAACAATTCTCATTCTTCTGGTCCTATTTTCAAGTCTTAAGCTTTTCTATTGTAATTTTTCCATTGGCTGGTTGCCTGATTGATGAAAACTTTGTTTCTCCATCCTAATTAGGGCTAATTAGCGATAACGTTTTGAGATTGCTCACAAATGAAGACCAAAAGCTATCCCTTATTCATTGGAGTACTAAACACTCTTATTCTGCTCAAATTACTTGTCTGCTTGCAGAGGTGTCACTCAGTTATTTTAAAATCCATTTCAAAAGTCTGCATGTAAGAATTGCAAAGTTAATTGCCCAGGGTGTGTCCTCCTTACTTCTACCTCAGCTTGGAAGCCTTTGCAGTATACTGTTCGTGCCCAGGTTGTCAAATGAAAGAAGTGGCTTCATTTTGAGGTAATAAGTAGGAGTGGAGCAGCAAGTCCAATTCTTATTGCTATTCCACAGAAGTTTTGGGTCAAAGTTTCAGTTTCTTGCTCAAAGCCTTCATGTTATTTTATAGAATGTGGTAAATTGCATTGCTGGAAGGTTATTTGGATTTCCAGTAGTTGTTGCTGAATGGACCTTTCCAATGTGTGTATCTCTCAGTTGTTTGTACAGTTGCCAAGCTCTTGTCATTCTTTAAGGTCATTTATTGATTTCAGTGTGCTTCAGCTCAAGCATTACTTCCTCACTGAAGTATTCAGGAAATTGGAATCAGGTCCTTCCAATGCCTGCATATATCATTGTTTAACTCAAGAGTTGAGTGTGTGTGTGTATATATATATATATATATATATATATATATGAACAATTGTAGTGTATAACGAGGAGATACAATATTTCTGTCCAGTACCTTTCTATATTCCATTGAATGTAAATAACATTAATTTTTCCTCCCTCCTTTATGTTGCTCCTCATTTTTAAGTAATTTTTGTTTTGTAAGCACCTTTTCTAAGCACACTATATTGTCAAACAGGGCAATGAACAAGCAAATAGCTTTGGGATGTTTTATCCCCTTTTACAGAAAGCTGCTTCTGTCCATCCTTAGTCAAGCTGTGTATGGACAGAGGTAAAAGTTGGAAAATTTGTTGGAATGGACCTGCAACTCCACCCTGACACACTCCATTGGTACACAAGTGTACTGTGCTCCTAAATTACGTAACAGATTTTTGCTCATTTAACTGTTTTTACGATTTTGATCAAGTCACCTAGTGTCTGGATCTCAGTTATTGACGTCACGTTTAAATTCAATGTAGCCAAAATAGCAAATTGCATGTATGATTGAATTGGATTTCCAGACTCTGAATATTGGTGTGATTATTGGTGTGATTATGCTCAGGTGGGTAGGGGAAATAAGAGATTGGGCCTGGTAATTGGAGACTCCATAGTTAGGGGGACAGATAGGAGAGTAAATAGTAATAAACGGGACTCAGGGCTGGTGTGTTGCCTCCCCGGGGCCGGGGTCCAGGACGTCTCAGAGCAGGTTTTCAAGATTCTTAAGGGAGAGGGGAGTTAGCCCCAAGTCATAGTTCATGTAGGGACACATGATGTAGGTAGGACAAGGGAAGGGGATATTAAACAAAAATTTATGGAGTTGAGGTGGAAGCTTAGGGCCAAAACAGACAGAGTGGTTATCTCTGGACTCTTGCCTGTGCCACGGGATAGTTTAGAGAAGAACAGAGAGAGGAAATGTTTGAACTCATGGCTGCGGGGATGGTGCAGGAGGAAGGGGTTCAGGTTCTTGAACAATTGGGGCTCATTCTGGGGTAGGTGGGACCTCTACAAGAGAGATGGTCTACACCTGAACCAGAGGGGAATCAATATCTTGGGGGGAGAATTTGCAAAGACTATGCAGGGGCGTTTAAACTGATTCAGAGAGGGGTTGGGATCCTGAGTAGCTTGGATGTTAAGAGGGACGAGAATAGGGGGGTCATAGATGAGAACTGTAAAGCACAGCAGTGTATGGGTGGAGTAGGGCATGGTTTGAAATGCGTATACTTTAATGCAAGAAGTATTTGCAATAAGGTGGAGGAACTTGCAGCTTGGATCAGTACCTGGAACTTCGATGTTGTGGCCATTTCAGAGACATGGATAGAGCAGGGACAGGAATGGTTGTTGCAGGTTCCGGGGTTCAAATGCTTCAGTCGGAGTAGAGAAGGAGGTAGAAGGGGGGGAGGAGTGGCATTATTAGTCAAAGACTGTATCACAGTGACAGAAAAGAAGTTTGATGAGGACTTGTCTGTTGAGGTAGTATGGGCTGAGATTAGAAACAGGAGAGGAGAGGTCACCCTGTTGAGAGTCTTTTATAGACCTCCTAAAAGTTCGAGAGAGGTAGAGGAAAGGATTGCAAAGTCGATCCTGGACAGGAGTGAAAGTAATAGGATAATTGTTATGGGGGACTTTAACTTTACTAATATTGATTGGAATAGCTATAGCTATAGCTCTAGCTCGTTAGAGGGGTCAGTTTTTATACAAAGTGTGCAGGAAGGTTTTTTGACTCGGTATGTAGACAGGCCAACTAGAGGTGAGGCTACATTGGATTTGGTGCTGGGCAGTGAGCCAGACCAGGTGTTAGACTTGGAAGTTGGTGAACATTTTGTTGATAGTGACCACAATTCGGTTACGTTCACCTTAGTGATGGATCGGGATAGGCTATGAACCTGGGGGCAGTAGTTATAGCTGGGGGAATGGTAATTATGAGGCCATAAGGAGGGAATTAGGATGCATAGGTTGGACTAGGAAACTACAGGAACTGGGAACATCTGAAATGTGGACCTTATTCAAGGAGCAGCTACTGCGAGTCCTTGATAAGTATGTCCCTGTCAGGCAAGGAGGAAATGGTCGAGTAAGGGAACCATAGTGTACTAAAAAAGTAATTCGCTGGTTAAAAGGAAAAAGGAGGCTTATGTCAGGATGAGGATTGAAGGCTCAGTTAGTGCACTGGATAGCTATAGATTAGCCAGGAGTGAGCTAAAGAGTGAGTTGAGAAGAGCTAAAAGAGGACACGAGAAGACTTTGGCTGATAGGATCAAGGAGAATCCTAAAGTTTTCTTTAGATATGTTAAGAATAGAAGATTGGTTAGGGCAAGATTAGGGCCAGTCAAAGACAGCAGTGGGAAGTTGTGCGTGGAGCCTGAAGAGATTGGAGAGGCACTGAACAAATATTTCTTTTCGGTATTCACGCAGGGAGATGTAAATGTAGTTGTGGGGAACACTGGGATACAGTTTTGTAAACTGGAAAGTATTGAAGTAGATAAGGAGGATGTGCTAGATATTCTTGAGGGTTTGAAGTTAGATAAGTCCCCTGGGCCGGACGGGATTTACCCTAGGATTCTCTTGGAGGCGAGAGAGGCGATTGCAGAGCCTCTGGCTCTGATCTTCAGGTCGTCGTTGGTTACAGGTATAGTGCCGGAAGACTGGAGGATAGCGAATGTGGTCCCATTGTTCAAGAAGGGGAATAGAGACTTTCCTGGGAATTATAGACCGGTGAGTCTTACTTCTGTTGTGGGCAAAGTATTGGAAAGAATTATTAGGGATAGGATTTATAGTTATTTAGAGAGAAATGAATTGATTGGGGATAGTCAGCATGGTTTTGTGAAGGGTAGGTCGTACCTTACTAACCTTACTGAGTTTTTTGAAAAAGTGACCAAAGAGGTGGATGGGGGTAAGGCAGTTGATGTGGTACGTATGGACTTTAGTTAAGGTGTTCGATAAGGTGCCCCATGGAAGGCTTCTGCAGAAAATGCAGATGTATGGGATTGAAGGTGATTTAGCTAATTGGATTAGGAATTGGCTAGCTGATAGAAGACAGAGAGTGGTGATTGATGGAAATTATTCATCATGGAGTTCGGTTACAAGTGGTGTACCTTAGGGATCTGTTTTGGGGCCCCTGTTGTTTGTAATTTTTATAAATGATCTGGATGAGGGTATTGAAGGGTGGATTAGTAAATTTGCGGATGACACCAAAGTCGGAGGAGTGGTAGATAGTGAAGAGGGGTGTTATAGTTTGCAGAGAGACTTGGACAAGTTGCAGAGCTGGGCCGAGAGGTGGCAAATGGAGTTTAATGCAGAAAAGTGTGAGGTAATTCACTTTGGCAGGAATAACAAATGTGTAGAGTATAGGGCTAATGGTAGGACTCTTAATAGTGTTGATGAACAGAGGAATCTTGGTGTATATGTGCATAGATCCCTGAAAGTTGGCAATCAAGTCGATAAGGTTGTTAAGAAGGCATACGGAGTCTTAGCTTTTATTGGTAGGGGATTGAATTTCGGAGCCGCAACGTCATGTTGCAACTGTACAAAACTCTAGTGCGGCCACACTTGGAGTATTGTGTACAGTTCTGGCCCCCGCATTATAAGAAAGATGTGGAGGCATTGGAGAGGGTACAGAGGAGGTTTACCAGGATGTTGCCTGGTATGGAGGGCAGGTCTTATGAAGAGAGGCTGAGGGATTTGAGGTTGTTTTTGTTAAAAAGGAGGCGGCTAAGAGGAGACCTTATCGAAACATATAAGATGATTAGAGGTTTAGATAGGGTGGACATGATAGCCTTTTTCCGAGGATGGAGAAAGCTAGCACAAGGGGACATAGCTTTAAATTAAGTGGTGGTAGTTATAGGACGGATGTCAGAGGTAGGTTCTTTACCCAGAGGGTGGTAAGGGTATGGAATGCCCTGTCTGCTACAGTTGTAGATGCGCCAAGTTTGGTGGCGTTTAAGAGGTTAGTAGATAAGTTTATGGATGAAAAGGGAATGGTTTAGGTTAGAGGGTCATTGCTTTTTCTTAATTGGTCGGCGCAACATCGAGGGCATTACAGAGGGTCTGCGCTATCATGTTCTATGGCAACTTCGAATATTGTCAATTTTTTGAAAGGACGTTACATTTCACTCAATATTGAAGTAAATTCTTCTCCATCACCTGCTGCTAACATTTCCATTTAGGGCAGCATGGTGGCACCGTGATTAGTGCTGCTGCCTCACAGCACTAGGGACCAGGTTTGATTCCAGCTTGAGTTACTGTCTGTGGCGTTTACACGTTCTCTCTGTGTCTGAATGGGTTTCCTCTGGGTGCTCGAGTTTCTTCCCACAGTCTGAAAGACGTGTTAGTTAGATGCATTGGCCGAACAGGTGCCAGAGTTGGTGACTAGGGGAATTGCACTAACTTCATTGCAGTGTTAATGTAAGCCTTGCTTGTGATTAATAACCTTTAACTTTAGTCTTTGTGGGGAATGTGATCTCTCATTTGAATTATTGCAGTATTTATTAGAGATGGTTTTAAGATAATCTGTTAGTCCTAGTGAATGCCCATCAGCCTCTGTGAGAGATTCCTAGAAGTATTTACTGGCACTGGGAAGCCCCCTATCCTATCTGTTTCCCAAGAGAATCAGTGTTCTTGCTTCAGAAAGCATTTTATTGGTGTGGCAACAGCAATAATGATCTAGTAAGTACAAACATAGAGAAATCTGTTAGCCCACAGACAGACCTTTGCTCACCACAAAACTTTGCTGGCTTGTGTTTTACAATTGAAATTTAATTAAGAAATGTCCTGGTCTTTTGAAAAAACAATGAGATCATAAAGGAACATTCATCATTCAATACTGCGTGTAAGAGTTTATAACAAAATTGTATTTAAAGATTTAAAATTTGCTGGACCTGTCACAATGTGGTTTCAATTTTGTATTGATTGATGCTGTGGACTGACTTTCTGAAGCTCCCTTCCTAGCTCCTTTTCATAATTTTTTGTTTCTTTCTCTTTTACCAATCAAATAAATTTCTTCTACTTAAAATGCTGTTGGTGCTCCCATCCTCTCTTTTTACCCAGTGGCTTCCAAGTATTATTCCAGTGCACCTGCCCTAACATTAGCCACTTTTCAACTTTTGCATTGTAATAGATCATTTATTCCTCTCTGCCACCTTCTATTTCTGCTGGGCTATTTCTCCTTCTGTGAGCCTGTCCTGCTCCCAGGTCCCAAATTCCACTTCCCACCCGCAATGTGGAGTTGCTGATGTGGGACTTGGGTAGGCACAGTAGTAGCCTTAGACTACCAGATTAAAGTCCAACAGATTTAAAGCTTGTGCTGCCAAATAAACATTTAAAATGTTGAATTATTCTTTGCATCTGACATTGCATCCTTCCCTATTTAAACAATTCTCATTCTTTGCGGTCCTATTTTTACCTATTGGACTTTAACATGGTGTTGTGAGACTGCTTACTGTTCCCACCTTCTCACACAAAGTCTGTTTTTACTGATTGTATTCTAAAGCCAGCTCCTTTCTTCCCCTTATATACTTCTGGAGCTTCAAAAAGCTGGATATTCTAACCAATGTTCCAACTTAAAACTAAAAAAAATGTAAGTTTCCAGGGCTTTCTACTGACAGCTTACACAAATCTTTCTATGTTACAATTCCAGTAATTTTGAAATATTGATACTTGTGATAATTGCATCATTTGTTTCTCTGTCAAATTTGTGGTGTATAACATTTTGTCATGCCTCCTCTGCAATGTATGTATTGTTATTTATTCAGTACCCCAACCCATTGACTGAAAACGTAATAAAAACATGGATCTGTGAGGTATGCAAACTAGTTCATCAAATCTCCTCCACATTCCATTTCTGTAGGTCATCATAGCTCTTTCAAAATGTAGTATTTAATGGAGTGCCAAGTACGTTAGCCAACATACAAAAATAAGTACTTGACTCTCATTGCTGAAACAACGAGCGAAAAATTAAATCTTTATTTTCTGAACACTTTGAATTAATTGATTGAACCTTGCCCATTTTGTATCATTTGTTGCCTCAAGTTTAAATGGCAAAAAAAATCAGGTGATTCCGACCAGCCGGATTAATTATTTTAAACAATTTTGTAAGTTTTGTAAGTGCATTTATCTAAAATGTCTGTACTGGATAGTTACTTCATTGAATTCAATTCAAAGTTGGTGTAGCGGTGATTTGACAATGGCAAATATTTAAAATGCTGCTTAGAAAACATTTGACGATACTTAGCAGGGTGTCATTGTTGCAGTAAATGGATTTCAAAATCCTTGAATTCAGTATTCAACATTGAGCTTGGAATATAAAGTAGCTGAAATTTGTATTGCTCATTGAAATAGCTTTCCAGTGCAAAAATAGCAGTCTACCAGTGAGATTAGCTTTGTATGCAGACTTGCCACAACGTTTTAATGGAAGTGAAACACCTTGCAGATAACCAATTTCAAACTCAAAGAACAGGCATTTTGTTGTACTAAGGTGTCAGTTCCACAAGTTACACAAGTGTGTATTCTGGAATTGAGAACTGGCTTTTTGGAGTGAGAGTATATTTTAAACGTTTGTGACGGCTGTGCAGTTGAATATGCACTCACGTTATTATGCGCAATACAGCTGCCACACTAAATCTAGAATATGTTATAGGGGTAATGAAAGTGAAGCTTCTCTTTTCCATTCTGGAATTCGTCTTGGTAGTGACTAGGGGTTGCTCTGTTATTCTTGTCATAGAAGCATAGGAAATAGGAGTAGACAATTCAATCCTTGAACCTGATTCAATGATCTGCATTTTTTTGAACCATTGCCATTCACAGAGTTGGCAGTATACATGACTCCACTTAAGCACTTAACTATTGCTTAACTGATGCTAATTGACATTAGCAGAACTTTTGCCCTTTACTCGGGAGGAAGATTTTTCAGTCCCTACAACAAAAGTGCTATAGTGGCCGGAACTTGAACTGCATAGAGTTGCCTGAGACTAAGTCACGGAAACCAGAAACCTGGGCCAATGTCAGGGATCCCAAGACGGTGAGGATAAGGAAGGCCTGGGGTTAATAGGGAGACTGTTAGGGTGGAAGGGAAGAGAGAACCGGAGCTCAAATGGAGGACGTCCCCTATCAGAAAAGGGTTTCAAAATAGAAGCATCCTACTTCTTCCCACCCCCACAATTATCTTTGTTTTCAGGTTGCTTCAGCCTGCACATGGCAGTGCAGAAAATAGCCAATAGGTGGCCACTTAGGGGTCTCAATTGAGATAAAGGTGGACTTCCCTTCTGAGACCTTGTTGCCCCGGTGCAAAATTGCTTTGAGATTGTATTAGGTGAGGACACCTCTCCCCCTCTCTCTCTACGCACACAAACGCATACACCCCTACCATCTTCTAGATCAGGAGGAGGAGAGCATAAAATTCTGGCTAATACGGTCTTGGCTGATCTGGCTGTGGAATCAACCCATTTTGCCGTCTGCCAACCATAACCCTGAACTTCCTTGTCAATCAAAAATTTGCCTTAAATAAATTTAACAACCTAGCTTCCATTGCTTTCTGGGGAAGAAAATTCAAAATGCTGATGTCCCTTTGAGGGAAAAGAATACTCAAATTCCATTTAAATGGTAGAATTATTTTTGAAATGTATCCCCTGGTTCTAATCTCTCCCACAAATGGAAACATTGTCCTGGAATCTACTCTGTCAAGTCCGCTCAGAATCTTATGTTCCAATAAGATCATCTTACATTCTTCTTAACTCCAGTGGCTTTGACCCAGACAGTTCAGTCTTGCTTCATAAGGTAAGCTCCTTGCCCAAGGAATGAATTGAGTGTATCTTCTTTGAACTGCTTTGAATGCAACTATTTATTTTTTTTCAAATAGAGATCCAAACATCCACAGTATTCCAGATAGGGTCCTGTCCAGACTTTACATTTTTTTGATATACAATTGTGTACATTTACTGCAGCAAGTGCTAGACTATATAATTTCTTTCAGATGTTTTAGAGCCCTTTCATAGAATGGAATTGCTTTTTTGTGTGAAAATATCTTGGCTAGTTTCAGAAGTATTATGTTAATGTTGCTCAAGAGTATAATTTCTTGTTTTGAGATTCTTAAGATAACCTCTCCTTTGTTTTCTGTTTTTAGGGCGCCAATGCCTCTGCTTTGGAGAAAGAGATTGGGCCAGAACAGTTTCCCGTAAATGAACATTATTTTGGCTTGGTCAATGTGAGTTATTGCTGGTAGTTTTTGAGGCAGTCTTAAAACCAGTTTCTCCTTTACCTATTTCCAAATAAATTTGAATCCTGTTTTTAAGGCTTATTTTTCTTTTAAAACATTGAAATTCTGTTGGAACAAATGATGCCTACACCACAAGAACAAAAGCAAACTGATAAAAGTGTATATTCTGGAATAATGAGAGGCATGTTCCCGAGACCTTTCACCTTGCAAGTGCAAGATTATTTGAAATTAGTCATTCATAACGGTTTATACCATAGGAGGAAAGAAGTGCTGATTGATTTTTGCCATGGCAATCCCTCAGCCAGAGTCAACTTACCAACAGGAACTGTCAATTCCCTGTGCTTCTGACTAATTCATAAAGGTGCAAGGCTTAAACGTATTAACACATTTATTTTGTTTGTGGAGAACAGGATCCCTGTGCATGAATATTGCTTCTATCAAGCACAAAGGAGCCATATTATAAGCTCGTAATTATTTTTAATTGGATTGAGTGTAGGCTTAGCGAATTCAAGATTGTTCAGGTTCTGCCAACTCATGGAATCATATTTAACAATGGACATTTTGAGTTTTGCAAGCGTGGGCTAGTTCAGTATGGTTTGCGCTCTGCCTAATGTGAATGGCTGAGCAATCTCCAGTTGATCATTGGGATGTATGGGCCACTCATTTGGCTTTGGACTGGCAATGGAATTCATGCATGATGTTGCTCTGTTGTGTAGTCTGAATGCCTTTTTGGTCTAATGGCACATCCATTCAGATGAAGAGACTGCTCCTGTCACCACTATTAGTAGCTGCTTTAACCTTTTGTTCAAATATTTTAAATGCTTTGTTTTTCTAGGTAATTTGAGGTAGACCAGTCAGATTTTTGGTCTGAACATGGCACTGTTGGCTTTGTGCAATACAAAGCAATCACTGATCTGTGCAGTTTAGCTTTGCACTCTATTTCTGTGTTAAAGCTATTTACTCACCTTGTGAGCTTATTTACAAGAATTCAATTCAGGCCAGTCTTATAGTGCGTGGAGTTTTACAAATCCCAACATGTATGTTGACAGATGAAGGTAGGTAGATAGAAGTGAAAAAAACCACTAATGGATTTCTCAGTTAAGATATTGAGGAATAGAGTGCATTACACTGCTCAATCTCAAACTGAGAATGGAATGTGGAATGGAACTCATTAAGATTTGGAAAGAAATCCTTATGTCCAATAGGGTAGGAGGCTAAGGCTCATTCCATCAAAAACATATTTCTCATGGAAACCAACATGTTAGCATTTGTGGACCTACACCATCTATTTAAGCAAGCGAACCATACAATTGAACAACATTAATATGAATTTCCTGCAAGTGTGATGCCAGATTTGTAGGTACTGCGTTCCAACGATTGATGAAATCTCACATGCTCCTCCAGCTGTCCGTATGAGGCAGAGTGTGAGCCATACTCAACCATGCTGTGTGAAAACAAAAACGTACTCTTACATGTAGTTCAGCAACATCCTGGGGGTTACTAGGGACCAGCCATACAAATATTGTGGATACAAGAGTAGGTCACAAACTGACAATTTTGTGTTGAGTAACTTGCCCTTGACTCCAAAGACTATCCACCATGTACAAGATACAAATCAGAAGTGTGATGGAATACTTTCCACTTGCCTGGATGAGTGCAACTCCAACAACACTGTCTCGATACCTTGCAGGACAAAACATCCCATTTCTTTGGCACCCCACTCACCTTAAAATGTTCACTCCTTTCAGTGGCAGCATTGTGTACCAAATACAAGATACACTGCAACAGCTTCCTAAACCTCCTTTGACAGCATGTTCTAAACTTGCAACCTCTACCATCTCCAAGGACATGTAAACACCGGTGCTCCAAGCCACACCGATCCTGACATGGAACAATATCGACGTTTCTTTGTTGCTGCTGGGTCAAAATCATAAATCTCCATTTCTAACAGTGGAGTGGGTGAACCTACATCAGTGGTGCTTGTAATGTGGTTCATTTATACTTTCTAGATGTGACGTATATTTGCACACAGGGACCTATCCACTGCAAAAAAAAAACAAGCTGTGCAATTTTCTAAATTACCCAGAAACTTGGGGACTCTACAGTTCTATTTCCTACTCCATGCAATGCTTTGGCAATCAAAGTCGACTTGCCAACCAATTAGCACATTTTTCTCCTGTGGTATAAGTTGTTGTGATCTTTTGAAATTAGGCATTCTGTTCTGTCCTGATGAGTACAAGATGAAAAGCTTTAGCAGTATGTTTCTCAGTAATATTCAAGTCCTGTAGCAGCAGCAGTTGATTGAAAATATCAAATATAGAAATTCAAACACAAATCTGGCAATGGGAGAATCCCTTTGATATATCATATCCATGCATTGAAATTACAATTATGTAGGCTGCTAAAACATTAACAGTAATATCCTTCTACTGCTTGCCAACGTTTTTGCCAACTGTGGCTAAAGAAGGTGATTCAGTTTATTTAAAACTTTTTTTTTGGTTTAAATGGCAAATATGACTGAGGTCCTGCTGTTCTTGAGCTTAGTAGTACAATCAGCCTACTGTAATGTAACTTGAAAGTATCATTAGCTGATCAACAATGAGAAAGATGGATGTTGTTTCATGTTCCTTATTGTGCATTTTTGACTTTTTTTTACTGTGCTAGTTCGGCAATACTTGCTATTGCAATTCAGTTTTACAAGCACTTTACTTCTGTCGGCCATTTCGGGAAAAGGTTCTGGCATACAAAGTGCAGCCCAGGAAGAAGGAAAATCTACTCACGTGCCTATCTGACCTCTTTAATAGTATAGCAACACAGAAAAAGAAAGTTGGTGTGATACCACCCAAAAAATTCATTTCAAGATTAAGAAAAGAAAACGGTAATGTGGATATTTTTTACTGTTTGTCTATGATACAAAGCCAGCGTTGCAGTTAAGTTTTGATTTTTATCTTGACAATCTGTACTTAGAATCACATTTATGTGAGTTAAGGTGAATTTCAGCATGCAGTGGAAATAATTAAAATATTTTGCTCTAACTTTTGAATTTGGACTGGATATCATTAGGAGTCAGCATACATTTATTGTACCAAGGTCAGTTGTCCCTAATATAGCTGAGAACATAATCTGTCTTAATTTCAAAATTTATCTCTTTAAATATTGAGATTTTAACTATATTCCTGGATAGCCTACTTAATTTTACATGAATTCTGTAATTGGAATCCATCATTTACGTGGGAAAGAAGATTGCTAATGAAGGGAGATTGTTTAAAGCTTTCCAATGATTTCAGTTGTTTTAGTAGATGTATAGCTCTACTTTATCATGACCAGTGAATTTTGCTTCTACATCATTTGAAAACGTTAATGTGATACTAGCATTGCAATTTAAATCCAATTGATAGATTTCGTCAGTTTACTTAGTTGGGTTATCTCCCTTCATTATGCTGGTTTGTGTGGCACTGCAACACCATGTAATTGGTAAATTATTTTTGCAGCTAAAAGAAATTCTGCACAATTACTCCTTTTTTGTCGGGGGGGTGAGTGGGGGGACAAATTCCCTTTTCATTACTGAAACCAAAAAGAGAGACAGTTTGAATGTTATTTGAGGAAATTGGGCGTTAATTAAAATGTAGTGCATATTAATTTGTGACTGGTCAGAGTTGTTGACAACTCTTGTTGATGTTTCAGAATTATTTGATAATTATATGCAACAAGATGCACATGAGTTTCTGAACTACCTTTTAAACACGATTGCTGATCTATTACAAGAGGAAAAGAAACAGGAGAAGCAGAATGGCAAGCTGCAGAACGGCAATGTGGAAAATGAGGAAAGTGATAAAACAGAGCCAACCTGGGTGCACGAACTATTTCAAGGAACATTAACAAATGAAACAAGATGTCTTAATTGCGAAACTGTGAGTTTCAAAGGAAAGTGTTGAAATCTATAAATTAGTAAATACTGCATTTGCTAATGGTGCTAAACAAGGACAGCCTTTCATGCCCTGTTTGTTATAGAGAATCCCACAATTGTGTTGTTTCTCGCATTGCCAAATCTGCTCCAGCTATATCGAATGTTACAACTTTCTCAATTTGACTGGGACTTTCCATATACCAGTGAGGCTTTAGAGTAGCACGCTTCAGCAAAAGTAGTCTGAGATGGAGTCTGTACAAAGAAGTACAGATGGAACTTCTTTGACATTGTGAATGGTCTGACATAATGCTACACTTCCATGCCTGGACAGTTTGGAAGCTTATTTTTTATATTTTGTCTTGGCCACCATGTTACTCCCCATCCTGAACTATCCCACAGAATATAAATTACAAAAAAAAACTTGGAAGAATTCGAACTAATGTTTTGTGGTTAAATGTCATGGTTTATTTTCTGCAGGTTAGTAGTAAAGATGAAGACTTTTTGGATCTTTCAGTTGATGTAGAACAAAATACTTCGATAACACATTGTTTAAGGTAGGTTGGTATGTAAATATTTTTATTCACTTAAAAATTAAGCATGTTATTGGAAAAAGTATATATCAACTTGATGTACTTTCATATGAAAAGGCTGATGGTGTGGAAGGAATTACCCACACTCCCAAAGTGATTAGTTCCTTAAGCTTTTATTTTTTGCAGCTGCAAATCAATCTTTTCGGATTGAAATTAGGCAATTTATAAGCTGGTTTAGAATGCATTTGAGTGTGGGTATTTAGTCAGTATGGTTGATCCAAATGAACATTATATAGTGAGCAAATGAGGTGGGCATTGTTGTATCTGCTCCATTAGCAAAAACAGTGATGTGTCATTATCAAAATCAGCTTGAATATTATCTTACCTTAAAGGATGAAAATGACTGCAAAGGACGTAAAGAAGTATGAAAAAACGCATTAGGCCAGCAAAGAAATCCTGAAATCAAATTATCAAAGAATATAACAAAAAAAAACTGTTGTATCGATGCATACATAAAAGGAAAATCAGAATAGGACCTCTAAAGGATGAGCAAGTTAAACTCTCAGGTAATGACAGAAATGGCAAAGTGCTGACTAACTACTTTGCCTCCTTTACTAAAGAATGTTAATACAGTTGGGATATATGCAAAACTAAAAGAGGATAAACCCTCAAGTGTGTGTAATGTAGAATCACATACAGGACAACTAAAGAGGTGATAGCAAGATAAGGAGAATATGACTTATTAAATTGCGCTGCAGAGAGCTGTTGTAGACTTGATGTACCAAATGGTCACCACCTGTATCATAAATCACCCTGTCTCTGGATCAAAATCTTGAATCAGTTTAATGTCAGTAAGAGGAAAGATACTTGAATCTTATGAAAAGGATTGACATATCCAAAGGAAAAAACTCATTTAAAAAGATGCCAAAATGTTTAACTAGTTGGGTTTCATCTTCATGCAAAATGAACAGACTTCATTGTGAGGTAACAGTATGCACCTAAGAGTACCATGGCCAATAGTGAACGTTACAATAAATGTCTCTTTCCCTGCTATATAAGCCGATACTAATCTGTAATTTGACATGTGACATTTTGTCAATTTTGACAGTTTGTAGTGTTTTTCAAAAGGCTCTTTTTTATTGAAATATTTTATTATTTTGATATTTTAGATTATTATGGTAAGAGATTATTGTAATGGTTTTTCAACACCATGAATTCAAATCTGAATGACGGAAGTAGTGGTAGGAATGCAGAACATTTCTATGTAAAGACAGTTCAATCTTTCAAGCTCACTGCATTTAAACACCTACATTTTCCTCCTGTCAATTGTTTCTTTCATTCAAAGAATATCAAATTGCTTTTCATGTCAGTTATGAAAATAATCAAATAATACTATTTATGCTGAAAAAAGATGAATGCTGTCAAAGCTTTTCATTTTGCACTCATCAGGACAGACACAATGCCAAATTTCAAAGGAAACAAATTATACCACGTGAAAGGGATACTAATTGGTTGGCAAGTCAGCTCTAATTGGTTAGGCTTTGACATTGAGAGTCCACCAAAGAGCTATTGTCCCCTACGCTTTGTTCAAAATGTGCGATGTTTGCATTCATTCTTTCTGCCTGCTGTGGACAGATCCAAACATATACTTGCTAGAAGCTAGTATATTCATATTCATCATTTGAAGAATATATGCTTGCCTGATAGGTAAGTGCTGATACAATGGCACAATACCATCATAACGTATCTTGGATTGTGTGAGCTATAGCTATGATTTGCTTATAAGCATCTATTGTTTGATTTGTGGTGTTATGTTAAAATTTATGTTACAGTGAACTGTTTGTTTTGATATCACTGATGCAAAATATGATTGCAATACATAAATTCAGAACTCAAAATCGTAAATAGTTTGGAAAGCAAAACATTGATGCGGAATTAAAGCTAGATTGTTCAAGTCTAGATAATCTGTATCAAAATATTACTTAAGGTGTTACTGCAATCGAGTATTTTTACAAAGAAAAGACAGTGTCTGAATTGAGCTCACTACGTTGTGAATGGCAAGGATTAAATAGTAGTAGTTCATAGGATTTGGCATTACTCAAGTATATTGTAATTTTATTTCTTTTGTGGCTGTGTTTAGTGTTATTTATTATTACACTTGGCGATGTTTGTTTCCCTATTTAATATGCTTTTGCAGAATGCAGAATATCAAACTGGTTCTGAAAATCACTGACCAAAATCTATACTTCCGTACAAAGAAAAAACTTAAAAATTCCATTTTTAAACCTCCTTTGAGGAAAGGCCAAGTGTTGTCCAAAACTATCAATGAAGCATGAAATACCAGTTTGCTAAATTTAAAATTTTGAAATGCCCAGTTTCAATCATTAAAGTGAACCTGAAAGCATGGGATGAGAAAGACCTTTTAGCCCTCCTGCTTTGCTTCCACAGAGAATGCACAATTGAACCTAGTGTATAGACTTTAACTCCCCCAATATGTGCTAAGCATTACTGAGCCAGTGGAGCAGTCTCAGCTGAAACTGCAACACTGCCATATAGTCATGGGAGGCTTACCTATTAAAAGTATTTTCGGTATATGCTCATCTGTGGAAAAGTAAACCCTGCTCGAGATGAAGTCATGATCTTTCATCTTTACTTCTCTACAAGGAGATGTAACTGTGCAAAAATATTTCCAAAGTTTTAATTTTTTGAAGTAAATGCTACTTTATCTAATTTTACTTTAGGAAACAGGACATTTTCTGTGTTTTTCCACTGCTGGGTGCATACCTGTGATAGCAACATCAGGTAAGCTTTTTATTACTGAGATGATGGCAATTCAGTTTCAATTAAACTGAAGTTCCCTTATGCTGTTCCATCCCTTCAGTAATCTCTGCGTGATTCAGCTGTGCAAAATTCTAAGTGCCCAAAAAAAAATCTTTTGTGACCTATTGTAAGTCAGAATGCCCTCAAGATTATTTCTACATTTTCATTCTGTACCATTCCTGTTACCTGCAAAAAGCTGGGAATGAAATCTGCAGAGGTTTTTGGGGGCAGGGAATAGCAGAATTGAACTTCATATTTGAGATGAGCACCATCACTGCTCAGTAATGAATTGCTTTACCACTTTTTATATTCGCTGTGTGTGCCGCACACATCTGAATCAGATGTTACTGTTTAATGTGAGGTTAAGTTTTACCTTAAGCTTAATCTCTAATGGTTAACTCCACCTCACCCACCCCCTCCCCCACTCCACCCAATGCAATAAGAAAAGTCTGTGCTGTAGTAGTATTGTCACTGGACTAGTAATTCAGTGACTGGGGTAACTGAATTCAAATCCCACCGTGGCAGATGGTGAAATGTGAATTTAAAAAAATTTGGAATTAAAAAGCTAATGTCATTGTCATAAAAACCAATCTGATTCACTGATATCCTTTTTGGGAAGGAAATCTGTCGTCCTTACCTGGTCTCACTACAGATTGTTCCTTTCACAGTTGTAAAATTCCACATACTCTTTGAAGGGACATCAGAAATAGTTTTCTGTTCATCATTAAGATATTGCTTGCAATATACTTTTGGCTGAAGACTCATTTAGTTTCATCATTCTTTAGTTTCATCATTCATTTTGTTTACTTCCATAACTTTTTTAACTTGTTAAAATTTTTTAAATTGATTCAAGATTATAGTACAACTTTCAATGAGAAGCCATCACCTTCTTTGGTTCTACTTGTTCTTCTTCACATGTTGACTTCTGGATTCTCCTATCTCTGTTAACTGGCATTGTTCTTGCTAAACTTTTGTACGTTTCTTATCTTCAATAACCTGATTTTATCAAAAGGCCAGGATCTGTTCAAGATTTTAATGCTGCTGCTATATTTGGGATATGATGTATTCCCTATAAGAACAAACAGGCAATTTCTCCCACCTCAAACACTTCGTGCTTTAGCTTTTTATGCATCTTGCCCTCTCTTTTTCTCAGAATTAACATGTTCGTTGGTAGTTGGAATCATATCTAGCACAAAGGAAGATGGCTGTGATTCATGAAGATCGATAACCTCAGTTCCAAGAATATCGCTGCAGAAGTGCCTCAGTATTTCAGACCCAACAATCTTTAACTGCTTCATCAGTGACTTTCCTTCTATCACGAAGTCAGAAGTGGGGATGTTCACTGATGTTCGGCATCAATCACGACTTTTCAGATAATGAAAAGTTCATGTCCAAATGCGACAAGGCTTGAACATATTCAAGTTGGGCTGACAAGTGGCAAGTAACATTCATACCATGCGAGTGCTGGGCAATAACCACCTCCATTGAGAGAGAATCTAACCATCGTCGCTTAACATCCAATAGCATTACCGTCACTGGATTTTCCCCCATTATCAACATCCTTGAGGTTACCATTGATCAGAAACTGAACTAGGCTAGCCACATAAATATTGCAGCTATAAGAGCAATTCAGAGGCTTGGAATCTTGCAGAGAGTAACTTACCTCCTGACTCCTCAAAGCTTATCCACTGTTCACAAGACACACATGAGAATTCTGATGGAATACTCTTCCCTTGCCTGATTGAGTGCAGCTTCATCAACACTCAAGAAGCATACCATCATCACCATGTAGAACAAAGCAACCCACTTGTTTGGCAACCCCATCCACTAACATTCATTCACTTCAATTTTGGCACAGTCACAGTAATGTGTACTATCTACAAGATATACTGCAGGAATTCATCAAGACTTATTAGCACTTTCCAAAACCATGACCAATACCATCTAGAAGAACAAGGGCAACAGATAATGGAAACATCACCATCTGGCAATTCTCCTTCAAGTCACTCCCCATCCTGACTTGGATATACATCACCATTCCTTCACTGTTGCTGGGTCAGAATTCTGGAACTTCCTCCTGAACAGCATTATGGATCTATCTGCATCTCAAGGATTGCAACTCACCACCACCTTCTTGAGGGCTATTAGGGACGGGTAATAAATGCTGGCTTGTTCAACAATGCCCACGTCCCATGAAGGAATTAAACAAAAATTACTACACTGATCTTTCCTCATCTTTTCAACTCAAATGTTTGTAGGTTAAAGAGATACATCTCATCCTATTCCAAAATGTTTCTCTTTCATCTGCAGAACTTTGTACTTTCCTCAGTTTTTCTGTCTAGCATGACATGGATTTTTAAATCCTAAATTTGATATTGTTAAGACATTACTACTTGATTTGCTAAAATATCTTAAGCAGCCTGGGCCATTTGTCTAAGACAAAATTCGATTTTTCAGGGAATTGAATTGGAAGCATAAAGAAGCAAAATTTATTTTGCAAGTAACTTTGGTTGAAAAGACACATGTATATGAATATCAGTCTCTGTAAAGATTGGGCTGAACTATAATTTCCCTTACATTCTGGGAGATTATTTGAATTTATTATCCAGGTACATTATAGAAAACTGCCCTTTCATCTAGATTTCAGGAAAAAAGAAAGTTAACAAAATGAGAATCACAGCAATCAGCCATTCAGTCAGGCTTAGTTCTGAAGTTTCTTACTAGTCTCTTTCTTTGAGGTGCACATGATAATTTTCAAAATTGTCTATTGCATCCAGAGTCTGCCTTTGCTAACAGTTGTGTTGCTTTTTTTAATTCTACAGAGGATTTAGCAACACTGAGACACTCTGTAGCGAATATAAGTATTACTGTGAGCAATGTCGTAGTAAGCAAGAAGCACAAAAGCGGTGAGCACTTACACTTTATAAAGCAAAAATGAATGCTTTTTGTTTACTAAACATAATGCTGCTTAGTGTATGTTAAAAAAGTAATGTATGATTTTTTTGTATTTACTGCAGCTGGACAAATCTTACAATATCTGTTTCTTCCTTTTTCGATTTTAAAAATGTGGCTTACTTTTATACAATCCATAATACCTAACTTGCTTATAACATGATTATGGCAGTGTTAAAGATTAATTAGAAAAGTGTCACTTAAGAAATTCTACATTTATGATGCAGCTAAATCTATTTTTAACAATAATCAGTCTAATTTATATATGTGTAAAATTTGTACAGATTGCGAAGGTAATGTGACTTTATTTCCTCCTTTGCAGGATGAGGGTGAAGAAACTTCCAATGATTCTTGCTTTGCATTTGAAAAGATTCAAGTACATGGATCAGCTCCATCGATACACAAAACTCTCTTACAGGGTGGTTTTTCCATTGGAGTTGAGACTCTTTAACACATCAGGGGATGCCACCAATCCAGATAGAATGTATGATCTTGTCGCTGTAGTTGTTCACTGTGGCAGGTAATTTACTGCTATATTTGCTTGAGAATCTTACATTGTTGCATTTACTTAATATACTATGAATGCAGATTCTATTTTTCAAATTCAAATTTTGTTTTGCTGGAGTAAAACATCTTGTACTTAAGTAATAAATGCACTGTAGATCATGTTATATTCGCAGGCCTAATGCTGACTCCACTGGCTGACCCTTAAATTCATCCTTCCCTCCATTACACTCCTCCATCACAACCCAATTTCTAAAATGGCACTGAAAATGATTGCCAACACTTCAAGTGGCAAAATGCATGTTGGTCACCTTGAGAGCTGGTTTCAAAGAGCATTAATGCTTTTGCAATCAATATTGATATAAATAACTCCCTAATCAAATTCTGACAGCTGACAGATCATGAGAAAAATGGAATTTCCTCAATGAATTTCCATTATAGTGAAATTTTCAAAATATTTTGTGCTCAGTGATACTAGGGCAAGGGATTAAGATTGGGTGGTTGGTGTGATCACAGTGGGAAAGAAAAGTAGCATGATTAACCCTTCATTTAACAAAGCTGAAATGTTTCCTTTTAAATTATTTCTTGACTAATGAGTGCAATTAAGTTTCCCAAGCTCTGTTATGAATTCCCCTATTTCTGTGACCAGGTATCTTGCCCTTCTCTGTTTCCTCCCCATTGCAACAGACCAGGAAAGCCTGCTATTACTGTGATTCTAAACCACCAACTCCCACATCCACTGCCCTACCCTCATCAGTCATCTTCGTCACATCCTTGAAAAATGCTGTCACGTTCATGAGTCCGCCTCTTCACAAAACCATGTTGCCTTTCTCTAACATGTCCACTTATTTCCAAGTGGGAATAAATCCTGTCTGAAAGAATCCTCCAGTAATTTTCCTATCACTGATGTAAGGCTCACCAGCCTGTAATTCTCTGGATTATTCTTGTTACCCTTCTTAAACAAAGGAACAATATTGGCTATTCACCAATTCTCTGGGATCTCCCCTGTAAGAAGTCTGTCAACATCAGGTTAAAGTCCAACAGGTTTGTTTGTTAGCATAAGCCACTAGCTTTCACAGTGCTGTTCCTTCATCAGGTGAGTAAGATTTCAGTTCACAAACAGGGCATAAAAAGACACAAACTCAATTTACAAAATGATGGTTGGAATGCAAGTCTTAAAGGTAGAGCTGTGTATTGTCTCCACCCAGGACTGTTAGTGAAATTTTGCAAGCCTTGGTAAGTCACGGAGGTTACAGATAGTGTGACATGAACCCAAGATCCTGGTCGAGGCCGTCTTCATGTGTGTGGAACTTGGTTGTCAGTCTCTGCTCAGCAACTCTGCATTGTCATGTGTCCTGAAGGCCACCTTGGAGCACACTTAGCTGAAGATCTGAGGCTGAATGACTGTGACCACTGAAGCATTCTTCAACAGGAAGAGAACATTCTTGCTTGGTGATGTCGAGTGGTGTTCATTCATCTGTTGTCATAGCGTTTGCGTGGCCTCCCCAATATAACATGTCTTGGGACATTCTTTCCTGCAGCATATCAGGTAGATAACATTGGCCAAGTTGCAAATATATGTACCGTGTACCTGGTGAATGGTGTTCTCATATGAGATGATAGCATCCATGTCAATGATCAGGCACGTCTTGCAGAGATTGTTGTGGCAGGGTTGTGTGGTGTCGTAGTCACTGTTCTGCTGAAGGCTGGGTAGTTTGCTGTGGACAGTAGTCTGTTTGAGGTTGTGTGGTTATTTTGTAAATTGAGTTTGTGTCTTTATAAGCTCTGCTCGTGAACTGAAATCCCATTCATGAAGAAGTAGTGCTCCGAAAGCTAATGGCTTGTGCTAACAAATAAATCTGTTGGACTTTGACCTGATGTTGTGAGACTTCTCACTGTGTTTACCCACTCCAACTCCAGCATCTCCACATCATGACCTTCCCTGTAACGAGTGAGAATATAATGATTTCTCAAAGCCCCAGCAATTTCCTCTTTTGTGTCTCTCAGTATTCTGGGGTGTATGTCTCTGGGGACTTATCTACCTTAATGTTTCTCCAGAACTCCAATATCACCACTACTTTTGATCTCAACATGATTCAAACTATCTACATATCCTATCCCAGACTCATCATCCACCAAGTCCTTCTCTTAGGTGAATACTAATGCAAAGAATTCATTTAATACCTCGCCCATTTCCTCTGGCTCCACACATAGATTCTCTCCCTTGTCCTTGAGTGGGCTAATCTCTCCCTAGCTATCCTCTTCTTCTTTATACATATATAAATAAAGCCTTGGGATTTTTTCTTAATCTTGCTGGCCAATGCTTTTTTGTAACCCTTTTTAGCCTTCCTAACTTCTTGCTTAAGTTTCTTTCTACTTTCTGTTGCTTCGTATGTTCCCAGCTTCCGAGCTTTGATGAAAGCTTTTTTCTCTTTGATCAGGCTCGTGATGTTTCTCGTTATCAAGGTTCCCAAAACTTGCCATACTTATCCTTCATCCTTACAGCAATGTGCTTGTCCTGAATCTCTCTCAACTTGATCTTGAAAGCTTCCCACATGCTAGACGTTGATTTGCCCTCAAACATCTGCACCCAACCTACATTCTTCAGGTACTGCCTAATATTGTTGTAATTAGCCTTTCCCAATTTAGCATCTGAACTTGAGGACTACACTTATCTTTATCCATCAGTACCTTTAAAGCTTACTGAATTGTGGTCACCATTTCCAAACTGCACCCCCACTGAAACATCAACTACCTGGCTGGGCTCATTCCTCAATATCAGGTGCAATATGGTTCCTTCCCTAATTGGACTATCCATATACTATTTCAAGAAATTCTCTTGGATCTCTTTATAAATTCTGTCCCATCCATGCCCCATACAATGTAAGTTCCAGTCAATATAGGGAAATTAAAATCTCCCACCACAGCAACCCTGTTACTTTTAGACCTTGCCAAAATCTGTCTACATATCTGTTCCTGTATCTCTGTGACAGTAGGGTGGCTTAGAGTAAACCCCAACATTGTGACTACATCCTTCCTATTCCTGAGTTGTACCCATTTTGCTACGCAATAGGAGCCCTCCATGATGTTCTCCTGGAGTACAGCTGTAATAGTCTCTTTAACCAGTAGTGAACTCCTCTGCCCCTTTATTTCCCCCTCTATCCTGCCTGAAACATCCTGTACTGCCACACCCAAATCCACTTTCTTACTGTTGTCACAGCCAACACTCCCTTCCATGTTTTACACCCCAGGATTCATTTCCATTTCTCTAAATGTTGCTGTTTTCTGACATCTCAATCCCCTACCTACCAGATCTGCTTTGTTCAAATTCTGAATCCCATCAGCCACCTCTGTGTATGTGATCAACTTTTTTCATAGTTTCTCACACCAAACCTTCTGTTCTCAAACTGTAAATTCATTCTTGATAATCCATACACTTTGCCCATGTCTCCAGTGTTGTGATGGGCAGTTTCAGTAATTTGCCTCCTACTTCCCTGTGCTCTTGTCGGGGGAGAAAACAATGTTCCTCCCATTTTTCTGTGTTCTGGTCTTTTTAAAAAAAAGCTAATTAACTACATAGTATATACAAAGTTAGTTTAACTGTCAAGGTTACGGATTTACTCTTATCCAAGTAGACGCGTGATAAATTTTAAGCTAGATCAAGCGAAATGCTGAGTCCTCTTTGGGATACAAATTCTTTGATGTTGATATCCCCTATGACTCACCAAAAAGTTTGTTTATTGGCCACAAATAGACTTGCGTAACAATAGAATGAAATTACTGTGAAATTCCCCTAGCCGCCACACTCCAGCGCCTTTTATGATCAATGCACCTAATCAATACATCTTTCAGACTGTGGGAGGAAACCAGAACACCTGGAGGAAACCCACACAGACATGGGAGAACGTGCCCAAACTGCACACGGTCAATGACCCAAAACCGGGAATTGAACCCAGGTTCCTGGCGCTGTGAGGCAGCAGTGCTAGCCACTGTGCCTTTCCAGAAAAGTGTTCATTGTTCAAGTTTGAATTTTGACTGATAATTTTGACCACAGATGATATGGTCCCAGTCAAGCCAATTTCTGCCCTCGTATAATGTTCTCACATCTTTCCGGTAAGATGAGAAAGTTGTGATTCATTGGAAAACATATAGTTATTTTGCTCTGGCCCCATATCAGACTTATTCTGGGGTTTAATAGATTAAATTATGAGGACAGAACTTCAAAATTTGCAGATGAAACAAAACTTGGAAATATTGTGAACTTTAAGGAAGATAGTGATAGACTTCAAGGGAAAATTTAGTGCAAGAAGCATGAAGTGATTCATTTTGATAGCAAAAAATGAGGCAAAGGGGGGAAAAAAGGAATGATTTTAAATTGAGTGCAGTAGCATTGAGACTGGGACAGGTATGTGTCGAAGGTGATGGTGCACATTGAGGAAATGATTAAAAAGGCATAAGGAGAGTTTTTTAAAATAAAGTATGGAATACAAAAGCAAGGAAATTATGATGAATCGTTATTTAAAAACTGTTTCAGCTTGAATTCTGGGAACTAGTCCTTCCTAAGGTGGTGAAGGTGTTAGGAAGGATACAGAAAAAATTTACTGGAATAGTTCAGAGCTGAAGATGTCAGCCATTTGGATAGATTGTTCTCTCTCAAATAGAGGAGGTTGAGAGAAGATTTGATGAATTTAAAATCATGAGGGGTCTTCCATCAACTATCCTCATTGATGGAAGGACCAAGAACCATAAGTTATTAATTCATGATGAATAGTAAAATAACCAACATCGACATGAGGCGAAACCTTTCTGGCAGCGAGTAATTGGAATCTGGAATGTACTTACCATGAACGTGGTAGAGGCAGATTCAGTTATGGCTTCAAAAGAGGAATTGGGTGAGCACCCAAAGACAGAAAGTTTGCAGGAATGGAGAGGGGAATAGAATTAACCAAGTTGCCCTTGACAGCCAAGATGGACATGATAATCATTCTGTAATTGAGTTATTGGTAAAGTACTTCAATACTTTATATACTAAAACTCAGTTTGACTAAGTTATTGTAAATTAATAATTCCATGTTTATAGCCTAAACAACTTATCATTTGATTTGCAGTATATAATGCCATGGAAGGTTCACCTAATCATAATTTTTTTTCCCTTGTAGTGGTCCTAATCGTGGACATTACATCACTATTGTAAAGAGCCATGGTTTCTGGTTGCTCTTTGATGATGATATTGTGGAGGTAATTGTTTCTACTTCTGATTTTTTAAATTCACTGTTAGATTCATTTTTTTTGCTGCCGTAACCTTGCATGGAAAAATCCTGAACAACTAAACAATGAATATTCCACTGATGAAAGAAGTCATCCAATTATTTCATAGTTACTGTCAGTTTTATAGTTCAAATGAAGATTTCATCTGCAGTGTAAAGGAAATAAGTAAATTCCATGATCAGTACCACCTATGGAGAAATAGTCTATATTTATTTTTGTAAAAGTATCTGTGCCTTATTGTTACCACTTAAAACTTTGAGCCACAGTATTTCTTTCAAACCTATTTTTATTGAACCATGAACTGAGGGATTTAAGTTTTCCAATCTCGCCTCTTAACTAAAGATTGCTCTTGGTACAAAGAAAGGTAATAAGAGACTTAACTGGGCTTTCAAGGCAGTGAGAGGTTTTGATAGAAATAAACTATTGCAATTGGGTCAATAACCAAAGATTATAAATTCAATGTCACTGGCAAAAGGTTTGCAGGAAAGCTGTAAATGCAATTTTTTTTTAGTTTTCAGGAGCTGGAATAATCTGCCTTTAAGAGTGATGCAAACTGATTCCATAAATATTGGTTGAAATTCTCCTATGCCATATGTCCCACTACTGCTACTGGCAAGAATGGAGAATTTGGCGCTCAGCCAAAGCTCCATTCACAGTGGCGGGATCAGAGAATCCCAGTCACAGATGAGGTCGGAAATACCCAGCCGTTACTAAAAGGGAGTTGGGCAGGTAATTGACAATGAGGAACATATCAGATTATGGACAAAAACAGGGATGTACGACGAGGCACAACTACTCTTTCAAGAAGCCAGCATAGGCACGATGGGCTGAATGACTTTGTGTTGTTTCTTTGAAGAAAATAATTAATTTCCCAGTGATTTTTTTCCTAATTGTAATAGTCTCTGCTTTTAAACTAATGAAATAATATTAGAGTTCTTAAGTTTTCTGAAGATAGCATGTAGATTAAGAGGGAACAGATTAAAAAATCTCTTACGTGGTTGACAGCAATTATGATGTGGAGATGCTGGTGTTGGACTGGGGTAAACATAGTAAGAAGTCTCAACACCAGGTTAAAGTTCAACCTTTAATCTGCTGTTGTGAGACTTCTTACTGACATCAATAAAAGTGTTTTATAAAAAGATGATTTGTTTGTATTATAATTTTTATTGTTACTCCTGCGTGGATTTTAGAGTCGTGTCTAAGTCTTTTTGGCGTCCTTTGTCTCAGAAATGATGAAGAAATAGGAAATTTACTGTTTAATATAATACAGAAAATAAACTGTAGGTACTTCTGGAAGACCAAAAGAAAAAATTGCTGAGGAGCTGTCTTTGTATGTAACAGAAGGTGTAGTTCTACAGTATCTCCACTTGAAATATTATGTACTGATAGAACTGACATGGATTTTCACCATTCTTCTTTGTTTCAGTTTTCTAACAAAATTGGAAAACTTCATAGTTTTTTTAAAAGGTTTGCTATATTTGTAATGTAGTAGTAATGTTGAAATTCTAGCTCCTCCTGAAGTAGCTGAAATATGCCAAATTTAATTTTGTACTTTTGAAAGTATTACACATTGATAAATTGCTATAAATTTAAGCATAAATTTTTGAAAATAATATCTACCTTATTTAGTTGAGCTGTGTGCCTTGTATTGAGTTAGCATATCATCCACCCCTTTTGAATTGGAATAGATGCTCTCCTGACTCCTTTCTCCATTTTTTTTTCTCTTTTTGTATTTGTTCAAGAAATGTTATGTTTTTTTGTGTAGCATTAAAACATAAAATACCAATGGAGCAAAAAAGTTTATTGTGGTTTAATATTGAAGTATCTAATATTAAACCTAAATATTCCTTTCCAATTGCAGAAAATAGATGTCCAAGCTATTGAAGAATTCTATGGGTTAACATCAGATATCTCCAAAAACTCCGAATCAGGTTATATTCTTTTCTACCAATCAAGGGACTAAGAAATTTGGAGTAGGAATTACTTGTCACCTTAAAGGAAGCAGGTGCTCTGTGGTCTTTCCCATAGAGGCTGTGGGACAGGATCTCAATGAACAGACAATGTATAGCAAGATT
Organism: Sphyrna mokarran; assembly: GCA_024679065.1. Taxonomy (NCBI): domain Eukaryota; kingdom Metazoa; phylum Chordata; class Chondrichthyes; order Carcharhiniformes; family Carcharhinidae; genus Sphyrna; species Sphyrna mokarran. Next base: position 75,862,536 of record JAGIQG010000004.1, on the reverse strand, counting down.
TTTTTTTGGTATGCAAGCTCGGAGTCTTGAATGTATGCTGACAGCATGATGGCACAAGATATTGGCGTTCCTTACCATGTTCTTCCTGTTACTATGTACCACCTTCCAAATCATTGTACACTAGGGGAAGAAAAAAAGACTTAAGTTGGTCCAACTGTTTCTTTTGTAAAACTTCCAGTAATATCATTTTTTGTATTGACACTACTGTAAATTATTTGACTATTGTATTATGTTGATTTCAATGTTCAAAGCATTCTGATATGACAAAAACATTATTTTTTTAACAATATCTTCTGACATTTTTTTAAGATATTTTCTTTTTTAAAAGACATTTTATTTTTGCCCCCAACATAATGGGGAGTTTGATTAAATTATGATTACTGTTAAATTCTTATACTTAGTACAGCGACGCATATTATCTTGCAGTATCAGGGCTATACTTGACAACAGGTGCTGCTGATTTTTTTATTTGCTACAAACAAGACAAATTATGCATATATGGATAGTCATAGGAGTGGAAGGAAATTTAAAACCTGTGGAAGTTTTTAATTTTAAGATGTGTTCATTTATTCAGTTTGTTTTTGCTCCACCTCGACTACAATTAGCTTAAATCCAACCTTCCTACCAAAAAAGAATCAGTAACTAGTGGGCCAAGCACAGTATGAATAAAAACACCGTAACTCAAGCTCCAGCTTCTGTGCTTGAACGTTATTCAAGTCATTAGATACATGTATTTTGTATATTGGTTTCAACATTTTTACAAACAATATGTTTGAGATTTGAAAACTTATATGCTGTTGCAAGACCTATACTGTAGTTTGAAAACCAGTTACAAAGTGCACTTTGATATAGATGTATAAGTATCTAGACAGGCATAATTTACGAGGTGTGTTTTTGATACAGTCTTGTATTGAGGGACCTTGCCTGCATTGAATAAAGGTAACACATGGGCCAAAGACATTGCTGTACTGGTTCTGTGAGTTGCAGTATAATGTGTAAAAATTTCCACGTAAGACTCTGGTTTAATGAGTGGACTTCAACTAGCAGTAGATAATAATTTAACTTGTAATTTGTATGTTGTATTTTTCTGTTTCATTCTTTCAGCCTTTCTGTGCCTTGCTCTATACCCAACAACAGAGTCAATCTACTCTCAAGTACCACTGTAAATTGAGAACTGGTTTTTTGGAAGAGAGGGGGACCAGCTCTGAGGGACGGTTGGTTGGCTTGGCTTTCTTCACTGCCTTCCCATGTTGGCACTGCTGATAGCAGATGCTTGTCATGAGGGAGCTGGGATGCAAACTTTGACCTTGTCCACTGTGCTGCAGATCATTGATGCTTCATCAAATGGTCTTATTCTGAATTGTTTTAATGTTAAATTCTTGTGTTATCTTGTGAAGTGTACATTCATCAAAGTGTCGTGTGAATTGTTTCTGAAATCACTTTCTCTGTAATTGACAATTGTGATGGTGCTAACAAATGGAAAAATATTGATCTTAGAATGAACATTCAGTGACTAAGATGGCTTCCAGTTGTACCTAGGCATGATAAAAAAAAAACACTGCTTATAGCTTGCTTGCATCATATAATGAAAACAATATGTTGCAGTACTGGATGCAGCAGATTTGCCGTGATACCGCTATGTGTATGGAAATATTTGATTTGAAAATTGGTTTCTAATAAGAATTAGAATATTTTTCTGAATCATTTTTTGTCCTTGACCAGGTCTAACTGGTTTAATGGTCACAAATGGTTTAGCCATTATTTAAATGCCATGACATTAAATTAATGCCACTTCCTGTACCATACATTGGTCAAAGGAAAATAGCTTTCACTATTTTTCAAATCTAAAATGAATGAAAGCAAGCATTAGACAGTGAAATTTGTGCTCTTAACATTCAGCTAGATTTGTAATAATTACTGTCACCTTTTTTTTTAATTTAACTTTTAAAGTGATCTTTTCATCAGACCCTGATTCTGTTTAGAAAATGGCTATGTTCGCAACTCTTGTTTGCCTATCTTCCATTGGGTGTAAAAACTTCAGTAAATTGAAGCATATTGCATAAGCAGTTCCTCAAAATATATGTACTCTTCCACAGTGTATCTCTTAACATCATATCTCTAATTGGTGGGTGAACATCATTTTCCACCTAAGTAATCTTAAAATGTTTGACTGAGTCACTTAATTTTTTTTTTTAAAAAAAAGCAAGTGTTAATAACTACATCAATAAATAGAAATTTTCCATCTTAATCAATTGCTTTTCTAGTGTTGCACTCTTGAGCTACTCCAAAATATGTATGCTGCAAACAGTATTCTGTTATATCTGTAAAAACAGATGTTTCATCACATGGAGCTACGGCTCCAATTGTTTGAACCGGAAACTTGCAGCAATCATCAACATTACCAAGTTAGTGAACCAATTTTGGACTTCAGTAACATCTTGAAGGTAGATTTTTTTATTAAGAAAGGAATACAACAATTTTTAAGTACATTTTCTGTTAACTGTGTGTGTATTTCTGTGCTTACGTTTCCATGATCACATTTGAATGCCTTTTTGAGCTATTTCCAAAATGCTTGTGGTCAGCATACCACTGCAGTAGGATATCTGAGTTGTGCTACTTGTATTTTGACATTTTCACATCCAATTTGCTTTTGGCAATTTGTCAATGAAACCTAAGGATCAATTTTATTGGTTGAGCTTCTGAGAAGGATGGATTGTTTAATGGAATAAATAATTATTGATTGCTGCTACAATTGGCTTACATTGACACTGCAATGCAGTTAGTGTGAAAATCCCCTAGTCGCCTCATTCCAGCACCTGTTCAGGTGCACTGAGGGAGAATTTAGCATGGCCAATGCACCTAACCAGCACGCCTTTAAAGCTGTGGGAAGAAACCCACGCAAACGTGGAGCATGTTCAGACTCTGCAGGTGCAGTGACCCAAGGCCAGGAATTGAACCTGGGTCTCTGGTGCTGAGAGGCAGCACTGCTAACCACTGCGCCACCATACCATCCATATTATGCACTGAAAGCATTATTGCAGGCAAATTTGATTGAGTATTTTTGATTGTACAGTTGTATGTTTTTTCAGAAATTAATTTATTTAAATAAATTTATTTGTGTTTTTGAATTGAATGTACAGGGTTCTGATACCTATTGTCAACATCCTTAGTTTTGATACCGTGAAGTATTTTATATGACATAAATGGGGTACCATTATGACTAGCAAAGACCAAAAAAGCTTTCCATTTGGTATTTGAATTTCTGCACAATTTGATAGTGCAACCATTTGCTAGCCATATACAGTAAATTTATTTTGATTAGAATAGCAGTAGGGGAAGGAATTTTGGACCTAAAACATCAATTGGCCAACCCTGTTTCTTTAAAATTGTTGCTTGACCTCAATATTCCCAATCTTTTCAGTTTTTGATTTTCAGATTTTAAGTATTTTTCTTTGAAAAACATAGATATTTGTCTGTTCCATTACATCAGTTTGAATGAAATGAGCAAACACCTCAGAATCCTGCACCCTACATGTTCTTGATATAAATACCAATGAACATGTTTATTAGTTGTCCACAGGCTAACTACCACAGACAAAGGAGAACACACAGGGATTACAAATTTAAACTTGTGGTAATTAAAAAAAAATCTAGTGCTTCAAAGTCACATTTTTCGATTTCTCATAATGGCCATTGCATGTTATCTGGGTCTGATTGCAGTTAGTGCTTATTTATGGACAGTTTTGTATTGTTGGACCAGATCCATTGAGAGATGGAGTAAGATTGCTTAAACTAGAGTCAGTGTTTTACAGCACAGAAAGAGGCCCTTTGGCCTGTCATGTCTGTGCCAGCCATCAAATACCTATCCTAATCCCATGTAGCCTTGTATGAAATGGAGTTTCAAGTGCTCATCTAAATGCTTCTTAAATATTGTGAGGATTCCCACCTTTACCAACCTTTTCAAGATGTAAATGCAATTTAAATCAATTGTTCACAAACCTTTTGATATTATTATTATTTGGCTTTACTGGAGAGATCTGTAAGCCACAGTTGGAAGTTCCCTTATGTTCTTTTCCCACAGTACATACTATATATGTTAATATTGCTATTCCAAACTCTTGGATTCTACTTATAGATATATCTATAAATAAAGATTTCTTTGTATGCTGTCGTTCTTTCTGATGTATTTAGGGCAACACAAAGCTTGGAAAGGAAATGCTTTGTTTGCCTAGTTTCCATTCTTCTTCCAAGGTAAAAAAATTAGTAATATGTCCGTTGAAACACTACTACCTTGAAAAGCTGCAACCCATAGTGGGTTTGCAGCATTGCTGGATCATCTTTTTAATTCCTTTTAACTACTCTCAAAGCTAACATGCATTTTTGGATATGTTTTCTGAATCAAGTCAGGCCTGTTTGTGTCTGGTTGGGGTGAGATATATAAATAGCCATCCGTGCTTGCTATAAAATGGTTAGTCATGACTCATGGGAATTCTAGAAATCCCAATGCTACGCAAAATCACACAGTCTGATTTTAAGCTGTAGTAATTTGCATATGTTCTGTTGAAATGACATCATGTGAGAAACAGCAAATCATTTTCCCAGTATAGAACCCATTTGGACTCGTCACTACCTTTTTGTTTGTTGCTGACTAGATGTCAGACTTTGCTTACAGTTCAAAGTCATGAGATGCAATAACAATCAATGCTGATATATTTTAACTGTGCAAAGCATCAAATAAAACTAGTTTTAGATTTTTGTGTGTATTTTATACCAATAGATGTTAGGAAGTATTACTTTGACAGGTGGTATGTTCTGTCATTTTAAATTTTCCAACCTTTAGGCAAGAGTTTGGACCAAAGAAACTCAATGAACGGATTAGAAAGCTATCAGATCCTTAGTACCAGTGAGCAGAAATTACCTTCCTTCAAGGAAGATATTCCGTCTTTCCACTTATATGCCAGAAAGTTTAACTTGTTCAGACTTATCAATAAATTTATATGCAATAGCAAACTATTTGTTAATAGCTCGAACAGACTTTAACTGAAATCCGAAGAAAATAGAAAAAACTATGGATTCTTTCTCAGTTCAATCAAATATAGTTCAACTTCAATCACTTAAGTTTTTTTGAGCAGTTTACACATGGCATTAGCAATAATCTGGTCCCATTCTGATATTTTGTATGGTCTGTCATTTTAGTTTGATTTAAATGTTATCTTCTTTGTGGCAGTTAACCTACTGCCTACAGTAAATGAGTACCTTAGCTCTAAGATGCTGGCAAATGTACAATAAGTCACAGTTTGGTCTTTGGCATATTAGCCAAATGTGCTTCCAGGCTTGTGTAATGTTTATTCCTGAGCCATGGAAAATGCTTAGCAATAAAACTACAAAAATCATATAGCTCCAAACTTGCTTTATATCTAAAGAAAGCATTTGAAATTTTGTATTACTGGAATCTAGTACTGGCTGCTATAAGTCTTGAATAGTGAAACCAACTTGAGGGTATAAATTTTAAACATTATATTGGCACAGCATTAACATGTATTTTTTTCCTTTTATAGGATGTTGACAAATACATTAGATCTAGTAATAACATTGCTCAATCGCAAGGTTTGGATGGAATGTTATTGGAAAGTTTTCCCATCTTTTGAACTAAAGAACTGACGACCTCAAAATACATCCCAGTCTGAGCATGCTGCATCAGCCAAATTTTGTGAAGCAGCACCAGTAGTCCAGAGCTTGACATTGACTATGTATGGTTATATCATATTTGCTGCATTTTATAAGTGTTATATTGAGATTGCACTATACGTAGAATCTCATTTATGGCAGTTTTGTCAAAACTGCTCACCATGCACATACTTCACAACTGAGGTAGATGCTTCTGGAATCCTTGCATCTAGTATGGATTTAAAGGAAGTCTTAATTTGAGTTGCTAGAAATATGGGTTTGTGTATTTTCTTCTTGCCTTTGTTGGTTTTGTTGGATAGTTTGCTATTTTATATTTGTGGGGGTTTTATTATTAATGCTGTCATTTAAATAGTGTTTTATAGGTTTCTGAAGATTCTTGTGAAAGCATGTATAGTCCTGGAATGAAATCAATCTGGCACAAGGGGAGGAGGGAGTGAAGAGAAAGAGAGTATTGTGTATTAACACAGTTTTTATTTGTACCAGAGACAACATCAGCCTCTTTTCTATACCTGCAGTGTATACCTGAGCATATTTAAAGGAGCCCTGCTTTTGGTACTCCACTAAACAGCAGATTCAATAGTTGTTCTCTGATGGAGAATAAACTGCAGCCACCACCTGGAACAAGAAAATTCCTAAATGAATGTCTTTCCAAGACCTGGACTTAAAATCCACATTGTCAGGTGTTGAGTGTGCACAAATCTCTGAAAAAGAAAATAGTTGTAAACATTGCTTTGAATAGCACTTAGATTTGTGTCATGATTAAAAAGGAATATTTTTCAATTTCCTACCGTTACTGCAAGTTTGAATGTATGAAGGAACTGGGTAATTATTGATTCAGTTAGCAATCTCATGTAACTTGTATCCATAAATTTATTGTGCCTTAATCTTGGGTTACCCCAATCCCCCACCATTTCCTTGAAAAACATTATTACTCGTATGCTTCCACTATGGCACTGAGGCGAAATTAATCTTTTCTGCTGCTATAACTTGTACCTTTTTTATGTTCTTATCACATATAGCCCATTGAGCCTATTCCATCACTCAGGTTACAGCTAATCTTGGACATCAACTCTGCTTTCCCACCTAATGGCTATATCCTTTGATACCCTGAGAGACCAAAAATATACCTATTCTAGCTTTAAATGTATTTACCAATGAAGCATCCACAATCCTTGGCTAGAGACTTTCAAGATTCACAGCCCTTTGAGTGAAGGAATTTCTCTTCACCTCAGTCCTATATGATTGGTTCCTTATTCTGAGACCCCTGCACAGGGTTTTAGATTTCCCCAACCAGCAGAAACAATGGAACAATTTTTCTGATCATGCTGGTCAGATCATGCTGATCCTAGAAAATAGCGTGCTGGCCTAAATATCTGTTTCACACCTGGTGCCAAACAATTTGCAATTGTGGTCCCTTTCTGATGGTATAAACCAGATTATGACCACAAAGGTCATATGGCCTATTAGCATATTTAAAATAGCATTTAAAAATGCATAGCCTATTTGACACCCAAATCCCAGGGTCTCCAATCTTCAGGCATGGCAAGAATTGCTACTAGTTTCCGGTAGCAAAGACCAGACTTTTGAAAATTCCACCCAATTTCAGTGTCCAGTCCATGGAGCCTTCCAGAATCTTGTGTATTTCAATGAGATTGCCTCTCATTCTTTTAAACACCAAGGAATTATACGCTCAATTAACTCAGTCTCTCATCATAGGATAACTCTTCATCCCAATTTAATGAATCTGTGTACTGCCTCCAATGCAAATATAACCTTACTTAAATATTCATGTTTGCAAAGAGTTGTAACCCATTAGCAGTTTTTGCCATACGCCCCAACTATTTGTGCCACTGATGTTCTCTTGGTAAGCTTGTCAAGTAGCTATTCAGATGAGGGAGAGACAATCATTATCTTTTTCACATGCATCACTGGCAAAGACCAAGTGGCAGAATTGGAAAGTTTTGATCTGGTCAATTGGTTGTATGATTGCTTCACATTGTTGCATGCTGCTTCTGCTGTTTAGCATGCACTTAGTTCTGTGTTGTAGTTTCATTAAGTTGGCACTTTTAGGTATGCCTGCTGCTGCTTTCAGCAGGCTTTCCTGCACTCATCTTTGAACCATGGTTAGTCCTCTGGCTTGATTTATAATGGTAGATGTGAAGAGTATGCCAGTTCATGAGGTTATAGATCATGATTGAAGACAATTCTGCTACTGGTGGCCCTTTATTGCTTCATGGATGCCCTGTTTTGAGCTGCTAGATCTGTAAATCTATTCCATTTAAACATGACAAGTTACAATTCTTAGCATCTAACTGTCTCTATAGTACTAATGTAAGCAATATCCCATAGACTTAAATCTCTTCTTCAGAACCAATTAGCACCAAAAACATGTCCATGTGAATGCTAGATTTCCCACCTTCTAACACTTCTGGATAAAGAGCTAGACACACTCACTTCTGTCTTCTGACTGTCATACAACCTCTATCCCCAAACAGCAGATTCTCAAAGGAAGAGATTTATTTCTTTGCAGATTCCAGTCTTCAGAGACAGAAAGAGAGGCGCTGCTCTCTAACTATTCCAGGCAGCGCCTAAGCTTGATTTCTCTGTATAAGCCTAGCTCTTGATTTTATGACGATTTTTTCTGTCAATCAATCTAATCAACTTCTATCTTAAAAACCCCAGGAGAAAACACTAAAGTAACAGAACAGCATTTGTCCAGATTAAAGCAAACATTTTAGTGAATAGTAGTAAATATGTTGCTGCAGAGCTGCCAGGTACAGACTGAACAGCGCTAGTATTAATAAAACAAATTGCTAAAATAAACATGACTCAAATGCATTGTTTAAAGGCACAGTATAATCATAGTGGTGTAATGAAATTGTCATTGGACTAGTAATCTAAAGACCTAGGGTTAATCATGGCAGATGGTTTAAAATTTGAATTCATTAAAACTCTGGAATTGAATATCTAATAATTATCATGAAACCATTGTTGATTGTCCCCTAAAGGCTCACTGAAGGGAATCTGTCATCCTTACCTGGTCTGGCCCATATGTGACTCCAGACCCAAGGCACTGTGGTTGTCTCTTAAAATGCCCACTGAAATGAGCCCACAAATTGATGGGTAATAAACACTGACCTAGCCAGCAAGGTCCAAATTCAATGAATAAAAACTTAAAATTTGTTGAAAATACATACAAGGACACAGAGCCCGAGTGTGGCAGCATTAGAGTGATGATTTTAGTAATGTAGGATAGTCAGATTGAATAATATGGAAGAAAAGTTGCAGTTGCTCCAACTGTTCCTGTAGATGACATTGGTTGATGTATACTATCTAGGCAGTCACAAGAAGGTTCAGGAGACTCTGTGGATGTGTGCCTTTTTTGGTCACTACTTTTGCAATTCAGTAAGTTGCACTCTGCCGTTATTGAGTTGTGGAGAAGACTAAATCCTAGAAGTAGAGGAGCTAAAATTCTTCATTAGGAAGATAGCGTTTTGAAGGACGTTATGAGATTAGTGACGTTTATGCTGAGTGGTCCACAGAGTCAGATCAACAAAAAGTTCACCATTGCCTTCTCAAGGGCAATTAGGGATGGATAGTAAATGCTGCCCTAATTAGCGATGCCCAAATCCCACAAATGAGTAAACAGATCTATTTTAGTTTTATCTGTCATTTAATATGTAATTTCAATTTTATAATAGACTGCTAGTGAGTTGAACAGGGAGAGTGCAGATAAACACATGGCTGCAGGGATGATGTAGGAGGGAGGGTTTCAGTTACATGGATAATTGGAGTGCATTCTGGGGAAGATGGCATCTGTATAAACAGGATGGCTTGCACCGGAGCCAGAGGAGCACCAATACCCTGGGAGGGAAATTTGCTATGGTTCTTCAGGGAGGCGGGAGGAAGGTTTAAACTAATTTGTCAGAGCTGATGTCAATCAGCCAATGTTGAGGGTAGGAAAATACTAAGGCAGATAGTAAGTTGCAGGAGTGTACTGGCAGATGGGAAGGTGGGTTGAAGTATGTCTACTTCAATGCAAGGAGCATCCAGAATAAAGTAGGTGAGCTTGGAATGTGAATTGGTAGTTGGGACTACGATGTTGTTGCCAATATGGAGATATGGTTAGAAAAGGGACAGGAATGGTTGTTGGAAGTTCTGGGGCGTAGATGTTTCACTAAGAGAGGGGAAGGTGGTAAAAGAGGTGGAGGAGTAGCATTGTTAATCAAGGCTAGTTTAATGGAAGTACTTCATTACTTCCTGAATTAGAAATAGGAAAGGAGCCGTCACATTGTTAGAAGTTTTCTATAGGACCCCAGATAGTAATAGAGATGTGGAGGAGGAAATTACAAAGCAGATTATAGATAGATGTGGAGGTCACAGAATAGTTATCATTGGTGACTTTAACTTTCCAAATATTGATTGGAACCTTTTTAAAGGTTGAATAGTTGGGATGGAGCAGTTTTTGTACAGTATGTGCAGGAGGGTTTCGTGACACAATATATGGATAGACTTACAGGAATTGGGGCCATATTGGACTTGGTGGTTGTTGTTCGTCCATCGTCATTGATGAGGACCTCGACACCATTAGTCACTTTGGGGCTGGTTGCAATGTGTCAGAAGATGACTGATCAGGCCAATTCAGGCACGGAATGTCCTGGTACATATTGGACAAACTTGCGTAGACACTGTAATTGTTGCGCTGGTGGCTCTGGACTTGTGCAGCTTGTGCTTCAGCAATACACCTTGCTTCGTGAGCTTGACAGCCTTTGTCGATGAGGCAATGCCACCTAGGGCGGTTTTGTGCCAGCGTTTCCCAGGTGGTTGTGTGAACGTCAAGCGACTTCAGGGAGGCTTTGAGTGTGTCTTTGAATCATTTCTTCTGCATTCCATGCAAGCGTCTTCCAGCAGTGCGTTCCCCAAAAAGGAGCTGCTTGGGTATGCGCTCGTCTGACATAAGGATGACGTGACCTGCCCACTGGGTCTGTGCTCTCATCAGCAGTGTGTGGACTGATGGTAGACTTGCACTAGAAAGAACTTCAATGTCTAGTATTTTGTCTTGCCATCTGATGAGTAATATTCTGCAAGGACAAATCAGGTGGAAATTGTTGAGCTGTCTTGCATGCCTTCGATACACAGTACATGTTTCACAGGTATACAGGAAGGCAGTGAGTAGCAAGCACTGTAGATCTCCAGATTTGTCGCTGGGCTGATTCCTCAATGTTCCCGTACAGTGCAGTGCAATCTACCAAAAGCAGAACTTGCCTTTGCTATTCTGCAGTTAACTTCTGCATCAATAGACACTGCTTGGGAGAAGGTGCTGCCAAGATAAATGAACTGGTCCACTGCCTGTAGTTTCTGCCCTTTGATTGTGATTATAGGTTCTGTGTACGGTGCACGAGGAGCAGGCTGGTGCATGACTTTGATGTTTTTAACGTTGATGGTGAATCCAAAGTTGTCACAAGCCATGGAAAATTTGCCCATACTGACTTGCATATCTGGCTCTGAGATGCATATAGGGCGCAATCATCGGCAAAGAAGAAATCTCCCAGAACAGTCTTTTTTGCTTTGGTAATAGCTTGAAGTCTTCTCGGGTTGAAAAGCTTCTCATCTACTCTGTACTTGAGGCTGATTCCAGCAGCACTGACCTGGAAGGCATCATTTAGCATGGCAGTAAATATCATGCTGAACAGCATGGGTGCAAGCACACAGCCCTGTTTGACATCACTGGTTACTGGGAATGCCTCAGAGGATTCTCTGCCATCCAGTATTCTGGCCATCATGCCATCATGGAATTGGCATGCCATCTGAATGAATTTGGAAGGGGTGGGGGGGGCAGCTGAACTTTGATTTAATTCTCCACAGGCCTCGCTGGCTTACAATATTGAAGGCTTTCGCGAGGTCAACAAATGTTGTGTAGACCTCACCATTCTGCTCCTGACATTATTCCTCCTGAAGTTGGCACGCAGCAAAAATCATGTCAATATTCCCGCAACCTTGACAGAAGCCACACTGACTCTGGAAGCAAGCCCAGCTCCAGATGATTGACCAGACGATTTAGCAGGACTCTTGCGAGGGGTTTTTTCCTGTGATGGAGAGCAGCGAGATTCCTCGGTGGTTGTCGCATACTTGCTAATTTGTCCTTCCTCTTGTAGAGATGTATGATGGAAGCACCTTTAAGTTCCTGAGGAATGGATCCTTGCTTCCAAAAGGACTAAAACAATTCGGTGAGCTTCTTGGTAAGTACAGTTCCAGCATCTGTCCCTTGGTTTTTGCCGCTGGATACCTGGCTGACAGCTTTTGTGACTTTGACTACTACTGGTGGGTCATCCATGGCGCTGTTGATGTCAACCTGGGGAATCCTGTCTATTGCCTCATTGTTAATAGGTGATGGTCAGTTGAGGATGGCTTCAAAGTGTTCAGCCCATCTCTGCAGGATCTGAGCCCTCTTTGTAATGAGAGTTGTACCATCTGTACTCAGGAGAGGAGAACGCCCTGGAGATTGAGATCCGTAGAGAGCATTGAGGGCTTCATAGAATTGTTTCAAGTCACTTCTGTCAGCGTATCCCTGTATTTCATCTGCCTTGGCACTCAGCCAGGCATCCTGCATTTTGTGTAGTTGATTCTGGACTATCCTGTGAGCACTGTAAAAGCATTTTTCTTGGCAGCTGATGGGTCATTCTGACGAGCCCGATGAAGACAGTACTTTTCAACAAGTAGAGTCTGTTTTTCCTCATCATTCTCATCGAACCAGTCATGCTGCTTACAGGTAGAGGGCCCGAGCATCTTCAGTGCAGATGAATGGACAGCATCCCTTACGTGTTCTCAGTCGTCCTCAGCACTGCTTGCAGGATGTAGGTCAGCAAGCCTGATTTCTAAGTCTACAGCCAGCGCTGAAGCTGTGCTGGAGTTCGTTAGGTTGGCCGCATTGATTCTTTTCATAACCTTGCTTCCTTATGGTCCCCTCTTGGGTCTGACGCGGAGCCTCATTTTGGAGACAATGAGCCTGTGATCTGTCCAGCAGTCAGCACCAGCATGGTGTTGGTCACTCTGATATCCTGTCTGTGTTTTCTCCTGACAGTGACATATTTGATAAAATGCCAATGCTTAGAGCAGGGATGCATCTAAGAGGTTTTGTTATGGGTAGGCAGATGGAAATTTGTGTTGGTGATGAGGAGGTCGTGTGCTGCACAGGTCTTCAATAAGAGTAGGCCGTTACTGTTACACTTGCCCACTCCAGGCTCCCAATGCCTCCTTGTCAGATTGCAGAGCCACATCCGACTCTTGCATTGAAATCACCAAGCAAGATCAGCTTGTCAGTACTGCTCACTGCTGACAATAAGGTGTCTAGTTCTTTGAGGAACTTTTCTTTCATCTCGTCTGGGTTGTTCGTTGTGGGGGCATAGGTACTGATCGGGATGGCTTGACTTCTGTAGCAGAAGCTGTAATGTCATAAGCCGGTCGTTCACACCCTTGGGTAGACTAGCAAGTTTCTGAACAAGGTGACTCCTGACCGCGAATCCAACTCCAGCATCACAACATTCATCGCTGCTGCAACTGCTCCAGAAAAAAGCGTATCCACCTCCAGTTTCAGTCAACTGATCTACGTTGGCAAGACGAGTTTCACTCAGGGCTGCAATGTCAGTGTTGTATCTTGCAAGCTCTCTGGCAACCAAGGTTGTTCTTCTCTCTGGTCTGCCTGCTGTAGGTTGTCCAAAAGCATGCGCACATTCTGAATGCCAATAATGAGCGGTGTCATCTTGTGTTTTATTTTGTTTGTTTGACTGCAAGGTGGGATTCCTGCTAGCTGTGGTAAACTGGCCAGGGAGTAATGAAGCAGGCAATGTTTAGGGCACCTTTTCTAGCCCGTTCTTCATTCTATGGAGGTGAGCAGTGCATTTCTGAAGAGGGCTGCCTCAGCCGTCCAGATAGACGCCAAGTTCCACTGCTGCTTTGGTCAAAAGGAAATGACCATTAGACCTGAGCCGCCTGCATGCAGGTTCATGACTACAGCTTCCAATGTATCTACAACTGCTGCTTCATTGCTCGTCAATCGCCACAGGACTTCAAGTGTTGAACAGGACACATGATGATGATAGTGTCAAGAGTAGCACTTGATCTGGATTAACGTGAAGGAGAGTTGTACAGCGTCCACCTCATTCTCTCTTCCCACTTCCCATCTAGACCCAGTGGCAAGACAAGAGTCAAGATGGCTGGAGGTGGGAATAGGCGCAGTGGATGACCACGATGTCTTCTGTGTCTTCTCCTGCTCTACGCGTTCCATGACGCTTGCAGAAACCACCTTCTTGACCATTGGACCTTCCACTGGTCTCGTCTGCTCAATCTGCTGGGTCTATCTTCACGTGCTGAGATAGACATCTCCCTATCTCACCAAAGGTTGAGACCCATCGGCTACCCTCACCTGGTTTAGCCAGCTTGTTGAAGATGTTGTCCGGGGTGTGACAGCTGTCACATGCAAACAGCTACAGGGAGCCACAGGTGAGAGTTGAGTGCCAGGTGGGAACAAAGGGTGGACAACCGCCCTGAAAGGACGCAACCTCTGTTCCCCTACCAGAGGTACTACTCCTGCTGACACCCTTAGCATGGATAGAGGTTTGGTTAACTAACAGAAAGCAAAGAGTGGGGGTAAATGGGTGTTTTTCTGGTTGGCGATCAGTGAGTAGTGGTGTGCCTCAGAGATCAGTGTTGGGATCGCAATTGTTTGCGATTTACATGAATGATTTGAAGTTGGGAACCAAGTGTAGTGTGTCAAAGATTGCAAATGACATTAAGATGGGTGGAAGAGCAAAGTGTGCAGAGGACGCTGAAGGTCTACAAAGAGAAATAGATAATCTAAGCCTAGCGTGTAAGGGTCTGGCAGATAGAGTACAATGTTGGGAAATTGAGTTCATCCATTTTGGTAGGAATAACAGCAAAATGGATTATTTTTTAAATAGTAAAAAATAGCAGTATGCTGCAGTGCAGAAGGACTTGGGTGTCCTTATGTAGGAATCTCAAGGAGCAGCAGGTAACTAAAAAGGCAAATGAAATTTTGTTCTTCATTGCCAGAGGGATGGAGTTTAAAAACAGCGAGGTTATATTGCAGCTGTATCAGGTGCTGTGTATGGTTTAGGTCTCCTTACTTGAGAAAGAATATACTGGCACTAGACGGGGTGCAGAGGAGGTTCGCTTTGTTGATTCCAGAGTTGAGAGGGTTGGTTTATGAGGAGAAACTGAGTAGACTGGGGCTATACTCATTGGAATTCAGAAGAATGAGGGAAGAGTATAGAAAAATATAAAATTATGAAGAGAATAGATAAGATAGAATCAGGGATGTTGTTTCCACTGGTGAGTGAAATTAGAAATAGGGGGCACAGCTTCAATGATAGGAAGCAGATTTAGGACTGAGTTGAGGAAGAACTTTTTCACACGAAAAGGATTGTGAATATTTGTAATTCCTTGCTGGTGAAACAGTTGAGGCTATCTCATTAAATGTTTTTAAGGCAAGGATAGATGAATTTTGAACAGTAAAGGAGTTAAGGGTTATGGAGAGTGGGTGGGTAAGTGGAGCTGAGTCCACAAAAAGACAGTCATGATCTTGAATAGCAGAGAAAGTTCGCGGGGCCAGATGGCCTACTCTTGCTCCTAGTTCTTATGTTCTAAACAACTCACTATCCTGACTTAGAAACCTATCACTATTCCTTTGCAGTCACTTCGTCAAAATCCTAAATTCCCTCCCTAACTAACTAACCCCCTAGGGATTTACCCTAGGATTCTCTGGGAGGCGAGAGAGGAGATTGCAGAGCCTCTGGCTCTGATCTTCAGGTCGTCGTTGGTTACGGTATAGTGCCGGAAGACTGGAGGATAGCGAATGTGGTCCCATTGTTCAAGAAGGGGAAGAGAGACTTTCAGGGGAATTATAGGCCAGTGAGTCTTACTTCTGTTGTGGGCAAAGTATTGGAGAGAATTATTAGGGATAGGATTTTATAGTTATTTAGAGAGAAATGAATTGATTGGGGATAGTCAGCATGGTTTTGTGAAGGGTAGGTCGTGCCTTACTAACCTCATTGAGCTTTTTGAAAAAGTGACTAAGGAGGTGGATGGGGGTAAGGCGGTTGATGTGGTATATATGGACTTTAGTAAGGCGTTTGATAAGGTGGCCCATGGAAGACTTCTGCAGAAAATGCAGATGTTATGGGATAGAGGGTGATTTAGCTAATTGGGTTAGGAATTGGCTAGCAGATAGAAGACAGAGGGTGGTGGTTGATGGGAGATATTCATAGTGGAGTTCGGTGACAAGTGGTGTACCTCAGGGGTCTGTTTTGGGGCCCCTGCTGTTTGTAATTTTTATAAATGATCTGGATGAGGATATTGAAGGATGGATTAGTAAATTTGCAGATGACACTAAAGTCGGTGGAGTGGTAGATAGTGAAGAGGGGTGTTATAGTTTGCAGAGGGACTTGGACAGTTGCAGAGCTGGGCCGAGAGGTGGCAAATGGAGTTTAATGTGGAAAAGTGTGAGGTAATGCACTATGGCAGAAATAATAAATGTGTAGAGTATAGGGCTAATGGTAGGATTCTTAGTAGTCTTGATGAAAAGAGGGATCTTGGTGTGTATGTGCATAGATCCCTGAAAGTAGGCAGTCAAGTCGAGAAGGTTGTTAAGAAGGCATATGGGGTCTTAGCTTTTATTGGTAGGGGGATTGAATTTCGGAGCCGCAACGTCATGTTGCAACTCTACAAAACTCTAGTGCGGCCGCACTTGGAGTATTGTGTGCAGTTCTGGTCCCCACATTATAAGAAAGATGTGGAGGTATTGGAGAGGGTACAAAGGAGTTTACCAGGATGTTGCCAGGTATGGAAGGCAGGTCTTATGAAGAGAGGCTGAGGGATTTGAGGTTGTTTTCGTTAGAAAGAAGGCAGCTAAGAGGAGACCATATTGAAACATATAAGATGATTAGAGGTTTAGATAGGGTGGACAGTGATAGCCTTTTTCCTAGGATGGAGAAAGCTAGCACGAGGGGACATAGCTTTAAATTAAGGGGTGGTGGTTTTAGGACAGATGTCAGAGGTAGTTTCTTTACCCAGAGGGTGGTAAGGGTATGGAATGCCCTGCCTGCGTCAGTTGTAGATGCGCCAAGTTTGGGGGCGTTTAAGAGGTTAGTAGATAAGTTTATGTATGAAAAGGGAATGGTTTAGGTTAGAGGGTCACTGCTTGTTCCTAATTGGTTGGCGCAACATCGAGGGCCGAAGGGCCTGTTCTGCGCTGTAATGTTCTATGTTCTATGTTCTAACTGCATTATGGATCAACCCCAGCATGTGGACTGCGGTATTTCAAGCAGACAGTTCACCACCACCTTCTCAAGGGCAGTAAACTCTGACCAGCCAGCGACATTCATATCCTATGAATGAAGAAAAAAAAATGCTTGAAGAATAGAAATTCAAGGCTTTGATGATGATTTGCATTGGCAATGTGGTAGACAATCACATTCTAGCAAACAGCACAAAATACTTATTTTGCATCCTTTGCTGAAGGTAAACATATGTAGGGAGAGTAAAGGCAGTCTATCTCTGATGTTCTTATGAGTAATATAGAAAGAGGAATAGCCTAAAAAACTGCTAATGTTCTGATTCATTCTAACAATTCATAATATTGCTCCAAAATATTGACAAAATGCAAAAATAGTTTTTTTTTAAAACAGGGAACCCTTATTTGAGGAAGGACATAAAGGCCTACTCACTTGAGTTTGGAAGAATGAGAGGAGATTTAATTTAGGTGTATCAAATACTAAAGAGGATTGACAGGGAAGATGTAGAGAGTGTGTTTCACCTTTATGACCATTTTAGATTAAAATGTCATACTTTTAAGCTAAGAGGTAGAAGATTTAAAACAGAAATGAGGAATTACTTCACTCAAAAGATTTTGAATCTGTGGTGCTCTGTACTCCACACTGCAGTGGATGTTGGAACACTAAACAAATTTGAGGAGACAGGTTTTTAATTGCTAGCGGGATGGAAGGTTATGGGGAATGGGAAGGAAGGTGGATTTGAGACTGAGATGATTGTGAGACAGCAATGATTGTGATGAATGGCAGGGTAGGCTTGAGAGGCTGAACAGCCTGCTCCTGCTCTTAGTTCTTATGATGCTCCTCTGCCAGCATTTTGCAGGGATTGCTCCCTCTGTGTCACTTAAATCCACTCCTTTATCACACCCTTTTATCACACCCTTTATCACACTCCTTTATCCCTTGCCCCTGGCACTTTTCCCTGTAATCAGATAAGGTGCAATACACACAGTGAGTCGTGTGAGGGCTGCTCTTGGATATTTCACGTTGTAGCGTACGCTTAAACTGGACCAGCTAATGAGCAACACAACAGCTCAGTGACTATCACTATTTGCTGTGCAGATACATGGATTTGGGCCGGTGTCTGTGGGAGTTTGCACATTCTCCCCGTGCTTGCATGGGTTTTCTCCAGGTGCTCTGGTTTCCTCCCACACCCCAAAGATGTGCTCTTAGGCTGATTGGTGTAACAAATTGTCCCTAAATTGTCTCCTCTCAATCTATGGAAGAGGGAACTCACTGTTAAAATGGCGGCATGGGCTCGTTGGGCCGAAGGGCCTGTTTCCCTTGTTGTGTTGTTCTTTGTTCTAAATCCACCTTCTGGAAATACACTATTTACTTCTGTTTTTAGAAAGGCTTGTATGAAAAATTCAGCATTCGTTTGCTATCTCCCTAGTATAGGATCAGCCATCATACTTCATTGCATGTTGCCAATAAAATAAATTTTCAGTTAGAAGATTTGATCATTTCTTTTGCTGTCATTTTGTTATCATTTATTTAAGTAATCTTGTCATTTGTCAGTAATCTTTGGGTGAGGATTTGACAAAAGAGCTCTTTGCACAATTCCCTGGTCTCTGCTCACTTGTGACCATGCAAAACTGAAAATAAACCTAGTGCATATTTTGAAATTCAAATGATTGCACTTTGACTTGGCATATCCTGAAACACTCAATGTTAATTACATCTGTTACTTTTTAGGGTTATCCAGCCTGCTTCAGATTAACTCATTTTGCGCATAATCATAAAAACTCTTCAGCCGTGAAAAGAATGGCAGTGAATCAATCCATTGTGTTCACCATTGGATATCGTCAATGGGGCAGGATGCCAGCTGCATATTTGTATAACAGTTTTAACAAACAAAACTGAAAGATTTCATACCATTTACGCATTCATAGCTGAGATATGAAGCCCAAGTTTGTGAGAACGGAAAAATGTGGCTGAGTTGAACCAGATTGCAAATCACGCATACTCAGAGACAGGCCATGCTGAATTGATAACAAACTCCCTCCTTTATTTGATTAGGCTACTGGGACAGAGAAGTTGTTCTCCTGATCACTTGACTGAAATGCAGATATAATGAGTTTCAGAGAGTAGTAATGAAAGGGTGTTACTCTGGCTGGAAGTCCATGACTAGTGGTGTTCCACAGGAATCCGTATGAGACCTCTGCTGTTTATAATTATATATAAATGACACAGATGTAAACGTGGATGAATGGGTTGGTAAGTTTGTAGATGACACAAAGATAGGTAGAGTTTTGGATGGTGTAGAAATTTGTCAAAGAATATAGTGGATTGTAGATCAGTTGCGGATATGGATGGAGAAATGGCAGATGAAGTTTTATCCAGGCAAGTGTGAGATGCTGCACTTTGGGAAATCAAATGTTATGGGTAAATACATGGTTACTGGCAGAACTCCGAGTAGCATTGATGTACAGAGATATCTTGGAGTTCAAATCCATTGTTCTCTGAATGTGGCCACACATGTAAATAGGATGGTAAAGAAAGCATACTGCATGCATGCTTGCCTTTATTGGTCGGGGCATTGAGTACAAGGGTCAGAATGTCATGTTGCAGTTTTATAAAACTTTGGCTAGCTGCACTTAGAGTATTGCATTCAATTTTGGTTGCCACATTACAGGAAGGTTGGAGGCTTTGGAGAGTATGCAGAAAAGGTTTACCAGGATGCTGCCTGGATTAGAGGGTTTGAACTGTAAGGAGAGTCAGGACAAACTAGGGTTGTTTTCTTTGGAGTGGTGGAGGCTAAAGGCGGGGTTAGAGGGGGAGGAGGGCAGATAGAAGTTGATAAAATAATAAGAGGTGTAGATAGGATTGACAGTCAGAATCTTTTTGCCAGAGTTGAAATTTCTAATACTACAGGGCATGCACTTAAAGTAAGAGAGAAAACATTCAAAGGAGATATGAGGGTTAAGTTTTTTACACAGGGAGTTTATGTGTCAAGGACACACTGCCGCAAAGGCAGATATGATAAAGGCATTTAAAATGCTTTTAGATAAGCACATGAATGTGCAAAGAATAAAGGAATATGGACCAAGGTCCGGCAGAAGGGATTAATTTACTTGGCATCACATTTGGCATAACATAGTGGGCCAAAGGGCTTATTCCTGTGCTTTCTGTGAAAGCTGTTCCTAAACAGCTGCCATTTCCATTAAAAGGGAAGATGTACCGGTTGCAAAATAAGCTGAAGCCAATTGTCAGTAGCAGAAAGAGCCTTTGGAACTGTGGCAATCAACCCATCGACTCCAACCATGGTCTGCCCCTCCTGTGACGCAAAATATAGGTTGCATATTGGACTCCTCAGCCACCTGAGAACTAAATTTTAATATGGAAGAAAAGCATCCTTTACTCCAAGAGACTGTCTGAGAGCAAGAACTTTCTTTGGTTAAGAGTTAGATTCCCTATTGCAGATGAGGCAGAAAAGGAGAGCGGAAAACATATGGAAGGTGTTACTGACCACACCAATGCTGTCACTCAGTCTTCTTACGCTTGGCTGCAGACAAGGAAGATGTTTGCTGATATTGGTAAGATGGTAAATTGTAGAATGCACGTGTTTCTTTTGGGATTCTATCAATCAAAGTGGAAATCTATGTTGGCAACATCTGGAATCTGTCAGAGGTACCTTTTAAAGCATCATGCATTTTATTTCCCTTGTGCACACAATTGCCAAGTGGTAATAAACAATTATTCAGACTTTCAACCAGTCAATCTCTACTGTTTAGGAGTTGATGAAATTGAGATTGTGTCTTTATATGCCTTGTTTGAAAACAGAACTTCCACTTACCTGATAAAGGGGCAGCGCTGTAAAAGTTAGTGGTTTTTGCTACCAAATAAACCTGTTGGACTTTAACTTGGTGTTGTGAGATTTCTTACTGTTTTCAGGAGTTCCTCAGTGACATTCAAGATCCACTGCTTTCAACTCCTAAGAGCGAAACCTCAATGTTTAGCTTTTTTTAAGAAATGCAGGTCTGATCTTATATAATTAAGGAATCATTGTTGCTCCCTGGTTAATGGCCTTTAGTGTGCATGATTATGTCCTTGTTGTCAAATGCCACCTGAACATTAATTGTGGTGGTACTATACCTTTAAGAAATGTATTTTTAATCATGTTCTCTGCAAATGTAACAGGAACCAAGCTGTCTGCTTAGATATTCTTTTATTGCTGCTTAAATGGTATTAATGGAGTTTGGTTTATTTTTAACCTGGGCTAATGTGATGTCTTGGACTTTTATGAGTTCACAACCTTTTGAAGTGTTAGGAGAAGATTGATTGACAAGTAAAGGGACAAGAGTTATTTTACTTTCAGTTTTGGTTACTGGTTAGATAGAAGGCATGTGGGCACCTGGCTGAAGGCAGTGTGTTTCTGTGTGTTTCCCTGTTAGTAGAAATTCTGCTGTGTTGGAAGTGTTTTTTTTGCCATCCTGGACTGAGAACTTTGCTGTAAGCAGGTTTGCTATCTAGTATCTAGAAGCAAGGATTGCCTCTATCTTTTGCAGTGGTTTTGTAGCTGGAAGTTAGAAGTCAGTAACGGGTTTATCTCTACCTCAAGGTCTCTGGATGTTACAAGGGTGGGAAGTCAGAGTTTCAATTCTATGCAAAGGACAAATTCAAGCCGGTATTGCTGAACTGAAAAACCATGTGATTGTTCTTATTTTCTGTGCTAAACCTGAGCAAGTCATAGAGGTTTACAGCATGGAAAGAGGACCTTCAGCCCAACTTGTCCATGCCATTCTTTTTTAACAACTAAGCTAGTCCTAACTGCTCACATTTTGCCCATATCCCTCTATACACATCTTACCCACATAACTGTCTAAATCCTTTTTAAAAGACAAAATTGTATCCACCTTTACTAACACCCTGGCAGTTTGCTCCAGGCACTCACCACACTTTGTGTGAAAATATTGTCCCTTTGGGCAGCTTGTATCTCTCCCCTCTCACATTAAACCTTGCTCTTTAGTTTTAGACTCCCCTACCTTTGGGAAAAGATGTTGACTATTTTCCTAATCTATGTCCGTTATTATTTTATAGACTTCCGTAAGATCACTCTCAGGTGTATGTTTAAAAGGAGGTTTGTCATATTGGAATAGTGCATTTAGTTTTTAAGGTTTATACAATATCATAATTTTTTTTTTCTTATTTGTGGTTGGTTAAAAATTATTACTAATTTTCTTTCTATTTGTACCTTATTCTTAAAAATAAACTTTGTTTGATAGAAGTTCTCTGGTAGGTCATTTGAATCATACCCGAAGTGAAGCATCTTGAGTTTACCCATGTCAAAATTCAAAGTGCATGCCTTTATGGTCTAGACTGACTTCATAAAATACCTTGGAGCTTCTTACATGGATTATAACATAATGAACTGCAGCAAATTCTATTCGTATATACTGATTTAAGAAGCCATAATACCCATGTGGTCTTCAAAGAGAAGAGGGCAGAGTCAGTGAAAGCTGACTGAGACAATCAGTTCTCATACCAATACCTGACTAATAACTGGAAAACTTTTAGTGACTTACTGGTTGAAACAAGAACTGGGGTAACCAAGAAGGTAGGTGGGGGCAGGGCAGTTGATGTTGTCTATGTGGGCTTTGACAAGGCCTTTGAGAAGGTAACATAGTAGGTTGTTGCAGAAGGTTAAATGTGTCGGGATCCAGGGTGAGGTAGCCAAATGGATAGAAAATTAGTTTGATGACAGAAGACAGAGGGTGCTCGAGAGGGTTGTTTTTCAAACTGGAGAGCTGTGACGAGTGATATGCCTCGGGGACTGGTGCTGGGTCCACAGTTATTTGTCATTTATATTAATGATTTGGATAAGAATTTAGGAGGCATGGTTAGTAAGTTTGCAGATGACACCAAGATTGGTGGTATAGTGGACAGGATTGCAAAGGGATCTTGATCAGTTGGGTCAGTGGGCTGACGAATGGCAGATAGACTTTAAATTAGATAAATGCAAGGTGATGCATTTTGGTAGATCAAACCAGAATAACGATCTTACTCAGTTAATGGTAGGATGTTGGGCAGAGTTATAAAACAGAGAGATCTAGAGATACAGTTTCACAGCTCCTTGAAAATTGAGTAACAAGTAGACAGTGGTGAAGAAGGCATTCGGCATGCTTGGTTTCATTGGTCAGAATATTGAATACAAGAGTTGGGACGAGTTGTTCAAGTTTTGCAAGATATTGGTAAGGTCACACTTGGATTACTGTGTACTGTTCTGGTTACCGTAATAGAGAAAGGATATTATAAAACTAGAAACAGCGTAGAAAAGATTTACTGTGATGCTACCAGGACTTGATGGTTTGACTTATAAGGAGAGCTGAATAGACTGGGGCCTTTTTCTCTGGAGTGTAGAAGGCATAGAGGTGATTTTAAAGAGGTCTATAAAATAATGAGGGGCATAAATCATCTTGATAGTCAATATCTTTTCCCAGAGGTGGGTGATTTTAACATTAGAGGAATATATTTAAGGAGAGATAAGAGAGGAGAGATACAAAAGGGCAATTTTTTCATATAGAGGGTGGTAAATAATAGAACAAGCCACGCCTGGAACAAGCTGCCAGAGGTAGTAATAGAGATGGATACAATTTTGTCCTTTAAAAAGCATTTAGGCAGTTAAATGGGTAAGATGGGCATAGAGAGATATGGGCCAAATGCCAATTTTGACTAGCTTAGAGGTTTAAATAAAAGGCATCGTGGACAAGTTGGGCTAAAGGACCTGTTTCCATCCTGTAAACCTCCGTGACTCTATATGGAGAATGATTAGTGCCTAAGCTCACATGTGAAGAATATCAATTTGACAAGGTATCAGAGGCTGTTGGCACCTTTGAAAATCTGAGCAAAAATAGCAACTGCAAACGTGGGCTATTTAGCAGTTTGGGGAAAAAGTGAAACATAATTTGGTGAATGAGATTGAGTATGGATCCACATTCAATCTTTACTTTGTTAAAATGATGGGTACATCATTCTTAGATAACAACAAGCACTCTAATGTAATTACTTGTGTGAAATGAGCATTTTGACATCAAGATTATATGTATGAATGAATTGTGGCCAGTCTTGTTATTGGGGATGTGTGTAATTATAGTTAAATGCAGTCTATTTATGTGCTGTGCCTGATATAATTTATAAACAAACTATGGAAGAAAATATAAAAAATACTTCAACAATTTGCAAACAACATCAACCTATCAATGTAGTCTGGAGCTTAATGTTTACCATTTTCAGCTATTGGCAGTGAAGTTACTTTAATCTTTCCAAAAGCCCACATTTTTCAATGCTGAGCTAATTAATACCTGATACAAACATTTGCAGTCAGTGACTGAAACAACATGTCCATCAATTGCTGTGGGTGGAGGACTGGAACTGACCAAAGTAAGTCATCTACCATTTAGAGCACATACGTGAAACAAATGCTCAATGTCACATTTGAAGGAATGTTTCATACTATCAGCTCATAAATCTTCAACGTACTGCCAAAATTGGAATCTGCTGTAATTTATACAATAGCAAGAAATATTTGCTATCATGGAACCTTGGAAGGATTTTAGTTTTAGTGAGAAATTCTTGACTCCTTTGCTTTGACCTTCCATTGTGGTCAGTCCTTTCATGGATGTTCAATTATTTGAACCTCTCAAGCCAGAATTGTCTGATTTCTCTTCTCTTCTCCTTCAGTACAATCTCCTTTCTCCTCAGATATGTTAATAAGACGATTAGGTTGATTTTGAATCAAGACTGACAGAGCAATACCCTATCACTTGCATCCCAAAGTGAGGAAGTTGCAGTGATGTTGGCCTCTTAAACATTAGGCAAACTCAGATCAGTTGGCCCATGCACCAATGCAGTTCACCAGATTGCGACCTATACCATACAGAACTGTCTCAGCTGACATAATGTTAAATGAGTCAGAGATTTCTTTTGTTCATATTGGGCTGAAGAAAGTGGTCACTTGTTTCATGGATTTTGGAAAGATTGAGTGAATTGGAAAATGGTAATTTTAGCCCTAGGATTTGAGTATTAAATGTTTTAAGCATTCAGAAGTAGTGTCTTTTTCAAATGGCACCAGCAAGTGTAAGTTATGTGGTTCTGTCTCTAGTATCTTGTATTGTAAGTGAGGGTATGCACTGTTGTGGCATGTACGCATAACTTTATCTTGTTAGTCTGTTTTCCCCCAATCTCTGAAACATCTTTTCATTGTTTGTATCTTAAGGAGGTGCCATTTTAATAAATAATCCAAACCAACTTCATTGGTGTTCTCTTGTCTCTTTCTGTCTGTACATGTGGGGAATGATTATGCTGTACCCTTCCACTTCTTGAGGATTTGTTGCATTGTTTGTAGAAATGGCAAAAATCTTCAATAAAGATGTATTTAAAAATAACACACCAGCTGCATCAGTGGGGTAACATGGCAAAAACCCTCCAAACATCACTTTGGGGCCTCAGTTAATGAAACAATTAAAATCAATCCCAGTGGCTCTTAAAATAAGTCACTTGAATCACTTTGCAGGCAATCTCCTGTTTTGCGGCTTTCAATTTACAAGCTGCTTGATTCATTTCCAGACCTCAAACCCCAATGAGGACAGTTACCAAAGATAACAGTCAGGAAGATTCCCTCCTTTTTGCTGTCTGAGAACAAAAAGTAAGAGAATATTATTATGAGGCTGGGTTTTTCTAAAATACATAAAATAAAGCACAGAAACATCCAACTCCCACTATGTTTGTGTGTGAGTGTGTGTGTCTGTGTGTGTGTGTGTCTGTGAGAGAGAGAGAGAGAGAGAGACAGGAATTCATTATGTGAGCAACTCTCAGAGTAAACCAATGTCTCCATACCTTCCAGTATAGACCCTTGGAGCATTCTTGAGAATGTTACATTTTTGCTGCTCCTTCCAATTGTAATGTTTACAATCAAAATAGTAACACTTGAAAAGGTGATGCTGAGCCATCTTCTTGGGCTATTGCAGTCGACATGGTGTAGGTGCACCTAGAGTGCTATTAGGAAGGGAAAGGTCAAATGCATTTCAAGTGCAAAATGCATGTGCCAGAAGTATGCAGAGAAGGCAGATTGTGACCTTAGTCTATGTATAACACTAATATTAAGAAGTGGATTTATAGTTGGTTGGGCCCTGCACTCACCTTTTAGCCAACACCCTCCCCGCCGCCCCTTAACCTGATGTGTTTCTCCACCAACCCTCATCCCACAGAATGCAAATGCAGAGCCCAAAAATTGAGGATGAATGTGCAGTTTGTGCACTGGTCGATACTTCAAACATTTTAAAGTGGAATGACAAACTGTATTTTTAATTTAATTTTGTCCTCTTGTCTCACCTTCAATTTTTCAGCGTTTTTGACTGCCATTAGCGTTGCTTCATTTTGCTAAAGAAACTGATCTTGATTTTAATGAAGTATCTGAAAGAGCAGATGTTTGCACCATTAGTCCCAGATTTTTATCAGCTTCAACTCAAGTTCTGCAAAAATTGGATTGGATTCACAGATCTGAACTTCGAAACGTTGATTCTGGGTTTCAAACAACATTCACTCTATTCATCTACCCAATTGTTTCTCACGAGCTCAAACTGCATGCTTTGTCTATACAGCATGCAAGAAACAATATTATTCACTGCATACTAATACATGTGACAGTAAATCAAATCAAATCAAACTCTCCCTCCTTGTGGATCCTTAAACCCATCACAACTCTCCCTCTAAAATCCAACCCAGCTCTCACACAGTCCCTCCATCCCTGCAAATCTGGAACCTTGGCTAACCTCTTCACATGGTCTTCTTCCCCCCTCATTCTCACATTCTTACAATCTCAGTCACCTCGCTTACTGGAGTCTTCAAAGCAATCTCCTGCTTCACTCATTGTCTCCTCATGGCTAAAGCTTGATTCCGGATGTTATGCCTTGCTCTTCATGGCCTGCCCTAGGTCGAGTCGCAAACCTGCTCACCTTTTGCAAACATTAAGATTAAAATTGTTTCAAAAAATTGTGCTGAAAAGTTTTCTTTAAAATTACACTAGCTAAAAGAAGTCAGTCAACAGTCAGTCATCACTGGACTAAAAGGTATCAAGTTCCTTGTCAAAATCCCTCTGAATTTAGATAGAAGTAGTTTAAAATATAATATTACCATATTAGATGTATGAGTATAATGTATTTGTAATATCTGTTTGAAGATCCAGGATTTGCTGATAAAGTTGATTTAAAAATTGCATGTATCTTTATCATATTATTGCTAACATGATTATTTTAGCTAATATCTATAATCTCATGCATAAGCTGTAATTTATAATTAAATTCAATAAAAGAATATTAACAAAACATATAAACCGGTTAGACTATCAAGTATTTATTAATTCAAGGACCCACATATTAACGTATCACTAGGGGTCTGAGTTAGACTCATAATGGCTGTTATTGGTAAATTTTCAAACAAATTTAGTCTACTAAAACATGCCTCAATGTATGTCCCAAGCTAAGATAATTTGGAGACTCTGGAAAATTAGATTTTATTTTATTTATTCGAGGAGTCTGTTTAAGACTATGTTCCTTTAATACTTAGAAATCTTGTTGAGTAGAGATTCTAGGTTAGCAATAAGTTTGAGGGAATAGGCTTATCTTGCTGGGGGATTAAAGATAATAGAACCATTAACAAGGAAGCAAGAGTTCATTCTGTTCTTGCTGAACAAAGTGAACGAGGCAGAGTGTACACATGGCTTTGCCAAGATAGCAGGCTTCCTCATGTTACAGAATGTCCTTGACTGCATGTGCGTGGTTCTGTGAATGCAACACTTAAATGCTGAGATGTAAAGATTGAAGCTTGCCGAATATTCAGTGGATGTGCAGTCTCAGTGGCTCACTCTTGGAACAGTGCAGAAAGAGGCCCTTTGGCCCATCAATTTTGCACTGAACACAATCCCACCCAGGCCTTACTCCCATATCCCTACATATTATATACACTAATCCCTCTAACCTATGGATCCCTAGACACTAAGGGCAATTTCTGAGCATAGCCAATCAAACTAACCCATACATCTTTGGACTGTGGGAGGAAACCCATGCAGACATGAGGAGAATGTGTAACTCCACACCAACAGTGACCCAAGCTGGGAATCGAACCCAGAAGCTGTGAAGCAGCAGTGCTAACCACTGTGCTACCTTCTGAAAACAGTCATGCTGCTTTCATTCTGCATCAGTCATTCAACCGTCACAACAAACCAGAAAGTTGTTATTGGGTAGAAAGGACTTTCCAAAACAATACTTTTCACTATATGAACAAAGAACAAAACAGCACGAGAAACAGGCCCTTTGGCCAAACGAGCCTGCGCCGCCACCCTGATGTTCCCACCTCTATCTGTGATCCCTGTCTATGTTTATAGATCTATGGATTAAAAACCAAATTTGAGACAATTAGGGAGAATTTGTTTTGCCAATTAGCCTAAGAGCACATCTTTGGGATGTGGGAGGAAACCGGAGCACCCGGAGAAAACCCACGCAAGCACGGGGAGAATGCGCAAACTCCCACAGACACAGGCCCAAATCCATGAATCTGCACAGCACAGCGATAGTCACTGAGCTGTCATGTTGCCCATCAAATGGTCCAGGTCAAGCGTACACTAACGACGTGAAGCACTAGGATACTCTCGAAAAAAATCCAACAGCAGTCCTCTCACGACCCATCGTGTGTGTGCCCCTCGTTAGACAACAAGGTGGACCAAAGCACCTGTAGGATAAAAACAAGTACATCAATATCATCATCTATTTACACACTTCCCAGGGACTCCCAAGCTCATGATCCCTATTTTAAATCAGTTTTCTATACCCCTCCATTCCCATTCTGTTCATGTGCCCATCTAAGTATTTCCTAAATAACTCCAGGGTGCCTGCCTCCACCACTTTACTTGGCAGCGCATTCCATACCGTCACCAGCCTCAGTGTGAAAAAACTCCCTCTGCTACCACATGTAACAATAAATCAAATCAAATCAAAATAATGAATCCCTTTTTCAACCTAAGGAGGACAGCATGTGTAAAATTCCAGCCATGCTGCTGGGCAGATCATCATGAAGCAGAAGATTAGGGTGCTGAAGCAATGGTTTTGCTGCCTGGGCCATTCTGTAGGCATCCTGAAATAGTCACCATTCCACATGTCCTAATTTTTGATGGTCTACAGTATCCTCTACAGCCTGGCCATCATGAAGGAATGGCCTTTGCCAAGCAAGCAGTTCAGGAGACCCAAATCTCCATTAGACAACAGTTCATCATCCCTTTATTATGGACTATCACAACATCCTGAAATGAAAATCACCACTCCAACTTTATCCAAGAATGCATCTGATACGCTATCCAAAAGACAGCTAGTTTCTAATGTGTATTCCCTTAACCATTGTAGTTAGCCTACGATTCTGCTTCCAAAATGGAGTATAATAACTATCTAAGTAGAAAAAAACTGCAGGACTCTAGGGAAAGTTGGGTGAGGGAAGGGGATTTGGGAGTGTGATAGTGAGATAGCTAAATTTCTCTTGAAGAGAATCAGCATAGACATATCATGCTGAATGACCTTCTCCTCTGATTTAACCACTCTATATGATTCAATTATAGTTGTCTTTCAGGTGTTATTGCCTCTCCTAGTGCTCCTATACAGTTCTATTCCATTGGCAATAGCATGACGAATGAAATATTACTAACTTCAAGCTGGGGGAACTACAGATGACCCCAGGCAGCTTTGGATCTTAGAGACCAGCATCACCCTTATATGGGTGACAGCAGCCTAGATGGCTGGCTGACAAGCAACAGCGAGGAGTGACAGTGTAAGCGTGTGATTCAGTGAGAACTTAGTGGGCTGGATGGGTGAGTGATAAAGGAGCAGCACTCCGAAAGCTCGTGATTCCAAATAAACCTTTTGGACTTTAACTTGGTGTTGTGAGACTTCTTATTGTTCATGAGGGAAGGCAGCAGGTTCATGCTCCCTATGGAGTCATCTCAGCAATCCCAATAATCCACTATAGATGAGATTCATGGATATTTGTGAGACTCTCAAAACCTCTTTAAACATTGAATTCTGTGGCCATTATATCAGTTGGAGCCTGCATCGCAACACGCTGAGATTTCATTAGTTCAGACTGACCTACCATTGCAATAGATGTTGGGTGGCTTCTGCTGGTGCTACAATGGAAGTGGAAACATTAAGAACATAGAACATTACAGCGCAGAACAGGCCCTTCGGCCTTCGATGTTGCGCCGACCAATTATGAAAAAAGCAATGACCCTCCAAGGTCATTTGGAGGGTCCACCAAGAGGTTATCAACTAACCTCTTAAACGCCACCAAACTTGGCACATCTACAACTGCCGCAGGCAGGGCATTCCACTCCCTAACCACCCTCTGGGTAAAGAACCTACCTCTGATATCCATCCTATAACTATCACCCCTTAATTTAAAGCTGTGTCCCCTCGTGCTAGCTTTCTCCATCCTAGGAAAAAGGCTATCACTGTCCACCCTATCTAAACCTCTAATCATCTTTTTTGTTTCGATAAGGTGTCCTCTTAGCCGCCTCCTTTCTAACAAAAACGTTGAAACGTTGTTTTCAACATTGGCCATTTTCACCCATCGGTGAGTAGAGTTGGTTACCACTTCCAAGCTAGATTCCAAGCTCTGAGCAAAGCCCTGTATTAAGTTGGAGCTTGACACATCCATGCAGCTTGACATTGACAATGGCCTTTCTGACAATCTGCTAATGCACCAAGCTTCTCCATGCACACATCTATCACTTCTTTTCTGTTTGCTGCTCCATCAAATTCCTCAGCTGTATTCTCTGCAGCTGACCTTGCCTTCTTTCACCCTTGTCCAAGCTGCAGGCCACTCTTACCTCAGTGCCTCAGCACGTGCAAGTCCTGTTTCAATGTTATTTGCTAAAGTTGGAGCAGTGGCAGGACATGAGCTGATGGTTGCTGAATGGCTGATCAAATAATGGTGCTTTGTCATCATCAGTCTCTCATCCCTCTTGCACTTCAGGCTGCCACACCAGTGCTCGACCAGGCTCCAATTATTGAGTGTCTGAAAGGATAAATGTACTCAAGTAGGATTGGGGCAAAGGACATATGGTAAAGTGGAAGAGCACATTACACCATTTTGCAACTTGTAAATCACAAGGAATTGTGGAAAGAGAGGGAGGGGGTGGTGTGGGAGAAGGAGGAAAATAATAATTCACAAAGGTTTCAATCCAACAGCTGACCATGGCCTCATGGCTGCAGAAATGATTGCCAGCACTGAGTCTGTGGGCTAAATGTTATTGTCTCTAATCGTGAGCCGCCTTGTCTTACAAGAGAGGGGAATGTCTCAGTGAGTGTGGTACATAACGTGCGGGCAATGTATCTGTCACAATTAAATAGCTGGCATTGTGTGCAAACTGTGAAATATGGGTGTGAGGCTTATAGCAGTGTAAGATTTGTGAGGGAGCAATGAGGCAATGAATATTGGGTTTCAATTGAGCTTGATAGACATTGATGGTGGGTGAATTAAGGGGGTGGTGATGAATGGACCAAACAGTTTTGGTGGAACTTTAACCCATGTTCTATGTTCGGTGACTAACACTGCATTATCATATCCAAAAGGGAGACTGGAATGGTAACTGAATCTGGGGTAAGGGTGTAGGTCAGATCTTTAAGAAGGACACTATAAAAGGTTCTTTGAAGTCTGTTTTCTTGGACGGCTTAGTAGTTAGAAGTTTGTGTCTTCACTTTGTTCACCACTTTTCTCGGCTCACAATGGATACAAAGTTATTCAGAGGCTGAGTAGTCATTTTTCTTCATGTTTGGACAAGACAAATGTGTTTCAGGATCAAGTTAATCTTAAGAGTGTAGGAGGAACATCAGTTGTGTCGCTATTTGGAGAGGAAGGCAGCATTTGTAAGTTATGAATATATCCTTTGTAGAATGTACTGTTTAGTTACTGTTTAATGCTAATAGCTTTGTTGATTTATAACCTGAATTGCGTTTAATCGTGCATATCTTTCTGCGTACAGAAGATGAAGAGATCTGATAATCTGGAATTAGGTAGTTGAGGGTTCTCTGGTTTAACCCTGGGTCTCACTAAGTAGATAGGTAAAGATATTAGGGATTTGCTTGTGGAAATAGTGATGTGGAACGCAAAGAGAATATTAGCATAAACACAACCAATTGAAATCATTGTTTTGCCATGTGAGAAATTAACTGAACTCAAAATCTGTTTTGGTCCCAATACCACCCCCCCCCCCACCCAACACCCCCCTCCCCCCCCACCACCCCCACCCAACGACATATTTCTGAGAGTGGCAATAGCTTGCTATTTCTTACAGTTGTAACAATTTATAAAAACAACATGCACAGAACAGTATGATTTACAAAAAATATCCTACAATGATGGAGATGTACTTGAATCATCGATATGGATATGAAGGTAGAATTTGTGAACATATGACTTTAAGTTTAGCTTCCAGATAAAATAACATTACATTATTCAATGCTTGTATAATAGAATTGTAAGCATGTCATGTTAGCAGAAGGACTGAGGATTATAAAGATAAACAGACAGAGATAATCAAATTCTTTGCAAAATATTATCTTCCTGAACTGCACAGGCCATGAAAATCTCAAGCCAAGAAAAGCAACTTGTCCAGGATATGTAACGAAAGATGTCAGATTGGATAGTTAATTAAAACAGAACATCTTTGAAATACATAGCATTTCCATGGTTGGATCAAATGGTCCTTTTTCATATTGCGCTTTACTACATCCATAACATTGTGCACCATCGGTGATGGTTACTCCCTTCCTTGTCAACTCTTACTAGATCATCAATCACTAAGAATCTATTGACAGCATCTTCCAAACCCATGACCTTTACTACCTAGAAGGACAAGGCAGTAGACATGTGGGCATAAGACCACCTATAAGTTCCCTTCAAGCCACACGCCATTCTGACTTGGAATTCTATTGTAACTCCTTCACCGTCACTGGGTCAAAATCCTGGAACTCTTTTCACAATAGCAGTGTTGTACCTACAGCAAGTAGATTGCAGTTGCTCAAGAAGATGGCTCACCAACTTTTCCAAGGTCAAAAAAGAATGGGCAACAAATTTTGACCTGGCCAGCAACATTCATCCCATGAAAGAATAAAATAATCAGTTATTTTCATTGAGTGCAACCTGGCATCCCACCGCAATCCTTCATGATCTGATACATAAAAACTATGTCAAGAAATTACTGATTCTAGCTACTCAACTAACTAGGTACTAAGTCTGTGGTGTTGCAGTGACTGGAGCCTGACCTTTAATGTAGTTTTCAAACAATCTGTAGATTGCAATTTATAATGTTAGTTAGCAAGGAGACACAGAAAACTAGTAAGCGATTCAATTTATTTCTTTGTCAAAAGTAAATAAACTAGAATAAATAAAATAATATGATTAGGTGGAAATGGATATAAAGTCAATATAAAAACAGGGGAGTGAGACTGCATCTTTTCAACCACTTACCTCAATGCTGGAAAGTAAGCTGGGTCGGATTGTCCCAGCAGCCAGCAGACACCAAGTTGTTTCAGACTGCCTTTGGGCCTTTTCAGGTTTGAACTCCTGGAGTTGCTAAGAAAGGGCCTTCATTAAGTCAACACTATCCACCATCGCCCCAGTTTCAACCAACTGGTGGAGCACATCATAGAAATAATAAAATAATTTAGTATGGATCAAAAGGATTTGCATTATTGAGCATTGGTTCATTAGAAGTCTCATATTAGCCAAATGCGGAAAAGAAAACCGCAGATCCCAGGGAAGTCAGGCTTTAATTTACTATGCAGGAACAGACAGGTGTGAGTATTGACAGAGGCAATTTAATAACAGCATTGCAGCTGCCAGGAAATAAAAGCATGATCTACGCGATAAGCTGCTAGTCATCATATATCATTATAACTGAACATTTATAGAGCGTGGCTCTGTACAATTCTTTTGGACAGTAGCATTGCAACATAATGGCAAGGTGGTTAGCACTGCTGCTTCATAGTGCCAGGGACTTCAATTCAATTCCTGTCTTGGATCACTGTATGTATGGGATCTGCACATTCTGCCCATGTCTGCATGGGCTTCCTTCGGATGCTCTAGTTTCCTCCTGCAGTCCGAAAGATGTGCTGGATAGATGCATTGGCCAGGCTGAATTCTCCCTCAGTCTAGTCAAGCGGGCATTGGAGTGTAGCAGCTAGGGGATTTTCACAGTAATTTTATTGCAATGTTGGTGCAAGGATACTTGTGACACTAATAAATAAACTCTGTTGAATTCTGTGAAAAGAAACATGCACAGAGGTATGAGTGGACTCAATAATGTGCTGGATTTACAGGAGTTTGCAATTTCTGTTAATTTCATACAACCATAATCCCATAGAATTAGGGTGGCACAGTGGCACAGTGGTTAGCACTGCTGCCTCACAGCACAAAGGACCTATGTTAAATTCCTGGGTTGGCTCACTGTCTATGCAGAATCTGCACATTCTTCCCATGTCTGGGTGGATTTTCTCCAGGTGCTCCGGTTTTCTCCCACAGTCCAAAAAATGAGCTGGTTAGGTGATTTGGCCATGCTATATTCTCCCTCCGTGTACCTGAACAGACGCCAGAATATGGCGACTAAGGGATTTTCACAGTAAGTTCATTGCAAAGTAATGTAAGTCTATTTGTGACACTAATAATAAATAATATAAGAAATAATTCTAATGGACAGATTGAGACTGTTCCCCCGGCATAACTGTATCAACTTTTTGCTGGAAGGATCCAGAACAAATCCAATTCTCTCCCCATGAACTTGTATCTTTGTTTTTTTCAAATATTTAATAGGTTTATCTTAAAAAAAAGTAATCAAAGAATTTGGAACAAAGGCTGGGAAATGAAATTGAAATACAGATCAGCCTTGATTTAAATGAATAGCTTGAAGAGCTGAATGACCTTGCTCTGTCCTGATATTCATGTTCCTAGAGCCATTTTAGAATGACAATAGGTTTTTATTATGGTATCCATGCATTTATTTAAGGAGGGAAATATTCATCAATTGTTCCAAAGTTGAAGCTCATCAAAAATGAGCTTCAACTCATTTTTGGTAAGGGTATGGTGGTAAGGGTATGGAATGCCCTGCCTGCGTCAGTTGTAGATGCGCCAAGTTTGGTGGCGTTTAAGAGGTTAGTAGATAAGTTTATGGATGAAAAGGGAATGGTTTAGGTTCGAGGGTCATTGCTTTTTCCTAATT
Organism: Sphyrna mokarran; assembly: GCA_024679065.1. Classification (NCBI taxonomy): domain Eukaryota; kingdom Metazoa; phylum Chordata; class Chondrichthyes; order Carcharhiniformes; family Carcharhinidae; genus Sphyrna; species Sphyrna mokarran. Next base: position 75,827,247 of record JAGIQG010000004.1, on the reverse strand, counting down.
GGTCGGCGCAACATCGAAGGCCGAAGGGCCTGTTCTGCGCTGTAATGTTCTATGTTCTATGTTCTAAAATGTGAGCCTAATGTAGGTTGATAAAATATATCCAGCAGTGTACCACATCCACATTTACAAATGTGTTTTTTTATATATTTGTCTTGGGATCTGGGTTCCCCTGACAAGGATGGAATTTGTTGCCTATCCTTGCTTGCCCTTGAATACTAGCTCTAGAATCTTTATCTAATTCTTGGTCTTCATGTGAAATGATACTTGTCCAGTGGTTCAGCAAAGGTTACTATATTGATTGCTATGCACTGATTATTTTTTAATCCGGTGGAATAAATACCAGTGTAATGAAGAATGAAGCAACAAATGCATCGAAATTGGAAGCCCACTTCTGGTAGACAGAGGAGAAAATAGCAGTTTTGGGGAAAAGAAGCAGAAATCCCAGTATTTATTTGAAATATCTATCTTGAATATGGTGCAAAAGCAAAGGATAGAATGCTGTGCTGTGTCTTCACAAGTCAATACTTTTTAAAATTTTCTTTTCCAGTGTTATTTAATTGAGCTCCCCTCACGGGTACACATATCATTTTGCAAAGACTTCACTGGATAGTAATCAGGAATTGCAACCTTGGCTGCTTTAGTTCTTTCTTTCACTGCATCTATGTACATGGCTATACATTTTCAAATTCAGACAAACAAAGACATATTAATGTGGAGATGTATTGAATGTACAATAAGAAGGAAATGGTCATTGTAAGGTTTAATTAGGCTAGATCAGATTTTGAAAAATAATCCCTTATTCAGTGATACTTGTCCAGTGTTATTTTGTAAATATTAACCGTACATGCAATGGGATCAGTTTCATTGATTAAATGCTCTATAGGGTAGTTTCTTTCCATTGCAGTTGCCATGGTGACAGAACATGCCTGAATTGACTGGTTTAACCTTTTCTCACTCTCCTTTAGCATTGAGTCAGCACAAACTTCACAGAATTGTTAGGGGCAGAAGAAGACCATTTGGCCCATCATATTTGCGCCGGCTTTCCAAATGAGCATCATTTCTTAATGCCTTCCCCCTGCTTTTTCTTCTTACCCACTGCACTTTGCTTTTATTCAAATAATCACCTAAACACTCTCTTGAATGGTTACTTTGAAACTGTCTCCACCACATTTCCAGGCCGCCATTTCCAGACCCAAACTGTTGTGTGAAAAGGATTTTTCTTACCTCACATTTGTTTTTTTTGCTGGCTTTGACCTTGCCCACAGCAGGGATTCTCCTGCTATGAATGGAGATTTGGCTAAATGCCAAATTCACTGTTCTCACTAGGACTTGAATAGCAGGGTTAGGTGTAAAGATTTGCATTCTAATCAGTAATCTGTAAACTGTTTGTACTGTTACATGTACTGAGGCCAGAACTCCCTATTCACCTGAAGAAGAGGGAAACCTTGAAAACTTGTGAATTTACTATCAAATAAATCAGTGGGACTTAACTTGGTGTTGTCAGACTTCTTACGGACTATGCAAGGCCAGAGAGTTCCAATGTCCTCTTGTTTTTGATCCTTTTAGAAGAGGGAACCGTTTCTCCTTATCTACTTTGTCCAGCCACCTCATGATTTTGAAGATCTCTGTCAAATCTCCTCTCAGCCTTCTTCCCAAGGAAAATAGTCCCAACATCTCCAATCTATCTTCATAACTGAAGTTTCTCATCCCTGGAACTATTTTTGTAAACCTTTTTTTGCACTTCCTCCAATGTGTTCACATTTTTCCTGTGGTGTGATATACAGAACTGTGCGTAATGCTCCAGCTGATGTCTAACTAGTGTCTTGTATAAGTTCACATAACCTTCTTGCTCTACTATAGCCCTATTAATATAGCCCGGAATACTGCATTCTTTATTAACTGTTCTCTCTTGTACTGCTACCTTCAATGATCTACGCCATATACACTTAGGTCCCTCTGCACTTGCTCCCTTTTAAGAATTTTAGCCCTTATTTTATATTATCTTTACATATTCTTCCTGCCAAAATGCATCATCTCATACTTTTCTGTATTGAGCTTTATCTGTCACCTATCTATCTACTCCATTAGCTATGAGGTTCTGCACTGTCCTCTTCACAGTTTATAATTTTGCCAAGTTTTATGTCATCGGCAAGCTTTGAAACTGGTCCTTGCACACTAAGATCTAGATCATTAATACAAGCAAGAGTCCCAATACTGATCCCTGGGAAGCACAACTACAAGCCTTCCTCCAGCCTAAAAAAAAATCCATTGGCTGTTAGTCTCTGCTTTTTGTTATTCAGTTAATTTTGTGTTCTCGTTGCTACTGTCCCTTTTATTCCATGACCTACAACTTTTCTCACATGTCTGTTGTGTGACACTGTATTGAATGCATTCTGAAAGTCTGTGTGCACCATATTAACATTATTCTCATTGTATCTTTCTATTACCTCCTCAAGGTTTAAGGGAAGAGGGTAGAGATATCACATGATAGGCTGTTGCGTAAACTTAAATCTCATAGGATCCAGGATGAGGCAGCCAGATGGATACAAAATTGGTGTGATGACAGAAGACAGAGGGTGGCTGTAAAGGGTTTTATCAAACTGGAGACCTGTGATCAGCAGTTTACCTCAGGGATCGGTGCTGGGTCCACTATTATTTGTCATTTATATTAATGATTTGGATGAGAATTTAGGAGGCTTGGTTAGTGAGTTTGCAGATGACACCAAGATTGGTGGCATAGTGGACAGTAAAGAAGGTTATCTGGGATTGCAATGGGATCTTGATCAATTGGGCCAGTGGAATGATGAAAGGCAGATGGAGTTTAATCTAGATAAATGCAAGGTGGTGCATTTTGTTAGATCGTACCAGGGCAGGATTTACTCAGTTAAAGGTAAGGTGTTGGGGAGAGTTATGCTGTAAACATCTATGACTCTATGAGTCTAAAAAATTCCAGCAAGTTAGGCAAACACAATCTCCCCTTTAGAAATCCATGCTGGCTCTTCCTAATCAAACCACATTGTATTCTTGTGACTACTAAATGTATTCTGAATAATTTCTAGAAGTTGCTCTGACTGGCCTGTAATTGCTGGGGTTGTCTTTACAACTTTTTTGAACAAGGGTATAATATTTGCAATCCTCTAGTCCTCTGGCACCTCCTCTGTTTATGATATGGAGAAAATTGAAAGATTATAGCCAGTACCCCTTAAATTACTATTTTCACTTTCTTCAATTTTCTTGTCAATCTTCAAACAGTCTATACAACATTTTCTCCTTATTAATTTTGAACCTTTTTCGGGACAGACCTTTTTCATTTGTCACCATGTCCTGGACAACATCTACCTCCTTGGTAAAAACGGATGCAAAGTATTTATTTAATACCTCAGCCATGCCCCCAGCCTGCATGTGTAAATTCCCTTTTAGGTCTCTAATTAGCCATACTCCTTTTCCTATTTATATGCCTATGGAATGATTTGGAATTCCCCTGTATGTTGACTGTTAGTCTTTTCTCATAATCCCATTTTGCTTCCCTAATATACTTCTTCATCTTCCCTCTGAAATTTCTGTATTCTTTTTCGTTGCCAACATTATTTTCCATCTGACACCTGTCACAACACACTTTCAGTTCCTTATCTTAATTTCTATCTCCTTTTTCCCCTGGGGAGTTTGGGATTTGTTTGTCCTATCTTTTACTTTAAAGGGAATATATCTCAACTGAGTCTGGACCATTTCTGTTTTGAAGTTAGCCCATTGTTCAGCTATAGTTTTACGTTTCATCCCAGTCTAATTGGCCCAACTCTGTTCTTGCCCCATTCAATTTGGCTTTCCTCCAGTTTATTATTTTTTCACTCTGGATTGCCGATTTTCCTTTTCTATTACCATCTTAAACTTTACAATGCAATGATATTTGTCTCCTAAAAGTTCCCTTATTGACACTTGATCAGTTTGACCCTCCTCATTTCCAAGCACCAGGTACAACCAGGTTAGATTGGACACATATTGCTGTAGAAAATTTTCCTAAACACAATCTAGGGATATTTGCCCCTCTCCACACATTTGGATAATTAAAGTCTCCCACTGAAACAACCCTATAATGTTTGCATTTCTCTGTAATTTATTTGTTTTTCTGCAGCCTTCTCAATAGGTGGCAGTCTATAGTAGTGGATTCAATAACACTGCATACTTCAACAAACAATCCCGTGACACATTCACATCTACTTAGATTTACTATACTTACAGTCTTAGTAGACCAGTGGTTTTCAATCAGTGATCTGGGGCCTGCTATGGGAATGCTTTGTTGATGCAGTACTTGAATGTCTGTGTTGAATGTCAATTTATAGCTGCTCATACAAATGGGAATGCTATCTTTATATGTATCGATTGTGTGCCCTTCCTGTTGCCACCTTTTGCAAGTTCTCTCTGTTAATTTTTCCTTCCCTAAAAGACATCAATGAACCAGCTGGGTTTTTCTGACAATCGACAGTGGTTTCATGTAATCACTAAATTCTTAATTCCAGTTTTTTTATTGAATTCAAATTCCACTACCTGCTGTGGTAGGATTCAAACCCATGTCCCCAGAAAATTAACTGAATTTCTTGATTAATAGTCTAGTAATAATACTGCTAGGCCATTGCCTCCCCACACAGCAACCCAGGATCTGAGTCCGTTTCTCCAGAGAGTTGGTTGGGGAGTGAACTAGACGTATACAACTCAGCAGTTTAATTTTTAGATCCAATATCAAGTGGACCTTTGGTCTACCATTCCAGTTTGCCTTATCAGATCCATTTTACGTTCTATCCTTTTTGTCCAACCAAAAGAATCAATTTTTAATGTCAAGTGCTCGAATGTATAAGTAATCTCGAGTACCAAACAGACAGGCACATTTTCACATCATATTACTTGATTGTTTATGTTATGTGGTTCTGGGATATATTTTTACTCATGAATAATTTTGTTGTAAGAACTTTGATTGAACAATTTAAAGCACAATGGATGTGATCAGGTGAGCCCTTGATCACAGTTGAGAATAGATACTGGTAAGAGTGAATGAAGATTAAAGATAGCAATAGAATGAACAGGTGAATGTTGATCTCACTGACGATGTGTCTGATTTTAGTTTTCATTTTGAAACAATTGTTGAAAAGTATACCACAGATAAACTGAGTCCCAGTAATGTGCTGCATTCTCCCTGAAACTTAAGAAATTTTACTGATTTTAAAGGTGAGTAAAATTCAAAACAATATAGTAATTTTTACCTCACTAGATAATATTAACAATTTGTTCATATGTGAATGCAATAACAAAACTAAAATAAAAGAGATAAGATTTTTGGTATTAAATATCTACATATTTGCATATTAAGTGATGTATTTTAACATATTAAGTATATTTCTAATATATCTGTTTGCCCCAGTCAAAATGTGAGCATTGCAGAAATGATGATAGAAGTTCAAGAGTTCAATAGCTAAATCCATTAATCAGTAGAATATACAATATAGTTTTGAGTCAGATGGGACAATTACTGAAATATAAAATTATATTTTATATAAGAAGGCATTTATATAAAAATATAAAGCTGCCCTCCACACCAAGCAACTTAAAGCAAATGTTTTCTTACATTGCAAAACTCCATTTTGAAATAAATAGATAATAAGATCATAAGATCATAAGGAGCAGACTTAGGGCATTCGGCCTATTGAGTCTGCTCTGCCATTTGACTGTGGCTGATAAATTTCCCAATCCCATTTTCCCACCTTTTCCCCATAGCCTTTAATCCTCTTATCAATCAAGAATCTATCTATCTCTGTCTTAAATATACCTAATTCCCTGGCCTCCATAGCCTTCTGTGGCAACGAATTCCATAGATTCACCAAATATCAAATTCCAAAGAATATCTTTCTGAGTCACTGTGTGTTCCCAGCATTTTCTACTTTCACTTCATATTTCCAACATTCTGGTTCCTTATCTGTGCAGTTTTGACAGATTGGATTTCCAGCTGAGGGGTTCTTTATCAGTTTAGGGTACTTTCCAGTCTTCAACCACACAGCCATAAGTGCACAGTATAGAGCAAGTCCAAACATTGTTGTAATCATTGAGATATCAGGCTGAACAGTTGGAATACTATATCAATCGATATAAAGTTACAGATCAGTGGTGAGTGCCACCATATGTTCAAAAATAGAAACTACACTGACCATATTACTAATGTACGTAATGAATGTAAATGTACCCAGCAATGAAGAATATATTACCTTTAACAGTTTAGATCATGATATGGAGATGCTGGCATCGGACCAGGGTGGGCACAGTAAGAAATCTCACAGCACCAGGTTAAAATCCAACAGGTTTATTTAGAATCATGAGCTTTTACAGAGCTGTTCACCTGAGGAAGGTGAACTGAGGAAGGAAGCCACTCACCTGACGCAGGAGCAGCATTCTGAAAGTGAGTGGTTTTTACTGCCAAGTAAATCTGTTGGACTTTAACCTGGTGTTGTGAGATTTCTTACTGTGTTTATCCCCAGTCCAACGCCAGCATCTCCACATCACACCTGAGGAAGGAGCAGCGCTCCGAAAGTTTGTGATTCCAAATAAAACTGTTGGATTTTAACCTGGTGTTGTGAAACTTCTTACTCAGTTTAGATCATCAGACTTTGAAAAATTGGTGGAAGTAGATTTCATATTAAGAGCTGATTAAACAGTCGATCAGGTCAGCACAGAGGCACTGTAAATGTGGTTGGATTCCTTTCCTGAAGAATATTGTTGACAGGAAGAATTTACAGTGAGGAAAGTGATATTTCAGCAGAGAAGCACATTTAAAGATCTTTGTTGGTTAATTTCACCCTGAATGCAGATAGATGCATTTCCAGTTTCATCACTATATTTCCTAATAACATTTTCCCATCAACATTTTATAAATGCTCTATTAGAAAGCAATGCTTTCCAAGTGCTTAAAATAATTTTGGTAATTATGTTATGAACAGTAATCTAGATGTCTGTGATTTCCAGAAACTAATCATCATTTTTAAGTCTCTACCCAGGTACAGTTTATGTGCCCAATCTCTGTACCCAGGTATAGTTTATGCTTGTCCAATATGAAGTGCATACAATCTCTCTATTGTTGGAGAGAGTGCAGAAGGTTCACTGGGATGTTGCCTTGTCTTCTGATGGTGCTGGCTATCAGGAGAAGTTGAATAAACAGGATTGTTTTCACTGGAAAAACAGAAGCTGAGGGAAGATCTGGTAGAGGTCTACAACACTATGGGAGTCACAGACAGGGTGGATAGGCAGAGGCTTTTCCCCAGGATGGAAGTGTTACAAGAGGGCACAGGCACAACATGAGAGAGGGAAGGTTTAAGGGAGATGTGCAGAGGAAGTGTCTCTTGCAGAGTGGTAGGATCTTGAATGTGCTGCCAAAGGAGGTGGTGGAAGCAGAAACATTAGCAATTTTTCAGAGGGACCTGGATGGGTAGCATGAATGAGGAGGGAGTAGAGAGATACACACAATGTAAGGGCAGGAGATATTTTTATAGTTTAGTCAGGGCATCATGATTGGCCCTGGCTTGGAGGACTGAAGAGTCTGTTCCTGTGTTGTTCTGTTCTTTGTTCTGTGTGTTGACACCCTCTGGTATAAGTCCATAAGAATTTTGGTGCCAAATGGTAGCCAGAAGGCTGAAAGACCCTCTCCACCTTTCAGTTGTTCTCAGGATGCTGCCAGATTTTGATCAGCTAAAGTAGTCCTGCCAGCTGTACAGAGTATAGGTAAAGTTCAGCTAGGAACATCCTAAATTTGGGATGTTGGTATACAAGAAAGTCGGAAAATTCCAATTTCTACGGTTTGGTTCTATTACTCATTCTGGGCTGCCTGAATTATTGTCACCACTGACTTGGAGTTCTTTGCCTTGACATAGGCTTTAGAGTATTAGGTTGCCAAAGAGAACCAGCTTGATCATGATTCAAACCATTTTGACTCAAAGTGCATCTTGACTACAGTGAACTGAAACCACCAAAGGGCAATCACTTACTGCCTGGCCTCTGTGCTTGTTTGCCTGCTCTGGTGGCCTTACAAGCTGATTCGCTGTCACTGGAATTTGGGAGAAGGAAAACTGCCGATCGTTCACTGAGGGCACTTGAAGTGGTTGGCATGGGTGGCCTTAAATTCCGTGGTCCTTAGGGTACTAACTACATAGTGCAGTGTTCCTTGCTGTCAGCCAAGAAAGCCTGGAGCAGCTGGCTGTGCAGATTCAAGAAAAGTGCTAAGCTGGAGGGTGGCTGGTGCCTCTCTCATGGAGCCAATGTCATGCAGCTGCATCTATACTCTCCTGTGTTGATTAAGAACAGAATGAAGATCATAGGAATACATAAGACTTAGATGTGGGAGTAAGTCTTTTGAGCTTGCTGAATCATTCAATTGGATTGTGGCTAACCAGGTTGCGTCTCAACACAACTTTCCTATCCATCCCCATAACCGTTAACTTCCTTGTCTATTAAAAAACCTGTCTAATTCAGCCTTCAATAAACTCAGTGACCTAGCCTCCAGTGTTTTCTGGGGGGAATAAAATTCCACAGCCAAGTAGCCATCTGAGAGAACAATTTCTCCTCCTCTCCGTCCTAAAAGAAAAATCTCTTATTTTTAAACTGTGTCCCCTCGTTCTAGTCTTCCCCATGAGTGGAAATGTTTTCCCCATATCTACCCTCTCAAGGCCCCTCAACATTTTTTGTTATTCATTCATGGGACATTGGTATCACTGGACATCAACATGTTGGAACTTTCTTTCTAACAGCCTTGAGGGTGTAGCTGCATCACATGGACTGCAAATTTTCAAGAAATAGACTCACCAACATTTTCTCAACTGCAATTGGGGATGGCCAATAAATGCTGGCTTAGACAGTGATACCTACATCTCATGAAAGAATAAAAAAAAGTCTTCCACTGCATCTTTATTTAACCTAGTTTCCCATCTCACTTTAACCAGCTCTGCTTTCATACCCTCATATTTACTAATATTTAGGTTTAAGGCACTAGTCTGAGACCCATGCTTCTCCTCTTCAAAACTAATGTGAAATTGTATTATGGTATGGTCGCTGTCACCTATGTTATCTTCCAAGGAAAGACTATGGGATGTGCAATGGGGATCACGTCCGATTAAGGACCAATAATGTTTTGATTAAAATAGATAAAATTGAGATAGAAAACACCTGCTTTTGGAATAAAGCCACAAGATTCCAAGGGTTTTGAAGAAACAAAAACAAACTTCCCTATACAAATTTAGGAAAAAAAAACAATTTACAATATGTATCTTGTACCTCACCCTGAATGCTCACCCTGAATATTAGAGTATGTGTGAATTAACAAATGAACTGTGGTCTAATGCTATAGAGTAAATGACAGGTGCAACCAAAACAGAGTCTGTTAATTTCTCAACAAGTAACCCAGACGCTGGTACCTCTATGAGTCACCAAATCTCACTGAAACTTTGTCTTACTCACAAGAGTTTCCAATCTCCACCTTTGAAGATCTCTCTTGGAAATCTGTCCAAGGTTATTCTTGGCTGGGAGGGGGATGAAGTGTTGCCTTTGGTAGCATCAGAACATTCCGCCAGTGAGAAAGGCTGGAAAATCCCCACCCAATTAATTGAATTCAAGACACCATGAGATTATTGATTAATTTTGTCTGATCCTTTAGTAATACATTGAGAGCCACTATAAATGTTCCTCGATGTGTATCCTCGCATCCTTTTGTGCATTTAGAGGTTGAGTTGATGCTAGATTTCAGAGTCATAGTAGAAGCAGTTTGAATTCCTGGTAAAACTATCAGGTTCATTGTCAAAAAAAATGAAGATTTGCGTTTATGACCTCAAAATACCCAAAAATACTTTATAGCTGGTTAGTACATTTGCAATGTAGCATTGCAGTAATGTAGAATCTGCAGGGTGCATCATTGTGGGTTCCTCTGTTGTAACAGAATGATCCATATTTGGCTGCATCATTCCAAAGCTGTACTAGGCCATACTGCAAGAGTTAGAACAGGATTCCTCCATGCTCAGTGGCATTGTACACAAGCTAGTTAGAAGGTTCTAGTCTTTTCACCTAACACACATCCTTGAGATCTTCATCTGTGCCCTTTGTGTTTTCCATTTGGCAAAGTGCTGCCTGGACTGTCCCAAGTCTCTGTCTGTGCTCCTACACACTAGAGCTTGTGAGCTTCCCAATGCAGAACCATGTAGCCCTTCCTGTAAAGATTACATGGTGCCAGTCTCCGAATTGGTACAGAATTATTTACATTTTTTCAATATAGTTATTTTTGTCTGGCATCCAGTAGATGGCAATGTTGTCTTCTTCAAGCAGTATGGCAAGACACACAACTCTATGTAAGTACAATCCCTTTAGATTGTCACTAATAGAAAGGTGAGTTATTTGTTTCATTAAATAAATAAAGTACACATTCTTTAATAGTAATTGTAGTCAGATTGCTACATTTTAGAAATATTTGAATGTTAAGTGAATGATATGTTAATTAAATGATACGGCAACTGTTTTCATGCAAATATGTTTAGCAATTTTTCGTTGTGTGTGAAGAGATAAGATCCAATAATTACTTTGTTACAACAGTATCACATGAATGAATCAATAACATGGTTCAGCAAAAATAATGTTTATTTATTAGTCACAAGTAAGGCTTACATTAACACTGCAGTGAAGTTATTGTGAAATGTCTCTAAACGACACACTGTTCGGGTCAATGCACCTAACCTAACATCATTGTTCATTCTGGCTAATCATGAGGAAGTTGGCTATGTCCGTTGTCAACTTACACAGTGAAGGAACCATCTAAAGACATCTTGGCATGAAGAAGAAGGAATTTGATAGACAGACTCCATCAAGAACTGCTGTTGTTTCAGCTTTAATATGGGTAAGTTTAAGGTGCCCCAAATCAAAAGGAAAAAATGGACAACACATATGCTTAATGAACTAACTCAGAAGTGAATCAAGCAACTAAAAGCCTTCACTGGTGTTTGTGCATTACACACCAGAGCTCATGAACTGAATGATGTATTTGAAAGATGCAGGACTCATTTTAAAAACAATGCAAGACTGGAATTATCCTAAAACTTGTAATTCACTGACCTACAATCAACCCCAGCTACAACTATGTGAAAACAAGAAGATAGCAAATATTTAAAAGCAAAACACCGTGGATGCTGGAATCAGAATCAGAAACAAAAACAGAAAATTCAAGAAAATCTCAGAGGTCTGACAGTGTCTGTGGAGAGAGAATAGAGATAATGTTTTGAGTCTGGATGGTCATCCAGACCTGCTTCAATTTTCCAGCATTTTCTATTTTAGTTAAAAATAATTATTTGTACACAAATTGAGTGTTCCTGAGAAAACAGACATGCTATCAAAGCTTTTCACCTTGCACACATCAGAGCACCTCATAAGATAATCCAACAGTAAAGGAAACAATAATTTATACTGCGTGAGAAGAGAGTGCTGATTGGTTGTCAAGTGGACTCTGATTGATAGAAGCGTTGTCATGGAGAATGTAGCTGAGAACAGTTAACTGCCAAGCTTTTGTTCAAATTCAACCCTCCTTTTCAATGCCTTTTTTGTGCCATTTCCCCATTGCCCTTTAATCCTTGATCTATCTATTATTCATCCATATCCATTTCTAATTGGCCCAAGCAGTAAATTGAAGAACCTGTGCCCACTATCAACCTTTTGAGCTTGACATGAGTTTTTCTCACTACTAGTGGTGGTGAAATGAGGCCCTTAAGTGGAAATTAATTACCTACCTAAGGGACCTCGATTGACCCACTGACAGATGGGTCATTTGACACCAATAACACACTGACCCAAAGATCTGCCCCTCTATTGCGGATACATTCGCAGCCAGGTGTCCCTGGACAGGGAGCATGCAGAACCCACCAGCACTGCTGAGGTCTTTTATGACCAATGGGCACCACAGAGAATTGGGTACATTATCAACCCTCTTAATTACATTTTGGTTTGATATTTTAAGTTTCAGTTGTGAGTTGTTTTGTTTTAAGACAATATCCCTTTAAGGGGCAGTCCCTTTAATTTGTCCCTTAGTTGACTTGATTTATTTTATTTGGTTATTTGATTTGCCTAAAATAGGGAACACCAACAATTCTGCTGATATAATTGTAATGGGGTAAGATTCCTCTTCCCCACCTTCAAACCCATCAACAGAACGGGGAGAGGGATGGTAAAATCAACTCAATGAATTAGAGCCATAGAATCATAACATCCTTACAGTGCAAAAAGAGACCATTCGGCCCATCATGTCAGCACCAACTTTTTGGAGAGCATCCCACCCAGCCCTTATTCCCATAGCCCCATATATTTGCTCCGCTAATCCCTCTAACCTTTCTTTTCACTTATTTATTTTTAAAAATTCATTCATGGGACATGGGAGTTGCTGGCTAACCAGTATTTATTCCCATCTCCGGTTGTCTTGAGAAGGGTTTTTTCAACAATCAACAATGGTTTCATGGTCATCAGAGATCCTTCATTCCAGATTCTTATATTTTTATTGAATTCAAATTCCACCATCAGCCATGGCAAGATTCCAACATGCATTCCCAGAGTATTAACCGAGTTTCTGGACGAATAGTCTAGCAATAATATCAGTCGGCCATTGCCTTCACTTAGCACTGCAGCCTCACAGCACCAGAGATCCTGGTTTGATTGTCGGCTTGGGTCACTGTCTGTGTGGAATCTGGATTTTCTCCCTACGTTTGAATTGGTTTCCTTTGATACTTCAGTCTTCTCCCAAAGTTGAAAGATGTGCTGGTTAGATGCATAGTTTACCCCAACAAGTGCTAGAGTGTGACAACTGGGGGATTTTCACAGCAACTTCATTGCAGTGTTAATGTAAGCCTACTTGTGACACTAATAAATAAACTTAACAAAATACTAAACTTGATCAGAAGCTAAGAATTTTTTCATTGACCTTTCCTTTCACTTATCTTACTCATCGAGAGACCACTAAGTGAATAGAAAGCAATCCAACATTAAAGTAATGTAATTTTGTTACTTCCTTCAGTTTTAATAGGCTTTTGCGATACAATTTTGATAAATAGTCAGCCAGAGATTTCCCAGGTGAATTTCAGGGACAAAACATTTGACTTCTGGAAAACTCTGTGGAGAATTATGAGTTGAAGATGTTTTTCTCTCTTTTGACAGTGTTCTGCCAAGGGTTTACAACCTAAGTTACTATGGCAACTAAATGTTATGACCTTAGGCTCTTGCAAATCAAATCGCTGTTTTGGGAGCAGTTGTCACCTTGAGGTTACAAAAGTAAAATCCACTGGCCGGCCTGAAGAACAATTAGCCCTTTTGCAATCCTTAGTTCAGAATCAATTAAAAGGTCACAAAAGCACCAGGATGAAAATAACAATTCAAATTAGAATGAAATTTTAAGACTCATTAAATCCTTGCATTTGGAAACATTGCTGCATGTCCATATGCTGTTCACTGACCAAAGCAATCACTAAAATCAGTTTCTCAAGGCAATGTGGAAGGGAATAGATGCAGGATTCCCTCAGAAAAGAACCATAAGCTACTTACCTGATCAAGATCACTCATTTTTTGTGACGATTTATTTCATTTAATAGTGAGCTGGACGGTTCTGCATCTGTAGGTTTGAGTGCTGTTTAGGTGCATTGGCCATGCTGAATTCTCTCTCAGGCCTGGGTGGGATTGTGGTCAGTGCAGACTCGATGGCCTCCTTGTTCTCTGTAGGATTCTTTGGTTCTACCTGAACATGTGCCGGAATGTGGCGTCTAGGGAATTTTCACAGTTATTTCATTGCAGTGTTAACGTAAGCTTACTTCTGACACTAATAAATAAACTTTAAATTTAAACTTTGAATTGATTAATGTTCATTAAGTTAGTTAGCTCTACTCTCCCCCTAGTATTAAGAATAATCTATTTAGTAAAATAACTGATTGTTAGAGGGTTCATTTTATTTCAGAATTATGGAAATAAATTGTGACAATGGCATTACAAAAAATGGTTTTGGAGACTTTTCAAATAATGGTGTTCTTCATCCCCCATCCTCCACAGAAGAAAAGATTGGTTTCAAGTCATTTCTTTTCTCAATTCACTGGGGTGAAACTAGCTTCTGATGATAGGATAAAACACCAATTCAGCAGCCCATTATACTTTAACTTCAATGGAATAAAATATTATATATTTTGTGTAAGTGAGTTACTGATTTACTATCAACTTGTCTTATGTAATCACCAAAGATCATTAGGGATCTTGAGTCAATGGTACTGTTTTCAAGGACTTAATTCAGGTGGTTCCTGCTGTAACAGAAATAGTTGTTAGGATCCTGTATCAAAATCCCAAATTACATTAGGAAGCCAGACTAGACCTCAATAATGTTTTTTATTTTGGCAGGCAGCACAATGACACTGTGGTTAGCGGTACTTTTCACAGCACCAGGGACACAGGTTCAATTCATAGTTTGGATCACTGTCTATGCAATCTGCACCTTCTCCCCATGTCTGTATGGGTTTCCTCTGGGTGCTCCAGTTTCCTCTCACAGTCTGATGGTATGCTTGTTGGGTGCATTGACCATGCTAAATGCTCCCTCAGTGTACCTGAACAGGTGCCAGAGTGTGGTGATGAGAGTATTTTCACAGTAACTTCATTGCACTAATAAATACACTTTGCTTTACTTTTCTAAAAGTGAGGATAGGAATCTTCACTCCAGGAATAATTCCACTGACAAATTAGGGATCTTATCAAAACAAGCTTTATTCATGGTACAGTGTAAAAATAACTCTAACACAGGAAACAGCTTAACCATCAACAAAATTGAACAATATTTAAAAAAAGAAGGGAAACAACTTCAATTTTTAACTTAGCACTGTTTTAGTTCCAAATAAGCAACATTCTCTTACAGACTTAAAATTCCACTTTGAATATAGTTAGTTACCATAAATATGTTTGCTATAAGGAGTGTACACACTCTCAAAGCTTTCAAAGAAAGCTTTGATTTTCAGAGCAGCTTGCAGACCTCTGTCTTTAACTAAACCCCAGCCACAACTAAAAACTGTTTCTCTGCTGCATACCTAACTCCTTCCATTAAGGAAGATTATCACATGACTTGGCTATCTAAACCCACATCTCATTCCTTTAATCAAAACCCCGGAAAACTTTTATTTTTTGTAAACAGAAGTTGAATAATTCTATTTTAGTAAACACTACATAGCTAAAACAAGTAACTATCAAGTTCTCCCATCATCTGAGCTACATTCCCTCAAACACAATGACTACCTATAGCATAAAGCTGAACTTCAAACATTCCCCTTAAACAGAAATATGTGTCTATATTTATATTAATAATACACTATCATGACACAGTTAACCAGAAAAAAAAGAAAAATTAAAACCACTTCCAATTTCTAGCTAATTTGTAAAGAAAGAATGCCCTCCTAAGGACTCCCCCCACAATCTCGACCCCCTCTGCATGGGACTCCCCCAATCCCGTGACTACTCACCCCACACGACTAACCCCATCCTGCCAGACTAACCATTCATCTATGGTTCTGCCCCATTCTACTCCTGACTATATCTCCATGGGATCCATCCACCCCAGCTACTTCCACAAGACTGTCCCCCAAACTAATACCCAACCCCACCAACCCATGAGAACCCACAGATTTGATCCTCCAACCCTTCAGGCTTGACCTGACCACCCCCACTGAAGGCCTGACTTGCCCCTCCTTCTGCTCCGTAGGCCTAACTATCCACCACCCCATCTCAACCTCTGTTCCATCCTCCCTTCCCCTCCCCCACCCCACCATGCTTACACCCCTGCAATCTGACACTGTTGTCACTCTGAGGAAGTTAGGCCCATCATAACTCAATTGGATATTCAGCATCTTAGCTGAGTGGAGAAACAGATTATTTTTACTGCGTAAAACAGCTCTTTGCAGCAACTGCTGCCTTAGGCATATGTATTTGAACACAGAAGAATTGGTTGCCATACAGATTGCTGTCTTGTTAGCAAGTGGCAAGATGCATGTGAGATTGCAATGAATGGTGAGACATAGTAGGAGGGTGGATAACTGGTTTCTATTTACCAATGGTCAATACACTACATCCAATACATTATGGCAAGTTTCAGCTTAGTAACCCTATCCAGATGATGCCAAGATCTGCTAATGACCCAAAAATGCAAAATCAGCTGTGGACAGAGGTGTAGTGTGTTGTAGTATACCTTCAAAGATATGAATATGTTTCTGTATACATCACTAGAAGGAAGATTATGTCTGTCATGAATACACACACACACATACACACACTTTTAATACCTAAAGGCTTTATATTGTGCTCATCTGCCTTGTCTTAATAAATGAACTCACAATATATTTACTTACGAAATGTTTGTCTCTTATACAGTAAATAAGTTCAAGGATGTATGCTATTACATGAATCAATATACTATACAGTGGTAGTTCCTTTTATGACAATAGTGGCAACTGACCGACATCTGATGGCAGAAATGGAAAAAGATTAAGTGCCGGTATGACATGGTGAATAGAAACAGTTCATGCTATAATGCATTAGAAGACCCTTGGTGGTTTGGTCAATCCACAATTAAGTCACAGCATCGAAGAGTTTTGAAAATACAGCATAGTCACTGAAAAGAAAGAGACACAACATCAAACAAGTGTCCAGATAAAAAGCTTGCAAGCAGATAGGTCCTGGTGGTGAAATTGCAGCACAAGGGCCTTTCAATTCCACAAGTGGAATCATGGGTCTAGAGGACCAGCACCAGATTAACGCAGTAAGAAAATATGGCAAGCAAAGGAGAGATTAAAACAAAATTTAAAAACATTATAACAATCAAGCCAGAGAAGAGTCTGATCATATCGGACACCATTAGGAATCACCATAACGCTTCGTGGACAAAGCTTTAGAAAAGCATGCAAAAGTGGCCACAGCAAAACTCATTCCAGCTATTGCAGCAGAGGGAAGTTCAAAGGGATATGATGGGGTTTTTTTTCAGAGTCTATGTATTGAGCTTAACTTTAGCTAATACAAAGACCACTGTATCCTGGTGCAAGACATTCCTTTATTAATCAATGCACACCGGGAGCTGGACAATCCAACTCCTTTCTAAAGTTACAATACATTGGTCATATAGCATTACTTTTTCAAAATGTCATTTCACCAATCCATTCTTTCATCCTAACAGGATGCACCAACGACATTTGTACATACATTTACTTTGGCCATTAACATGCTATTTCCTGGCAGAATGGGAATTCATTGGTCTGTAGAATCTGAAAACTCCTGCCCTCTGTCACTTAGCAACCTACCCTTATGTTGATCTGTAGGGTTCAAAGGTTACTTTCACACTGTCTCTTAGCAACTTCTACTTTTATTCCCACTGTCTGCTGAGCCATTCTTAGTGGTAAAAATTGAATAATTCTATTCATAGTGTTTGGGAAACTTCTACTTTTTATAACTTAAAGATATAAATGTGATCAGTGGCTCTATTGTTCTTAAAGAATGTGGCTTGTCACATTCAGCTTTTATCCCATTATGCTTTAGGGCAGCCTGCAATTGGCCAGGTTTACATTTTAATACAAAACATCCAAAAATACATATTTAAATATGAAATACATAGAAACATAGAAAATAGAAGCAGGAGTAAGCCATTCAGCCCTTCGAGGCTGCTCCACCATTTTCATCATGGCTGATTATCAAATTCAATACCCTGATCCTGTCTTCTCCCTATCCTTTGATCTTTGAGCGAAGAAATTTCTCCTCACCTCAGTCTTAAAAGGTTTACCCCTCATCCTCAAACTATGACTTCTAGTTCTGGGCTGCTCCACCATTAGGAACATTCTTTCTGAATCAACCCTATCTAATCCTGTTAGAATTTTATGAAGGTTTAATGAGATCATTTTTATCCACATTATACTGCTTCTGCCAAGAATATACCCACACGCTCCACCAGTCCAAATCATGCTGAAGCATCTCTGCACCTTCCTCATGGCTCACCCTCCCACGTCACTTTGTATCATCTGCAAATTTGGAGATAATACATTTAGCTTTCTTGTCCAAATCATTAATATATAATGTGTACAGTTGGGGTTCTAGCATAGAACCCTGCGGATCCCCACAAATCCAGTTGGAACTCTGACTTCTGACTTGTGCTCTTTAGAAGTCAGGAGATGAATTACTTGTCTCTGACCTTTTCTTGTGACCACAGTATTTCAAATCATGTAAAATCAGTTTCCACTTGATTATGATACTTGTGTGATCAAAATAATTTTTGCTAAACTCTGTTGTGCTGATTGAAAGACTACTATTTAATTACCAGTAGTTATACATCTCTATGCAAACAGTACCTTTGTATAATATATGTATAAGGCATTCTGATCCTTACTCCATGCTAGTCCACCCTGTTTAATAGTCATTATTAGTTTTTAGTCCCAGGGTATTCTGAACCTCTCTAATAGGATATTTTCTGTATGTCTACAAATTCTCCCAGTTTGAAGTGGAATACAGCTGACCTTCAATCTGAATTCAAAATGTTTAAACTGGAAATAGAGCTATGTTTTCTCGATTTAGGTATATCTGAACCAGACAAACAAACCATAAAGATTTGCCCATCAATAGAGAATGAAAGTCTACACATGATCAACACATCAGGATTAACAGAGAAGAGCTAAGGTATCTCCAAAAGATATAGATAACATTGGAAGATCTGTTTAGAATCAGGTTAAACCCAGAGAAATAATCTGGAATTGAGTCCAAAGGGGCACTGATGCCTAAATATGTCATCTTTCCAGAAACTCTTGAAACCATGTCAATGCCAAACTTAGTGCTTTGCATTTCTTTGGATTCAACCCAGGGATATCAATGTGGGTCCCTGACATTTGGGCAGCCCGGGGGTGGGGGGGGGCCTTCATAAATTGTGCCCATCTTGTGCCCTAGTCAGGAGTGTCCAGTTTTACTGAAGGTAGAGTCACAAAATATTGGTGATCAGTTAATCTTCAATGTGCATGAGTGGCTCATTATGTCCTTCTAATAATTGGTTTTCAAGGTACCAGAACAGAAAAGGGCGAGGCACAATCAAAACATTTTAGAATAAGATTTATACTCAATTTATTTCCTTTGTTCCTTGCTCTCTACCTTTGTTCTATTTCCTTGTTTTCTTTCTTTTTATTGGGCATCTCTTCCCTTTCTCCTTCCTATCACTTGCTTGTCAAATATACCTTGTACTTGGAAATCAAATCTACAATCACCTCCATCAATTAGCATCAGCGGGGCTCTATTTATCAGATTACCTCACTTACCACCAGGTTATAATCAAACAGCATGTAAGAATGGAACATTACGCACGTTTATTCCACGAGCGTAGACAAATTACTGAATCATATGAGACAACCATGAGCAGATTATACATGTATTATGGGGGAGATATAGTATAATGTCACTAGACTAGTAATCCAGAGACTAATTTCAGAGGACAAGGATGCAAATCCCAACAAGGCAGCTGGTGGAGTTAAAATTCAACTAATAATCTGGGATTGGAAAGCTAGTCTCAGTAATAATGGCCATGAAATCATTGTCAATTGTCATAAAAACCACTCTGGTTCATTAGTTCCTTGAGGGAAGAAAGTCTGCTGACCTGAATTGTTTTGGCCTACAAGTGATGCCAAAACAACAACAATGTGGTTGACCCTTAACTACCTCTGAAATGGTGGACAATTAGCGATGGGTAAAAAAATTGATGTTCTTATCGGCCAATGACCACATCCCAATGAAAGAATAAAGAAAAAAAATCTTCATAAATTGGTTGCAGCACAGAAGAGGACTTTCAGCCCATTGTGTCCGTGGTGGCTGTCTGCACAAGTAACTCACCAAGTCCCATCCCCATATCTTTGCCCTGTAGCCCTGTAATTTCTTTTCCTTCAAATAATTCTCCAATTCCATTTTGAAAGCCACAGTTGAATCTGCCTCCTGCACTCTGTATTCCACATCCTAACCATTCACTGAGTAAAAATGTTTTTTCCTCATGTTGCCATTCCTTCTTTAAGCAATCACCTTCTATCCTTTGGTTCTTGATCTTTTTGCCAACAAGCACAGCTTCTTCCTCGCTGTTACAAAGAATAAAGAACAACACAGCATGGGAAACAGCCCTTAGGCCCAACGAGCCCACGCCGCCATTTTAACAGCATGAGTTCCCTCTTTCACTCATGACCCTTGTCTATGTTTATGGAAATCCACATTGGAAACCAGACTGGGGAGACAATTTAGGGACGATTTGTTTCACCAATTAGCCTAAGAGCACATCTTTGGGGTGAGGGAGGAAACTGGAGCACCTGGAGAAAACCCACGCAACCACAGGGAGAATGTGCAAACTCCTACAGATATTGGCCCAAATCCATGTATCTGCACAGCAAACAGTGATAGTCACTGAGCTGTCGTGTTGCCCATCAACTGATCCAGTTTAAGCGTACACTGTTCTCCTTCGAGAGCAGAAGATTGAGGAGATTTGATAGAGGTATTCAAAATCATAAAGGATCGACAGAACAGCCTAATGCTTGATGTGAAGCATTAGGCTGTTCTGTCGATCCTTTATGATTTTGAATACCTCTATCAAATCTCCTCAATCTTCTGCTCTTGAAGGAGAACAGCTCAGCTCCTCCAATGTATACCCTTAGCTGAAGGTCCTGATGTCTGGAATTTGGCAAATCTATTCTGCACCCTCTTTTTACATCATTTTTAAAGCGTGATGCCTAAAACTGGACACACCACTTTAGCTGAGGCTGAACCAGTGTTTTATATGTGTTTTCCACAGCCTTCCTATTGTACTCTATGTCTCTATTTTTAAAGATGATGAGGAGATGCTGGCATTGGACTGGAATAAACACAGTAAGACGTCTTCTTACCAGATTTTTAAAACCCAGGATCCCATATACTTGATTATCCACTTTCTCAACCTTCCCTGCCATAGATACTCTCAGGTCCTCTGCTCCATTAGAATTGTATTCTTTATTTAGCACTGTCTCTTCTCATTTTTCCAACCAAAATATATCACTTCATATTCCTCTCCATTCAGTTTCATCTGTCATTTGTCTTCCCATTTCACCAGAGGAAGTTCATCGCTGCCTCTTCACAGTTCACAGTACTTTCAAGTTTTGATGCATCTGCAAATTTGGAAATTATGCTCCGTACATCCAAGTCTAAGTCATGAATGTAGATCAAACAAAGCAGGAGTTCTAACACTGAGCCCTGGAGAGACTCATTATATGCTTTCCTCCAGTTCAAAACACAACCATTTACCATTACTCTGTTCTCTATAACTCAACAAACTTTTCATTCTTGTTGCTACTGTTTCTGTTATTCCATGGGTTCTTATTAATTATCAATATTATCAACTAATATTGGGAAAGGTTTTCCCATCATCAAGTTGGTCTGTAGTTGTTGGGCTTATGCTTACACCCTTTTTGAACAAAAGTGTAACATTTGATGACAAACATATTATGTGGCACTTTATAAGATGTATTTTGGAAGTCCATATATACCATATCAACTGTATTACAATTGTCAACTCTAGGGGCCCTATTTTTCCATTTTGATTCTAAGTGGTGGGCGGGGGGAGGTCTTAGAAACTGGAAGTGTTTCAGATCTGACTTTTAAACACATTCTTAGGTGTTCCCACACACATGCTGCCTGCAAATATATCAGCAATCATGAATTGTGCTGCACAAGTCTGTGGACATGTCTGAAATCCTGTAGCTCCAATTGGTGCCTCCAACAATGCTTGCGCAGAAAAATAAATGATAGAATGCAGTTCTCTGCCACATCCATCCCGGGCCGGATAATGCCTCCCCCAACTCCCGCAGACATTGCCCCACCCTGACAACATTCCTGACCCCCTTATTCTTCCTCCACCTCTCCAACTGATCTCAGGCAGAATGGCAGCAGACCCCCTTCCCCCTCACTGAACACAGGCAGGGTGGCAATTGGCACAATTTTTCCCCCCTACCAATTGCAAGCAGAAAGCCATCAGAATCATCGATCTCAAGCAGAGAGCCATCAGATGCTTGGCATTCACCTCCTCACTAACTGGATTTTTGTGGAGCATGTTGTTTGGCACCGATTCTGGTGCCAGTAAGGTTTTGCATGTAGCCCAATCTGTCATAAGCCAATTTAAATGCATGCAAAGGGGTGGGGAGTGCTGAGAAAGAGACTGGGGAATTACTGTTCCAGACTCATGTAACATCAGTTGTTATTAACTAAATTAAATAATAACATTACCTCAGTAGTAATTGTTAGAGTTAATAAAACACAAAAGATTCGTTTAAACTCAAAACCTTAATTCTGCTTCTCTCTACAGAGGCTGCCAGGCCTGCTGAGTTTGATCCAGCATTTTCTGATTCCTCCAGCATTTTCTGATTTCCAATATTGCTTTCATGACAGAAATAATTTCATTCGAAAATAGCCTTATTTCATTTGAAAATAACCTTACCACATTCCATGCATTCACATATATGCACTATAAATGTAATTTAGATCTCATTACATCCATTTTAATCTGACCCCATCTAGTACCTTACTATATCCTGTTCCAGTGCTACCTTTCTCTTTCAATTCTATGTGCACACTAGAACTTTCTTCTCTAATATTACCACCTAGTTCCAATAAGCTGGCAAAACTAGTTTAAACCCTCCTGCATATCAGGTCTTCTGGAAATCCAGGCGAAGAAAGAAATGGAGGATAGCAGCATTGATTTAGGAAAACACTATTGTGCTGAGGAGAATGGATGTTCCAGAGAAATGAAATGCAACATGTGTCAGTAGAAACGTTGTCAGTGGAAAGTGAGAATAGTATCATAAGGGGTAAGTTGACGATGAAAAATGACAGGCAACAATCCTGAATAAAAATGCAGAATTGGAGGTGTGCCAACTTCATGAAAATGGATCTGACCCAGCCAAATTGGAATCAAAAATGATCAGATAAAACAGGACAATGGGCTGTCTTTAAAAAGGAAATGGTCCAGCTACATTTGAGGAAGATTCCCAAAAAAAGGAAAGGCAGGACAAACAAAGCCAGAGTGCCATAGATATGAAAGAAATGGGAAGTAAGATTAAACTGAAAATGGGGTGCTTATGACAGATATCAGGTAAATAATACAGCTGAGAACCCAGGCTGAATATAGAACATTTAGAGGGAAATTGAAAAAAAACAGAAGTGAAAAGAAAAGAGAGAATGCAAAAAGAAGGGCAGCTAACATAAAAGGAAATCCAAAAACCTCCAAAGTCATCCAAAGTAATAAATTGGTAATAAGTTCCTGGTACTCATATAGTGCCTTCCTGACCTCATCTTGTCTTTTGAGAGCACAATTCGCACCTTCCTAAAGGGAGGGAAAGGGATTAGTGGGCAAGTAATGCTCCTGATAGCCACTTACAGACAATGTTTATTGGTTGGAGCAGCTTGTCTGCTCACAGTTTTCTGAATAAATAAATATATAACCCTAAAAGTGGAGACATAAAGCTTATTTTTCAAAAAGGAGCTGTTACGTCTGTTTTGACATATTTTTGCATCAGACACTCACCACATCAATTTTGAATCTCCCGCTTTGCCACGGGGTAAATAAATACAATTCTTATTCAATGAATAAGAAACCAATGGTTTTGGAATATGCATCCATCCCCAAAATAGGATACGAGAAAAAAATAAGACAAGTAAAAGATTTAGAAGTTAGTGTTTAAAGAAAGAATGGTCAAGATTATGAAGAGGGAAGGAGGAGATGCCCATTACTAGCCTATCAAAAGAAATCTAGCTGTGTCCAGCTTGTAGTCAACCTAACTCCTAAGAGGAGAAAATAACTAAAGAGAAGGGAAAGAGAATCTGTGACCAATATCAGCTAGTGGCATGTCTTCCCTGGGGGCATCAATGTACAATATATAGCACTGCTTTGAAATAGGACATTGTGAACAAACCTTTAGCTCAAAATGTTGTTTTTGAATTTTATTAGCAATGTGTCAGTGTCTGTTCAAGCATAACATTGTCCCAACAGCTATATTTTTACGTGGCTACTGCTCTTAACAATTGCCCCAGTTAAAATAAGTCTACTGATAATGCTTTGTGACAACGAATTGAAACTGACCCAACCAGAAATGAGAGAAGGATTATATAAATATGTGTTCTACAAGGCAAGTCAATTAGATAGTCAATGTCAGGCTGAATGAATGTCTGTTTTATCTGCTTGTTTTTATGTGTATGTTTTGTTTGATTTTTTTGCTTCATGCCAATGTGGATCATTGTCTGGGTAATGTCGGTGAGATAGTTTGGCTTAAGTGGTTGTGAAAGCTCTTTAGCGATCATTTGGGATCGAGCACATTCTGAATAGAATGAGCTGGACAGTACTACTGTCTGTGTTTCCCCACTGACATGTGTTACTCTATTTTGGGTCAAGAACTGACAGGACATCTACCCTGCCTCCCACCAACAAACACTGGCAGACACTAATAGAAGGCAGTCTTGGTATTCCCAAATCAATCTGGCTGTCTCAGCTACCCACTTCCATTTCTCAATATTCCTTATTCCATCAAAATTGTAGACCAAGAGGTCACGTGAGAAAGTGATGACGTGGCTATAAGAGAGGCCTTGAGAGTACACAAGTTAGTTATCCGTGGGACCATCAATAGGGCAGTATTTAAGCAGCTGCAGAGCTGGGAAGTAAACTACCTTGCTGAAATTCCTTGTTGCCAGAGACTCGAGGAACCTGTAACTCGGGGTGGCATAGTGGTTAGCACTGCCACCTCACAGCTCCAGTGACTTTGGGTTCGATTCCCAGCTTGTGTAGAGTTTGCACATTCTCTCTGTGTCTGCGTATGTTTCTTCTGGGTGCTCTAATTTCCTCCTACAGTCCAAAGATGTGTGGGCTAGGTTGATTAGTTATGCTGAGTTTGCCCTGGAATGTGTAGAATTAGTGGGGTAAATGTATGGGGTTGTGGGGATAAGGCCTGGGATGGGATTGTCGTTAGTGCAGGCTGAATGGCCTCCTCCTGCTCTATAGAGTTTCTATGTACATTTCTATCTACAACAGTCATGTTTTATCTTCATCTTAATTTTGTTTGGAATGTTGTTTTGCAAGTAGTAACATCTCTTTAGTTTTCCCGTGTCTTTGTTGTTTAGTAGTCCTGTCAACAAGAGCCACTCTTACTGGAAACAGAGATGAAGGGAGGATGCTGGTAGCCCAGTCCCACTTGCTTTTCTCAAAATGGAAACCTGTAGAATTAGTATCTTCAACAGACAGGCACCAATGCTTTTCAAACACCTGGTGCAATAGTGCAGAGTTGGAACAATGACATTGAACTTTAAATTGCTTCAATTAGTTTGTGCTCTGATGCTGATAATTCAATTTGGTGTTGTTGGTGCTTTGCTAATTAGTTCAGTCCAAATACATTGCAATTTCTGAGAAAGAGAAAGTCTAGTCAACTGTGACTTCAAAATAAAATAACTCTTGCTTTACACTTTTGATTTTTCCTGTCAGAGTGTACAGTAATTTAATGAAACTTTTTATTTACATTGAAACAATTGTTGTGAAATACAATCAGGATATAAGTTGCATATATTTATTAAGTAGCTAGTTTTAATCTATTGGTAATAAGTTAACTAAATGATACCTATCTTTTCAGTTCTGATCAACACTGATCTGCAGACTTCTTAAAAAGAAGACTCTATGAGAGAATCGAAAGTTAAACATGCAAGTGGTACAGAAGGCAAATGGTATGTTGGCCTTGATTTTAAGAGGTTTCAAGCACAGGAGCAGGGATGTGTTGTTGCAGTTGTACAGGGCCTTGGTGAGGTCACACCTAGAGTATTGTGTGCAGTTTTGATCTCCTAAGGAAGGATATTCTTGCTCTCAAGGGAATGCAGCAAAGGTTTACCAGGGTGATTCCAGGGATGGTGGGTCTGATGTATGAGGAGAAAGTGACTAGGTTAGGATTGTTTTCACTGGAGTTCAGACAAATGAGGAAGATCTCATAGAGACTTATAAAATATTAACAGGGAGGATGCATCTCATGGTGGGGGAGTCCAGAACCAGAGGTCACAGTCTGAGGATTTAGGGTAGACCATTTAAGACGGAGATGAGAAGACATTTCTTCACTCAAAGAGCGGTGAGTCTATGGAATTTATTACCACAGTGAAGTAGTTGATGCCAAAATATTGACGTGGTTAGACATAGTACTTGGGGCGAAAGGGCTCAAAGTTTATGGGGAAAAAGCAGGATTAGGCTATTGAGTTGGACGATCAGCCATTATCATAATGAATGGTAGAACAGTCCAAATGGCTCCCTCCTTCTCCTATCTCCTATGTTTCTATGTAATTATATGAGATATTAAATGATCTGCCAAGGAAATGGTATTTCACCCTGCAAATATCTGGTGACGGAACATAGGGATTAGGAAAGAAGAAGGCAAATTTAGCCCTTTGAGCCCGCTCTGCCATTCAGTCAGATCATGGCTGATCTCAAATCTAGCTGCCCACCTGTAGTCTATATTCCTTTAACCCATTTTTAAAATCAGAAATATATCTGTAAAGCCGATATGTTAATTAATGTGCCACTGTGCCAGTTCCAAACACCCAGATCCCTCTGCCCTGATGCATTTTGAATTTGCTTTCCATTTAAATAATAATTTGTCCTTCTATTTTTTTTCAACCAAAATGGATAACCTCACACTTATCCACATTAAACTCCATCTGCAAATTTATTTCTTTTATCTAACCTATCTCTATCCTCCTGTAAAATTGTTATATCGGCTTCTTTTTCAGTATCATCCACAAATTGTGCTATGTTATGCTGTATCACAACCTTCAGATCATCTATATTTAAAAAAAAATTAGATTGTAAAGAGTTGAGGTCCAGGACTGACCTCTGTGGCACCCCACTGGTTACAGTTTGCCAGCCAGAAAAGGATCCATTTATCCCGACACTGCTTTCTGTCAGTCAGCCAATCCTCAATCCAATCTGGTATTCTACCCCCAGTTCCCTGCGGTCTTACCTTCTGGATCAGTCTTTTATGCAGCAACTTGTCAAACGCCTTCTAAAAGTCCAGTCACTCACACCCACATGTTCCCCATTATCCATCTTACTGGTCATGTCCTCAGAACTCAAGCAAGTTTGTCAAACATGATTTTAGTAAAACCAAAATCATGTTTGACAAACTTGCTTGAGTTCTGAGGACAATGTGTAGTGCTATTACACATGACATGAGCACTCTACAGTCTCCTATTCATCAGGCAACAGTTAACAAAAATTACTAGCTGGGCCTTCTAGTGCCCTGTGGCAATTTTTGTTTTAGCCATTGGTGAGACATGAGCATCGCTGGCTGGAATGTATTTATTGTCCATCCCTAGTTGCCAGTTGAGAATCAACCATATTGCTGAGGCTCTGGAGTCACATGTAGGCCAGAACAGGTAAGGAATGCAGATTTCCTCCCCTGAAGAATATTAGTGAAATAGATGGGTTTTTCTAACAATCGACGCTTGTTTCACGGTCATCAGTAAATTATTAATTCCAGATATTTTTTATTGAATTCAAATTCTACCAGCTGCCATGGCAGGATTTGAAACTGGGCCCCAGAACACTAGCTGAGTTCCTGGATTACTAGGCTAATGATAATACCACTAGGCCATCACTCCTCGAGTACACTGGCCAAGTACAGCCACCTTATCCAGCAAGAAGCAGGATCTGCAGCAGCTTGCCCAGTGAAGCACGGTCTCCTGAAGTCAATATTGCACAGATAAATCCAGAACACTAGTTTTGAATGATAGCCCCTGTAGGCTGGCTGAAGCCTTCGACGAGCAACCGCATCTCCGTTCCTATCCGTTGTCCTCTAAGTAGCCCAGTTGTTACTTGTGTTGATTACTGATGTCGTTACTGTATGCCTTCTTCCTCCATCCAAATTAAAGTAATGATAATAGAATGATGCTCATGATGAGTTGTGAAGAATGTATTGAAGCTAAGTGTAGTAGTGTAGCTCCTTAAGGGAGAACATTTCCCAAGAGCCACGTTATCAATGAGGACTGTATAGATCAGCAGAAGGAAGTGTAGTACAGGTTGAGAAGCTAAGAGTTGAATAGAGCAGTATATATATTTTTGGCAATAAAATGTATTGTTGATTCAAGCCATACTGAGTCGCCCTCAATTTTTTACATTGGTGCTGAGGCAAAATATCAAAATCATTGTGTCTAACTAGAGGGGGAGGAGTCTTGAGTGTCAAGAGTAAGAAAAAGAACAATTAGCAATGTTGACAATGGGAAAAATCAAACCACTTGACTCTGAAGTAGGCAGCCAGGGACTATTTATAGAAAAGCTGTGTTTTTTTTTTGTTGTGAATGAAATAACAGCTGAAGAAAAGTGAAAGGTTTTTTGCCTCCAGTCTGTGGCCCACAGACTTATAGTTCAGTAAGGACATTACATCACCAGTTGCTCCAAACATGAAGGGCAGGATTTTATTGCCTCATTTGAGTGAGACCAGAAATCCCTGCCCAAGGTCAACCAACATTGTGGGTGGCATGGTAACACAGTGGTTAGCACTGTTGCTTCACAGGTCCAAGGACCTGGATTCAATTCCTGGCTTCGGTCACTATCTGTGTGGAGTTTGCACATTCTCCTAAGATCTGCATGGCTTTCCTCCAGATGCTCCGGTTTCCTCCCACTGTCCAAAAGATGTGCAGGTTAGGTTGATTTGCATGCTAAAAAAATTGCACCTTAGTGTCCTGAGATGCATAGGTTAGAGGGATTAATGGATAATGTGTAGGGATATGGAGGTCAGGCCTGGGTGGGATTGTGGTCAGTGCAGACTTGATGACCTCTTTTTGCACTGTAGGGATTCTATGATTTCCGTTTTCCACCCCTTGCCTGCTCTGATTCTATTGTGCAAAGCAATAGAATACCGAAGGAAATTTTTTGATCAGATTGTGAAACTGGTCAACAATATTTTAATCTCCATTCCTCAATCCTAATGCTGAGATACAAATTTCGTACAGCAATCCGTGAGTCAGGGGAAACAGTCTCAGGTTTTATGGCAAGATTCAGGGTATTGGCTGAACACTTCAGCCAGCATTAGCAGAAACATGAAGAGACAAAATGGTCTGCAGTATAAATAGCTCGATAATACAAAAACCTTAGGGGCAGAAACCAACATTACCTTTGGAAAAAATATGGAGCTGGTCCAGCTGATTGAATGTACGGGGCAAAGTGTAACAGAGTTGCAAGTTTTCAAGGTGTGCCACACAGGGAAAGTCGTCTGTGGTGGGAAACATTTCTTGTGTAATACAGTCCAGGAGCTGTATAAGAAGAAGTGTAACAGTAAGGGCTTAAGTCTGTTTTTGATGTGCGAGAGAACACTCCCAAAAAGTCTGGCCATGCAAAGTTAAAACAAAATACTATGGATGCTGGAATCTGAAACAAAAACAGAAAGTGCTGGAAAATCTCAGCAGGTCTGACAGCATCTGTGGAAAAAGAATAGAGCGAATGTTTTGAGTCTGGGTGACTCTGTCAGTTCAAAGGGTCATCCAGACTTGAAATGTTGGTTCTATTCTCTCTTCACAAATGCTGTCAGGTCTGCTGAGATTTTTCAGCATTTTCTGTTTTTGATGCAAGAATTAGTCCAGCTTCCAGATGTAATAGAAAAGGCCAATTAAAAGCGTGGTGCACAGTGAAGCAACCATACGCTCAGTGCAATAAAAGATCAGAGACTATCAACGCCCTTAAACAATTTGGATAAGGAGCCCGATAAGGGATCCAAGCCACTCAGTCTAAACCAAGTCCAGCAAAGCGAAATGCCCCAGAAGAGATAATTTCACTTGCAAATGGCAAAACATTCAAAATGAAAGTCAATACAGGAGTGGCAACTACAGTCACAGGAGGAACAGGCATTCTGTTATTTTCAAAAAGGACTTTAAGCATTAAGATTGAGTGAGCCAGGTGCCAGGTTGTTTACATTCACAGGAGAGACACTGCAGATTTTCAGCTCAGCAACAGTAACAGTGACATATCAGAGTTAGACAGCAAAGCTGCTGGTCTTGGTACTCAGGAGTCACAGACCTTGTTTATTCGGCCATGATTTAATTGGTTAAAGCAAATATGGCTAAACTGGGTGAGAATATTAAACCTGACGGATGGAGGTTTTAAAGAGCTGCTGTATAAATATTCTGAAGTCTTCCCAGTCAAATTAGGATGTATACGGGGAGCTAAAGCTAAAACCTATCCAGATCAAGAAGCAACACTTAAATCTTTTCAGGCCTGCCTAGTACCTAATGCCCTTCATCAGATGGTTGCAATCAAGCTCAGGAGGCTGGAAGATTTAGGTATCATAAAGCACATACAATTCTCTGAAATGGGCCACACTGGATCGAATAGTAAGAATTTGCAGCGATTATGAATTAACTGTCAGTAGAGAAGCGCAGATAGACTGGTATCCCATACCTAGAGTTGAAAATCCCTATGCTGCCTATTAGCAGCTGGAGCTGGATGAGGACTTGCAAAAGCTGGTGACAATCATCACACAGAAGGGTGTGCACCAGTATACAAAGCTATCTTTGGGAAACGCATCAGCTTGTACCATTTTCTAGTGTCCAATGGAGAGTCTCTTGCAAGGCAATCCCAATGCATTGGTTTATCTGGAAAATGTATTCATCACTGGTACCTCGCCTGAAGAGCATCGACTGAATTTAGGAAAAGTATTGAGATTGTTTAAGGAAGCAGGTGTTAGGCTGAAATGGGAGAAATGTACATTTTGATCAGAGAAAGTTACCTATTTAAGATACAAGGTCAATTCAAAAGGATTGCATCCATTGGGGAAAAAGGATAAAAGCCATCAAGGAGCCCTCACAGCTAAAATGTGTATCCAGGCTGAAATTATTTCTAGGGATGGTGTGAGAAACGCCGCTCACAGTCAAATAATTTAGTCGAGTCAAATTCCGAAGGAGTAAGATATTTTATTTAACGTTCTTGCAAGACCGGGTGTCCAAAAGACGGGCACACCCTAGTACATGTATTACGGTTATTTATACCATCAGTTTACAGATTTGATCCCTCCCCCTTCTCGTGGGTTGGTTCGAGTGCCTGTCTTGCTCCTCCAATCCCTCTCTCTCTCCTAAACTCCTCCCCTGTTTACATTTCCCCTTACTCTCTTTGTAGGGACCCTCTCTCCCTGTTTATTTTTCCCTTATTTGGCCACTCTAGTTCTTGTTCCCTGAGTATTGCTGACTACTTTGGTTTTTGGCTCCTTGTTTTTTTCTTCTCCTTGTCCTATTGTTCTATGCTTAGATATAACATCCTGTGAGGATTTGTCATCTGCTGAGCTAAGCATATGTTTAGTTCGAAAACATGTTTTTTGGCAACTTAACATTTTAGGTACCTTCCTTCTTTGGAAGCAACAAATTGTCCTTCCTCTCAATGGTAAATTATTCCAGCAGGTTTTTAAAAAAATGCTTCTACAATTGGTAAGATGGGCCAGCCCCTCTTCACTAGTTGTTAAAAAACACCAATGATGGAAATGAGGAGAAGAACAAAAAGCAGCCTTCACAAAAGTTAAACAGGCTATGCAGTTGTCTGCCTTCTTGGTGCATTTCGACCTAAACAAACCTTTAATAGTAACCCACAATTCTTCACTGTGTGGAGTGGGACCTGTTTCTTCCCACTGGATGCCTAATGGTGCAGAAAGACCTAATTACTTCATTTCCAGAACATTGTCCAACGTGGAAAAGAAATATTCCCAAATAGACAAGGAAATCTTGGCTGTCATGGGATGGGATATAATCTACTGTCAGGATAACAGAGAACTCCCACAGCAGGTAATAGGGGGCGACAGTTCAGTATTGGGAACTTTAGGTCCAGGGAGCAAAAACTTGCCAGTGTTGCCATGTCTGAGCACCAAGAGGTATCGGTAAGAAGGAGATCCCAATTTCTCTAGCCTTGCTTGAGGCCACCGTTCAGTCCATCCAGTGAACTGCAAAACCTCTGATTGTAGAACACAGTCTGGTGAAGCATAAGTGGGCATGTCTCTGTGAAACAGCGTCTCTCGGTTCCCTTTGAAAAGTGAGCCTGGCTTTAAGTTCATCCAGCCTTTTTTCAAGAGATTGCACATTTGCCACGAGTAAGCTGGGGGGAGGACCTTGGGACCATGTTGTTTCAATTGCACCTGCAGGCCTGCATGTTTGCCACACTTCTCTGGATAGCTTTCAATGGAAGTATATTCCTCTGTGTGGAGACCAAAGCTGTATACAGTCCTAGCAATGCCCTGCATAGTTGTAAAATGTTCTACTTGAATCCTCCATTCTTCTTGTAATGCAGGGATCACAAAGCTGAGTCCTGCAGGAAATGATCTGGCTCTGATGAATGAGGTGATATTTTGTTGGCTATATGGTGAAAGAATGTGGTTTAGCCTTTTGAAATAGTTGGCCTCTCATGATGGTCTTGTTCTCATTGCAGACTCAAATCCACTTCAGACAAGTACTGCCTTCATGAAATCTCTTAATTAAAAAGCTATTATGACATTTACAGTTTCATTCTGCAGTTTAACAAGCTGCAAGATGTTGCTATTTAGTTGTGGAAAACTGTTCTTCATAAATCAAAAACCATATAAAACATGCTTTCATGTGTTGATGAAGAATTAATTAACAGTTGGGCCACTATGCTATGTATTAAATAGAGATTCTTTGCAACTTGGGGTTAAATGTTGAATAAAATTTAAATTGTAAACTGCATGGTTAAGCATTCAGAACTATACCAATTGATTTAATATCCTAATTTTGCAGTCTGCACACAACAATAGCATTCACTAGTGAGTATATTCACAGTTGTCTGCAAAACGTTTGTGTGCTTTTGACCATAGACCTCCTGTCATCAAGGTATGGATATAACATTATGCTACCAGTTGGTTTAAAGGTGCGAGGGGAGTGGGTGTGCAGGCTTGGAGTGGCGAAGAGCCTGTTCCTCTGCTGTACTGTTCTTTGTTCTTCAATTGATCAGGTTGAAGAATCCCATTGAATACCCAGGACAGGGCTGGATTTCCAAGTTGGATTGCAATCTCAACACCATCTGTGTTGAGAACGGGACAGCACGGTAGCATAGTGGTTAGCACTGCAGATTCACAGCTCCAGGGACCTAGGTTCAATTCCTAGCTTGGGTCACTGTCTTTGTGGAGTTGTACATTCTCCTCGTGCCTGCGTGAGTTTCTTCCAGGTGCTCCGGTTTCCCCCCACAGTCCAAAGATGTGCGTGTTAGGTTGATTGGCCATGCTAAAATTGCCCCTTAGTATCCTGGGATGCTTAGGTTACAGAGATTAGCAGGTAAAATATGTAGGTATATGGGGGTAGGGCCTGGGTGGGATTATGTTCTTTCTGCATTGTAGAGTTCTATGATTTTATGAACCTTGAAGTCACTGCAGGATATTCCAGAAGGTGGCCAATTCAGAAAACATCTCCAGGAACCACGTCCAATTATAGACCCTGGGGAGACCAAGCAAGTGAGACGTCTAGAGTGCCCAGAGTAATGCCATGTCCAGAAGCCCCACTGCAAACATTCAGTGCTGTTGAGTTATACAAGTGAGTGGGGGAGTGCATCAACATTAATGAGCTCTTCAATGTATTCTGCAAATTTCCAAATTGGAGAGGCCTACAGCAAGTATGTCCATCAGTGTGAAGGAGCAACCACTCCATAGGACTAGTTGTGGCCCTCATAGTGGCCTTATGTTGTATTAAGGCATACAGTCTCAGGCTCCGATGGCCACCTGGCCTGCTGCCAGGAGCTTGCTGCCAGAAGGTTGTCTCTACTGAGGCAGTAGCTCCGTGCATGGTAGGGAGCACTCCAATAACAGGAATCATAAAATCCCTAGTACAGAAGGAGGTCATTCGGCCCATCATCTCTGCACAATCCCACTCAGGCCCTATTCCTGTAAACCCATACATTTGGCCTGCTAATCCCCTGACACCAATTTAGCATGGCCAATCAACCTAACCCATACATTTTTGAGCTGTGGGAGGAAACCGGAACACCCGAAGGAAACTCATGTAGACACAGGCAGAATGTGCCAACTCCACACAGACAGTGACCTGAGGCCGGAATTGAGTCTGGGTCCCTGGTGTTTTGAGGCAGCAATGCTAACCACTGTGCCACCCGTAGATCCCATCTCCATTGAGAAGTGCCCTTTATGTTTGGCAATTGGTTCTTTGTCTCACTGGAGCAGGCTGCCGACTTATTTTCTTGCCTACCTGGGAAGTTCATGCAGGGGTAGGAATGGGTTGGTGAGCTGTCCTAGTGCAGCTCTCCCCATTTCATTTTTCCCTGCCTTCTCTGTCATTCCTGACTCTCTCTCCAGAAGGCAACAAGTCACTATATAAGAGCAAGGCATCACAAGGGGCAACAAGGATTGGATGCAAGCCAAACAAAAAGTAGCAGAGCGAGACGAAAAGGGGATATGTTCTCTCTCTACTAGACCCCAAAAGTCTGTCTAAGTGGGACTAGGAAACTCAGCGCAGAGCATCTAAATCAGCAAGTAAAAATTAGATGCAAATCATAGAAGATATCAAAATAAAAATTAGGAAAGTTAAATGGAGTTAAGAGAGGGAGAAATAAAAAATAACAATGTGATATTTAACATCTTTTTAAAAAAAATCTCCAATATTAATCTAATTCCTTAAGAATTAAATTAACCAACTGTAAAATATAATTTTCAGGGCCAGGAAAGTTAATTTGCACTACTTTTAACACTGATAAATATGCACTTACTGCTCAATGTAATACTGCTAACTTTCTCCGCAGTGTTGAGCGAATAACTATAGTGGGTATCAGGACTTCACACCCTCACATTGATTTCAATGCCAAGTCTAACAATACTGTTATATCATAGCCTGAGGATCAGCAAAGCTTGCATCACAGCTTTTAATAGCAATATGATGGCACAGTGGTTAGCCCAGGTTCAATTCCAGCCTTGGGTGACTGTGTGGAGTTTGCACATTCTCCCCATGTCTGTATGGGCTTCCTCCAAATGGTCTGGTTTCCTCCCAAAATCCAAAGATGTGCAGGTTAGATGGAATGGCCATGTTTAATTGATCCCTTAGTGACACAAGATATTTAGGTTAAATGGATTAGCCATGATAAATATATGAGGTTACATGGATAGGGTGGGGGAAAGGACCTGGACAAAATACTGTGTCAGACAGTCAGTGCAAACTTGATGGGCCAAATAGCCTCCTTCTGTACTGTATGGATTCTATTTTCTATGAATTTAACTGAACTTATGTTGTTGTCTTGACTTCATAATACTGAACACTGTTTAGTTTCCCATCATTCTTAATACAAAATACAAACCATTGTGAGCATCTGTTTGTCAGAAGGACACTAATTTGGGCTGTTTCATCTCTCCAAATTTCTCTTTCTTCTCCTTAAGATTTTATTATTCTCCTGGAACTTTTAACTCAATTATGTCCCATAACTGGAGTACACCATTTGGCCTCTGCAGCCTGCCTTTTCAGTTAATTAGATCATGGCTAATTGGTACCTCAATTTCATTTACACACCATTGATCCATATCCCATGAAGTCTTTGTCTAATACACATCTGCCAGTATAAAACACGAACATTTCAACTGAGCCTGCATCTACAGCTTCCTGGGACAGAAAATCTCAGACTTCCACAAACCTATTTTGTGAAAATGTGCTTGCTGATTTCACTCCTGAATGACCTAACGCTAAGTTTAAGATCATGGGCCCTATTTTACCATTTTGATTCTAAGTGCTGAGTGGACTTGAAACTGGGAGTGTTTCAGATCTGACTACTAAATTCATTCTCAGACTCTGCCTGAAAAAATACCAGCGATTCTGATTCACACTGCACAAGCCAGTGGGCAGGGCTTAATGCCCGCAAAACTCTATAACTCTTATTGGTACCTCCAACTGCGCATGCGCAGAAAAGAAACAGATAGAATGCGGCTCTCCTGCTACATCGTTCCCAGGCTGGATAATGCTTCCCCCTGACCCTCACATACATTGCCTCACTCCTACAACTTTACTGATCCCCTTATCCCCCATACTCCCACCACCCAGACCGACTCTTCCCTTTTCCCCACCGATCTCAGGCAGAACAGCAGTGGATGAGGAAGTGGAGGGACGGGTTGGTAAGTTTGCTGATCACATGAAGGTTGGTGATGTTATGGATAGTTTGGAGGGATGTCAGTGGTTGCAGCGTGACATAGCTAGGATGCAAGGCTGGGCGGAGAATTGGCAGATGGACTTCAACCCGGATAAAGGTGTAGTGGTCTATTTTGGCAGGTCAAATGGGATGAAGGAATATAATATCAAGGGTAAGACAGTTAGCAGTGGTCCAGGTCCACAGGACTCTTAAATTGGCCTTGCAAGTAGAGGATGTAGTTAAGAAGACATATCATGTACTGGCCTTCATCAATCGAGGGACTGAGTTTCGGAGTTGGGAGATAATGTTGCAGCTTTATAAGACCCTAGTCAGACCTCTCTTGGAATACTGTGCTCAGTTCTAGTTGCCTCATTATAAAAAGGATGTGGAAGCTATTGAAAATGTGGAGAGGAGATTTACAAGGATGTTGGTTGGATTGGGTTGCATGTCTTATGAGGATAGGTTGAGGGAGTTGGGTCTTTTCTCCTTAGAGAGACGAAGGATGGGAGGTGACTTGATAGAAGTGTATAAGATGTTGAGAGGTATAGATCGGGTGGATTCTCAGAGGCTTTTTTTGAGGGCTGGAATGGTTGCTATGAGAGGACACAGGCTTAAGATGCTGGGGAGTAGGTACAGAGGAGATATCAGGGGTAAGTTTTTCAATCAGAGGGTGATGGGTGAGTGGAATCGGCTGCCATTGGTGGTGGTGGAGACAAATTCGATAGGGTCTTTTAAGAGACTTCTGGATGAGTTCATGGAACTTAATAGCATTGAGGGTTATAGGTAAGCCTAGTAGGTATGGATATATCGGCGAAACTTGTGGGTCGAAGGGCTGTTTGTGCTGTAGTTTTTCTACATTCTAAGGACCCACTTTCCCTTCCACTGATCACAAGCAGAGTGGCAGTGAACCGCTCTTTCCCTCCCACTGATATCAGGTAGAGTGGCACCAGACCCCATTTCCTCCCACCGATCTCAACAGACAGCCATCAGATGCTAAGCACCTGCCTCCTCGCTAACTGGAGTCTGAATGCATGAATGAGGTGTTAAAGGAAGATATGCCAGTAAAATTGGGCATGCAGTCCACTAAGTCAATCTAAATGCATGCCCGACTTTACCAAGTTTTTGCATCTGAAAATAAGTGCAACGCAATGGTAAAATTGGGCACCATTCACCCCCTTCTCCTGATCTTTCCCAGCAAAAAAAGTAATGCTGCTGTATTTACTCTATTGAATTTTTTTAGCCATTTAATATGACTATCTTGCATCTAAACTCAAAGGTATAGGAAGTTTGTGCCATCTATTCTCCTAATTTAATCCATTAAGTCTTTGACTTTGTGCTGTTCACCTGGCAATGTCAATATGTGGCTGAGCCTAAATTATAGATATTAGGAAGGCTATCAAAGGCTAGACCAAAGAAGTGGCATTTAAAGAGAGTCTCATGGGAGGAGATCCTCTTTCCCTATTGATCTGTTGGTCTTTAGGTTACATATTTGCCCAGTAAATTGAGGCTAAATCCTGTTATATATCTCTGTTCTTTTCCAGTCAGTTTTACACGATCACTTTCTGTTCTTACATACTCAAATACAGTCTCACTGGTGGGAATTTTTTTGATTTTGATTTATTATTGTTACATGTATTGGTATACAGTGAAAAATATTGTTTCTTGCGCTGCATACAGACAAAACATACTGTTCAAAAAGCAAGAAAGGAGAGAGTGCAGAATGTAGTGTTACAGTCATAGCTAGGGTGTATAGGTAGATCAACTTAATGCGAGATAGGCCCATTCAAATGTCTGAGGACAGCAGGGAAGAAGCTGTTCTTGAGATGGTTAGTATGTATCCTCAGACTTTTGTATCTTGTTCCTGATGGAAGAAGATGGAAGAGAAAATGTCCAAGTGCTTGGGATCCTTAATTATGCTGGCTGCTTTGCCGAGGCAGCGGGAAGTGTAGACAGAGTCAATGGATGATAGGCTGGTTTGAGGGATGGACTGGGCTTCATTCACAAACCTTTGTAGTTTCTTGCAATCTTGGACAGAGCAAGAGCCACATCAAGCTTTGATACATCCAGAAGGAATGCTTTGGTTACATTTTCGTCACATCAGGCTTCTTGTATTAGAAGCAGTATGGGTTGGGGTAACAACTTATTTGATCCTACTTTCTGATATTAGTTAGGGTTACATATGTTGCATGCATTGTCAATAGCAGTGGTCATTTTGCTTAATATATGACCATTAGGTGATGATTTGAGTTTCTATGAGCAGATCCCAGATGCCCCATCTAGTTAGATGCCAAAAATCACTGATCCTAATTAGCAGATGACAGACAGGTTTTTCAGTCACACATTTATTGTTGGTTTGGGTGTTCACTACCATTCTCCACCTAGTAGCAAGAGTCAGGTTAGCTTGTTTCTTTATGAAGGTGATGGGAATGGGCTTTGTATCCAGTGAATAGGCTGAGCATTCATGGAGCTGATTCCTCTATGATTATGGGAACCGTCATGTTCCTACTGATCTCCCAGACTACTATCCAAAAGAGTTGGATGGGGAAGCGTAATCAGAATGTGTGAAAAGAAAAGTTTGTCTGCTCACAGTCCTTCAAACAATCATCTGAAATGAAATATATTAAAGACAAAATGCGTTGGAAATACTCACCAGGTCAGTCAGCATCTGTAAAGAGAAAGAATTAAGAGGCTGGATTTTTTGGATCACAGAATCATGGAATCCCTATGGTGCAGAAGGCGGCCATTTGGCCAAACACAATCCCTGTCAGACCCTATTCCCATAACCCATCATATTTACTAACATGCTAATCTTCCTGACATTAGGGTCAATTGAGCATGACGAATTAACCTAACCTGTACATCATTGAACTGTGGGAGAAAACTGACACAAACATGGGGAGAACATGCAACACAGACAGAGGCCAAGGCCAGAATTGAATCCAGGTCTCTCTGTTGTGAAGTAGCAGTGCTAACTACTGTGCCACCCCCTGGTTCTACTGCAGTGAATGGAGATTTGGCTGAGCGCCAACTTCTCTGTCCTCACTGGCAGCGACAGTGAGAGGTGAATGGCTCAAGAATTCTGGCTCATATTTTAGACTGATGACTTTCCATCAGAACACCTCATGAAGGAATATATTTTTTAAAAAGTACCTAATACTGTGGAATGCTTACTAGAGCATTCAAGAAGAAATGATCTACTTCATTTTCTTATATTTTTTTCACCGCCATGACTTTCTCAAGACTTTGAAATATTCTAACACACTATTGCTAAAATATTGCAATCCATCATTTTGTCACTATAAATGGAATAAACAATAAAGAGTTGAATTTGTATGCAAGAGACATGGATTGTCAATTAATCCTTTTTTTTGGTGAAGTTATTTGCAGAAGAAGTGTTGGTCAGAACACCAGGAGAACTCCCAATTATGTTTTAAATAATTCCATGGAATTTTGAAATTCCTACTAAACAAGTAGTCAGGGCAAATTAACTATGAGTGTGAATATTTGAAAATTACATTGTATTCTAAATCACCTATTCAAGTGGTATTTGCTGGGTATGGCAGAGAGTATTAGAACATTATGAGTACTTAGCAAACATATTCATCCTCTGTTTAATTCACAAATTGTGATTAAACAAATTCTGACAGCATCAATCTGACTGCCAATGAATACTGGTCTACAATAATAAGCACTAGCTGAATTTGGAATTAAATGACACTAATCTACAAATCTCATTCAGAGGGGTCAGACATAAGTCAAGTTGTTTTAATTTATTTCTCAGAGGGCATGGATCCAGAGCACAACTTCACCATGAAACTCAGACCAAATCTGAACTAATTTTCTGCCAAAGGGAACTGGATAAAATAACATAATGTCACAGACATAAGATGCTCACATAGACTGGATTAAGGCAAGTTCTGAAGTCAATGTAAGGTGATTTTTGCATCTGTCTTTGGAATTTTTGATGCAACGTGACAGAACATTCTATTTTCCACCAAAATTATCACTTCCTTTGACAACCACAAACCGTGACAAAACATCTCAGAAACATCAGTAAGATTTAACCACAGAAATATAAAACACAATTTTAGGAACGCAGGTCATGATGAAACGTAATGGTCAAACTCAAATATTTGTGGTTTTCACAGAATGAAAATGGGCAGAATTGCACAATAGAATTTTTACACATGCACCATAGAAAGGACTCTTTCTGGATGTATCAAAACTTGGCATGGCTTCTGCTCTGATGAAAATTGCAAGAAACTACAAATGGTTGTGAATGAAGCCCAGTTCATCGCACAAACGAATCTCCCATTCATCTAATTTGTCTATATTCCTGCTGCCTTGGAAAATCAGCCAGCATAATTCGAGACCTCAGAGACCCCGGACATACTCTTTTCCACTCTTTTCAGTTGGAAAAAGATACAAAACTCTGAGATCATGTATCAAATGACTTAAGAACACCTTCCTCCCTGCTGGCATCAGGCTTTTGAATGGATCTACCATGTATGAAGCTGATCTTTCTCTACACCCTAGCTTTGATTGTAACATTATATTCTGCATTCTTTCCTTTCCTTTCCTTCTCCCCTGTGTCCTCTGTGTACAATATGCTTTGTCTGTATAGGATGCAAGAAACAA
This sequence comes from Sphyrna mokarran, assembly GCA_024679065.1. Classification (NCBI taxonomy): domain Eukaryota; kingdom Metazoa; phylum Chordata; class Chondrichthyes; order Carcharhiniformes; family Carcharhinidae; genus Sphyrna; species Sphyrna mokarran. The sequence goes on along the minus strand of JAGIQG010000004.1, from coordinate 75,786,401 downwards.
TACTTTTCCCTGGATACCAATACATGTGACAATAATAAATCAAGTCAAAACACTAGGAAAATCTCTCAATTACAAAAAACAAAAATAGAACTGGATTTATTTTGCTGCCATTCAGCTCTGATTATAAATAGTAAGAATTGTCCAAAATACTGGGAAAAATGTTGAAACTCTGTGTACTTAAAACAGAACTTGATATATTCAATTGTTGCAAAACAATAGTCCTGTCAAAGGTATTGAAAATTTTATGCGAATGCACTATTAACTTCTATGAAATTTCAACCCAAACAACAATACTTTGATAGATAGTAACTTATGTTCAGAGGTTTGTCTTTGTGCTGAGGATAATTTATTAAAAGACCCCCATTATCTTAATAATTTAATAGGAAACATAGATGTAACCAGAACAACTTGTATTTATATAGCGTCTCCAAAAGAGTAAAATATCCCAGGTGTTTCACAAGTGCATTATACAGTAAAACCTGACATGGAGTCACATAATGTGATATTATAGCAAAAGTCCAAAGCTTGGTCAAGGAAGTAGGTTTTAAAGGAGCATTTTAAAAGAGGAAAAAGAGAGAGGTGGCAACGTTTAGGCAGGAGATTTCAGAATTCAGGGGCCCAGGCAGCTGGAGGCACAGCCATCAAAGACAGAGCAATTAACATCAGAGAGGCTCGAGAGGCTAGATTTGGAGAAACTCACATCTGTGGCTGGAGGAGCTTATGGAGATAATAGGGGAGATAGGGAAGATGGTGGGGGGGTGGGGGGGGGGGGAAGAGGGGAGGCTGAGGCCATACAGCGATTCAAAAACAAGGATGAGAATTTAGAAATTGAAGCATTGCATAACCGGTGGCCAACATAAATAAATAGTGCAAAGGGATGGTAACAATCAGACTAGTTGCATGCATTCTCACCTTACCATACAATGGCAGAGAAGGATTGGAACAGGTGATGTGGTCAAGAGAGGGAGAACAGCTGTAGGCAAAATGCTGCCATGGTTCACAAAATGCGTGTAGGAGCCCACACCCAGATTGAAAAGACTGGAATCATGAAGAGTTAAAATGAGGCTGAAAGATTCATCTAGCTTGCACAGAAAGAAGACAGTTCAAAGAATAAAAATTCCTAGGCTGTAAAAAGAAAACATAAGTAAATCCTTGGGGACTAAGAATCACCTTTGACTGGTTCTGGGAGAACTAAATGTCTATTTAAAGGCCAGTGAAGAGTATATGTAAAGAGTAATTTCAGTTGTGCTAAAAGTAAAAAAGGAATGTCCTGTTTTGTGATTTAAAAATTAAGTTGCTTTCAATGACAGTGTTGGTCAATAGTGTTTTTAGTCTTTTGTTAGAGTAAAATTCTTCAAACATGAAGTATATTTATAACATTCTTTCAGCTATTAACTGGAAGTTTAAATTTATTTTTAAAAATGTATTAGTCTCAATGGAGATTATAATTTTTTTAAAGCAATTTTTAGTAGTTTTAAATCAAGATACTCACACACGGAGCACTGGACGTCCTAATTAAATGTGGTTTTTTTCTGTGATAAGGGCATTTATAGTTATATTAAGGAAACTGCATCAGGCCACCACTCTAAAATACATCCAGGAATATTTGTTAATGGATTGTGCTAGTTCACTGAAAATGTAATTTTTGTGATTATGTAAATGTACTTTTTATCAGGAACTTAAAAAGTAATCTAAGTTTTGACCATATTTTTAATGCAATTTCCCAACTGTTCCCAAAGTGGGAACTCTACCCAAGTGTAATTTTTTTTGTATCTATACCTAATAAAGATTTCATCTCTAATTTGTTTGTTTGTGTGTTACATGCCTTAGACTAACCTGAAGTAATTTGTTTAATTGAAGGTGTGAGAAGAACAAAATACGAATCCTCGTCCCCATTTCAGGCCCTTTTCAAGGTAACAAAGGCAGATATTTAGCGGGTTAAGTTACTTCCTGTATAGAGTGACAAGGGAGCAGGTGACACATTGAAAAACTTGATTGGTTTTGCGTTGTTATGGTTATAACTGTAAGGAATATTTTTGTTGGTGGGTTTTGATCTCTTGTCCATTCAATGTAATTTGGTTTCTAAGAGACAATCTGTTGCTCAGTAAGGATTTTCTGCCTTCAGTCTATGGATGAGAGGAACAAAGCACTTTGAGTTGAACCATTAAATTTGTCTCTTGTATGTAAGAAATGAAGGAAACCTAGAAAAGAAAATCATAACATGAGTTACCTCAGGGTGAACAATGTAATATGAATTGCCCTTTTATCATCCCTTGAAGGAGTTGAGGGTATGAATCTATTAGCAAATTTTACAATGGCCTGAGGTTCAGCACAGATCAGTAATAGGCCCCTGTTCTTTGTTGTTCATAGTAATGACTCAGATTTGACTGCATATGGTATTATTAAGAAATCTGCAGATGATTCAAAAACTATCTGTGTGGTTAATAATGAAGGAGAAGGCTACAGTTGACAGGAAGATACCAACAACAGATTAGGTGGGCAGGAAAATGGCCAGTGGAGTTCAATTCTGAGCAGTATGATACAATAGGAATATACAATAAACAGTAGGATGTTAGGAAGTGTAAAGGAACAATCGATGACTTGGAGTCCATGTCACATATCCCTGAAGGTAACAAGACTGAGAGGTAAATTGGTTTTGAAGATAAATAAGATTTAAAAATATATATTAGTTAAGGATGTGGCTGTCACTGGCCAAGTCAGTATTTTTTCCTATCCCTAATTACTCTTACGTGGTGGCAAGTTGCTTTTTTGATCTATTGCAACCCACCTAGAGCCAATACATGCACAATGCTTTTAGGAAGAGAAATTAGGATTTAGATTCAACGACAATGAAGGAACAATAGTCAGGATTGTGTGTGGCTTGAATGGGTGCTTATTGGTGGTGGCGTTTCTGTGCATCTGCTGTCCTTATCTGCTAATGTGGTAGAATTTGGAAGTTGCTGTGCAAGGAGTCTTGGTGAATTACTGCAGTGCATCTTGTATATAAATATTGCTGCCACTATTTCAGTTGGTTGGAATTAGTGCTAATGAAGCAGACTACTTTGTCCAAGGTTTCTTGAGTGTTATTGGAAATCCCACTCAACCAGACAAATGGCAAGCATTCCATTACACTCCTGACTCATGCCTTGCAGATGTTACGCAGGCTTTGTGGAGTCAGGAGGTGAGTTACTTGCCTCAGAACTCCCAGCTTCTAATCTGCCCTCGTTGCCACAGTATTAATATGGCTAATCCAGTTCAGTTTCTGGTCTATACTAACTGCAGGATATTGGTAGTGGGGGAATTGACAATGGTAGTGTTATTGAAGGCTAAGGGAAGATGGTTAGATTTTGTCTTGTTGGATATGGTGGTGCAAATGTTATTTGTCACTTATTATTTTGAGCCTGAATATTGTTCAGACCCTGTTCAATATGGACACAAATTGCTTCAATATCTAAGGAGTTGCAAATCATATTGAACATTGTGCATTTGGTAATCTTCAGCAAACATCCCCATTTCTTACTTTACAATGGAGGGATGGTCATTGGCAAAGACTGGCAAGGACAATATCCTGATAAACACTTGCAGTGATGTCCTGGAGCTAAAATGATTCGTCTCCAATAATGATAGCCATCATCCTTTGTGTTAAGAGATTTTCTCCAGATTCCCATTGGCTCTAGAATTGCTCGAGCTCTTTGATGCCACAATTGGTTAAATGCCACCATGACATCAAGAGCAGTCACTCTCAGCATACCTTTTGGATCAGCTCTTTTTCCAATGTTCGAATGAATGGGACCAGGAGCTGAGTGACCCTGATGGAACCAAGCTGAGCACCAGTGAGCAGGTTATTTTTTGTATATGCTACCTAATAGCATTGTAGAGAAAATCTTTCATCACTTTGCTAATGATCAACAGTATACTGATGAGGATGGTATTTGGTCACATTGGATTTGTCCTGCTTATTATGGACAGAACATATATTGGAAATTTTCCACATGGCCACTAAATGCCAGTATTGTAGCTGTGCTAGAGTCATGACTAATTCAGGAGCACAAGTTTTCAATGTTACCACTGGATTGTTGTCAAGGCCCACAGCACTTGCAGTATTCAATGCCTTCAGCCATTTCTTGATATCATGTGGAGTGAATTGAATTGGTTGAATACTGACATCTCTGATGCTGGGGACTTCAGGAGGTGGATGGAAGCAATCACTCACTCAACACTTCTGGCTGAAGATTTGCACTGATATGGTTCTTCCAGCATTGAGGATGGGAATATTTGCAGAACCTCCTCCTCTGGTTAGTTGTTTAATTATTCACCACCATTCAGGATTGGATGTGGCAGGATCATAGAACCACAGATCTATTGGTTGTGGGGCATATAATTCTGTTTAAACATGCTGCTTCCACTGCTTACCAATAGTCTTGTGCTGTAGCTTCAGAAAGCTGACACCTCATTTTTATGTATACGTGGTGCTGCTCCTGGCATTCCTTCCAGTACTCTTCATTGAACCAGGGTTGATCTCTTGACATTATGGTAACGGTTGTGAAGGAATTGAGTACAGTTCTGTTGCGGCTGATATCCCACAGCCCAATGTACGCTCAGTTTTGAGCACATACATTTACAAACTCATATAAACTAAACATCTCATATTGTTATGACATTTGTGTATAGTATTGCCATTAGGCTCATGTAAGGTACTGGAACCAAGCTGTTATTAGGAAATCAGTATCTTTAAATGTTTTATGATGTGCTTCTTCTGTGACATCTCAATTTGTTCACATCACTACTTATTACTATTATTTGCCACTACAATTCAATTGTAACATTTGAATCTTACAATTCAAGTTTGCAAAGAAAAAGATCAATAATTGTGCAGCTGAATATATTTAGTTTAAATTGATGTTGGACAAAAATTTGGCATTTGGCACCAAGCTCTGTTAGTTAGACTTTTTTTCCCAAACCCTGAAGCTCAAAGGATATTTCATCCTAAATTTCTGGATTTGTGAACTTGTAACAGCTTGATAAGGGCAATGAGACTTATTGGCCAAAAGAAAAGTAAGAAAAAATATAGAAATATTAACAGTGAAATTTTGCGCTGGATTTTCCTCTCCTAATGCATGAGAACCCTTATCAGGATGCCCAACTGGAGGCATGTAGGGTCACATTTTTTAAATTTACAAGGCTATTCATAACAGGTGCTATTTATCCTGAGGCAGTAAATATGGTAGGTCATTTAAGAGTTGTTGGGATTACCATTTAAATGCCTATTTCCAGTGCAATTTTCCCTGATATTGGTATTTTCATCAAGGCAGGTAGGTGCTTAACATTGTGTGAACAATGCCAAGTATGTGAACCTTGTGTGAGGGATGCTGTGGAGTCAGAAACCTGTTAAAGTTCTTACCACTTCCAAGTGTCATAATGATGTTTGATGATTTCAATATGTTTTCAATGCAATGATTGGTCATGAAGGTCTACTATTAAAAGCTAAGTACAATTAAACTGAACAGCATTGTTAAGTACTCACATGCATCAAAGTATTTTATCTAGTGAATTAGGAATCTTTTTTAAATGCGCCATCTGGACACAGAAGACTGTGTTACAATAGGCCATGGATATAAGAGACACTGATCTTAACACAGGCTGGTAGTCATGATATAGAGATGCCAGCATGGGACTTGGGTAAACACAACACCAGGTTATTAAGTCCAACCAGTTTCTTTGATAGTAATCCCACAAGCTTTTGAAAATGCCGTTACTTCATCAGATATGTGGAATGTTCTGATCAGAGAAGGGCATATAAAGTCACACACAGTTTACAGAATACTGATTAGAATGCAAGTCTTTACAGCTAACCTGCTATTCAAGTCTTAAAGATGCAGACAATGTGAGTGGAGTTAGCATGAGCATAGGTTAAAGAGATGTGTATTGTCTCCAGATGGGACAGTAAATGAGATTTTGCAAGGCCAGGCAAGTCATGGGGGTTATAGATAATGCGACATAAATCCAAGGTTCCGCTTGAGGCTGTCTTCATGTGGGTGGAACTTGGCTGTCAGTCTCTGCTCAGCAACTCTGCGCTGTTGTGTGTCATGAAGGCCATCTTGGAGTATGCTTACCCGAAGATCAGAGGCTGAATGCCCGTGATCGCTGAAGTATTCGCCAACAGGAAGGGAACAGTCTTGCCTGGTCATTGTCAACCAATTTTCATTCATCTGTTGTAGCGTCTGCAGGGTGGCCTTCACAACACACAACAATGCAGAGTCACTGAGCAGAGACTGATGTCCACACACATGAGGACAGTCTCAACCAGGATCTTGGGTTCATGTCGCACTATCTGTACGCCCATGATTTGCCTGGGCTTGCAAAATCTCACTTACTATACTGTCTGGAGACAATACACATCTGTTTAACCTATGCTAATGTTATCTCCACTCACATTGTCTGCATCTTTAAGACTTGAATAGCAGGTAAGCTGTAAAGACTTGCATTCTAATCAGTATTCTGTAAACCGTGTGTGACTTTATATGCCTTTTTCTCGTCAGAACCTTCCACATACCTGACGAATGAACAGTATTCCTGAAAGCTTGTGGGATTACTATTAAGTAAACTGGTTGGACTTTAACCTCATGTTGTGAGGCTTCTTACTGTGCTTAACACAAGCTGTCAGACATCATATGCTGCTGAAGACTATGCTTTCAAAGGGACACAGTGCAGCATTTGTGCCAGGTTCTCACACACATGGCACCAAGTTGAAGGAGGACACCTGCTTTCAGTGGAGTTGGGAAATCAGCATGATTCATGTGGGGGAAGTGTTAGTCCATTAACATAGGCTGAATAGCCAATTCTGCACTGCCTACACCAGTGGGAAATACTAAGAGCCCGATTCTCCCGTCACAATGCACTAGCTTTTTGTCATGTCAGGTTACGAGATGCGCGTGGCCATTTCATTGGATTCACGCATGCACGTCTCCCACCGCCAGAAAGCAGGCGCAGTTGAGACCACGCTGGAAACCGGCAGGAAGATCAGGTTAGTGATGTTAATCTGTTTTTTTATGTAATTTAAGTATCATTATCAGACTCGGGATTGAAGTCTCTTTGCCCGAAACACCTCCCCCATGCCAGGAGTATTTCACTCCAGCGGGATTTAAAGTAAATTCCCATGTTCTGGGAATTGGCAAGAAACTCTGCTGGGAGTGGAGTGGGAGGCTCCTTCAAGGACTGGGCAGCGGGGTCAATGACACTCCCTGAGCGTGTGGGAGGCCTGTCTCCCATGGGGGATGTTGGGTGGGGGCCAGGGTGAGAGAGTGTGGGAGGTTGTCACTCCTGGGGTGGAATGGGGTGTTGGAGATCAGGACACTCCTAGACATGGTGGGGAAGGGGGGACTTTTGAGGGGGAGGGGTTTGGGGGGGGAGTCGAGGCTGTCCCAAGAATGGTCGTGCAGGCCATGATCAATCCATGGGAAGGGGCAACACTGCAGGGATCCCAGGCTGGTCAGCGATGGAGCTGACGAGAAAACAGGATGCTGACAGATCAGGCCATTGCGTGTGAGCAGAGTTCCAGAACTGTCAAACTCTGGCACAATAGGCCCCAGCTTTTAATGATATTCACAATTGTGACGTCTGCAGTGCACAAAGCGTGGGAGATTCAACTCTGAATTCCCACTGAAAAAAAACCAGTCGTGAATTATACAATTTTTCCCACCAGTTCAGCACTTGAAAATTTTTTTTTGGGAGAATCGGGCCCTAACTTTCCCACTAGCAACAACACTTAGAGTCAATAAGGGCGAATCATGGCTAACAATTATGTGTGAATAGGCTGACTTTAGAAATTGGGAACACAATTTCAGGAAATGGCCAGGTTTGCACTTCCACATTGAAAAGCTAAAAATCCTGCCCTTGGAATTCAATTAACTATCTGAAGAAATAGGACTCTTACAATTTAAAACATTCAATTTCTGGGGGATAGGTTGACCAGCACTGCATTAGTGACTTGTCCCCTCATTACAAAGGTACTTGTGGTGTCAATTAGCATATTAACTTTATGTGGCAAGCTTAATTTTCAAAAATGTGAAAATCCAACAACTTCTTAAAGTAACAGTGTTGCTAAGACCTGAGATGCCACTTGTGTGGACTGACACAAATCAAAAGCCAAGTTCTGGAGATTTAAAATTTACAGGATATCTGCTAATCCCTTGAGCCTGCTGGCTAATTTGCACATTAATTACAGCATGAATTGTTAACAAGTTATTTTACACAGCACCATCTCACCTCATATAAAAATTGCATCCACTGAAATACTAAGAGTAAGTTATACTCTTAGTTGTGGAGCCACACTCACAGACAGAGCAGAACAGAGAAGGAAGCATGAGCAGTTGTCTTAGTTTCTGCTTTTTTAGGAGCAGTTTGCAAACTGGGAGTGCAGAATTTACTCTTTATTGTTCAAACCAGGTGGATTTTGATATGGTGTGATATTGCGAATCAAGTGAAAAATTGGAAGAGATACAAATTGGTTTGCCAGCTCATTATCACCCACTAAACAAAATAACTGAGTCTTATGGAAGGCGATTGCCTAGTAGTAGTATCACTAGAAGATTAATCCAAATACTCAGCTAATATTCTGGGTCTGGGTTAGAAACTCACCACGGCTCAAAAAAAATCTGGAATTAAATATCTATTGATGACCATGAAATCATTAGCAATTGTCAGAAAAACCCATCTCATTCACTAATGTCCTTTAGGGAAGGAAATCTATCATCCTTACCTGGTCTGGCCTTCATATGACTCCAGAGTCAGAGCAATGTAGTTGACTCTCAACTGTCCTCCAAGGAAACTAGAGATAGGCAATAAATGCTGACCAGCCAGCGAAGCCCATGTTCCATGTATGAATGAAAAAAAAACAGAACCATAGAATCGGCCCATTGAGCTTGAACTCTCACCAATCCCATCCAGGCCCAATCCCCATAATCCATTTACCCCACTAATCTTCCTGACCCTATAGGGCAATGAAACATAGTCAGTCCACCTAATTGACACATCTTTCAATTGTGGGACAAAACCAGAGCACTCAGAGGAAATTATTGCAGAAACCCATGCAGATATGGGAAGATTGTGCAAACCCCACACAGAGTGTTATGTGTGGCTGGAATCGAACCTGGATCCCTTGTGCTAAGGTAGCAGTGCTAACAACTATGCCACCATGCCAGCCATACTCAACAAAAATGACTAAACAAAATAACATTTGGGGAAGACAGGCAGAAAAAGTGTGCATGACTTTTGTCAGAATGTGGAAATGACAATTGACATTTGTCAAACTAATTAGTGCCTCACACGAGCAAGAAACATCTGTATTTTTCCACAAAGACTGAAGAATATTGCCACAAGAAAAGGTTCTTTGGGAACCTGAGTAGCAATTTTAAATTTCACAAAACAAATCACAAAGCATTATTGTCCAATACAATGTTTCCAAACAAAAGAGAAATAGAATACGAACAATTTCAGACCCATTCTTTTTACATATGAGTAAACTGAAAATTCTGAATATGTAACATTCCTAAGAATTGTTATGAAGCTTAAATAGTAATCCTTGATGATTTAATACCTGTGTCCCAAGTGGCAGTGATTAAAAATAGAAGTGGCTCATTCTTTCTCATAAATCAATGAAAGCTGAGTGAATAATGAGGTTATGGGATTGTCTGCAGAGCATGGATGCATGAACACTGTCTGCCCAAGGGGAAGGAGCAGAAGGCAAGGAATTGCTGTTGAATACCAAAGACTACAGCGTTATCCGTTTTTCTCCTATCTGTTATGCACCCTTTACTCTTAAGGATTCTGAGGGTGATTTTCATCTCCCAGTCACGTCAGGAAGCATAGACCTTAGTAGATTTTTTTTGTAATAAAATTCCTTTTGATGCCTGCCTGATTCAATATTCAAGTAGATTTCAAATCAGGTGACCAGCACAGCCTTCTAAAACAGACAGGAATCTTATTTAAATTGGAGCCCCATGCTAATTGCAGTATTCCAATCACAATTTACAGATGCAAAAAAATCCCTTAAAACATCTTGTCACCCACATTTGATAAGATTGCTCCACCACCCGCCAAGCCCACCATGGGGTTCTCTCATCCTCCACTGAGGTTGAAGGAGCACCATTGAAGCAGTATTGGATTTCACCCGACCCCAATCAGTAGGGATGCTTGTCAGTGTTTATTGAGCATTTGCAATTCAAAGGAGATTCCTGAAACTCTACACTGCACAGCCAGATGGCATAGGAGGAGGACGCCCCTTTCAAAGCATCATCCAAGCAAGTGTCAGCTCAGAGACTGGCAGTCAAGTTTAGAGATCAGAATACAGAGGTCAGTAGGTGAGCAGGAGCAGATACAAATGGATGGAATAGCTGAGGAAGCATGCTGGAGGGGCTCTCAAGCATCTTAACCTCCCTGTCACATGGGATACAGGAGTAGACCTCAAGGATCTAGTCAGGGCTAGTCAGCACTAATTTGGAAGGGCAATTGGCAGCCTGTCACTAAGCTGTCCCATAATAGCAGATAGCATAATGGAGCCCAATTCCAATTTTTCCAGTCTCTTTGCGCACTGGGCAGCACAGCGATTAACATTGCCGCCTCACGGCGCCAGGGATCTGGATTTGATTCCTGGCTTGGGTCACTGTCTGTGTGGAGTTTGCACATTCTCCCCACATGTGTGGAGGTTTCCTCCAGGTGCTCTAGTTTCTTCCCTCAGTCCAAAGATCTGCAAGTTAGGTGGATTGACCATGCTAAATTGCCCCTGCTGCTAGGGGACTAGGTAGGCTAAATACACGGGGTTATGGAGATAGGACCTGGGTGAGTTTGTAGTCCATGTAGAGTTGATAGGCCAAATGGCCTCCTTCCGTAGTGTAGGATTCTATGATTCTAATGAAGTTAATGATGGACTGAATGGTCTATCAATACACTGACACTCACAAAGATGCAAACCCTGGTTGCATCTCTGACATTTTCAATAGGAACTCAGATGTTGCCAGTGTGATTTTGGACTTCAATATGTCTTCTAGCTTTTAAAGCCTGAACAATGGCTCTGAGAGTATGCTATTCTTCCTACACTCTACTCTCATACAAAACAATGGGAATATTCTGTGATAGACCCATAAGAATCACATTGTTTCCATGGGAGATGCAGTCCTCCCTTAGGATAACAGCATGCCAACTCTCCCAACATACCTTCAGCTAGTATTAATGTTAGCGTTGCTAGTGGCATTTTGACATTAAAATGCAGATTTGATTAGTTATTACTGGGACCATAGTTAATCCATCTATGGAAAATTCCCAGTAAAGTATTTAACCTATTGCAATAAATGGGCTAATAACCTTGTTAAGAATGCAATTTAAGAATTTAGTTAAAACATATGAGCCAATACAATAAAAATAGTGGAGAGAAATTTCAAGCCCTTATTTAATTTGTTTTTTATATATCAAAATGACTTTTCTTGAGAATATGCAAAGCTAGGCATATATTTAACAATCACAAATAACTTGACCATTATTTTTGCCAATTTTATGTAAATTCAGAGAACTGTTGGCATTTCCCAATTAAAGATTATTGTAATTCTAGACAAAAAATTTAGAAAAAAAATTGTCATTTAAAAAGTGATTCATTCCTCATGTTTAGCTTTCAAGCTGTCACTCATGCAATCTTTCTTATTTTTTTCTATGCATTGTTCTTTACTCTAAGCTTTAAGTTTGTGCCATTTCATATATTTTGGGCACTATTTTGTTAGGAATAGGTTAACAGACCTTCCAGTTAGGTCTTAATTCGATGTCAATTATTCAATAGAAGCCACTGAGATATAAAGTGTCTTCAAATGGCACTGGGTGTCGAGGGAGAATTGTATGTGGAGTTGGATCACAGATATAAATGTAGGTTATGAAGGAGCTTAACTCATGTTTCCTTTACTGAACTACAAATGAGAGGCTCAAACATATTTAATGAGTCCATTAGCCATGGGCGCAAATCTCATAATTAGCACAAAATATCACGAGAGGCCAATAATGGAATATGCCATTGAGAGTGGGGTATGGCTGGTTGAAGATCAGTGCTCTTTGGTTGCTGTTCCTTTAAAGCAAAGGATATGGCTTTAGTTCATGGCCTTGTCAAGGTTTGGGCAGAAAAGCACTCACCTGAGACTGGTCATCTGGATGAAGGTGCACTGGCTCCTCACTTTTCTGGTGCAGGCCAACATTGCTCTCCTTGCAAGCCCTTCTCCTGGTCCTCTCCTAGGAGCTCTCTGACCCTTTGTTTAGGCATTCCACAGTCCGTTTTTCTCTCTATCTCTCTCTCCAGTTCTGGGCTATCATCTGCAGTGACACAAAAGGAAATAATGTGAGCCTGATATCTGGTGGGTCAGCGGTTAAAGACAACAGGCATGTGGGGTATTATGCTTAAGCAGGGAGAAGTTTTGATGAAGAATGCCAGGGATTGGGGAACCTGAGGATAATGTTGGGAGCTTGGGTGCTGGGAACCTCCAAGTTGGAGGCATGTAGGTTCAAGGTCACATTCCAAGAGGTGACAGAAGGATGAGTTCCATGGGGAGACATGGGACACTTACCCTTGCAAGCCGCAATAGGTCAATCATTTCTTCCTATGGTGAACCTTCATCCTATTGGTCAGGCTGCTGGCAGTGATCAGTGCTGCCATTTCCTCCCAGGCTGGATTGGTGACCTGGCTTGAGGGCTTCCTCATAGTAAATTTGGCCCACCTCTCCATGGCATCCAGCAATCGAGTTAGGCCCCTCTCTGAGAATCTGGGGACTGATTGCCATCCTCCTGGTTCGAATGAGATCAAGTGCTGTGGAGCAGTTTAAATGCAGCACCTCTTCAGTGAAGTGGGGTATACAAATAATACAACTTTCAACTTAGCAACATCATTTTTTTCACAAAGGGGGAAAAGAATTTTTCTAAATGCCTAAAGATTGCAAACCGGATCGTGCTGCCAAGACCTACGGAATTCACACCGATTTTCACACTGGAAATGACACTCTTTCTTTGGGAAAACTTCACTCTTTATCTTTATTATTAAAACTTGGTCCGTTATTCTAAATTCTTTCACAGTATTTTACAAATTGCCTTATGTTCTAAGTACTGTTTTCCTCCTAAATCTTTTTCACTTATGTTTATATCCAGAAAAGACAACTTACTAAGTTTAAAGTTTTATATTTATTTATTAGGCTTACATTAGCACTGCAGTGAAGTTACTGTGACAAGCTCCTTGTCACCACACTCTGGTGCTTGCAGATGGGGATAACCCATGCAGACGGGGATAACGTGAGACTCAACACAAACAGTGACCTAACCGAAAAATCAAACCCAGATTCTTGCACTGTGAGGCAGCAGTGCCAACCACTGCCACCGTGCTGTCCCCAATTTCTCAATGGGACTTAATTTCTTTTAACTTTTTTTTCAGTCATGCTGAAGTCCTGAACAGTGAGAGTTGACATTCACTGAAATGTCTCAATTCAATAGGTGACAATCAGCACTGCAGCCTTGATTTTTTTCATTCAAATTACCTTGAGTTCAAATGGTCTGATAATTAATATATGGCACTCAATTTTCACTTTCCTATGTCGGTTGAATTGTTTCATTTAACTGACTAAATAATTCATTTTTCAATTGCGGGAAAAAAAAGACTTCCCGAGTCAAAACCAGAAACACTTTTGCCCACCCGATAGACAAATCATGTTGTGTTCTGGTATAGCTGGATAGACAAAAGATGCTGTGAATGTTTGTTTGCCAAAAGAAGAACCAATAGTGGAATCCCAGACAATAATTGCAATTGTTACCACTGCTGCTGTTATGTGACAAAAATGAAGGCCAATTTCATTGGCCGAACTGTGAAATCAGTAATAAAATAGTTAATGTTACAATCAATTCAGAAAAGATTCATGATTAGGCCTGACAGGGTTTAAACCTGAAATGTGAAACTCTTGCCTTTCTGCTACCATCTTTCCAATTTAGCTTTCCTATTTCTTGCTTACTGTTAAGCCAGTGAGGTGCATTGTGAATCCGTGCGTAACCTATATTAGTGACAAGATGTGTATGTAATTAAAGATTAATTTTTAGGCCATCTATAATTCAGCAGTTCCGTCATTTAACATGAAAGCGAAAAAGAAATGTGCTGACTTTCTGATTCCCCTTCAGAGCTCCAGAAGCTGTGTAGTCATAGAAACGTAATGTTCAGCATACGCCAACTTTTGAACCTTGCACTAACAAAAATAGACCAGATAAAATATTTAGGGTCCAGCTGATGCAATATTCAAACATTTCTTAAATGGTAGGATGTCATAATATTGTGAAAATGTGTTTTAATATTTGTAGCCCACTTTTGCTCTAGTGGCTAACCTACCTGCATGAGGAGGAGTAAAGATACACAAGCTGAAGACACTCTCATTTGCCCTTGAAAAGAGTTCAAAGATCAGCTATGAAAAGACGTATACATAGCTTTCACAAAGGGATTCTCAGGACAGTACTGGTTTTTTTTTGCAACCTGTCACAATGAGATCCTTCACATACTTTTTCTTAATGTCCATCTCTGGAGTGTCAGTGTGAGATTAGGTCCAATCAATGTCATTTCCTCTCCATTCCTGTTCTTTAGCAATAGAAGGAAAAGGATACTTTTAGGAGACAATTATCCTTGTCCCAGGCACTATGACAGTGTCCTCTTAAAATAGAACTATTGGTAATATAGTGAACTGCAGGCACAAACAACCAAAAGGGAATATGATATAGTCGTGACAACCTGGCTTATGTAAAGGAAGTATTGCATGCTTAGTAGTCCTGGGTACAAGTTATTCACTGGACCTATCATATATTAAGCTGGTCTTTCTTTACACTCTATCTGTACAGTACACTATATTCTTCTTTCCTTCTCCCCGATGTACTCTATGAACAGCATGTTTTGGATGTATAGTGCCAGAAAAAATATCTTCCACTGTATACTAATACAATAGTAAACCAAATCAAATTCAGGAAAGACTGGAAAGGAGTGGACGTCAGTTTTAATCGAGGAATGGATTATAAATTCTGGAAAAACAATGTATCCTTTAGGATCAAAACAGAATCCATTTTGTTGGAGTTGATAAAGGAATTATTACACTACTTGGTATATTTTATACGTTATCAAATAATGAAAAGGATAGAGGAGCAGAAAAGGTATATTAAGAGGAGCAGATTTTCACTAACCCCATATTGCATAGAGTAGTAATTGTGTTAAGGGCGGGGGAAGGATTTCTATATGAGTAGCAATTGCAAAAATTGGCAATCACCAGTTAGCATAATGAATTCTAATGTTTTATTTAGAAACAAATAAATATACTACAGAATACTTCAACAATGTTAACTTCCAGGATCAGTTCTGGCTGCAAAATCCCACCCTCTGTCTCAAGATTCCCACATTCGATCCCCAGTGAATGATCAGATTACATGACCATTCTGATACACACCCCCTAAAGGATCCAGCTACAATGTTACGGGCCTTATTTTACTGTTTTGGTTCTAAGTGCTGGGCGAACTTGAAACCGGGAGTGTTTCAGATCAAACTTTTCCCATTCTCAGGCACTCCCATATGCATTCTGCCTGCGATTCCGAATCATGCTGCACAAGCAGGGGTTAGCATACCTGAAACCCTGCAGGTCCAATCGGAGCCTCCAACTGCACATATGCAAAAAAAAGTTAGAACGCTGCTCCCCTGCCATATCCTTCCTGGGCTGGATAATGCCTTCCCCTGGCCCCCGCAGACATTGTCCAGCCCCACATCCCACCACCCAGACCGATGTCGGCCCCCACCCCCGATCTCAGTCAGAATGGCAGCAGATCCCCCTTCCACCCCACACCAATCTCAGGCAGAGTGATGTCCCTCCCCAGACCCTCCTGCACAAGACCACCCCCTCCTCTAGACTCCAATGGCTGTGAGATACCTCCCTCTCTCTTCCCTGCCCCCAATCATTGAGGCACTGATCCAACATTATCCCCACCTCCCCCCCCCCACCCCCCCCCCCCCCCCCCCGCCCCCGCCCCCAACCCATCCCCTCAGCACACCTGCAAGTGTTCAATGCTAACAAGCAAACTGCATGGAACTTGCTGGGATCTCTGCCAAACTGCTTGCAGTTGATCTGTCCTAATGAGGGGCAGCTCCATACAAACCCCAAGGATGGACAGGCAGTGCAGGGTAAACAAAATGATCACTCAACTAACCCCTAGATTCACAGAAGGCAATCCGGGGATGCTGCTCCATGCAGTAGGCACAAGGTGGGGCACCCTCCCCACCACCACCACCACCACCCCCCCACCTACCCACCCCCCCCATCAGGACACAGACACAGAGGGGGCAATGCAGCCTGAGAGGCAGTGCTGCTTCTATCAGAACTCCCAAATTAGGGAAGCAGTGTCACAAGAAGGTCAATGACCTCATCCAGGCAGCAAGGGTGAAAGCTGAACCCCATCTAGCATCTTCCCCCAAATCACCCCCAGATTCCTCCACCCCCAGAACCTACATGCTTCCAGCCCCTGACCTTCCAAGCACCTTCTTCTGATCCCCCTCCAAGACCCCCACTTTGTTTGCTCTCTAATACCCTGCAGGAGTCACGCCATCATTTCTTTCATGGTTCCTTCTGTCTTCACAGGAGAAAACCAACCATAATACTCCTGAGGCGGCGTAGACAAGGGGTGGTCAGCCAAACCTGCAGGTCCTCACCTCCTTTGAGGAGCAGGCACCGGAGCTGTGCAGGGAAGATGAGATGTGGGCTATCAACAATAGCATAGTCAGTATACCGCCAAGATGTGAGCACCTGTCAATCATCCACTCAATTTGAGGCAACTTCTCAGGGGCATGGTTTTTGGATGCAAGGGGCATTTTTTGAGGCATTTTTTTTCTGCACAGAGAAAGTGGTGAGTGCCCAGAACTCACTGCCAGGAGAAGTCTTGGAGACAGATATGAGAGTGACGCATACAGTTACATGAATGGGATGAGAATAGAAGTATATAGTCACTGGAAGGGTAGGGGGTTGCAATTCACATAGGTAGCCTGGTTGTTGCAGGCTTGGAGGACCTAAGGGCCTGAACCTGTAATATAATCTCTGTTCTATGTTCAATGGAGAAATGTGAATCAAGTTTTTTGCATCCTAGATTCCTTTCCTTCCCTTGCATTTAAACCTTGTGCCTTGTGCTGCAGGACCAGATCTAGGCACCTTCTGGTATCGTGCCCGCCCCCAGTTCCTGCTCCAGACAGATTGGATGAGTACTCAGAGGATATGGTTGAAGAAACCTCCAAGAGTGGCACCATTTTGGCATCAGCTTTCATCTAGCAGTTGACCATCCCAGATGTTGACACGACTGTGAGTCTAATTAGTGGTGAGACTTCTGGGTCACTCTCTGGTGACCGCAATGCATCTGATACTATACATCGAGTGGAGGAGGGACCGTCTGAAGCCTCAGGTATGCAGGAGCCTGCCGGAGGCAAGGACTCAGCTGGCCCCAAACTACATGCTGGGCCTCTAAGATCACTTCTCCCTCAGCCGTTGGAGATGCAGCAACAGAGCCGTGGAATGCAGGAGGGGCTGAAGGCCACACTGGGCCAACTGTAAGGCTGCTGGGAGGAGACCCAAAGATTTCAGGTGGGCCAGCTATTATCTTGCGTGCTTCCCAGGCCAACACTGCAAGGGTGGAAAGCCTGGGCAGGGAATATTCACCATGACTGGCAGGCTCCAAGTGATGGCTGACTCGCAGCAGGCCATAGTGGAGTCCGAGAGGCCACAGCTCAGGGACTCAAGATTCTCAAGATTCTGTGGGCCCATGGCTGAGAGGCTTGAGAACTTGCAGGAAACCCAGTGGGATAGTGCTGAGACACAGTAGGCTATAGCAACAGCCCTTGAGAATGTGGCCCAGTCGCAGAAGGTCAAGGCTGAGGACTTGCAGAGAGCAGCCCAGAATCAGAGAGCACTTGCTGAAGCCATTGAGAGGTGGCCCCCTCCGACTTACGTGGCCATCACTGAGGGCTCGACCACCATGGGTAGGATTCAGATGGTTCTCCAGAACTGGCAGTGCCAAGTGTTGTCAGAGCTTCAGGAACTCACTGCAGAAGCACCATCATCCCTTGGAGTGACCCAGGAGCCCACAGGAACTCCAAGGGAGGAGCAAGGGCTTGAGCCCAAGCCGGGACCTTTCAGCCAGGAGATTGTGGCTGACTCCCTTCTTCCTAACACCGGGAAATGTCAGGGACAGCGGGATAAAGAGGGTGTCATGGAAACATCCCAGACACCTGGAAGTAGGCCAGGGCCCTCATGGTCCAGGACCTCCAGAGGACGTCCACCACATGCATCACAGGTCACAGAGCAAGGTCGGCAGCTGGCTCCCTCCACCTCCAATGTACATTCTGGGGAGTCACTGAAATGTAGTAGTAGGCCACAAGATCGAAGGACTTTGAGGTGGGAGCAATGCCCAGCTGGTCTGCCTCCACATCCTCCTCCTCCTTTTCTTCCAATAGGTCACCTGTCTGCTGTGCCAGGGTGTGCAGGGCAGGAGATGTGGGGCCTGAATGGTAGGGCCCCTCCAGAACGGTCCAGGAATTGGAAATGCATTTTGAGGATCCAATACACCTCTCCAATATCATGCAGGTGGCTATGTGGGCCTCACTATAGTGGGTCTCCACCTCAGTCACAAGTCTCCCTCCATACAGGTGTCATCAACCATGCACAAAGCAGGTAATCCATAACACCCACAAGCTATCATTGCATCCTCAGTTCCTTCTCAAATGCCTCCGGGATGTCCCAGCTCCTGAAAATGAAGCTGTTGTGCACACAGCCGGGGAGTCTTGCGCAGACGTGCATAATGTTCATGTTGTGGTCACACACCAGTTCGACATTCAGGGTGGAACTCCTTTCTGTTGCTGAACCTACATGGATCCTTGAGGGCAACATGGGTGCAGTTGATGGCCTCCTGCATGTTAGGCATCCCCACAATGGTTGCAAATCTTGCCACCCAGGCTTCCTGATGGGCCTAGTCCAGGTTAAATTTGATGTACTGTCCAGCCCGTGTATAAAGGGCTTCAGTGATCTGTATTTCATAGATGTGCACAGCTGACTGGGGAAGCCACAGACATCTCTGCTCGTGGTCTGGAAGGAGCCAGTTGTGTAAAAGTTCAGAGCAGCCATCAATTTGACAGCTGCCGACAGTGGATGCTGAGTGTGTCCCCTGCCCCAGGCTACTAGTTCCTGCAACAGGTTGCACTGTCTCCTGTGAGTGAATGGTGGCCACTTCCTGTCTCTAGTAGTCATCTCCTCATTTCCTGCAAGTGGTAAGGCCTGGGCCTCTTGCGCCTGCAATTCTTCCTCCTGCTGCTCCTCCTCAGCAGCAACATCAATCAGTTGCATCACAGAAGCCATTCCAAACTCTGAAGGGGACGGAGGGTTGGAGATGGAAAGAAACGCTTGTAGGAGTTAAAGAACGCTGCTTGCCCCTAGCCTAGCAATAGTCACTGTCCATAAAGTAAAAAGTAAAATTTCTTAGTTACAGGTAGAACAAAGAAAATTACAGCATAGGAACAGGCCCTTTGGCCCCCAAGCCTGCACCGATCATGCTGCTTGACATAACTGAAACCCCTTACCCTTCTGGAGACCATGTACCTCTGTTCCCATTCTAATCATATATTTGTCAAAACACCCCTGAAAAGTAGGCTTATGTTCATACTGCAACAAAGTTACTGCAAAAATTTCCTAGTTGCTATACTCAGGTGCCTGTTCGGATACACTGAGCGAGAATTTAGCATGGTCAATGCACCTAACCAGAACATCTTTGACTGTGGGAGGAAACCAGAGCACCCAGAGGAAATCCACACAGACACAGGAAGATCATTTAAATTCCGCACTGACAGCGACCCAAGTCGAAAATCAAACTGGGCTCTCTGGCACTGAGGCAGCAGTGCAAATGCATTTAAATTGCCATTGCAACTGTTTCAGGCGCAGTCTAGGTCACGAACATTTTTAGGCCTTGGTAAAAGGGGAACCGGCGTGGAGGTGGGTGCAGATCCCGCTGCTCATCCCACACCTGACTTTACCAAGTTTTCGTGCCCAAAAACTGGCTCAACTTGGTGGTAAAATCAGGCCTGTGTTTCCAGCCCAGTGGGGAATGAGCCACTGCTGGATTCATTCTTAAGAAGTGGATCAAGTGGACAGTGTCACAGTCAGCGAGCACATAGAGAATGGAATAAGTGGCCCTTTTCTGCAT
Organism: Sphyrna mokarran; assembly: GCA_024679065.1. Taxonomy (NCBI): domain Eukaryota; kingdom Metazoa; phylum Chordata; class Chondrichthyes; order Carcharhiniformes; family Carcharhinidae; genus Sphyrna; species Sphyrna mokarran. Next base: position 75,766,139 of record JAGIQG010000004.1, on the reverse strand, counting down.
TGTAACAACTTTGTGATTATGTATTTGACTATGATGGACTAAGTGGATTTCCATTCCAAAAGCTGCCATAGTGCCATGGGAATAACTACCTCCTTTGTACTATACTATTTCATAATTTTATGAATGACATTAGAACTCAGGAGCTCAGCTTTACTCTACCACCTTATAATGTATGCAACAGCATTCTTATGAATGGATCTTGTACAAGACATTTGTTGGAATTAGGCTCTTAACAAAAATTCAGTGAGTAACACTGCTGTAAAGGTTACTATCAAACAAAAGCAAAGGCTATATGCGTCATATCTGATATCCATGGAATCGTGACATTTTTGTTTAATCCTCAAGCCAAAAAGAAATACTTCTATTTCAGTAGAAAAGGAGAAAGGAAACTAAAATTTATGTACCTAATTATAACAAATGAAACCTGGCACCGTGTCTATATTTTTACAATTAAAATGATCATCCACTGATTTCTGCCAATAACTAAATGGAAAATTTCTAATTTTACAAGTCCATTCATGGGTTATTTTATACAAGTCATCACTGCCGTGCACAATTTGAATCTCAACTTTTCCATGCTCTCTGATGGTGCATAGGTCAGATTTTCATCTCTTTCTGTAACTAATTACCATTGGAACAGGTTGCTAGTCTGTTGCCAGGAGCTTTTAGCTTGAAAGGCTTTACACTACATCAAGCATAGCCACACATAACACATACACAGGTAAACTAAGGGGCAATTCAGCAGGACCAATCCAGCATGTCTTTCAAACTATGGGAGGAAACCCACACAGAAACCTGGAGAACCTACAAACTCCACACAGACAGAGTTCTTTAGTTAACAGCAATCTAAAGGCACTCAGTTGACTCCAACACAAACAGCACTGGGCACTGTGCATTGATGCAATGTCTTTAATTATTTATGCAGAAGGAGAACTCCTTTGGTCCACAGAATGGCCGGAATAATTGTGAGTTTACAGGGAAACAGCTCAGCATTTATAGTTCATAACAGCAAATTAGGAACAAGAGATTTTTCACATCTTTCATTGATATATGTATTTGCCAACTAAATCCAGACTTTTCACCCTTTCTTATTCAATGAAAAATTGATTTCTGCTAATCCTTCATTTGCATAGCATATCCTCATAACTTGGCTTTGATATTTGTTTTGGAAAAAATCGGGTCTTGCACACCTCTGGTGAAGGCCAAAAAAGGAAAATATTATGGGGCCTACAAAAACATAACAAAGACTGACTTCTTTTGAAGGTAAGCTGATAAACATTTTCCACTACTGTACAGAGAAAGCATAACATTTTAATTTGAATACTTTAATTTCCACACAATTTAACTTCCAAACTATGAAACTTCAGTCTGAACATTTTAACTTCCGCATAGTCACTCCAGGCTGGGATTGAACCCAGGTCCCTGACATGGTGAGGAAGCAGTGCTGCCCTATATAATCCTAATAATTCAATGAGATGAGGACAATCTCCTCAGAATTTCTTTAATGGTGACCTTATGCTGGCTGTTGGCCTAGCACCATCCTTGCCAGATATCAGCAATCCTTTTAATTGCTCCTGATTTTTTTTCTGGTACAATATAAGTTGTGAAAAATTTATTTTAATATCATACAGTGGAGAAATGAAACAAATTATGGACTTTCACATGATTATAATATTGCATGCTAAACTTTTTCATCTGTCAAAATTGGCCTTTTTACATTTTTTGGAATTTTAGAGTTTTGAGCAATGTCTTCTGTTATTTTATATGATACTTAATTTATAGCACTTTCAATAGATTTCTGGATAAAGAGTTGGACAAATATCCCGTAATAATAAATACTTTAATGTGTTTACTGACTTATCTTGTGGTTATATATTTAAATACATTTAAAGCTTTTAAGTCATTAACTAAAATTGAGGCAGATTAAGTTGATGTCATAGGATTTGCAGTGCAATTCCATTATCAAGTGTCCCAAAAATGTCATTGCATTAGTCATCTTCACAACTGTAACAGCAGAAGTCATTTTCACTCAGTATTAGTGCTTTCTATTCCATTTCAGTTAGATTTTACAATTTTCAGTGGGGTGAGGGAGGTGGAATAGAAAATAAGTGGTCTGTTCACTCCAACGCCCCGCTGTCTCAGCATGGCAAATCAAACATAGAATGGCCATTTAGTGGTGCGAAAGAGGACTCCTAATCCAATCAGGATTCAACGGTAGGACATCATGTAGCAGAGGGTTAATGCCATGAATGGGATGCTGTCTGAGTCTCTCATCATTTATTCACCTTTCTGGGTTGCTATAAGAAATAAAGTCCAAAAACATAAAGACCCTGCCAACTGGACCAGCAGAGTCTGTTGCTACATGCAGCTATTGTTCCAATAGCAGTTTTCTTCTGCTGCCCGCGCCCCCCCCCCCACCTTTGTCATACCTGCTGTAAAGCACTTACAAGTGTTTTTTTCTATCTGATACCCAAAAAATGTTGCAGTCAATAAAAATATTGCATACAATTGAATCGTTAACAAGCTCAACAGCTTGTTAATTGGTTATTTCAAGAATGTGTCGAGAGGCTTGCTGAGAACCCTGACATCCATTACTCTGTGTAAAAGGCTTTGCCCAGGGAAAACATTGCCACCTCTTGCTCTATGGTCTATTCTGTCAATTGCACAAGATAACAAGGTTTCAGGTATTTGCAGCTTCTGCTATTGATATCTTAAAGAGCCTAATGATTAACATACCATTAATTATTTCCATACCGTTATAGTGAAAAGAGCTCTTTTCAAGGAAATAGAAAGTTATGAATTTCACTCACATCCAATTCTTACCATAGGGTTCATTGATTCTGTGTAGAATGCATAGTAGGTGAATGGGCATGGAAGTGCCATTGCTTTTCATGGAGTGTGAGATGGGAGATGATGGTAGTGTCATGGTAATAGCAGTGAACTGGAAGCCCAGAAGCCCAGGCAAATACACTGGGGATTCTGGTTCATGGCAGCTGGTAGAATTTAAATTAATTTAATAATCTGTAAATGGAAAGCTAGTTTCAGTAATGCTGACCATATAACTACTGTCAATTGTTGTCAAAACCCCAAAGGTTCACTAAGGAAAGGAAAGCTGATGTCCTTGCCTGGTCTGGCCCAGATGTGATTCCAAATCCAGAGCAATGTGATTGATTTGTAATGATCCTCTCAAATAGTGTGGCAAGGCATTCAATTCAAGGACAATTAGTAATGGGCAATAAATACTGGCCTTGTCAATGTCCCACAAAATAATTTAAAAAATGATGGGACGTGGTGTAAATAGAGAAGCATAGCTTCGTATGGCAGTATGAAAGGCTGTGGGGTGAGGGTAGAGGAACACAGCTTGGCATGAGAGGCAAGGCAAAGCCTCTTGAACTTGCCTTTCAAAAGATTCCCTCAGACCACAGTTCATGACAGCTCCAAGGAACCGTGGATCACTAATTCTTTAAAATCTGACTTGATTCTATGAAAACTGAGGGGGACTAGGAAATGTCTACTCCTGAATTGAAGTCAGCCGGTTCAGAGTGTGTTCTCGCAACTCACATAAATCTACACCCTTAACTCATACTGGTGAAAATTGGGGATGCTAGGAACGTGGTCAGGAATCCAGAATCAGGCCCTGGTTGCACTTCATGATGGGGAGATGCCAGCATTGGACTGAGGTTAACACAGTAAGAAGTCTCTCAACACCAGGTTAAAGTAACAGGTTTATTTGGTAGCACAAGCCACTAGCTTTTGGAGCTCTGCTCCTTCATCAAGTAAGTTCTGTTTACAAACAAGGAATAGAAAGACACAAACTCAACTTACAAAATAATAGTTGGAATGTGAGTCTTTACAGGCAATCAAGTCTTAAAGTACAGACAATGTGAGTGGAGAGAGGGTTAAGCACAGGTTAAAGAGATGTGTATTGTCTCCAGCTGGGACAACTTGCCTGAGCTTGCAAAATCTCACTAACTGTCCTGTGCTTAACCCTCTCTCCATTCACATTGTCTATACCTTTAAGTCTTTATCCATAAAGGCTCACATTCCAACCATTATTTTGTCAACTGAGTTTGTCTTTACATGCCCTGTTTGTGAACTTACCTGATGAAGGAGCAGCATTCTGAAAGCTAATGGCTAGTGCCACTAAATAAACCTGTTGGACTTTAACCTGGCATTGTGAGACTTCTTACTATTTTTGCACTTTCAGAGTCTCCCTAACTCCTTGAAAATGCAGCCTGTTAACTCTATTTCTCACCACAGATGCTGCTTGATCTGCCAAGTATCCTCAGTGTTTTCTACTCTTACAATCTTAAGATGTGGGGAGAGGAGAATATTTTTTTAAAAATGTTCAGCTTATTAGGGGATAAAATGTACTTTGATATTATATGGGCAAATACTGAATAATTCTGATTTCACGTTCCAGAATGAAACTTGTCACAATGGTGGAATTTTTTCTGAGTCACGGTCTTATGGATTCAAGCATATAATCTATGCTTGGACTAACACTTCTGTACAGTTCTGTGTTGACATCTTCCAAATGAGAGGCCAGTTCAGGTAGATGTAATACCATGAAAGCTCTCTTACAATGAATTTGTGGGCACTTTCCCAGTATCCTAACCAATACTATTAAGCCAACCAACAGTACCAAAAATAAATCAGCTGGCCACTTATTTAGTTGCTGTTTCACTCAAGTGGTTGTGAGACTTTGAGATTTTCTACCCCAGAATGACACAAGATTTTATTGATTCATCATCTGAAAAAAGTAACCGATAGTGATGGAAATCAGAATAATAAATATTTTAGGGAATTTTAATATGCTTATAAGTATAATAAAGAAATGAATTAGGTAGTTTAGAACCCTTGAAATCCTTTAGGAATTGGAGAGAGTAACTTGCAATTTTTTTTCAGGGATATGTAGACATGATAGTCAATAGTCAAGTGGGCTATATAATTGGACAGCCCAGCTGATACTCCCAACTTTACACTTCTGCTGAAGCAGGTACTAACCCCAGGGAGATATTCATGTTAATAGGATTTTCTTATCACTAGTGGATAAAGTGCAACAATTGATGAATGAGGACATATTATTGTGGCTCATATGATTTACTACAGGAAGATGAGCATCAGAAAGCTCACTATGTTACTCATTTAATTAAGTTCTGTCCACATGCGTTATCTGTCTACATTTCATTGTCGTTATTAAAAAACTGGATTTTATTACTGCATTTTAACATGTTTCTATATTGCATCTCTTACAATTTTGTATGATAAATTAATTGGCAACATCATCAAATCATGTAAATTGTGCTGTTAGGGCCATGAATTAATATAGCAGAGAGCAAAGCAAATGGGGAAAGCTCTCCTCAATAGGTAAATTCACTATCTTTGAATCATTGGAAAAAGCCCTGAAGTAATATTCTTTGGGCACCTTGCTATGGTGCATAGAAACAGCTTGTGTGTTTAGGTGATGTTGCCAATTATATATAATTAACTGAGTCATATACTCTGAGTCATGATTGTTATAAGATCAACACTACAATATTTCTAGTTTAATGTCTATTGAATGGAACGTAAGATAGCAAATCTTTTATGGTTGCATAACTATGGCAAGCTGGGTAGGATGCTTAGTAATGATTGTATTTCAAAATCCAAACATCCCCCTTTTCCATAATGAACAAACAATTTTATATGCATTATAATGTGTAACTGAGTTACCCACTACACCACAGCTCTCCTCACACATTAGTAAAACTGGTATAATCATCAATCTCTACACGTGCATTGCATACATAGTTGTTAAATTGTGCAGGTCTCTTAATGGTACATTGCATTTTTTTTAAAACTTATTCATTTATAAGATTTAGGAGTTGTTGGCTGGGCCAGCATTTATTGCCCATTCCTAACCGCCCTCCATTTCAGGGAACAGTTGAAAGTCAACCACATTATCCAAGTATTACTTTCTATGCCTTTAGTCAATCTGTTTCTTCACTTGCAGGTTGCCTTGTACACATCAATGCTACATTTGCTTTATTTCTTGATGATTCCTTTGGCAGTTTTTGCTGCTGTTCAGTGGCCTTCCTGTCGGCTTGTTTCATTTCTTTATAGCCAAACACTTGTGTGCAAAATGATTCAGTATCTTGCATTAAAAATATTGCCTTCCTCATGCTGAATAATCTCCCTTTTCCTTTGTATGATATCCTCCCCAATATTTGCATTCTATCCTTTGTCCATGATTGTTCTGCTCTTTCAGTCCGGAAGCTATCTCAGCACAATCTATCTGCTGGTCTGTCTTGCCATTTATGCATTCTGGTTGTCACTTAACAACATCTACTGTTTTGAACATGTCTATCATTTTCTTGAATATTTTTCTTCTCTCTCATTTAGAGTTGCTTTTGTTAGATTTCTTACACTAAAGACAATTCTATATTTAAAGAAGTCAGCATTTATTTGCCTAAATGCACATGATTCTGCAAACTGTGTTACTGTAGTCACATACTGATAAATGGACTCTCTTTCTCCTTTAGCCTTAATGTTGAACATTTGTACATAAATGTTCACTTGGGGTTCAGAATATGCACTCAATGCTTCCAACATTTCTGCGGTCTGCTATTTCTGGTCTTTGGATAGACTTAGGATGGAATACAATTTGTAGTAATTTTCCCCCCAGCAGAGTTAAAGGTGTTGCTCCTTGTATTGATTTGGGTTTAATCTGCTGTAAACTCATTTTTTTGCCATTGTATGTGGAAAAAAATGCCAGTTCTGCCACATTGTTCCTTTCATTTTGACAGGAAATGGGAGTGGAAAATTTGCAGCATTTTGACATATCTGGTATTTAATTGTAGCAATCAGCTAGTCCTAACTTTTTTCTTGTTTGAGTTTCATTTCAGCAGCTTTTGAGTTGGATGATTGAGTGTTCCTCTGTCAGTAACTGTAGTTTCTCTTCCAGTTTTCAAACAAAAATCTCATCTCTATTCCTGACACATTGAGATTGAAGGTTTTCTAGTGTAGTGTCTTTACTGAATTGAATATAAGATGACTGCCCTAATCATTCCCACATGGCAGAAGTCACTTGACTATGGCAATTCAGGTAGGACACTGAATAATGACTGCATTTCAAACTGCTCCCAGTTCACACTCTGGAGGTTTGTGGAGTTGCATGATAATACAGTGGTTAGCACTGCTGCCTCACAGCACCAAGGATCTGGATTTGATTCCCGGCTTGGGTCACAATGCTTATTCTTACTATATCTGTGTGAGTTTCCTCCAGGTGCTCCAGTTTCCTCTCACATTCTGAAAGATATGCTGGAACAGGTGCCAGGCTATGGCAATGAGGGGAATTTCACAGTAACTTCATTGCCGTGTTAATGTAAGCCTTACTTGTGACTAAAATTTTTTATTGGATCACAAATACAGTAGCACCTGAGATAGGAAAGGAACAAAAAGTAAAATCAGTCAGGATTTTGCTATTGATTGGTGTGTGTCTGTAAGTGCCAAATGGAGAATGGAATCAGGTAGGTAGATAGTTAAGTAGTTAGGTAGGTAGTTAACAGTGAGGTAAGTGGACACTGTTTTAGTGTCAAGTTTCAAAATGAAAAATAGCCACTCAGTGATTTAATGAAAGCTAACTCTTCCAGTGATCAGTGAGGAAATCAGTTCCCTTACAAAGAGCTGATCCCTTAATTTAAACTAATTAACTCAACAGATGGTGTTTGAACCCTGGGGCTCTCTATGTACATGGCCTCACTAGGCAATAACCAAAAGGTCACCATGTGGACTTTCAGACTTAAATGTTCATAATAGATTCAACCTGGCTGGTGAAAGAACTGGCATCGCCAACCTAAAGTAGCCGAAGAACTTAATACCTCATCCATAGGAGATTGATTTCTAAGCTGATAGTCCAACAGTCTGGTCACTGCATTATAGAAAGGATATTATTAAACTAGAAAGAGTGCAGAAAAGATTTACAAAAATGCTACTGGGACTTGATCGTTTCTCTTATAAGAAGAGGCTGGATAGGGTGGAACTTTTTTTGCTGGAGCGCAGGAGGCTCAGGCGTCTTCCAGAGGTCTATAAAATAATGAGGGGCATAGATAGGTAGATAGGTAGATAGTCAACATCTTTTTCCAAAAGTAGGGGAGTCTAAAATAGAGCATAGATTTAAGGTGAGAGGAGAGATACGAAAGGGCTCAGATGGGCAATTTTTTCACACACATGGTGAATGTCTGGAACAAGCTACCAGAGATAGTAGTAGAAACAGGTAAAATTTTGTCTTTTAAGAAGCATTTAGACGATTACAAGGGAAAATGGGTGTAGAGGGATATGGCCATATATGGACAATTGGGATTGACTGGTTAAAAACTAGGCAGCATGGACAAGTTGGGCTAAAGGGCCTGCTTCCATACTGTCAACCTCTATGACTCTATCTCTAGGGCAAAAAATGAATCAGTTTGTCTACAAAATTGGCTGAATAAATGCAATTACTATCGTTACAATAAGCAAGCAAATTCAAGTTAATCATAGAATCCTTACAGTGCAGAAGAAGACCATTTGGACTGCCAAGTCTGTGCTGGCCCATCTTTTTATCTTACCCAGGTTCCATCGCTGTAACCCCAAATATTTACCCCATTAATCCCCCTAACCTCCATATCTTTAGGAGGAAATTGGAGCACCCAGAAGAAACCCACAGATATTGGGCAGACTTGCAAACTCCACAGTGACAGTGACCCAACTCAGAATTAAACCTGGGTCCCTGATGATGTAAGTAGTAGTGCTAACCACTGTCACCATTACAAAGGGGATAGACACTGGCATCAGACATCTTGACCTCTATCTGTGCACTTTGTTACACCAGTTGTAAATTTTGATGCATATTCTGACAGCAAGCATGATCTCTCATTACTAACAAATTCACAAAAAGTAATCTCGTTATTCACCATTTTTCACTCTATCATATTCTGTATGATGTATGTGGAGATACATTCTCATATTCTCAATATTGCCTATAATTTTGAAAGCTGCAAAAGAAATGAATAGTGAAACTGTTAAACTCTAGTCATGATTAATATTATAAATAGGTAGAAATTGCATTCAACAACTATTGTCCGACTTGCTGCACAAGACTGCAGTTTCTTATGAAGTTATTGCGATACCTGTCTTCACAATTAATAATTGTTCTAGCATTCTAATACATTGTTTCCACAGAGGGTAAAAGCTTTGATTCTCATTGTCTACTTTGTGTCACATCATTCGTTGCTGCACCACACCTTGCTGTCCTTAAACATCATTTTTTAAAACTGTTTCTTCTTCAAATATGACTACAAACTCTTGCAAACAGGAAAGCCAGTTTTAAAGGAAGATCTTATGGCATTGGCTGCCTAAAATAAAAGGTTCTACTTTGGAACAACAGTAGTAGGAAAAGGAATTTCTCTAGGAAAAATTTCAATAGTAATTAGTAATAGTAATTACACCATTTACTTCATTAATCTAATTCAGATACATTCCCATGTTCACATTCTCCAACAGTTTAACATCCCTCCCCCTCCCCTGCGACTTGAATACTTTAAACTTGTGTTGAAGTATAATTAAGTCACCCACCAGTATCTTAGCCTTCAGCTGCATAAACATCTTCAAATGTGAGCTTTACAAGGAATTTGACTGCAGGGAGTATTATACCTAAATAAAACCTAGCACTCACCCAATTTTCATACACATGTATCCAGCAAGTATTACCATAAAATAGTAGTCCCCAATCAGTGTGCCACGGCATACTTGTGTACCGTGAAGACCCCCCACCCCAGTGCACTGCACAAAACAATTCAGAATGAAGAAAAAATTAACGTAATTAAATTAAAACTAACTTCCTCTTCCACCCTTGATCGACATCTCCAAGACCTGACAATACCTGAGGCCTGCTACGCATGCACGGGTGGGAAACAGCCGCATTTGGCGCGGTTTAGATTTTTTATATTGGTCAGGCTCATGTGCACAATCAAAGGGAATGGGAGTGGAAGACAGAAGCGCCTTATCCACCTCCCACACAAAAGTGAGAATTCAGAAAGGGCGCAAAAACCCTGGGAGGCGTGAGAGAGACAGAAGTTAAGAAAAGGAGAGAAGACAGGGAGAAATTAAAAAACAAAAGTTCCCAATAAGGGAAGAAGACAAAAGTGTGAAATAGGAACCAAACAAATTAATAAAAGGAAAAAGGGTCTCCAAAAGTCTTTTGGGAATGTTCAGGAAGAATAGAAGGTGTGCCTCAAAATGTTTGACATTGATTGAATCTTCTTGCTGGTTATTGCTAAGTCTCAATCAATGATCTATAATTAGTCCCTTAAGAGGAAAAGAATCTGAAGACGTTATGATTGGTATGTATTTGTAAGTGCTGCATGCACAATGGATCAGCTGTTAGATACCCAACAGTAAGGTAAGTGGACACTGCAATAATGTCAAGTTTCAAAATGAAAAATAGCCAGTGATGTACTGAAGGCTAACTCTTCCTCATGACCATTGACGCAATCAGCTTCTTTACAAAGAGCTGATCCCTTAGTTTAATCCTTCTCAGAAAGCTAAGATAGGGTACTTATAGAAGTGTATATGTTGGCAGGTAATATGGAAAATGAAAATCTAAACAATTTTAAAATAAATCACAAAAGTACAATAAGATGTTACAGATTCAAATAAACAAATTTATGACTGACATCAAGAAGTTGCTCATGTAAAGTATGATCTAATACTTGGGTTGGCCCCTGGATAAGGTAAGGGGACAAGACTGATTGAAGAGCCTATTGGATGTTTTAATGGAGAAATTGAAGATCATTCTGAATAGATGAAATCATTGTCCAAAAGTACTAACTTATCAATAGTTATTTTATGATTTTATGATAGCTTGAAGTGACATCAGGCAGCATAGAATCATAGAATCCCTACACAGCACAGTGGCACAGTGGTTAGCATTGCTGCCTCACAGCATCAGGGAACTGTGTCCAATTCCTGGTTTGGGCCACTGTCTCAGTGGGAGTTTTCACCTTCTCTCCATGTCTGCTTAGTTTCCTCCGGGTTCTTTGGTTTCCTCCCACATTCCAAAGATGTGCAGTTTAGGTGGATTGGCTGCTATATTGCTGCCTACTGTCAAGGTGTGTAGGTTAGATTGATTAAATATATGGGATTACAGGGATAGAGCGGATGGTAGGCATGCATGAGGCCAAATAGCACTGTAGGGATTTTATGATTCTATGACTAGCCCCAGTTTAGTTTTCTTATGAGCAAGTACTTAACCTCTAATTCAGCACTTGAGTGGCGATGGATATAATGTCCTAGTCTACTTGACTAACAAATCTTATAAAATATTCTTGTATTGTCATATTATGGTTTTGTTAATGAATTAGTAAAACTGAGTCCTGGACTAACAATCTGCTCATGTGAATTCAAATCCCACCATTGTAACTCGGGAGATTACATTCAGTTCCTGAAATATATTTGAAATTTAAGAAGTTAAAGTCGGTAATAGTGACCTCATCCAATTTGAATTAGAAACTTTGGTATCTGAATCATATTCAGAAGCTACTGAGGTTATAATCAGAAGCCAAAAGTCTATTTTTTTCTAATAAAAGATAATTTTTTTCTCACTTTATACTTGTCCTCTATATAATACGGAGGCTTTACACTTTAAGGTTATTAAGGCTTACGATGATTGTTTTAGTATCAGCAAAGCAAACATCACAACTGAAGCTAGATCTAAGCATTGCCTGTATTTGAAACTGCTTATGGAGAGGTTTAATATTCCTTGTTAGATATGACCACACAGTGACTGTAAATACAAGAATAAACCTAATGTGGAAAATGGAAACTAGCTAGTGGCGTGTACATTATATTTGCCTCAAATGTTAATTCCTATAAGTTATCTGTTTCCTTACTTTTCTGTAACTTTCCTTGCAACTCCCTGCTGATTTGGCAATTCACAGGATAATTTTAATCTAACTTATATGCAACAATGATTTGTCATTATCAGGATTGTTTAGATTTGACATTTGCCACGACAATTTGCCATTATACAGTCTTCGCAGTCTTGAGGCATTAAAAGAATTTCTTCTTCCCAATTGCTTTCGAACACACATTTTCATGCCATCTCTTTGACAAACAGAATATATGCTAAATGCCCATGGGAGCACAACAAAGAGCTTTATTTATAGTTCCATATTTGTCTAATGACCTTTTGGCACAAAACACTTCAAAGGAATTTTACTTTCAAATTTAGTTATTTTTCGAGGGGGTGACTGTGAGATAATGCTGAAATTAAGATGCTGAATCTATTAACCAGAGCAGAAGAATCAAACCAGGTTAGAAATTGTTCAGAAGAGGTAACTTAAGTTGTGATACAGAAGGTAACTCAAAAAAAAACAAGTCCTTCCTGGCCTGGCAATTGTGACCTCCTCTGCATCCTCAATTCTCTGCAATTCACTTTTATTATTGAAGACTTTAAGTAATTTTGGCCCTATACTCTGGAGCACAATGCCTAAGTCCTGTTCCATGATACCCTTTTTCTTATAATATCATTTAAAATATGGATTCAGGCTTCTCTGCAAATCTGATTTTGCTGCTGCTTAAAATTTATTTCTATCTCTTCTGTTAAGCGTTTTGGGTATTTCTTAAGTTTCTGATGCAATTATTGTTTTTTCATCGACTACCAAACATTTCATTGAGCAAAAACATATATAAAAATATTATTCTTTCAAATAGTTTATTTCATTTAATAGATATTTGGCCTGAGAATTATTAAATAAATTATATTAAAATAATGAGTAAAGGAATGTCATATTAACATTTTACATTTTGAATTATTAATCTTGCTGCCATTCATGCCAGCGGGATCTCATGGTCCTGTTGACAACAGCAAGACCAGAAGCTCCTGCTGTCAGTGAGCTGTGGGCTACCTCTCACCATCATGAAACACATGGCAGAGGGAAAAAAATCCCACCTTTTATCTCTAAGCTTTGATAACGTAATTTTTTTAAAAAGTTGCCAATGGATAAGTATGTTAGTCCAATGCAATTCATTCCTTCTTTCCTTATTCACTCAATTATTCCTTCACAAATAGACATAAACTGGGTGGGATTTTCCAGTCATGTTCATCCCAAGACCAGAAAATTCCACCTGAGGTCAGCAGACCTTTGCATAGTCCGTCCCACGCTGTCTGCCTCCTGTGGGGGTGAGGGGGGTTCTGCCTCCCGTTGTGGGGGGGGGGGGGTGTTGGTGGGAGCTGTTGTTGGGGGGGATCTGCCTCCTGTGGGCGGTGGGGAGGGGGTGATCATCACTGTTGGGATGCTGGGGATCAGGGTGCTCCTGGATGGAGGTGTGTCAGGACTGACCCAGGAATGATGTGGGAGCCAGGCTGTTGGGAGGGTCGGTTTGCGGGGGACAGCACTGCAGGGGTCCCAGGCTGGCGAGCTGGCCAAAGTGCAGGCTGACAGATTGGAGCGACTGCGCATGCACAAATTTCCAGAACTGTCAGACTCAGACATGAATAGACCCCTGCCCCTTTAATGATTTTCCCAATTGTGACTGCTGCAGTGCGCAGAGTGTGGGAGATTTGAGTCTGAACTCCCACTGAGAAAAACAATTGTGATTTATACCAGTTTTCCCACAAATTCAGCACTTAGATATTTTTTGAGAGAATCGCTCCTAAGATTTCAGTTCAATGACCTTTCTCCAGCCAAGATCAGAATTTGATTTGATTTATTGTTGTCACTTTAAGTAACATACAGTGATAAGTATTGTTTCTTGCGCTCTATACAGAGAAGGAAACGAGAGGGTGCAGAATGTAGTGTTACATTCATAAGTAGGGTGTAAAGAAAAATCAACCTAGTGCAAGGTAAGCCCATTCAAAAGTCTGACAGCACCAGGAAGAAGCTGTTCTTGAGTCGTGACTTCAGATTTTCATATCTTTTTCCCGGAGGAATAAGATAGAACAGAGAATGTCTGGGGTGTGTTGTGTCCTTAATTATGCTGGCTGCTTTGCTGAGGCAGCTGGAAGTGTGGACAGAGTTAATGGATGGGAAGCTGGTTTGAGCTACATTCACAACCTTTTATCGTTCCTTGCAGTGTTGGGCAGAGCAGGAGCCATGCCATGATACAACCAGAAATAATGCTTTTTATGGTGCAACTGTAACCTGATATCTTGTATAGGGGGCTTGACTGGCACCTCATTGCCATGAAACTCAGTGTCCACTCCCTCCACCACTAAATTGCAATGCTAAATACATCTACAACGTATAAAGTGAAAATCCACCAAACTTACCTTACCTATCACTAGAAAAGGTCAGAGCAGCAATTTCATGGGAACACAATTAACTAAAAGATCCACTCTAAATCATACCACATCCTGATTTAGGCAAATGCAATATGTATCGCTGGTTCCAGATTCAGGAATACTCTGTCTAACACAATCTTGGAGTACTATCAACAGAAGGACTGCAGTCGCCCAAGGAGAATGTCTATTATTAGCACAGAATAACTAGGAATGAACAATAAATACAACCTTGCTGGAATAGTCTTCATATCCTAAGAACAAATAAAAATGCAATCCTCTGCCTTTCAATGTACTGGGTATGCAGCTACTATATATAAATATGTGTTGCTTTATTTATATATATATAAATATAAATATATATTATACATACACACACACCATGTTATCTATATCTAATATTGGGTAAAATGTAAAATATTAATGCTGCTCCATCAAAACCAACAAAATGTAATCTAAAAGGGCATCTGTTCTCATACTGCTGATGTCATGATACTTCTTTATATGAGGAGAGGTTGCTGAGAATATATAATATTTGTGATGAATTCAAATTCTGAGGTTACAGTCCTGTCACATCTTGTTAACCCTGAAGATATTCAAAATGTTCCTTAGAGCACTGCTGTCATCTTGGGGAAAAGAATTACGTGCCCCTCTCTCTTTAACCTGGAGGCTAACTGTATGAGCTGCCTTTAAACATGCATGAAAAGACTGTAAAGCTAACTGACTTTACCAGAATGACAAGCATGAAATAAGCCTGACTTGAAAATAATGCTTGCTGGATATAGCATCACTGCAGGGAACAAGGCTTCTTGGCATTCATCTAGAAAATGCTGGATGATGCAGCAGAGGAATAAGATACAGACACAGATCATTACAATTCTTTGTCCTTCTCACTCATTGGCAAGAAACTTATACTAAGCATTGAAACAAAGATTTGCTTTGTGTACAAAATATGTTCCAATGTTGCAGAAGATTACTGTATTTTATATCCTTGAGAATCCTAAATATAGGGTGAGGGCGTAGCATCCCATCAAGTTCGGAAAGATTGGAGAGAATATAAACAAAAACAGAAATGCAATCCTTCAATTCTGTGCACTTCTGGGAAAGAATGCAATGACAATTTAAATATTCAAAGTATTCCTCAAAGTGAGTCCCTGAGGCTTTGTTCTGTTATTTTGAGAATGCAAATCTATAAAAGTAGCAAAATCCTCACATGATTTTCACCTCAAGCATGAAGTCATCCCATCAAAGGCAGCCTCTTAAGGAAAGATCACTTTTAGTTAATGTATAAATTCCAGGGGGAGAAGGGGGAGAGGGGGTGGCGGGGAGACTATTCCTGAGCAAGCCAGATGGCTCCACCCTGAGGCAATGAATGTTTTTATGTGTTCCAGTGAAATTTGCAGTATGATCTATTTGTAACGAATGTTAACATTGTTACATTATTGCAGGTTATTGTTGTGGCAACACAAATCAAGGAGATTGTGGAATAACGAACAAGCAATTTATTTACCATCAGCACCTGAAACATAGAGCAACAACTTAAGAGTTTTCCTATAGCTAGTGGCATATGAAGCAGACAAAGCATTTGCCTACATCTATTTCTGTAGCTAGTTTTTCCCAGAACAGGTTACCAATCTGGCACAAGAGGGACGTCATGCCACATCGAGCATGCAGGAATTGACCACACTCTTACTTTCTCCATGGATAAAATGGAAGGATATACAAGTTGTTAAGTATTTGTTTGACCATGTTATGAATGCACCTTCTGTGACCATCAAGTCCTGCAGTAGGCTTCGAACTGGGAGCTTCTGGCTCAGGGACCGGGATGCTACCTCAGCATGTCTTCAGAATGATAATAGTACTGAATTCGTATTTGTATATCTTTAGCATGATAAAACATCCAAACATATTTCACAGGAGTTATAAAGCAATATTGGCGTAGAGGCAAAAATTTTCGTTGAAGAGATAGATGTTAAGGAGATAATTAAAAGAGGAAAGAGAGGCAGGGAACTTTAGGGAGAAAATTGAAGAGCTTAGGGCCCAAGACAGCTGAAAATATAGTCCAGAATTTGACCACCTTGCCTGCTCAAGGCTCATGTGATCCTGCCCAAGGTCAATAGATAATGCTGTTCCGTGAACCTTGCCCACCCTAATTCTGGGGTGGCAAGCTGGTAAAATTACAAACATAACTTCCATGGCGGAGCAAGCATGACCAGAGATGCTCAAAAGCCAGAATTAGATGAACTGAAATAGCTTGGTGCAAAGTGCAGGTGAAGGAGATTATGAGACCAGGAAACGTAATATAATAGAAATACTGAATAGATTAGGCAGCATCTATGAAGAGAAGAGACAATTTGGTGCAAAATACACTCAAAAAATCTCAATGTCACATTGTTCTAGAATGACAGAAAGGTCACAATCTATAGGTTGTGTCTCTGTTATGAAATGGAGTAATTGGCTCATGAAAAGGCAACTCTGCTTGACATTTTCTGATAAAATTCTTAAGGGAGCAGTGATGAATCTGCTTAATTTTTAACACTTACCATTTCTGGAATTGTGCTGAAAGTTGGTTTCATTCTACCAAAAATTAGAACTGGTAAGAACTGCGTATGCTAGCGTGTGAGCAGCAAGAAAATAAATCAGTTTGAATTTAAAAACAAGACGTTCAAATTGCTTAACAGCATTTGAAGAATGCAAGACGAAAGAATTAGTAGTAACAGCCGAGTAAATAAATTGACAGCTCCCAGTAAGTTATCTATTAGCGTAGCACAGGATTGCCCAAAATAAAATTGCTCTGAGTTGAAGAGAATATTTTTCCCACCGTTGCCAAAAGCTGCAGCTTTTATATTTAAAAGAACAGGCAGGGTTTAAAAAAATCAGATCATGATAGTTGTATATCTTCACTTTGCAAGAGCATTTAAATTTACTCCACCAATTTGTTATTTTGCAATGGTGAAACTCAAGTTTGTTTGAATTCAACAAAGTTCAAATGGGCCTGCTGAGTTTGGGTTCCTTCCTGTGTGAATCACGCTCTGTCCCACCTCCCTACCTTTGAGCCACTAACAAAAATTGTATTTGCCAGTAAATGAAGTGGGAATTCCACATCAGGGTCTCATCCGCCATTTTTACAGGTCCAGAGTCAGGGTAACTGTGCAAATCTGGCCTATAATCTTAAAATTAGAACTAAGCTACATAAAGTTTTTTGTTTAAAGTTTACTTATTAGTGTCACAATGAGCTTACATTAATGCAATGAACTTAATGTGAAAATCCCTAGTCGCCACACTCAGGCACCAGGTACACTGAGGAAGAATTTTAGCATGACCAATGCAGCTAACCAGCAAGCCTTTTGAACTGTGGGAGGAAACCAGAGCAGCCAGGGGAAAGGTCTAAAAGGGCTGCATTACATCATAACCAGAGGAAACCAATGTAGATATAGGGGGAAAGTGCAGACTCTACACAGTGACCCAAGCCGGGACTTGAGTCTGGGTCTGTGGCACATTGAGACAACAGTGTTAACCACTGTGTTCCCCCCCCCACCCCTCCCCCCTCAGCTACTGGAGTGACATCATGAAGTACTTTAAGAACAAAGGATAGTAGAATCTGAATGATCTACACCAAAAAGCTGTGGAAGTGAGGACAGTTGGAGCATTTAAGATTGAGGATGACATTTTTTTTAGTTAAGGGCATCAATAGCTACCTCCTCTTTTCTCAATTCCCTAACAAGCACTATTGTGAGAGTATTATCAGCACCCACTGCAATAGTTCAATGAAAAGACCCTTTGCCACCTTCTCAGGACAGCTGGAGCTGCCCAGATAATGTCAGTAACACTCACATCTCAAGAGCGTAAGAAAGAAGCCAATGTATGGCCTTTAAGATCTGAATTGTTTGCTTTGTGATAAGAAATTCCAGCATAATACTATTTCTTTCAGCTCGTCTACTTGTAATTTAGGTTCAATTGTCAGTTGCCCTTTTGAGATGCTATTTTTGCTTTATCTGAGCTCCATAAAATAATCAACTTTCCTGTGACATTTACTCAAGGAAGCAGCAAAAGCACAGTTACAGTTACACATAAACCCCACGCATTCAGTCTAAAATGAGAATTCTGTGCTAAACTGATGATGTATTGTAACAACAATACACTTCACAACCAAAGTAGAAAAACAAACCTCCTGCAGAAGATTAATATCCTTTTATTTTTAATCAGTAACTTAATCCTAGATTTTAGTTATCACTATCACATTGGTGTGTTAGTGTACTGCATGGTGGAAAGACACATTTGAAGATTTGCTGCTGTTATTCATCTGACAAGCAGTTAATGGATTAAGAAAAGCAGATGTGAGGCATTTTCCTGAGGGGAAGACTATTCAAAGGATTGAGCTAAATGCAAGCTTCCCACAATTGGTGACTGAGTGTTAGAATCATTGATAAAGGTTTTGGAAGGAAGTCAGAGGGAAGTAAATTGGGGACAGAAACAAAAGGCAACTTTATAAGACCCTTGTCAGACCCCACGTGGAGTACTGTGTGCAGTTCTGGTAGCCTCACTATAGGAAGGATGTGGAAGTTATTGAAAGGGTGCAGAGGAGATTTACAAGGATGTTGCCTGGATTGGGGGGCATGTCTTATGAAGATAGGTTGAGAGAGCTAGGTCTCTTCTCCCTGGAGAGACGAAGGTTGAGAGGCGACCTGATAGAGGTTTATAAGATGTTGAGAGGAATAGATAGGGTGGATTCTCGGAGGCTATTTCCCAGGGCTGAAATGGTCGCTACAAGAGGACACAGGTTTAAGGTGCTGGTGGGTAAGTACAGAGGAGATGTTAAAGGTAAGTTTTTCACTCAGAGAGTGGTGAGTGAATGGAATCGGCTGCATTCAGTAGTGGTAGAGACGAACTCGCTGGGGTCTTTTAAGAGACTTCTAGATGAGTACATGGGATTTAATGGGATTGGGAGTTACAGATAGTTCTATGGCCTGGTAGGTATAGATATGATCGGCACAACTTGTGGGCTGAAGGGCCTGTTTGTGCTGTAGTGTTCTATGTTCTATGTAAGAAGAAAAGGGGAAAAGCAGAAGGCAGAGAAACCAAAGATCAAAGTCAGAAAGGACCACATTACATTATAATTTTGAGAGTTTAGAGGTTTAGAGGCCCTTCAATTCAAATCATCCAAGCCACCCTTTTTTTAAAACCCCTAAGCTAGTCCCAAATGTGTACTTTTGGCTCATATCCCTCTATATCCATCTTACCCACGTAATTGCCTAAATGCTAAAATGGTACCTGCCTCTACTACTACCTCTGACAGCTTGTTTCCAGACACTCACCATCCTCTGTGCGAAAAAATTGCTTTTCTGGAGCCTTTTGTACGTCTCCTCTCTCACCTTAAACCTATGTCCTCTAGTTTTGGACCCCCTTATCTTTGGGAAAGATTTTGACTGTCAAGCTGATCAATGTCCCTCATTATTTTATAGATCTCTATAAGATAATCCCTAAGACTACTATGCTCCAGGGAAAAAAGTCCCAATCTGTCCAGCCTCTTATAACTCAAACCATCACTGAACAAATATTTCTCTTCGGTATTCACGCAGGGAGATGTAAATGTAGTTGTGGAGAACACTGGGATACAGGGTTGCAAACTGGAAAGTATTGAAGTAGATAAGGAGGATGTGCTAGATATTCTTGAGGGTTTGAAGTTAGACAAGTCCCCTGGGCCGGACGGGATTTACCCTAGGATTCTCTGGGAGGTGAGAGAGGCAATTGCAGAGCCTCTGGCTCTGATCTTCAGGTCGTCGTTGGTTACGGGTATAGTGCTGGAAGACTGGAGGATAGCGAATGTGGTCCCATTGTTCAAGAAGGGGAATAGAGACTTTCCTGGGAATTATAGACCGGTGAGTCTTACTTCTGTTGTGGGCAAAGTATTGGAAAGAATTATTAGGGATAGGATTTATAGTTATTTAGAGAGAAATGAATTGATTGGGGATAGTCAGCATGGTTTTGTGAAGGGTAGGTCGTGCCTTACTAACCTTATTGAGTTTTTTGAAAAAGTGACCAAAGAGGTGGATGGGGGTAAGGCAGTTGATGTGGTATATATGGACTTTAGTAAGGCGTTCGATAAGGTGGCCCATGGAAGGCTTCTGCAGAAAATGCAGATGTATGGGATTGAGGGTGATTTAGCTAATTGGATTAGGAATTGGCTAGCAGATAGAAGACAGAAGGTAGTGGTTGATGGAAGATATTCATCGTGGAGTTCGGTTACAAGTGGAGTACCTCAGGGATCTGTTTTGGGGCCCCTGCTGTTTGTAATTTTTATAAATGATCTGGATGAGGGTATTGAGGGATGGATTAGTAAATTTGCGGATGACACCAAAGTCAGAGGAGTGACAGATAGTGAAGAGGGGTGTTATAGTTTGCAGAGAGACTTGGACAAGTTGCAGAGTTGGGCCGAGAGGTGGCAAATGGAGTTTAATGTGGAAAAGTGTGAGGTAATTCACTTTGGCAGGAATAACAAATGTGTAGAGTATAGGGTTAATGGTAGGACTCTTAATAGTGTTGATGAACAGAGGGATCTTGGTGTATATGTGCATAGATCCCTGAAAGTTGGCAATCAAGTCGATAAGGTTGTTAAAAGGCATATGGAGTCTTAGCTTTTATTGGTAGGGGGATTGAATTTCGGAGCCGCAACGTCATGTTGCAACTGTACAAAACTCTAGTGCGGCCGCACGTGGAGTATTGTGTGCAGTTCTGGTCCCCACATTATAAGAAAGATGTGGAGGCATTGGAGAGGGTACAGAGGAGGTTTACCAGGATGTTGCCTGGTATGGAGGGCAGGTCTTATGAGGAGAGGCTGAGGGATTTGAGGTTGTTTTCGTTAGAAAGAAGGCGGCTAAGAGGAGACTTATTGAAACATATAAGATGATTAGAGGTTTAGATAGGGTGGACAGTGATAGCCTTTTTCCTAGGATGGAGAAAGCTAGCACGAGGGGACATAGCTTTAAATTAAGGGGTGGTGGTTATAGGACGGATGTCAGAGGTAGGTTCTTTACCCAGAGGGTGGTAAGGGTATGGAATGCCCTGCCAGCGTCAGTTGTAGATGCGCCAAGTTTGGTGGCGTTTAAGAGGTTAGTAGATAAGTTTATGGACGAAAAGAGAATGGTTTAGGTTAGAGGGTCATTGCTTTTTCCTAATTGGTCGGCGCAACATCGAAGGCCAAAGGGCCTGTTCTGCGCTGTAATGTTCTATGTTCTATGTTCTATCAAGTTCTGTTAACATTCTAGTAAATCTTTACTGCACTCTTTCTAGTTTATAATATCCTTTATATAATAGGGTGATCAGAACTGTACATAGTACTCCAACTGTGGCCTCATCAGTATCTTGTACAACTTCAACAAGACATCCCAACTCCTGTATTCAATGTCCTGACCAATGAAGTGGAGATGCTGGCGTTGGACTGGGGTAAACACAGTAAGAAGTCTCACAACACCAGGTTAAATTCCAACAGATTTATTTGGTAGCAAACACCACAAACTTTCGGAGCTTTGCCTCTTCATCAGGTGAGTCCTGACAAAGGGGCAAAGTCCCGAAAGTTAGTGGCGATTGCTACCAAATAAACATCTTGGACTTTAACCTGCTGTTGCGAGACTTCTTATTGACCAATGAAACCAAGCATGCTGAACGCCTTCTTCACCAACCTGTCCACCTGCGACTCCAGTTTCAAGAGCTATGAATTGTACCCGTAAAAAGGCAATAAATGCCAAAAAATAACAAGCGTGAAGGCTCAGCGTCTCAATGCAAGGAGCATTTGTGATAAGGTAGATAAATTAACTGTGCAGACAGTCACTAACACATACAATATAATTGGAATTACTAACCTGGCTCCAGGGTAACCAGGGATGGGAACTCAACATTCAGGGACATTCAATATTCTGGAAGAAAAGATAGGAAGTAAAGGTGAGTGGGGTAATGTTGCAGATTAAAGAGGAGATTCATGCAATAGTAAGGAAGGACATCAGCCTGGACAATGTGGAACCTGTTTGGATGGAGCTGAGGAAAATCAAAAAACAAAAAAGGCTAGTGGGAGTTGTGTACAGACTACCCAACAGAAATGGTGAGGTTGGGAATGTCATCAAGCAGGAATTTAGAGGTGCGTGCAATGAAAGAATAACAGTTATCATGGGTGACTTCAATCTGCATATTGATTGGGCTCACCAAACTGGTAGCAATGTGATGGAAAAGGATTTCTTGGAATGTGTAAGGGATGAATTTCTCAACCAATATGCCAACGAACCAGCTAGAGAGCAGGTCACCCTAGACTGGGTATTGATACATGCGAGAGGATTCATTAGCAACCTTGTGGAGCGAGATCCTCTGGGGAAGAGTGACCATAATATGGTAGAATCCTTCATTGAGATAGAGAGTGACACAATTAAGTTTGAGAGTAAGGACCCTAACTTGAGGAAAGCTAACTTTGAAAGTATGAGGTGTGCATTGGCTAGAATAAGCTGACAAAGGATATTTATGGAGTTGACAGTGGATAGACAATGGCAGATATTTAAAGGACACATGAATGAACTTTGACAACTGTACATCCCCCTCTAGCATAAGAGTAAAATGGGGCAGAGGGCTCAACCATGAATAATAAGAGAAATCAGGGATAATGTTAAAGCCACGAGGCAAAAAAAAAGCAACAAATCTGAGGACTAGGAGAAATTTTAAATCCAGCAGAGGGAGACAAAGAGTTTAATTCAGAAGAGGAAAATGGAAATACGAGAGCAAGCTTGCAAAAAAACATAAAAACTGACTGCAAAAATTTCTTTAAGTATGTGAAGAGAAAAAGAGAGAAGACAAATTTTGGTCCCCTACAGTTAGAACCAGGTAAATTTATAATGGGCAACAAAGTGATGGCAGAGCAGCTGAACAAATACTTTGGATCTACATGAAGGAGGACACAAATAACCTTCCAGAAATACTAGGGGATAGAGGATGTAGCATGAAGGAAGAACAGAAGGAAATCCTTGGGGATAATTCTCCCATCCTTCAGCAGTAAAATTAGCGCAACGGGCCAGGAGAATCACGCATTGGCCCATTCGCGGGATGGATGTATTCCTGGTGCATGCACATTTCTAGCACCAGATATCCACTGCTGTCAGGACCATGCTGGGAATCTGCAGGAACAGCAGGAACAGCAGGTAAGTCATTTAAATCTATTTTTAAACTTATTTAAATGTGATTATTGGGCCCGGAGACTGCAGTCCTATCTCCCATCCCATCAGTACAATTTCATTCTAATGGGGTTCAAACCAACTCCCCGCTTTCAGATAACTGGTGGCCCAACCCTGCTGGAGTAAAGAGGGACAACCTGGGCCCCCCCCCTGTACAGGGGTGGTGCCCTGGACATGAGCACCCTGGCAGTGCCAGCCTGTGACCCTTGGCACTGCCCAATAGACAAAGTATGATGTCCAGGGGTCACCTTGATTGCCCACTGGATATGTGGCAGTGACAAGAAGATGCTGCCTCGGGGACAGTGCCAAGGAGGTGGAGTCTGGGGGCAGCTGGAAAATGGGAGTATCCCACTGTCACTTTACACTGGGATCAATTGGGGCTGGAGGGAGACCAGCAATCGGGGAGGCAGGTGGTCTGCCTGGGTTGTCTAACGCCTGTGGGGTGGTAGTGGTGGGGGTGGTGGGAGGGGCAGGATTCTGCCTCTTGGTGAGGGTTGTCACTACTGAGAGGACAGGGCTGAAAATCCGAGCGTTTCAGGATTGGGAAGTGGATTGGGGCTAGTCTGGGAATAGTTGTGTGGGGGGAGCTGGATGGGCAGCATTGTGGGGGTCCCAACCTGGCCAGCAAACGGGTTGGCCAGTAAACCAGAGGCTGACAGATTGGAACCACTGCGCACACGCAGAGGCCTGAAATTGTCAGACCCCAATGTGAATAGGCCTCATCCCTCAGTTTTTAATGATATTCACGATTGTGATCTCTGCAGTGCACAGAATGTGGGAGGTTTGAGTCTGAACTCCCATTGACAAAGTAATTGTGATTTAAATCAGTTTTCCTGCAAATTCAGCATTTAGAACTTTTTGGGGAGAATCCGCAGGACCTGATGTTCTGCATCCCAGCATACCCAAGAAAGTGGCCCTAAAAATATTAGATGCATTAGTGATCATTTTCCAGCATTCTACAGACTCTGGAAGAATTCCAGTGGACTGGAGGGTAGCTAATGTAACCCCACTTTCTAAAGAAAAGAGGGAGAGAAAATTATAGACTGGCTAGCCTGACATCCATGTGGGAAAATGATGGAGTCAATTATTAAGGATAAAATAACTGAACATTTGGAAAGTGATGACAGGATCGGTCCAAGTCAGCACGGAATTACTGAAGAGAAATGGTGCTTGACAAATCTAGAATTTTTTGAGGATATGTCCAGTAGAGTGGGCAAGGATGAATCAGTGGATGTTGTGTATCTGGGCTTTCAAAAGGCTTTTGAGAAGAGGTTAGTGAGCACAATTAAAGTTCATGGTATTGGGCATAATATATTGATGTGGATAGAGAACTGGATGGCAGACAGGAAGCAGGGAGTGGGAATAAGTGTATCCTTTACAAAGTGGCAGGCAGTGACTAGTGGGGTATCGCAGGGTTTAGCCCCTGAACCCCAGCTATTCACAATATATATTATTGATTTGGACAAAGGAATTGAATGCAATATTGTCAAATTTGCAGGTGATACTAAACTGGATAGCAGTGTGTGCTGTGAGGAGAATGTTGAGAGACTGCAGTGTGACTGGCACAGACTAGTTGAATGTGCAAATATTTGGCATATGCAATATAATGTGAGCTAATCAATCGAACCCATACATCGTTGGTGCAAGGGAGAAAACCAGAACACTCAGAGGAAACTCACACACATATGGGGAAAACATGCAAACTCCACACAGTCAGTAATTTGAGGCCAGAATTGAACCCGTGTCCCTGGCACAATGAGGCAGCATGCTAACCACTGTGTCACCGTGCCATCAATTAAAATCAGCTTGGTGACTTATCCATCCCTGTCTTGCACTTCAACTTTACTTCACAGCAGGACACCTGCCTGAGATTAATGGAGCCCTTCTTTAAATATACAGATCAGTATCAAAATGACATTGTTAGACTTTGACTGCAACTATGGACAGTGTGGAGACATGATTGCAACTCCCCAGGAAGTGAAGATAGCAAGAAGGGTAGCATTTTCATATCTTCCTTGTTCTCACAGGAGGAGTGAGAATACCCTGGACTTGCCAGTGAGACTTCCTGAGATTTGCCTAGTTTCTAATGATCAACTAGTAGCCAGCCTCCTACTGAATTGAATCACATTCCTTCCCCCTGACCAGTCACTTTCTCTCGCCTGTCTTGATCAGGCAGTTGGCTAACAACTTGCAGGTAGGTCTGCGTATTAAATTCATCCAGTTCTTATGCTCCTGAGGTCAAGGGGTATTTGATCACTCACCTTATCCTCCTGATTCCTGCTCCCAGCTAAAATATGAATGGTTATTTCTGCTGTATACTCGTAAATATTTCTTGCAATCTTGGGTAAGGGGTGATGGAGGGGGAGGTTCACAGTCTTTTGTAAATTTGTATCAGGGATCCAGGGAGTGAGTCAGTACTTGTAGGGGGTGCCCTTCCCACACAGAGATTAGTTTAAAAATATGTAGTCATCATTTTGGGATTTTAAGAGGCTGTAGCTTGTAGGAGGAAAGATAGATTGAAATTGACAAGCAGTTCTGCAGGCTGGCGGTCACCGAAACAGTGGGTAAGAGTAGGAGACGGTGCCATGGGCCATGAATTCAGCACAATATATACTGAAGAAGTAAAATATGGAAAACAATATATTTCAAGCTTCGAAGCAACAGAAGAAAAATTTCGGGCACTAATTATATAATCGTGGTGCTATTTGTGAAGGGGGAAGTTAGAGACTGGAGGTGAGACTGATGAAATAGTTGTAAAATAGATGCTAAAGGGTGATGGTTTACAGGAATTGATAATATTGACACCATAAACAATTTTCTCCAGATTTAATGTCAGGATAGAGCTGGAAAGCTGCAAAAGTCGATTTGAAGATTGTCTTACCTCAGAGAAAATCTTTGTGTTGGGAAAGGAAATTTTTTATCGATTTACCACATGTCTCATTTTATAACATTATGGACCAGATTTTCAAAGCAGATGGGGATAGGGTTGAAGGCAAGGTCAGGTGCAGGTATCCTTCGAAAATCAGAATTTCAGAAATCATCTTGCGATCCTGGCACCTCTAGGGCAGTTTCTGATTTCTAAAGGGACAGTGAGGGAGTGTGGGAAAGTATCCAATGCCAATTTATGATTCTTTGGTTCCTTAGTATGCTTGTAAAGGAGACAACACAAAGCAGAATGGAAACTTCAAACATCTTGTGGGCAAGCCCATATGTGTACATTGTTGCACAGCTGTCAGGCTCGCCACAGAATGCAGCTCCAACAATACTCGAGAAGCTCAACACCATTGAGGACAAAGCAGCCTGCTTGATTAGTACCTCTTCTGCAAACATTCATTCTCTCCACCACTGACACATGGTACAAGATGCACTTCAAGAACTCATCAAGGCTTCTGTGTCAACACTTTGCAAACCCATGATCAGTACCATCTAGAAGGATAATGGCAACAAATACATAGGAACACCACCAGCTGGAATTTTAGAACATAGAACATAGAACATTACAGCACAGAACAGGCCCTTTGGCCTTCGATGTTGCGCCGACCAATATAAAAAGCAATGCCCCTCCAAACTAAACCATTCTTCCATATACTTATCAACTAACCTCTTAAACGCCACCAAACTTGGCGCATCTACAACTGCTGCAGGCAGGGCATTCCACTCCCGAACCACCCTTTGGGTAAGAACCTACCTCTGATATCTGTCCTATAACTATCTGTGTCCCCTTGTGCTAGCTTTCTCCATCCTAGGAAAAAGGCTATCACTGTCCACCCTATCTAAACCTCTAATCATCTTATATGTTTCAATTAGGTCCCCTCTTAGCCGCCTCCTTTCTAACGAAAACAACCTCAAATCCCTCAGCCTCTCTTCATAAGACCTGCCCTACATACCAGGCAACATCCTAGTAAACCTCCTCTGTACCCTCTCCAATGCCTCCACATCTTTCTTATAATGCGGGGACCAGAACTGCACACAATACTCCAAGTGCGGCCGCACTAGAGTTTTGTACAGTTGCAACATGACGTTGCGTCTCCGAAATTCAATCCCCCTACCAATAAAAGCCAAGACTCCATATGCCTTCTTAACAACCTTCTCGACTTGACTGCCTTTTCTCTGTAAGTCATTCACCATTCTGACTTGGAACTATATTGCCGTTACTTCACTATTGCTGAGTGAATATCCTGCAACTGACTCTCTAACAGCACTGTGAGAATATCTACACCTCAGGGACTGCGGTTGTTCAAGGGGACAGTCATCACAACCTTCTGAAGCGTAACAAGGGGTGAGAAATAAATGCTGGCCTAGCCAGCAACACTCACATCCTGTAAATGGTAAATGATTTTTTTTAAATGGACCGTGATAATATAATGCTTTTCCTTTCTTGGATAATTAAGGCTTCTTGATTTTTTTTATAAATAAAACTGAATGGTCAATTCTGGAGGTAAAGCACTTTTCATTCTTGGCATTTAGCTTTCTGGGGCTACAGAGTCAAGATATTAAATAAAGTTCATGAGGGAGGGGAATACACAGATGTGTTGTTACTGAAGCTGCTGTTATTTACTGTTGATCAACTGGCCTTAGAGCAGCATTGTTATGAGCATGGACAAGGTTTCTCTCTATCCTTTTGTATTGGGATAGTGCATGGTAAGGGAAGAGTGATGTAATAAGTTTAAATACATTTGTCAGGTCATCAAATAAATTAATGCAACAAATTCAGATTAAGAAGAAAAAGATTTAAGTGTTGGAGATCACCTTCTGTGACATGTTACATGGTTAACTGATGCATTCAGTCCAGGAATACACAAAGGAGGAAAGCAACAGAAGGAGCGGGGAAAGTTGATCTATTATTTTGTGAAGTTAAGGTGAAAGATACTCATGTTGAAGGACATCATCAAGTTTAAAAACTGAAAACAAAATAAATCAGAAAAGCTTTTAGCTTCTAGCTTTCTCAGTAATTCTCTATGATATCTCAGTGTCTAGCCTACACATGCAACTTTTTAACAGCTATTGATTCACCAATATTAAATCAAACATATAAATGCACAAAATCGTATTAAATGTTACACTCAATAATTGCTTCTCAGGACTCATGTAATTCAACACTGCAATTAATTCTAATCTGCTGGAGCTGAAGTAAGCGACTAAATAGTTTTTCACAAGATTAGCTGCTGAGAATTTCCACAACTATAATAAATGCCCCAAAGCACACCATTTAGTACAAAATTGTGATTTATCTTTTCACAAATGAATTTAGTCATAACAGTTTCCTCATGTGCAATAAAAGTTGCATAAGAAGCATGTTTTAGTAATATTAGAAAGAGTACATTGTATTTATCTGGATTCCAGCATACAATTAAACAGTACCTTAGACAGCACCTTCCAAACCCACTACCATCTAGAAGGACAAGGGCAGCAGATGCATGAGAACACTACAAGTTCCATGCAAGTCACTCACCATCCAAGTCACTTGCCATTCCTTCACTGTTGATGGGTCAAAATCCTGGAACTCCCTCCCTAACAGCCCTCTGGGTATTTCTACACCACACTGACTGCAATGGTTCAAGAAGGAAATACACCACCACATTCTCAAGGGCAATTAGGAGTAGACAATGAATGCTGGCCTAGCCAGTGATGTTCACATCCTTTGAATGAATAAAAGAAATTGAGATGATACTTAGCAAATAATACTGAGGGAAATGCTGCATTATTGGAACTCCTGGCTTTCAACTGAAATGTTAAGACAAAATTCTATCTCATTAACATATGGATGTGAAAGTTCCTGTGAAATGCAGGACAAATCTCCTGGTGTTCTGTATTTATCCATTAATCATTACCTTGTACCATCAAGGCAGACTGACTGATCATTTATCTTAATGCTGTTTGTGAGACACTGCCATATGCAGATTGCCCACATAACAACAATGATTACATTTTAAATCCATTAATTATGAAGTACTCTGGTATATCCAAAGTGCATGAATTGTGTCGGAATAATGAAAGTTATAAGGCCTCGTGTTTTTTTAGATATTTAGTGAAAACTTAATTTAAATTTCATCCTGAATGTACAGTTTTAACAGTTTTATTAACATTAAGATAGAGGCTACTGTGAGTAGAAACCAATGTTTGCCAATCTCTGGTTTTATGGCAATGAGCCTGATTTCCAAACTTGTTCCCACTTTTAATTTTGCATTACTGCTTCAGGTTTCTCTGTTTAACCTTTTTAAAAATGATCTTCTCCAAATAAAATGCCTTTGTGCTTCATAAGAAAAGTCTCTGTTCATCAGATTTGGATTATTAAATGTTCATAGCTCATTTCTAGGCTGTCTTTCACCTATATGGAAAGGTCCCACAAACAATAGTGAAATTAATGGCCACTTAGCCTGTTCTGATGGTACAGGGATGATGGCTGATCGATAAGTAGGGAACACCAGGAGAATTCTCCTGCTTTTCACAGGAATTTTCACATCTATCTGTCACTCAAATAAAGCTTTGGTTTAACATTTCATCTGAAAACCAAGAGCTCCAACAATTTAACATCTCCCTCAGTATTCACATCTTGTTTACTGAAACTCTCTGCCCAGTTCCCTTCTAATTTTATTTCGCACAAACCTTATTTGTCAAGCATACTTTTAATTCGCTGTCATTAATTCTTCATTTTATGCCCCTTTCCCTATGTTCAGCGCTTATCCACTTCTTTATTGTAAAGTTGTTCCAATGTGTCTTTGGTAGGCAGAATACCATATAAATTAAACTTGTTTTTGTTATTTTTATTTAATAATATCATTTAAATAAAAATTATGTTACTTGAAAATAACATCTGAATACTTCATGAAGTGATTATGGACAAACACAATTTGATAGATGGCCAAGAGGACATAAAGTAAGAAATAAATTGAGGGAATCTATATTTGAGAAGTCATTACTTTGCTTATTCTGAATATAAGAGTATTACAGAAAGATTCTTGAGTTAGCAGATTGGAGAGATTGTAGCAGGAAAGGATGATTGTATTAAGAGAATGGAAAATTGCTCAACCAAAATTATTGAATACAGAAGAAGCTAAGATTCTGATAAAAGAATAATTTTGGCTTATCTCATGAAAAACATTCCTTAGGTTGGTAAACTGCAGTGACCCTGAACTGAATTAAATTGGTTATGCTATAATGGTAATCCCCATTATTTCTACTGGGCCCAAAGGTGGCACTGTAACTTTAAAAAAGCCTAAGAAAAAATTGTAATCACTCTTGCATCAGAGAAGATGCTGCAACTTTTCTCAGCTGAATCGAACAAACGTAGCTAAAGGTACACCAAATTGTATATTTGGAGAATGACACTTGATGAATGAACTTAACTTTATGACAGTGTGTTCTCTCTCTGTCATACCTTCTGTTTCCCGCTGTACATTGCGTTACATTACTTCCATGGCACATTACAACACCAGGACTCTACAGCAAGCAAAAAGGGACAAATCTATAACACAAATCTATTTTAAAAGTGCTCTCTTTTAAAGTAGAATACTAAGGAAGAAAGAATCAGCAAATAAACACCAATATGTGTTGATTTGTCTATTGTAGGGATTAAAGCAGATATCAAATACTTAGATCCCAGGCAGCTTAGAATCATAGAAATGACACAGAAGGCCATCGGACCGTCATCATGTCCTAATCCAGCTGAAAAGGATCCAGTTTCATACTACTTTCTAGTTGTTGTATATAGCATTGAGGCACCTCAAGAACATATGAAGTATTGTTCAAATGAAATAAGAGCTTTGCCTCTACTATGCTTTCAGGCTATGGAACAAATTACAAAGATAACAAAAAGAAGTATAGCATAGGAACAGACCCTTTGAGCTTTCAAGCCCATGCCAATCATGATGCCCAAACTAAACTAAAAAAAACTTTCTGCCCATACTCAAACTGTATCCCTCTATTCATTTACCCATCCAAATGTCTCTTAAATGTTGCTAATGTGCCTGCTTCCACCACCTCCTCTGGCAATGCATTCCAGACACTCACTGCTCTCTGCATAAAAAACTTCTCATGCACATCTCTTTCTCACCTTGAACCTGTGCCCTCTTGTAATTTACACTTCCACCCAGCGAAAAAGTCTCTGACTTTCCACACTGCCTCTCATACTTTTGTAGACCTCTATCAGCCTTTCCCTTCGCCTCCATTTTTCCAGTGAAAACAATCTTAGTTTATTCACCCTCTCCTCATGGCCAACACCCTTGAGAGCAGGCAACATCCTGAACAGAACTGCATGTAATGTGCCAAATGCAGAGTGACCAAAATTTTATATGCTGCAATATGATTTCCCAACTCTTGTACTCAATGCGCCAACCAATGAAGGCAAGCAAGCTGTATGCCTTCCTAATCACAAGTGAGTTTGAGAACACCTCCAATCTTGTCTGAAAATGTTTCCCCTCTAACCTATCTACTACTTCCTTTACATCAGCGCCCCTGATTATTGACCTGGACATTAAGGGAACTAGATCCTTCCTCACCACTCTTTGTAAGCCCTTCATAATTTTATATATATCAATTACTTTTCCCTTCAGCCTCCTCTGTTCCAAAAAGAAATGAACACCAGCCTATACAAACTTTCCTCATAGGTTAAATCTTCTAGTGCAAGTGACATCCTCGTGAATCTCTCTGTACTCCCTCTAACATGATCATACCCTTCCTGTAATGTGGTGACCAGAACTGTACATAGTACTCCAGCTGTGATATAACTGTTGTTTTATATTATCCTAGCATATAGTCCTTGCTCTACATTCTATCTTTTGGCATATTATCCATAAGCCATTTTAACACTTTTATCTATTTGGCAAGTATTTCTGGACATGCATTTTAAGATCCATCTGTTCCTCGACACTTCTCAGGGTATATTTCCATTTGTTGTGCAATCCTTTACCTCGTTTGCAACACCTCACACCTCTCTGGACTGAATTTCATTTGCCACATTTTTGCCCATCTGATCAGTACCTTGATTCTTAAATCCAGAGCCTGAGTCCCACCAGCTGACAACATTTCATGCCATATAGTTATCCACAAGAATTATGGATAGAATTCCCATGTGACACAGGATGAGCATTCAGTGGGACTGAAGTGCCCTGTCACACATCTACTTATTAGGTTACTATCTAAACTTACCAGAAGTAAATAAGAGATTTGTCCTTTATCTGGACAAAAAAGCAATAAATCACCAGGCAGAATTTTCCCCTTGAGCTGACATCATTTTAGATTATTTTAGTTCTTTCTCTGACACTTGCATTACCTCATCTCTTGGTCTCTATTTATTCAGAGATGATTTTTAGTTTTTATGTTATTTAACAGTTTAGCTAATGGCAAAACACAAGTGCCAACTCTAAAAACACTTGGAATAAACTTATCTGTATGTAATAAAAACACTGAAAATGCTCAAAAGATCAGACAACATCTGTAAAGAGAGAAGAGTTAACATCTCAGGGTGATGAACTGGAAAAGATTGGAGGTGTTGGCTAGAATATTACGGCCGTTCATGCCAGCTGGATTTTCCCATCCCGCGGCAGCTAACAGAAATTTGGCTGGGTGCCAAATTCTCTGGCCTTGCTGCAGTGTGAGTGTGGTGTGAATGGCTGGAAAAGTGGCATCCTGATAGTTTTAAGGAAGTACCAAGGCAGAGAAAGGGTGGTGTGAAGGAAGAACAATAAGAAAGGTTTGGGATTGGGTGGAAGATAGGTGAGATTAATTGGAAAAAAAGAAATGATGGTGCAGGGAAAAGGAAATGATAATGGAAAAATTAAAGAAACAAAGATGTGTATAGAAAAGATGTAAACGGTGACAACAGAATCATTACCAGCACTTACGTCTGAAAAAAGTCAGACTGAAGCTCATGATCTGAAATTGCGGAACTTCATATTGTTAAATTGCCAAACCAAAAAATAAGTGGCTATTCCATGTTGAGCTGCATGGAACAGTGTGGAAACCAAAACAAAGAGACCAGGATGGGAGTGGAACAGAAAATTAAAACAGCAGGTGACTGGAAGGACAGGTTCATGCTTCTGGACTGAATGGAATCACACAGAATTCACCCAATTAATGTTTAGTATCCCTGAATGAAAGAGAATCATATTGTTAGGAATGAATACAGTTGCCAAATTGAAAGAAGTGCAAGTTCATCTGAAAACAATTGGTGGGATTTTCCGGTCCTTCCTGCTGGCGGGATCTTCTGTCCCCACCAAACATGACCACCCCCCTCCCCTCACCCCTCCAATGGCAGGACAATGAGCTATAAAAAATGGCGTAGACGTCAGCTGGACCAGAAGATACCACTAGTAACCAATAGTGAGCCACTTCCACTACCAGAAAACGTGCTGTGAGACATCAGAAAGTGCCATTCAATGTCTGCAGGCTTGGACAGTGGGACAGGAGCGGATGAAAAGGCAGGTGTTGCTTCTTCTGTCCTTATGGGTCTGATGCTGGGAGTGATTGCAGAGTAGCAGACAGAATGATCTCTTTGAATGCTGAATGAGGGGAGGAAGGTGTGTGGTCATAGTACTGGAAGTTGTCTTTTATTCTTTCATGACATCCCAGCTGGGCCAACATTTATTGCCACCGCTGTGCCGCATGTAGGCCTAAAGGACATTAGTCAACCAGTTGGGTTGTTATGACAATTAACAATGGTTTCATGGTCATTAGACTTTTAATTCCAGATTTTTATTGAACTCAAATTGCGCCAACTGCCATGGTGGGATTTTAAACCCCGGTTCCCAGAGCATTACTCTGCATCCCTAAATTACTGGTTCAACAGTACCACTACATCACTGCCTTCCCTTGTATGATCCATTGAATGTGACTGCCAGTGGGTTATAAGGCGAGGGCAAGAGGAATCTTCCTGTGATTCTGGGAGGGAGGAATAGGGTGAGGACAGAACTACAGAAAATAAGACTGACACAACTGAAAGCCCTCTGAACCATGGTGGAGATGTATCTTCGGTTGAGGAAAAAAGATGTATCAGAAGCATGGGTGTGAATGCGTTTAGATACCATCGCTTAAGAATATATTTATCATGGTGATCTGAAGCGGTGCGTGTCTGAAGATTATTCCTTTCTATGTGATTGACAGTGTTGTCTTCAAAGTAATTGAAAGATGAAAGACATCAGAATTTTTCAGTGACTGCTTCTGTTTAGAATGCTAAATTTGTCATTTAGAATTTATTGATTTACATCAGCATTTGATGTTCATGTGTTCCATCAGGAAATTATCATTCCATGTCCTATAATACAATATTTGATATCAGTAACTCAGGAACAAGAGAAGGTTTGTTCACTTCAACCAAAGAAAATGTTCAATTCCCAGATTCCATAAGAAAGGCTGAAAGCAATATCCTCCAAATTTTCCGTTGAAACCTCAGATAATATAATGCTCGGAAAAGGTAAAGGGTTAAAAATTAGTTTCCTATTGTTTTTAGGATTTGCCTGGGCCCACTTTAGTTGAAGCAGCCAGCATTCAAACTTTGTGCTGGCTCTTCAATTGCCTGAATGTGGTGTTCAGCCCTTTGATGACAGGTACATCTGAACACTCAGTAGGAAGTATGCGCGACTAATGTGTTCCACTTAGTCTCTATGTGTTTGAGATGGCCTGCCCCTCGTGAAGGGGAGTAGAGGTAAGTTCCTCTTAAGTCTTTTCCCAACTCCCCATTCACCCCATCCTGTAATCTGACATGAAATACCAGCTACTGATGTAAATAAGCAGCTCTTGCTTTTCATCCACACTTCCCCTCTTTCCCAACCCTTCCCTTCTGATTTTATCATTTCAGAAATTAAAGAAGTGCCTAGACACGGCAGCCCAAAGAGAAAGAGAATACAAAGCCTCAGTACTATTGAAAAGTTACCCCTTTTTTAGGTGTACTAAAAAAGGTAATTCACTGGTTAAAAGGAAAAAAGAGGCTTATGTCAGGATGAGGCTTGAAGACTCAGTTAGTGCAATGGATAGCTATAGATTAGCCAGGAGTGAGCTAAAGAGTGAGTTGAGAAGAGCTAAAAGGGGACACAAGAAGACTTTGGCTGATAGGACCAAGGAGAATCCTAAAGCTTTCTTTAGATATGTTGAGAATAGAAGATTGGTTACAGCAAGGTTAGGGCCAGTCATGGACAGCAGTGGGAAGTTGTGCGTGGAGCCTGAAGAGATTGGAGAGGCACTGAACAAATATTTCTCTTCGGTATTCACGCAGGGAGATGTAAATGTAGTTGTGGAGAACACTGAGGTACAGGGTTGCAAATTGGAAAGTATTGAAGTAGATAGGGAGGATGTGCTAGATATTCTTGAGGGTTTGAAGTTGGATAAGTCCCCTGGGCCGGACGGGATTTACCCTAGGATTCTCTGGGAGGCAAGAGAGGAGATGGCAGAGCCTCTGGCTCTGATCTTCAGGTCCTCGTTGGTTACGGGTGTGGTTCCGGAGGACTGGAGGATAGCGAAGGTGGTCCCATTGTTTAAGAAGGGGAAGAGAGACCTTCCAGGGAATTATAGGCCAGTGAGTCTTACTTCTGTTGTGGGCAAAGTATTGGAGAGAATTATTAGGGATTGGATTTATAGTTATTTAGAGAGAAATGAATTGATTGGGGATAGTCAGCATGGTTTGTGAAGGGTAGGTCGTGCCTTACTAACCTTATTGAGTTTTTTGAAAAAGTGACCAAAGAGGTGGATGGGGGTAAGGCGGTTGATGTGGTATATATGGACTTTAGTAAGGCGTTTGATAAGGTGGCCCATGGAAGACTTCTGCAGAAAATGCAGATGTATGGGATAGAGGGTGATTTAGCTAATTTGGTTAGGAATTGGCTAGCAGATAGAAGACAGAGGGTGGTGGTTGATGGGAGATATTCATCGTGGAGTTCGGTGACAAGTGGTGTACCTCAGGGATCTGTTTTGGGGCCCCTTCTGTTTGTAATTTTTATAAATGATCTGGATGAGAGTATTGAAGGATGGATTAGTAAATTTGCAGATGACACCAAAGTCAGAGGAGTGGTAGATAGTGAAGATGGGTGTTCTAGTTTGCAGAGAAACTTGGACAAGTTGCAGAGCTGGTCCGAGAGGTGGCAAATGGAGTTTAATGTGGTAAAGTGTGAGGTAATTCACATTGGCAGGAATAACAAATGTGTAGAGTATAGGGCTAATGGTAGGACTCTTAAGGCCGAAGGGCCTGTTCTGCGCTGTAATGTTCTATGTTCTATGTTCTATTATTACAAAGTTGGGATCTGAAAGTGATGAGTCACTTGGCATGAATGAGCTGCAGCTGGGCCAGGAGAAAGGATCATTCATATATCAGCTTGGATATATTGTTAGATAAAGATGCCATGGCAAGGTTTTCTAGGTGCCAGATGAATGCTTCTATAGGGTGTCCCAGATGACCAGAGACATGGCGAAGATCTCCTAAGGGAACAGGAGTTCTGAATAGCTCTATGGAGGAAAGTGGTCCAGGATATCTTGTCCATGCCTCTTCCTCATCCATCTCCTTCCTGTGTGGAGCTGAGCCCACAACATCCCTCTCGCATCCTGCACCCTCCGCTCCATTTTTCTGTTGTGTCACAGACCTATGGACTCTGCAACTACAGCCCCATATGCATCACAGCCGTTCATGCAGAGAGACTTGGACAAGTTGCAGAGTTGGGCCGAGAGGTGGCAAATGGAGTTTAATGCGAAAAGTGTGAGGTAATTCACTTTGGCAGGGATAATAAATGTGTAGAGTATAGGGCTAATGGTAGGACTCTTAATAGTGTTGAAGAACAGAGGGATCTTGGTGTATATGTGCATAGATCCCTGAAAGTTGGCAATCAAGTCGATAAGGTTGTTAAGAATGCATACGGAGTCTTAGCTTTTATTGGTAGGGGGATTGAATTTCGGAGCCGCAACGTCATGTTGCAACTGTACAAAACTCTAGTGCGGCCGCACTTGGAGTATTGTGTACAGTTCTGGTCCCCACATTATAAGAAAGATGTGGAGGCGTTGGAGAAGGTACAGAGGAGGTTTACCAGGATGTTGCCTGGTATGAAGAGAGGCTGAGGGATTTGAGGTTGTTTTCGTTAGAAAGAAGGCGGCTAAGAGGAGACCTTATTGAAACATATAAGATGATTAGAGGTTTAGATAGGGTGGAGAGTGATAGCCTTTTTCCTAGGATGGAGGAAGCTAGCACGAGGGGACATAGCTTTAAATTAAGGGGTGGTAGTTATAGGACGGATGTCAGAAGTAGGTTCTTTACCCAGAGGGTGGTAAGGATATGGAATGCCCTGCCTGCTGCAGTTGTAGATGCGTCAAGTTTGGTGGCGTTTAAGAGGTTAGTAGATACTTTTATGGACAAAAACGGAATGGTTTAGGTTAGAGGGTCATTGCTTTTTCCTAATTGGTCAGCGCAACATCGAAGGCCGAAGGGCCTGTTCTGCACTGTAATGTTCTATATTCTATGTGGGTACATCCCCAAATCCTCTGCCCTTCCTGTATAGATGCAGCAACATTCCCCGTCAAATCTAGCAAGTCACCATAACAATTCCAAAAAAAAACCTCCCAATAGGAAGTTCAGAAATAATTGCTTTACTCAAAGAGCACAGAGAATGTAAAACTTCTTACCATGGGGAGTGATTGAAGCAAATACATTATATCAGAAAGCTAGACAAACTTATGGAGGAGAAGGGCATTGAGTATTATAATGATGGATTTCAAGGAAGAAAAGGAAGAGGAGGAGACTCGAGTGGAACATAGACATTCGCATGAACTAGTCTGGCCAAATGGCTTGTTTCTGTCATACATCCTATTTAAAACACTTCAATCCTATGTAATTCTTCAGTATTTCCACAAACTTTTCAGGAGCAGAATAAGTCAAAAGCAGGTTGGATGCCTATCCTCGGGCAGCTGAACACATTGGCATCCTCCCAATGGGATGCCATGTGGGTCAGGCCAGAAGTAGCTGGAAGTGTGGTGCATACCATCTTGTGAGTTTAGGTCACTACACAGTCCACTTTCATCACCAAACTAATTCCTCGTTCTCCTTTTTCAGCATTCTGTACAATAATTGTGTTTTATCATATGTTGTCTATATTACCTTCGTTTCTAAGAACCATTCCAATAATTTGTAATTTAATCTTTGAAAAATACTCTAAGATTGTCATATTTTGCATCTTCCAGATTGAAAGAGGATGTAGTTGGCATTTGACTTTCTCTCCAGTAATTAATGCACCTTAATTAAGTTTAATTATTAGACCTAGATTGTGCTCACTCAAAACAGCACAGAGCAGAAGGTGCAAATTTCAGCTTATGGTCTGTTTTTGGAAGCAGTCATTTAGGAGACTTTGGGCTGACTTATCAGTTGGGTTAAATGATATAAATCCTGGAGTTCTGAAATTGGCACATCACTATCATCATGCAGCCAATAATGTATCTACTTAGAAGGATAATAAAGCCTTCCTGGGAAATCACAGACTGAGGAACATATTCAAAATGTGATTGAAATGACTCTGAGGGGACACCTGTATATAAATAACATGACAGCACCCTGCCTGGCAAAATTCCTCAAATATTTTCATATAAATGACTCAGGAGACTCCCTGTGATACAGTTTATCTAAACTTCCAGCATATTTTTGACTTAGTTTCATAGACAAAATTAGTAATTAGACTGGAAGTCCTTTAGAGCTCCCAAGAACAGCTGGCTTGATATCAGTTTCAAAATATGATTGAAGGTTATAGGGACAAACACCACTAAGACTCTGGAAAATGATAGTTATGTTATTATGATGGATATGATAGATTTTAACTAGCTAATAT
This sequence comes from Sphyrna mokarran, assembly GCA_024679065.1. NCBI lineage: Eukaryota > Metazoa > Chordata > Chondrichthyes > Carcharhiniformes > Carcharhinidae > Sphyrna > Sphyrna mokarran. The sequence goes on along the minus strand of JAGIQG010000004.1, from coordinate 75,726,843 downwards.
AGAATTAACAATCTGGAGTTTTTATTGTCTGACCTTCAGGGATCAGGGAGAACTTCATGAACATTTATTGGGGGTGAGGGGTGGGGGGTTGTGGTCGGAGTTTGTGATAGCATGAAATGTTTGTGGTTTATTGAAAATGGTGCCTCAATGGCCTAAATGTTTTCTAATTTTGTGCATCATGTTTGTTCATCTATTTTTGCTTTGTTCACAGACAGAATTTTGCAATGTGGTAGTTTACTGCTCCCACAAACTGTTAACACAGCAAGAACACAGTGAGCCAAATCTGGCTGGGAGGGCGATAAATATTTTAGTATTTGCATTACAAATCTAATGAGCGCTAAAATAATACAGGACAAATAAATACTATATTCTATTTTCCTGGGATATAAATTAGTACATATGCAGAATTGCACTTTCAGGGAGTATGACAACATTAAATATTTAGTACCGAAACTAACATCAATATTGTCACAGATGTCAGCCCTTTGTTTTAATCTTATAAAAAGAATTGCAGTATGTGCAAAATATTGCCCATATGAAAGATTAGTTTCAATATTTGCTTTGCATTGTAAAATTGACCCCTACAACCACAAACAAAATGTTTGGCATTGTGTTCTAATACAATGGTTAAGCATTTATCTGTGGGCATAAGAGTGAAGTGTGCAGCCCTAAGCAAATATCAGCGTCGATATTACACATGGACAAAATATACACGAAAAATTCTCCAACAAAAATACAGTAAGCAGAACTTGGTTTAACTTCACTCTACTGGGCTCTTGTGAATTAGAAAGACAAATAGAGCAACCATCATGCATGTGTAAAATGATCAATGATCTTGAATAAATAATCTTGTTTACCAAACTGCAAATAATAAATCTCAGAATATCCTAGTATCTTTCAGATGATGGTGTATCTGAGTATTTGATTTTATCACAGTCTGATAAATCAATTATACTTTTGCCTTATTATTTCATTGAATTCAGTTTCTCTGAATTTCTTTCTGTTTTTGTCTCTTTGTCTCCCTTCCTAGTTATCTAGTAGTGAACAGAACATTTATAATTTTGATTATTCGACACCAAATAGAAAACATATAGTTGGAAATAATGCTGTATGTGAATTCAGTGGCAGTCTTTGAATATTATGTTTGCTTCCTTTCACTATATTTATAAGAATGGGAAGTGTCAGTATAAACCACACTTCATTATCTCCTACTGATTCTTACTTCATCAAAAATAGATTAAAGAATATTATTAGCAAGTGAGAGGAAAATGGCTGCCCTTGACATCAAGGCAGCATTTGACCAAATTTGGCATCAAGCAACTCTAGCAAAATTGAAGTCAATTGAATCGAGGCGGGTGGGGAGGCAGTGGGTGAAATTCTCTGCTTGTTGGAGTCATACCTAGCACAAAGGAGGATAATTGTATTTGTTGGAGACCAAATATCTCAGACTCAGGACATCACCGTAGAAGTTCCTCAGGGTAGTGTCCAAGTGTCCTATACATTTTCAGCTCTTCGTCAATCCCTTTTCCTCTGTCATAAGGCAAGAAGTGGGAATGCTCACTAATGATTTCATGGTGTTCTGTACCATTCATAATTGCTCAGAAACTGAAGCAATCTGTGCCAGATACAGCAAGACATGGACAACATTCCGGCATGGGCTGGTAAGTGGGAGGTAACATTCACACCACACAAGCTCCAGGTAATAATCATATCAAATAACAGAGAATCGAGCCATCTTGCCTGGTATTTCAACAGCATTACCAGTGCTGAATCCCCCAATATCAACATCCTTGGGATTGCCTTTGATCAGAAACTTAACTGGAGCAACCACATAAATAATTTTGTTTCAAAAGCAGGTAAAAGGCTGGAAAAACTGTGGTGAGGGCATTTTCAACTCTAAAATTGTAACATGAACAGCGATAGTTCAAAAAGACAGCTCAGCACCATGTTCTCAAGGGCAATTAGGGATGGGTAATTAATGCTGACCCTGCTACATTCTATGAAGTAAGAGAAAAAAAGAATCTGACTGTTAAGATCAGTAACTTGCTTAAGGTGTGCAATCAATTTGGAAAAAAGAGTTCTTTCCCTGATTAGCCCTTAGTAGGGTTCATTTTAACCTAACTTGAAAATGGAAAATTCTTGGAATTGAGTGGAATGTTTGTTTTATCTTCAACCATTGACTTCAGTGGAGAGTACAATCAACTGGGTTATAAAAGCAAAATTCATCTGAAACTGCCAGTTTCCCACAGAAGGAGTTAAATTAAAATTGCCCCCAATGAGTTCAGTGTTTGGAGAAAGTGTGTGTTGGACAGGATGTCATTTTTTGTATAGTTGTTTGTATGGGTGGGTGGCACACTCAAATGTCTCTTGACCAGAAAATCAATGGAAGAAGCAGCCATTTGTTTGTTGCTGCTAGCACTTTGTCCCTGATACTGTGATGGAAGAAATATTTTCTGGCAGCCAGGATTACTTGGCAGCACAGAAGATATAAGTGTCACCTTATTTTCTTCACGTAAAAAGAGGATGGATTGCATTGCAAGGTAAATACAAAAAGGTTTGGTGGTTTATGCAATAGATTTCTTATTCCCTCCCTCTTAAAAATCCTAAATAATGTCAAGTTTTATAAAGGATAGAGTAAGTAGGATCATTGGATAAAATTGTCCTCACAACCCTATCCATCCTAACCCCTTTCTTCTCCCTCATCCCTCTCCACAGACATGCAAAAAATGCTCTTTTATTTTACTTGAATTATCAGTGTTTATCAGAAACGTTGATTAGTACTTGTATCATAGGATTGAACTCTATTCCTTCATTTTTGTCTTAGAACTCTATCTGATTCCCTCTGTGAAACAGGCATAGCAAGAGTATATGCTTGGAAAAGAAAATGAATACACGTTAAATTTACACAGAAGAAAAATGTGAGAAATTACGATTAAAATAAGAGAACTTGACTTATAAAGACACAGCAAAATGGACAGGTTTGTTCATTTGGTATCAACATAGTGAACTATTAGCATAATCTTGCTTCTTCTCTGGCTTTCTTAAAGTTATAATGTGGAGATGCTGGCATTAGACTGGAGTAAACACAGTAATCTCACAATACCAAGTTAAAGTCCAACACGTTTATTTGATAGCAAAAGCCACTAGCTTTCGGAGTGCTGGCTGCCCCTTCAAAAGCTAGTGGCTTTTCCTAACAAATAAATTTGTTGGGCTTTAACCTGGTGTTGTGAGACTTCTTACTGTACTTTCTTCAAGTTATCTTCAGTCCATTTTTCAATGTTATCCATCCATACATTTTTTTCTTCTTCCTCTTCTATTTTTACCCTCAATTTCTCCTTCAATTGTTGCCTGGGCAAGGCTGTGGGGCATCTTCATTTCCAATTTCCATTCCTGGCTATCTCCCCCTAAGTGTACTTACCAAACTGTTGATTCTTGAATCTTTGCTGTTGAACTAAACCCACCCATTTGTCTTTCTGTCCATCCATCTGGTTCTGAGCATCTTCCACCATTATACACATTTCAAAAGCTGCTGTCTTCTCATCCTCTTTCATCAGAGTCCAACACTTACATGACAAAAAGACCAATCATGTATAAAATAGCCCAGAAGAATTGAAAATATAAAGCTTTTGAGAAAAAAAAAACTTATTAAAATATTTTTGTTGAGTTATTCCCATCTCTTTAAAGTTTTCCTTGCCTTGTACCAAATGCTACTAGACACCAGAGATGACAAGCAAGTGATCTTAGTAGCTGGCCACTGGAAAAATGCAATATCTTGATGTATCCTTTAGTCTTTTTCTTCCTCCTTGGAAAGGAAATAAAGGCTGAGATTTTCTAATTTGCATTCAAGGAATGGAGTTCTCCACCCTTGTTGGTAACTGCCCAGGAATGATTTGCAGGGGTTTGAGTGGAGACTTGCTGTAATTGGATGTTAATCTGCTCTGGATCCCTCTACAGAAGATCCAAGATATCCATCTATGATCAAAACAAGAAACTACACAGCTTTTCAACTAATCAAACCGAGGAACTCACTGAGATAACACAGAACTTCAACTTCAAAGAGAAGGCAAGTTCAGATGTGGTTTATCTCAATATTTAATCCAGAACTCCAGCTTTAAGAGTCAGTGCATAGGTTTCCCAAGGTGGTTGGAGCCCATCATGGAAAACGAGATATTAGCACAGCAGGGAATGTTACTTCAGTGAAAGACCGTGATGTCTTCAAATAGCAAGATGCTGCTGTGGACAATGCTTCTTCTTAGACTATGCTTTCACGACTTGACAGGTGATCTGCAACTCCTTGGAAGTCAGTTCACCCGTCTTGAACTTCACTCACATTGAGTTGTACATTTCTGTTGTTAGCCTTAACTGCGGCAATGGCTCAGCTAATACAGCTCTCCTTTAGTGGCCTAGATAGAGTGGACCTTGAGAGGATGTTTCCACTAGTGAGAGAGACTAGAAATCAAAGGTACAACCTCAGGGCGAAGGGACGCTATTTTGAAACTGAGATAAGGAGGAATTTCTTCAGCCAGAGGGTGGTGAATCTATGGAAAGCAGGAGAATGGGATGAGAATCATGTCAGCCATGGTTGAATGGTGGAGCAGACTTGATGGGCTAAATGGCCTAATTCCACTCCTATATCTTGTGGTGAGGATCAAGAAGCGCAGCAATGCCAAAACCAACAGCACCAGAAACAGCATCAGCAGCAATTGCCTTTCCCCAATGCCACTCCATAGCACAGAAGGATAAGAGATGAACATAGAGGTCAAGCTCCAAGGATGTGAGAATTTTCCCCCTCCCCAAAGATAAACTCCACAAGTTGAGAATCAACTCTTTCAATATACCTGACTACCAGTGCTTCAGGAGGCAGACATTCATAGCAAGCCACTGCTGGCACTGGCAGCCTCATGGAACAAGTCCCTTTCCACGTTGGAGCAGGTAGGGTTATCATAGGAGGGTCTCCTACATAACACTTTCACATTATACTTCTACCCCCTCCCCCTATCTTAATGTTCTGCACTTTCTCCTCCTGCAAAGGGAGAGTCAATGTGCTTAGAAATATATATTGTGCAGTTTGGTGAGAAGGACAACATTCATAAAGGATGATTGTAAGACATGGATAAGAAATGGTACAAAGATGAGGGTGTGTTAGTGTTGAATGTTCAGGCAGGGATGTGAGTTGGTACCTGGAGAGAGAGGAATGAGTGAAACTGCATGTTGTTGAGTGTTTTGTCAGAGAATGCTGACAAAATGGTGTTTGGCAATTAAATGTGCTCTTCCTTTTTCTGGCCTCCTGTGATCTTCCACGTTTATGGGATCACCTTCCTACATACAGTTGACTTTCCTAGTCACTTCCATTCATGCTCTCTTGGTTGGAAAGGCTGGTATCTTCTTCCTAAATTTGGGGAAGGTAATTCAAATTTCAGCACCATAGATTCTGCAAAAGAATCTCCTAGTAAGATTTTGAGGCCTGGGAGGCAGCATCTCCAGGTTTTCTTTCAATTTCTGCCTTGGCTAAAAATTAGAAATCAATGTACTGTTAAGCTCATGTTGGTGCATCATCTCGCTTGTCCTCTTATTGGCCTGTTAACCCAATTATGGGATTCTAATGCAATAACTCTTTAACTCCACATTGTGTGTATGTCTGTTTAGATAAAATTCAGCCCACTGGTTCGAAACCAAGAAGTAGAAACTGGCAAGTTTTAATTAGATTTAAGTAATGTAAGAAAGCAAAATAAAGATAGCATTGGTAGTGCCAAAAGAGACAGGTAAAACAAGAAAATTATATATATTTTAAATTTCCAACAATAACTAGATTCTGAAGGAATGGGGTTCTATATTTGCAAAGTTTAATTTTTTGGGAGAGAAAGCAGTAGTTAACATTTACTCATAGTTCAATGTTCACATATACTTGAATGCACAGCCCTAACTTTTTTTTTAACCACATTTAGTGGGGAACTATTGGTAAAGTATCACCACTTAATGCACTCATATTGACTTCATTGCAAAGATTACTGGCAAGGAATTGTTTTGCTTAGCCTGTGGAGGAGCAGGCTAATTCAAAGTTTCTGGCAGGTAGTTCAGATCTAACTTTTAGATTTCCACTTTTAACTGTACAGTGCTTATTCTTATTGGTGTCCTCCAGTTTAACCCATAATAACGGTGAAAGCTGTTAGCCTTGTCAATATTCTCAAAACGAAATCCAGACTATTGTCTCACGTTGGCTCAGTTTTTGCCCCAAAGAGTGATAAAGCAAATACACTCTTGGGTAAGAGCAATCAATCATAAAAAAGAATTCTGTTCCTTAACATTGCTTGACACATATTTGTGTCACAAGTAGGCTTAAATTAGCACTGCAATGAAGTTACTGTGAAAATCCCCTAGTTGCCACACTCCTGGTGCCTGTTCAGGTATCACAACACTAGGTTGAAGCCCAATAAGTTTATTTGATAGTAAACCCACAAGCTTTCAGGGTTTGCTTGTGGGTTTGCAATCAAATAACTGGTTGGACTTTAACCCCTGGTGTTGTGAGACTTCTTACTGTGTTTACCCCAGTCCAACACTGGCATCTGCACACCATGCCTGTTCAGATGCACTGAGGGAAAATTTATCATGGCCAATGCACCTAATCAGCACATCTTTCAAACTATGGGAAGGAACAATGGGAAGTGCACCCAGAGAAAACCTATGTAGACATGGGGAGAAGGTGTAGACTCTGCACAGACACTCACCCAAGCTGGGAATCGAACCCAGGTCCCTGGCACTGGGAGTTAGCAGTGCTAATTATTGTGCCACTGTGCCACCCTATGGTCAGGTCTGCAAAGACTGCCATTTGGAGTGACACAATCAATTTTGTTTTAGAAATGCGAACTATGTGATGGAGTTCACTTGACATTAAGACACAATTCATTTTTTAATGGATTTACAACCAATCCCACTTTTGATCATTTTTTTTGTTGTTGCCAGATCTGGGTGCTGCTTTAACTGCATTCAGTGCCACTAATCCTTAGATTCATTTTAAACAGTTTAATCATAAAACCTTTACCAATAAAGCTTGCATTTTGGATTCTTTATGTTGATGTATTAGCATATTTGTACAATGCAATAGTAAAGAAAGCAACAGGGAGGACTGAACATGCCACAGTTTGTTTTTTTAAAAAAAATCAAAAGAATTAGTGTCAGAGCCTTCATCTAAATAATATTCAGAATAATTATACTTATATAACTCATGTGGGAGGGTTGTTCGTGAACACTTTTTGGTTTTTCTATGGTCTCTTATTTTGTTTAATATATTCAATCCCGTGGGAGTATCTAATTTGCTGCTCCACTCAATTTTCAGAAGTATTTCAGTTAAACTTTCCCAAAATGGTAGATTTTAATGATCAGATGCAATGTCAGCTAGAGTTTCTGAATCTATTTATAGATTCATAATAAGTTTTCTGTCCTGGAGGCTACAGTTGAGGAAGAATCAACTGGAGATGACCAAAGGGAGCAGGTCTCTGGGGGTGAGCCTGCTGGGAATGCTCAGGTGGGTAGGGGGAATAAGAGATTGGGCCTGGTAATTGGAGACTCCATAGTTAGGGGGACAGATAGGAGAGTAAATAGTAATAAAGGGGACTCAGGGCTGGTGTGTTGCCTCCCAGGGGCCAGGGTCCAGGACGTCTCAGAGCGGGTTTTCAAGATTCTTAAGGGAGAGGGGAGTCAGCCCCAAGTCATAGTTCATGTAGGTACACATGATGTAGGTAGGACAAGGGAAGGGGATATTAAACAGAAATTTATGGAGTTGGGGTGGAAGCTTAGGGCCAAAACAGACAGAGTGGTTATCTCTGGACTCTTGCCTGTGCCACGGGATAGTTTAGAGAAGAACAGAGAGAGGGAATGTTTGAACTTGTGGCTGCGGGGATGGTGCAGGAGGGAGGGGTTCAGGTTCTTGAACAATTGGGGCTCATTCTGGGGTAGGTGGGACCTCTACAAGAGAGATGGTCTACACCTGAACCAGAGGGGAACCAATATCTTGGGGGGAAAATTTGCAAAGGCTATGCAGGGGGGTTTAAACTGATTCAGAGGAGGGGTGGGATCCTGAGTAGATTGGATGTTAAGAGGGACGAGAATAGGGGGGTCATAGATGAGAACTGTAAAGCACAGCAGCGTACGGGTGGAGTAGGGCATGGTTTGAAATGCGTATACTTTAATGCAAGAAGTATTCGCAATAAGGTGGAGGATCTTGCAGCTTGGATCAGTACCTGGAACTTCGATGTTGTGGCTATTTCAGAGACATTGATAGAGCAGGGACAGGAATGGTTGTTGCAGGTTCTGGGGTTCAAATGCTTCAGTCAGAGTAGAGAAGGAGGGGGAGGAGTGGCATTATTAGTCAAAGACTGTATATCACAGTGACAGAAAGGAAGTTTGATGAGGACTTGTCTGTTGAGGTAGTATGGGCCGAGATTAGAAACAGGAGAGGAGAGGTCACCCTGTTGGGAGTCTTTTATAGACCTCCTAAAAGTTCTAGAGAGGTAGAGGAAAGGATTGCAAAGTCGATCCTGGACAGGAGTGAAAGTAATAGGGTAATTGTTATGGGGGACTTTAACTTTACTAATATTGATTGGAATAGCTATAGGTCTAGCTCGTTAGAGGGGTCAGTTTTTATACAAAGTGTGCAGGAAGGTTTTTTGACTCAGTATGTAGATAAGCCAACTAGAGGTGAGGCTACATTGGATTTGGTGCTGGGCAATGAGCCAGACCAGGTGTTAGACTTGGAAGTTGGTGAACATTTTGGTGATAGTGACCACAATTCGGTTACGTTCACCTTAGTGATGGATAGGGATAGGCATGAAGCTGGGGGCAGTAGTTATAGCTGGGGGAATGGTAATTATGAGGCCATAAGGAGGGAATTAGGGTGCATAGGTTGGACTAGGAAACTACAGGGACTGGGAACATCTGAAACGTGGAGCTTATTCAAGGAGCAGCTACTGCGAGTCCTTGATAAGTATGTCCCTGTCAGGCAAGGAGGAAATGGTCGAGTAAGGGAACCTTGGTGTACGAAAAAAGTTAATTCGCTGGTTAAAAGGAAAAAAGAGGGTTATGTCAGGATGAGGCTTGGAGGCTCAGTTAGTGCACTGGATAGCTATAGATTAGCCAGGAGTGAGCTAAAGAGTGAGTTGAGAAGAGCTAAAAGGGGACATGAGAAGACTTTGGCTGATAGGATCAAGGAGAATCCTAAAGCTTTCTTTAGATATGTTAAGAATAGAAGATTGGTTAGGGCAAGATTAGGGCCAGTCAGAGACAGCAGTGGAAGTTGTGCGTGGAGCCTGAAGAGATTGGAGAGGCACTGAATAAATATTTCTCTTCGGTATTCACGCAGGGAGATGTAAATGTAGTTGTGGAGAACACTGGGATACATGGTTGCAAACTGGAAAGTATTGAAGTAGATAAGGAGGATGTGCTAGATATTCTTGAGGGTTTGAAGTTGGATAAGTCCCCTGGGCCGGACAGGATTTACCCTAGGATTCTCTGGGAGGCAAGAGAGGCAATTGCAGAGCCTTTGGCTCTGATCTTCAGGTTGTCGTTGGTTACGGGTATAGTGCCGGAAGACTGGAGGATAGCGAATGTGGTCCCATTGTTCAAGAAGGGGAATAGAGACTTCCCTGGGAATTATAGACCGGTGAGTCTTACTTCTGTTGTGGGCAAAGTATTGGAAAGAATTATTAGGATAGGATTTATAGTTATTTAGAGAGAAATGAATTGATTGGGGATAGTCAGCATGGTTTTGTGAAGGGTAGGTCGTGCTTTACTAACCTTATTGAGTTTTTTGAAAAAGTGACCAAAGAGGTGGATGGGGTAAGGCAGTTGATGTGGTATATATGGACTTTAGTAAGGCGTTCGATAAGGTGCCCCATGGAAGGCTTCTGCAGAAAATGCAGATGTATGGGATTGAGGGTGATTTAGCTAATTGGATTAGGAATTCGCTAGCTGATAGAAGACAGAGGGTGGTGGTTGATGGAAATTATTCATCGTGGAGTTCGGTTACAAGTGGTGTACCTCAGGGATCTGTTTCGGGGCCCCTACTGTTTGTAATTTTTATAAATGATCTGGATGAGGGTATTGAAGGATGGATTAGTAAATTTGCCGATGACACCAAAGTCGGAGGAGTGGTAGATAGTGAAGTATAGTTCATATAGTGAACTATAATGTTATAGTTTGCAGAGAGACTTGGACAAGTTGCAGAGTTGGGCCGAGAGGTGGCAAATGGAGTTTAATGCGAAAAGTGTGAGGTAATTCACTTTGGCAGAAATAACAAATGTGTAGAGTATAGGGCTAATGGTAGGACTCTTAATAGTGTTGAAGAACAGAGGGATCTTGGTGCATATGTTCATAGTTCCCTGAAAGTTGGCAATCAAGTCAATAAGGTTGTTAAGAAGGCATATGGAGTCTTAGCTTTTATTGGTAGGGGGATTGAATTTCAGAGCCGCAACGTCATGTTGCAACTCTACAAAACTCTAGTGCGGCCGCACTTGGAGTATTGTGTACAGTTCTGGTCCCCACATTATAAGAAAGATGTGGAGGCATTGGAGAGGGTACAGAGGAGGTTTACCAGGATGTTGCCTGGTATGGAGTGCAGGTCTTATGAAGAGAGGCTGAGGGATTTGAGGTTGTTTTCGTTAGAAAGAAGGCGGCTAAGAGGAGACCTTATTGAAACATATAAGATGATTAGAGGTGTAGATAGGGTGGACAGTGATAGCCTTTTTCCTAGGATGGAGAAAGCTAGCACGAGGGGACATAGCTTTAAATTAAGGGGTGGTAGTTATAGGACGGATGTCAGAGGTAGGTTCTTTACCCAGAGGGTTGTAAGGGTATGGAATGCCCTGCCTGCTGCAGTTGTAGATGCGCCAAGTTTGGTGGCGTTTAAGAGGTTAGTAGATAAGTTTATGGACGAAAAGGAAATGGTTTAGGTTAGAGGGTCATTGCTTTTTCTTAATTGGTCGGCGCAACATCGAAGGCCGAAGGGCCTGTTCTGCGCTGTAATGTTCTATGTTCTATTTTAGAATTAACAACATGTTTTGGTAGCACTGCAAATGTGCATACAATTTGGAGGACTGGTGGGCCAGAAGAAAACTGAACTATGAGGAGTGTCTTTTCACAACAGATATCTGTAAGACATCATGCCAGCACTGATAAACATACATAATTATACATAATGATAAACTGAAAATTGAAGCCCTACAAAACATTACACCTTCCTGATAAACTTCCACTTTTAAAACTTCCTAAGTTAAAAATGCCCACACAACTCATCATGTAATTGTTGTTAGGCTTCTGATCAGTAAGGAAGTTGGAATATGTGGCATCTTTTCAATACTTATATGATTGGGCTCAACATCATGGAGGGTGAATTTTCCCATTCTCTTGCCACGTGAATCGTAGCAGGTGAGGGCCGGACCATGGAAAGGTCCATTAACCTTGTCAGAGTTTTTCCAGTTTTGGGGCAAGTGCCTATTATGTTTCTTTGGTACGGCTTGACACCCTGTGCCTGCTATTCACTGAAGGTAGGATAACTGATCATTTTAGGTCAGATGGGATCTCTTTGTTTGTGCAGAGATTTTTTAAAAGATTTTTTGAAGTAACCAATGGAATCATGGAATGGTTGCTGTACAGAAGGAGGCCATTGGATCCACTGTGTCTGTGCTGGTTCTTCAAAGGAACAATTTACTTGGTGTCAATTTAGCTTGCCCTGCACATTCTTCCCTTTCAGAAAATAACGGAAATACCTTGACTGAACTTGCCACTACCACACTTTCAGGCAGTGCATGTCAGACCTTAACCATTCGCTGTGTGAAAAGATTTTCTGCACTGCTGCCTCACAACACCAGGGACTCAGGTTCAATTCCAGCCTCGGGTCACTGTCTATTTGGAGTTTGCACATTCTCCCTGTGCCTGCATGAGTTTCCTCTGGGAGATTCGGTTTCCTCCTACAGTCCAAAGATGTGCAGGTTAGGTGAATTGGCCATGATAAATTGCCCTTCAGTGTCAAGACACTACTACAGGGTAAATATGTGGGATTATGGGGATAGAGTCTGGGTCGGATTGTCGTTGCGCAGGCTGGATGGGCCGAATGGCTTCCTTCAGCACTGTAGGGTTTCTATGATTTCTCTCAATTGTTTAGTTTGTCGATTATCTTCAATCTATACTCACTTGTTTTCTGTCCTTCAACACGAGAACAGTTTTTCTCCATCTATACTGTTTAGGACATTCATGATTTTGAATACCTCTATCAAACCTGCTTTCAAACTTTTTTACTCAAAGGAAAAGAATCCCAATTTCTCTAATCTATCTACCCAACTGAAAGTCCTCATCCTTGGAAACATTCTTGTGAATCTTTTCTGCATCTTCACTCATGCCTTATCTTTCCTAAAGTGTGGCACTCAGAGCTGGATGCAATACTCCAGTTGAAAGTGAACCAGTGCTTTGTACAAGTTCAGAATAACCTCCTTACTGTTGTACTCTATGCCCCTATTAATACGAATCTGTATGCTTTATTAGCCACTCTCTCAACCTATCCTGCCAATTATACATATATGCATCCAGGTCGCTCTGTTCCTGGAATCCTTTGTGAATTGTACCTTTTTATTTTACATTGCCATTCTGTGTTCTTCCCACTCCACATTTGTCTACATTAAATTTCATCCACCACTTATTCATCCATTTCACCAATCTAGTTTTGAAGTTCTGTACTGTCTTCCTCACTGTTCACAATGATTCCAAGTTTCCTGTTATCTGAAATTTTGAAAATATGTCCCAGGCACAAGGTTGAGGTCATTAATATATATCCCTCACAGCAAAGATTCTAAAGCCAATCCTGGGGAATTCCAACACAAACTTTCCTTCAGTCTGAAAAATCCATTTCACCACTAATCTCTTTCCTGTCACTGATTTGCCTTTGATTGCTGGGCTTATCTTTACACTCTTTTTCCAATCCTCTAGTCTTCTGTCGCCATTCCTGAGTCTAAGGAAAATTGAAAATTATGGCCAGTGTTTCCTCAATTTCCATTCTTGGTCCTTCAGTGCATCTCATGTTTATTGCCTTATCGACTTTAAATACAGACAACCTCGCCTGCCATGGAATCCGAGCAGGTCACAGACAGACAATGGGATGTCTGTTGAACTCGGGCGGAATTTTCCGGTCTTGGGTAAAGCAAAGATGTAAAATCCCGTGCCCTATCTAATACCTCCTCCTCAAGAATTTTAAATTCTTTTAGCGTTTTCTTTAACCATGATCTGAGCAGCATCTTATTCCATGGTAAAAATGCATGCAAAGCATTCATTTAATAACACAGCTATTTCCATGACTCCATGTGTCAACCTCCTTTTTGATTCCTATTCTGTCCCACCCATCCTTTTACCACCCTTTTAATATTTATATGATGATAAAGGAAGTTTGTGTTTATTTTAAGGTTACCTGCCAGTCTCTTTTCATATTGTCTCTTTGTTTTACTTACTTTTTCACTTTTCCTCTGAACTGTTTATATTCAATCTGATTCACAGTTAGAATATCCATCTGACATCTGTCACAAGCACACTTTCTTTTCTTCATCTTAATTTCTATCTCTTTCGTCATCCAGGGAGTTCTGGATTTGTTTGCCCTACCTTTTCCCTTTGTGGGAAACTCGCTCCACTTTAAAAGCAGCTTTAAAGTTCAGTTACCATTTTGTCCATCAAGCTTTGATTCCAATTTACTTAGGCCAGATTCATTCCCACCCTTTGAAGTTGACTTTCCACCAATTCATTATTCTTATTCAGGATTGTTCTTCGTCCTTTTCCATTGCCAATCTAAACCTTATATAACAATGATCACTGTCCCCTTACACATTTCCTACTGACACTTGATTCATTTGGCCCAGCTCATTCCAAAGAATCAGTTCAGCAATGCCTTCTTTCTGATTGGACTGGAAATCTTTCTTGATAAAATTCTTGGAACTCTTGCCCCTCTGTGCCCTGTGCACTACTACTGTCCCGATCATAATTAAAATGTCCCTCATTATAATGGCATCATAATTATTTTATTTCTCATAATTTACTTGCAAATGTGTTCCTCCACATTTTTGGTGGCCTGCAAACTAAAGAACCTTCACTTTCTTTCTGCACCTTTTTTTTCCCTTCGCTCTACCCAAATAGATTCTGATCCTGACCCCCTTTAAGACATCCACTCTCTCCAGCACTATGATGTTTTCCTTAATCAATGCTGCTACCCGTCATCTACTTCTACCTTTTCTATCTTCCCTGAACACTTTTGCTGGAATTTTATTGCCCCAGCTCCCACAGGAATTGGAGCAGGCAATTGGAAGCTCCATTGTCCACGGGGGGATTTTACAATTTTGAGATGACTGAGACTATAAAATCCTACCCCTTGTATCCAGGAATATTTAACATCCAGTCCTGCATTCTTTAAGCCAGAACTCTGTTTTAGTCGCAACAATATATTTCCACATGGCAATCTGCTCTCTAGGTCATCAACATTATTTACCACAATCCACACATTCACACTAACCCTAATTTAGACTTTGTTACTTTCTCCCTTACTCTGCGCCCTTCTAACACCTTACTACTCCCTACTCTAGCATTAGCTGCATCATCGGGTATAAAATTCATTGGGGCTTTGAAATGAAATTTAGCAGCAACAGCAAGAGAGGAACAGCTGGACCCAGGAGATAGATCTCAATCTGCAGTGTCCAAACATAGTCAGAAGCCAAAATATCCTGAAACAAAGAGTGAGAAAGTAGTTGCTGTACCAGTTAAACACTGACACCATATACCTCATTAAAAGAGGAAATGCAAGTTCAAAGCCCATAACCAGAACTTCTGAAAAACATCACCTACTGAGATTTTAAAACACAGGAAATACATGACCCATAATTGCATCACAATATCTGAAGCAAAAGTCACTTCAGTTTTACAAAGAATAAAGAACAAAGAACAAAACAGCACGGGAAACAGGCCCTTCGGCCCAACGAGCCCGCGCCGCCACCCCAATGTTCCCACCTCTACCAGTGATCCCTGTCTATGTTTATAGATCTATGGATTAAAAACCAAATTTGAGACAATTTAGGGAGAATTTGTTTTGCCAATTAGTCTAAGAGCACATCCCTGGGATGTGGGAGGAAACCGGAGCACCTGGAGAAAACCCACGCAAGCACGGGGAAAATGTGCAAATTCCCACAGACACAGGCCCAAATCCATGTATCTGCACAGCACAGCGATAGTCGCTGAGCTGTCGTGTTGCCCATCAAATGGTCCAGGTCAAGCGTACACTAACGACGTGAAGCACTAGGATACTCTCGAAAAAAAAATCCAAGAGCAGCACTCTCACGACCCATCTCGTGTATGCCCTTGTTAGACAACAAGGTGGACCAAAGCACCTGTAGGATAAAACAAGTATGATAAATAAATATCATCTATTTACAGACTTCCCAGGGACTCCCAAGGCTCGTGATCCCTATTTTAAATCAGTTTTCTATACCCCTCCATTCCCATTCTGTTCATGTGCCCATCTAAGTATCTCTTAAATAACTCAGAGTACCTGCCTCCACCACTTTACTTGGCAGCGCATTCCATACCCCCACCACCCTCTGTGTGAAAAAACTCCCTCTAGCATCCAAATTATACCTTACCCCCCTCACCCTAAGCCCGTGACCCCTCGTGCTATTTGAGTCCATCTTAGGAAAAAGCTTAACCCTGTTTACTCTATCTATACCCCTCATAATCTTGTACACCTCTATTAGATCTCCTCTAAGTCTACGTCTTTCTAAGGAAAACAGTCCCAATTTGCCTAATCTCTCCTCGTAACTCAGACCTTCCATACCAGGCAGCAACCTGGTAAACCTCCTCTGCACTCACTCCAGACTCTCCACGTCCTTCCGGTAGTAGGGCGACCAGAACTGGATGCAGTATTCCAAATGAGGTCTAACCAACGTTTTATACACTGCAACATTAAAGGCCAGCTCTTGTACTCTATATCCCTTCCCATAAAGGCTAGCATACTATATGCTTTCTTCACATATTCTTCTCCACTTGCTCTGCCACCTTCAGAGACTTGTTCACCTGCACCCCCAGGTCCCTCTGCGTTTCTATACTCTTAATAGGTCTACCCTTTATCATATACTGCCCCCTACATTCTTTCTCTCGAAATTCATCACCTCACATTCTTTGTGTTTTATTTGTGATTATTGTACCAGATGCATCACAGCTAAGACTAACCAGCTGCTTATATTTCACATAATTCACAATGGGACCAAATATCAAATATAAAAATGCTAAAAGATGGCAGAATCTGCGGCCAGAAGAACAGAATTAACATGTCAGATCTGTGACCTTCTTCACTAGATGACACTAGTGTTATCTTCACTAGACACTAAAAACAGCACCTCAAGTGGAGAGGGTCACAGTGAGTGAATATTTCCCTTTGTGGAGGCTATCAATATAAGGCAGTCACCAAGAAATCCAATAGGAAGATGGGTAAGAATATGGCACTCACTATCACTGGCTGAAATGAATCATATTGATGCATTTAAGGGGAAGTTGAACAAGCATTTGAGGTAGAAGGTTGGTTACAATGGTAGACTTAGGTGAGAAAAGATGAGAGGAGGCTTGAGTGGAACATAGACACTGACAGAAAATAGTTAGGATGAATGGCCTGTTTCAGTCCAGTATATCCAGTGGAATCCTATGCAGTCAAAATAGCTAGAGGGATATTAGCTTTTACGTTAAAATATACAGAGGCAAAATAACCCTGGAAAAAAGGCACAGGGATCCAAATGGATAACTAGCCCATTGCTTTTGATTCAAGAAGCAAGAAAACTCTTGCTCCATTGTAATGGTGCATCAGTATAATTTGTCTTAAGAAGCAAAGGCCCCAGCAAATCATGGTGTGAGTAATTAATGCCATAGTCAAAATCCTAGTCCTTTTACACTTCTCCACCATTTCTTTTGCTAAAACAGTTATGGCTATCAAAAGGAAATTGGATCATTGTCAGCAAAAGGAAAATGTACAGGCCTGCAGGAAAAGGTAAGGTAGTGACACTGAATGAGTTGCTCTTGCAGAGAGTCAATACAGACACTTTGCCCAAATGGCCTCTTTCTGTGCTGCAACCATTCAATGGTTTGAGCAAGTTTTGTCTTCTATTAAAAGGTCGAGCACAAATTTATAGAATTGACAGTTGCTTCATTGTGGCTGGTACTTATTTGCGGTTATTCGCTGCAGAATAACACTTAACTCAGTATGTGTGACATAATCACAGTAATTCTTGTCCTTGATGTTATGGATTGATGTTCAGTACACATGTAGGGACAGCAATATGAGACTTTTATTAATTGGGAAATGATTCTTACGTCCACATTCTGGAAACGGTAATGGTGTTCAGTGTTCATCCAGAATATTTGCATAGATTTATTTGCTAATTACCACACAGCATTCAATAATATTGTGAATCACTTCTCAAGTTTCTATCCTTAGCAGGGACTAATTGCAGAAATCAGAAAGCATAGCCTATCAGGTCACAGTGAAGGGCAGGAGCCAAAATGGAGATCAGGCAACTTCCCTGTGAACCTCCTGCTTTATTTCAATATTGACCTTGTGTTAAATGAATAATATGATCTTATTTCTGTGCATAACTCAGGATAAATCTGATTAATGGTCTGACCTAACAGCATTTCTACTGTTGCTTAATAACGATTAACAAGTGATATGAATAATACTAAAAATAAAATCAATCACTATTATAGCGGTAATTTAACAGATGTAGTACTATAAAGAGATCCCTTGCTCACATCTTGCTTTCCATTTATCTGTCTGTCCTGTGTTTCGAGGAGATTTTGTCACTTTTTTTAACCCAAGCAATCAATTTAATTGTAAAAGCTTAACAAAGTGAAATAATAATACAATATTCAATACAGTGATCTCCTACATTCATGTAGCAGAAAAACCTTCAACCGTTGATATTCTGAATAATTTGTGTTTTCCATACCATAGTACGAAAAAATATCTACCTTTCAAAAGACATTTTTGATTACAGGGAATTAGTTTGATAATGAGTTCTGTCTTTTACTGAAGTGTCAATTAATGAGAGGTGAGAGTCTGTTTTCCCATCACACTTCCGCAGTTGTGACTATGTGGCTTATGATTCATCGTTCTGCTCGCTTCATGTATTTCAACAAAACTTTTAAATCAAACTTTGCCATAGCAATCTAACTTATTGCATTTGTCACCAATTTCATTGTAGCAGAGAATTCCAGATCTCTTTCTTTGGCTTAAAGATACATCCAGAATTTAAGTAATGTTAACTGCTAAAAACATAGAATTGCAAAGCACAGCATGAGGCTATTCAGCCTATCATTCCTGGGTCAGCTGTTTAAAAGAGTACCGATCTAATCCAACTCCCCTGCTCTTCACCCTTGCTCTATAAATAGTTCCTTTTCAATTATTTATGCAATCCCATTTTGAAAGTGACTACCTGAATATGTTTTGATTATCCCTTCATAAATTCCATATAACAATTTGTTTATAAGATAGATTCTCTTGTGGCCCTTCTTTCTTGAGAGCCAAGGAGTCTATCTGATGGTAAGATTGTAAGTAAGGTAAGTACATTGACCATACTAAATTGCCCTTTCATGCCCAAAGATGTGTAGGTTAGGTGAATTAGCCATGGTAAATGCGTGGAGTTATGGGGATAGTGTGGAGCAGTGGAAACTGAAAACTTGATGGACTGAATGGCCTCCATCTGCATTGTAGGAATTGAATGGTTCTATTATGTTCTTGATGGAGCTATGAACCCCTTCTGCAACATGTTGGAGCTTTTTGAAGAAATAAAAAGTGTCAGGAAGGATATTCCTGTTGATGTGCTGTGCATGAATTTGCAAAAGGCATTTGATGCAGTGCTGCACATCAGACTTGTGAGAACCTAATAGTTCATGTTATAAAAGGAACAGTAGCAATGTGAATAGAAAACCGGCTGAAGGACAAGAAACAGAATATGGTTAATGATTGTTAGGAGGATAGTGTAGAATTTCAAAAGGTCATAGATAAGTTGGTGGAATGTGAGGACTGGTGGCTGATGAGATTCAATGCAGAGAAATGTGTGCCAGGATTCTCTCATTGTGACCTGTAACTTTTCTGGTGGGTCGCGGTGGGAGATACCCACCTGTGGCCTTGAATAGGGATTTGCACAAGTGCCAGGAATGCACGAGCATCTCCCAGAGCCGGCAAACAGTGGCCAGCCAGGCCACACTGGAGACCAGCAGGAAGGCAGGTAAGAAATTGAAATCTTTTCTGCATGTATTTTAAATATATATATATTAGTTAGTTATTGGGACTTGAATCTCCCAACCTGCCAGGAGTATTTTATTCTGATGGGGTTCAGACTAGCTCCCCATGTTCAGGGAACTAGTGGGAGACACCGCTGGAATGAAGGGGGGGCAATCAGGGTCCCCAGGGTGTCAGGCAGTGGGGAGGTGACGCCAGACATGGTACCCTGATAGTGTCAGTCTGTAACCCCTGGCATTGCCCGAGGGGCAAAGAGCCCATGCCCAGGGAACACCTTGGCACTGTCCAGCATGCATTGGGCACTGCCAAGAGGACAGGGGCTATTGTGGGTGGGGGTGGGTGGTCCCATTGCCACTGCATTAGGATCAGCCTGGGATGGAGGGAGGGCAACAATTGGAGCAGGCTGGAGGTGTGGGGGGTGGTCTGCCGATGGAGAGAGGGGTGGTGAGTGGAAAGGGGATCACCACTGCTGGTGGAGTGGGACCTGGACATCAGGGTGGGGCTGGCCCAGGGGCCATGATCGGCCATGGGGGGATCGGTGCCAGAGGGGCAGCACTGCAGCGATTGAGCTGGTCAGAAAACAGGAGGTTGACAGTTTGGGACCACTGCGCATGCGCAGAGTTACAGAACTGTCAAACTTCAATGCAAATTGGCACCTGCAGCCCCCCCTCCCTCCCACACCCTCACCGGGTTTTAATGACATTCATGACTGATACCTTTTCAATGCACAGATTCAGGTGAGAAGCCAAAATGTCAGAGCAGTCAGGATTTAGAACGTTTTTCCCACCAGCTCGGCACTTCTGGGAGAATTGCGGCCATGAAGTGATTCATTTTGGTATGAAGGACATGGAGAGATAATATAAAATAAAGATTATAACTCTGAAGGGAGTGCAGGAGCAGATCCGAGATGGCTCTGGAGTGTGGCAACTTCTTGCCAACTGTACCAGGCATATCCTCTAATTCTATTTTTTACTCTCATTCTATGTATTAAAACTTTTATTCCTACTTGAGAAATGATCAAGAGTGAGCAAACACAGACTCGTACAGATTTAAAGTAACTGACAAAAAAGGCAAAAGCAACATGAAGAAAAGCTTTTCCACACAGTGATTAGGGTCTGGAATGCCCTGTGTGTGAATGTGATGGAGGCAGGTTCAAACAAGCCATTTGAAAGAAATTAAATTGAAACCTGAAAAAGAAGAAAATGCAGGGTTACAGGGAGAGGTGGGGGGAATGGCAGCAATCGAATTGCTTAGTCAGTCAGTGAAGATACAATGGGCTGAATGGCTTCCTTCTTCACTGTAACAATTCTGTGAAATTTCTTCACCTCACTGTAACTCCCACCACTTGCCCTACTGAAAATATTTTAAGTGTGGTTATATCTAAATACCATATATCTAAATCAAACCTTCGTTTGTATCCCTACCTCTCTGGCCATTTCCCTTCCTTAGAACATCTCACCTTGCAGTACTTTCAACACGTCTCATTTAAACTCCTTGTTCCCATCCACCCAGATATCATTCCAAACTTCTCACTGAGATATATTTTCTATTTTCCTTCCACTTCTTTGCTACTGAGAGTCTTCTCTCATTCTTGTTGATCTCAACTTTCCACTCTTCGTTTCCTTTCTCCTCTGAATTTACTGCCATCATTTGCTCCTTAAGTCTGTCCTTTCATATAAACTCTAACAACATACACGACCACCCCATTTACCTTCTCACACAACCTTGTAACTAACACTGATGAAATTATATTTGATTATTTTCTTGTATCATGCTCTATCCATATTTCACTACCACACCCCCAAGACCTTCTGTGCCCAACTCCAGAAAAAAATTGTCCCATGAGTCACTTTCCAATGCACTTTTAAATTCCCAACTATCTTGTCTTTATCCTATAAATCGTCAGCCCATCTTAAGTTTTTATTTTGCTAAATCACATCCTGTCATACCATTGAAGACCTTGCCCCACCAGGGCTATTATACTTTCCCACACTAATCATTACCCCAAGAAAACCCAACATCTCCACTCCTTTTAGTTGAATAGACACAGGTATTAAAATCTTTGGTGAACAATAAGTTTAATCATTTATTGATGCAGGATTTGGGTAGACTACATACAGAAGTAGAATCCCACAATGCAAAAAGAGGCCATTCGGCCATCGAGTCTGCATTGCCCACAGTTCCACCCAGGTCCTGTCCTCATCACCCCATGCATTTACCCTAAATAGTCCCCCTGACATTAAGGGGCAATTTAGCATGGCCAACCCATCTAACCCATATATCTGTGGGAGGAAACCGGAGCACCCAAAGGAAACCCACACAGACACAGGGAGAATGTCCATACCCCACATAGACAGTGGTCCAAGCTAGGAATCAAACCTGGGTCCCTTGCACTGTGAGGCAGCAGTGCTATCCACTGTGCCTTCCCAAAGTGTCAGGCAATGCTCTCCATCACAAAAATTTCCTACTATTCAAATGTTATCCAGAAAGGCAAAGATAATGAACCTGCTTGTTGAATCATTCTCCTTTCCCTTCTCCACCCGTCTCTCCAACAATACATTTGAAGAGCTCATGGACAATTCCATTACTGAAATGGAAACAATCTGCTCTACTGCATCTGCTGCTTCCCTTTCTTCCATTAGTCCACAGGGCCTAACTTCCTTCAGATTGTCCCTTGCCCTAACCCATCCTCTGGCTTCTCTCGTAGCTCTCCTAATGTCCTATCCAAGTTCATTTTGCTGATGAGACCCTATTACTATTAAATTACTGACCACTCCAGTTCCCGGATTAGCTGACACTATTAACAGCTTAACCATTAATTGTTCTCTACCTTTTATTTCATTCTTGTCTTTTCTTATTTTTTTGCCCCCCCCCTTATCCTCCCTTTTCTTATCTTTTCTTCCCTTTGCTTCACTTTTCTCCCTTTTTCTTTATTTTACCTCACTCCCACACATCTCCCCACCTCCCCTCCCACATCTTCATCTGTCACAGTTTATCCTCTCATTTCAGCTTCTCTGCCATTTGGCCATTTACACTTTAGCTTTTCCCCTTGTGTTTTTATGGCTATGACTCATCTTTCATCCCCTCACCCTACAATATAAATATCTCTCACTTTCTATGCCTTTTAGCTTTGACAAAGGGTCATCTGGACTCGAAACGTCTGCTCTTCTCTCTCCCTACAGATGCTGCCACACCTGCTGAGATTTTCCAGCATTTTCTCTTTTGGTTTCACTATTAACAGCTTTCTCTCCTCAAACACTGTCTCTCCTTCAAGCAGCCATCATCAACCCTCACCTCAAATTAACAATCCTTAACATCTCTGTCTTTACAAATTACCATCCTTTCCTGAACATCCCTTGCTTCCCATGAACATGTTGTTATTTCACAAATCCTTGCCCATCTTTCTCAGAACTTCTTTGGAATCTATAATCAGATTTCCATCTAGTGAGTAAAGTATCTCTTACCAAAGTCACAAATAACATTGTAGTTAACTGAGACAAAGATAAACTATCCCACCTCGTGCTTTTTGATGTGTATGCAACTTTTGACATATTTCACAAAATTCTTCTGCAATACTTCTCTATCATTGTCCAGCTGGATGGGATTGATCTTGCCTGATTCCATCCTTCCCTAAGAACCAGATCAGCAATGCTTTCTCTTCTTGCCATTATCTTTGATATTCCCTAAGGATCTATCCTTGGCCTGTCTTTTTTCTCATCTACTTGCAACATCATCCAAAATGACCTCCATGAATGCTGATAGGCAGCTTGTCTGACATCCATTATGATGAACAGAAATATTTCGCAATTAAACATTAGGGAGACAGAAGCCATTATTTTTGATCCCTGTCACAAACTGAGTTTCCTTGACATTGACTTTATCCCTCTCTTTGCCAACTATCTGAGGTTGAATAACATTGTTCCTTGCTGTTACATTTGGATCCTGAGGTGAGCATGCTATCACACATCTTCACTAAGCCCTATCACTATATTTGGCTAATTAGTCACAAATTACAGAGAGAAAAAAAATCCCCATTTATTTATCTTTCAAAACTATTGTTGAGGTATAGCTGAGAATATTTTGGCTGTATATTTAACCTAGAATTAATTCTATCCTCGCACAAACTATTCAACTGAAAATTGTGCTTTATAGATGTGTTTTTATTTTTATTTTATAATATTTAATAAGGTGAGGGTTACAAGTTCTGTGACATTTTTACTTTTAGCTACCCTTTGTCAGCACCAACTACACATGAAATGAATGCAAAATACTGCAGATACTTGAATGCTGAAATAACCCTGGTCATCAACAGCAACAACTTGTATTTATATAGCACCTTTAGCATAACAAAATGTCCTAAAATACTTTTTCAGAAGCAGAATGGAATAAAATTGGGTACTGAACTACATAGAGTGGTATGACAACATATAGCCAAAAGCTTGATCAAAGAAATAAGGAGCATCTTAAAGATGGAAAGAAAGGTAGTGTCAGAGAGAAATACAGGGAAGAAGAGAAGTTTAGGGCTCAGGCAGTTAAAGCTGGATAAACTCAGCAGGTCTGACAATATCTGTGGAGCGAGAAACCTCTTCTTCAACTATTCCTAAGTCGAGAGGCAGTATGGTGACACAGTGATTAGCACTGCTGCCTCACAGCACCACGGACCTAGGTTCAATTCCCAGTTTGGGTCACTGTCTGTGTGGACTTTTCACATTCTCCCTGTGTCTGCATGAGATTCCTCCGCGTGTTCCAGTTTTCTCCCTCAGACCGAAAGGCATACTAGTTATGTGTATTAGCCATGCTAAATTCTCCCGCAGTGTACCTGGCGCCGAAGTGTGATAACAAGGGGATTTTCATAGCAACTTCTTGCAGTGTTAATGTAAGCCTACTAGTAACACTTATAAATAAACTTTAAAAAAGCATAAAATTAAGTCAGTTACAATCTGAACAAACACTATGCAGAAATTCAGATTCTCATTCCCTTTCTGCCTGTGAGAAGAGATGTCTTACACTTATAATCATTCAAAGACAACCACTGGTCTTAAATGACATCTTTTGGGTTGTCACCTCTGATAGCAGTTCCTAAGTTTCAAATATGTCATATTACAATTTTCCACACTTCCAATATTGCAATTAAGGGAGACACTACATAGACACTAAATTTGTTTCATTATTTTCTTTTATTTTACCTCAGGAGTATCTTACATACTTTGTTTTTACTGCTTTTGCTCGAACTTTGTTGCTAATTTACTCTTTTGATTTTTCACTCTTTATATGTTGAACGACATAATAGAAAAACAAATGGGAAAAGTACAAGTGTTTCTAATACTGGTTGATCTGCTTTGTAATACCTTTCTATATCTCTCTGCTCATTTTTTTCGAATTAACTTCCCTTGTTTTTTTATGACCAGATGTAAAAAACAGATGTAGTTCCAGTATTTGGTTGTGCCTAGCCCATGGGTTGCCTTAAAGTGGTGCTTCAGCCTGACCTCTTCTATCTCACCTAACAGAAAAAGGGTAAAAAATTATGCATTCCTGACAAAACACCAGGGTTTCCACCAGAGTTAGTGCCCTGAGTAATCACAGGAACACTCATGAACTTTGGAACCTGGTAAAATAATATTTGCAGTGTAAAAAGGCCATGTAAATCAATGGAATAAAGGAAGACAGTAAAAATACCAAGTAATGTTAAAACTGGATCATTTTTCCCCAAAAATTACAGTATTATAGCAAGATTGACAATATTGACAAAAATTACTGAGAATTGATTTAGAAACTGAGGAATCTTATAGCCAACAGTACTTAAAGCATTATATAAAATCTCATATTGTGTCAGAACACTGACTCAGCCTTGCTGATAACTACCAAATTAGAAAGGAAAATGCTGTTATCATTTACAGAGAAAGTCTGCAGTTTTGTGTATTGTACATGATGTCAATTTTGTTTTGATACAGAATGCACACTGAATGTTAGTTCAGGGTCACTTATAAGATCCTTTATGAATTAAGTTTAACATCAAAGATAAAATTATGAAGGAAGAGAAGCAAAGCAGAGCAGGAGAAGAATTAAGAGAGAAAGAAGGAAAGGAGATGGTGGAACAGGGATAGTGGGACTGAATAAAGTCAAGAATGTATGGAGGAAATAATAGGAAAGCAAAGAAAAAGGCTGTTGGCACTAAAGGAGAAAGAGAGAAGGGGGGGAATAAAATAAACAGAAATAATGGAGAAAGAAAGAGGAATGAAAAAGATTGGTTAGGAAAACCTTGCATTCGCATGCTAATGCAGAGCGATGGTAACAGTACAAAGAGAAATGAAGCAAAGGATGAAGACCAAAAACAAACAGGGGACTAGAAATCGGTGGGAAAACGGGAGTAAAAGAGGGAGGTTGTAAAACAGGCGGAGAAAAAGTTAGTGAGATATTGAAGGTAAAACAAGTAGGAATGAAACGGTGAAGCAAGCAGAAGATAAGAAAAGAAACAGCAGAACAACAGTAGAAAATAGTTTGTGGAATTATTAAGGAGAAACAGCAAATTATTGGATGTTAGAATTTTGCTTCAGTGGGAACGAGGTATCAGTTTAGTGATTTCAGAAATGATCAAACATGACAATTAAGGAATCGAGGTGATGGTACGGTGCATATGACGGGCTTGTCGATAATTTGGGAGCATTGCAACATTTCAGTAGTATTTGAATTGATCAGAGACACTTTAATATCTGCTAGTAATTTCAATCAGTTGATTTGACAATTCTTAGTCAATAGAGGAAATTGCAAGCAGCATTTATAATAACCTGCTACATTATTGCTATAATTAAAGTAATTCAAACAGTGCACAGTTCTCTATCATATAGGTTGTCACTGTATGAGAAGGCAGATCCTTGAAATAACTTCTCCCATTTCTTTTTCTCCTTAAAAAAAATCTGCTTTTCAAAAAAATAAAGTCAATTATTTTGCATCACCATGGTTGCGGGAAAAACTCTCATCTACTCCTCTCCCAATCTACATGTAATGAGCGAACGGGGTTTGAGAGCATTCACAAACGGTACTCTGGAGTCTTCTCCCGAATAGGAGATCCGCCTCTAAATTGCACAAGAAGGCGGATGAAGTCACGATCTTATTTGTTAGCCTGCGTTCTCGGACTATTATCCCATTTGTCTTGGATGCTTTGACTGTTTATAATGCTCTATAAAAGAACATTTCTGCCTCATTCCTTTAATGAGAAGTCTATCTGCGGGACACGTCTTTGAAAAATACATTTTCATTGGAGGAATTATGTTTCAGTCTGCAAAAGGAGTGTGGGGAGTGCTATCCGAAAAACTAATCTACAACCTTATTGACATTAATAGCAGTAATTGAGTGTGTGGTTATTCAGATTGATTGTCCACTTAGACCAGCCCGGATTGTTTGCCCCCACATGCAGACTTTATTTAATACATGGTTTGTCTATGCTCTCCTACACAACGAGGGACATGGGTTCCGGGTTTGGAGAGCGGGGTCTTTGGGCGAAAGACTCCCGACACATTCCAGCAAAGAGCAAGGGGGTGAACACGGGTTAAACCGCAAGGGGGAAAGTAGCCGGCTTTCACTGTGAACTATCATATTTCCTCCCTCCGGCCCTACATTCGAGTTTGATAACTTCTATTACATTAAAAAAAACACGCACCAATTCGCAGCAGTGGACTGCGAAGGAGCTTGATAAACAATGTCCTCTTAATCCGGACTGTCGAATTTTATGCAGCACCCTATGTGCTGCACAGATTTATCTTTAAGAAAGGGAAGCAGACACACACACACACACTCATACAGATACTGGATGAGTGTGAGTTGGACCCTCCTGTATTGTGTGCTGGAGCTATTCTTGGAGATGATGTATTTGGTACCTGACTGGTTTCAATGACCTTGGGAGGTGTCTTCAGAGGATGGGCGTCTGGTTAGAAATCTTGTGAATGAAAGCGGGTGTTTCAGTAATGTGTGTGTGTGTGTATGAGAGAGAGAGAGATCTGTTTTGTGATTCTCCTCACACAGTCTGTGATTCAGTCAGGGTGCTGATCACAGTAAGTGTACATTTTTGACGTCAGAGCTGAGATTGATCACTACCCCAGGGGGACATCGCATTAACCGCATTCCATTCACCAAAAGGCAACGTCTGCTTAGCAATGCCAGCCACAGAATAAACCTACAATCCCGGAGCAAAGATCCTCAGATCGGAGTGAAAACCCAGGCTAGCAGCAGCGAGGAAGGAGCCACGGGAGCCGGTAAGACTCTTTGCTCCACTTACTACCCTTGTTACATTGCTTCTAATATTGCGCTGCCCGCGGAAAGCTAAAAAGAGGGAGAGGTGTAGCATTTCAAACGCCATAATATGAGATTTCATCAACTCAGTGTCCATCCTCAGGTTACATGAAGGCAGGGACATTATTAATATTGTGATTTACGATTCAATCCTTTACAGTATAGATATTAGCAAACCCTCCAGTTCTCTCTTCAGAATCAAGCGCTTATGTTTATAATAAACTTATATTTATTATAAAATTGCGGTGGGTCCGTACACACATCTAACAATATTTTAGTGATGTGCTATCCATACAATAGTGCAATATCCGGATAAACTAGGATGAGGCTATTCATTTGTCGGTTGAATTGAATTTTTGCTCTCTGGGTTTGAGGATATGGTTTTCGCCCTTCAATCTGTTGACTAAATCTGTATTTGTGTATGCGACCATTCAGTTAAAAGCAGGATGATTTTGTTATTTTAACCCTCTTTTTCACGATGCAGCGAATCAGGTTGATAACGAAGGGAGATCTGCCCCATTGCTGCTGCAGTGAGTATTTCTGAGTAAGTCCCAGCCAGTTGTTATGCCACTGTGAATGCTTGGTGTGGGAAAACTGTTCAACAAATGTTGGTCCCTAACCCGCCGCACCGAGCGTTTGCAAAAGAGTGAGTGGAACTGCAATGGTTAGTTTCTTTTCGCCTTTTGAACTCTCTGCTTTCTTGCCCGCTAGGTAATGCTGTCCATGCCTCCAGTTATGAATCATCAGGCCCGCAACAGCTCAAAGCACTCCCTGAACTGGCTAGCCCCGGACAACAGCAGCAGCTCCTCGGTCACAACTTCCGATCTACCCGCGGAGACAGTCAGCCCCTGGGACATCGCCCTGTGTGTGGTGGGGACAGTTATCTCCTGCGAGAATGCTATCGTAGTGGCCGTCATCTTCTACACGCCGACTCTCAGGACTCCAATGTTCATCCTGATCGGGAGTTTGGCTTTGGCTGACCTGCTGGGGGGCTTGGGCTTGATCCTCAATTTCATTTTCCTCTACTTGCTGAACTTCGAGGCCGCTCGCCTGGTCTCGGCCGCGCTGCTCATCACCTCCTTCTCGGCGTCGATCTGCAATTTGTTGGCCATCACCATGGACCGGTACTTGTCCCTGTACAACGCCCTGACATATCACACCGAGAGAACGACCACTTTCACTTACCTGACGCTGCTGGCTATCTGGCTCACCTGCATCAGCCTGGGATCGCTGCCCATCGTGGGCTGGAACTGTCTGGAGGACGAGATGTCCTGCAGCGTGATCAAACCCATCACCAAAAACAACGCCGCCGTCCTCTCCGTCACTTTCCTGCTGATCTTCGCCCTCATGCTGCAGCTTTACGTTCAGATCTGCAAAATCGCCTTCAGGCACGCTCAGCAGATCGCCATCCAGTACCACTTTGTGGCCACCTCCAACACCTCCACCAGAAAAGGCATCTCCACTTTATCTATCATCCTGGGCACCTTCGCTGCCTGCTGGGTCCCTTTTGCACTCTACTGCCTGATCGCAGACTCCAGTTACCCACTGATCTACACCTATGTCACCGTCCTGCCAGCGACTTGCAACTCAGTCATTAATCCCATCATTTATGCCTACCGGAACCCTGACATCCAGAAGTCGCTCTGGGTGGCTTGCTGTGGCTGTCTCCCATCTAATTTCTCATTCAGACCAAGGTCGTCCAGCGACGTATAGTGTATTCTGTCTCGTGGGATTTTATTTTGAGAAAAAAAATATTATTTGTAATTTTTATTTTTTTACCTGAAAAAAAATGAATTGCCCGCTATTCGAAGCATTTTCATTGAAGGGAAAGTGTATTTTTTTGAGAGCTGCTTTTTCTCACATCAGGTAGATTCACATTGTCTGCGCCCCCAGCGGTTCTCCCCAGAATCAAGGTCATAAACTCCATTCCGACACAGTCAAAGCTGCAGTATATCAAAGGGGGATGGGATCAATGCGAATTTTTGTACGCGTGAAAATGTATCAAGAGAAAGTTCCCAGTGTGAGGGAAGAGTGTTATTTTTTTTTCCCAAAAGAAAGATGTGGAACTTAAAAAGATACGGGCGAAATCCCGGACATGACAGATGTCGGGATGTTGCAATGATCAATCTGGGCACCGCTAGTTCTCCGGCAACTTTCCTCCAATTTTAAGCACTATTCAAATGTGATGCACTTTAAGCTGCCGGAGTAGCGTCCAGTGTTTTAAGACGTCTTTAAAGGTTATCTACTGTAATAATAAAATGTTTATTTATGTAACATCTATTTGACAATCTATCAAACATTTGTCTAGATCTATCCTTTATTATTAGCTGAAAGTCCTGACGAAATTTAAACTGTGAGTGAATTTTTTTTGTTTAATTCTACACTACGGATTTCGATACGGATATTGTACATTACTGGGCAGGATATTGTCAGAATGATTTGTTTGTATTTGCCAGTTGATCCCTGGATGTGATGTGAACAGCGGCGAAGAACGATGCACTTGTGTTGTTCTACGCCAGCATAAGCTTTAATTTAAAAGCACATTTTGGCCCTTTGCTGTGGCTAATTTCACGTGGTGTTTACATCTCTATTTTTTTCCACACAGGTACCAATACTTCAGATTGTGAATTATAATATCGCACTGTATTTTAGCCAAACCCCATGCTAGCTGGACACACTCAGCTAGGGTGGGCAAGGCTGACTGGCGATGGAATAAAATCCAGTCAAGATTTAAGAATGAATAATGTACTGCAAAAAGTCAATCCACCCCCACCCCCCCCCCCCAGGAAATATCCTGAGGGCGATCCTTTCCCGGGAGTTACTGTGCACTTTGGTAAGCTGTCTCTCTAGTGTCTGAGACATTGGTAACAGCACCTTTACGAATATCTGTCCCTGTCTTAATGAAGCGTTGGATGCTCAAGCTGCGGATGGGTTAGAAACGGTGCGAACAGATTTGTTTCCTCCCCCTCCGCCAACTCCCTCTCCCACCTCCTACACCCATCCTTAAAATTGCACTTTATCAAAATGAGAGTGTTTTTTTTGGTGTGAGAATAATTGCCATTTCCTGCACTTATCAAATGTCTGATAGCCTATTTATCTGCTGAGATTGATTTATTTTGATATGGTTACCTATCGTTGTAAACGACAGACCGACCTTTTTTTTTTGCAAAAGGGTAAATTGGATGAAAATAAACAGTATTTTGGGAATCAGCCTTTTGTTTCTGTTTGCTCTCTTCGCTCCTTTCCAATGGCTGGGCTTGTCTGCATGGTCGGAGTCTGCGCGTTGACTCGCTGCTAACGACCTGCAATGCTGATATATAGCTCGACTCAACCTTCCAGAGCCTCAAATAGTTCCTCACATTAGCCCGCACCTCTTCTCGTTCCCAGGTCGTCCTCCCCAGACCTTGCAAGGTGGGTCGGTGAAAAAAATAGCAGCAGGCTGGTAGGAGAACGCACATCTGTTTAGCGTAGCTGGAATACATGTTATATATAAAACATTAGAATGGGGAATTTTGCGCAGTCAGTTCTGAATTGATAAATACTCCTATTTGGAGACACACATTCTCCCATTCCGTAATGCCCCCCCACCCTCCCCATACACTGACGTCAATTAAACCAGGGGGGCCAGGCGTCTTTGCAAACGTATGCAGACTGCAGATCAGATGTGAAGCTACATCAGTGTGAGCCGGCTACCTGCACCGCTGCTCCACATCCCCTGTGTCTGCTCCCGGACCTCTCATAATACCATTCCCCCGCGATCACCCCCACCCACTCCTCCCAGTGCTCCTCTCCTCCCCCATTGATTCAGTGCCCACCGCTAACCTCCTGCCCTCAAGTCCATTTCCAATTCGGTGCCTGTATGGTCCGTTTCGCATTTCTCCCTGTGGCTGCTGTGACTTGCACCCCAGAAAGGGAAGGTGAACCATGGAATGGTTATGTAGAGGATATTGCGGCTTGCCGTTCATGTCATTAATCTTAACGAACGCCAAGCGAACTTTATGTCAATTTATAGTGACGAAGGAACCAACTTCTATTCCGAAAACAGGGTGTTTGCCAACCCATTTTCAGTTAGCCAACACCTCCCGAAATGCGACATTTTCCATAGAAACAAGTCATTTGGCAACGCGTGAAGAATTTTAATACGTGTGATTTAATGGCAAAGAAACTGTTTCCAAATTAACATATTACCAATTATAAATGTAAATTGTATGTCCCTGCACTCTTATTGTAATTGCTATACTGAAAGCCAATCTCAAGGCTAATGGCAGATTGCCCCAACTGTCCTTAGCTTCCAGGTCACAGAGGAAGAATATCTACTCCCTCTGATCGTTATTCATTGATCCTTCTGTATGTGTGTGACTGGGGAAGCGGGGGGCGGGGAGGGGGGGGGGGTCGTTGGGTGCTGGGGAATGAGAGAGAATGATTGAAAAGAGGTACTGGTTGATCACTTGGTCAATACTCATTGTGTAAGGGTACTCAAGACAATATTTATACATTAATTAAGGGTGGTTAACTTGTACAGAACTGAATCCAAATGAGAAATCAGTATTTTCATGAGGGAAAATTGTAGAATGCATGAGGGATCCAAGCTTACACTACTTATCCCACTTTCTACATTTTAAATAAAAGCAAAATATTTGACAAAATAATAATTTTCCACATTAGTACCAACTGATACTTTTGTATGGGTATGACAGTGGTTCGGGCTTTTTAAATCATTAAACTACATTGAAAAAGAAATCGAGATTCTTTAATAACAAACTAGAAACACAAAACTGCAGCCTTCAGTCGATCTTTACCCTTCATCTTTCAGGAAAATATCAAATTCCATTAGGCTGCTGTGTCATAGATTCTTAGAGATTTACAACATGAAAATAGGCCTTTTGGCCAACTTATCCATGCCATCTTTTTTTTAAACACCTAAGCTAGTCCCAATTGCCCACATTTGGTCCATATCTCTCTATACCCATTGTACCCATATAATTGTTTAAATGCTTTTTAAAAGACAAAATTGTACCTGCCTCTACTACTACAATTGGCAGCTTGTTCCAGTCACTCATCACCCTCTGTGTGAAAAAGTTGTCCCTCTGTATAACTGAACCTTTTTTCTCTAGGCAGGGAAGAAAAGTGGCATGTCTCCATTTAAACTCAAAATATATAATTTCTGGCTAAGAATAGTAAATGTATTTAACAAGCGACCAGAGGGATAGTGAAAGAAGAAGACATTATGCATTTTAAAAGATAAAATTGCCATAGTACCAAATGACCAAAGGCTGTTCTTCTCTTTAAGGAGGAGGGTTGACTGCTGGGGGCTTAACCTGAGGATTACCACACATCAGGCAAGAGGCAACCTACAGGTGTTTTGGGCCACTTTGTTGTCTAACAAGGGGCATACACGCGATGGTTCATGAGAGGGCTGCTCTTGGATTTTTTTGGGGAGTATTCTAGTGCTTCACATTGTTAGTGTACGCTTGACCTGGACCATTTGATGGGCAACACGACAGCTCAGTGACTATCACTATGCTGTGCAGATACATGGATTTGGGCCTGTGTCTGTGGGAGTTTGCGCGTTCTCCCTGTGCTTGTGTGGGTTTTCTCTGGGTGCTCCGGTTTCCTCCCACATACCAAAGATGTGCTCTTAGACTAATTGGCAAAACAAGTTCTCCCTAAATTGTCTCAAATTTGGTTTTTAATCCATAGATCTATAAACATAGACAGGGTTCACGGGTAGAGGTGGGAACATTGGGATGGCGGCGTGGGCTCGTTGGGCCGAAGGGCCTGTTTCCCGTGCTGTTTTGTTCTTTGTTCTAATACGGGGCCTTCATGAATAACCTCAATCAGTTCAGGAATTGAATCTGTGTTCTTGGCATCGCTCGGCATCATCAACCAGTTGTCCAACCAACTGAACTAAACCAATCATTTTAAGACCAAGATGGATACACATTTTGGTAAATGGGGATACCAAGGCTTATCTGAGTTAAACTGAGATAAGATGTATTTGACCTTTTGCACATGACTGCTGCATAAAGTTAGTTGTTCCTTGTCCTGTACAGTCCTAGATTTATAAGACAAATTGAAGATGTTACATTGAGGGGTCGGCTTAAGTAAACATAGAGATGTGTTACAGATACTTTGATCATCCAGAGATTGTAAATTATCTTAAATAATGGCTAAGGAATTTCTGAGAGCTTTTCATAAAATTGACTGTAGTTTAATTCTCTGTCTTTCCAGAAGTTAGCTTTACTAATAGCTGGATAGAATGCTGTGTGAGGTTCTACACAATGAGTTTGAGTATTGTTGGATCTTTTCTTACCCCTCTTTTACATACCAAAAATATCTAGCAGAAGCTTAGTCAACAATGCTGCCTTTGAAAAAACTCAAACCTGAATAACAATTGACATTTTCCTTTTCTATTTTCAATTTATTGATTTTATTTTGTTTAAGCAGTGAAGACTGATATTATGGTCAGGAGAGGAAATTGGGTAAGAGGAATGATTGAACCAGCAGGAGTCAAAAGATTAAATTGATATCAGCATAGAGAATAATTAGACTCACAAGTTTAGAAAGGGTGACTCATTGAGGGTTATTTTGGCCAAAAGAAATGGGCATTAAATGGGTGCAGAGCTATTCAAACTGACTTGTTTGAAGGTCAGAGCTTAGGGATGTCTTATTTATTCATTTTATGGAACATGATCACTGCTGGCTGGGCCAGCATTTATTATTCATTTCAGAGGGCATTTGAGAGTCAACCATACTGTTGTGGATCTGGAGTCACATGTAGGCCAGACCAGGTAAGGATGGCAGATTTTGTTCCCTAAAGGACATTAGTGAACTTGATGGGCATTTACAACAATTGACAATGGTTTCGTGGCCATCAATAGATTCTTAATTCCAAATTTTCATTGAATTCAAATTTTATCATCTACCATGGTGGTTTCAAACAAAGAGCATTCCCCTGGGCCTCTGGATTACTTGTCCAATGACAATACCACTACCCCACTGCCTCCCGTCCCCTGTCCTGCACCTGCAGTGGAGAAGGATACCATATTGCTTCCCTTGCCCATCTAATCCTCTCACCTGCATTAGCTGGTGCCACTTTGCCAGGTCTCATGTTCTCCTTCACACCAAGGGAATCTTGCAAAACGTCTGTGATCAAGTACTCCTTTTCTCCTAGTGACTTCTATGAGGTGCTTAATCAGGTGAATAAATAAGCACTTGAGCTGTTTGGTGTGATCCTCAAAGCATTGCTGGAATTAAATTTGTTCATGTGTTGTTGAAATCTTACCAAACTATCTCAGAATCTCTGCTGATGTGTTTCAGACTTAATTGTCAAAGTTCATGCAGCAATTGATTATGAAATAGTGAGCATTCCTTTAAGTTTTTTGAAGAGGTAATGAAGAAGGTAGATGAGGGCATGCAGTTGATGTTGTCTACATAAACTTTAGCAAGGTGTCACATGGTAGGTTGTTGCATAAGGTTAAACCTCACAGGATCCAGGATGAGGTAGCTAAATGGATACAGAACTGGCTTGATGACAGAAGCCAAAGGGTGGTTGTAGAGAGTTGTTTTTCAAACTGGAGATGTGAGATCAGCAGTGTGCCTCGGGGATCAGGTCCACTGTTATTTGTCATTTATATTAATGATTTGGATGAAAATATAAGAGGCATAGTTAGTAAGTTTGCAGATGATTGCAAGATAGGTAGCATAGTGGATAGTGAAGAAAGTTAAATAGGATTGCAATGGGATCTTGATCAATTGGGCCAGTGGGCTGACGAATGGCAGATGGAGTTTAGTTTAGATAAATGCAAGGTAATGCATTTTGGTAGATTGAACCAGGGCAGGACTTACTCAGTTAATGGTAGGGCAATGGGGTAAGTTCCAGAACAAAGAGATCGCGAGGTACAGGTTCATAGCTCCTTGAAAATGCAGTCACAGGTAGACAGAGTGGTGAAAAAGGCATTCAGCATCCTTCATTGCATTGGTCAGAACATTGAATACAGGAATATTGTTGAAGTTGTACAAGACATAGGTAAGGTCACATTTGGAACACTGAGTACAATTTTGGTCACCCTATTAGAAACCATAGAAAATTACAGTTCAGAAACAGGCCTTTTGACCTTTCTTGTCTGTGCCGAACCATTTTTGCCTAGTCCCACTGACCTGCACTTGAACCATATCCCTTCACACCCCTCTCATCCATGAACCTGTCCAAGTTTTTCTTAAATGTTAAAAGTGACCCCACATTTACCACTTTATCCAGCAGCTCATTCCGCACTCCCACCACTCTCTGCATGAAGCCTCCCTAATATTCCCTTTAAACTTTTCTCCTTTCACCCTTAATTCAGGCCTCTGGTTTTTTTCTCCCCTAATCTCAGTGGAAAAAGCCTGTTTGCATTCACTTGTATTGTAGAAAGGATATTATTAAACTAGAAAGAGTGCAGAAGAGATTTACTAGGATGCCACCAGGATTTGATGGTTTAAGTTATAAGGAAAGAACATAGAAGAAGAACATTACAGCACAGAACAGGCCCCTCGGCCTTCGATGTTGCGCCGACCAATATAAAAAGCAATGCCCCTCCAAACTAAACCATTCCCTTCTCTTCCATATACTTATCAACTAACCTCTTAAACGCCACCAAACTTGGCGCATCTACAACCGCTGCAGGCAGGGCATTCCACTCCCGAACCACCCTTTGGGTAAAGAACCTGCCTCTGATATCCGTCCTATAACTATCACCCCTTAATTTAAAGCTGTGTCCCCTCGTGCTAGCTTTTTCCATCCTAGGAAAAAGGCTATCACTGTCCACCCTATCTAAACCTCTAATCATCTTATATGTTTCGATCAGGTCCCCTCTTAGCCTCCTCCTTTCTAACGAAAAAGGGTTGATAGATTAGGACTTTTTTTCTCTGGATCATAGAAAGCTAAGGGATGATCTTCTTGAAATCTAAAAAATAGTGGGGGACATAGATCAGCTAGAAAGCCAATATCTTTTCCAAAAGGTAGGGGATTCTAAAACTAGAGACTATAGATTTAAGGTGGGAGAGGAGAGATAAAAAAGTGTCCAGAGGAGCAATTTTTTCAGACAGAGGGTGATGAGTATCTGGAATGAGCTGCCAGAGGTCGTAATGGGGCAAGCGCAATTTTGTCTTTTAAGAAGTGTTTTTACAGTTACATGGATAAGATGGGTATAGAGGGATATGGGCCAAATGCAGGCAATTGGAACTAATTTAAATAGAAAGGGGGCATGAATAAGTTGGGCCAAAAGGCCTGTATTTATGCTGTAAATCTCTCTGACTCAATGACTCTAAGTTGTGAGTATCCCTTTAAGTGGGTCGCCTCCTATTTCTCATCTACCTATTTTCTGCTGAGACATCATCCAAAAACACAACTTCTAAGTTCATACATACATTGATGACACTCAGTGACATCTCACCAGTTTCTCTATTAACCCCTCCACTGATTCAATTCTCATATGTGTTCAACATCCAGTCCTGAATGACTAGAAATTTGGTCCAATCAAAAATTGGGAAGATTAAAGCAATTGCCTTCAGTCCTCTTGACAAATTTCGTTCCCTCGTCACCAATTTCATTCCTTTCTCTGGCAACTGTTTATGACTGGACTGGACTGTTCATAGCCTTGATGTTACATTTGGTTCTGAGTTGAGCTTTCAACCAAATATCTGCCATTACTAATATTGCCTTTTCCAGCTCTGTAGCAAGGCCTGATTCTACCCCTGCCTCAACCCATCTATTGCTGAAACCCACATCCATATCATTATTATCTCTGGATTTGACAAGTCTAACACACTCGAGGCTACTTTGCACCTTCCTTAAACTTAAGGTCATCCAAAGCTATTGCCCATAACCTAATTAGCACCAAGTTCCATTCAATCATCACACTGGCGTTCACTGTCCTATACTTGCTTCCAGTTAAGTAACACCTTGAGGTTAAAATTCTTGCCCTTATTTAAAATGCCTCTATGACTTCCACCTCTATCTCTGCAATGTCCTGCAGCCTCACAAAGATTCAATATATCTAAGCTTCACCAGCTGGGCTCCCAATTTTCATCATTTCACTTATATGGCCAAAATCTTTGGAATTCACTCTCCACCTCTCTTTTCCCCTTTAAAATGCTCCTTAACATTGGCCCTTTTGACCAAGCTTTTGGTCACCCGTCCTAATATTGTGGCTCAATGTCAAACTTTTTTTGATACCCTCCTGTGAAGCACCTTGAGAAGTTTTACTACTATAACAGTGCTACATTAATATTTATTCATGGACATTCCTGCTGGCCAACAAGCAAAAATGATTTGATGCAATCATTCTCATAGAGTCAATCAAATGATGGCTGGATAAATTTATTTGCAAAGATCATTCTTGAACATATTGAAAAATACAGAAATGTTATGAAAATGAGGGAATAGTTTGTGCATAAATTATCATTACGCCATTTATGTCATATTTCTGATGAAACTAATACATATAAAAGAAAATAAAATGAGGTCTTGAGGCAGACACAATGGCAGTGCCCTATTACAGGACCAGAAGGTCTGGGTTTGACTCCAACATAGTAAGAAGTCTCACAACACCAGGTTAAAGTTCAATAGGTTTATTTGGTAGCAAAAGCCATTAGCTTTTGGAGAGCTGCCCCTTCATCAGGTAAGTGGGAGTTCTGTTCACAAACATAGCATATAAAGATAGAAGCTCAATTTACAAAATAATGGTCGGAATTGGAGTCTTTACAGGTAATCAAGTCTTAAAGGTACAGACAATGTGAGTAGAGAGAGGTTTAAGCACAGGTTAAAGAGATGCGTATTGTCACCAGCCAGGACAGTTATGAGATTTTGCAAACCCAGGCAAGTCCTGATAGTATAACATGAACCCAAGATCCCACATGAGGCCATCCTTACGTGTGCAGAACTTGGCTATCAGTCTCTGCTCAGCAACTTTGCGTTGTCGTATGATATGAAGGCCGCCTTGGAGAACGCTTACCCGAAAATCAGAGGCCAAATGCTGTGACCACCCACATTCCATGTATTCTCTAAGCTGGAGATCTCTACTGACTCCTGAAGATACACAAGACAAATACATCCGGCCATCCCATCGTATTGACAATGGAACCCTGTGTGAGAACCTTCCTGGCTACGTCGAGGTCATCCTGAAACCCATTGCACAAAGAACTCCCAGCTTCTGTCGTGACACTACAGACTTGCTACAGAAACTCAGCACACATGGAGCAGTTGAACCAGGAGCACTCCTCATCACAATGGGTGTCTTGACTGCTTCAGTACTCAACACTGACGACTGCCAGTCTCCAAATGTAATTTTACAACTCATCTGCTTCATCCTGGACCACAATGTTTTCACCTTCAACAACCAGTTCTTCATCCAGACACATGGAACAGCCATGGGCACCAAATTCGCATTTCAATATGCCAAGTTTTCATGCACAGGTTCAAACATGATCTCTTCACTGCACAGGACTTTCAACTGATGTCTACACTAGACAGCGGTCATGGATATTCGGCCTCTGATCTTTGGGTAAGCGTTCTCCAAGGTGGCCTTCACGTCACACTACAACGCAGAGTTGCTGAGGAGAGACTGATAGACAAGTTCTGCACATGTAAGGATGGCCTCAATTGGGATCTTGGGTTCATGTCACTCTATCCGTAACCCCCACGACTTGCTTGGACTTGCAAAATTTCACTGACTGTCCTGACTGGACTCAATAGACATCTCTTTAACCTGTGCTTAAGCCTCTCTCCACTCATATTGTCGGTATGTTTAAGACCTGATTATTTGTAGACTCGTATTCCAACTATTATTTTGTAAATTGAGTTTGTGTCTTTATATGCCCTGTTTGAGAACAGAACTCTCACTTACCTGAACAAAGGAGCAGCGCTCTGACAGCTAGTGGCTTTTGCTACCAAATAAACCTGTTAGACTTTAACCTGATGTAGTGAGACCTCTTACTGCATCTACCCCAGTCCAACACAGGCATCTCCACATTTTGGGTCCAATGCCAGGACCTATTGGCCACTGAAGGAACATTCAACACAGTTCAACAGGTCGATAATCAGCTTGGGATCCATTCTGCGAGAGTTTGCACATTCTCCCTGTGCTTGCGTGGGTTTCCTCCAGGTGCTCCGGTTTCCTCCCACATACCAAAAATGTGCTCTTAGGCTAATTGGCAAAACAAATTCTCCCTAAATTGTCTCAAATTTGGTTTTAATCCATAGATCTATAAACATAGACAGGGATCACGGGTAGAGGTGGGAACATCAGGGTGGTGGCGCGGGCTCGTTGGGCCGAAGGTCCTGTTTCCCATGCTGTTTTGTTCTTTGTTCTTTGTTCTTTCCACCACTTCTCCCATTATTCCCAAAAGTGTAACTAAATAATGGGTGAGATTCTCTGGTCGTTCACTGATGGCAGGGTTCTCTGATCCCACTAGCAGCGCATCCCACCCATGGGTTTTCCAGCAGTGTGGGATGGCTTCAATGGGAAATCTCATTGAGAGTGGTGGGTCCAGAGAACCCCATCGCCAGCTAACACAACCTCCCGCCCCAAGGAACACGGGACTAGAAGGCTGGAGAATCCTGCCGAGTGAATCCTGCCAAAAGAAAATGAAAATAATGAAAAGTAGGCAAGTTAATGAATATATCAATGACCTGAGTGAACTGCTACTTGAGCTCTGTCTGGACTATCAACAACAATTTATATAGCATTGTTATCCTAATTAACTGTCCCAAAGAGCTTTACAGGAGCAATATAAAGCAAAACATGACATGAAGCCACATATAGAGATATTTGGTCAGATGGTCAAAAGCTTAGTGAAAGAGTTGAGTCTTTAGAGGTGTGACTTAAAGGAGAAAAATGAAATGGGGAGATGAGTGGCTGGGAATTCCAGAGGGCAGGGAAGGATTTGAAAATGAGGGCAGGTATTTCAAAATCAAAGTGTAATGCATCCAGGAATCAATGAATCGCATTGAGCACAGAGGTGACCAGAAGATAGGACTTAATATGAGAAAGAACGCAGGCAGCAAATTCTGGGATTATCTCAAATTTACAGGGAGTAAAATGTAAGACATCAGTCTGGAGTCTATTGGAATAATTGAGGTAGCAAAGGCATAAATGAAGATTTCAGAGTGGATAAGCTTAGGCATGGACAATAGGCAGAATCTCAATCCCTTTAAAAATAATCATGTGGACAGACCATTTCTGAATCCTGACCCCACATTTGCTGCCACAGCATCTGCCAAAGGATAGTTTTTAAAGTTTATATATTAGTTACATGTAGGCTTACATTAACATTGCAATAAAGTTACTGTGAAAATCCACTAGTTGCCACACTTTGGTGCCTGTTTGGATACATGGAGGGAGAATTTAGCATTGCCAATGCACCTAACCAGCATGTCTTCTGGACTGTGGGAGGAAGCCAGAGTCCCCAGAGGAAGCCCACGCAAACACGGGGAGTATATGCAAACTCCACACGGACGGTGACTCAAGCTGAGAATTGAACCCGAGCTCCTGTGCTGTTAGGGTGCAATGCCAACCACTGTGACACTGTGCCACTTCACCAATTCAGAGGTCACCTCTGGGTCAGCAGTCTAATTAGGACTTCCTAAGGCTGCAAGTCCATTGAGACAGCCTCTGTCAGAGGTGGATACTGTCGCTGCAGGAGAGGTTCTTCAAGTGCATCCTTCATCTGGAGGTGTCCTTTGAGGGAATATTTAGGTTGATTAATTTAATACTGGGGGAAACCCCTTCCAGGATGGTTGGCTGCTCCAACCGTGGCCTATTAAACAACACTGCTCCAGTGTATGTCTGGAGGGGGGGAAGTGGTGGGGGGTTGAGAACAGGAGCCTATGCCTCTCCCCAGCCAGCCAATGACAAACACCTTCGCCCACACAGCTTGGAGGCTTGGTACTCAGCAGGAACCCCATTCACTGCTGAGAAAATGCTGGTGATGTCAGTGCACAAGCAGGCAGTTAGTGACTCAGTTTGGCTACCTGCTGTTCGTGCTTTTATATTCAATCTGAGATGTCCCTTTAATAGAAAAGAATCCAGGAGGAAGGTGCGTTGCCTTGGCCAAATGTCATTAAATTACAGGATGAACATAAATTACCACAGGGGGAAAAAGTGAAACATTGCCATCATGTGGTCAAAATCTGTCATAGCCTTTTGCACCAAAATGTTTGTTCAAGTTCTGCAACACAACTGAAAATAAATGTCAAATCTAACATGTCACTCAAGGCTGTTTTTATATTAACAAGTAGGGATAAGTACTGCTTTTAATTTCAAATTGCAGCCCTAAAATATTTAGCAGCCAAATTCAGGTGTCCAATTTTCCATGACTAATAGAAATAACTTCAAAGTAAAAAGATTTACAGCCCTAAAGAGGCCCTTCAGCCCATTGTATCTATGCCCCTCATTATTAACCCCTCTACTAAGTGAAAAGCTCCTTCCTACCTACCTATCAATGTCCCTCATAATTTTGTAACACATGATGTTTTCCCTAAGCCTCCTGTATCTCAGGCAAACAACCCCAGCCTAACCAGCTTCTCTTCATAGCTAAAACACTCTAGCGCAGGTAACATTTGATTTGATTTTGATTCAATTTATCATTGTCACATGTACTAACATACAGTGAAAAGTATTGTTTCTTGTTCGCTATAGAGATAAAACACATCATTCATAGAGAAGGAAACAAGTGTGCAGAATAAAGTGTTACAGTCATAGTATGGTGTAGAAAAAGATCACCTTAATGCAAGGTAAGTCCATTCAAAAGTCTGACAGCAGCAGGGAAGAAGCTATTTTTGAGTTGGCATTTGTATCTTCTTCCTGACAGAAGAAGATGAAAGATAGAAAGATAGGGTGTGTGGAGTCCTTAATTATACTAGCTGCTTTACCAAGGCAGTGAGAAGTGTAGACAGAGTCAATGGATGGGAGGCTGGTTTGCATGATGGATTGAGTTACATTCATGACCTTTTGTAGTTCCTTGCAGTCTGTAGCCATTCCAGACTGTGTATAACCAGAAAGAATGCTTTCTATGGTGCATCTGTAAAAATTGGTGAAATCGTAGCTGACATACCGAATTTCCCTAATCTTCTGAGAAAATAGCGGTCCTCTCTTGTGCAGTCACATCCTTCCTGTACTGTAGCAACCAGAACTGCAGACACTGGGCAGCGTGGTGGCACAGGTGGTTAGCACTGCAGTCTCACAGTGCCACAGACGGGGATTCGATTCCGGCATTGGTGACTGTCTGTATGGAGGTTACTTGCGTCTGCATATGTTTCCTCAGTCCAAAGGTATGCAGGTTAGATTGATAGAGCATTAGATTCCCTACAGTACAAATAGAGATCAAATGATCTATAAAGCCTGCAACAATTCTCCGAAACAGCATCCCATCGTCCAATCCAGTCCAATCTTTGTAACTCCATGTACTTATCATGGTTAATGCACCTAACTTGCACATCTTTGGACCCTAAGGGGCAATTCAACATGTCCATCTAGTTGTCCTGCTGTCCTCGGAAATCTGTGGACATAACCCCAAAGGTCCCTCTGTTCTTCCTAGTAGCCTACCATTCCTAATATCTTCCTCCTAAATCATCAGGCAATTTTGAAGTATAATGAATGACATTAGGGAAATCAGTAACTCCCTCTCCTCATGAAGAAGCACATGCAGAAAATAATCAGGAATTCATGAAAGACCAATTAAACTCACTGTTGCTTACTGCCAGTCAGTTCCCAATAGGATGTGGGAAATTGTGGTTCTTTTGTTGTGACAGTGATTTTGTGTGAAATCCTAGCATTTGAGTTTTGAAATTAGAACAAGAAATATTACCATGCTTGAGTGTTCACGTGTATTTTACAATAATTTAAAAGTTCTCCATATTGTAAGGTAATGCAATTAGTTAATAGTTTTTATTAGTCACCCTATAACCCTATATCTTCCCCTTTCAAGTATCTATATTTGTTCAATTCTTCCTCAAATAATGTTGTGATCTTTGCCTCAAGCACTCATTCCATTTGGCTTTGTCCTAACCTTGCCTCTCATTCTCTTGGCAATAATTTTAAATTGATGTCCTTCTTGTCACTGATTCTCTAACGAAAGAAAATAGTGTTCCCCTATTCACTGTTGCCCAAACTCCTATTCCCAGGAGAGGAGGAGAGAGAGTGAGGATTATTCTCCAAAGAAAAGCCAGAAGACACAAGTCCTCACATAATGAAAGAACTACGTGGGAATTGCTTGAGAAGTTTAACTTATCCTGCACCTGGAACCATCCACTACTATGATTTAAAAAGGACATTTTAATAGATTAGTTGTCTAGGAAAATTTAGAATGATTAAAATCACTTCTAAGTCTTGGATAGCTATACTATAATCTAGAAAGAATATTGTATTTCTTCCTTTTATTTCTCTGAAGCACAGTGTGCTGCACCTGGACATACTAGTTGATTGAACTTAGTAAAAGATATTACTGTGGCAAATAGGTTCATCCTGTATTCTTCCACTTACGTACTTATGATTGCTAAAGTTTGTCACTGGGACCCAAATACTGGGGACCAAATACTTCATGAGGTGCTGAACTCAGGAATATTTTTTAGCACCCAGTGAAATTTCTGCTTTGCTGTTGGGACATAGCAATGGTCAAGCATACAAGGTGGCAACTCAGCTTATTAAAACTCTTCCTTTTAACATTTTGAAAATAATAATATAACAATGCAGGAAAATCACACCAGAATAATTACTATCATATTTTGGGTGTGCACATATCATACCTTAAAAAAATGATTAATCAATTCCTTCCCTTCACCAATTTAAGAGGTTTAATGGCCTGCTTCTGTTCCTATGTCACTAAACACTACCGTTCATAATGTTGCATTCAATTTATTTTCCAATATTCGATGCTCAGAAATTTAGGCCCTAGTTTTTGCTCACAAGTTAGGTAACACAGTGTTGGGAAATTTCCCAACTCTGCAAGCCCCACTTGGGAGAAATTGACCTACTACAGATTTCCATTCTGGGCGGATGGATGCTAACTGCAGTCTGGCCCACAGACCCTGGAAATTGTGTAAAGGTAGTCGGAGAATAACTGACTGGTTGTGAATTTCCAGCTATTTTTGGTTTTATCTCCAATTGCAGGCAT
This sequence comes from Sphyrna mokarran, assembly GCA_024679065.1. Lineage (NCBI taxonomy): Eukaryota > Metazoa > Chordata > Chondrichthyes > Carcharhiniformes > Carcharhinidae > Sphyrna > Sphyrna mokarran. The sequence continues at coordinate 75,682,103 of JAGIQG010000004.1, read as the reverse complement.
TTGCAGTTTTAACTTTTCTCCAGTACATTAGTTGTCCGATTATGGCATCGAGTGAAGTTAGAGATATAGGGCCTTATTTTACCACGTTGATTCTTGAAACTGGCAGTGTTTCAGATCCGACTATTACACCCATTCTGAGGTGCCCTTATATGTACTCTACCTGCAAAAATATCAGCGAGAGCGAACTGCACTGCGGGCGGGGCTTTACCCACCCAAAATTCTGCAGCTCCGATTGGTGCTTCCAAATGCGCGTGCATAGAAACAAAAATAAAGTGCAGTTTTCTGCCACATCCTTCCCAAGCCGGATAATGCCTTCCGCTGGTCCCCACAGACATTGCCCCACCCCATTACAATACTGACCCCCTTATCCACCCACAACCCCCAGTCACCCAGCCTGACTGTGGGCTCCTCGTCCCCTTCCCCGATCACAGATAGAATGGCAGCAGACCCTCTTTTCCCTCCACTGATAACAAGCAGAATGGCAGCAGACACACCTTCCCCTCCCCATCGATATCAAGCAGACAGGCATCGGATGCTCTGCACTTAATTTCTCACTAACCCTCACCTGAATGGAGCACCTGAATCAGACTTAAGTGGAGCATGTCTGTTTCGCGCCAATTCTGGTTGGGCGAACACAGTGTTAAAATGGAAAGTGTCAATAAGGTTGGGTGTATGGCCCATTGAGTCAATTTAAATGCATGCAAATGCATGTAAATGGCTGTCGTGCTCATTTCGGGTGCGGTCCTTATTGTGGCCATTTTCGGGCCTTGTTAAAGGTTGAAGAGGAGGCAGGCGAGGATCGTGCTACTTGCCTCAAGCCTGACTTTACCAAGCTTTTATGCCTGAAAACAGATGCAACATGATGGTAAAATAGGGCCTATAGAGTAATAGAGCATGGGAATAGGCCCTTTGGCACAACTGGTCTATGCTGACCATGGTGTCTCTTAGCTAATCCCAATTGCCTGCACTTGGCCCATATCCCTCTAATCTTTTCCCATCTATATACTTATCCAAAAGCTTTTTTAATTGCTATTCAACCGGCCTCAAACACTTTGTCTGGCAGTTCATTCCATATGCGCACCACCCTGTGTGAAGAAGTTGCCCCTCAGATCCTTCTTAAATCTTTCCTCTCTCACCTTGAATCTATGCCCTGTGACTGTGTGTTCATCCTATCTATGCCTCTTATGATTTTATGCAGCTCAATAAAGGTCATCTCTCATTCTTCTGCTTTCCGAAACAAAGTCCTAGCCTGGTTGAATGCTCGCTATAACTCAGGCCCACTACTCTTAGCAACAGCCTTGGAAACCTTCTTTGCACACTTTCTAGTTTATCAATGTCTTTCCTATAATAAGGTGACCAAAACTGTACGCACTACTCCAAGTGCAACCTCATCAATGACTTATATGGTTGTAATACGATGACCCAACTTCTATACACAGTGCCTTGACTGATGAAGGCTAATGTGCCAAACATCCTTTTCACCACTGTATGTGACACTGCTTTCAATAATGTACTTGTACTCCTAAGTCCCTCTGTTGTCCCAGTGCTTTTGCCGTTAGCTTTTGATAAATTATTCCAAACATGTACTGTTCAATATTGTGGATATTTCTAATATTTGTTCAATAGTTTCACAAAATTCCATTTGTGTCCTGTAGAGTTTGTATTCTTTGAAGCAATCATATTTCATCCTTCCAATCATGCTTCTGTTTTTGCCAATGGGATACAATCAAAGTAAAAAATTCTATGTGACTGTAAAGCCATATCCATTCCTCCTGGTCTTTTCTCAGTTTCACTGTTGTTAACACAGATGAGCACACCATCTCTGATTCTTCTCCAGCAACTGGGTGAGATTGAACTCAAGTGGTTTCATTCTTATCAATCTAAGCAGAGCAAAAGGATCATCTGGTATTTTTTGTTCTTTCATGGGATTATGAACGTTGCGAGCAAGGGCTTGGTGCCCATCGCTAATTGCCCTTCATAAGAATAGTGGAAACTGCCATCTTGAACTACCACAATCCATCTGGTGTTGGTACACTCACAGTGCTTTTGGAAAAAGAGTTCCAAGATTTGATCCAGCTACACTGAAGGAATGGTGGGACAGTTCCAAGTTATGATGGTATGTGATTTGAAGCTGAACTTTCAATGGAGATGTTTCCATGCACCTGCTGCCCTTGTCTTTCTAGGTGGCTGAGGCAGCGGGTTGGAATATGCTGTCAAAGAACCTTTGCTGAGTTACTGCAGTGCATCTTGTATATAATGCTTACTACTAAAACTGTTCTTCCTCTTTCCATACTGTTACCTACGTTGCTCCCAAGTTTCTTTTTTTGGCCCTCTTTACCTCTCATCAGCCAATACAAGTGAACAACAAACTCAAGAGTGGTCGACGATACCTTTAACAGTGCTCATGGTGGGTACAGACCTTTCTGCTGTTCAATGCATGTTCAGCTGTGCAAGATTAAGGCAACATGCTAGATGAAACATCTAGGATGGTCATTGCGCTGTTAGAATCAAATCAGCATTACTCACTGACTGACATTACAATCCAACTTCTTTGGATACTTCCTGCAAACACTCCTCATGCTGTTATTACTAGTCTACCCAAAATTTCATCCAGTGAAGCCCACGCCAACTGTGTAGGTACATGGTGCAGACACCATTTTAGATTTGAAATGGCACCATTAGTGTCAAAAATATAGGTGCTACAGAACTAAATTCTTTGCCATTTATGTTTGAAGCAACCAACCAATGAAATGAATGAGGTTATGGTGCAATAGTTGACCTGTACCTAAATGCCTTGGAAAGAAAACACAAACATAATAGCAAAGAAAATCATTCCAGTACAACACATATTAATACAGAGCATATCTTTATTTCCATTTTAAAGACAATGTACAGATAAAAATCACTAGGGTTTACATCATCATTAACCATCTCATGAAATATAATAATACACAATACTGTCAGAACTCCAATGATAAGCTATTTATGTGATGATGTAAACTGAAGCAATGATGCATCCTGTCCAAATATATACAGCACAATGGGCAAATCTATTGAGTCTGTCATACATTACTTCACGTTGGAGTAAAGTGGCAGTGAACTTTATCATGGCAAATGTAGATTCTCTAACATTAGAAAATTTACCAAGGTCCAAACTTCCATGCAGGGAGCTTAAAGGCGATTTTAGATATCCTCCCTTGCTTAAACTGAATTTGTAAGATTATGACAGAACAGCCATTTACGGTATCTGTATTTTCTAACTTATAGTCAGATGGGAAAATAAAAGTATGAAAATGACTTTGTTGTAAGTAGAATTCTGCAAAATCCCACTTTGAAATACTCAGTGATATTAGTATGCAAACTAAAAAGGCTCATATTTGTTCAAAAATGCAAATTTTGCACCTCTCAGCTCAAATTTAGTGACTTATAAACATTAAAACATAAATTGCCAGAGTTACCTTAATGAAGAAAATCCATTTGTAAATATCAGTTTGGGCCACAAGCAATCCAACAAGAATAGTTGAGGTGAAGTCATTCATCCCTGTCAAAAGGAAGCAGGGTAACTATCTGGCTGGATGTGCAGATTGAGATTACAAGAGTAAATATTGATCGAGGGGGTCAAATACTCTGTAGACTCATCCTCGGCTGTTGAAGTTATAGATGGACAGATAGTTAGGAGAATACTGATTGTAGGTTGCAGCAAATTAAGACTAATTTATGGATTAATGAACATTCTGGGACTCTGCTTGGTTACTTTTGCTCCTTCTCCTTGATCAATGTCCATGCTCTCCTTTCCATGAATGCATGTTAACATCTGCGCTTCAACTCGACCTACTTTACTTGAAGAATCATTTCACTCCGCCTGTTCCTCTTCTCTATGGAACCCAAAGCATCAGCTTTCTGACTCAGACAGCATGGTTAGCCATTTGTTTAAATTTGAAAGTTATGGAGAAATCCACAAGCCATTTCTCTGGATAATTATGTAAGGAAACTAAGCAGTTCTGAAAAAAAAAGTTGGGACTTAAAAAAGGGAAATCAGTCTGGCACATGACAAATTGGATCTAGATAACAAGATGTAATGGTCTAACTACTGCTGCCCATAACAGCTTTCCAAGTGGTGGCTGGTAGAAATCCACATTGTAAATATTTGGCTGGAAGAAATATGTGAATATTGTTCCATTGGAGCAGCACGGAGAGGCAGCGATTTGGGAGAGCGAGAAGTTCGATTGATAAGTAGCTTTTTAACTTTTCTCTTTGTTTAAAACAGCGAGCGGGAGTAGTTTTTGCCGTTTTTTATTTAAACTAACTTGTAACCGGAAGTCGTCACTAGGGGCTGCCGGTAGTTGTAGTTTTTCTCTCTGACTCTATAAATTGGTCCAGAGAGGAAACCCGATACTCTACACAGGTAGAGTATCCCACCCTCCCCCCTCCTCTAACCTAATAATAATAGTGTGTGTGTAGTTTTTTTTTCTCTCCTGCAAATTAAAGTAACAGTGATGGCAGTGCAGGTAGTACATTGCACCTCCTGCGGTATGTATGAGGTGAGGGACACCAGTAGTGTTCCTGCTGATTATACCTGCAGGAAGTGTGCACATTTGCAGCTCCTTGAGGATCGTGTTAAGGAGCTGGAGCTGGAATTAGAGGAGCTCAGGGTAATTCGAGAGGTTGAGGAGGATATAGGCAGGAGTAACAAAGAGATTGTAACTCCTATAAGTGATAATTGGGTAACTATTAGGAGGAGGGGTAAGAAGCAATCGGGGAGACAATCCCCTGGGGCTGTTCCCCTCCAAAATAAATTTTCTGTCTTGGAGGCTACAGTTGAGGAAGAATCAACTGGAGCTGACCAAAGGGAGCAGGTCTCTGGGGGTGAGCCTGCTGAGAATGCTCAGGTGGGTGGGGGGAATAAGAGATTAGGCCTAGTTATAGGAGACTCCATAGTTAGAGGGACAGATAGGAGGGTAAATAGTAATAAACAGGACTCAGGGCTGGTGTGTTGCCTCCCAGGGGCTGGGGTCCAGGATGTCGCAGATCGGGTTTTTAGGATTCTTAAGGGTGAGGGGAGTCAGCCCCAAGTCATTGTTCATGTGGGGACACATGATGTAGGTAGGACAAGGGAGGGGGATATTAAACAGAAATTCATGGAGTTAGGGTGGAAGCTTAGGTCCATAACAGGCAGAGTGGTTATCTCTGGACTCTTGCCTGTGCCAAGGGATAGTTTAGAGATGAACAGAGAAAGGGATAGTTTGAACTCATGGCTGCGTGGATGGTGCAGGAGGGAGGGGTTCAGGTTCCTTAACAATTGGGACTCATTCTGGGATAGGTGGGACCTCTTCAAGAGAGATGGTCTACACCTGAACCAGAGGGGGACTAATATCTTGGGGGGAAAATTTGCTAAGGCTATGATGGGGGCGTTAAACTGATTCGGGGGGGGGGTGGGATCCTAAGTAGTTGGGGTGCTGAGAGGGATGAGAGTAAGGGGGTTATAGAGGAGAGTTGTAAAACACAGTGGCGTACGGGTGGGGTGGAGCATGGTTTGAGATGCGTATACTTTAATGCAAGGAGTATTCGCAATAAGGGGGAGGAACTTGCAGCTTGGACCAGTACCTGGAACTTCGATGTTGTGGCCATTTCAGAGACTTGGGTAGAGCAGGGACAGGAATGGATGTTGCAGGTTCCGGGGTACAAATGCTTTAGTCGGAGTAGAGAAGGGGGTAGAAGGGGGGGAGGAGTGGCGTTACTGGTCAAAGACTGTATCACGGTGATCGAAAAGAAGTTTGATGAGGACTTGTCTGTTGAGGTAGTATGGGCTGAGATTAGAAACAGGAGAGGAGAGGTCACCCTGTTGGGAGTCTTTTACAGACCTCCTAATAGTTCTAGAGAGGTTGAGGAAAGGATTGCGAAGTCAATTCTGATTAGGAGTGAAAGTAGTAGGGTAATTGTGATGGGGGACTTTAACTTTGCTAATATTGATTGGAATAGCTATAGCTCTAGCTCGTTAGAGGGGTCAGTTTTCGTACAGAGTGTGCAGGAAGGTTTTTTGACTCAGTATGTAGATAGGCCAACTAGAGGTGAGGCTACATTGGATTTGGTGCTGGGCAATGAGCCAGACCAGGTGTTAGGCTTGGAAGTTAGTGAACATTTTGGTGATAGTGACCACAATTCGGTTACGTTCACCTTAGTGATGGACAGGGATAGGCATGAAGCTGGGGGCTGTAGTTATAGCTGGGGGAAGGGTAATTATGAGGCCATCAGGAGAGAATTAGGGTGCGTAGATTGGACTAGGGAACTACAGGGACTGGGAACATCTGGAATGTGGTGCTTATTCAAGGAGCAGCTGCTGAGAGTCCTTGATAAGTATGTCCCTGTCAGGCAGGGAGGAAATGGACGAGTAAGAGAGCCTTGGTGTACGAAAAGAGTTGATTTGCTGGTTAAGAAGAAAAAGGAGGCTTATGTCAGGATGAGGCTTGAAGGCTCAGGTAGTGCAATGGATAGCTATAGATTAGCTAGGAAGGAGGTAAAAAGTGAATTGAGGAGAGCTAAGAGGGGACACGAGAAGATGTTGGCTGATAGGATTAAGGAGAATCCTAAAGCTTTCTTTCGATATGTTAAGAATAGAAGATTGGTTAGGGCAAGATTAGGGCCAGTCATAGACAGCAGTGGGAAGTTGTGCGTGGAGCCTGAAGAGATTGGTGAGGCACTGAATAAATATTTCTCTTCGGTATTCACGCAGAGTGCTGGAAATGTAGCTGTGGAGAGCACTGAGGTACAGGGTTGCAAATTGGGGAGTATTGTAGTAGATAGGGAGGATGTGTTAGAAATTCTCGAGGGTTTGAAGTTGGATAAGTCCCCTGGGCCGGACGGGATTTACCCTAGGATTCTCTGGGAGGCAAGAGAGGAGATTGCAGAGCCTCTGGCTCTGATCTTCAGGTCCTCGTTGGTTACGGGTGTGGTTCCGGAGGACTGGAGGATGGCGAATGTGGTCCCATTGTTTAAGAAGGGGAAGAGAGACCTTCCTGGGAATTATAGGCCAGTGAGTCTTACTTCTGTGGTGGGCAAGGTATTGGAGAGAATTATTAGGGATAGGATTTATAGTTATTTGGAGAGAAATGAATTGATTGGGGATAGTCAGCATGGTTTCGTGAAGGGTAGGTCATGCCTTACTAACCTCATTGAGTTTTTTGAGAAAGTGACCAGAGAGGTGGATGGGGGTAAGGCGGTTGATGTAGTATATATGGACTTTAGTAAGGCTTTTGATAAGGTGGCCCATGGAAGACTTCTACAGAAAATGCAGATGTGTGGAATAGAGGGTGATTTAGCTAATTGGATTAGGAATTGGCTGGCAGATAGAAGACAGAGGGTGGTGGTTGATGGGAGATATTCATCGTGGAGTTCGGTGACAAGTGGTGTACCTCAGGGGTCTGTTTTGGGGCCCCTGCTGTTTGTAATTTTTATAAATGATCTGGATGAGGGTATTGAAGGATGGATTAGTAAATTTGCAGATGAAACTAAAGTCGGTGGAGTGGTAGATAGTGAAGAGGGGTGTTATAGTTTGCAGAGGGACTTGGACAAGGTGCAGAGCTGGGCCGAGAGGTGGCAAATGGAGTTTAATGTGGAAAAGTGTGAGGTAATGCACTTTGGCAGGAACAATAAATGTGTAGAGTATAGGGCTAATGGTAGGGCTCTTAATAGTGTTGAGGAACAGAAGGAGCTTGGTGGATGTGTCAATAGATCCCTGAAAGTAGGCAGTCAAGTGGATAAAGTTGTTAAGAAGGCTTATGGAGTCTTAGCTTTTATTGGTAGGGGGATTGAATTTAGGAGCCGCAGCATCATGTTGCAGCTGTACAAAACTATAGTGCGGCCGCACTTGGAGTATTGTGTGCAGTTCTGGTCGCCACATTATAAGAAAGATGTGGAGGCATTGGAGAGGGTACAGAGGAGGGTTACCAGGATGTTGCCTGGTATGGAGGGCAGGTCCTATGAAGAGAGGTTGAAGGATTTGAGGTTGTTTTCGTTAGAAAGGAGGCGGCTAAGGGGGGGATCTTATTGAAACATATAAGATAATTAGAGGTTTGGATAGGGTGGACAGTGATAGCCTTTTGCCTAGGATGGAAAAAGCTAGCACGAGGGGACACAACTTTAAATTAAGGGGTATGAGTTATAGGACGGATATCAGAGGTAGGTTCTTTACTCAAAGAGTGATTTAGGGAGTGGAATGCCCTGCCTGCAGCTGTTGTAGATGCGCCAAGTTTGGTGGCGTTTAAGAGGTTAGTTGATAAGTATATGGATGAGAAGGGAATGGTTTAGTTAGGAGGGGCATTGCTTTTTATTTTGGTCGGCACAACATCGAGGGCCGAAGGGCCTGTTCTGTGCTGTATTGTTCTATGTTCTATGTTCTATGAACAGATTTGAAACAAGCATACTATTTTATGATGAGAAACAAATGGAGACTAAAATTTAAAATATTCACCTGTCAGACAATGCATGAAAATTGTGTATAAATAGGAATGATTGTAACGTACTCAAAGTGCTGATTATTAATTTTTAAAGTAAGGTTTTTAAACCTCTATATTGTCATCATTATATTTGCATCAACCTCAATATATTTCAGCATATGATAATGAAAATGTCAAATTATTTGCAAAATAATTGAGAAATTTCTTCTTTTAACTTGCATTTAAATGCTGAACGACAGCAAAGCTTTTAAGTGTTTGTTTGATTGATCAGTATGTTACTTATGAAAAAGTTCAAAGACTAATTACCATGCTATACTGCAAGTGGTGATTTGATATACAGCAGTAAGAGGAGGTAATATGGAGTCACTTTGCCAGATATGAATCTCTGGTCAGGTAAAGTAGAGCTCTGTACCTGCAAGGACAAAGATCTGCTAATGGTTAGTTACATTTTTATGTAACATATGCAGTTGGCTCTTGACCCACATTCCCAAAACATGAAGCTTAAAAGTTTATTTTGGACTGGCCAGATATCCTAACGATGAAACCGTTCCGCATCAGAGTCAAAGTTTATTAAATATTTTAATATTTAAAATATTATGTAAAGTAGGATTTTCTGGCCATTCCCACCAGCAGGTTTTTTCAGTCCCACTGATGGTGAACCCTACCAGGGTGCCCTGGCAGCAGAGGTGTAAACAATGGGAAGCCTCATTGACAGCGGTGGGACTGGAAGATTCAGCCATTGGGCAATGGCGAGCTGCTGCCACAATACACACTGGTGAAGGGGGACAGCAGAAATTCCCACCAAGTGGCACTTTGGGTACCAATGGCAAATTGGTCACAAATTGCACTTACTTTCCCAAAGGGAAGTCATAGTTCGCATTTTGCACAAACTCAATTGCAGAATCACAAACTAAAAATCCTACATAAATCTCGCTGTTCTGACTTTTAATTTTGTTTTCCTTGAATTAAAAATACTCCTTAATACATTTAAGAACGGCAGCCTGATGCTGTTTGATTAACAAAGTTGAAAATTCACCACCTGTGAAAAATCAGATTTAAATAAATGAAAATAATATTGAAAAACTATACCAAACCATTTACTAGTTTTATTTGTGTACATTAGTTTCTTAGTAGGGTAAATATTTTAAAGGTACCTCCTAGTTACTGTTCCCATAAAAGCCAACTTAATTTGAAAAGCCTTCTTGAATACTCACAAATGGATGCACTTAGCATAAAATAGTCATGCTAATGATTTGAATTTGGGAATGAACCAATTATGAATTACAAGGGCAGTGCCAGATTCTAACATAATGGCTGAAATTCTCTGTCCTGGTTTGCTGCTGGGATTTTCTGGTGCTACTGAAAGTGAATGAAGTGTTGGCTGGAATGCAAAATTTTCTATTCTCACTCGCAATGGGGTCCGTCTATGGACAACACCAGCGAATCCTGCCCAATGTTTTTAAAATCAGTATGAAAAATAGCAAAAGCTTAATTTGCACATGAATGGATTGCACTTAAAACTCCACGATCTTTGAAACTGGCTTATGCATGTTCAAATAATGCACTCAGTAATGACCCTTAACTAATAGAAGAAAAATGCCACCAAAGTACCATTGAATCCCACAATGGATTCCACAAATCACAATGGTGAACAAATTCTGACTAGCTCTTGCTGCTAGGTGCCAGCTTTGACTCACTCAGTCACAAGCCCACCTCTGAGTTAGAAGGTGCTGGGATCAATTTTTACTCCAAAGACAACATTTAGGCTGAGTGAGTTTGCATTGTTGGCGATGCTGTCTTTCAAATAGAATTAGACAGAGGCACATCTATCCTTTCAGCTGGACAATAAAGATTTCACAATACCAATCAATAAATGAGCAGGCCAAGGGATTCTCCTGATGAACTGGTTGATATTTGTTCCCTAAATACCTTCGAAAACAGTCAATCTGGTCATTTATTTAATTGTACTTGTTAGAATATTGCTGTGATCAAAATAATCGCCATGTTTGCTACACTACAGAGACTACACTTCAAAATAACTTAAGTGGCTGTAAAGCACTTTTGTGTTGTCCTGAGGTCAAGAAAGATGCTACCTAAATGCAGATGTTTTTCTTTTTACATTTCATTGGTGCAGTTCAGCTGATGAAGTCCTGCTAAGCTCAGTGCGTCACGGTTATCTATGCTGTTCTCAGAAGAAATACAGGTACCATGATACGACGGAAATAAAAATTACCGGTTTGGATCAAGAAACAATGTTGTGGAAGTACGACTAACAACAATACCATGCTAGCAAGCATGCTGTGCTAGAGTGTAGATAAGCAAAGAAACAGAACAAACTTGACCTGCTATTTAATACTTTGATCGATTGTTTGAAATAACACACTCACATGGAAATTACTTGCAACACATCACTTAATGTCCATTGCCCAATTGCTTTCGGTCTCTGGCAAAAGGTTAATTATTTGCCACAGAGATCCATTATTTACAGCAAGACATTATACAAATTACAGGCTATAAAAATAGAGTTATATAAATAATTTCAACATCTCAAAAATGCCTTGCTTTTACATAGTAAATGATGTGTGATTCAAAGTGACAAATGCCCACTTCAGCACCACATCATGTTCGTGTAATCGTGTATACAGAATTACAGCAAGATAATATACTGAAAGTTAAATGTAAATACCAGTCACAAATCCACTCTCATTATCTCTCGATGCAACATTGGCAATGCTTTGACTTTCTATAATTATCTTCAAACACAGGAAAAATGGGGAGTGCTCACTGAAACAACAATTGTGCTTTGGCCTGTCTGCACTCACTACAGACTCACTGTCTGCACTGGAAACTGACTTCCTTACTTTTCTTCTTTACTGCTCTCAAGACATGCATTCCCAATGTCCATACCATAAACAGAGAAGTGCATCAAATGAAAAACTCCATAAAGTATGAATTCTAAATTTCAGATGTAGATGTAATACACCAAAGAATTGCCTAGTCCATGTTCCATTACAAATGGGATCTTTTTCTGGTTGATGGGATGTAACGAATGGTGGGATTTGTGTAAGGGCTTTTTACAATTTATATAAATGACTTGGATGAAGGGTATAAAGACAATGGTTGCTAAATTTGCTGACAATACAAAAATAGGTAGGAAAGTAACTTGTGAAAGGGACATAAAAAGGTTACAAAGGGACATAATGGGCAAAAATTTGGCAAATGGGAGTATAATTGAACAAACATGAAATTGTCCATTTTGACAGAAAGAATAAGAGAGAAGCATGTTATCTAAATGGTGAGAGTTGAGGTGCAGATGGATTTGGATGTCCTAGTGTATGAATCATAACAGGTACAGCAAGTCATTAAGAAAGCTGATAGGATATTATAATTTATTGAGGAAAATTGATTAGAAAAGTAGGCAGGTTATGCTTCAGTTGTAAAAAGGTACAATCAATATTGTCCCAAATGATCATAGACAATGACTGGTGGTGATTTGACCAGAGGATCATCACACCTTCGGAAAGGGGCTAGTTAAGAAGGTGAGCCTTGATGAATCACCTCAGCTGGGAACTGAACTCATACTGTTGGCATCACTTTGCATTACTAACCAACTATTCAGCCAACTGAGCTAAACTACCTCAATTGTACAATATATTGACAAGACCACATCTAGGACACTGTGTACAATATTGATCTTCTTATTTAAGGAAAGATCAAATGCATTAGAAGCTGTTCAGAGGTTTATTAGACTAATACCAGGAATGGGCAGGTTTTCTTATGAGGCAAGGTTGGAGAGGTTTGGTTTGTATCCACTAGAATTAAGAAGAGCATGAAATAACTTGATCAAAATCTTTACTATCCTGAGGAGTAATTATAGGGTGGATGTGGAGAGGAAGTTTCCTTTATTGGAGAACATAGAACTATGGGTCACTGTTTAAAAAATAAGGGATTGCTCATTTAAGACAGAGATGAGGAAAAAAAATTTCTCTAGGAGGGTAGTAAATCTCTGGAAGTCTCTTCCTCAAAATGGAACAGCTTATGAATATTTTAAAAGCAAGGCTAGATAGATTCTTAATGAGAAGGGGGTGAAAGGTTAAAGGAGGTAGGCAGGAATGTAGGGCTGAAGTAACAATCAAATCATTTGGTTTTACTGAATGGCAATGCAGACTCAAGGGGCCAAATGACCTACTCCTGCTCCTAATTCGTATGCCTGTATGATTCCAAGTAAACAGAAATCAAACGTACAGATTGAACGAAGAATCTGCAGCTACATTTATGAACATAGCACTAGCCAACAGAAGTACATGAGTCAGCAAACAGTGATCTTGTAAATATTCATATATTTTAAATGCAGTTTGATATCTCTGAAATGACAAGGAGCTAGAGATGATATACTAATTGTTAATGATTCTGTAATTGCTATTCATGGCAACAATGTGAACACTGATTCCTGGAATAGGAAGCAGCACTATTGCTCAGCTGTGCTTTTGTTTCAGTAAGACTTATGGATAATTCTGCTATTTTGTTTTGAATATAAGAGGTTATGGGATGTGATTATTCATCTGGTAGTAAGAAAGATTCTAATTTAAAAATGTTACGTTTATAAAAGGCAAATTCTTTCCCAAACAAATTTCAGACCTTAAAAAAAATGAAAATATTTTTCTGAACAAAGAAAATACTTTGAAGATACTTCAAAATTGTGAACATTCGGTGATCATATTTACACTTACTATAAGAGATGTATATGCATATCAGTAATACAAAATGCACCAAGGGAAATTAAAAGATATATCAAACTATACATGCATACATTAACATTTTGCAGTTTCCAAAATAGATTTTTTTTAAATCGTGAATTATAGAATGTAAAACTGAATATCAGGTTTCCTGCCTTCCAAAGGCAGATGAATGTGAGGCTGGGAGAGGTACGAAGTACGATGGCTCTGAGGCCAGTTCTGTGGATGATTAAGCTCATTGGAAACTCAGATATCTTCAATGATAAATATGCTCCATGTTATGAGAAATACAAGTGAGTGGGAGAATACATTGATTGTTTATGAGTCGAGTCTAAAACTAACTAGATAGCTAAATTAGCTAAAAGTGGGAATTCAGAGCTTGAATGTGTTGAATTTGAAGGGCCTCATTTTACTGTTTCCATTCTAAGTGCTGAATCTGGGCACAATTCAGATCCGACTTGGAAATCTGCCTCCAATACGCATTTAGCCTCAAAAAAAAATTACAAGTCTGAATCACGCTGTGGGCGAGGCTTATCGCACCTGAAACGACTAGAGCTCTGAACTGTGTGTGTGCAGTCAGAAAACAATTTGAAAAAGCTTGCTGTGTCACATCACTCCGGGGCCACAAAAAGCAGATAAAGCGGCCCGGGAGCAAAAAACGGGTGCAATGGGCCCCACAGACATCACTCCCACCCCTACACAGTAACTATCCCCCTTATCCATTCACCCTCTCCGCTACCAAGATTGATCGCGACCCCCTGTCCCCTTCCCCCACATTATTTGCCTGCAGAGTGGCAGCAGACCCTCCTGTCCCCTCACCAGAGATCTATCTGGTCTTCCCCTCCACCCCCCACCAGTGAGCAATCGGGCATCCCCTCCTCACCAAAGATACGTCTTACTCGCTTCCCTCCTCCATCCCCCCAAACCAGAGAATGATCTGACCTCCCTTCCCTCGGAGGTACATCAGACCACTTCCTGCTTCCTCCAGAAAATGACTGGGCTTTCCTTCCCCCCTCCCCCCACCAGACAACAATCAGGCCTCCCAGCCCCCCCAACTCACCAGAGTGTGATCTGGCCAATCTTCCTGCCACCACTGTCACACCCCTCCACCCAACCCCGCCATTGATCTGAGTCAGAGAGCCATTGGAATTGCTGAATTTACCTCTTCAGCAGTTGGAGGCTCTGAAACAGACTTTTTGCCAAATATATCTATTTTGCGCTGAATCAAACACAATGGTAGTGGGGGAAATGCTGACAAAGTTGAGCAGGCAATTCACTAATTCAACTGAAATGCATGCAAATGCACTTAAGTCGCCTTTGCGCCTGTTTTGGGCGTAAATTGGATCACGGTCATTCCCAGGCCTCGGTAAAGTGGCCATCTGCATGGACGCGGGCACAGATCAATCTCACACTCGACTTTACCACGTTTTCACGCCCAAAAGCAGGCACAACACAATGGTAAAATCGGGCTCATTGTGTTGCATTATATTCTACAAAAGGAAACAATAGTGGGAGTTACAATGTGATTTAACTGGATTAATTTATTTATTGCAATAGGGCATTGTAATTCAGTCAGTTTTTCTCATGCTTTCTCTTTCACGTTATTTTCAGCTATTTCTTTCACTTGGAACTACATCATACATAATTCATTATGATGCAATGATGCACATGGAAATGTATCTCAGTGATCCAGGTAAGGATTTGGGCCTGTGTCTGTGGGAGTTTGCGCATTCTCCCCGTGCTTGCGTGGGTTTCCTCCCACATCCCAAAGATGTGCTCTTAGGCTAATTGGCAAAACAAATTCTCCCTAAATTGTCTCAAATTTGGTTTTTAATCCATAGATCTATAAACATGGATAGGGATCACGGGTAGAGGTGGGAACATCGGGGTGGCAGTGCAGGCTCATTGGGCCGAAGGGCCTGTTTCCTGTGCTGTTTTGTTCTTTGTTCTTTGTAAGGAAAGCAATAGTGAATTACAGCATTACCATTTTGTCTTCATGCTAGTTCTGAAGATAGGAAGCAACAGAAATAGCACAGTCCGATGCCCAGACTGAGCAGCACAAGGTCAGGGTACAGAGAAAGCCAGTGGTGAGATCAGTTGATGTGTCTGTATATTAAATTGTAAATTACACCCTAGATAAGCCCTCTTATTCTTGAAATCTGAAAGATAACTCTGCTCCATGATTTTCTCTCTCTTCCTTCTGTGGAGGTAGTGTTCATTCAGCACACTCTTTATACCAATAAAGAGTGAGAGTAAAGAGTGAGTTTTTGAGTGAGAATACAGCAGTGAGGGAGAATATTGCCAGAACCTAATCTCATCATTCCATAGTGTATTAGTACACTATAGATGTATAGAATAGATATAGAATAGATACTATAGAATAGATTCCTTAAAATTCAATTCAAACACTTTAAACAACTACTCTTATTTTTGCTTACCTTTTTTTCCCTTTTTCCTCTCGACAGAAAATTAGTTTATTGTTTTATATTATGGAGTTAAAGGATATTTTCTCAACTTCTAACATGTATATACAAAATTCAGGTTAATTCATATTTTTTGTGCTCATCAACCAAGAAAACAAATATATGAATCAAATATTTCCAGGACAGGTACACTAAGGCACACAGTATAGCTTACTATTCCATTCTAAATATTTACATTGGTCCTGACTTCTACAGCAGTAGAATAAGTGCCAACTTTCTAAATTTATTAATTTGAGGCTTGAACCTATGGGCTGGATTATATACTGAGGACAGGCTACCTGTACCCCAAGATAAAAGTCTGTGGTGACACCAAATGCACTTAGCTGGCTAGCCTTGTTTTAATTTACTTAGCTGGGCCTTTAATTACCAAGGGGTGAAACTTCTGCCCCTCTCCAGAAGGGAGTCCCACCTCATGAAGCTACTGGTCAAAGATAGGCAGTTCTGTAGTGCCACCAAAAGTGGTGGCTGCTGTGAGTATGGCATCAAGGATGTTGAGGAAGTGTTCAGTAACTAATCTTCCAGGTAAAGCTGGCAGCTGCTGGCAAGGGGAGTGGGGCAGAGAGCTTGGTGGACTATGTGGGGGTTGGGAGAGGGGATAGTGGGTGTAGGATGGGTGAATATGGAGAGGGAAAATGCAGTGGAGATTTCCAAATGAAACTTGGGACCTGGAAATGGTTGGGAACAACCTTCTCTCACTGCTTGTTAAATGTGAGTGATAGTAAGATGAGGCCCTTACATGGATACTAATTGTCCACTTGCTGGTCTCATCTGAGATATCTTACTTTACAGATCAACCTACCTACCTTTACTTTTAACGTAGACATGAATCCTACTGACTAAGGCAAGCAAATACATTTTAAGAGATTAAACTAAAAGTTAAAATATTTTCAAGGTCAAATGACATTATACCTAAATAGGGACTGAAATTATGTTTTTAGCAAATTAGTAAATATTGCTAACGGAGAAATTCTTGGACCATGATTTTCAACCATTAAAATAAACTTCTGTTACTCAACTGAACCCCATTCCATATTCATTATATGCTCAAGTTAATTCTGGATCAATTTAGAGCCAATAAAAGAAAGAAATTGTTCAACAATAATTTACAGCCATGATAGAAATCATTTACAAACTGAAATGAATTCTGCTCCATCATTACTGATCGGTTTACTTCAAAAGAAAGCAAAATTTGAAATGAACAGATACTTATTCAGAATTACTTATTTTGAAATATTTATAACATAAATCACTAAAAATACAAAAGCACAGATTAGGAAAACAAACTTTGGTGGCACGGTAGCACAGTGGTTCGCAATGCTGCTTCACAGGGACCTGTATTTGATTCCTGGCTTGGGTCACTGTCTGTGCGGAGTCTGCATGTTCTCCCCGTGTCTAAGTGTGTTTTTTCCAGGTGCTCCAGTTTCCTCCCACAGACTGAAAGACGTGCTAGTTAGGTGCATTGACCTGAACAGGTGCCAGAATGTAACAACTAGGTGAATTTCACAGTAACTTCATTGCAGTGTTAATGTAAACTTTGCTTGTGGCTAATAAATAAACTTTAAAAACAAACAACCTAATTTCTGACCAGAACAGCCTTCTTTCAAATATGAGTTGTGGGGGCGGGGGCAAGAAAACTGGTCTGGAACTTATCTACTTTTTCAGTGCAATTTTAGACCTGAATCTCTACATTCTTTGCAATGCAGAGGTCACAGTCGTGAACATCATTAAAAACCGAGGGGACAGGACCAATTTGCAACAGAGGCTGAGAGCTCTGGAACTCTTGTGTACGCACAGTGGCCTCGATCTATCAGACTCCAGTTTCTGGCCAGCCCGAGACCCTGACAGTTGCTGCCCCACTAGCATCCCACTTGCCCCCACAACAATTCCCGGACCAGCCGAGACCAGTCTCCCCTCCAAGAGCACCCCGATGTCCAGCCCACCCCCACCCAGCAGTGGCAATGCCCTCTTACCCCTCCAACCATAGCAGACACACACCAACCCCTCCTCCTGGCAGAAATTCAACACTATCTGGTGCAAAGAAACCTGCTTGATTGACACCTCATTCATCACCTTCAACATTCACTCCCTCAATCACTAATACACAATGGCAGCAGTGTGTACCATCCATTGCAGCTAATCATCAAGACTTCTTCAAAAGCACTTTCCAAATCCCATGACCTCCACCACCATGAAGAACAAACGCAGCAGATGCACGGAAACACCACCATCTGCAAGTTCTTCTTTAAGCTCCAAACTGTCTTGACTTGGAACTATACTCGTTCGCTGTCACTGGGTTAAAATCCTGGAACTTGTTTTCTAACACCATTGTGGGTACCTCCAACACATGTACTGCAACGGTTCAAGAAGGAAGCTCACCACCACCAATTTCTCAAGGGCAATAATTGCTGGTTTAGTCAGTGATGTCTACATCCTACGAATGAATGAAAAAAAGCTTTCTTGTAATCTTGAATACTGACAAACATATTTATGTTTTGATTGAAAATATCAACTTGAGAGAAATAAAACTCCTAAGGTGAGTGGTATTAGAAATATCACTTGAATGACCTAACAATAAGCCATTTGCTGAAAACTTCAATTGTGATATAACTGGCTTCAGCATCCTAGGCTATGAATGGAGAAAAATCACCCAATATCTTATCATTTTTTCAGAGAAGTGCATGTCTGGGCATGAAGAAGATTGGGCTTGGCTTTAAACATGCTTTGTGGTCATGTTGGTGGCCTTATAAACGGTCATTAAGTAGGCTCACCAATGAAAAATAAAACTTGTGGAAGGTTTCCACAGAGCTGTTGTTCGATGAGTATCTGTGTCCCATATAGCACTTTCTGCAAAGTAACAGGGAAAATTGAAAGAAAAGCAAAAGAAGCATTCTTGAAATATTCTTAAACTTGCCTTAAGCAGAAATTATTTTTATCACCTACTACTTTTACTGGAATTAATTCAAGTCAGAAATTAAATGACATAAAAGTCTACTGAAGTGAATTCTTTTCATGACTACCACTACTATCCTGAGTACTTGGGACACTATAACATTCAAGGCTATAGGCCAAGTGCTGCAAATGGGATTAGGTAGGCTGGTCAGGGCATTTCATGTGTCAGCACAGACTTGGTGGGCCAAAGGGCCTCTTCTGCAATGTAGTATTCTGTAATTCAATTACACTATGAATTTGCATGAATTTGTTAGAGTTAAAGAGAGAGAAGACAACATTAGGCCATTTTGTATCTGGCCTACTTTAAAAATACCTCAATTAAAAATGATTATCTTAAAGCAGAATTAAATAAGAACTTCTAGAGATAGGGTGGTAATCATCCCTGAATTATATACCACATCTATTTTAATGATTTCCATTTCAACTGCTTTTAATTCTTGCCACATGGAAAAGAAAATAGGTGAACAATAATGTGAAAATTACCATGATTGCCATTAATTGCTAATTTATAATGATACTGTACATAGGATTCAGAGTTTCAGTTATGTAAAAGATAACGTGTGCACTCACATTAGTGTTTTTATTATTTTCACATGGAAACAGGAGTGACATACACTTTTCTCCTATTTATTAACAAAAACACACATTGGCTATAGACAATGCCCAACACAGGGTGTGAGGAAACTTGTTTCCATTCATTTTATTCATTTTATGGCAGCCTTCTTCAAAGAACCTGTACATCAATCATCTAAGGGATAAATACTTCAAAATAGGAAGATTTAAGGTTCATAATCATAGTTCATGAATGATATTGAACTAGCCATGCATTAATTTGGTATGAAATCAAGGGATGGTGCTAAGATTCCTGCCTCAAGACTTGTCTACTTATTGTAGCTGGGTCAAAATCCTAGACTATTTCACATATTAGCACCATTGGAGATCCTTCACAACATAGACTGCAGCAGTTCAAGTAGGCAGTCTACTAGCACCTTCTCAAGAACAAAATTTGCGACATGTAATATAATGCATCAACAAATAAAATATATATACAGGCGAGGGAGGCCAATCATCCTTCCTTAGGGAAGAAAACTTATGGTATCCCATCATATGTCCAACTGCAGAGTAAATCTAAGATTTTTCTCCTCACCAAACCAAACTAGTCTAAGTCACAGCTCTTTGCTTGAAGATTTTCCTGGCATTATTCTTAAATTGGCTTTATGCTAAATTTACCATATGGTCTCTTATTTTAACATCCTGTCTTATCTAAAGTAATATGCCACATTTACTCTTTCCCACACCATTCAATGTCTGTGTAATTCCATGAATCTTCTACCACACCACTTCTCAGACCTAAAAAGCCCCAGATTCCCTAATCTTACTTATTAAATCATCTCTGATGCAACAAATAATCTTTTCTACATTCTGAATATTTCCTATACATTTAAAATTGAAGCATATGTGCAGACTAATGAGAAAATCACATTAAACATCTTTTGAGTCATAATCTACTGACTAATATTACAAATCAATGGTCAAAAAGACTTTGAGAAAGGGTCAGCTTTGACAAAGGGTCATCTGGACTCGAAAAATCAGTTCTTTTCTCTCTTAAAATAGCCAGATCTGCTGAGATTTTCCAGCATGTTTTCTTTTGGCCAAAGAGGCTTAGGTGTGCTTGTGCAAGGAATGCATAGAGTTAGCAAGAGCGTGCAACAAGCATTTAGAAAGGTGAATGTCATGTCAGGCTTTATTACAGAGGGATTCAGGAACAAGAATAAAGATGTTTTGCTACATTGTAAAAGTTTTGGTGTGACTGCGTCTTGAGCGCTGTGTGCAGTTTTAGTCCCCACATTTAAGGAAGGATATAAATGCATCAGAGGTGGTACAGCAAAGATTCAATACATTGGTTCCTGGGATGAGGCTGTTGTCCAGTGATGACAGGTCAAGTAAAGTGGGCTTGTACTTGTTAAGAATTAAACCTATAAAGTTTCAAAAGGGTTGTGATAAGGTGGGCATTGAGGGATTATTTCCACTGATTGGGGGAATCTAAAACAATGAAGCATAGTCTCAGGATAACAATTCAATCATTTGAGATTAAAAAGAGGAGAAATTATTTTACTGAAAGGATGGTGAATCTTTGCCATGAGCTGAAGGATCTCAATCCCAAAGGATTCTGAATATTCCATTGTTGAATACATTTAACATTGGAACAGACAGATCTTTAATCTCTCAGGGAATCAAGGACTATAAGGAGGGAGCAACAAAATGGAGTTGAAGCCCATAGTCAGCCATGATTATATTGATTGGTGGCGCAGGCTCAACAGGCCATAAAGTCAACTGCTCCTATTTCTTATGTACTTATCAGCACTTTATTTGCTATGTATAGTGCAGTTCTAGTTATTTCGGTAGTTAGCTACGAAAATCACTATCATCTCTAAAATCACCACTGTCGACTCCACTTTTACCTATTCTGAACCATCCATTATATACTTACTAGTACTATGTCATTTCAAAAGTTTAGGATCTTGCAATTATTGTTCAATCAGCAATTGTTCCACTCATTTAAAAGATTTATCCAGCTTTTGGGATGGGATTTTCTGGAAATGATTGCCCCAAAACTGAAAAATTGCACCCAGGGTCAACAGACATCTGCATTGTCACCGCCCCCCCACCCCCCACCACCCCCATTCCCCAAGCCCGGCCACTACAATTCCCGTGGTGGGCTGGATGGCATCCTTGTTTTTTTGCAAGCTTGTATTTCCACTGCTTCCAATTTGTATAACAGCCTTTCATAAAAAATCCTCTTGGAAAAGTTTGATGAAAATCACGCCATATGGTCTATCAGTTTATTCAGGACTGCATTTCTTCAAAAAAAAATTAGAGATTAGTCAGGCAACATCTCTTCCTGTTGTGAAGCAGAATTGCCAGCTATTTTCTAGGTTATCACAAATTAAATCTTGTTTCTGATTATCAAAGGGATTAGAATTTAAGCATTCGGTTGATTTAATTTTTGCATGGTCTCTTTAAATTCAGTCACAATATATAAGCAATTAAAAAGCCAGCTATAGGCAGAATCTTCCCTCATGCTTACCTTAATCCAAACACATCAAGCTTAAACAGCTGTCTGTAAAGCAAAGAAACAAAAAAAGCAAAATAAAAGTAAAATAACTGTGGTAAGAAAGGATTCACTTCCATCTCTTTCAAATTAGTCTAATGTATTCACTGCTCACATTACAATTTCTAAATTCAGAGACTAAGCAGACTGGGTGACTGCCATCACTCAAGCTGCAAGCATCACTCTGACCTTTCTGTTGCTTACCATTTCAATTCACGATCTTGCTCTCGTGCCCATAATTTCTCTCTTTGGCCTGCTGCAATGTTCCAATGAAATCAATCGCAAACTGGAGGAATAGCGCCTCATTCTCCAAGAAGGCACTTTACAGCTTCATGGACTTGAGTTCGACAACTTCAGACTATGAACTCTGCTTTCTATTTGCTCATAAGGCCAGTCTGTAACTTGTTCTTATGCTTTGCACAGAGCCTTGTTCTGCTATTCATACATTCTGTCATTCTGATCTTTAGGCAACAATTAGCACCTTTCTTAGTCTTTAACTTCATTGTCATCATTCATTTTATCTTGCATGCGTGACTTCTTTGTCAAATCGCTCCTGAGCTTCCACTATCCCTGACTTTCCATTTTGCTCCAGCTGGTCCGCACTTCTCTCTTCAATAGTAGAAAACCCATCACTTTTCTCCCTCTCTTATCTCTGAAGAAGTCATACGAGCTCAAAACCATTAACTCTGTTTCTCTCTGCATAGACGCTGCTAGGCCCGCTGAGCTTTTTCTTCCATATGTTGTATATGAGGCTATTTTCAAAAAAGATGGACTGGTCAGGATGTGTGAGTTTTAGATGTGGTCAATAGTTCCTCAGGTACAAGTGGTGCTACTATTTATTCTGGGCATCTCGAAAGAGTTATAGCTGTTTATATTTTTGGCTCAGTTTGAAATTCTCTAGAAAACAGTCCAAGCTATTTTATTTCCTACAATAGTAAGAAGTATCAAGAAACACTGCATATAATAATGTATGCTAGAAAAAATATAGCTTAGCAATAACTTACAAATTTATATCTTTTTCTTTTTAAGAAACAATATAGGAACACCTTTACTATAAATATGCATGTATTAGTTTATTTTTAATTTTTTAGGAATAGACAACAAACGCTGGCCTTGCCAGCTATGTCTATAAAAGAAGAAAGATGATTTTTTTTTACAATAAAGTGATTTAATAATACAAATCTAAAACAGTTGAGCTCCACTACTCATTAAATTATAAGAGGACAATTTATGAAAGCATAGGATTATTTTAGTTACTAAAAACACTCAACAGAATATGAGTAGCTCTGATGAAGGGTCAATCAGACTCGAAACATTGATTCTAGTCTCTCTCCACAAATGCTATAAGACCTGCTAGAATTTTCCAGCATTTTCTATTTTTGTAACAGAAATATTGCACAGTTTATCCTCCTAGAGCACATTATTGAAATGCTAGCTAAATCAACTATCACCTAGATTATTTCAAAAGCAATGGAAATTTAGACTCATCTATAAGTAAGATCCAAAACTTAGGGTGAGAAAAACTGGAGCTAAAAGCAGTAGGAAAAAATTCCAAAAGTATGACAAATAAATATTGATAAGGCTGCTGGAATCAGCCCAGGTTAGATTTATCTCTTTTTTAAAATATGAGCATTGGTTTAATTAGACTTCTCCATTACTGAAGAATTCTCTTGTGATAACTGCATTAATTCTTATTTCTAGTCTCAGTGTTTTGGATAGATTCTAATCAGCCAAAGTGATTGCCAAAATACAGCACTTCTATTACTTTTTCAACACGATGGTGACACCACGGTCAGCAGAATTTCCCTCTCCCACCTGCCACTGGAATTGTAGCAGGCAGGGGCAAACCATAGTGAGTGAAACCCAGCAACTTTACCATGGACTAAGGTCTAGGTGATTCTGGCTTTGAAAGTCTGACTTGCTGCTGCTAATATTTTCGGAATTTAAATCTTAATAATGCTGAAATTCTGAGGTGTAAGTACAGTACTATTTAATTGGATCCTTCTTAGGGATTGAACTGCATCTTGCCATACAGCCTTTTTTAAAATATAAGAATATGAGCATTTTAAAGGTAGACACACTGTAATTATCAATATAGACACATAGCAATACATAAGAACATATAAACTAAGTCACTGGGTGCTGGAACATACACTACTATTCAATAAGATCACAGCTGATCTAATTTTACCCTGAACGTCATATTCCTGCCTACTTCCAAAAACTTTCACCCTCTTTGGTAATCATGAATCTAAATATATTTTAATTTGACTGCTATTACATAACAGACAAGGACTGTGCTTTAGAGTCATCAAGGTTTACAGCAAGGAAACAGGCCCTTCAGCCAACCTTTTTATGCCGCCCTAATTGCCTGCTTTAGGCCCATATCCTTCTATACTCATCGTAGCTATGTAACTATGTAAATGCTTTTTAAAAGATAAAAGATAAAATTGCACCTGCCTCTACTACTACCACCTCTGGCAGCTTGTTCCACTCCTCACCACCATGTGTGTGACAAAATTGCCCCTTTGGATACCTTTGTATCCAAAGATACAAAGAGAGATACTTTGTATCTCTCCACTTTATCTTAAATCTATGGCCTCTAGTTTTAGACTTCCCTACCTTTGGGGAAAAATATTGACTATCCACCTTGTCCATGCCCCTTATTATTTTATTGAGCTCTATAAGGTCACCCCTCAGCCTCCTGTGCTCCAGAAAAAAAAGTCCCAGTCTATTCAGTCTCTCCTTATAACTCAATCCATCAAGTCCTGGTAGCATCCTAATAAATCTTTTTTGCACTCTTTCTAGTTTAATAATATCCTTTCTATAATAAGGTAACCAGAATTGCACACGGTATTCCAAGTGTGTCCTTACCAATGTCTTGAACAAATTCAACAAGACATCCCCACTCTGTATTCAATGTTCTGACTGATGAAACCAAGCATGCCGAATGCCTTCTTCATCGTTCTGTCCACCTGTGACTCCACTTTCAAGGAGCTATGAACATGCATCCCTAGATCTCTTTGTTCTGTAACTCTCACCAACATCCTACCGTTAACTGAGTAAGACCTGCCCTGGTTCAATCCACCAAAATGTTTCACCTCACATTTTTCTAATTTAAACTCCATCTGTGCTGTTCTCTTGTTGTTGACAGAACTCCCTGACTTCCTGCAACTGGAAGCAGAATACAGCTTCTCACTTTAGTAAATCTCAATTTGTATCTTAAAGTGATTTGCAATCCAATGGTTCTTGTCAGATGTTTGCGTTTTGGCTACTGTTTATTTCAGTATATCTCCTACTTTGTTGATCTGAAGCTGAATAAATTTGAATTTATTTTCCCAGGTAAATTCTTGATTGGAATAATTTTGAATACATTAACTATGTTTATCCTTATTTTTACCTTGTATTGTCATTCTTTAAGATTCACCTCTTTACTGAGTATTTGACTTGCTAGTATTGTAGAAGAAATGGCCTCACATCCACTCAGTGGTGTCAAACTGTTCTAGAAAAGTCAAAGATAAATAAAACTAGAATGACTATTTAACACCAACTTGGGCATCAGGGACATCAACAATCAGAGCATTGGGCTGAAATCACATCATGTCAACACCCGCAAAGCCAGCTCTGTTTTTCATGAAAAGTCCTTCTAAATAAACTGAGAGCTTTTACCTCTCCCACAGATTAGTTAGGAACAGCTTGACATAATCACAATTATTGAATCATACTTTACAGACATCAAATATCCCAGACACCATTATCTCTGTGTATGTCCCATCCGGAAGACATAATCAACAGAGGTGACAGCGGCTTTGTGGTATACAGTCTGGCAGAGGTTGCCCTAGGACTCAACATTGACTATGGCATTTATGCAATTGTATGCCATCAGATCATGGATAAATAAATCTCCTGTAGATTATTACCTACTTTCCTCCCTCAGCTGATGAATCAGTATGCCTTCACATTAAACACCAAAGAACAAAGAACAAAGAACAAAGAGCAACACAGCATGGGAAACAGGCCCTTCGGCCCAACGAGCCCACGCCACCGTCCTAACGTCCTAATGACATATCCTTGTCTTTAGGCTATGCCTATTGTTGAAGATTGGTAAAAGAGCCAAGGGTGGTACAGGATACACTCTAGAGGGAAGACTTCAACATTCGTTACCAAGAGTGGCCCAGTAATAACGCTACTGGGCAAGCTGACAGAGTCCTGAAGGGCATATCTGCCAGTCAGTGCCTGTAGGAGGTGATGAGAGAACAAGGAGTGGGGGGGGGAAAAAAACAACTTGACTTTATTCACACCAATCTATCTGTTGCAAGTGCATCTGTCTATGTCAGTAATGGTAGGAATGACAAACACACAGTTCTTGTGGAGATGAAGTCCCAGCTTTGCTCTGGGGATGCCCTCTATTATGTCATGTGATATTATTACTGACTAGATTCACAACAGATTCTAGCAACTCAAAACTGTGCATCCATGACGTGCAATGGTTCATCATCATTAGCAAAATCATATTCAAAGTACAATCTGTAAGCTCATGGCTTGGTTTATCGTTCAATTCACCATCACCTTAAAGCCAAGGAATTAACCTCTGGTTTAATAAAGAATGCAAACGAGTATGTCAGGAGCTGCATCTGACAAATCTAATAATCAGATGTTAGTCTTCTGAAGCTGCAACACAGGAATGCTTGCATGTCAAACTGCTGAAGTAGCAGGTGGTAAACAGAGCTAACCAATTGAACAACCAGCAAGTAAGATCAACAATCTGAAGCTCTACCACATTCATAATCAGTGGTGGACAATTAAACAACAATCTAGAGGAAATGGCTTCACAAATATTCCATCCTCAATGATAGGGGTACCCAACATATCAGTGCAAAGGACAGATGTATACATCAACAGGGCACAAGTCAGGAATTTGATGGAATATGCTCCACTCACTGTTTAAGCGCAGCTCCAACAACACTCAAAAAACTCAACACCATCAATGACAAAGCAGTTTGGCACCAGACCTAATCATTAAGCATTCCCTCCACCACCAACACTGTGGCAGCAGTGTGTACCATCTGGAAGATGCAGTGCAACAATTCATCAAGCCTTCTTCCAAACCTGCAACCTCTACCACTGAGAAGGACAAAGGCAGCATATCCATGGGAACAACGCTAAATTTATCTCCAAGCCACACACTATGCTAGCCCAGATATCACTGTCCCTCCACTGTTGTTAGATTAGAATCCTGGAACTCTCTCCCTAACAACACAGTAAGTGTACCTACACCACGTGGACTGTAGATGTTTAAGAAGGCAGTTCACTATCACCTTCTCAGAGACAAATGAGTATGGGAAATAAATGCCAGCCTTGCTAACAATGCCTGTATCTCATGAAGGAATAAAAAAAAACTATCTTCTTGCTTATTGTGTTTTGTGTCAGCAGTTACATTAATTTCATTGAACTCTTTGCTCTTTGGCCCTCTTTTCTGATATACTTTGGAGGTTCCTGCAGTCTTCCAAAAAGAACACATCTCCCACTTGCCTTCCTCATCATAAATCTGTTGGTTCTTTTGCTCCCCTTTTTCAATTTGGATTGTCTTGTTAACCTATTTAAAATGTTCTGAACACTTGTAGTTTCTTTGCTGATCTTAGGTATTTATTCATCCTACATATTCTCAGTACATGTTTGAATACATTCAATTTGTCTTAAAATGAGGCATAAATAGGCAAACTTTCTCAAATCAGTCTCCTGTAAGTCCTCTGCATTCCCAAGTCTTGGAGCTGGCTTCTCATGGTACCAATCAGGACTGATATGGAGACAGAGGCGAGAGAAAATGATGGTGCATCCCAAATCCAGAAGTCATACCTCCATTCCAGTGCTAACTAACTATTTTCACTAGCACATAAAAGGGGCATATTTGAGGATCTATACATATACCAAATAACATGGAAATCTAACAATTGCTATCAGTGATCTTGTTGTTCTCTAGAGCATGGAATGCTGACGCACCCAACGAATGCAAGCAATGGGCTGTCTTTGCATTGACATTAATTTGACTTTCATTCCATGGCTGTTAATTTCATGTAAAAGCCTTTGGAAAAGGTACATCTTATTCACTGAGGTATAACTGAGTTTTTTTAAATATTAACTTCATTATTCCTGCCAAACACTCTCACTGGCCTTGGTATTTTAAATTTGTGGTGTGTCAAATTTGTCATTATGATCAACAAGTAAAAATACATGTTTAAAATTAAACTTTATTTTAGTTTCTTTTGCTATCCAAGACCAAATGGAA
Source organism: Sphyrna mokarran (assembly GCA_024679065.1). Lineage (NCBI taxonomy): Eukaryota > Metazoa > Chordata > Chondrichthyes > Carcharhiniformes > Carcharhinidae > Sphyrna > Sphyrna mokarran. Next base: position 75,654,084 of record JAGIQG010000004.1, on the reverse strand, counting down.
TTTGATTTGTGGTGTATTCATTTGTCAGGATCATAGCTTGCATGTCATCATGGAACAGGCAGAGAATAGTGACAAACTTATGAGACAGCCAAACTGGAGGAGGATGCTCCATAAACCCCCACAGATAACAGTGTCAAAGGTCTTTGTGAAGTCAAAGCAGGCCATTTACAAGGGTTGGTGGTGCTCCCCGCATTTCTCTTGTAGTTGTCACACAGTGAAATCATGTTTTGTTGTGCCCTTAATGGGCAGGATCCACATTGTACATCTGGCAAGAGTTCTTCAAACACAGGGAAAAGGCTGCAGGAATTAAGAAGAGTTCATGCAATAATCTTCACTGAGACTGACAAGAGGGAAATTCCTTTGCAGTTACTGCAGCAGGACTCATCACCTTTCTTGAAGATGGTCATGATCACCGCATCTGAGATCTCCTAGCATGTTCTCCTCCTTCCAGATATGGGAACCTACAAGGTAGCAACTAAGATCGCTGCCCAGGCTTAAGTTGCCTGACCCTCATTCACACTGTGTTCCACTTGAACATCTGAAATTCTGTATCTGTGCCTTCAAGACTAATTCATCTCTATGTTCCTTTTTCCAAAGTGAAAGTTGACACGCTGGAAAAGCAGATCACCCTGCAACAGTTTCAGACTGCTGGCTTCTGAAAGATTACACAATTGGATTTTTTGACTCTGGACTCACCTGAAACCGTAATTCTTATTTTTATATCTGTGATTTTGGCCCTGATCCCCTTTCTTTCCTTCATCCTTCTTTTGCTGTAAGAATGCAAAAGTAGAGAATGTTGTGAACCCACTTCCTGCATTTTGGAAATGTGTAAAATAAACTCACTCTCTGAATTTGCTGTTGGGTTATTATTTGAGGACTGGATCATTCCAAAACTGAAGGGTAGGGAAAAACACACCACCACTTAAAAAGGGGAAAAAAATCACAAAAGAATCAGAAACTTTCTGTTTATGGATGGCAGCAGGTGGAGAAATCATGACTGCTCTAAATTAACCATCCATTTGGGTAACTCGTTCTATACCCTTTCAGCTACATCTCCTGGTATCATTTCAGCTTCTGTCATATCATTATCTCCCATTTATACAACATTCCCTGGTTCAGTGTTATGAATGCTTTCAGCCTTTATGTGCCCTTAGCAAAGATTTGCTTTCACATTTCTCCTTATTGAGCTGCCTGTTGCTGGAAGTTGCAACCAGCATTATTTTTGGGTTGTTCATTTTTAGCTTATCTGCTTATTAACATCAAGTCTTATCAGTTTAAAATGAGATCTAGCCCTATCCTCCTCTAATTTCATTTAAATTCTTCTCTATTCCTTAGTGGACCCATGGTTCCCATTTTATTAGAATGCAACTCATTCTTCCTGACCTATTTTCTCATTCTGGAACCAGTCCCAGTTACATATGAAGGTAGCATCATTATCATTGCAGCATTTTGCCAACCATTTGCTTATGCCATTTCTTTATCTTGGCATTTAACGTGCTCAGTCAATGAGTAGCAGCAATCAACAAAGCAAACAGAAGGCTGCTAAATCAACAGAATATAAATAAATGATGCCACACAAAAGTTTACCAGCTTGACTCCAACAATCTATTTCGAGCATTAAAACAAAAGAAAAACATGAGGTGACGAGATACCATATTGGTTTTGTGGGCTAGATTACTGATTTAAATGGAAGCAATGAAAGAATTTGGGGTCTTTGGCCCTGAAAGTAAATGAAAAGGCAGTATAGTGCACATGGGTAAGGGGCAAATTTAGAAATGATGTTAGAAAATTATTTAGTGATAAACAATTGAACAGCTATGACAGCGGCAAATACTTTGCAGTCAGTGAGAGGCGATCCAATGCTTTAATAGAGAACTGTAGGTTTTCTAATGGGTAAATTTAAGGCAGGTAAACTGGCACTCCTCTTTGGATAATGTTGTCATCCTGTAAATTTGGGAAGAATAAAAATACAAATCTAGATAAGTTTTATATTTATCCCTGCAGACAAATGCTACTCCACCACCACTGGCAAACCTGGCTTCTGTATAACAGGAGACAAATCCCAAACATCACACTATGCAGGCGATACTATTTTTACTGGCTCGCGTGTGCTGTCCTCTTATACAATCAGTATTGATGTGTTAAATTGAGGGGCTGCCCCTCAAGAGATAATTATCTGGGATCTTGGTCTTTAAACACAGACACTTTGGTGCTCTTCAAACATCTACTTTCAACTGGCACTTTGTCAAATATACCAACAATTACACATATAAATATCTCTGTAACTACAAGGCAGTAAACTAGAGCAAAACGCAAGTGATTCACATTGATTATCTGACCCCATTGATGGATTACTCCCAAAAGTAATTGAACATTGGTTATTATTCATTTTCATACAATGAAATGCAAAGTGAAGTTACCTCTAGATTGTCAGTGCCGATAATGTTGTTGACCTATAACTTCAGAAAATAATAATTTTGGAATGTAGAAGATCAATTAATACCATCAGCACCAAGGAATACTGATTTTTGGACTCAAATCTCTAATATTTACCAATTATTCTTTACAATCAACTACAGAAAAATGTCTTTCAAGTTTATATTATAAATGTACTCTTTAAGGAGGAGGCAAGACATTGGTAATCAACATTTGAAATACAGGGTGGATCTTACTTTTTTGGTGATACATAGATTTTAGGTCAACCATAAGGAATGCTAAACACTGACATCAGCCAGTGATTAGATGTAGGCGTTTCTGTCAAATATACTAAATGTCATTGAATGTGTAAGGTCATTTAAAATACATAACTCTATGACCTGTTCACAGAAGCATAGTCTAAATCATGGAGAAGAACCAAAGCCATGCTCATAGAAACGTGTGGCATCTTACACCAGGTGGACAACATGATGTACTTTACATACTTTTACGTGTGCTTTGCTGGGTGTCATTGAACTGATGCATCAACTAAAAACATGTAAATGTAACTGCAGTTACCAACCACTCCATTAAAAACAAACAAGTAATCTTGTGGGCTGGGTCATTCCATAGAACATTACTGAATGAACTTATTAATCAGACCACTCATTCTCATCCAGTTCCGAATCATCGTCAGACTCGCTGTACTCCACTGCAATCCGACGGGACAGAATGGTTGCAACATCATTCCCAACGGGTTCCTTTTTTGCTTCTTGCTCTCTTTGTTCTTGTACTTTTCTAAGTTGAATTCCTGCAACAGGCAATAGGTTCTGATTACAAGGTTTCTTCATACTTTCATCATTTCAAATCAGGGGACATTTTGCAGGTAACACGTTTTTAAACAAAGCATTATGGTATCAACTGGAAAATGATGGATAATGATAATATGGCTGGAGTGAAGATGATTCTAGATTTAAATTACAAGGATTTAAATGATAAGCAAATGTTAAGAAAAATTAGTTTGTTATATTTGGAAAACAAAATTCAGGTTGCTTATCTAAAGTTTTCAAAGTTATGAAAAAAATTTACAAATTTAATTTAGCAAATTATTCACTCTGGTGAAAAGTCCAAATACAAGAAAAATTTTAAAATAAAGAATTTAGGAGTAAGATGACAAGTTGAGGTAGTCATATATAAAAATTATAATATCATTGCAGAATGTATTGCTAGGGAAGGCCACGTTATAGATCATATAAATAAATTGAAAAGGCAATTACAAGTAATTCTCAAGTGAAGCATATGGAAGAAAGCAGACAGATGGTGCTAAGAGATGAATCAAAACGAGGCAGACCTGCTCTTAGAAAGTCACAATCTGCTGAAATAAATTCAAGATTACACTACTGCATAATTAATTCATGACCTTTCAATTCAGATGACAACATCTGTCAAACTCAGCTGAAACAGACTAAAGCTTTGATCGGTGACTATCCACTCTATAAGAATGGAAATTGATACTTTTTCCTCTTGTTGAAGATCCATCAGAGGCAGGAAGATACTTCCTATATGGATTCAATGATGCTGCTCAGCAAACTTGCAATTCCAAATAAACCTAGTGCACAATAATTTGGTGCCATGTGACCTGGTGCCCACCCAAGTCTAACACGGGCATCTCCACATTGTTCCTACATGGGCAAATGACTTGTAAAACAACTGGCCTGACTAGTAGAACTGGCTAGGGAGAAATACACAACAGTTCAATTGAAATTAATTGATTTGATTTATTGTTGTTGCATATATTGGGATACAGTGAAAAGAATTGATCACATGCCCTTTGGTTAAAGAGGGCAACCATCAGTGTTAGCCTAGAAGAACGGAGTTGTCAGATCCAGTAACGCCAACATGTTTTCTTTGACAGTACAGTCCCAACTCACTGTTTAAATTAAAATATTAAAATCCAAGCAGAAACAAAGCAAAGAATGCCAATGTTAATTATTATATTGAGCTGTGATTTTGAAAAAAGAAAATTAAAAAATTGAGTAAAGGCACCAAATAGTGTACTGCCCCGCACTTTAGCTATGTCCTAGAAAAGAAGGGAGTGATGAGACTCTTGACAAACTACTACCTAAACCACCTGAACTTTATAACTTAGATAAAATGAAATACAACTCACCTCTCCGAATAGCAGCAAGTAGGTCACTTCGAGCATCGCTAATTGGCATTAGAGTTGCTTGGGCCTTCTTTATTTCAACTGCAGAGGGTGGTGAGGCAGAGTGCAGTGGGGATGGGGCCAGAAGGGGCGGGCCAGGTGGAGGAGGAGGGGGTGCAGCAGGAGGGCCAGGAGGGGGAGGGGTATAAGATAATGGAGGTGCAGGTGGGGGAGGTGAAGGCGTATATGTGCGGCCTACAGCTGCCACTGAACTGAGTGCAAGAATGGGAGGTGCAGAAATAGGACTGTCAAATGCAGTTTGGGCTGATGGAATGAGAGGAGGGGGTGGAGGAGGAGGGGCAGGGGCAGGGGCAGGTGGAGTATAGTATTCTGCCAACTGTACTGGCTGTGCACTGTGAAAAGAAACATTGGAAATATTAGTCAACGCTTACTCGCTAGTCAAACATCATAAACACAGTGGGCTACAGTGGAATAACAAAAGTAATTACAAGAAAGACACAAATGAAATAAAAAGGATATTTGACTTTTTGCAAAACTATTGTTCTTTAAATGAAGTTCAATTTAAGTTTTCTTTATTTTGAAACAGGAATACTATTACAAACTAAGTAATCCTACGGGAGAACCTTAAACCCAAATAACTAAATTTGTCCAAATAACACCCAAGTGGAAGAAATTACCAAGGTTACACTTTTTGTGTCTTTTCCTTTGACACAAATCAGAACCAATGCAAATTAAGTATGAATTAACAGGGAAATGATGCTTCAATTAAAAAGGTAAATTTTATTTTAACCAATTGATACAATAAAAATAGGTTTTACACAACTACAACTACAAGCACCTTCTTTGAGGTTTATTATTATACTTTGTGACTAGCTTGCTTTAAATTTAGGGTGAATGAAAGGGTTTGTGACCTGGTCTGCAGTCTAATTGATAGTAATCCTGGTTCATTTGATTATCAGCGATCAAAAGATAGGTTGGACTATTTTACTGAGAAGAAAGTGCACAATACTGACCCTTGACAGGGAACCTCTAATCTGTAGTATATATTATCTACAAAAAATAAATAGTGCTTATTCAATAGTATTTTGTACTCATTCATTATAATGAAAGTTTTAAAATGTGAAAGCTTGACGTCATTCTTTCAGCTGTTAACTGGAAGTCAAATTTCTCTTTAAAGAATACTAGTCTCTAAAGAAGTTATAATAACCTGTATGACATGATCAACATTGAGCAGCCTGTTACTCCGTGTCATCAACTCCATGACATTGAGACCCAAGACCCAAAATCATGTTGCCTTGGCCTTCATTATTCAGTATAGGGATCAACCTTTGGACTCCCCCATGCTCAAAAATGGGTGCACCTGAATTTCTAGACCCAAATTTCTTAGGCTCAAATAAATCTTTCAGCAATGATTCAAAGAACAAAGAACAAAACAGCACGGGAAACAGGCCCTTCGGCCCAACGAGCCCACGCCGCCACCCCGATGTTCCCATCTCTACCCGCGATCCCTATCCATGTTTATAGATCTATGGATTAAAAACCAAATTTGAGACAATTTAGGGAGAATTTGTTTTGCCAATTATCCTATGTTTTGCCAATTAGCCTATTTTTTCCTCAGAAGCTCTTTTATAATATTCCTTAAATTAACCTGGTTGGCTCTACAAAGCAGCAGCAGTAAAATTGTTTAATTCACAATTTCTGCTCTAACCCACTCTTCAGTATTCATTCTTCATTTTTTGTTTCCCTAAAGTTTTTTTTGTCCTGTTTAACTGCACAGACATTTACTCCTTATAAATGTGCCTTTTATATTTTCCCTTATGCTGCAACTCTTCTTTGTGTCTTGTCACATGGCTTTCTTACTTTAACTTTCTTCTAGGTTAAAGGTTACCAGGACACAGGGACCAGTATTTCTAATTGTTCAAAAACATTATAATCGATCTCTTTACAATTAATGCAAACAGTCACAGCTACATTTTAAAGAAATTACAAATACTCCTAATGGTACTGTTTCGGGGTCAAAGGTCATCAAAAACTCCCTCTCTTTCCTCACTTGGAACAGATAATCCTCCAAGATAATCCATGGAACAGACGTTTCCAACAAAGAACAAGATTACTGTGCTCAATGTGTTTGTGCTAGGTCTTTGTTAAAGCAGCCCAAAAATATACTCATTGCTCTATTCTCTCCCTATAACTTTGCATTTTAATTTGCTTCAAATATTTATCTTGGACAGGATTTTCTGGCCACACTCGTCTCAGAACTTGAAAATCGGCCTGAGGTCAATCAATGGTCCGCAATCCCCCCACCCCCTGGATACACTCACCCCCACCACCAGCACTCCCGACACACACACACACACACACCACATCCTCCAGACACACCCATCCCGATGCCCACCACCAACCCCCCTCCCCCCGATACCCTCCCTCTCCACCCCAACGCTACAATTCCTGTGACGAGCAGGATGAAAAAATTCCAGTGCCAATTTTCTCTTGAAAAATGTAATGGTCTCCAACTTACTCACTTCTAGTGACATAGCATGACTTAGGCCAACAACTCAGAATAAATGTTTCCTCGCCTTTCTAATGACTCTCTTAATGATAAATTTAGTTTGGCAATCTCCTGACAATGACTCAGCTCTGCTTTTTTAAGTCTTTTCTACCTGCACTCACAACCTTAAACAGCGACGGTGTTCCTCTATATTTGGGGTTGTGTGCAATTTATTGCCAATTCCTAGCTGCTGTGACAACCATATGGTTTGCTAGGCTGATAATTATAAAGATTTCAAGTTTAAACTCGTTTGGAAAGTTTCAAACCAGCATTTTATAAGCAGCATAAAACTTCCCCTAACTCAATGACAACTGGTAATTAAACTCTGAATTGCTAATGGATAATAGAGAAGCTTGGTACAACATAGTGAACTCTTCTGTTGTTGCAGCAGAACCAAAGGAACTTAACTTTGCATCTAACTACAGCTAACCTGATTTAGGAATGGTTGGTCCTGATGCTGAGTCCCTAAACTAGTCTATTTTGAGCATAAACCTTAAATGAAGACCTTCATGCTTGATCTTACTCAAGTTTCTTTTAGCACCATGGTTGTAGATTCATATTTAGGTCAATTCAAACCATATTGTAAAATGGGAGTATGAGAGAGAATGGGATTGTGCCCTGGAATAGTGCTCTTTCACCATTAAATTTGATCATGCATCCATTTGGATTTTGTGATTATTTTCACTTGCTTCAGACTATGTCTGGTGCTTTAACAACAATAGATTAATGATAATATAAAAGGCTTTAGATTTTTAAGATCAACTATTTTTAAGAATAAAATGTTGCTGCCGAAGTAACATCAGGTCTAGTCTTAAAAATGGAATGCATTACCAGGGAAGATCACTGAAGCAAAAGGCATAAGTGAATTCAAGGAACAATTCTGGAGAGAGAAGGTATTGAGGAACATGATAAGAAAGCAATTCATGGGATCAAGTGATGTAAAAGCCATGTCGGGGTCTATTTGAGCCTTAGAAATTTGGGTCTCGAAATTTAAGTGCACCCATTTTTGAGCATGGGGGGCATGCAAAGGTCAATTCCTTCTCTAGAAAGCAAGGACCATAGCACCATGATTTTGGGACTTGGGTCTCATTTTCATGGAGCTGGTAAGCTGTAGAGAATAACAGGTTGCTCAATGGCAATCGAATCACTCTTGTCTTTTCAGTGGGTTTCAGGTTAAGTTGAGGAAGAGGTTAACCATGAAAGGAGGCTGTCATCAACTCAAGTGGCCAGAGAACTACAATTGAGAGGAAGAAAATCACTCATGATCAGATGGGATGAACAATAAAAATGTTAGCCTATGTTCTGTGAAAGGGAGAAAAAAAGAGAACTTGGTGGTAACTGGAGGTAGGGGCGCTTGTGGAAATAAATGTTCATGAAGGCCATCAAAATCCATTTGGGGGTGAGAAATGGAGTTAGTGTCAGCAGGAGAAAATCTGTCCATTGGAAGATGCAGAGGGGTCAACTGACAATGTGTTTTGAAAGTGGGGTCATAAAATGCACTGGTTCAGGTGTGAATACTTGCAGTCTTTGGCCTTTTAACTCATAATGAGCATGCATTTCTGCCTATCATATTGCAGAGTTAGAAAATAATTTATTGCCCAAAAAGCAGGTACAGCCTACTTGAGTTTTTACATCACCATGTTCTACATTTTGGCACAGTGTAAAGGGCATCAGCAGCAGGAATCTTTTCACAATATAAAGCGTCTCTCTAACTGATCTAAATATATTTTCCCTGCAATATGCCCATGTTTAATGTAGTTTGGAAAACGCACTTTAATCTAAGCATCATCTTCTCAGCATTTCTTCATAGTTTGCTAAATAGTGCAAGGCTGTCAGGCTGTCCAGAAGTGACAATTTTCATTAGAAAAGGAACAGCAATGAGCAAACAGCAAAGTCTAAAGCGTAAAGTAATCCAATTTTCAACTAACTCTTAGCTATTCACATTTTTCTAGTATTGATCCAACAACAACGGTCTTGCTTACCTGTAGTCTTTAACAAGTTGGGGTCGTGGCCCATTGAGGGTAGCCTCAGCAGGTTGCGTCAGGTGGGGCTGCTGTGCTCTGGTCAGTGAAGTTTGTCTAACGTTTGTAGCAGGCAGTCTGTATGCCCGATCCTGTGCTTGGGTTACGGCTGATAAGAGCTCTTTGTTATCAGGTACTACATAGGAAATGGAAACTGCCGACTGTTGAACTGGATGGTTGGGACTAGCAGGATATGAAAGCTCCCCCACGTCAGATGCATAGGATCTGTAAAGAAAAATGTAAGAAAAATGTGATTTACCATGAGAATTGTTGCAGAATAAAACAATGTGCTAGAAGTTGGGTTGCTCTGGTTTTTGGGAACAGGGCTCACTCCTCACAATTTGCCCGCACTAAATCAGGTCGATGTGAGAACCATGTCACTTTCATACAGCCAATTCATCTGCACTCTAGCTTTGGGTAGAGTTCTTCTGCACTACTGTTTTACCTCCAAACTGCCCATGGCCTTTGTGCACTGCAGAATGGACCAAAAGTGTTATATGTCAATCACATGAATCCTCCAGCCCATTCACACTAAAGGCAGACCGTAGCATAAAGATAGAGTTTCAGATTGATGCATGCAACGTTGCAGGTTATAGTGATTCAGATGGGCAGGAACAGAGGCCCCATGGTTCCACAGGGGTACAGGAAGTCCTGAAACATCATACGCAGAACGAAGTTGAAATAGGTAACCGGCAAGTTAACTCCCAGTCTCGCTCTGAGAACCGAGAAGCAGTGCCATACAAACTAATGACATCTTGCAGGTCATTACTCTTCATCAACACATTTTCACATGATATCTCAAAGGCAATTAAAAATGGGCAATAAATGCTAATTAGCCAGCAATGGCCACAACCTGTGAATGAACCAATCTACCACACTATACCAGCAACCTTGGATCACACTCCATTCACATACCCAGCAGCACTCCCTGGAACTTGGAACTAATGCCTAACAATCTGATACTCCAGTCCACACATCTGCTAATGCTGCCAGTCTCATCTCCACTTATTGCTGTCTCCACATACCTTCAGCTCTAGCAGACTCATCATCAAACTTAGTCCTGCACCGTCACTAATATTCTGTTCCCTCTCTTGCAGGACATGGAAGGAACAGAGTAGAACTGAAGGGACAAGGGTGTCTGCATTTCCAAAGCACTTATAGAGGACATGACTGCCCACTCATAGGGCTGGTAATGATAGGACCCTCGATATCATTCAGAATATTTTTGCACCCTTTCACAATCCTGGTTCAGCCCCATCAAGCTATCAGGCATAATGAGCATGAAGTTCATGATGTGAACACAGATCTCTTACATCCCACCCCAAACCTCTTCCTTCACATCAACCTTTGCCTTCCAAATTTATGTTTTCTGAAACCTAAAAATTGCTGCCTGCTCAAACACAGAAATCCCAGACAGTGGAAGAGACAGTAACAGCACAGCACTGATGAAGAGACCCTGTCACTGTTCCTGGCATTCACTGTCACCATCTCAGACACTGGCATTTCACAAGCCTTAAAGTCTGACAAAGAGTTGGGACCAGCATATGCTGACTCATCTGGACAAAGGCAAGGGAGGTTCAGTTGCCAGCTTATTGAAGGACAAAATGAGAGATGAGTATTGCTCCAAATGGGGACCTTGATGGGACAGCATACAGGAGAACACTGATGGACGTGCAACATAGAAACCATGTGCATTGGCTGACTTGCACCAGCTTCAATATGGCACAGAGTTTTATACAGAGCATGCCATCTCCATTGTCTCTGTTCTAACTCCCTGTCATGCTGCATATCAGAGGAAGTGCCCCTGTATGTTGCTGCCTTTGTGAGGACAGGTCACCAACTTCACTGCACTTCCTTTCAATCACAACCCTCCACCCCACCCTGAAAATGCACCAATGCCTCTGCCAATCCAAGAATTTACCAAAATACCTCCTGTAATAATCCAAAGTACTCGCAGAGTCTTCACAATAGAACATGTTCCAAAATCAATGACTCTCTAATTTTGGTGCTGGATCCTTTACTAGTGCAGAGCGTACTTTGCAACTTAACACTTCCTGTTTGCAAAGTGATAGAAGAATATGTTGCCAACATATTCATTCTCCAAATCAGAAATCCTAGCATCACATCAGGACTGCATGAAATCAGCACAGCAATCATTTATAGCCTCCCAGTACATGCAAAGGGCACAGTCTCCTATGCATACACACAGAATGGCAACAGATCAACACCAGCATCATACAGAACATGACCACTTTAACAATGCTAAAAGCGGCGCTATGTGTAACAATCCCACATCCAATTTTTTTTTTCAATTTCTTCCCAGGTTTCTTACTGCCGTGTCCTGGTCTTCTCACTATGCAGATAATCTGCGGCATTATCTTCTCCATGATCACTTGCAAAGTCAGCCAAATTCAAGCTGAGCAATTTAAATGATCTTCAATATTCCCAATTAGAAAATTCTGACCACAAGACAAACTTGGCTGTTTAATGTTTCTGCACATTTGTTGCCTCTCTGATACTGTGCAGCTGCTAATTTGATTGCCATTCTGTCCTATTCCTCAAATCACCTCAACCCTCCTCTCAGTTTCTCCAGGCATAATAATCCTGCTTAGATAATCTCCTTCTCCATAGCCAAGCATATAAAGTAATTAGAAATCGATCTCACAGTTATTATCTTTTCAAATACCCAATCATTGTCCCTCCATTAAATTCTGTGCATCATTTCATATCATATCCCAAAGAAACATGTGTATAGTGTGTAGCTTTTGATGTCCATACTTGATGACACTAGAGAACAATTGGTCATATAAAGGTCATTTTTTCCAATATGTATGTTGAGGCAGCAGGTCTGCAGCATGGTGAATTTTGTTCTTGACAAGGCTACAATGATCCGATCTTGATCTTATTAAAAATCCATAGTGAGTTCCTGGCCTATGTAACTGCCAGCAGGTGCTTACTGTCAGTACAGGATTAGGAAATATCTTGCAGTTGCCCTCGACAATAGTTTTCAGAAGTCTGGTCAAGTTATAGCTTTATTCTTCCAAATTTTATCTACAAGTCTAGCTAGCGTAATGTTCATTGCTTCAGAATGTTGTATCCCTAAAAGGAAAATACATTGACTTGCTTGATCCTCTAAATTTATTTACATATATGTATCTATTGATTGATTATTACTTAATCTTGATTTTATTTCTTTAGATTTCGTCTTCAATCCATATAGGTGCTTAAAACAGCCCATCTGTCCACTGCTTTCTCTAGTTTCCTCTCATTTTCAGCTATGGGTACTACATCTGTATGATGAAGTTATTAAACTCTCTAACTCTGACTTCCAACATTTCTAAGTCTTTTTTAGAAATGTCCATCTAGAATAAGTCAAGGAAGAAAATATATCTGTCAGATGAAACCAGTTTTCATACCTATCTCTTTACCTCAAGCACAATTTTATTTCTGATAATTGTTACCAGCATGATACTGCCAAGTAGTGTTAGTGCTACAAAGCTATAATCAGCATGTATTCCATTCTTTGGTATCAATGCAAACATTTTTTCCAACGAATACCTACCAGGTATTGGTGGACTAATCATTTCATTTTCTCTAAATGCTATGAGTTTGCCAGGATGGGTCAGGCATACCTCCTCAACATCAAGCAATGTTAGCATGATGGTACAGTGGTTAGCACTGCTGCCTCACAGTGCCAGGTTTAATTCCTGGCTTGGGTCACTGTCTTTGTGGAGTTTGTACATTCTCCCCATGTCTGTGTGCATTTCCAGGTGCTCTGGTTTCCTTCCACGGTCCAAATACGTGCAGGTTAGGTGGACTGGCCATGCTAAATTGCCCCTTAGTATCAGAGAGACTAGCTAAGGTAAATGCACGGGGTTATGGGGATAAGACCTGGGTAAGAGTGGTTGGTGCAGACCCGATGGGCCTAAAGATCTCCTTCTGCACGATAGGATTCTAACTGGCAATTAAGAAAAGCTCTGAATTTCCATTACATCATGTACCACAATTTCAAATCTTTTTTGATAAGATGCCACATAAAAGACCATCCATTAAACTCAAAGTTATAGAAATTTAGGGTAAATCTGGAAAAGAATAAGAGCCTGGCTGATGAGTAGAAAATATCAAGTCCTCAGTTCAGGAGAGTGGTGAGGGTTGAATGGGTACCAGACCAGTATCCTGGGACCTCTACTACTTCTGAGTTATATAACTTTAAAAACCAAATGACCAAACTTGCTGATGACATCAAACTAGGAGCAAATTTGGCACAAGGATTTCCTTGCTTATCTAGGTGAAAAACTATAATACACTGAAGTTTACATACACATATTTACAAACATATCTCTGCAGTTGATACCACCCACTGTATAGAATTCATTATCCTGGAACATCAGGGAGCTCATTTTCTGCAATGTTTAAACTGGAATATTGAGGGAATACAGACAAGATTGATCAGGCTGATTCCTGGGGTGGGAGGTCTGTCATATGGAGGGCAGATTATTGAAATATAGAAGAATGAGATTGTGTAGAAACTTATAAAATTCTAACGGGGTCAAACAGCATAGATTCAGAAAGAATGTTTCCGATAGTGGGAGAGTCCAGAACTAGAGGTCATAGTTTTAGGATGAGAAATAAATCTTTTCGAAATGAGGTGAGAAGAAATCTCTTCACCCAGAGGTGGTGAATGTGTGCAATTCACCACCGCACAATGTAGTTGAGGTCAAAACATCGTCTGATTTCAAGAAGAAAGTAGATATAGCTCTAGGGGCTAAAGGAATCAAGAGATATGGGGGAATGGGCCATCAGGACATTGAATTTGATGATCAGCCATGATCAAAATGAATGGTGGAGCAGGCTTGAAGGGTCGAGTGGCCTATTTTTGCTTTTAGTTTCTATGCTTCTATAGAATTTGGTACCTGGTATCTGGTGACACCGATCCTTCAGAAGATGCTGCATGGTAGGGTGATGGAGAAAACCTGTGATCAGCTCTAAACTCTTTATCACGTCCCATCATATCCCACTCTGGTCGTCGAGTTCGAGCTTTACGAACCTTCTTCACTTCGCGAGTGGCGTCTTCCACCAGTTTCTGTTCCTATGAGACAAGAACATTTGGACGTACACATGAGACATTAAACTCAGACAGCTCAGTCTCGGTACTGTTTAAGTTTGATTTATTAGTGTCACAGGTAGGCTGACATTAACACTGCAACAAAGGTACTGTGAAAATCCCCCAGTCGTCACACTCCAGTGCCTGTTTTGATACACTGAGGAAAAATTTAGAATGGCCAATGCATCTAACCAGCACGTCTTTCGGATTATGGAAGGAGACAGGCTCATTCGGAGGGAATCCATGTGCACAGACAGTGACCAAGCCAGGAAGCGGACCCAGGTCCATAGCATTGTGAGGCAGCAGTTCTAATCACTGTGCCACCATGTCAGACCTACTGGTTGCCAAATGAGCATTTCACCTCAACATATTGGATTTAAATGAAGAGCAAGGAGGGAGTGGGAAGGAAAAAGGCACCAACGTTCCTAATCTAAAGTGGCTTTCCTCGGAGTATTCTGGTTTCCTCCCTCAATCCAATGATATGCAGGTTAGGTTGAGTGACTATGGTAAATTGGTTCTAGTGTCGGGGGATTAGCAAGGTAAATATGTGGGGTTACAGGAATAGGGCTTGGGTGGGATTGTGGTCAGTGCAGACTCAATGGGCCGAATACCCTCCTTCTGCACTATGCATCTATGAAAACTTTGCCAAGTGAGGATGCATAAGATGTATCTAAATTTATTGGGAAGTTGTGTGCTGTTGTAGGTTCTTGGGAACTTCTATTTGCGTGGGAACATTGTGTTTAGAATAAAAACATGATTTATTCAAAAATGAATGTATGTTATATGGTACATTATATGCTGCAGGTACACTTTCATAGCTTGCAAGCAGTACTCCAGTTGTTCAGCAGGTGGCAGACAAAAACACAGCAGCCTTCATATTTCTAACACAACTTTAAAATACTAAAGCTCAAGACACCTAATTTAACAGCATTATAGTACTAATAACAAAATTGTTGTTCCAAAAAAAAAATTAAGAAATTTTTACATCATTGTTTGGCGCATCTAGCTTTCTCTGCAAATTGCACAAACATTGTTGACTATTATCCATGCACAAGAAAACTGTCTAGTCATTTGCAATAATTGACTTTCCCACAGAGTAAGGTATGATCACCAGCCTTACAGTTCCTGATTTCTGACTAATAGTGTCAAATTATCAACTCTGAGCACATGTCAGCAGCTGGCAAACGCGGCATCGACAACTCTCTGCAGCTGCTCAGATCACAGCTTTCTCCATGCTGAGTATCCCACAGCAACCCGAGCAGACCCTCCAGTAATTGAATGTGCACTTCAGACTTGCAGCTGTTCTACCCCACTCAGTCTCTTCTGCTGATAAATGTACTTACTTTGCTGCCTGGATAAGCAAGTCAATTTCACATCAGAGTGAATCAGACAGAACTTAGAACCAAACATATGGAACAAAAACCTTCAGGGAAGAATATTATTTTTGAAAAGTAAATCTTCTTTATAGTTCTCAAACTCAATCAGTGCTGAGTAAGCTGGTTTTAACCAGGTCGTGACTGTAGCATGCTCACAACCAGCCTAGATGGTGGGGAATCTTACCGAAAAATGGCAGCGCGTTGTTTCTGGCAAAAAAACTGGTGTGCTTCCCTGGAGAGAAACATATTGGTTTTCTCTCTAGATATTACCACAATCTGCCAAAAACAAATCAAAGACATATGTTTCATGCCATCATGTTTGGGGGGGGTGCAGCCTCAGCTCGCTGGCAAAGCACAGCTGCACTGAGATCAGGGTGCCATCTTTAAAGGACTCCCTAATCAGAACATGAATAAACCCAACCCTCACCAACGCACTAAATTTTATTTATTAATTTGGACAAAACTTAAAAAACATTCTCTGAAATTCTGTTCACTTAAATCTGTTTAGAAAAATCAGTTCAACTGAGAATTAGATAATTATCTGAAAAGAAAAAAAAAATTGCAGTCATACGAAGCACATGATGTGGAGTTGCTGACGTTGGACTGGGGTAGGCACAGTTAAGTCCAACAGGTTTATTTGGTAGCATGAGCATTTGGAGCGTTGCCCCTTCATCAGGTGAGTGTCCTGATGTGACCATATTGGGCACAGGCAAGTAAGTGGAACTAGATGAGTCATTCTTGGAGGGAGTTAATATAGATTCAAAAGACCAAACAGCCTCTATTCGTACTGTAACCATTCTACGATTCTACGGCAAGAACTGATTTAGAAATGTGGAGATCATAATGTCCTCAACGCAAGCAGATTTTTCAAAACAATTTTAAAAATATAACATTAAAAAATTTCTGTAATATTATTTTCACAAATTGATTCCAATAAATGATACTAAAAGGGATCAAAGAACAATTGTGACTAGCCAGAAAGCAGCTGATACTCGACTCAAGAAAGTTGGAAGAAAAGGAATCCACTGAAGAACAGCCTCAGTAAATGATACCAGGGAGTGGGTTACTAAAAGAGTGTGGTCCACATGAACTGACCACATGGTGGCTCAGGGGATTTTGTCATGCAATGCTCATCATGAGTCCCCATGAATTGGACTGCCGGTTCAGTGTGATGAGACCTCCAAAAGTGATTGCAAAATATAGCATGGAATTTACAAGGAGTTTGGGATATTCAGAGGCAATGTGGTTACTTGTGGGAGGTGGGGTGTAAAGTGGGAATCTAAAGTTGATAAGGGAAAGGATTCTGCAGCCCCGTTAGATACCCTACAGGAATTCCAATGTCCCACTGAATCGGGAATCCCGTGAAGGCAAATGGATTCACCCAGCATTTCCCGCCGCACCCCACCGCCCTAAATCTGGTTAAACCCAAAAATTACGCAAACTCCTAAATGTAATACAATTAATGGACAGGATTGCCCATTCAGTGACCTCCCACCATGCATCTGTCTCATCAGCAGGAAATATCTGGACAGGTTTTGGCGCTGGTAATGACCAACATGGATTTGGCATGTTGGACCCGGGGAGGGGGGGGGGGGGGGGGGGAGTGGTCATAAGGGTAAGTCCATTGGCCATCTGCCCCTCTGTCTTGTCACAGCCAGGCTGAAGGGGATCATAGAATCCTACAGTGAAGAACGAGACCATTCAGCCCATCAAGACTGCATCAATCTCAAACTCACCCAAGCCCTAACACCATAACGCTATGCGTTTACCCTTTCTGGTCACCCTGACACGAAGGGCAATTTAAGGCCAATCCAACTAACGCGCACATCTTTGGAGTATGGGAGAAGATTGGAGTACCTGCAGGAATCCCACACAGACATGGAGAGAATGTGCAAACTCCACATAGACAGTGACCCAAGCCAGGAATTGAACCTGGGTCCCTGGTACAGTGAGGCGACAATGTTAAGCACTGTGCCACCTAAGTGAAAATATCCCCGAAAGTGTCCTGTGGGTTGGGTGGGCTCAGGCTGGGGGAAAGGGCTTGATCTTACTAGTCTCCCCTGGGATTGGGATCCCATGGTTGGACTGCCCCTTCCAGTCCTGGGAGACCTGATGATCACTCCTGATTTCAGACAGCTTTAACATCATCATTTCTGTCGGCCATCTGTGAACCCTTTGAATGGTCTGGTCATTTTAATGGTCATGTCCCCGGTCACCTCAGAGGATTTTAAGTCACAGCAGCCTTCCGTTCTGTATTAGGGATTTCCCTTTAACTTTCAGAAGCTGCAAGTGTGAGCAGACCCCCCTGAAGCCATCTGACAGACAGGAGATATCACTTTCACTGAAGGAGATGGGGGGCGGGGGGGTGGTGTGTATAGTCTTCTTCTTCGTAGTTGTTCACTCAACCCCGTTAAAAAACTTAGCGCTCATTAGACTTCACAGTGCAGTCCTTTGCAATAGATTTTGATTGAGAGCTTCTCTACTCAGCCTGCAATCAGCTGTGATTATCTTTCCCGTCATGGTTGACTACATCTTAAGTATTCCCCCCCGCCCCACCATTGTTTGTAACTGTAATGTTTATAAATATTCTGAGTCTGATGACAGCTGTGGTTTCTTCAAAGGGGTTATTTGCTTTTACTTCCTCTTTTGCAGACCACTTACTCCCTTTGAAGAAACCCAAAATTCTGGGTGGACCCACCCTCTACAGCCTGGCAGTGCTGGATGGCAAGCGATCACTGAACCTACCTCCTTTGATTGCCTTAGGGTCCAAGGCGCCAGGCCAGGATGTCAGCAACAGGGTGCTGAGGATAGTGCACCACTGTCACTGTCAAGATGCAGGGCCTGAAGGGGAGCATATCAGGTTACCCTCACGCCTGTATGATGTGAGGGGTGCTGAGATGCTATTTGAGGGAGAAGATTGGAGTACCTGCAGGAATTCAGGTATTTGGGGCTGGAAGTCTCCTCCTTGCTGAAGTGTTGGAGGTGCTGCCCTGGTCAGCAGGGGTGGACATCATTTGTGGGGAAGGGAAATCTGATTCTGACCACAGAGTTCCAATCTATGTAAAGCCTGGGACACATAAATTGGGAGAATCCCAAACTGACAGATGCAGCCAGTGCCAGAGGGAAACCTTCCTGTTTTCCCACTAGTCCAAAATGGGAGAATTCCACCCAAGTTTATTATTAAGTTTGTGATTATTTAATGACTTTAAAAATGTTACATGTGCTATTGTTGAAAAATAAAGTTTACATTACTTTAGTGCCTTTCATTAATTGTATTAATTTTGCACCGGTCTTCTCTGAAAAATTTCCAGCCAATGAAGTATTTCATAAATGTGTTCACATTAGTAATGTAAAGTGATGGAAGCCAATTTTCACATGGCAAGTTCTGGCAAATAATAATGTGACAACAAGCAGATAGCCTGTTTTTGGTGATGTGGGGCAGGGGGGTGCGGAGGAAGGAGGGGGTGCGATAGCTGAGTGGTATTATCGCTAGATAATCCATCCACAAACTAATGTTCTGCAGATCAGTTTCAAAACTCGCCACAGCAGATGGCAGAATTTGAATTCAATAAAAATTAAAAATACCTAAAATTAAGAATCTACTGATAAGCATGAAACCATTGCTGATTGTCAAAAAAATCCATCTAGTTTGCTAATATTCTTTAGGAAGGAAATCTGCTGTCCTTATCTCGACTGGCCAACACGTGATTTCAGGCCTAAGCAATATGATTGACTCTCAACTGCCCTCAGGAAAACTAGGGATAGGCAATAAATGCTGGCCAGCCAGCGATGCGCTGTCCCACCAATAAATGAATAAATGATTTAAGGATAAATATTGGCTTGGATAGCAGTGTTAACTCCCTGCTCTTCTTCAAAATAGTGCTGTTGGATCATTTACATCCACCTAAGCAAGCAGTTTAATGCTGACCTGAAAGCCAGCTCCTCCAACAGTGCAACATTCCCTCAATGAGAACTGCATGGAGTGTCAGCATAGACTTGAGAGATTAGGTCCCGAGAATGGAACATGAACCGACAATCTTCTGACTTGAAGGTGAGAGTGCCCCAACCTAGCTGTAGCTGACACCTGTTAATAATATACTAGCATCAGTAAGCAACGATGATGAGACTATCAGAACATTTTGCTTGAATTAAAATTTTGTGCAATAAAGTTAAAGAGACTGGCCGGAATCTCACCTCCCCTTATCTCGGCAGGATTTTCCCATCCCTTCGCAGTGAATGGAGACTTGACTGGCAGCCAAATTCTCCAACTTCACTGCTGCAGAAACATGGCATGAATGGCAGGTATGATTGCACCCTAACTATTTGGAAGAACAGGGATTTATTCAAAAAGAAAATGACAGAAGCAATACAGGCTTAATGTACCCAACGGAAAATATATAAAGAGCAAATGATAATGGCCTTTCATTCCTTTTGTCTCTATTGAGAAATACTACTCTCTATAAGTGTTATGTCTCATATATAAATATTAGGAATGGGCAGTCATCATTATCATTTTGTAAAAAGCACCATGCTGTGTAAAATTCTGATTCATCCTCATGTCCCTCTGTGCTTTTTTCTATTTAAAGCACATCTCATATTTCTCAATCTATTCCCATTTGCTCTGTTAATTGCACATACTCCTGTTATGGTTCACTGCACAACTTCTGACTGCATCTGTCAGCTGTAATGAAAATTAACCAGTGGCAGAAGAAGATAATACCCAAACTGTGAAACCTATTAAAAGAAATTCAATTCAATGCCTCAGGAGATCCTTCCTCTGTACATAAGCTCAGGAACATGCAGACATTTCCTTTCAAAGGGGCACTGCTACTTCCAAAAGGGCTTGCAAGGAAGCTTCATAAACAGTAGCAAGCTTAATAATCTTCCCAAAGATGTAATGGCATCATTTGGGCGGGATTTTGCAGGCCCTTCCACCAGTGGGATCTTTTGGTCCTGCTAAAGTCAATAGAAATTCAAATGCATCATCTCACCAGTCAGGGGAGAACCTGTCACGGCAGAGCTGGACAATCTTGGTCACTGTATAAATGAATAGCTCTTGTCTATTACTATTTGTTTTACTGAGTTAATCCTTCCTTCCCATTGAGAACTCCTCCTGTTCCAGTAGCCTCAATTATCTTGCCCAAGCCTTATTCTTAAGTTTGACACTGAAGGGATAATTTTAACTTTCTCCCATGATTAGGACAGAAGCAGGTGAGGAGCTAAAGTGAAACAAATCCATCTCCATCTCCTACTCTTTTTCCACTAACCTGCAATGTTAATGCTGCTGGTTTGGTGGTGGGTTGAGGCCACACTGATGGGAAGTTGTCTATAAGTCCCCTAACAGTAGCTAGATTGCAGGACAGAGAACAATTCAGGGGATAATGAGGATGTGTAAAATAGGCAGTATTTTAATCATGAGTGACTTTAATCTTCATGTTGATTGGGAAAATCAAATCATCAGAGGTAGCCATGGGGAAGAATTCATAAAGTATATTTAGGATCGTTTCCAAGAAAAATATGTTGTGAATCCAGCCAGAGGTCAGGTTATTTTGGATCTTAAAATCTGCAATGAGACAGGCTTAATAAACAATCCAGAGTAAATGAACACCAGAAAACAGTGACCATAACATGGGAGAATTTAGCATTCAGTTCAGGAGAAATGTGAGACAGAAACAACTGTGCTTAATTTAAATAGGGGTAATTATAAAGGAATGAGGGCAGAATTGGCTGGAGTGGACTGTGAAAGAAGTTTAGCAGAAAAGACAATTCATAAGTTCACAAGATATAGGAGCAGAATTCGGCCATTCAGCCCATTGAGGCTACTCTGCCGTTTGATCCTGCTTGTATGCTTCTCATCTGATTTTCCTGCCTTCTCCCCATAATCCTTCAACCCATTACCAATTAAAAATCTAACTCTTCCTTAAGTTTATTCATTGTCCCAGCATCCACCATATTTTGGGGTAACAATTCCACAGATTCACAAACCTTTGGGAGAAATAGTTTCTCCTCAACTCTGTTTTAAATTTAATACCCCTTATCCTAAGACTATGACCTCTCATCCTAGAATGCCCTACAAGAGGAAGCATCCGCTCCATCTTTTATCATCTTGTATACCTCAATTTGATCTCCCCTCATTCTTCAAAAATCCAGAGAATTTGATCAGCAGTGACAGAATTTTATGAAAATAGTTCATTACTCATAACAAAGATATGTCCCAGTGAGGAAGAAGAATTTTAGGAAGGGGGTAAATCAACTATGATTAAACAAGGAAATTGAGGAAAATATTTAGTTAAGAAAGAAAACAGTGTGGTAAAGCTTAGTGGTTAGACAGAGGATTGGAAATGTTTTTAATAACCAAGAATAGATGACCAGAAAGTAAAGGGGGAGAAGATAAACTATTAGAGTAAACTAGCAATCAATATAAAAACAGACTAAATATATAAATAGGAAGAAAAAGGGCAAAGTAAAGAATTCCCTTAGTGAATGAACTGGAAGAATAATAATGAGGGATCAGGAAATGGCAGAGAAGTTAAACAAATACTGACTAAATGGCAATTGTAGAGGTGGAACTTCTCTGCCTGAGGGCAAAATCCTGAAACAAATTATATTTGGGTACAAAGTCAAATGACTACATTTTGAATTTTCTGTGTAGGAAATCCAATTTAACACAATGGATGAATGACATTATCTGGTATAAATTTATTAATGTGTTTATTCCAATTACAGAATTTGGATATCAGAGACTCCACCTTTTTGAATCTAGTGTGAGTTTCTTTTAATGAACTTGTTTGTGCCTTGAAGTTTTGTCTGTTGTAAGTGGTCACTTGATTTATCCCTCAGGACACAGTTAATAAGAAGTGGGACCTGCTGTAGTTTCCTGGCAAGAAGAAATCTTGGTAATTAAAGCCACATATCATCTTAAAACAACAACTAATAGTTTATTTGATCCTGATTTTTAAGTTACAAGTTGCCTATTCTCATGCTTCTAATTGAAGTGTTGCAGCAAGGTTCTACAGCTTAGGGAAAAAGTTCACCATCATTCAAAGAACAAAGAACAAAACAGCACGGGAAACAGGCTCTTCGGCCCAACGAGCCCGCGCCGCCACCCCGATGTTCCCACCTCTACCCACGATCCCTGTCCATGTTTATAGATCTATGGATTAAAAACCAAATTTGAGACAATTTAGGGAGAATTTGTTTTGCCATTTAGCCTAAGAGCACATCTTTGGGATGTGGGAGGAAACCGGAGCTCCCGGAGAAAACCCACGCAAGCACGGGGAGAATGCGCAAACTCCCACAGACACAGGCCCAAATCCATGTATCTGCACAGCACAGCTATAGTCACTGAGCTGTTGTGTTGCCCATCAAATGGTCCAGGTCAAGCATTCACTAACAAAGTGAAGCAGTAGGATACTCTCGAAAAAGATCCAAGAGCAGCCCTCTCACGACCCATCGCGTGTATGCCCCTCGTTAGACAACAAGGTGGACCAAAGCACCTGTAGGATAAAAACAAGTACATCAATATCATCATCTATTTACACACTTCCCAGGGACTCCCAAGGCTCATGATCCCTATTTTAAATCAGTTTTCTATACCCCTCCATTCCCATTCTGTTCATGTGCCCATCTAAGTATTTCTTAAATAACTCCAGAGTACCTGCCTCCACCACTTTACTTGGCAGCGCATTCCATACCCCCACCACCCTCTGTGTGAAAAAACTCCCTCTAGCATCCAAATTATACCTTACCCCACTCACCCTAAGCCTGTGACCCCTCGTGCTATTTGAGTCCATCCTAGGAAAAAGCTTAACCCTGTTTACTCTATCAATCCCCTTCAAAATCTTGTACACCTCTATCAGATCTCCTCTAAGTCTACGTCTTTCTAAGGAAAACAGTCCCAATTTGCCTAATCTCTCCTCATAACTCAGACCTTCCATACCAGGCAGCATCCTGGCAAACCTCCTCTGCACTCTCTCCAGAGTCTCCACGTCCTTCCAGTAGTAAGGCAACCAGAACTGGACACAGTATTCCAAATTCGATTTGATTTGGTTCATTATTGTCGCATGTATTGGTGTACAGTGAAAAGTATTGTTTCTTGCATGCTACACAGACAAAACACACAGTTCATAGAGTATGTAGGTGAAGAAAACGAGAATGTACAAAATACAGTGAACAAGAGTAAAAGATAGAAGTAAAGACTATGCTGGTAACAGCTTGCAAGAAGTCACCACACTCTGGTGCCATCCTGAACCCTGCAGCATCTATTCAGGTCTCTTGTCCACTTCAGGTATCCCAACTGGGACAGCCCCAGTTCCTAACAGATTCAGGATCTGCCACCACCCCAGACATCCTATGGCTTCTTCCAACACCATCCGTGTTGCCCCCAGATCAGCTCATCTCTGACTGATTGATCAGCAACCACGTCCGCACTGTGGCTCGCTCAGGACTATGCTGCTGGCCTCTCAGGCAGGGAGAATTTGTGCTATGCCCACTGAATTTTAGTGACGTACACGCCAGTGACCTCTGCAATGCACAGAGTGTGAGAGATTCTTCTCTGACTTCCCACAGAAAAAAAAAGTGTGAATTACTACAGGAAGGAAAATGGTGAATTGTTATTCTAAACATGCTGCTGAGCTGGAGGGAGGGTAGTAATGTTGGTGGTCCCATAGAGCGAAACCAGTAAGGATCGTTGGAGTGGACAGGAAATCTTCATGGAGGATTTGCTTGGCCAGTTAGTGCTGCCTTTTCTGCCCTCACCTCTGTTATTGAGGTGTGAAACTCCTGACCTATTGCAGCGAGAGCACCTTCACTGAGGTGACAGCATTCAGAGGTGGGAGCTGTGATAATCTGCTGCTGTAAAATGCCATCATTATCTTAAAACTGCCTGTCGTGGAGGCATACCAGC
Organism: Sphyrna mokarran; assembly: GCA_024679065.1. Taxonomy (NCBI): domain Eukaryota; kingdom Metazoa; phylum Chordata; class Chondrichthyes; order Carcharhiniformes; family Carcharhinidae; genus Sphyrna; species Sphyrna mokarran. The sequence goes on along the minus strand of JAGIQG010000004.1, from coordinate 75,629,548 downwards.
CAATCTGGTTTCCTGCTGCCTCTTGGGAAAGTTCTCAGATGGCAGAAATCTGATGGGAAGCCATCCCAACACAACACCCATCTATTTTCCTGGCCCCCTTCAGTCCCTGCACTCCCATTCCTACCTCTGAAATCCAACCTGGAGCATCAACAGTTGGTCCCAAGTTCCTCAATTTTGAATACCCAACTAAAAGAGCTGGTTGCAATGAGTATCCATTGAATCCCTAGAGGGCAGGAGGGGGCCATTTGGCCCATTTTGTTTGCATAGACTCTCTGGCAGAATAACTTACACGGGTCCTCTTTCCTTCCCTATCCCCGTAACCCCACACATTAATGACTAATTAACCTACATCTCTTTGGGCATTAAATGGCAACTTGGCATGGCCAGTCCTCCTAAACTGTACATCTTTGGACTTCATGAGGAAACTGGAATACCTGGAGAAAACCAATGCAATCACGGTGAGAATATGCAAATGCACAGTCTTCCAAAGCGGGAACTGAACCCAGGCCATGCCACCCTGTACTAGCTGCCTTTTGTAAGTATATGTTTACTGCCAAACTCCATAGATTTAGTTTGGAATTCAAGGTTTTATCTATTATATGTGATTGCCCACGATATCTGATTCTGATCTGGAGTGAGTGAACAAGGTGTGTATATGAGATATTAAACATGCAGAACAAAATCAAATTCTAATACCTTCTGTCTTCGTTTTTCCTTCCTTTTATCCTCTGTGGCCTGCAGCATCTTTTCCTTCCATAAATTGAAGAAGTAGGAGGAATCTGTGTAAAATTTCAGCCCATCTTTTCTGTCATCCCTGCATCAGAAATTGCAAAAAAAAGTCAAGTGGAAAATCCTTCTACAAAGCAGAATGACAACGTACCAAGTAATACATTTCCCCTGATATTTCTTCACCCAGCCCTTCACAGAGCATGAACCTGTTCAGAATATAAAATATCATGGAGAATATGCTGAAGAAAACAAATTATTACATTGCAGATCTTTTCACATGATGGCAATTACCCTTCAAATCAAAATCAGCACAACTAACCTTGCACTTCTTGCCAGGTTATTAATCTTTCTACCTCTGTCCATTGCAGAAACCGACAACTTCATTCCTCTCTCTAATTCCCCTATGACACTTTTATTCAATCTTGTAGCTAACTGCCTGTGATTCTCATAAGTGTTGAGTTTGTGAAATGCTGTCAGCTTTGAAAAACACTACCTGGGTCATTTTGAAAAACTGTACTTGGGCTGCTCCATGGGCCTGCTCTTAATGTTCCCAATTTCTGTCGCAATAAAGGTAAAATAGTGTGGATGCTGGAATCCAAAACAAACACAGAAAATGCTTGCTCAATAATCTCAGCAGGTCTGACAGCATCTGTGGAGAGAGAATAGAACCAATGTTTCAAATCTAGATGACCCTTTGTCAGAGTTCTGACTCCAGATTGGAAACATTAGCCCTATTCTTTCTCCACAAATGCCGTCAGACCTGCTGAGATTTTTCAGCATTTTCTGTTTTTGTTTCTGTCACAATATACTTACGTGTAGGTCTCATTCTGCTTGCCTGCATTGAAGTGTTGGTCTAGACTGTAGCAGTAAAAGAAATTCCAGAAGTGTCTGATCAAGTGCAAATCACACCCTCTCATCTAACACCACTACTTACTCCGTTTTACTGGAGGCTGTTTAGCAATGTAAAAAGTTAATTTAACACCTCACTTAACTCCTTTGCTTTATCTTTAAACTGTGGGTTTCTTCCATTTAATCAATGAATAAATTATCCCTTATTTACTGGTTCATCATCCATCCCCTGCTGTCTAATAGTGCAAGTAGTACAACACTTGCACATAAAGAACAGCACAAAAAATAATCTGCAGTTCTGCAAATGTTACAGACAAAAAATGCTAAAAATACTGAGCAGAAAACTCTCAGATAATTTTCCGATTTACACATTCATTTAATTGCAGATTGCAATTACAGTAAGTAAAGAATAGAGTATAGAATCATAGAATAGAATCCTAACAATGCAAGAAGAGGCCATTCAAGTCTGCACCGACAACACTCCCACCCAGATTCTTCCCTGTAACCCCATGTATCTACCTGCTAATCTCCCTTACACTGAGGGGCAATTTCGCTTAGCCAATCAACCTAACCCACACATCTTTGGATTGTGAGAGGAAACCAGAGCAGCTGGAGAAAAGCCACACAGACATGGGGAGAACATACAAACTCCACACAATCACCCAAGGCCAGAATTGAACCCAAGTCTCTGGCACTGTGAGGCAGCAGTACTAACCACTGTGCCAAGGTGCCACCCAAGTAGATAGGAGTATTACCTTGGATGAATAGTCTCATCCACAATAGGATGTTGGATCAGTGGTGTGAAGAGAGTATCTAATGGCTCCAACATGCTTCTTAGACTGGGGATGCAGCAATATGGATCTAACTTCACCACATGGACTGCAGGGTTTATGAAAGTGGCTCACCACGATATTCAGGGGCAAGCACCCCACAAGAATGTGAAAATAATCCGATCATCTGTCTTGATATAGATTAAGGGATAAATCATAGAATCCCTACAGTGCAGGAAGAGACCATTTGGTCCATCAATTATGCACTGGCAACAATCCCACCTAGGCCTTATCCCCACAATTCCACATATTTATCCTGCTAATCTCTCTAACCAACACATCCCAGGACACTAAGGGGCAATTTAGTAGAGCCAATGCACCCAACATATTTGGACTGTGGGAAGAAGCTTGAGCACCCACAGGAAACTCATTCAGACATGGGGAGAACATACAAACTCCACACAGACTTCAAATATTGGTCAAGTCCCAGGGACGGTCACTCTGCTCTTCTGTGAAATGGTGCCATGGAACGTCCACCTGAAAAGGCAGACAGGCCTCAGTTTATCTGAAAGATGGCAGCTTTGACAGCACAGCACTCTTTTATCACTGCTCTAGAACACCAGCCCAGATTGTCCTTTCAAGTCTTAGAGTAAGGCTTGAACCCACAACCTTTTGACTGAGCAGTAACAGTGCTACCAATCGGGTCACAGCTGACACACTAGGAGGGACAGCTTTTGCAGCGGACTGGGAGACTCAAGTGGAGGCTGTCCAGTGGGCTCCCCGCTGGGTGCCATGGCTTTGATACATCTCTGGCCAATGGATTCCAATATCAGAAATCAGCGCAGATCTGTATAAATTAATAAATCGAGGATTAGCATCTTAGTAGTAAGCCCGGGACTGAAGTCACTGGGCCCACTAGCCTCACTGCCGACAACGTTTCACTCCAGCAGAGTTTACAATAGCTCCCCACTAGCAGAGAACTGGTAGCCCAACACCACTGGAGTAAACTGGAGCCCATGGAGGCCCCCAAGAGATTGAGAGGTAAGGGGAGCTGCCCCCTGGGCATTGCCAATTTAGCACTGCCCACCACGCATTGGGGGCGAGGCTTCGGGACGAGATTGGTGAAGGAGTTCCTGCTCCACTTTAGGCCATTGTTGAACCAGATGTGTTTGTACAACAATCAACAATGCAACCAGTTTTTCAATTCTAGATTAGTAATTGAATTCAAAGTCCACTAACTGTCTTGGTGGGATTTGAACATATGTCCCCAGGACATCATCCTGGATCTCTAGGTTACTAGTCCAGCAACATTACCACTTGGCCACCATCTTCCACCAATTGTGTATACCGTTAGGTCTTAATTTCAATGTTATCAGATATTGCGATCCAAGCACTTAGGCTTGGTGATAGAGCGAGGAAGACCAGCGATTGGGGCTGGTCGCTGGGGTTGTTGAGGGCAGGAGTGTGAATATCAGGAGAGCAGGACTGCCAAGTGATGGGTGGATTCAAGGTTGGGAGGCTAGCAATTGCTTCATGGAGGGATTGGTGGAGCAGCATTGCAGGATTGCTAGGCTGGCCAGCGATCGAGAGGCCTGCAGTGTGGGACTACTGCTCATGTGCCAATCTCCACTATGACAGATCGGTATATGCACAGTGGCCCACTCAGCTCTATGCTGCCAGCCTTTCTAGTGGGAATAGGAACTACCAACAAATTTTTTAATGAGATTCACACTTGTGCGCTCTGCAATGCAAAAGTCTGGGAGATTAATTTTGAAAACCTGCTGAAAAAGCCAACAGGATTTACTTCAGTTTTACATGAATTTGACACTTAGAATTTTTTTGGGGGAAGATCTCATCCAATGTGTCAACATAGCTCTGTATCTCAGATGTTAATGAATATTTGTATGTAATGGCTGCAGTCCAGATTTCCCAGGATTCAGAATATTATCCTGCTAAAGTGATAACTAACACATCCAGCAGTTAAATGTTTTTTTCCAATACTGTTTGTAGACCAAAAGGGATAGAAGCACTTTTTCACTCCAATCCCCAAAACTGACCTGTTATAGTTTGGCATCTTCCCCATGATTCCATTCTCTGTGGTCCTATGCCAACATACCATGATCCAATCCCTACAAACAGATCCTATCTCCAACAATCTGACATGATCCAACATATCATATCAGGATCTAAACTCTCTCTCCCATGATCCAATCTCTTGAACCCCATGATCTAACACACCACAATCTGACACCAATGACACCCTGCATTCTGACCGCCTGTGCAATACTTTCCCTGGAGTTGGCATCATTAATTCAATACCAACATTGCCCCCCCCCCCCGCCACCCACAATAACAGCTAGCCAAATTCCCAACTTGGCCAACCTTTAGGTGGCAAACAGAGAAATTGGACTCCATGATCCCTACATCTCCAGATGTATCCAGAGTCAGCCATCTTTCCATAAGTAATGGGGCCATTGTGTGATCAAGTCTTTTGTTTTAAACTACTCTAAACTGAATCTGACTTGACCATTCTGTGCTGTTAATGTCACCTTGATCAAGATATAAAAAAAAACATCAAAACTTCCTGAGGAAACAAAGATTTGCATATAAATCTGGTGAGTTGTTGAAGAAACCAATTTTTCCTCTGATATAGGCCAGATTTGTGTGCATTTTTAAGTGCCAAGTAAACTCTAACCTGTATGGTGTCAAGATGTTGAGAGGTGGTGGTTTATCACATTGTTGGAACATTTCCAACACGGGATTTGGAATAGTGTTCCGTGAAACCACCTGCTGATCTTGTATTGTTGAACTCTTAAATGCTTTCCTCATGTTGATGTCCTGAAGTGAGACTGTAAATCAAAACAAACAGACGGCTAATGAAATATTATATCCACTTTTATTTGCATAGCAACAACTAATGATCAATAAGAAAGGGAAACTTAACTTTTAACCTCAATTCCTTCTTGCACAAGTTTAAGGTTATTTATTAGTGTCACAAGTAGGCTTACATTAATATTGCCATGAAGTTGTTGTGAAAATCCCCTAAAATGGCCCACACTCTGAAATCTGTGTACCAATTTGACTTTATTAAATTTGTTCTATTTTGGGATGTTGGGTGTTGTAAGGCCAATATTTGTTACCCATTCCTAGCTGCCTTTGAATTGAATGGCTTGCTATACCATTTCAGAAGTTAATTAAGACTAAGCCACAGTGCTGTAGGTCTGAACGCACAGAGGCCAAATCAGTTAAGAATGGTAGATTTCATTCCCTGAAGGCCATTGGTGAATCAGATGTGTTTGTACAGCAATCAACAATGAGACTAGTTTTTCAATTCTAGGTTATTAATTGAATTCAAATTTCGTTAGCTGCCTTGGTGGGATTTGAACCCATGTCCCCAGGATGTCATCCTGGACCTCTAAGTTACTAGCCCACCAACATTACCATAAGGCCACCATTTCCCACCAACTGTGCACATTGTTCGTTCTCAATTTCAGTGTAATCAAATTTTGTGATGGATCAATAGTGGTAATGCTTATTATTTCCTTTATGGAATGACACACACACACAAACTATCCACATCTTTGATTAGACTCATTGTAATTTCTTCTCATCTATTTAGTTTCTGTCACTTTCTCCCCTCCCTTCCATCCCTACACATCTTCCTTTTCCTCCATTTTCTTGTCTTTTTCCTTTGAAGTCTTTCTGTGTTTTACACTATCTTAGCTTTACTTATTCTTTTGTTCTCCCAATACGCTTTCATGAACTCACTAGAACGAGTTTAACAATATTTTGTAAATTACTCATTCCATTAACTTCCAGTTGGTAGGTAGTCTAGCCATTCTCCCTTCCCATTCCTTTTCATTTTATTTCACTCAAAGGGACTTATCTTTCAGTTTTAAGAAAGGGTTTTAGATTGGAAGCTGAATGTGTTTTTTCTCTTTACCAAGGCTGGAATAGCTGTGATTGCTTCATCTTTTTCTATTTTCATTTCTAAAAACATAAAATACCACCACACCCCAATTCACATTATTTATAATTCTCATTACTAAAGAAAATTAGCATTTTTGGAGGAATTTTAGGTGTTACATTAAATCTCCAATGATCCTCACCTCCAACAAGTATGAGGACCTGGTCCAAGATAGAGACCACGAAACAAAAGGAAGCACCCCCCCACCCCAACATCTCCCCCAACTTCTTCCATCCCCCCCCTTGCAATTATCCAGAAACCATGGGAGTGACTTTCCCATCCCGACAGATATTTTTTTTGGTACGTCAGGATGGGAAAATCGCATGTCGGCCATTTCGTGGGATTCACACGTGTTTCTAACTCACGTGCATCTCTCTCAGCCAGAGAACAGATGCAGCAAGGACCACACTGGAAACAGCAGGAAGAGAGATAAGTAATTTAAATCTTTTTAAAATTTATTTTATATCTATTTTAAGTATGATTATTGAGCCTGGCACGGAATTCTCCAGGCCCCACAGCATCTCCCACCCCACCAGGAGTATTTCACTTTGGCAGGGTGTAGAGTAGCTCCCTACATTCAAAGACTGGCGGGAGACCCCGCCAGAGTGAAAGGGGTCGGACAGTGGGAGGGGCGTGGTGCCCCATAGGCATGAGCATTCTGGCAGTGCTAGCCTGTGATCTGTAATACTGCCAAGGGGGCAAAGTGTCCATGCCCAGGGGGCACCTTGACACTCCCCACCAGCAGGGAAAGGGGAGTGATTGGGACTGGCCCGGCCCAGGAATGCTTACAGGGCCACAATCAGTCCACGGGGGAGGGAGGGGGGGGTGGCTCTGTGCGGGTCCTGAGCTGGCCAGCAAACAGGAGACAGACAGATCGGGGCCACTGCACATGTGCACAGTTCCACAGCTGTCTGCCTCTAACATGAATAAGCACCTCCCCAACCTGCTCCCGAGCTTTTCGTGTGATTCACGATTGTGACCTTTGCATTGCAGAGAGTGTGGGAGATTTGGGTCTGAAGTTGAACTGAAGAAGCAGTCAGGAATTAGACAAATTTTCTTGCCAATTCAGTAGTTTTGGGAGAATCCCCCCTCACCCCTACCTCCTGTAGTAAGTAACAAAGCCAACAAGGTTGAGCAGCAGGGTCTCATTTAAATATCATACATACAAACATGTAAGTAACACCCAAGCAAACCAAGTTTATACTATCACAGCAAAACCAAAGGGTTAAAATGCAGGATAAAATAGTGAGTTCATTAGTAAATCCCACAAAGACACGATTAAGCTTTAGGTTGATGGTAAAATAATCCTCCTCACACAGGGTTAATTTTAAATACTGTTCCTTTTAGCTGAAGAGAAAATCCGTTCCAGCAGAATTAATATCCTTAAGTTAGAAATCTGTGGGGGAGTGTGTGTAGGCATCAATGATTTTGCAAGCTGAAGTATGAGGGTAGAGAGAGACCTACAGGGTATTACTCATTATTACAACACATCACTTGGTGGGGGCGGGGGAGCAAGCATTGCTGAGGGCAAATTCACTTTCACAGTCACTGGAGGAGGCCTGGCTGGCTGTAGAGAACTGCTTTTGAACCGACAAACCAAGATGACAAACCAGGATGAAAAGCCAAGCCCTGCAGTGCAGGACATCTGTGGCTCACCCCTCTCTAGTGCAACATGTTGCAGCAAGCCAGAGTGATTTTCAGGCAGGGTATTATGTTCATATGTGACCTACGACAAAGTGACTGTAAAACACCTGCTGCAACTATCAACATTTAACATAGCCAGTGACACTATGCAGCCAATATCATCAGTTCCTGACAACACAGCAATGTAAAGTAGGAACACAGAATAGGAACAAGAGGAAGGCATTGAGCCCCTCAAGCCTAGTCCACCCTTTTGTGTATGACTTTTTGCGTGGAGTTTGCACATTCGTCCTGTTCTGTGTGGGTTTCCTCCAGGTACTTCGCTTTCCTTCCACAATCCAAAGATGTGTGGGTTAGGTTGATTGCCCATGCTAAGTTTTAGGAGGATTAGCAGGCTAAATACGTGAGGTTATAGGAATAGAGTCTGTTTGGATTGTTGTTGATGCAGGCTCAATGGGCTAAATGGCCACCTTCTTCTGCACTTTAGGCATTTTATGATTCAGTTAGATCATGGCTGATCTGTACTCGAACCGACCTTTCATCCATATCCCTTAATACCTTATCAAACTAAAAGCTTCAATTTCAATCTTGAAAGGTTCAATTATACAGGATCCTCAGACTTTCTGGGAGAAGGGTTAATATTTCTACTACTTTTTGCATGAAGCATACCCTAATTTCTGCATGAAGCACAGCCTAATTTTACTCTTGCAATAGTTTTTGTATGAATGCTGATGAAACTAACCTCTATCTCTACACCACTTCTCTTGACTCCTGCAACATGTTTGTGCGTCAAACAGCTTTGTGGTAGTCATTCTTGGATAACACACAATCTCCTCCAGTTAAAACTGTGAGGAGACTGAACGATCCCTAGCACAAACTCCGTGCTCTCAACGCTGATTCTATCCCTTTTCCCCAGCTACTCAGGTGAACCTCAGCATCTTTTTCAACATATTGGTAGATATTTTACCTCATATTCACTGCATCATAACATCTACCTCCACTCCAGTATCAGCCTGTATGCTGCTGGAACAGTCATCCAGGTTAATATCAAATCTAAACCCAATTATTCCAATATCCTCCAAGCCTGTCACATATACATTACGCATCATAAATTTCACTTGTCCAAAATTGCTACATATATCCCATCCTGTACCAAGGCTCTTTGGCCCATCACCCTGTGCTGTGCTTCTTTGGCTCTCAAGAGCCCAAAGTCTTCAATTTATAATTCTCATCCACACGTTTAAATCCTTCATGGCTCCACCCTATAACCTGTACCTCCTCAAGCCTTAAAACATCTTTAGAATTCTGTCTTCTTCAGAATCTGGTCTCAACAGATCACCTTTCCTTTCAATTATCTTATTGTCAGCTGTATAGATCCTAAACTGTTCCATTTTTTATTCCGCTCTCCTAAAAACCCTCCCAAAAGGCTTTGACTCATCTTCTTTTCATTGACTTGGTACAAATTTTTAATTCAATTTCTGTTAAGTGCCTTTGAATTTTCTTTTTCGTTAAAGATACTATAAACATGCACATTGCTCCTTATTAGGAAGGAGGAAACCTCAAAATAGATTTGAGCTCAGTTTTTATCTGATTTTGCCTCTGCATTGCACTTTGCTATGCTAAAGGTCCTACATAAATTCAGGTTTCATTCATCTTCCCAGATGAATTACCAAAAGCTTATACAGATCTCATCACAAAGTATGGGGATTTGAAGCTTAGCCTTGGGAATTGCAGAACTGGAGACAACAAAAACAGAAATAAACCACAGTAAGATTGGAAAAGAGCAAAAGAGCTTTTGACTTTTCACATGAGAGACATTTTCAAAATGAACAAATGAGACAATATCATTTTCGTTTAGAAATGTTGTTAAATACTACTAGAAATAAACGAACTCAATGCATTTTAGCAAGTCTCATTCCTTCTGGTTTCCACAGTTCACAATCCTAAAAGTTAATTTCATATTCATCAAAATAGCAAACAAGTTGCAGAATTTGTGAACCTTGTCTTAATGGAAATGGAAGATGGCGGAAGAATGAGTCCTTGAACCAGTAAGATTTCCACTGTTTGTACATCCTTTTAAAGTTTTTTATTTAATTGTATCACAAGTAGGCTTACATTAACACTGTACTGAATTTACTGTGAAAATCTGCGAGTTGCCACACTCCAGCACCTGTTTGGTACACTGAGGGAGAAGTTAGCATGTCCAACGCATCTAATCTGCATGTCTTCCGGACTGTGGGAGGAAACCACAGCACCCGGAGAAAACCTACTTAGACACGGGGAGAACATGCAGACTCCACAGACAGCAACCCCATCTAGGAATTGAACCCAGGTCTCTGGTGCTGTGAGGCAGCAGTGCTAACCATTATGCCACCATGCCATCCAAGTGGCTTTCCCAGGTTTTAAAACCATATATAGGTAAGACAAACACAGATTTCATTTATTTTGATGTTGGCACACAAATGCCTTCATAGAAATGCCAGTTCATAGCTTGCCAGAGACAGACTTGAATCTTTAGTCCCATAATAAAACCACTACAGTTCTGCAGATAATGGCTAAAACTCTCTGGCTGGATTCCCCTGGTCCCACTGGCAGCACACCTCCTGCAACGGGCTTCCAGGCAACATGAGGGGGGCTTCAATGGAAATTCCCGGTAATAGTGTTGTAATCCAGTAAATCCCACCACCAGCAAATGCCACATTGCCTCCCACCACCAAGAGAAACACTGCGGAGAGGCCAGAAAATCTCACCCGACATTTTATCTGCTGACAAAGGAGCGACAGTATATGAATTTCTGGGGAGAACTTTTGCCATTCGTTATTTATAGCAGAGATATACACGTGTGTAAAGAGCACATTCACAAATCTGCCACAGTAATAATTGCTCCAATAATTGATCCCCAAAGCCAGTACAGCAGGAGTAACTAACAAGTATGACTGAATTAAAAAAAAGTGATTCGATCACATCTCCTACGAATGTAGCAATAACTGTCATTTTAAGAAACCAAGCATGATCTGTCTGTGAACTTGCAAGTTAGGCATAGGCATAGTCAGTGCTAAGTGCAGATGTCTATATAGCTCCTACCTGCCAATTCGTTGTGACTAGTTCTTTATACGTGCTGTTGAAGTTCTTTAGTCACTCTGTTTAACTAAAACTATTTAGTGAGATGTCAAGAGGGTTAGAGTATTTTGTAAGATTGAAATCAAATGGGAAAAGAAGCCTCTTCATCCAAACCCATTTTCTGAAAAAGCAACAATACAAGTTTATAAACAAACTCTGTTACCAGGATTCTATCACCTCACCCGCCACAGAACAGGAGCAGGCAAGGGCAAACAACAGAAATGTCTGTTGACCTCAGCCAGGATTTTCCAATCTTGTTCAAGGCCGCAAAATCCCTCTAAGTGATTTGTTCTGAAAGGGCTGGGAATTGTACTAATTTGCAGTGAAAATATTTGAGGCCTAGGATGCACATAGGCCTCCTTTCATTATATTCATGTTTGTGCGATTATATTTTCAGGACTCCTTTTGTTAACATCATGCTGTTTGGTTGTGTGTCCTCTATCTGGCTAATTTCTCTTCACCAATACATACAAATTGCAGAAGACCCTCCTAGTACAATACAAAGCAACTGCTTATCAGTTTATCCTAGTCTGCAATCCTTTTGCCCACTTCACTGACCTTCCTCCACAGTAGAATCCAGTTGGGTGACTTTAATTGCCAGGCAATCAATTCTCTCCTGCAGAGAATTAACTCGCATACAGAAATTGTTAGCTTCATTAAAAAGCTCTCCAAATATATCTTCAGCATGTCTACCTGTGAGGAAGGAGACAAGTGTATCAGTTACAACCACAGTCTATTCTAAGCATTCTCAATATAATGAAGAAACAGACAATTTTTAATTGCAAGCTGCATGCAGAGAAGAAATTGAAGGTGACAAAAATATAAATATCAGTTGTTTTGTTAATGCCTGTAAGATACCAGCGCAGTTTACGTGGCAAGATTTTGTGTGCTAAGTTGCTGAGGACAATTGTTTGAATTCATCGGATGTGACAGAATAACAAAGCACATTTTATACAGAACCTCTGCCGAAGGTTCATATAATCGCAACCGAGGCCGACAAAGAATGCCATTTTCTGAGCCTCATCCACCCCTGGAATTGGGGCAGGCATGTTGTAAAATTCCACCTTGAAATTAGAGCACAAAGGTTTCTGGCCTTCTCCTTTCTCATTTCCTTTCATGCTTGCATGAGTTACATGAGTATCATTGTCCAACAGGGTCGGGGGATTCAGCAGAAATTCAAGAAATAGGTTTTATGCTGGCATGAATTTCCAAAAGGATCTTCAGCTGGTGCCTGCCATGGGTGGATCAGGAAACCCACTAGTGGCCAGTGTGAAACTGATTTACATCCTGCTAATGGAATGCAGATGAAGACCTGACCGGAATCTTCCCCCTTCCACTTTCAATTCTCTGCAATGCCAGCAGAAAAACTCGCCAGTCCAGAATATGTTTGGAACATGGTGTGCAGAAGTCGCAACTTAGTTGAAGAATGCCTGAGACTGCCTCTGGTGTTTGGGATGGAGGTCCACCAGCAACTGTGGAGCCTGGAATATCACAGAAGTAAACAGGAACAGCATCTATCAGGTGGATATTTCAGGTGTTCCTGGAGATTCTTTCTTTCGGACTTCCATCTTCTTTCTTCAGCGGTAGGTCAGTGATGTTAGGCACCTTTTCAATATGGCACCCAGGTATGATGACACATTCCATCAACCCACCCTATGATAGAACATAGCACTAAACCCCTAGATGCATGATTAATGAGATTGGTGCTGGAATATAAGGCATGGTTTCCCACTGACTTCTGAAGTGGCAAACACTCCCTTCCCCATCCCATCCCCTAATGGAACTTAGTCTGAGATGAGAAAATTCTGCCCATTATACTTATATGGTGAAATTTCCCAACTTCCAGACAGCTGACTTAACTTTAACCTTAGAGGACACGCTACTGCATCATTATGGTATTTCCAGCTTCTATACAGTGTCACATGATCCCATGCTTACTTGGAAATGAGTTGAGGTTATCGAAATTCCATGGGATCTAAGCCCCTTGCAACCACAAGGGAACAAATGGCTTCCATGATCAGAAATACATTTTTTCAGCACAAACTGTAAATCTTGGCAGGAATAATATCAGAAAGCAGATTAAACATGAAGGTACGTACTGAGACTGCCAAGCTGCTTTATAATGGCAGCTAATGTGCTGTTTGTCACGCATTCCAACTCACTAGTGACACCCTCTGGTAAAGCCCCATGACACAAATGCCGTGGTTCAATGATCCGCTTGATGAGTGGCATCTTTATTTCAGATCAACATCAAATCCCTGAAACAGAGCACGTTATGTAAGAAACCTAGGCACGGTAAGGATTTTGTAAAAGCAATCATTTTTTAAACTAATAATATTACTCTCTCAGATGTTCCTCTATTTGCAAATAGTGTATGGTAGCAAAGTAAATATGATAGCAGGTGAATAATCCTGAATTCCAGACTAATGATCCAGAGACTGAGTTCAAATTCCAATTCACACACAGAAAATTAAAAATCCAATTGATAAATAAATCCGGAATAAAATATTATGTGTAATGCTGGCTATGTAATTACCACATTGTTGTGAAGGCCCATCTAGTTCATTAATGTCTATTCAAAAAGGAAATCTGCTGCCCTTACCTGTCGGCTTATATGTGACTCCAGACTCACTGCAGCTTGCTCTCAAAAATGGATCGGTAAGTCACTCTGCTAAGGTACTAGAGATGGGCAGTAAATGTTAGCCTTGCTGGCATTGTGCACATTCTGCAACTGAATAAATAAAAACTTCAATTAATATCAGTGAATGAATTGTGTTTTTATGACAACGATGACCACAATTTTTCTAGGTTTTTAAGACCATATTCAAAGGTCCTAATTTTCTCTTCCAGGTCAGGAGAATTCCCTGCTTCATAAACACGACACTTGAAGAAAAACACCAGATAGTCAGATGTTTGTTTTGGGGGGAAATACTTGGGGTGTAATGAGAGACGCTGCCTGTGAGATGGGGAGGTGGGCTAGGCAAAAGGCACTTTGTTCTACCTGCCATCTAATTCCCCCCATGTTCCCTCATACCTTCCATGTTAATCTGTGCCCTGACTCACCTCACATAGCCATTTATAGCCTCAGTGACAACAGAATCAACTCATGCAAATCTACGTCTCCTATGCATTACTCGTTGTCCTTACATGCTGTAAGACAACTTAGAGTATTCACTATGAGCAAATCTTAACTGAGAGGAAATAAAGTCAAGTCCTAAGTGTCTACTGGTGAATTCACAATTAAAAAAAATCTTTCATTGATTAAAAAAAATTAATTCACTCCAATTAAAATCTTTCATTCATTTAATCCATTATAACAACAAACATTTTTAGTCATTGTCCCACTTCAAATATTTTATCGGCACTTGGAACTGTCAACCAAACTGTGAACTGACAGGCAGATCACTTAGTAAGGATAGTTTGTGAAGCCAGTTATTCAGCACTAATGCTATAATGTTAACTTCCAGACAAAATCAAATAGCTGCAAATAGTTCTTTAAAACATTTAAAAGGATTGGAGAATTAAATACCTTGACTGCTCCCAGAAAATTCCAATGAGCTTGACAGTTCCAAAGACTTTGTCCATTTTTTATGTATATTCACGAATATTTTGAACAAACCCAAAGACCAACTCACCTCTCCCAACGGTGTCCCAGGACTTATCTAAATAGGTACTCTATATTTCCAATAGTGTATCCTCCATCTGGAAAGAACCCCACTAAAGATCTTGTCCTCACAGACCTAAAATGTTTAAGTCATGTTCTGGGCATTACATTAACAAAAACTGATTCTGATTGAAGGCAGTTGCACTTTAGGATGCGTAGTTGCCTCCATGATCATAGACATGCAACTACAACCTGACCCATTTTCCTTTCTGTGAAAATGTTGGGGACAAAGTTTGGGGCCAGGATTTCTGGAATCCAGCCTCTGTCACTGGGAATCTCGCCATCCATGTGAACAATCAGGCCAAAATTTCAAATGCAATAATGGGATTGCATGTTAGTTAGTTAAGCCTTTCAATTACTAGTCCAGGTACATAACCCCTGCCAGGAAAAAGTGGCAAGCCTGAGGACTGGGAACAATTCAAAATCCAGCAAAGAATGACTAAGAAACTAATAAGAAAAGGGTAAAGAGCACATGAATGTAGGCTATTGGACCACAAAGGCAAAATGTTAAAAGCTTCTTTTGGTGTAGAATCGTAAAACCCTACAGTGCAGAAACAGGCCTTTTGGCCCATCAAGCCCAATCCCCATATCCCTACAATCCCACCCAAGCCCAATCCCATATCCCTACATTTCATACCCACTAATCCCTCTAACATACGCATCCCAGGGCACTAAGGAGTAATTTCTTAGCATGGCCAGTCAACCTAATCCACACATCTTTGGATTGTGGGAGGAAACCCACACAGACACAAGGAGAATGTGCAAAGTCCATATAGACAGGAATCAAACCCAGGTCCCTGGAGCTGTGAAGCAGCAGTGCTAACCATTGTGTTACCATATCGAGTGTATGTGAAAAGGAAAAGATTACCAAGAGCAAATACAAGTCCATTATAGGCACAAACAGGAAAATTAAGAAGAAATAATAGAAAATAGGGAAATGGCAGAAAAACTAAACATTATGTCTATCTTTATGGAGGAAGATACAGAAAATCACTCAGAAGTACTAAGGAACCAACAGACTTACAAAAATGAGGAAGTGAAAGAAAATAGTATTAATTTTTGAATACTACCACTTGGTTAATTGCATTGAAGAGTGGTAAAGCTTCAGATGAGCCACACTCCAAAGTGCTAAAGGAAATGGCTATGCAGATAGTGAATGCATTAGTGGTTTTCTTTCAAAATTCTATTGATTCTAGGAAGATTGTTGCAGCCTGCAAAGTAGCAAAAGTAACCCCACTATTTAAGAAAGGAAAGAGAAAAGAAACCTAGAACTATAGACCTGCTAATATGATGTCAGTAATTGGAAAAATGTTAGAATCTATTATAAAAGATGCGATAACGGGACACTTAGAAAATGATATGATTAGGAAGAGTCAATATGAATTTATGAAAGAGAAATCATACCTGGCAAACCTGTTGGTGTTATCTGAAGATTACTTGTAGCATAAAGGAGTGCTTATGCAGTGGATGTGGCGCATTCGTATTTTCAGAAGACCTTCAATAAGGCCCCACACAGGTTAGTAAACAGAATTAATGTACATTGAAAGAGGGTATATAATACCTCAATGCCTTGGGAATTAGGTAACAGACAGAAAACCAAGTCTGAATAAATGTGTCATTCTTAGAGTGGCACGATGTTACTAGTGGGGTACCACAATGATCACTGCTCATAATGTATATGTAAATGACTTGGATGTGGGGACAAAATATAATAGTTCCAAAATTGCTGACAGCACAAAACCAGGTGGGAAGGTGAATTGTGTGGAGTATGCAAAGGGATTTAGACAGGCGAGAGAATGGGTAAGAATATGGCAGATGGAATATAAAAGCAAACAAGTGTGAAATCAACCACATTGATAGCAAAATTGGAAAGGCAGAATATTTCTTAAATATTGAGAGGTTGGGAAGCATTTATGTTCAAAGGGACCTCGGTGTCCTCGTTCATGTGTCACTAAGTTTGCAAGTGCAGCAAGCAATTAGGCAGGCAAGTAATATGTTGGCCCTCATAGGAAGGGGATTTGAGTACAGGAGTAAAGATCTTTTGCTATAATTGTATTGGATGAGATAGCAACTGGTGTACAGTTTTTGTCTTCTTATCTAAAAAAAGATATGTTTGCCACAGAGAAAATGTAATGTAGATTCACCAGACTAACCCATGGGATGTCAGGGTTTTATAAGGGTAGGTTGAGAAAATTGGGCCTGTATTCTTTAGACCTTCAAAGAATGAGAGGTGGATTTGTTGAAACTTAGAAAACTATTACAGGGTGTAACAGGGCAGATGGGAATAGGATGTCTGGTTGGAGAATCTAGCACCACAGTTTCAGAAGGAGTGGCAGGCAGTTTAAGACTAAGGTGAGGAGGAATTTCATTATTCAAAGAGTTGTTGAATCTTTGAAATTCTCTACACTAGAAGGCTTTGGAAATTCAATCATTGAGCACGTTCAATGCAGAAATTAAAAGACATCTGGACACTAATAATATCAAGGCATAAGGAAACAGTGGGCGTAAATGACAACAGATACTTAGCCATGATCTGTCTGAATAGCAGAGCAGCCTTGTCAACCTGAATAGCCTATCTCTGCTCCTATATCCTGCATCCCTATTTTTCAGTCAAAAGGATTAGAATATATAGATGCTTGATGGCCAACACACACATGATGGGCCAAGGGATCTCTTTTTCTACTGTATACCTCTATGATTCTAAGATACTGTGGATCAACAGATGTGTTAATAACCTAACAGAGATAGTAGGAATATTTTGTGCAAAACCTAAAAAAAAACCTGAATTTTTGGAAACTGTTTAAAAACCAAACTGTTTAAATTTTATTAGAAATACTAAAAAGTAGAAACCTTCACCAAAGTGATCATGACTTGCACTACATCCAGCAACAAGAGAAGTTTTTATAGGGTCTTTGATGAGAACCTTACATCTAACGTCTATGTATTTGAGGTTTCTTCTGATAGTGCCAAAGACCCAGGGCAGGATTTTACGACTTTGCTCATCATAAAATCCTGCCCAAGGTCAATGGACCTTTCCATCGTCTGCCCCTCGCCCACTCCAATTCATATGGCGACCCCATAATTTTGAGGGTTGCAGAGACAGAGTTCAGAGGTATAGGGAAAAAGTTTCTTTCTATTGAACCTCTAACAATGATAATACCATTACATTAAAAATTGCAAACAGCGTTTTGTGGTTACAGATATCCCACTAATTAGTCTCCTCTCAATCTGGTTTCCAATGTGGAGTACCATAAGCGTAGACAAGGGTCACAGGCGGAAGAAGGAACTCACAACGTTAAAATGGTAGTGCAGGTTTGTTGGGCTGAATGGCCTGTTTCCCGTGCTATGTTGTTCTTTGTACCAAACACTCTTCTCCAGAGCCCCAACCTCACTTAGTGGAAGAAAGGTTAGTCGGAAAGTGACCAACTTTAACAGAAGGCTGCCTCAGTGATATTATGCTGCAGATATCCTGAACTAGCTGTGGGTCAGCTCTCATCAGTGTGAACATCAGCCAGTTCCAGGCATTTTATAGAATGTTATATATTGTTTGGACTGCATTTCAAATGCAGTCGATTTAATCCTGAGCACAATGTGAAAAGACCATTTGCACATGAAACAATGCCTTTCTGGTGTATGTACACAATGCATGAATACAAATTTTACATCTTTTTGTAAATATACCCACATTGATTCCTTTGTGTCACAAAAAAACATTTAAAGGAGTTTTATGGATCTTGAAATTTGTGTGCATATAAACGCCATTTAAAACTTGTGCATCATACAGATCAAAATCCTTTCTCTGCACAAGGCTTGGGCAATGGAAGTGTTCTGTTTGTTCCAGATCTTTGTGCATTTTTTTTTAGATCAAAAAGAAAAGGAAGTTGCTCAATAAATGAAGTCCAGTATTTACAAAGCCATCAGCTACCACAGGTGTTTCAATAGGTTTTGAAATTTGATAGAAAATCCTTCTCTTATCCCAAGGGTCATTCCAATGCATCCAACAACAAAAGGAACAACTGTTATATGTCGCCATAATTTTTAACATTTCAAGCTTGTTAAAAATGCTAATCAGTAGAAGTATCAAAACTATTTGGACTTAAAATATAGCTTCTTTGAATGCTTGTCACTCATAAATCTAATATCTGCCCTTTTTGTTTAAATGGATTTGGTGATCTGACTCTCTGCAATCAGAAATTTAATTTTAAAATGTTTGTCTTTTCTCGGAGCCCTGCACATGCTCCTAATGATCTGCAGAGGGGAGACAACAATTCACCACGTGTACAGGCTGCGCACAGATATCACACACTTTAGTGGTTATACACAATTCTACATCTATAGGAGCTGCAGAACTCTGCATCTTCAATGGAGCATTAACAATTAGGGCGGTGAACAGCTGCTTCTACAACGCAACATCTGCCCCAGTCACCAACTCTCCCCAGCAAACACAATATAGCATCTCTGTCAATCTGAATGCACCATAAGCATTAGAAGAAATTAACATTTTATGGCTTTGAGGGCTTCACGTCACACATATATAAAAATGTAGTTGCGTTCGAGCACTAAGACAAACAGAAATGCGCACACTGATGTTTGAGTGTCTTCATTTAGTCAGCAGCTACAGCATTCAGATCAGGAAATCATTGGCTTTGATTTACCAATCTGTAGGGAATTTGCTGGACCAATGATGGGAGTCATCACAACTCACCTTAATGTCACCGAGTTAAGGAGAAAATCATCATTGGTTTCTTTCTCTAATCACAAGCAAGCAGCCTTGCTTTAAGGGGACATGAATTCAGGTGATGACATAATCAGACTCAGCAGTTCATCACAGGCAGTATTTAATCTTCTCCCTGTACCAGCGGACAGCGTCAGTGCACAGTGCACTTTTGAGGTTCCTGAGTCACATACAGGAAACTAAGCAAGATTCCATGGGGGAAGATGCACTGACAATACAGCTAATGAGATGTGGCACATTGTGGAAGCACTCATTCATTAAGAGATATTTTATTTGTCTTTCTGAATTAATTTTCTTATCAAACCCAACATTTTTTTCAGAGCAGGCACTCAGCTTTTATGACAGATCCAAACAAAATTCATTTGCAAGCCATTGCTCCTATCTTTATCCCAAACTTCAGAATGAATACAACTGAAAATTTAAATTATTTGTAACATTATTAACAGCAATTCTACCACCAGCTCAATCAGGGAGTTCATATTCCAAGAGGCCAACTTCAACAGCTCGCTGAAGTCATTATAGGGGATGGTGGGCAAGAGATAATTCGGAAAATGTATGAAATGCACCTACATCTATTTTAACCATGGCAGGATTGGTACATGCCAGGAGGTGTAAAAATGCTTTCTCTGAATCCTCAAGCAAATCTGCTGGTACAATCATCTGATTCACCATCTGACAACCTCACCTCACCAAACCTGAGATCCAAAGCCTTGCTCCTAACCACAGTCTGAAACTCCCTATTAGCCCACAACCTTTGCCTCACCCCACATACCGCTCCCTCTACCCCCTCTCAACCCCCACTCACCACCCCCAACACCCCACCCACCCTCCCCACCCACCTACCAATCCACCTCACCACCCCCCACCCTCCCCCATCCACCTCCAACCTCCCCACCCACCCACCTAGCCCCGCAATCAACTCCCCCAACCACCCCCCCACCAATCCCCCAATGCACACCCCTTCCCACCCCCTTCCCCCACCACCCTCCGCCCCCACCATCCCAGCACTCCATGACTTGCCTGCCCCTTCAGCCCATCTCACTATGCTCAATGACCATCCTCAGGGAACCATCCCTTCCCCAGGTTTCCCAAGCTGGATTTCCCATCCAATCAACCTTCTGAGCTGCCTGGTGGGAAGTAAAAATCAATCTGAAGTGCTGCCATTAAATATATCAGTATTCAATTTCTTAGCAATCCTGTGTTCCCCTTTATCTACAAAAAAGTGTCATTATTCCCTCCCCACCATTCCATAAATATAGTAAGAAATCACACAATACCAGGTTAAAGTCTAACAGATTTATTTGGTAGCAAAAGCCACTAACGTTCAAGCTCTGCTCCTCCTGGACTTACCAGAGGAAGGGGCCCTGAAAGTCAGTTGATTTTGCTACCAAATAAACCTGTTGGATTTTAACCTGCTGTTGTAAGACTTCTTACTGTATTTATCCGAGTCCAACGCTGGCATCTCCACATCATGACTCTGTATATATCAGGACCAATGGGAATGGAGATGACCAAGTAAATCACAGCCCACCCAATCAATCACTGTTTGTAGCTGTGGGTGATCTTAAGCATGTCATTTATTATATTCAACTATCTTCCCTCATTTCATCTTATTTGAGAAATAATTTTTCTTTTATTGGGAGACTTTCCTATAGTTTCAGTTATGGGTTCAGGCTGCTATAGTTCAAAGAGACTCCATTTAATTCCAGCAAAATGTCCGTTTGCTGTAATGTACTGTTTAAATAAACGCTGTTGTTTACTAAATAAACAGACCTTGCTGTAAAGCAAGAGGTTTGCTTTAAATGCTGACAGAAGTCCTACCCTCCTCCAACTCAGTGATTGACACAGTGGCATCAATACTCACTTTGGTGAAAGAGATACAGATTAATGGATGCCTGCAGTAATCCAATTTGTGGTGTTCTGAATTGTGAAAGCAATTTGTAACCATCAACTGAACACAGCTCAAATTATTGCTTTCAAACGACCCAAGACTAAAAGACATGTTCAAGTCAAAACTGTGCCGATGAAATAGATAACAAACTGACTATTGGACTGGAAGTGAGGAATTGTTAGAATTTATCTCAGTAGGTGTGGGAAATTAGTGAGTGGCTGACTTCAGTATTCACTGGTGGGGCCACTACTGTTTCAAACATAATATGGATTCAGAAAGTCAATGCGGATGATACCAAATTAGAAATTAGAAAATGAGTTGAATAAACTATATTCATGGGCAGGGCAACGTCGTGCAAAAATTTAAATGAAATAGAAAGTGTCACACAGAAAGAAAAATACTTACTGAATGATGTCACAATACCCAAAGATGAAGCCAAGAGACCCAACAGCCTGTGTAAACTCAATGCCAAATATGTTCAAGAAATGCAAACTAACAATCAACAAAGCTAATAGTGACATTGAACTATCGCGCCAAAACTGTGGATTATAAATCAGAGAGAATAATAATAAATATTTAATGTAGGTTGACCAACCGCTGGCGTTCTGCAACAGCAGTTGGTCAGTTCATACACAATGAGGGTTTCACTGCTGAGCCCTGTAATCAAGACATTGAGGTTGTCCTGTTGGAATATGAACTCCCTACATAAGAATGAGTTTATGGGCCAATTAGGAATCTTTTCCTTGTATTTAAGTGGGAATGTCAGTTCCTCTGGGACTTCCGAAAGTAGACTGCTGTCTGAAAGCACTTTGTACTGCTGTTGGAAATGTAAATAAAAGGATTTTGATGAAGGGACTTCTGCCTCCAAAGACCTTTTACAAGCTCCACAGTAGCAGCGGATATCACACTCAAAAAAAAACGCATAATTCTCTCCCATTTTCACACTTGTTTGGCACTTGGAATTTTTTTTAGTGAGATCTTCCCCCTATACGTCTCATTTTAAGTTGCCACTAAATAAGAAACACACTCATGCATTGGAGCCTTGAAATTGATTATTAATATCAGGGATCTCTGCTATGAAGAAATACTGGATAAACTTGGGCTTTTCAGCTCAGAAAGCAATCAAAAGATGAAGTCTTATTTCACAATGTAACACCTAATAATACCTCATATTAAACTGTAGGACATTAGTTCAAACAAATAAATCATAATTTTAGGTCAGATATTATTAAGTTCTTCTTTATGCAAAAAGTCATAAATATATCAAGCACTTAGCACTGCTGCCTCACAATGCCACGGACCTGGATTCAATTCCCGGCTTGGGACACTATCTGTATGGAGTCTGCAGCTCTTTTCATGTCTGTGTGGGTTTCCTCTGCGTGGTCTGATTTCCTCCCACAGTTAGGTGGGTTGGACATACTAAATTGCCCCTTAGTGTCAGGAAGACTAATTTGGATAAATGCATGAGGTTATGAGGATAGGGCCTGGGTGGGATTGTGGTCTGTGCAGATATGAAGGGCTGAATGGCCTCCTTCAGCACTGCAGGATTCTATGATTTTTGCAATTCTATGAAGCAGCAAGGCCATAAAGATTTGAGTGAAGAAGATGGTTAAACACTACAATTATCCATAGTGGACCAAAAATCTGTCTGAAAATGTGTCATGAATCCAAAGCACTTCTGATTCAATAAAAGTATTTGGAAGTTGGACAACTTGTCCCTACCTGCTCATTGAAGAGACAAACAAAGTTGCAAAAAAATGGAATGGATATAAAACAATTCACCTAATGATTTTTAGAAACAATAAATGCATTGGTTATTGGAAATAAATAGAGAGCAGGCAATTGGCTTAGATTCTTATTCTTGATCAGTTTCAATTGCCCTGTACTGGATACGCATCCATTCAGGTATTGGATAAGGACAAATTGAACATTATCCACTGCCATTATCATCCACCAATCATAAAACTTGATCATGGCTATTTGGGAAAGGCCCCAAAGGCCTCTCAAGTCAAAAAGAAGTCAATAACTTCAGGAGGACTGGGGGGAAAAAAACTGGCAAGGCAAAGATCAAAGATCTAGGGCAGAATCCTCAGCTCTTCCCACTGGTAGGATCTTCTGGTCCCACCAAAGCTAATCCTTGCCGCAGGGTATAGGTTAGTACTGTAAATCACCATCAAATTCGCAGCACCAGAAAATCCTGCCGGTGGCCAATGGGAAGGTGCTCTGCCTTGGGAAAACCCATAGTGGGAGGGCTGGAGAATTCCACCCATCATTTTAAAGATAAAATTACATTTATTTCTCGCACAGCATCCATAATGTATTCCTAAAAAGAGTTTGCTAAACAAGACATGCTAAACGGGAATCACTTTCCTGTAAGGAAATGTATAATAAGGGGAGGTTATGTACCTGATTGATAATTTTACATCAAAAACCTATTGGTTGCCTTATTTCCAATTGGCCTAAAAATCCTCTTAATAATTTACACAACTAACTTTTTCAAATGATCCCCCCCACCAACTCCCCTGATTCTCTCAGTCCCCATTTCCCTCTCTACTCCCCCCACCCCCTCCAGTTCACACGTCACCTCACCCACTTGCTGCCGCCTTCCCCAAGCCTCCCATTTACTGACCCTCTCAAATGCCACTTCCTTCTGTCACTCCCTCTCACACACCAAAAAAAATGGCAACAGGATGGAAGAAAAACTGCAAATGGGAGGATCAGCAGGCAGGAGGGTCATGGAAGGAAGCGTGTGCAAGCAGTTCAGGGAAGCGGGCCACGGGATAGCTCGGGGAGTGAAAGGGTTGGGGAAGGATGCAGTGAGCAAGGGGGCTCGGGAGGTGGGGGATGGGGGGGCTGGTGGAAGAGTTTGGGGAAGTGAGATGATTGGGGAAATGAAAGGATCAGAGAAGTGAAAAGGCTCAGAAACTGGAGAATTGATTGTGTTTTTTTAATAAGAATCAATAAAAATGTAATTTGAATCTAATACTTAAGCATAAAATCTATTATCTCAAGTAGAGTTCAAAAAATATGAACCTAGGGTTAAGAGTCCCATTATCTACCAACTGAGTTATGCTGTATCAGAGAACCCTGCACAAATTCCTAATACACGTGGGGGAAAATATCATGGATGAATTTTGAATTATCCCATTTATTTTATTTATTTTCATTGTGTTATTTATTATGATTTGTAGGAAGTTAATTGACGTTTTGTGAGGGGATTTAATCCCCATGTCATCTCTTTCAAAGGACCTATTTAGGTCCACAGTGGTGAAGAGGGTGAAGCACAAAGTGAAAATCTTGCACCCAGTACTGACAGCTACACAGTCAAAAGTGAAAAAGGGTTTCATCACAGCACTTTTGCTGAAAACTTACTTCCTACATCTTCTGAATTACATCACCATGGATGGCACCTCGACTAGCCTTAAACCAAACACCAGAAAAAGCAACGTGACCAGCAGCAGCAGCCTGAAGCTGAGCAGTGGAAGGGAGAGGAACAGAGGAGTGCAGCTTAGAAGAGGCACCACACTGGACAGCAGACAGAGGCTCCATCTTATGGCTACCTGGTCCTTCCAGGGCTTTGCCACAGATCACTCTGTAGGCAGCTTGCCAGGGTTGGCAAATATGTGAACTTTGCCTGCGATGATGCCAGTCAGAACGAGCAGGAGCTTGGATTTATATGTTCGGCTGGTTTCTCACTGGAACATGGTGTAATCAACTGCCCATGTGAAATAATTAAAGTACCCATAGCCAAGTTGTGGTATTGCAGATGTCAACATTCATTCCACTTTGCCAGATATCAAACTGCCCTCTGACTGGCCAGAGTTCATCATGGTTTTTATGTTTTCTTATTCAATGTAATTAATTGTGAAAGATAGTGATGCATTTATAAGAAGACTTTTCCACAATATTTGTTGTTGCACACCTAGGGAATAATTCTTAACCCAAGTCACTCAGCTGGAAACTGACAGCAAAATGTCATGTAGCATTCTGTCACCATCCCATTTCACTCTCTATTGAAATCAATGGAGTGTAAAATTAGGCAGGCTGTCTGACCAGTTAGGTTAAAATTGCCCCTCTAATGTCTGTATTGTGTAACATATATTGCATTTCAGTCACACCAGCTGTCGAAGGCACTAAGCAGAAGCTGGGCAACGCTTCACAGAAAAGAGAGACCGACCCACATTACAATTACACAATGCATTTTTACAATAACCCATCCCAAAGCGCTTCATAAGAATAGTATGAAATAAAACTTGACACTGAGCCACCTAAGCAAATATTAGGGCATATGGCCTAAAGTTCAGTCAATCAGATAGGTTTAAGAGGGAGTCTCAAAGGAGGAGAGAGAGAGATAGGCAGGTGCAAGGAGCATAGGACCTTAGCAGCTGAAGACACAACTATCAACAGTGGAGCAAGTTAAAACTGGTGATGCTCAGGGGGCCAGGATTAGAGGAAAGCAAATATCCCAGAAGGTTGTGGAGCTACAGAAGAATTCTGAAATGGGAGGATGAGGCCACAGAGGGATTTGAAACAGGGATCAGAATTTGAAAATGGAGGCAACTGCTTAACTAGTAGCTAATTTAGGTCAGTGAGAACAGGGGACTTGGTGTGAGTGAGGACATGAGAAAAAGAGCTTTGGATGACCTCAGGTTTAAGAAGGGTGAATTGTGGGAGATGGGTCAGCACTACAACAGAATAGTCAAGAACAAAAGTAATGAAGGCAAGAATGAGGGATTCAGCAGCAGATGAGTTGAGAGAGGGACAAGAATCAGGCAATGTTAGAACTACAAAAAAAGCAATTTTAGTGATAGCACGGATATGCAGCGGGAAGCTCAGCATGAAGTCAGATAAGAGACCAAAGGTATGAACAATCCGGTTCAATCTTAAACAATTGCCAGTGAGGGAAATGGCCTCAATGGTTAGGGACACAGTTTGCAGCAAGAATCAAAGATAAGAAGGGCAACATTACCAGAATCTGACAGGGCGTGACTTCCAGTGAGAAAAACTAACTCAATTGCGCAGATGCTCCGATATAATTTCTGACCATGTCTTGAGCCTCACTGACAAAAGTTTTTGTGGCCATGAGAATAATCACCCTGATTCTCCCACCATGGATGAACTTAATCGTGCCAATCAGTGGGGAGCCCATATAAACAACTACCCAGCACTTGTTCCACAGTGACTGCAGGGGATGGCAGGCAGGAAGCCTGCCCTACAATTCTCAGAGAGAGTGCAACACTGATGGGAAGCACTCTACCTCCACTACAGGAAAAGGCCTTCCACCATGGTCACCACCCCTTGGCTTGCCCGGAATGCAGTGGCAGTTCTGGTGAGTGCAAGCTCACTGCAGAAGAGAATGGGGCAGCAATGCCACAAGAAGATGAATGATCTTCTTGCTCAGCCAAGATAAGTGAGCCTTTTTCTGGACTCCCTCTCACATCCCTCCCACCTTCATCTGTCACCCAACCAGTTCAAGCCTTTGCCAACAACTATAAGCAGCCCCCTCTCCACTCCCAATTACATGTTGCCATCTACTTGCTGCCATGCTCCTCACATTCCAGCTTCAACTCAAGATCTACGCCTGCATACCTTATCACCATCTTAAACGTCAACATTACCACCTACACTCTCCCTATTTCAACCACAACAAGTCCAGCCGGAGTAATGATGGACCTCAGTACTCTCACACCACTTGAGGAGACAGCCTTCAAAGTGGCCGTGGAGGAGGAAAAGTTAGCCTGTACTAATGATGAAATGGGGGCAGCAGACAAACAAGAGAATCCTCAAGATATGCTGGGCCCCTGCTCAATGGTGTGTCCCTGAGTCCAGTCATCCCAGTCCTGTTGGAGTTGCAAAGGCAAAGTTGTGAACATCAAGGAGGAGCTGACAGCATCCCTCCTTGGACTACATGGGCAACAGGAGCAGTCCCCTCAACTAATATCACAGAAGATGGTTCTGTCACTTCAACACACCAAAACAACACTGCAAGGTTGGCATCCACAGTGGAGGCATTGGCACAGGAAGTGTACTCCATGGCAAGATGTTTTCGCACCATGGTTAAGCTCATGGCCTCCATTCCTGAGGACTTCAACTGCACGTGCTTCTCTGGTGGAAATTCACAATTGCCAGTGTCAGAAGACAGGGGGGCTTCTGGACCTCATTCTAACTACTCTCTATCCTATGGGGAAACCACTCAGCCCAATGAGCACACAAAAGATAAGGACTGTCTGGTGCACAGCCCAGGGCCTTCTACACAGAAGACTCTGGGTGTGTCCAGCCTGAGTCCCTCATCTTCCTGTGAGCAATACAGCTCCAGTCCTACGCACTGATGAGGGCAGCACTGCTTTACCTATGCTGCCCAAAAGCAAACCAGGGCCCTCAAGGTCCATGCACCCAGGGGACACCCACCAAGGTCACCTCAGGCAACGGGGCATCGAAGTCAGCAGACTTCCTTGGGAAGCACATAGATGTAGTGAGAGGGTAAGGAAGATTAAGTTATAGGCAGCTAGCTGGCATGGGTGAAAGTAGTGTAGAGAGGTCACTATTGTATATAGTTAGAAATAATAAATAACTGTTCACTTACATAGCTTCCAATGTGTCATTTCATGCCATGTGTGGTGATACTGTGACTTTAAAAATGTACTTATATCATGTTTCTTGTGAGGGATACATATAATGTTCATCTCTGGTTTACTTGGTGCTGATCTGTCTGCAATCCAGGTAGCTCCAAGCTGAGAATGCAAGAAAATAATTGATCCCAGATAATGGACTGTTTGTTTTATGCTGAGTTCATATACTTTTATTTATTTTTGATTTTCTCCTGGTGTTTCAGAGTTGGGTTTAATTAGGTTTATTGACAGATGTCATTGTATGTTAATGGGCAGCGTTAAGTTTACAAAGAAAAAGAACAGTTAATATCCTGAAAGAAGCAAGGGACATTTCTCTCTCTCTGTCTCTCTCTGAAGAACAAAGAACAAAGAGGTTGCTGTTTGAGGGTCAAAAGTCAGGTTTCTCTCCGTATCTCTCCCCAGGGGTGTTCAAAGAACTGTTAACAAGTAAAAACAAGTCTGCTAACTTTTTTTTTTGAAGAGGAGTTTAACTCTATGAAGAACATTGCTTATATTGGAACTTATAAAGATAGATTAGCATCAAGAACTATATTTTGTCATGTTTAATTTCAACTGATAAAATTTAAGCTAATTCATTTGTTAAATTTACCTAAATTGTTAAAAATAAAGCTTGTTTTGATAACTTCAGGTTAAAAGTTTCCTGGATATATTATGAAGTCTATCTTTATAATATATCATGGAGTTTCTCATCTAGTCCGCTAACAAGTGGCACTGTAGGGTCTGTTTTCTTATTTAAAAATAAACTTGAGCACGACTCATTTAAAAAAAAATCCTTTATTTAAGCAGCCTTTATAACTGTTTTACAGAAAGCAAAATGGATGACTTAAGAGAGAGAGAAAAGGAAAGCAGCAAAAGCCATTGTGTGGTCAAAACTCAAAACATATTCTGGATCGAACAAACTAAACATTGATCTGTGTCTACAATATCACTGAATACTTACCTTGTTTACTAAAAAGCTGGGTATGAGCAGTTTCCAGATGCATCAACAACTGGCCTCTGTAGCCATGAAAGCTTCTATTTACCTTACGAGCAAGCTTATTTACGTTACATTGTACTTTTAGAGAATGTAACTAAGTTTCTAGGCTGGACTCAGAATTCCAAGCTGATGTGGCCAAATTAGCTTAAGTTAGCTTAAAGCATAGCACAATATTAGGTAGGAATATCTTAAAATGAAGCATTTTAATTGGGCAAACGATACAGAGGATCCCACAGGCACACACCTCAAAGAGTTCTACACTCCCTGCCTCTTCTTATCTTTCCAGATGGCTACATCCACTTGTCTCTACTTGAGGAGTGGCCACCACCTGAAACATCTAATTCAGGAAACTTTCAACCTTCCTGATGCGCTGCAGTCACTCCAGTTTCCCCTCAAGCTCAACAGCCCTAGGGTCAAGCTGAAGTAGGAAACACTTCCTATACAAGCTGGTTTCCCTGGGCGCAAAAGTGTCCTTAAGTTCACACCTGGTGCACGGACATCTCAGCTCCCAGCCAAGATCAAAGAAAAACTATTCCCACGATTAGGTTCTAGTTTAAACTTGTTTAAATTAGACGCACCTCTCAGGTTTCATAGAACCATTGAAACATTATGGTGCAGAAAGAGATCATTCAGCCCATCATGGCTGTGCCAGCCAAAAATAAACCAGCAGCTCATTTTAATCCCACTTTCCAGCACTTGATCTGTAGCTTTACAGGTTACAGCACTTCAAATGCAGATCCAAGTACCTTTGGAATGAGTTGAGTGTTTCAGCCTCAACCACCAATTCAAGCAGTGAATTCCAGATGCTCACCATCCTATGAGTGAAAATGTTTTTCCTCATGTCCCCTCTAATCCGTCCAATCTCTTTAAATCTATGCCCTGAGAATTGACCCCTCAGCTACGGGAATCAAGTAGTCCCTGTCTAGCCTGTCCAGACCGCTTGAATTTATAAAATTATATTGTCAGCTGCTCCGTCTTAGGCCCCTACTTGTTTTTTTGTTAAAAATAACACCTCTTCACCCACTGCACAAAACTCACTCATTTACCAAATTCCATATTTAATACTCTATAGGAGCATACCATGCTATTTGCTCCTTACATTAGCAAAAGCTGCCAATATATATGCAGCGGCAAAAATTCCAAAGACGTTTTTAAAAAAGAAATTCCATCCAAAAAACCAAATTCAAATTGATTCGGATTCTTGGTTTCCACGTGAGGGATAAAGAAGGTCCAAGCTGACTAGGTGAGGCATTGCACCTCATCTCGGGCTTGATCTGATGCTTCGTCTTAGCCAAAAGGCTGAGGTGGCTTTGAAAAATTGTATCAGGTAAAGCCTCAGTTTAAGCTCACCTGATACCATGATCTCGTATTCAACCCTAGCCGAGGTAAACCAAGATACGTGCGTCAGCACAGTCCAAGTGCAATGAGATAGCCCCATCATAGCTTGATCATGGTTTCACAAAGACCTGCATCAGTCATGAGTCAAAGATATAAACAGAATGCTTTTGAAATGTGTAAAATATCTCAGACCAAAGTCTGGAATCCACAAACCACTTAATGATCCCTTCACCTTTGTCACAAGTTTAGTTAATGTGTCCTCGTACAGAAAGTACAAAAATGTTTTACCTCCACAAGTCCTACGGTCGGATTAGGCAGGAACTTATGGAAACTGATTGGGAATGGTTGTTCAGGGGTAAGTCCACGCTAGGCATGTGGGACTCTTTCAAGGGAATACTGAAAATGTTGCAAGATAGATATGTGCTGGCTAGGAGGAAAGATGGGAAAGGTAGGATTAGAGAGCCGTGGATTACTAGGGATATTGAGGACTTGGTTAGGAAAAAAAGAAAGGCGTATGATAGGTCAAAGCAGCTGGGAACGGAGAGAACGTTGGAGGAATATAGAGAGTAGGAGGGAGCTCAAATGGGGAGTTAGAAGGGCAAAAAGGGGGCATGAAATGATTTTGGCGGATAGAATTAAGGAAAATCCAAAGGCTTTTTCCTCCTATGTTAGGAATAAAAGGGTGGTTAGAGGAAAAATCGGACCTCTTAGGGACAGCGGACGGAACTGTCCTTAGAGCCCGAGGGAATGGGAGAGATCCTGAATGAATACTTTGCATTGGTGTTCACAAAGGAGAGGGGCTTGTTGACCGGTCCTGTCTCTGAGGGAGCTGTGGACCAGTTGAGGGAAATGTCCATACCAAGGGAGAAAGTGTTAGAGCTTCTAGGTAGCATTAAAATTGATAAATCTTGGGGGCCTGATGGCATTTATCCCAGGCTGCTTAGGGAGGTGCGAGGTGAAATTACTGGGCCTCTAACTCAAATCTTTGTCTCTTCTTTGGACACAGGTGAGGTCCCAGAGGACTGGAGAATAGCTAATGTTGTACCATTGTTTAAAAAGGGTAGTACGGATAACCCTGGAAATTATAGGCCAGTGAGTTTGACATCAGTGGTAGGGAAGCTGTTGGAGGAGATTCTTAGAGATAGGATGCATAGGCACTTAGAGCATTGCGATCTGATTAGGAATATGCAGCATGGCTTTGTTAAGGGGAGGTCATGCCTTACAAATCTGGTAGACTTTTTTGAGGAGGAGATGAAAATGGTGGATGAAAGGCGAGCCGTTGATGTCGTCTACATGGATTTCAGTAAGGCGTTTGACAAAGTCCCGCATGGGAGATTAGTTGAGAAGGTCAAGGCTCATGGGATACAAGGACAGGCAGCTAGATGGATAAGTAACTGGCTTAGTAATAGGAGACAGAGAGTAATAGTGGAAGGGTGTTTTTCAGCTGGAGGTCGGTCATTAGTGGTGTGCCGCAGGGCTCGGTACTGGGACCTCTTCTATTTGTAATTTATATAAATGACTTGGAAGAGGGAGTAAGCGGAGTGATCAGCAAGTTTGCAGATGATACAAAGATGGCTGGACTTGCAGATAGTGAGGAGCATTGTCAGGCGATGCAGCAGGACATAGACAGGCTGGTAGCTTGGGCAGATAGATGGCAGATGGAATTCAATCCTGATAAATGTGAGGTGATGCATTTTGGGAGAAAGAATGTAGGGGAGAGGTATATGATAAAGGGTAGACCTATTAAGAGTATAGAAACGCAGAGGGACCTGGGGGTGCAGGTGAACAAGTCTCTGAAGGTGGCAGAGCAAGTGGAGAAGGTTGTGAAGAAAGCATATGGTATGATAGCCTTTATAGGAAGGGGTATAGAGTACAAGAGCTGGCCTTTAATGTTGCAGTTGTATAAAACGTTGGTTAGATCTCATTTGGAATACTGTGTCCAGTTCTGGTCGCCTTACTACCGGAAGGACGTGGAGACTCTGGAGAGAGTGCAGAGGAGGTTTACCAGGATGCTGCCTGGTATGGAAGGTCTGAGTTACGAGGAGAGGTTAGGCAAATTGGTACTGTTTTCCTTAGAAAGACGTAGACTTAGAGGAGATCTAATAGAGGTGTACAAGATTATGAGGGGTATAGATAGAGTAAACAGGGTTAAGCTTTTTCCTAGGATGGACTCAAATAGCACGAGGGGTCACGGGCTTAGGGTGAGGGGGTTAAGGTATAATTTGGATGCTAGAGGGAGTTTTTTCACACAGAGGGTGGTGGAGGTATGGAATGCGCTGCCAAGTAAAGTGGTGGAGGCAGGTACTCTGGAGTTATTTAAGAAATACTTAGATGGGCACATGAACAGAATGGGAATGGAGGGGTATAGAAAACTGATTTAAAATAGGGATCATGAGCCTTGGGAGTCCCTGGGAAGTGTGTAAGTAGATGATGATATTGATGTAGTTATTTTTATCCTACAGGTGCTTTGGTCCACCTTGTTGTCTAATGAGGGGAATACACATGATGGGTCATGAGAAAGCTGCTCTTGGATTCTTTTCCAGAGTATCCTAGTGCTTCACGTCGTTAGCGTACGCTTGACCTGGACCATTTGATGCGCAGTGACTATCGCTGTGCTGTGCAAATACATGGATTTGGGCCTGTGTCTGTGGGAGTTTGCGCATTCTCCCCATGCTTGCGTGGGTTTTCTCCAGGTGCTCCGGTTTCCTCCCACATCCTAAAGATGTGCTCTTAGGCTAACTGGCAAAATAAATTCTCCCTAAATTGTCTCAAATTTGGTTTTTAATCCATAGATCTATGAACATAGACAGGGATCACGGGTAGAGGTGGGAATATCGGGGTGGCGGCGCGGGCTCGTTGGGCCAAAGGGCCTGTTTCCCATGCTGTTTTGTTCAAGTGTCCCTTAATTGAATTTTATTTCTTGCAAGTTATTATTATGCACATAACATGCTAACACATGCACATAAATAATACAAATGGCAACTGCAGTTAAAACGTAAAGCATGAGCTATTGACCTGAATGATTTAGAAATGATGGAGTGTATTCTAACGGCCACAGCCTGCTATTATATTTATATTACAATCACTTAAGTGTTGGCTCATTATTTTTTTCAAAGAAATACACCAAAAACCATTTTGTGCAGCAAATCACAATTACTGTTTCATGAAATTTATATTATGCATGTACATATTTAAAATAGACAAACAATTACATTGTTAAATGCTCCTAACCTCCTAGTCTCCTCTACATACACATTCCAAATCATACGGACAAGAAAATGTCTGCAATTAATTTTAAAGGTTTTCATTTTTGAATCCAATATTTCTGAATATTGGCACAGAAACCTTCCATTACAAAGCAGCTTTGAAAATTAAATCCACTTCACGGATTTTTTTTTCAGCATGTTTAGGCCAATGTTACTGTTGAATTAATATATTTTTACGGGATTTCATCAACTATGCCATAGTTAACCCAGGGTAAAGAAATGTGATATTATAGTACTGTATTGATTAAATTAGGTATTGTACATTTACTATATTCACAGTAATAATTCTAATATTTTTTAAGGGCATTCAAAACACTATCTTACATTCCATTAAACTGGAGCTTTGACATGAGCTTTCATTTCAATCTAACTTCCCTGCAGCGATGGTTAAGATCACCTACCTCTTTGGATAGCATAATATTATTTTTGACAGTATCAGGTGATGCACAGCATTACATTTTTAAAATAATCAGCTGAGAACTATTTCTTGGCAAATTGGCAACAATATCAGAATCCTTAATCTCTTTGAGTAAATGCATTTGGTTTGCTTTATTATTGTCACATGCATTAGTACACAGTGGTGCTATACTAAACACCTACAGAGTGAACCACTCCTAGTGGTGGGGGGAGATACTAACGGCCCTGAGTCCGCAACTGGGATGTAAAGTATATTACAACGAACATTACCATAATTTATGCAGCTCCACATTGATTGCTGGCACAGAACTGACAGCACTGGGAATTTGACTGGTGGAGGCCATGGCACCCAGCAACCTCCGTTTGAGTCTTCCGGTCAACTGTGCTACAAAAGCGATGCAGTGGGATTTTGCCCCCAATACTTTTCACTGCATACCAATACATGTGACAATAATAAATCAATTCAAATTTTAAAAAAAATCAAAAGTTTCATGGTTCCAGCCACCT
Source organism: Sphyrna mokarran (assembly GCA_024679065.1). NCBI lineage: Eukaryota > Metazoa > Chordata > Chondrichthyes > Carcharhiniformes > Carcharhinidae > Sphyrna > Sphyrna mokarran. Next base: position 75,595,049 of record JAGIQG010000004.1, on the reverse strand, counting down.
CATTTAAATTCCTTGTTCATTTGTGAAGTTTGATGCTAAAAGCTGCTGGACTATTCCACCGGGAGAGATTTTTCTGATGATGATGCCCTGACCTGTTGTGCATTTGCTAGCTCTCCTGTGTAATACAAATGTTAATGGGTGTACCCACTACGTTATGGGGGGAGTTGATGAAAATCCTTTACATTGTAAATGTTCACACAGGTATCTGTAATACTTTTGTGGTGATTTGTGTCATTTCTCTTGGGTTTCCAGAACCATACTGCCAATGTTATGACAGCTAATTGGAAGAATCTCAGAAAATTTCACCTCTGTATCTCTCTTGTTTAACTTCACTGTAGCATCTGAGATGTCTTTAAATTAAATTTTATTTTCTGCCACTCTCACTACTTCACATAAGTTGAAGCCTAGCTTTAATTAAGTATATAATATTTTGAACATAATCCACTTGTTGGAGCACTATATTATACTAAAGATTTCAGATCGTTAGTATAATACAATACAATTATTGTACATTATAGTTTACCTCATGGTATAGTTTACTACCATTCTAAATAAGCTTAATTCCAAAGGAGAGCAAACCTTCAAACAAACCGAGATATACAGACCAGGATTGCATAAGTATTTTATACTTTTTCTTTCAGTGATACTGGGGCTGAAATTTTTGACCTGGAAGAGGAGCACGATCGGTGGGAATGATGGAAGTGGATGAAATCTTTCCCTGCCTGCGATCCACTTCCAACATCAATTACATGCAGACTGACCAATTAACTGCCAGCCAGCATAACATATGCACTGACAGAGCTTCAGTACTACTGATAGCAGGAGGAAGAGTGTGGGCACTGAGACAAACAAGGGTATGGGTGGAGCTTTTAAATGGAGATTTCTGAAGGCTGCCAATCATTGCTCAACAGCCACAGGGAGTCACTTTGAAGTTTGAAGAGTTTGACTAATTATTTCAGTCAGTCACTGTGCTGGTAATGAAGGAGAGGAGTCACAATGCACAGCAGCGAGGACTGATGGGTGATGGTGTCCCAAATCAGCTCTTCAGTCAGGCAGGGATGTGACTATTAGAGATAATGCGTGAATGTAAAAGCAGATCCACTGGTCACAGGGACACGAGGGTCTGGAAGCAGCAAAAGATTCCAGCGGACAGGGAAGAGAGTGGGGGTGAATAGGAGAGATGGAGTATGGTGAGTGTAAGACTGACATATGAAATCTACTAATCTCCACTGCTCGTCCATTCAGTAAACTTTGCACAGCCAGACATCCATTCAGAAAAACAAGCAGCCTACATGCACTGAGTTCATAGCACGATTTGAGATAAACATTTTTATTCCTCTCTCAGATAGAGTATTTCTAGATCCGGAAGTACCCTGAGGACCAACTGAAACCTAAGGATGACCTGCAGCCAGATGCAAATCCTCCCTCTGCAACATATACCAATGCAATTACAAGCACAAGTGTCTCAGAGCAAAAAGGCAGGGCAGAGAGTGTAAAGGCACATCACACTTGCCTGAGAAGTTGGTGGAGGCAGAGTGTCACTAGGATCTGGAAGTCAGAAGATTGCTAGAGACCAGGACCCATGTCAGACAATCAAACTCTGAAGAAAGCTTTCAGCAGGCAGGTGCTGGATGTCCACAGGAGACATATGAAGAGCTGACAGAGATCCCTGGGGGTCTGTTGGACATGTTTTTTCACTTGGAGTGGTCCATGTGGAGCCTGAGCACTCTGTGGCCCAGAGCTCAAAACCCTCAAACAGAATATGAATTCCAAGGGTAGGCAGCTCCAAGATTTTCATCAAGGTTTTTTGGTGCTGTGGTCAGATCTCCCAGCCCACACAAGAGCAGAGACTTCAGCCAGTCAGAGAGCATATAGTGATTCTGCCAACATCTATCTATAGTGAGCAGGGGTTGCTAACAATCCTTATGTGGCAATTGATGTGCAGCTCCATGCATATGGGGGGGCATCTCTCAGAGGACTTCTGATAATGGCAATATCTTCTCCACCCTTCTGTCAATGATCATCACATCTGAGGAGCGCCCAGTTATGGCACTGAATTCTCCCTCCAGACAGGGCCTGCACAGATCCTGGTGATCACTGGACAGCCAAAGTCATCAAGGTCAATGGGACAACAGAGAGAACAGCGTGCCTCGAATCCAGCTGCCAGCAAGGAGAAAGCATCAAGAGTTAACACTTACGACTGTGCAGAGCCTTCTGCTCCTCTGTCATAGCAAGGGTAGCATGACCATTGCCAATATATTCTACCTGTTTGGTTTGGCAGCTTCTCCAAACCCTTCCATCTCGCAAATCCTGTTGGTCCTCCACTCCTCTGGCTGCACTCTCAGTCCAGACGGCAGACTCTGGATGGTGCCCATGGGAAACTGACCTTCTCTCTCTCCTTGTCTCTCCTCCTCTTCTGTGGAAGTCCTTGCAGCCGAGTACACAATCTTCACGCTTGTCCTGATAGCTCTGTGGCTTTTTTCACTGATGGGGCCTTTCTGTAGAAAATCTCTGCAAATGTTTCACAAACCAAGTATTTTCCAAAAATTCCATAAAATGCCAGAAACATTCAGTAATCCAATAGCAAACAACTCACAGTAAAATATCTAATACCTCACCTTACCAATTCCATCTTTTGAGCCTTTTATCCTGCTTTGGAAGTAGAATGAATGAAAAACACCAAGGCCACCTGGCTGACTGAACTGTGCAGCAAACATAAAAGTGCACAGGCCACTCAAAATTGCTGTCAATAAGACTTTTAATGGATTAAATTAGGTCTTTCATTGTTAGCAGACGCACTTCCAACTTCTGCTGATATTGCGAGATGTCAGGATGCCCCCTGAAATCATCGCATCCCATTTCACAAATGTTCACGTCCAATGCATGCCCAATCAGCAATTAAAAATCCTGACCACGGTTTCTGCTTCATCTCAAATGTGCAGCACACTGCAAATCACACCAGTAAATCCAACAGAATACAAAGAATCTCACCCAGCTGCACTGATAACGAAGTGATACTGCATCATACTGCTGCTTAGAAACTTCATACATTTCCCCTCTGTAAATTCAACTCTTTATTCACATCTAACTAAAGATCCTCTTGTTCTCTGTTACCATTTCTGATTTATTGCAATGTTTAATGATTAGTTTCATTCATTCGCCAATGTAAAATCTATCATTAATTTTGCTTCCTGCAGTAGTCTGGGCCAAAATTTATTCTTCCGCATGACTGATCCCAATTCAGTCTGTGTAGGAAAATCTGATACTTATTTCAGAATCAGAGGCCCAGAAAATGTAATAAAAATACAGGTTTTACATCAGGGCTCCGTTGATTATGCCCTTATAAGTTTTCCTGTGTGTTTTTTTCTCTGATTCCTTCACAAGCTCTCTTCTCTTTTCCCCTACAGATCTATATTATTCTGGTCTTCCAACTGAACAAGAAAGCATGCCTATCAGTGGTGGAGCTGGAATGAGGGTGGGGGATGCTTTGTGGTGTTGTTGGCAGCAGGAAACATAGAAACTGAAAAACCAACCTGTTTGTGGCCTTACCAAAGTGGTACAGTGTTTCTTAGGGACTGTAATAAACTCTTACTATCCTTCCTTCACAACTTTAAATTATTCCAATTCTCATCAGGTGCTGAGCATGTAAACTTGATCCAATTCCTTTTTTGCCACACAAGAATTATGCTCTAGCATTTCCTTTTTGATATCTGCAGCAATGGCTATTTATGAAAAGGATTAAGGGCTACAGATTGATATGCAACTGTTTACGGCATGGGGATCACAATTTGTTGCCATCCACCCAAGCTCACAGTCTTGGGGTTGGCAGCAAGCAAAATTCATGTTGCAATATCATTTCCTCAATTTCCGCACACAGACCAGCTCAACTCATGCAGCTAGCTGGCTGCATACCCGACAATGGCAAAAAACAGCATGTGAATGAGACAGAGATAGCCTCCAGCTCTTAAAGACAATCTGTCTCTCTTAAAACAGAAGCTGCAATGAATCAAAAGATCAATGATTGCAGCATTTGTTGACCAGGCAACTAATAACACCAAAGCAGGGATTAGATTCAGATATTTGCTCATCCAGCATTCATGAAGATTTGCAGGACGAGATGTACCATTCCTACACAGAGCCTGCAACTTTCAAGGAATGCCTGCTGAAGACAACAAGAGTGGGTGTGCAAGGGGGTCAATGCAAGGAGTCTGGCCCTGAAGACGTGGCAACAGTGCTGCAAGATATTTATTGATTTCACAGGAGTAGTTAAGATTAGTGAACGTACCTTTGCATGACATATCCTACCCAGTACACAGCCAACCTCTCACTGCTCAATACACTGTACCCTCACCGCGATTCTTCTGAATGAAATCAAAATGCTGCTGCCAGTAGGAAAATCAGCACGTTCCCATGGTGCTGGCAGTGTGAATGAGTTGGAATTCAACAACTTTAAGATTGAAATAAGTGTCCCTACTTGAACCACGCCAGACCAAACTCACTTCTAACAGTCTCAACTGCAGCAATATCTCAGAAAACCTCACTGACACCTGTGGCCCAATTCCTTCTCAAAATTGTACTTCATTATCAGACTAAGTAGATATAACACACAATGTACATTTAAAAATGTGATATCACTGAAACAAACCTGTAGATTACCCCATGACAAATGTATTTCAATGGTCCTAACTTTTACACATCACCTATGATAATAGATGAGGTGTAGTTCTAAAATTGTACCTAGTACTGGAGCAGCCAGGTGGCACAGTGCAGTAGGATTTTGAGTTTGTATACAATAAAGCAGATATAGAATAGCACATATAAAGCCTCACGAGTTATCAATCTCAGCTAATTATTGGAAGGCAAATACTCCCCACACAAGTAGGAAGTTACCCCAATAGCAGCCCTTGCATAAATCCTAGTGACCAGCTGCCCACCATTGCACTAGCTGGTGGTGAATATGAGAAACACAGGAAAAAAATGCTTGCATTCTTGCATAGAGATTTATCATGCCCTTGTGATGTCCTAAAGTGCCAATGAGTTACACTGAAATATTAATCACTGTTCTTAAGAAGGCAAACATTGATGAAGAGAAAGGAATACCATGAGGAAAAAACCTAGTGCATGAAGTAACAGTTTTCTCATGTAGGTTCTGGCATGTTTGTTACGTGCGGCATTGTCATAATTTAAAGTTCAAATAAAGTTTAAATTTAAAATTTACATCTTGCAAAATTACACTCTGCACATTAGATGTACAAATTTAAGTTTCATTTCAAACATTATACAAGTTCGAAAGTATCCCTTAGGGCAATTTCAAATCCCAGGCAGCAACAGTTGAAGCAAGATTTTTGAAACTTCCGAGAACCATGAATCACCAAATGAGTCAATGTTCAAATGAACAACATTCTACATCCTCATCTTTTGTGTCATGAGTAAAATTACCTTGATGAATTATTGGACTTATATGAATGGTCCTTCTGAGAATATCATTCCATGCTGCGAGGAGATTGGTTGCCTCCTCTATCTTCTATAAATTTAGAGCCAATCAGCCCATTAGATGTCCGCTGGTTGGAAGAGATTCCACATTTCAGCCCTTGGCAGCAGTTCGTAGATCATGATCAGGGCAACATGGAGAAGTCCAAGCATGGGATTCCCCCATCCCATAAGCAGAGACCTGCTTTCTTTTCTCATAGTAAATGCATTTGTGTCTCCACCGTTGCCAATCTGCTAGTGGCCTTGCCAAGCAACCCCGACTGCTGCCACTCATGCCAAGGTGGTGCTGTCTGAAGCTGGGCTCTCAAGGCCTAGAGTTGCTCAAGAGGATCCTTCATAGCAATCCTCCCCCAGTGACAGTCAACAGTCATTCACAGCCATGCTGCAGCCACAGGGTAGCACTGTGCAGAAGCACCAAAAAAAACAGGCATCTGCAGGACAGGACCTAAGGGAACATAGGGATGAGCATTCAATTTTGCCTGTTTAACTGGATGTGTTGTTGGTTATGGATGTAAGTGAAAAGCTTTTGGTTAGTGCCTTTCATTTTAGGATATTGATCAAGGAGATGCTGTGACAAAGTGCCTCAGAGCGATGTTATACTGGGGAATTGTGAACACATAATGGCATAGGGAAGTTGTCCTATGGGAATTAGTTTATGAGCAAGTGATCCCTGTTAACCATCAAGAGTGTTACAGTCCAGGATGCATTTTCCCTCCCTCCTCCTTATTCTCCCCTCAACCTGCAGATTTTTAGTGACAATAGCTGTGCATCAGGATGGTTATGGAATATACAGTAGACCACCATGAATTTAGACACCCACACCATCACAGACAGGAGGGTAAGCCTTAACTAGCTTGGGCTGCAGAAGCTGATTTCTCGATGGAGACTTCATTGCTTCCATTACATGTGTGTTGTCCTCACGTAGTCAGCTATCCATCAGGCACAGGTACAGGATATAGCCTTTGCCCCCAAAACAGCCACTCCTGTTTCACCATAAAGGCCCAAAGATGTTGTATACAGCAGGATGAAGGCACTTACCAATTGATTGGATAGCGGGCATGTTCATACGCAAACAGCAAATTAATTGAATGAAAACCATAGCCATTACTCTTCCTCTCACCTCTGATAATGGGGGACTGAGATGCTACTATCCTGCTATTCTCACAGAAGCCACATGTCATGTCATCCTGTTTTTCCTGGTTGAGGGAGAGGACAATCTATTTACCTCTCCCAGCATAGATGGCCTGTCACTTCCCAGATGCATTAATGCACAGTATGACATACTGGCCGATAAAGGACATGTCGCCCCCTTACGCTTGGAAAGATCAGTTGAAAAGAAGTTCATTGCCTACTATGTCCTTTATGGCCATTAGCAATGATAAAGACTTCAGATTGCATGAAAAATATGGTTCTGTGATCACTTCCCTGTTGAACCAGAGTCAGCTCAAACACTGCTTCTGGGTTAAGTAGGGACAGGGCTTCCTATGCAGTGCCCTCCTCCTTCTCCAACCTCTTTGCAGAGATTCCATTTCTACAGACTTTAATCCATTTCTTAGTCATGTTGCAGGCCACAAAGATGCTGCAACCACATCACCCGATACCTCATACAGAGCTGAGTCATCAAATATTCTGGCCTTCATGAATTTCAGCAGCAGCTCACCACAAGTGAAGCTATAGAACTTGCATTAGCTTTGCCACAGTGGAGACAAGTCTACGAGTTGAGTGCTTGACTCTTTAAATATATTGGTTGGGGATTCAGCGCATGCCGAGCTGAGTGGCCAGCAGGAGTAGCCACTCACACACATCAAGTTTGAAAGATGCAGTCTGATCAGATTTAATGTCCTACTGATGTCACAATTGGGCTTCTCCTCATTCTACTGACACATGCAAGGTAGGCCTGCACTAGCACCCTGCCTTTTATGACTTTAGGGTTTCCATAAGACAGACACCAATGGTGCTGCAGAGGCCTAAATCAAAACCTAAATTAATATCTATTAAAAAGAGTGCAAGTAGATCAACAATAGTCACTTATGAAATGCCCGAGTGATTATATGTATATATATATATAAACATTATTATGTTAAGAATAATTGTTAATGAACATGTAGGCAGACAACCAATAACTTTACAAGGTATCCTGAACTTAAAAAGTTTGCTAAATAAAAAGTTTAAAAGGAAATGGACTTGCCTTAAAGACAATGATTTATAAACAACTGTCAGTTTTGTTACAGTGCTCAGACACTGATATCAGAGAGAAAATTTACACAAGTGCAGAAGAAAGTCTTGCTTACATATCAATTTGTATTAAATGTTTCTCTTATCTATTCTGTGCATTGTCTCAGGTTTCTAAGATAGCAAATCGCTTATTTTCCAATAACAATTCTTAACTCCCTATAGTTGCAAATTTAAAGAATGAACTGTTGTAGACTTGCTTTTTGCTCCTAAACAGGATATGAGAAGATACTTCGAATCTGTTAGACAATTCTTATTTCTGGCTTCCAACTTCTGTTTAGTGATAGATATTGCTCATCTGAACATTCAACTCCAATTCTCCATCCATCCTAAATACTATGCATAATTTTACATATTTTGCTGTGTTAAAGTGAAAACAAACTGCATTGAAATTAAGACACTTCATATATTTTATCCTACCTCACGAATTTCACCTAGAACCTCAATATATAGAACTCCATACTTTATTAGTTTTACCATACCATACAATATACATGTTTTAGAACCTAAGATTAGGGTTAAAAAACAAAAAATAGTAGAACACAGGAACAGGCTCTTCAGTCCACCAAGTCTGTGCCAACACAGATGCCTCTCCAATCTAATATTTTCTTTCCTCCAGATGGTCCATATCTCTCTATTCCCTTCCTATTCTTGTATCTATCCAGATGCCTTTGAATATTGTTATAGAATGGGCTTTCACCAACCCCTCTGACAGTGCATTCCAGGCATTCACCACCCTCTATGTGAAACAATTGCCCCTTATATCTCTTAATCTTTCTCCCTCTCATTTTTAACCTATGTCCCTGAATAGAGTCATAAAAGTCATAGAGGTTTATAGCATGGAAACAGATCCTTTGGCCAACTTGTCCATGCTACCCTTTTGTTAAATCCCTAATCCCAAATGCCCGCATTTGGCCCATATCCTTCTCTACCCATTTTACCATGTAACTGTCTAAATGCTTTTTCAAAGACAAAATTGTACTCGCCTCTACTACGACCTCTGGCAGCTCGTTCCAGACACTCATCACTCTCTGTGTGAAAATCCTTTCGTATCTCTCCCTTCTCACCTTAAACTTATGCCCTCTAGTTTTAGATCCTACTTTTGGGAAAAGATACTGATTATCTAGCTGATCTATGCCCTTCATTATTTTACAGACCTCTACAAGATCACCCCTTAGCCTTCTATGCTCTAGAGAAAAAAGTTTGTCTTTCCAGCTTCTCCTTATAACTTAAACCATTTACTAGGATACTACTACAGTAGCATCCTAGTAAATATCTTCTGCATTCTTTCTAGTTTAATAATATTCTTTCTATAATAGGGTGACAGAACTGTACACAGTATTCCAAATATGGCCTTATCAATGCCTTGTACAATTTCAACAAAATGTCCCAATTCCTGTATTCAATCTTCTGATTAATGAAACCAAGCATGCTGAATGCCTTCTTCACCACTCTGTCCACCTGTGACTCCACTTTCAAGGACCCGTACCCCTCGATTTCTTTGTTCTGTAACTCTCCCCAATGCCCTACCATTAACTGAGTAAGTCCTGCCCTGGTTCAATCTACCAAAATGCATCACCTTGCATTTATCTGAATTAAACGCCATATACCATTCGTCAACCCATTGTCCCAACTGATCACAAAACTTTTGCAAACCTACATAATCTTCTTCACTGTCCACTATACCTCCAATCTTGAGGTCATCTGCAAACTTACTAACCATGCCTCCAATATTCTCATCCAAATCACTAATATAAATGACAAATAACAGTGACCCAGCACCGATTCCTGAGGTACACCACTGGTCATAGGTCTCAGTTTGAAAAACAACCTTGTACAACCACCCTCTGGTTTTGTCATGAAACCAATTTTGTATCCAATTAGCTACCTCATCCTGGATTCCGTGAGATTTAACCTTATGTAACAATTACTATGCAGTACTTTGTCAAAGGCCTTGACAATAATTGACCCTTAGATCCTGGGAAAAAAAATTTCCTATGATGCACTCTATCCAAGCCTGTCATAAGATTGTAAACCTCTATCAGGTCCCCCTTCATCCTCTGATGTTCCAATGAAAACAATCTTAGTTTGTTCAAGCTTTCTTCATAGTCCATGTCCTCCAAACCAGGCAACAGCTTGGTATATCTCTTCTGCACCCTTTCCAACACATCAACATCTTGCCAACAGTGTGGCGACCAGAATTGTACACGATATCCCAAATGCGGCCTAACCAAAATCTTGTACAGCTGCAACATTGTCTTCTAATTCCTATATTCAATGCCCCAATTGATGAAGGCCAGGTGCCATATGTTTAACCACCATATCAGCAGAGTTGCTACCTTTAGGAAACTGTGGACCTGCACATTTAGACTCCTCTGTATGCTAATATTTTTAAGGGCATTATTTTTTTTTGCAACATCAAACCACTATGACTTAATTTGTTTTTATTTATCATTTTCACTTCAGTGGTTTCATACACAATAGTCCTTGCCATTAACCTAGGTTTTGGATCACAAAATAGTCTGCAAAAATCATACTTCTTTATAATATAGAATTCTTGAAAGCTTTCTTTATTCTTCTTAAATTTCAGGTTTTGATGTGAAATAAAGTTTCTCAGTTTTGTAAGATATTGCCTACCTTATAAGTTATAATGGGAAGATTTTTATCTTTGGGATTGTAAGCAATGTATTAAATGGCTAAGCCCAAACAACTCAAAGGAAACATTCAATTAATCACAGTTCCAATTACTTAAGATTAGAAGACCATAAAAATAAGAACAGGATTAGGCAAGCCTGTTCCACCATTCAATAGGATCATGGCTGATCTGACATTTCTCACATCCACTTTCCTGCCCTTTCCCTGTCACTCTTAAAAATAAAATGCTAAAAACACCAGCTGGTAGTGCTACTCAATGGGAATGATAGCGCCTTATGCAAAATACAGAAGCCAATCTTTCTGCAGTAAGATCCCACAAATAAAAATGTGATTACAACCAAATAATCTGTCTTCAATGGTCTTGGGTGAAGAATAAATATTGGCCATGACACTAGGAGAATGCCCCTGCTCTTCTTCAAAATAGTGCTAGGTATCTTTCGAAGACATAGTGCAGAATGGCCTCCTTCTGCACTATACAGATTCTGTCAATTCTTAACATCTCACCTGAAACACAACAGGCAGAAATCTCCGCTGTGGTTTATGACAGAGCCCATTGCAAGTGAGAATGGAAATTTTAATATTCCAGCCAAAGCTCCATTTACTTTCAGCAGCATCACAATATTTCAGCCATGAAAGAGGACAGACGCTCTTGGCCAACATTTCAGATGGTGCTGCACTGCAGTGTCAGCCTAAAGTCTGGCATCAAGGCCTTAGGGAGGGATTTGAACCTATAACTCAAAAGTAAGAATGCTACCAAATGAGTTGCAGCTGACAAGGTCAAAACATCTTAACATGTTACAGGTCTTCATGTTATTACACTCAAATATAATTAATGTGTTGTATAAACTGCAAGCTGTACTTGATTGGAGTTACAACACAGAGGATATTTGTTGAAAGAAATATAACTACCAAATATAACTCAAAGTTATAATGTTTTTATTTATATAGGATTGTAAGAATAATAACAAATTCCTCATGAAACTAGTTGCTTATTAACAGGAAAAGAGAGAGTAGAAATACTACTTTTCACCAGTAAGATTTTTGTATTCCTTTTACCTCTAAATAGAGACATGACCTTAGCCAACTGCATATTAAAGTGCCTCCAAGAATTCAAAAGAAAAAAAATAAGGCTCTACATATTAATAAACAATTTACAACACTATATACAGTTGACAGTCAATATTACATGATAGAGTTGACTATCAGTCCTGACTGTGTCAGTTCAAGATTTTGTGATACTTCACCCTATGATTAGCAATTTACTCTATGCACTAAAAGAAGGCTATCCAAACTGTAGCAATCAATTTCTCAAAGACAGGACTTGTTTAGTCCTATATGCATTCATATTTCTCTTTTTAATGTTATTTGAATTTTGAGGGTTGAGACATCAGAAAAGGTTCTTTGGTGGTTAAGTCCTACATTAGAACGCCAAGATCAACAACATAGAATTACATAGAAATTGCAATACATAAATATTATAGACAATTTCAGATATAGTAGACTGAGAATATGGATCTGAAGTTTATTGAGTGGCTCCCTAAAGTTTCACTAAGCATACCTATCAAGGCAAGTTTTTACACTCAGACTAAAACATTTGATTTATAATTAATTAGTATTTGCCCAACATGACTTACCCACCTCTGAAACTATTATTCAAGGCTTATACATTTGTTTCTCCACGTTCTTCTGCAGCTTGAAACTTTGCTTCTTACTGTATCAAAACATTCAAAACTTCAATTAATCTTTTAGAAAACAAGGTTGGTGCTAATTTTCAATGGAACAAATAATTAACTAATTTCTTACTTATATGAGTAATGTAGTATTTGAATTTTAATACCAATATGATGTTAGGTACGTATAGGCCACATACATCAATGATTGATGAATTGCATCAAACAGCATGTTCTTTCTGACCATACTTAACCAGCCTATGCTTTTAAACTCAAAACTTAGTGTTTAACATTAGATGTGATTCTCCGGTCAGACAACACTTGCTAAACAATTGTGATTGTGCTAAGAATTACACTGATAATAATGTAAGATTATCATCAGACTTCTAGTGTGGTTCACTTACATGTGCAAAGGGCTGCATATAATTACACACAAGGCTCTCTCCTTTAAGAAAAGGAAAAATCTCCACTCATTGTACCTTTTTCAACTACACAAAAGCTTCTGCATAGCCATTTCCTGTTTCATTCCCCATGGCCATACTTTGACCAAAGTTGACTGCCTGGTTTGAATTTAAACAAATGCTTGACAGTTAAATCTTTCCTGGGGTACTCTCCAAGGCAATGCCTCTACCAATTAGAATCCACTTGCCAATTAATCACCACCCTCATTTCATGTAGTATAAATTGCCAATTCCTTTAAGATTTAGCATTCTTACACATCTATCCTGATGACTGCAAGATGAAAAGCTTCAACATCATGTCTTGGCAATATTCAAATTCTGTACTACCAACAGACAATTTTCATACAGAACATAAATTGTACTATACAAGGTAAAGGCTTCAATAAAATTTCTTTCAGCGACATTAACCAGCTCATTATGTTTACCATCAAGAGAAAATAATGGACCATTTTTTGACTCCCAGTCTTACAATCAAACACTCCAAGATTAGGTGCAGGAAAGACAGATGCAAGATAATGAGAAACCAGCAGGGCAGTGAGATTAGTTTTATATTTATATGCCAAAGAAGTTGCACACAATAGGCTGAAAGACCGCCTTCTGTGCTGTGAACTTTTGTGTTATAGACAAGGCCAAACATTCAATAAAATTTATATACTAAAAGGAATGTGACTATTGCCCTCAGCTGGAGGTCTACCTTGTACAATATCCACTGATGTGCTGAAATAATTAATCAACCAGGTTAATTGTTCAGGGTTCAAATCAATAATCAAAAGCTATCAGATCAACAGAAATTAAATGGCTTGCCACTGAAACATGCTTCAGTTAGTCAAGCTGATCTTGTTGCTAAGATACATTACAGGTTGAGATAAAGCATTGATAAAGTATCCTAATGTTTCATAAAATCCCTTCTCTGCTTCAGTACCATTGACACTCAAAATATCTTTCCATCATCCTCTTTTTTCTCTCCTGCTCAATGTTCTATTTTCTTCTTCATTCTATAACCTGCTCAGAGATCTGTACCTGAAAAGTGCTGTCGGAAGTATGTAGTAATATGTTTTAATATTTAGTAACAGGGTAACTGGCATGCTTATCAGCAGAAAAATAATATGATAAAGCTTAGATGCATTAAAAATAGCATTTGCAACTTTTGTTAGACAGTTTTGTACTTTATCTTGATTGAATGTATTCAAATATTACATTCTCTATCTCTTTAATCAGTAAAATAACTAATGCAACAACTGTCAATAGACCTAGTAAATTATATTGAATGATTTGGTTCCAAATAGCCTACAGAACCATAGGATTGCAATTTAGCTTACTATGCTTGACAAAGGAAAAATCAAGAATGAGAAAAAGCAATTCATCATATAAAGTACTACTGACCCCCACAAGGAAACACTACTTACACAATTAAACTACAGAAAGGACATTAAATACAGATACTGTTTACAGATACAAAATCACTTTTCTTCATGAGGACAGAGGGGTAGTACAACTCAGAGATAATTAATTTCTTCCTGTTTTCTATTAGGCATGACTCTGTACCTATCAACAACAATTCTTTTACATAGCACCTTTAATATAATGAAATGTCCCAATGAGTGTAAAGCATTATAAAACAAAGTACAACATCTAAACACATAAGGACACATAAGATCAAATGATCAAAAACTTGGTCATTGAGGTAGATTTTATGGAGTGTTTTAAGAAGATAGAGATGTTGAAATGTGTAGGTAGATATTCCAGGGCTTCAGGTTAGACAACCAAAGACACAGACTGAAATTTTTCAGACTCGCCTGCATCACTGCCACTACCAACCATTACAGAGAATTTCATGCTTAGTCAAATTTCCATTCACTGCTGCGGGACTGGAGAATCCCAGCTGTAGGCGAGGTCAGAAAATTCCAGGCACAGCCTCCAATGGCGGAGCAATTAAAATTGAGAATGTACAAGGTCAAAAATAGAGGGGTGCAGATATCTGGAGATTACAGAAGTGGGGGGTTGTTTTAGGTGAGATTACAGAGGTAGGGAAGGTCAAGGCCATTGAGAGATTTGAAAACAAGGATTAAAATTTTTAAATCAAGATGCAGGTAAGCAAATATACAGGTGATAGGGGAAAGGAGATTGCTGCAGAATTTTGGATGTTATAAAATTTGCAATGGATAGAATGCAGAAGACTAGCCAGGAGAGCAATAAAATAGTCAAGTCAGAAATAACCAAGGTATGAATGAATGGGGAGTTTCCACAGTATCAAAGTCACATCTTGTGACACCAGGCAGTCCATGCCATTACATTTGCAAAAGTAAAGCTGATTACTGTCAACAGCATCCATTTAAACTGGCAAAAACTAATTAGTTACTTAATCTTATTAAATAGAAGTGCCAATGAAATAAGGAACAGAATTCAACCGCAGAAATGCTGAGCAACAGGGTGATTTCTGCTGATGAACCAAAACCACTTGAGTTGCTAGACTCTTCAACTTGTAACTTCTAAGCCATTTTACTTGATTATTGCTTTACAATTTGACAACATGTACAGAGATTGCACCAACAAACTCACTACTGTAAGGCACTGCACCTCTTCCAGTGTGATGCCAAAAGACAATGATATTAATGTGAAGATGTATGTAAAGCAAAAATTAAGGAAACTTTAGAATAATATCTTCTGCAAATAATGCCTTAGGAACACTAAAGAAAATGAATGTTGTGACTGAAACCAATGTAATTTATAGAGCAGTGAATCTTTTGGTGAACACATTTAATTGTATTTAATAAATTGCACTGTTTTACATTATAAATGTTGGATAATCATTCAGTGCACTCCTGCATTTCAGTAATCAAACTGAAAAAGTTTGTACTATTACTTTCATTCAGGGCCAGGGGGGACGTTTGATATTTTCTGTTCCTCTGTCTATCACTGGTACTAAACAGCACAAGGCTTTGCCAAGTCCAAAATGAGCAATGGAATAAAATAGAGTATGTGCAAAGAATGGGATCACAACTCCATCTGACATTTTTGTTTTCTGCCAACAGAAGATAAATGAAAATCTTAATAACTCATGCTTCTACAGCAGGAGATACAATAGTAAACAAGAATTAACTTGTCAATGCAGAATTTTAAGATTTTTAGTGTTCAGTGTTCATCTTAGTAATCCCCAGAAGTAGCACATAAAAGAAAACAAAGCTGGGTGAAAACCACAAAGCCATGGCAATCCTTGTAGTACATCATGTTGAGTCACCCCTGACATTCCCTAAATTGGTTAAGTCTAACAATGAAGCTTAACACAACCTTAAAGCATTTACAAGGTCCCTAATTACCATCAGAAAAATATGAACAAATCATAGGGTTTTAAGAATATTGACTTTTAATCATAAATCTATTCTACACCCTGGTTCCCACCTGCAACCTGAAAATTAAATTTAGAAATTAGGCACGCCTCAAATTGTGACAAACAAAAAAAATTGCTAAACATCCTCATACCAGCTATCACAGCTTTAGCCAGTACTGCAAACCAATGGTTAAAAAAATGCTTCAAAGTTGGTGAAGTGCAGAAGCTAAAAAAAAATCACTGAAATTACATCTGAAGCTGCTGAGGTGTTCTGATGCTAATCTGCACCTTGAGCTGTGCAGTGCAAATTCGGACACCACTCTTGTTGGAATCAAATAAATATGAAGTACCAACCTCTGAAGCCAGTTTTCATCATCAGTTGCCTTAGGGATGAAGCTCTGCTCAGCTTCTCTGCATCAAACCGCTTCTCCCTTGCTCTTTAATTGCTACCTTTCCAATGCGTTAATTGGGAAAGAGTCGCAATGGTGGGCTTTGATTTTTTTTATATATCAATTCTCCCAGCCTTGGCGCAGATGGTTGCAGCCATTGTGATCAGTGTTTAAACAGCCAACATCGGGGGGGGTTTTTCCTCTCTTTTACCTGATGCGCTCACTGCTTCATTGACCTGATGGGAGATACTGGGGGGGAGCCGGGGTTAAAGTCACCAGTACCTGGCCGACGAGGATGCTTTCTCCTCCTGGCAGCTTCATCCTTTCTGAAGGAGCCGGCCCGGGAAGCGAACTTGCCGCTGCCGCATCTGGCTCCCGGCGAGAACCAGCTCGCTGCCCGCAATGGGCAGCGCGCATGCGGCTCACAGCCTGGGGACCACCACCCACACACCAGCTTAAAAGGGCAATGCAACTCCCCTCCAGCAAAACCTTGGTGGTGGCAAACAATTGCACCTTCAATTTGCCGGGTTGTTCTTCGTTAAAGGATAAACAAAATAGGATCAATAATGTTTAGTTCCACCAGTTATTCGAACACCGACGTAATTATTTGGATGCATGCCTGCAATCACGTTCAGCTCAACAGATACTTTGCCCATTCGCCCTGCCATGTTGTTCAGTTATATGTCACCACATGTTATCTTACAGTACTACCCAGGGGCGGACTCTACACGATCTCCCCGTGTCTGAATGGGTTTCCTCCGGGTGCTCCAGTTTGTTTCCACAGCCCGAAACGGGCTGGTTAGGTGCATTGGTCATGCTAAATTCTCCCTCAGTTTACGCAAACAGGCACCGGAGTATAGCGACTAGGGAATCTTCACAGTAACTTCACTGCAGTGTTAATGTAAGCCTACTTGTGACGCTAATAATTTTTTTTTAGCAGCTTACATTAACACTGCAGTAGAGTTACTGTGGAAATCCCCTGGCTACCACATTCCAGTACCTGTTCAGGTACATTGAAGGAGAATTTAGCATGGCCAACATATCTAAGGTGCACATCTTTTGGACTGTGGAAATCAGAACCCCAGGAGGAAATCCACGCAAACAACATGCAGATTCTGCACAGTGACCAAAGCCAGGAATCAAACTCAGGTCTGTGGCGCTGTGAGGAGCAATGCTAACCACTGTGCCATATTAGTAATTTATCAGCCATTAGCCAAGTAATCATATTTCAAAGATTCAAGTGACGGTTTCACATTCAGATTAAAATATTACAGTATTGCAATATCTAGTTTATCGATGTTTTGAACTATGGTATCATCTTTGAATTTTCATCTTAATTATTTTATTTGACAACAATTATTTGTGGTACTTTCAACACCTCACCATTGATCAGAAACTGAACGGAACAGATCAGAACTGAAACTTGCCGTATACATACTGAGGCTACAAGAGCAAGTGAGACGCTGAAAATGCTGCCACAAGTAACTCCCTTCTTGATCCCCCAGGTCCAGCCCACCATCTACAAGGCACATGTCAGTCATGTGATGGAATGCTCTGCACTTCCCGGGATCAATGCAACTCCAACAACATTCAAGAACAGTAGCACTATAGCAAAGGTACAGCACAGAAGAGGTCATTTAGCCCATCTAGTCCATGCCAGCCCAAAGATATCCAGGTGCCCTTTCTAAACCCATCTTCCCGCACCTGGCCCATAGACCTATAGTTTGCAGCACTTAAGATGCAAATCCAGATACTTCTTAAAAGCGTTAGATAAAAGAAGCTGAACACTTTCTAGGATAAGGCTACCTGCTAGATTGGCACCCCATCACCCACCTTAAACATTCAGTCCCTCCACCATTGATGCACAGTAGCTGCAGTGTTTACCACTTACAAGATGTGCTAACACAGCTCCTTTGACAGCACCTTCCAAACTCATAACCTGTTACCTAGAAGGGCAAGGGCCACATGTACAAGCAGTCCTGGATTTTGCAATGTTGGAATTATGACAATCAGCACTTACAACACCTAAGAATTGACACCCTGGCCAGAATTTTACTGCTCCTGAATTGGAGTGGGCGAGAGGCAGACAATGGAAATGTCCATTGATCTCGGGCAGGATCTTACAGTTTTGGGATAGGCGAGGCTGTAACATCCCACCCTTTGTTTCAAATTATTAAGTTATTTCAATGCCACACCAGCCCACCTTTTATATTTGTATAAGTATCATTTGTTATTTGTTATTTTGAATCAGCTGTGGGAAATTGTAAGACCTTCCACTGAAACATTAGGCCCCCTGCCCTCTTTATTCAGCACACTGTAACTCCAGGCTGGAAGGTCGCTATAGAGAATGGTTTCTGAGGTCAGCTGGCTGCACACCTGGGAAATTGATTTTGAAAACCAGGAAATAAAGTTGTAATTTGCCATAGAAATCTTGCCTTGTCCCATTGGCTGTTCTATTATTGATTATAATGGGAGCTTTCACGCCTGCGGTCTGAAGGCTTTTGCTTGGCCATGGAGCGTGGTCGCTATGGTCCACCAGCAGAGATCTGAATGCATCAGAACGAATGTCTAAAACCCGCAGGAAATAAGGTTGCAGTCTGCCCATAAAATTGATGATTTGTTTCGCTAACTTAAATAATCCCCCATTTTTAACATTGTTCCTCTGGGGAAATAGATTCTGACTTACAATGTTTCAATTTAAGGCATAGTTCCTGGGAATCAATTGTGTTATATGTCCAAGAACTGCCTGTACCTGGGATCATCTCTGCCTGCAAGTTCCCCACCAAGTCACAAACCATCCTGACTTAAAAATATATCACTGTACTTTCACTGTCACAGGATCAAAATCCTGGAACTCTTTCTCTAACAGGGTGCCCCTACATAATAAGACCTGCAACAATTCAAAAAAGCAGCTCACCACCGTTTTCTTGAGGACAATTAGAGATGGGCAATAAATGTTGCCGTAGCCAATGAAGGTCATATCCATGAATGGATAAAAAATTGCATTCTGTATGTAAAACAAAGAAACATATTCTGCAGGCTAATTATGTCTTGCAGTATTCAATGATTAATTGCAACAAAATATTCTTTTGTTGTTAATTCTCCTACAGTGTTAATGAGTTCAAAAAAATGTTCACATTGTACTAACATTAATGTTTTCACTAAAATTCTCAACAGGATTAATGTTACCCCAACACCTCTCTTGTTCCCTTCAGTGCCCTTTTGAATGCATGCATCATTCACCTTTATTCTTTCCTTACCAGTAATTTTTCAACATGCATCTATAACTCAGAATTTGATATCATTTTCTTTAACCAGCAGAAAATATATTATACATGGAAATTAAGTGTTCTTATTCATTCACAAGATGTGAACACCACTGGTGAAGCTAGTATTTGTTGTCCATTCCAATAGCCTCTGAAAAAATGTTGGTCAGCTGCTTATTCAATTACTGCAGTTCATATTTTGTCGATATATCCATAATGTTGTTAGGAAGGGAGTTCAATGCTTGTAACACAGACAGTGAATAAAGAATGATATAGTTCCAAGTCAGGATGGTGTGTGACAATGGAGAGGAGATTGTACCTAGTGATGTTACACTGCACCGGTTGCCCTAGTCCTTCTAAGTAGTGGGGATCATGGGTTTCTAAGATACTGATGAAGGAGGCTTGGCGAGTTGCTATGCTACATTTTGTAGTCATTACATTGTGCTGTCAACATGCACCAGTGATGATGGAAGTGAATGCTTAAGATACTGGATGGGGTGACAATCAAGCAGCTGCATTGAGTGGAGCTTCTTGAATGTTGCTGAAGTTGTACACATCTAAACAAATGGAGAGCATCCCATCATATACCTGACTTGTGCCTTGTAAATGATAGATGTACTTTAGAGAATCAGGAGGTGAATTATTCTGCAGAATTTCCAGCTTCTGACCTGCTCTTGTAGCCAATATATTTGTATAGTTGACCCAGTCACAATTTTGGTCAACGGCAATACCAGGATGTTGAGAGTGGGGGTTCAACAATAGTAACGCTATTGTTGAATATCAAGGGAGATGGTTAGATTAATTGCTTGGCATTTAAATGGCATGAATGTTACTTGTTACTTATCACTCTAAACCTGAGTGCTGTCCAGATTTTGTTGCATGCAGACGCAGACTGCTTCAATACTTGATGAGTCACAAATGGTACTGACCGCTGTAATCATTTAAAGAAGTGCATTCAATCATGAGATGTAGGCATTATTGGCATGACCAGAATTTGTTATCCATCCCTAACTGCAATTGAACAAAACGGCTTGCCATCTCCAAGTAGCCCTCATCAAATATCCTCACTTCTGAGCATATCATGGAGGGACAGTCTTATGATCATACATTATGAGAACATATCACCCTTATCCTTTTCATGACTTGTACCAATGTCTAAGATTTTACTGTTTCTCACCTATTTCTAATTCGTAGATTGATAGTAAATTTTTACACAAAAATCATGATTGGAGATGTTTACTATAGCACATGTTAACGGGCGATGGAAAATTTGTACTTATCCAGAGATCTTTGCAGAGATTACCACAGTAACTTTGCCAATAATGTCCTCTGAGAATATGGAACAGAAATTTGGATAGATGATTGTGGGTTGGTGGGGACAAACGAAAGTGCTCTCTAATGTTTGTGAAAGTTCTAAGTAAGTTAAGTGCAGTAGCATCAGTATAACTTCCAATGAGCCAGACTTTATAATGCATAATTGTTTAGAATTAGAATTAAATTGTCAATCTCATTCAGAGAAACTAACATGGAGATGGGACAATTCTCCCAGCCCATTGCACTGCTTTAGTGCCTGCTGCACCAGGAACGGTTCAATCCAATGGGGTTTACTCCTGCTTCCACTAATGGAGAACAAGGGGTCCATCTCCATTGGTGTGAAGAGAGGTCACTGAAGTATCTCCAGAAGGTTGGGGGTAAGGCGGAGGGGTGCCCTGGACAGTGTCAGCCTGGCAGTACCAACATTGTCCAAAGAGCAAACTGGCAATGCCCAAAAGAACAGGGCCTGTTTGGGGGTGGGGGGGTTGCACCTCCACCCTGCATTGGGAGAGTGGACGGTGATTAGGACTGGCCATTTGGGAGGGGGGTGGGGTCAAGACTGTCAGGAAGTCGGTGCTGCCGGGGAGTTCAGGGCTGCTGGGGAGAGAAGGGGAAATGGAATCAGGGCAGCTACTGAGGGGGAATCAGGAGTTCAGAGCTGGCCAAGGTAGAGGGAGTCTTCAGGCCTTGCCCTGCAGCCTTCAATTAGGAAGTGAGGGGATCAGTAGGCCAGTGATTGGACTGATCAGCAATCTAAAGGCTGGGGAGACATCGGGGCTTGCCCATGGAGGTCCAGGAGGCCTGCAATCAGGGAGTAGGGGGATCAGTAGGGCAGTAATCGGACTGGTCAGCAATCTAGAGTTGGAAAGTGCAAGGCTACTACACGTGCACCGATCTCCACTCTGATAGATCAGCACACGCTCAGCACAATCCTGCCAGCCCCTCGGGTGAGAATAGGCCTCACTCCCAGATTTCCAGGTGGAATCCCACTAGGGCACTCTGCATGTTCAGAAAATTGGAGATTCGTTTTGAAAATTGCGCTAAAAAAAAAACAGGAGTCACTCCTGTTTTCACTGAATTGGGGACTTAAAATTGTTTTAAGAGAATTATGGCTGAAATGTCACCACAGTGAAGGCAGGATGTATTTTTATGATTGGAAACAACATTGGAACATCGTACAGCAAATTAAAAACCATAATTTTGTGAAAGTGGATCAGCTAGGAATCGGTAACATTTTGTTATACTTGACACAGGGTTGAGATTTTAGACACTTGTTAAGAGAATAAAGCCACAAGATTCCATTGGTTTTAAAAAACAGAAATAAATTTTACAATGCAAGGTCAAAAGATAAAACAATTTACAACATCTATCTTATATTCTAACATTCATGGTTAATATGAGGTACATGTTTAATTAACAAGCCAACTGTGGTTGAGCACAACACTATATAATGATAATAAATGCAACCAAGACAAATCCAATGGATTATTCAGCAACCCACACAGATGCCAGTAAATACTATGAGTCAGCCAATCTCATTGGAACTGTCTCTCTCACAAGGACTCTAAATATTCCACTTCTGAAAATCGAATCTCTGAATTTGCTTAAAACCAGTCCAATTCAGGCTGCTTCAATAATTGCACATTGCCCACAGTTTCAATTTCATCTCCAGAAACTCTGTTCTCCTGGATTTCCAAGACAGCTCTCTTCTACACACTGGCACAATTTCAATTCTTTACATCTATGATATTGAGGTGGACAATAATCAAGGAACAATGTTCACACCCACCTCAAAATATTTTGCTTTGGAGGTGTTCTTACAAAATTATCAGTCATCACTGGGTAGGGTACATATGGTTGAGAGATGCTTTTACATGTCAATAGTTCATATTAAATCTTATCAATAGTACATATTTCTGACACAGTGCAATGAAGAGTTTTTTTTGCCTCGATAATCATTTTACCTTTAAATTTGTTGGTAGCCACCAAAACCCCCTGACCACTTGCAGTGTCATTTCTAGTTTGTTCTACACTTCTGTTCTGGTTTGCTTGCCCTCCTATGCCACATGACCTTTCCCTATCATAATCAGAAGTTTCATTGTCACTGTGTGATCTTTTTCCAGATCCATTATGGGAATTCGGACTGAGTTCTAGATTTCCACTGCTTTGTCTCATTTTGATAGTCTATTGACCTTAACTTCTCATCCAATATCTTGGACATTTAGCCAATGCTTGAATTCGCCAGTGGCTTTCTCTGTTCTTCCTACAATGACCTCATCATTCAATTCACTGGGCAAATCTGGTATGTATATCATCCTAATACCAACTTTCAGCCCTTGTAAAATATATGAGTATCTGATGTAATGGATGGCTCATCACCTTCTACTAATTCTTCAGGTTCTATCAGTTTTTGCCACTGTGGATACTGCTTGAAGAATTGGATTGATGTGTTGTTTGGAGATTTGTGTGCTCCTTCACTATCTCAACTTCACCTTCCTGATGAAGTCTCTCAACGTGTTTGATGCTTTCCCAAATGAAATTTTTCCATTTTGGTTGGTTACAGACCAGACCCTCCAATGAGGAAATGTTTTATGTCTTTAGATATACCTTGAGGACATCCTTAAAACATTTCTGTTATTCCCTGCCATGACTGAGTTTTGAATAGAGCAATTACTTCAGAAGTCTGGTGTCAGGCATATGAATGGCACACCTTTCCAACTGAACTGGTTTTGAATGATAAGCATCTCGTTGCTGGGTAAATTGGGAGAGGACACTGCTGATGGACTACCTTTCTTGCTACTGGATATAGGGAATCCTATAAAGACACCACTGATAGAAATTCTCTAATGCTTTGAGGTGCCAATTGTCCATGTCCCAAAGCATATCAGACTGCAGCGATTACAGCTGATTGGTAAACCTCACACTTGTGTCTCAAAATGTGAGTACAATGGGAAAAACTGAAGTGGTTGTTAATGTCATCAGTTAAAGGTATTGAATAGTAGATTAAAGTTGGTCTTCTCCTGAAGATTCCACCATCATAGACCCCAGTATCCAGCCAATTTGATTCTCTCAACCTGACATTAATAGCAGCTCAATGCAATAAGGACTCAAAGTGTTTGGGCTCTGACAACTTCCCAGCCAAGGTGTTGAAAATAACTGCATTAGTGCTAGCCATTCTCCAGAAGTTATGATAGTTATATTTACCAGAAATATGGTGGATTGTCCAGACACGCTCTAGACACAAAACAAAGATAAATCTATTCAGCCGAGTTACAGTCCTTTCAGTCTCATCAAAATCATCTGTAATCATCAGTGACAGGAGCAGAAGTAGGTCGCTGGGCCAATTAAACCTGTTCTGCCGTTCAATATAATTACTGTTGACCTGATTTCAGCCTTAATTCTACTTTCCTGTTCGTCCCCCTATAATCTTTAAATCCCTTGTCGACCAAAAATCTGTCTAACCCAGTCTTGAACATATTCAATGACCCAATCTTCACTGCTCACTGTGGAACAAAATTCCAAAGACTAACAATCCTTTCAAAATGATATTACTCATCATTTCCATCATAAACTTTCCCTCAATTCTAGACCCCTCAATGAGAGGAAATATCAGCCAGAATCTACCGTGACAAGCCCCCTCAGAATCTTATATGTTTCGATAAAATGACCTCTCATTCTTCTAAATTTTTCCAAAGAGTATAGACCAATCTGCTTAATCATTCCTCATAAAACAACCCCTTCAGTCCAGGAATCAGCCTAGTGAATCTTCTCTGAACTATTTCTAATGTAAATATATCTGTCTTAGGGAAGGACAACAAAACTGTAGGCAGTACTCCACGTACCATCTCACACCCCTATTTAGTTGTACCACGATTTTCCTACTCGTTACGCCATCCCCTCAATGAAACAAACGGTTCAATTGCATTGTTGTACCTGCATATGATATTTTGTTCCTCACATGGACACCCTGATCCTTTTGTACCACACCAATCTGCAATCTCTTTTCATTTAAATGATACTCTGCTTTTCTGTTTTTTCTTGCCAAAGTGGACAGCTTCACATTTTCTCACATTATATTCCATTATCCTTTTTTCACCAATTCATTTAACTTGTCCATATGTCTTTACAGACTCCTTGTATCCTCCTTACAACTTGTTTTCCAACCTTCCTTTCTTTCAGCAGAAAATTTGGCTACAATACAGTCTGTCCCTTCATCCAAACCATTAATGCAGAATGATACCTCAGCACTAATCCTTGTGACATTGAACAGTATAGTTTGCCAATCAGAAAATGATGCAACTCTATGTTTCCCATTAATTAGCCAAGTCTCTATCCATGCTAATATATCACCCAGCACCAAGAGATCTTATTTTGTTCAAAATATTTTTTCATGTGGCATCTTAATGGAATTGGGAACCCAAATACACTTATCTACTGATATAATTTGATTTGATTTGACTTGAAAACTTGACTTAACTTAATATTGTCACATGTATTGGTATCCAGTGAAAAGTATTGTTTCTTGTGTGCCATACAGACAAAGCGTATCATTCATAGAGTACATGGGAGAAGGAAAGGAGAGGGTGCAGAATATAATGTTACAATCATAACTAGAGTGTAGAGAAAGATCAATTTAATGCAAGATAGGTCCATTCAAAAGTCTGATGGCAGCAAGGAAAAAACTGTTCTTGAATCAGTTAGTACGTGATCTTGGACTTTTGCATCTTTTTCCCAATTGAAGAAGATGGAAGAGTGTATGCCCATGGCGCGTGGAGTCTTTAATTATGCAGGCTGCTTTTCTAAGGCGGCAGGAGGTAGACAATGTCAGTGGATGGGAAGCTGGTTTGCGTGATGGAATGCTATACATTCACAACCTTTGATAGTCTTTTGCCATCTTGGTCAGAGCAGTAGCCATACTAAGCTCTGATACATCTGGAAAGGATGTTTTCTGTGGTACCTCTGTAAAAATTTATGAGAGACATAGCGGAAATGCCAAATTTCCTTGGACTTCTGAGAAAATAAAGGCATTGGTAGGCTTTCTTAACTATAATGTTGGCATGGAGGGACCAGGTCAGGTTGCTGGTGAGAAACTTGAAGCTTTTGACATTTCCACTTGATCCCTGTTGATGTAAAAAAAGGTCATATTGCTTCCTGAAGTTAACGACTATCTCCTTCCTTTTATTGACATTGAGGGATTGTCATTGCACTATTTCACCTGATTTTCTATCTCTTTCCTGTACTCCGACTCATCAGAGACGGTGAGATCCGACCCACTACGGTGGTATCATCAGCAACCGTGAAAATCGAGTTAGTGTGAATCCCTTTATCAGCCTTCTTTGATATATCATCAAATAATTCTAATAGATTTGTCAAAAATGATCTTTCTTTCACAAAACTATGTTGATTCTGCCTCATTGCATTATGATATTCTATTAATTCTGTTATTATCTCCTTAATAATGGATTCTAATATTTTCAAATGACCAATGTTAGACGAACTGGCCTATAGTTTTATGCTTTCTGTCTACCTTCTTTCCTGAATAGCAATATTACATTTGTGGTTTTCCAATCCACTGGGACCTTTCCAAATTCAAGAGAATTTTGGAAGATTATAACCAATGTATCTGTTATATCTGCAGTCACTTCCTTTAAGTTTCCATGATTGGAAATGCCGGTGTTGGATTGGGGTGGTCACAGTAAATAGTCTCTCAATACCAGGTTAAAGTCCAACAGGTTTATTTCGTATCATGAGCTTTCAGAGTTCTGCTCCTTCATCAGGTGAGTGGGGTTTAATTTAAGATTCCAGAAGGCTGGTCATCAGATCCGGAAGACTTGTCAACTTTTTAGTCCCATTAATTTTTCAAATATCTTTCCTCTAGTAATCTAATGTAATGGAAGAAAAATTCAATTATGCCACTAAGACACAGTCAATTACTAGAAACTGCCCATGCATGCTGAATTCAGATTCTGTCAGAAAATATTACCTCCATTTCAGGTCTGACACAGATATGGACACAGGGGCTGGGATTATTGTATCAGTTTTGGATGTTGTGGCTTGGACACTTCTGTGGCTTCTATACACAGGTTCACTTTGAGTTCTCATGCCCACTTCATGCCCCTCATATCCCCCATCTCAGCCATGCCCCCCCCCCAATAATTCACAAGTATCCTCTATAGCCACTCATCCAGCATCCATTGTGCGGCGTCCACAGGATGTCTTTGAATTGTGCATTAAAATAAATCCTTCTAATCATTTAATGCAGCTATCAAAGACATTTCATACTGAAAGAAATGCTCATTCGTAAAAGCTATTCAGAAAATATAGATTCCCTCATTGGTTTTGAAAATGAACACTTATCCACTTACTACATCAAAAGCTTTATTAGTCAAAATGTGAATGTAGCCTGCTGCTCTTATAAGTGGTCCTGGAGCTTTTGAAACACAGCCTACCATTCAAAATAGACTCAGTCATAATACCAATGTTAATTATTGGATAATTATTTTGTTAAAAATATAGAACCAATTGTTGATTAAGGAATGAGAACATAATATAAAGAGGATTAAATTTAATTATTTGGGTATTAATTGAAATTTTGTTTTCATTGTGTTAAAGTTTAAAAAACAACCTATATTGCAGCAAATCCACACAATATTACTTTATTTTGTGCTTACAATAGCCATTGATCAGAAGGATCAGCTCCCCAATGTTCTATTACAGTCATCTTTTATATAGATCTAATCATATGAGTGTATTCAAATCAGTATAAATCTAATCACATTCTTCAATACAATGGATTTCCTACTTTGTTTACCTAGTAGGTCTTTACCACAGTACAGTTACACCCATCATTAAATCAATAATGTGGCTTCAGCTTTCTTCGTAGAGCATTCTATTCTTCACAGAACTTCATCCTATTTGATTCATGCCATCCTCTTTAGTCAATATTTTCTGAGTTAACATTTTACTATATTCCACTTTCTCAGTTAACCCCATCAGGGACTGTCATCTCTGGTCATTTGCAGTTAATTTACTGATTATTTTCAAGAAAAATAATGAGAGTCAAACCCCTTTAAAAGACTATCAATTGGTTATGTTTTCAACTTGTTTATCTGTTTCTCAAGAGAGTTCAACAAGAGTCAACCAGACTTCTGGATTAGAAATTCGGAGGCACAGATCTACAAAGCTGCATCCTGTGAATAAGTCTACGAACAACGGAAAGATCTGTGTCTTGCTTCATATTTCACCATCTGGCTTGGGTCCATTTAAAATGACAGCTGAAAATGGTTTCTTAATGGCAAATATTGGAATTTTTGTTTTAGTGGCACAGTAGTTAGTACTGCAGCCTACAATGCCAGGGAACCAGATTCAATTCCAGCTTGATCAGTGTCTGTGTGGAGTTTGCACATTCTCCCCATGTCTGCAGGAATTTTCTTTGGGTGCTCCGGTTTCCTCCCACAGTCCAAAGATGTGCATGTTAGGTTGATTGGCCATGCTAAATTGAGTCTAATGTCAGGGGGATTAGCAGGGTAAATATGTGGGGTTACAGGAATAGCATCTGGGTGGGATTATGGTCGGTGCAGATTTGATGGGCTTAATGGCCTCCTTCTGCACTGTACAGATTCTGTAACGCTATGATTCTTGTCAGAAGATTGTAAATGGATTATTTTTGAGAAAAGTGGCCGAAACCAAGTGTAAAGAGTTAGGGTATGATTTTCCACCAATACTCTCTGAATCTGAACCTTACGACCAGTGAAAGAATGAAGTAGATTTATGGGCACTGGTTACATTATTACCAAAGTGAAATCAAGATAGGTCCTTGGAATAATTGCTTTATAACAGGTAGGAGCAGGTCCAAAGTACTTTTGTAGCTAAAGGCTCTTCAGTTGGACACTGTAGAAGGTTTGGATAATCTATTAAGCTTTATAGATAAAATTGGAAAGAAAGGTAATCTATTAAGTACACACAAGGCATCGTAAGGCTTTGATAAATTTAGAAAGACAGATGGTTATTCCATAAAATATGTCATGGAATTTAGAGACTATATACAAAATACTTGGTTCAGTGCTTGCCTTCAAATTCTTGAGTTATGTTAACTGTCACCCATGGATAGGCCAGTACGCATCTTAACTGAAGTTAAGTGCATCGTATATTGGTCTTGCCAGTCATATCAGAACCATTGAACCAGAATGAAAGTAAGTCATCCTTGATCATGAGGAATTGAGTAAAAAGCATGTTCCAGTTGAGACAGGTAGGAAAAATACATATATATTCCCATCAGCTTGGCTGCAATCAATTCTTTTTCTCTGTTTTATAAAATTGGACAAATGGAGGGGAGGGGTCGGGGGGGAGGCGGTACGATCTCCCAGCCCATTGTTAAAGTAGTGCAATGGGCCAGGAGACTCAAGCAGAGGTCATTTAGCTGGCTCCCCACGGGGTGCTACTGGCCTCTACTAGCCATTAGCCGGTGAATTTCTGGCACCATCAGCTCTCTGCCAGAAATGGGCTGGAGCTGGATAATTACTATGTAGTTAGCAGCCCTGAAGTGAGCATTACCATGTAATTAGCAGCCCTGAAGTCTCCAAGCCTGCTGGGGTCTCCACTCCCTGCCAGGAGTGTTTCACTCCAGCAGGGTTTACAACAACTTCCCACTTGCAGGGAGCTGGTGGCCTGACCCCACTGGAGTGAAGAGGAGGTCATCAAGGTCCTCCCAGGAGGTCAAAGGTAAGAGGGTGTCCCTTGGGCATTTTCAGTTTGGCAGTGCCAGCCTGGCCTGCAGACCCTGCACCCCAGGCGTTGGGCATTGCCAAAGAGGTGGACACAAATGGGGACAAGGCCTATGGGGATGGGGCCTCTGTTGGGTGAGATCAGTGGGGATGGTGTGTCCCACTATCACTCTGCACTCGATAGTGACAGAGAGAGGGAGACCAGTGCTCAGGGTTGACCCGGACATGTCCAGAGAGACAACAATCAGAGCATGGCGATGGGGGGTTTGAGTGCCAGAGATGTGTGGTCACAGGGCTGACCAGTGATCAGACTTGCCAGCAATCTGGAGGCAGGCAGTGCACGGCTATTGCGCATATGCCAATTTCTACTATGACAGATTGGCACATGCACTGTGGCCTGCTCAACATTATGCTTAGTAAGAATTTAGCAACACCAATTTATAATCCAACCAATTTATTTGATAGTAAAAAAGTGAGCTTTCGACTCCTGTGTCTTCTTCAGGCAAATGCAGTGTTCTGGTCTGCAATAGCACACATCAGCACAGACAGTCAGAGATTGCTGATTAGAATGCGAATCCTTACATCTAACCTGCTATTGAAGTGTTAAAGTGGCGAACAATGTGTGTGAAGGGAATCCTGAGCATTGTTGGAGAATTGTGTGTTTTCTCCAGACAGCACAGTAAGTGAGGTTTTTTGCTAACCCAGGCAAGTTACGGGGGTTACAGATAGTGTGTCATGAAGCCAAGATCCCTGTTAAGACCGTCCTCATGTGTGCGGAGCTTGGCTATCAGTCTCTGTTCAGCGACTCTGCGCTGTCGTGTATCACGAAAGCCCCCTTGAAGAACATTTACCCGCAGGTCGGAGGCCGAATGCCCATGACTGCTGAAGTGTTCGCCCACAGGAAGGGAACTGTTTTGCCTGGTGATTGCTGAGCAATGCTCATTCATCAGCTGTCGTAGTGTCTGAATGGTCTCCCCAATATACCATGCTTTGGGACATCCTTTCTTGCAACATATTAGGTAGACAACATTGGCCGAGTTGCAAGTGTATGTACCGTGTACCTGGTGAATGGTATCCTCACGTTTGATGATGTCGTCCATGTCTATGATTATGCTGCCAGCCTCTCCAGTGGGAATAGGCCCTGGCCCCAAATTTTTAATGAGGTTCACGGTAGTGCATTCTGCAGTGCACAGAGTGTTGGACATTCATTTTGAAAATTCCACTGAAAAAACCAGCAAGATTTACTCTGGTTTTTATGCAAATCTGGCATTTAGATTATTTTTTGGGAAGATCCCACCTGAGATGTCTGCCGGCCAGCTATAGACAAAGGCTGAACCCTGGACTTCCCAATTCACAGATGCAACCAGATTGGTCAAGAACATCTTCTCCATGATCATCCTCAACACTGATACCCCACAAAGCTGTGTTCTCAGCCTCTGACTATAATCCTTATGCATCTATTACTGCATGGCTAAGTTCCTCTCCAATTCGATTTTTAAGTTTGCTGATGATACCACTGTAGCGGATCAAACAATGACGAGACAAAGTACAGAAATGAGATAGAGAATCTGGTGAACTGTTGTAGTAACAATAATCTCTCCCTCAGTGTCAACAAAACAAAGGAGATTGTCATCAACTACAGGAAGTGTAAAGGAAAACATCCCCCTATCTACATCAATGGGGACAAAGTAGAAAAGGTCAAGAGCTTCAAGGTTTTAGATGTCCAGATCACCAACCTGTCCTGGTCTCCCCATGCCAATACTGTAGTTAAGAAGGCCCTACTTTCTTAGAAGACTAAGGAAATTTGGGATGCCAGCTATGGCTGTCAACAATTTTCACAGATGCAACAAAGAAAACATTTTTTTCTGGTTGTATCACAGCTTGGTATATCTCCTGCACTGCCAAGACTTCAAGGAATCCCTTAGGGCTGGAGGTCCAGATGGCAGGAATTTATAAAATGTGTCCAGGAAGGTTTGTTCAAACAATATGTTGATAGTCCAACTAGAGAGGGGGTTATATTGGACCTAGTACTGGGAAATGAGCTCAATCAGGTCATCAAAGTTTCAGTGGGGGAACATGTGGCGAACAGTGACCACAATTCTGTAAACTTAGGATAGTTATGGAAAAGGATGAGTGTTGTTCTATGGATAAGATAATGAATTGGGGGAAGGCTAACTACAGCCGGATTGGGAAGGATGTGATAATTGTTGATTGGGAGAAGCTGTTTGAAGGGAAATCCACATCTGGCATGTGGGAGTCTTTTAAAGAGAAGTTGATAGGAGTACAGGACAGGCATGTGCCTGAAAACAAGGAAGGACAAGAAAGGTAGGATTCAAGAGCCATGGATAACCAAAGAAATTGTGAGTCTAATCAAAAAGGAAAAAGAGGTATACATAAGGTACAGATGGTTAAAAACAGATGAAGCATTGGATGAATATAGAGAAAATAGAAAAGAATTCAAACAGGGAGTTAGAAGGCAAAAAGGGGTCACAAAATGTTCTTGGCAGACAGGAGAATCCGAAGGCACTTAATACATATGTTAAGAACAAGAGGACTGTCAGAGAAAGAGTTGGACCTCTCAAGGACAAAGGAGAGGAATTATGCTGAGAACACAACGAAATAGATGAGATCCTGAATGAATATTTTACATCTGTATTCACAAAGGAGAGGGACATGTTGATTGATAGAGCCTCAGAGAACAAATTGCAATTACAAGGGAGGTAGTGTTAGATGTTTTAGGAAACATTAAGATAGACAAATCCCCAGGGCCAGATGGCATCTGTCCTAGATTACAGAGAGAGACAAGAGATGAAATTGCTGGGCCTGTATCAGAAATCTTTGCTTCTTCATTGAACACAGATGAGATCCCTGAGGATTAGAGGATAGCAAATGTGGTCCCATTATTTAAGAAGGGTAACAAGGATAACCCGAGTAATTATAGGCTGGTGAGCTTGACATCCGTGGTAGGGAAATTGTTGGAGAAGATTCTTAGAGATAGGATCTATACACATTTAGAACTGAATAGACTCATCAGCGATAGACAACATGGTTTTGTAAGAAAGAGGTCATGCCTCACAAATTCAGTTGAGTTATTTGAGGAAGTGACAAAAATGATTGGATGTCGCTACATGGATTTTAGTAAAGCATTTGACAAAGTCTCTTATGGCAGGCTGGTGCAAAAGGTTAAATGTCATGGGATCAAAAGTGAGCTAGCTAGATGGGTACAGAACTGGCTTAACCATAGAAAGTAGTCTGACAACACCAGGTTTAAGTCCAACCGATTTATTTGGTAGTAAATAAATATTTGGTGAATCACCTGACGAAAAGCAGAGCCTCGAAAGCTTGTATGAGTTTACCACCAAATAAATCGATTGGACTTAAATCTGGTGTTGTCAGAGTTCTTACTGTGTTCACCCCAGTCCAACGACGGCATCTCTACATCTTAACCGTAGAAAGCAGAGCAGTGGAGGGGTTTTTTTCTGATTGGATGTCTGTGACTAGTGGTGTTCCACAGGGCTCTGTACAGGGACCTCTGCTGTTTATGATATATATAAATGATTTGGAAGAAGATGTAGCTGGTCTAATTAGCAAGTTTGCAGATGACACAAAGGTTGTTGGAGTTGCGGATAGTGATCATCATTGTCAGAGATTACAGCAGGATTATAGATAGGCTGGTATATTGGGCCGAGAAATGGCAGATGGAATTTAAAGTGATGCAAATGCAAAGTAATGTATTTTGATCTAATGCGGGGGGGAACTATACAATAAATGGCGGAACCATCTGGAGTATAGACACACAGAGGGATCTGAGTGTGCAAATCCACAAATCCTTAAAGGTGGCAGCACAGGTGGAAAAGGTGGTGAAGAAGGCATATGGCATGCTTGCCTTTATTGGACGGAGCATAGAGTATAAAAGTTGGCATATGGTTTTGCAATTATGTAGAATGTTCTGGTTGCCATATTACCAGAAGGACATGGAGGCTTTGGAGACAGTGCAGAAAAGGTTTACCAGGAAGTTGTCTGGTATGGAGAGTATTAGCTATGAGGTGAGATTGAGTAAACTAGGGTTGTTCTCCCTGGAAAGATGGAGGTTGAGGGATGACCTAATAGAAGTTTATAAAATTATAAGGGCATAGATAGGGTGAACAGTTGGAAGCTTTTTCCCAGGACAGAAATGACAAACACAAGGGATCACGAGTTCAAGGTGAGAGAGGCAAGGTTCAATACAGATATGCAGGGGATTTTTTTTACATAGAGAGTGGTGGGGGCCTGGAATGCACTATCAAGCAAGGTGGTTGATGCAGACACACTAAGATCATTTAAGACTTATCTAGATAGCCACACGAACAGGAAATAGAGGGATACAAATGGATGGTCTAGTTAGGAACACATGATCGGTGCAGGCTTGGAGGGCTGAAGGGCCTGTTCCTATGCTGTATTGTTCTTTGTCCTTTAGAACTACAAAAGGTCATGAATGTAGCCCAATTCATCACGAAAACCAGCCTCCCATATGTTGACTCTGTCTACATTTCCCACTGCCTCAGCAAAGCAATCAGCATAATTAAAGACCACATGCATCTCGGACATTCTCTCCTCCACTATCTTCTGTCGGGAAAAAGATACAAAAGTCTGAGGTCACGTACCAACTGACCCAAGGAACAGCTGCCTCCCTGCTGCTGTCAAGTTTTTAAATGGACTTACCTTGCATTAAGTTGATCTTTCTCTATTACCTAGCAATGACTTTAACATTACATTCTGCACTCTCTTGTTTCCTTTTCCATGGATGGTATGGTATGTGTAGCGCACAAAAAAAAAATACTTTTCACTGTGTGATAAGAGAATAAATAAGGTAGAAGCATGGAAGTTGTTTCCACTGGAGGGTAAAATTAGAACTTGCCTCAAAATAAGGGGAAGCAGATTTAGGACTGAGTTGAGGAAGAACTTCTTCATTCAAAGGGTTGTGAATCTGTGGAATTCTCTGCCCAGTGAAGCAGTGGAGGCTACCTCATTGAGTGTTTTTAAGGCAAGAATAGATATATTTTTGAACAGTAAGGGAATTAGGGTTTATGGTGAGCAGAAAGGTAAGTGGAGCTGAGTCCACAAAAGATCAGCCATGATCTCATTGAATGGCAAAGTAGGCCCAAGGAGCCAGATGGCCTAATCCTGCTCGTAGTTTTTATGTTCTTATGTTAATACATGTGACGATAATAAATCAAATCAAATCAAAAAGCATCTAATTCTGACTCCAAATCTTGAATGTGCTGTTAATGACCCCCACTATTACTTGCTTCAAAACAAAATGGGCAGAAATCTCCAGACTCGTATGTCCTACCACCACTATCAGTGAGACCGGAGAATTTGACACTCAGCCAAATCTTCATTCACAGCACGGGATCAGGGAATCTTCACTGCCAGTAAGGTTGGAGAATCCTGGCCAATGTGTTTCAGCCGTGTTAATCAACGTGATTGAGGCTTGAGCTGTCAGAATTCCTTTAATTAATAAGTCGTTAGATCTTACCTTCAGTCACGGTTTGACCTCTAAGGAGAAACGGAACTCCAGTCAGCAGCAGAATGAACCCATGCTTAGGTTTGCATTTGTCTGACCCTAACTTAACTGTGAACTACTAGAATATTGGAACTTGTGCTAAGACAAATGTGCTACCTCCCTTCGTGGAGGTTCTCACTATTGGAATGATGAATCATTCTCTACAGTCAGCCAACTACTCTCTGAAGGAATACACCACTAGGTATTTAATTATGAACTCTAGACTCATGTAAAACCACAACTCATAAAGTCCTAAGTTCATTACATATAGGAGCAGCATTAGGTCATTTGGTTCATCAAGTCTGCTCCATCATTCGATGATGGCTGATATGTTCCTCATTCCCATTTTCCTGCCTTCTCCCCATAGTCCTTCAATCCATTATAGTTAAAAATCTGTCCAGCTCCTCCTTAAATTTACTCACTGTCCCAGTATCTACTGCACTCTGGGGTAACAAATTCCACAGATCCATAATCCCTTGGGAGAAGTAGTTTCTCCTCAACTCTGCTCGAAATTTGCTACCCATTCTCGTCCTAGAACGCTGAGATAATAAGAAGAAGTTTCTGCTTCACATCTACGTAATTCCTACCTTTTATCATTGTATATAGCTCAATTTGATCTCATATTTTTATTGTGGCCTTTCTTGTATCTTTTCTTTCCTTTATCCCCCATACATTGTGTGTGCGCAGAAGGGACAGACGTTGTGAAATCTCTTTCCCGCATTTTGTTTGTAAGTGAAATAAATCAACTTTTTTTATTTTATCTTATCTTGAGTTTGCTTTGGGAGAATTCATCATGGTATGCTACACTCCAAACTGAAGGTTGGGGAAAATATGCCATCACCCATAAAGGGGGAAATCAGGAATCAAAACATTTTGCTGAAATTCAGGGGTGTTTAATCCTTCTGCTGCCAGCAACAAGAAGAAGAACTGAATTCCATCAGAGTTAAAGATGAAAGATTCTTGCAGCCATCTTTTCTGTGTCTTTCGTGACTGGATAAAGTAGGGTTAGAGGCTCTGCTCTGACCTGTTGGCTATGAGACTGCCTTAGCAAGCACAATAGATGCCTTCATTATTTCAGATTAACTAATTTAGCAGATGAATTCTGCTGTTAGGCACTTTGCATTTAAGTAGAACCAATAAATGAGACAGCTGAAGGTTTTAATCAAAATACAAACCCCATAGACAACAATCCTTCACTATAAGGTATTAAATTACATTCCTAAGTTCATCCTATGAGTTTGATTTGTCTCACAAGGTGTTTATTGTTTCCTTCCCCTGGATTTTTCTTGAACATATCCAAGATAAAAAAGATTTTTTGGACATTGTGCTGAGGAAATAAAAGGGTATGGAGACAGTATGGGAAATTGGAATTGAAATGGAAGGTCAACTGTGATTGTATTGAATCGCAGAGTAGGCTCTAAAGGCAGAAAGGCTTACTCCTGTTCCATTTTTTATATTCTCACATTCTTGTCTTTCACATCACATGTGCTGGGATGGCACAGTGGCATCGTGGTTAGCCCTGCTGCCTCACAGCGTCAAGGACCCAGGTTTGATTCCCAGCTTGGGTCACTATTTGTGCAAAGTCCGCATCTTTTCCTCGCGTCTGTGTGAGTTTCTCCAAGTGCACTGGTTTCATCCCACAGTCTGAAAGACATGCTGGTTAGGTTCATTGGCCATGCGAAATTCTGCCTCAGTGTACCCAAGCAGCTGCCAGAATGTAGCGATTAAGGGATTTTCAGAGTAACTTCAATGCAGTATTAATTTAAGCTTATTTGTGACACTAATAATTAAACTTTAAAACTTTAAATCAGCCAAGTAGCTTCAGTTGAGTCTCTGGAGCATTTTAAATTAATTTGCTTCTGTTGCAGGGGACAAAGTGAATTAACGTATTATAAATGCCCGCAGGTTAATGTAATTTATTCATTTGTCAGAATTTTCTATTTATTGTAATTTCCAAAATATCCCTGAAATTGTTTGTTGATTTATTGAAGCAGTTAAAATTGCTTTTATTTTTCAAGATTTTATTCACCTTTAATTATCAAACTGAATCCCATTTTCTCTTTAGTAAAATCAATCGCATCAGAGGCAATATTTCTATTGAATCCTGATGGATAAACAAACAAATTTAGACTGCTATTTCTTCTTCCCATTTTTCTATTAATAATTTAATCCCTGAAGAGAGATGTGTCTAAGTCAATCTTTAGGTATTGTTGTTCCAATTCCAATTCTCTTCACATATCTAGGGGTGAAATCAGGCAAACTTTCATCTGTTTCCACAGCTAGTAATTCGTGGATCAGGTCACTAGTCTATCACAGGGGCTTTAAGTTTAAAAATTAAAGTTTAATTTCATTTATTATTGTCACAAGTAGGCTTACATTAACACTGCAATGAAGTTACTGTGAAAATCCCTGAGTCATCACACTCCAGTGCCTGTTCGGACACACTGAGGCTGAATTCGGCATGGCCATTGCGCCTAACCAGCAGATCTTTCAGATAGTGGGGGCAAACCCACACAGACATGGGGAAAATGTGCAAACTCTGCACAGACAATGGTCCAAGTTGGGAACCAAACCCATGTCCCTGGCACCGTGAGATAACAATGCTAACCACTGTGTTACCATGCCATCCTAAAACTTGAGAGGCGCCACCCCAAATTAAGTATTTCCCATTCTTACCACCAACTATTGGCATGTTGGGAAGATTTGCAGGTTAAACACTTCTGTTAAGCCTACTTGACCATGTTATGAATGCAACCTCATCGGCTCTCAAGTCCTGGCATGGGACTTGAACCCAGAGCTTCTGGCACAGAAATAGGTATACTACCACTGCACACCAAGACCTCCTTTATTGTACTGGGAACAGTTATATTTCTGTTGCAGGTCTTTCTAGTTCTTCTCCTGATATTAGTATTTTTATTCAGTAATAATAGCAATGGATTGTCAACAAATCACAGGGAAAACAAAATAAAAATTGAAATTTGTTTAGTTTCATAATTAAACAGTTTCATATAGTTTCTTATTTATGATTCATATAGAGAAATACAAGTGAAATAAAACCATGATTTTTCTTGTTGCATTTTAGTGATAAAATTATGATCTTTGGCAGTTTGCATTGAATTATCTGGATAATTACAAATATATTTTAGCTACGTCTCCAACATCCACACTTTATTTATTCTCCAGGCATGTCCAGAATGGAATTCCCTACCTGCTCTACATCACCCCCCATCCCTACATGAAATTGACATCTCTTCTCTGTCAGAAGACTTCAGAGGGGTCTGCTCATACCTGCAGCTTTTGACAGGGAGAAAGGAAAATCTGTGGTGCAAAATGGAGTGTTGCAACAATGTAAAAGTCTACCAGATAACCAGGGGCATGAAGATTAAAGTGCTTTGGCCACTTAAGAATTTTCATTGCTGACAGGGAGGTTTGTGGATTTGATCACAGGGCTGCTGGAGATCACCATGTCAGGGCAATTCAGCCACAAGACACCATCCTAATGGGAAGAGATGAGGTCAAACCTTTATCCCAAGCCTGAGCCCATCCAACACCCTTAATGGGTATTTGTTCTACGTCCTGGTAGCACCAGAAGGGAAGTTGATACTCAATTTACCTTCTTGATACCCACCTCTCTCAAGCTCAGGGTGCAAGGCTCAGGTGCCAGAGCCAGAATGCTGGGGGCAGTGCACCACTAGCACTGAAAAGGTATGTGCCTGAAGGGGGAGATCTGAGGGTGGTGGGGGGGGGCGGGGGAGGTCAATGGGAAGTCGGAAGGGGAAGGGGGCCTGAGTAGGGGAACTGAAAGAGAAGGGAGACCTGAGTGATGGATTGGGGGAGGAGGAGTGGAGTCATCCTCATACCTGTGGTGCGTGAGGGGTTTTGTTTACCTGCTATTTATGGGTGGGAAAGAGGCTATTCCTCTTTGGTGAGGGTTGGTAGTGCTCCCCTGGTCAGTTGAGGTCACCATTTCATGTATGGGGATGGAGCATGTCCCCAAGAACAGAAATTGGGGTACTCTTTAAAAACTGATCTCTGAACAGCAGATCTGGCTGTAGGGCTCCCCAAAAATGAGCTTATTAGCGTCTTTCAAGTGAGTGAGTCCCCTCTGACAGAGTCTACCAGCATCAGTGATGAATACTCTTGTTTTCCCACTGGCATTTAGCTTGGCAACAGGGGAATTCCACCCTCTATTGCAAATTAAACAGTTATTAAGTTATGGGAAACAAAAAAGTTAAAACTGTTTTTGTATTGTTACAAATAGAATCTGTCACATTTTATTTAATTTAGTGTTTGGTTCTACTAAATTTAATGTTGGTAAGTGTTTAACAATAACGTGGGATCAAATGAAAACATTAGTGCTGTACCTTAAAAATAGAGGATAAGGTGATGTAGAGATTGGACAATGAATATTTGCCTTTGGAACATCAGCTAGTCTGATGGAGTACTATGTGAAATGAGTTTGGCCCCAGCCATAGCAATAAATTGGCAGTCTTGCTCAAAGCCACAGGATGGCTGATGTGAGAAATGGAAACATGTTTTTATTGAAATAGAGAGAATTGAGCTTTACACAATGCAGGTCTAATGGCACTTGATTGAGTTGTCAAAACAAAAGCCAAGGACAAGAAAAGGCCACTTGTCCTATTAAGTGCAACCTTCTCATATTCGAAGTCATATAATTGCATCATAAATTCCCTTAATTTGTTTGATCCCAAAAATTACTCTGTATATCATTCTAATTATCTATTATACTTTGAGGAAAGAATACTTCCAGTGAGGCTTCACAAGCCAAATTAAGACTAAATTTACAAAACAACAAAGGGGGCTGTTTCCGAAGAAGTCAAACAGAGGCCTGGTTTTGCAAAGGCACTTTACTACTGACAGGGGACTTCGCCAGATAACTGTAAGTTGCAAGAAATTGATCTTCATTCATGGAAGTTGAGGGCTGCTTACCTGCAATCTCCCAATTTGTGCAGCAGCCAAGCAAGACTTCCTATTGGTAGCAAGTATTCATAAATCAGCTGCCAGGTTTCACATTTGCCTTGTCAACATGCCAATGAGTAACTGTCATCAATTCACTGTTTCACAGTAGCTCACTGAGTTGTCAGTCAGAGATGCGTACAGATGTTCAACACACTGAAAGTACTTAGTAATTTCATTTCCATCATCATTTTTATTTCCTAATATTTAAGAAAAGGGTTGATGTACCTATGGTGCACAGTGGGGACAGGTAACTGTTTGCATTTTATGCTAGCCTGTTTAGCTTAATGTGAATTTGGTGTCTCTATTATATTGGCAAGTGAAAAGCTACCAGTTTATGTATGTATGACAGTGTACAGTTTGTGAACTTCTAGTGTCAACTCATGCATTTTCCTATAAAATAGAAATGTCATAATGCCACCTCACACCAACTATGCAGCAATTACAAAGAGGGTTTTTTTGAATTTTTTCTTTACTTCAGTCATGGGACATGGGCGTCATTGACTGGCCAGCATTTATTGCCCATCCCTAGTTTCCCTTGTGAGCTGCTTTCAGGCAGTCCATGTGCTGTGGGCTGACCCACAATGCTTTTAGGGAGGGAATTCCAGGATTTTGATACAGTGACTATAAAGGAATGGCGATATATTTCCAAGTCAGGATGGTCAGTGGTAATGACTGCCCTATCCAGCTGCCTTTGGAGGAGTGGGTAAAGTGCCTTGTGCTCAAAACATAATGCATTTGAGACTTGCTTTATGCAAAATTGCAAAACTGAATGGTTAATGTTACTGGTACCCTGCAAAACATCACTGATCAAATAATATTTAAGTTTGAAGTCATTGCTATTTTTACAACCACTAGTGCAGCAGCCTTTGAGGACATATTCCATCATGTAGCATAACACATTGGTGGATTCATTTGTGAAATACAACTCCTAGAGAGTGCTATGGAGATAAAGGTACCTTGGTTGATATACTTTTTTGAGGTGCTGATGACCTGTTTCAATGTTGTAATTTCCGCATATTTCTATGAGTTCAATTTGTATCCATTTTCAACTGTGTTTCAAATTTCTAGCTGGCGTTGAGTCAAACTCCTAAGTGGAAACTCCTAACCAAAGCAGGTAACAACTCTATTCCAATGTGTAAAAGAGACATGGAATGGGGGGAGGGGGGTGGTAGACTGGAGAAAACCTGTAGATCCAAACATATTAGGCTTTATGAGATTTTATATGGCCTTCCTCTGTAACCCACATCAGCAGAGGAAAATTACTTGCTGACAAAAAATGCTGGTGAAGACATTTTCTTCAATTGCACTTAAATCCCATCAGCTGTTGTAGTATTTGAACTCATTACTTCCAGAATATTAGCCTGGATCTGTGGATTACTAAAACAAGGACAAAATCACCACATCAGCTTTAACCTCAGACTCTGAATGGTGTCGTTGTGATCTGTCAGTACAATAATGTTTTTAAATAATCCAAATACAGATGGTTATCCCTAAGGAATTTGACTTGGTAGGAAGATCCATGCTGGATGCTAGCGTAGGGATAGCACAAACAAGGTAAACAATTAACTTTAACTTTCTCCTTTCAAGCATGCTGCACTGCTTACCCGTGTGGATTGGAATTTCAGTAACAGGAATGGTCTATCTAATCCCTTCAGTCAGTTCCTCCATTCAATTCAATCACAGCTGATTTGCATCTCCATTCCATTTTCCTGCCTTTGCCTCACATTCCTTGATACCCTTACTCTAGGAAGATCAGTCTACCTCAATTTCAAAAGCTCCAATAGGCTCGCTCCCACAGCCTACTGGGGTAGAGAGTTGCAGATTTCTATGCTTCATGTGAAAATTTTTTTCTTGATTTCATTCTGCAATAACCTGACTCTTAAATGACTATTTACTCTTATCCTAAATTCCCCCACTCCCATCACAGGAAACAGCTTCTACCATAGAACTCTACAGTACAGAAACAGGCCCTTCGGCCCATCGAGTCTGCACTGACCACAATCCTACCCAGGACCTATCCTACACATTTACCTGCTAATCCCTCTAACCTACACATTCCAGGACACTAAGGGGCAATTTTTTAGCAATGGCCAATCAACCTAAGCCATCTTTGGACTGTGGGAGGAAACGGGAGCACCCAGAGGAAACCCACACAGACACGAGAAGAATGTGTAAACTCCACACAGACAGTGACCCGAGCCGGGAATTGAACCCAGGACCCTGGAGCTGTGAAGCAGCAATGCTAACCGCTGTGCTACCGTGCCACCCTAGTATTACTCATTATAAATGCTTTACCCATTTAATTCGATCACATGCAGGATTTTCCAGCCTCCAGACCTGTAAAGCATTTTCCGGTGGCGGAGGCAGCTTGCCAATGATAGCCGGCGGAATCTCCAGTCCTGCCAATGACTACGGAGTTTTGCATGGCTTGCTGGTCCTACTGCCAGAACCCCACTGCAGAGGGTCACCTTCAGCAAGCCAGTTGATCTTGCTGGCGTGAAGGGGCAGAAAATCTGACCTCACCTTTCAATTTTCTAAATTCAGGCAATCTCCCATCATAATTTAATCCTCTCAGGCTCAGTATCAATCTGTAGTACAACCTCTTCAAGGCTAGTAAAGCTGGATTTTGATTAATGC
This sequence comes from Sphyrna mokarran, assembly GCA_024679065.1. Classification (NCBI taxonomy): domain Eukaryota; kingdom Metazoa; phylum Chordata; class Chondrichthyes; order Carcharhiniformes; family Carcharhinidae; genus Sphyrna; species Sphyrna mokarran. The sequence goes on along the minus strand of JAGIQG010000004.1, from coordinate 75,552,359 downwards.
TGCTAAAGATCTAACAGCAGAATCCTGATTCTTGTATTGTGTGATTCCAAACGTCACTACAGAAAATGAGCAGTCAGAGCAGGTTTGTGCAATGGTTAAAGAATATTTAATGTGGAAGCTTCAAGATGTGCTTAGAATGCGAGCTAAAAAGAAGTCTGACCATTTATCAGAGCTTTACACTTGATCACATGAAGGCTGAATACTTCTTAAGAGGATTGGAAAACACTTTGTCATTCCTACATCTCTTGATACATACATAAGAATTTATAAATATGTTTTTATATGTGAATTTATATATAGAAACATACATAATGGGGGCAACGTTTACCTGCCCGTTTTATGTCAAGATGAGTTTCAGTAATTTGCTGTACTCTGTGCAATACAGAGGCTTGTCACGCAATTCATGCTAGTGGGGAGGAGGAGATTATACCCACCAGAGTCAGTGTAATGGGAGATCAGTTTACTAACCTCCCCCTACATCCTTGCATGTCACTGGCCTCCTGATTGTACCCGCTTCCCATCAAAGTGCCCGACCCCTGATCCCTGGCCCCGAACCCCTGCCTCCAGATCACCTACCCCCAATTGCCAGTCTCATGACCAACCCCAATCTTAATGCAGAATCAGCCCCTTCCCTCCTACCTCCCCCTCTTTGGGCTCTGCCCCCATTAGGCCCTGTCACAGGTGAGGCCTGCCCCCTTGAGGCACTGCCCAGTACCCAGTGGGCACTGCCAGAATGCCCAGCTGGCAGCGTCAGTGTGCCAGCCATGTAAAATCACATCCTATATATATTGCAAATCTACTAACAGCATCACAAATCCAATTATTTTTTCTTCTACAACGCTTTCTTTGAATATTTGCCAATGTCCTTCTGAAGTCACTGCTCACTGGAAGTGCTCCAGAAAAGCAGCTACCTTCTGGTATTTTGCTCAAGAGTCCATTATTCATGTACTTACTGTAACATTAAGTGCAAGCATGCTGCTCACTTGTGAAGGAACAATCTGGTCGTCACCCTGGTATTCATACATGTCTTTGCATAAGGTGTAATTGAAGAGTGTTTAGGCACAGGAACATGAGCACATTTCACTTTCTCAAGACTGTGGCTTTATGGGAACTTTGGAATCTATGCCTCCACTCTGACAAGGATAAGCATGTTCAACACAAATTGTGCATTGAATCTGAAATTTTCCTAAGGTTCAAAATATTGATTTTCCAACCAGCAGATCACTACCAGCAGTGAAATACAGGTGAGTACCAGAAAACTACAGGATGCCAATTCCTTCCAATCCCCAATAAAATGTGTCCCACAGTTCTTTCTGCTTGGGCAGAATGCCTGAATAAACTTGAATGACAGCCAATTATGTTTGCATCCAGTATGCTAACAAGAACCTTTAGTAGAAGTTGACATTTCTGCTCAATGAAGTGATAGTTCCAAGATTTAATTACAAAAGGAAGGAACAACATTTGCAATCTTTTAAAGACTATATAGCTGATGTATAGGGCATTTTGTTATTTTTCAGTTAATGATTTTAAGTATACATTTTTGAGCTAATGTTTTGCCCATTATCATAATCATTTATTTACATTTCAACTAATGTCAGAATATTAACTAATGTTCAACTTATTTCTTTTGCGCTTTACATGGAGGATATTTATTTAATAAAATAAGCAGCAGAATCAGTGTTAGAATCAATGTCACTGGGAAGCTAGGCTGGATTCTGCACTTCACGACAGACTTCATCATGGCAGGACCTACCACCACCTCTCAGAATCTAGCCCAACTGGAACCCTTTCTCCTCAAGTCTGCTGGCAGGTCTTTCTCTAAAAAGAGAAAACGCAACATGATCCACCTCAAAATCTCAACCATTCTTGCAAAATGACAAGAATGATCTAAAGATCTGGAAATTAGCAGTCTTGTGCAAAGGGATCTGAGGGGCAACTTTTTCACTCAGAGAGTGATGCACCTTTGAAATGAGTTGCTAGAGGAGGTGGTAGAGCGGATCCAATAACAACATTTCATAGAACCTTGGAATCTACAGTGCAGAAGGAAGCTACTTGGCCCATCGAGCCTGCATCGATAACAATCCCACCAAGGTCTTATCGCTGTATAATATATTGCTCATATATCTGCCTTCCTAATCTCCCTAACACTAAGGGGCAATTTATCATGGCCAATCAACCTAACCTGCACATCTTTCGGACTGTGGGAGGAAACCAGACCACCCTAAGGAAACCCACGCAGACACAGGGAGAATATGCAAACTCCACACAGACAGTGACCCAAGGCTGGAACTGAATCCAGGTCCCTGGCATTGTGAGGCAGCAGTGCTAACCACTGTGCCACTGTGCCGCCCATAAAAAATATTTAAAAGACATTTGGACAGGTACATGGAGGGAAACTTTAGAGGGTTATGGGTCAAACTAAGACAAATGGGACTAATTCAGTTTAGGAACCCTGGTCGATGAGTTAGGCCAAAAGCCAAAGCTGTTTCCTTGCTTTATATCTCCACGACTTTATGGCCTGAATTTTATGTTTGCTGTGTATGATCAGTGGGACTAGAAGCAAATGTGATATCGGTTTCCACTTTCCATCAATTCTTGACAATTTCACACTGGCAGGCCAATTAACTGCCAACCAGCCTCAAATATGCTCAGCGGTGGGGGGAAGAGGATGGGTGCCAAAACATGCGAGGATTCGGGCATTGGTATAACATGAACTTTCTGAAGGCTGACAACTGCTGTGAAGATGTCTCAGGGAGGGTAGAGGAATACCAGCACACAAAGAAATGCCTCAAAGCCTCGAAGTTGACACAACAAGCAACTGAGAGCAATATACAAGAATCACCAAACCTCAAACATATTCAGGCCTTTTATTCCACTGCAGATCCAGAATGGTGAAAAAATGTAAATGCCACCTGGCGGGCCATTTAAAATTGGGACAATTGCATGTTTAATGGACTGAAGTGCCTTCATAATTGTCTTCAGACACGTCCAACTCCCACGCACATCTGCCAGTTGTAATATTGTATGACGATGCCACGATGTCAGAACATGGAACCAATGGGTGGCACAGTGACACAGTGGTTAGCACTGCTGCCTCACAGTGCTCGGGATCTGGGTTCAATTCCCAGCTTGGGTCACTGTCTGTGCGGAGTCTGCACGTTCTCCCCATGTCTGCATGGGTTTCCTCCCATTTTAAGTATATATTTTGCTCCAGTTTCCTCCCACAGTCTGAAAGACATGCTGGTTAGGTGCATTGACAACAATAAATTCTCCTTCGGTATACCCGAATTGACACTGGAGTGTGGCGACTAGATGATTTTTGTAGTAACTTTATTGCCGTGCTAATGTAAGCCTACTATGACATGAAAAATAAACTTTAAACAATGTTTTCTCACACAATTTCAAGTCAGCCATGTGCCTAATTGAGTCAAGTAAAATTCTAAGCGTGTGGATTATGATCGCCCCAATTTACAAAGCCAAGGAAGTCATGTTAAACCTTTATAAAATATTGGTTAAGGCCCCTGCTGAAGTATTGTACACTATTGTGGGCACCATGCTTTAAAAGGATACAAAAGCTTTGGGAAGGATGCAGAGGAGGTTTACTTGGATGCCTTCAGGGATGTGGTGCTGCTGAAGAAGTCTTTGTGAGCTACAGCAGTGCAATCTGTAAATAATACACACAACTATAGGCAGTGTGAGTGAGGTGTGAGGAATAGCTCTTGCATGTCCCTTGGTGATATATGTGCAATTCAGCAGAAAGTGAGTCTCTCGTTGTAGGTAGACTTGAGTTCCAGCATTTTCTAATTTTAATTTGCAACTTTTCTTTTGTCGCTTTTCTTTTTAGCTTTGCCACTATAATCAATGAGGTGCATTAAACATTGAAGTAGATATTGCATATTTTTGCTAAAATTGATTTTGCTGTCCAATCAAGCTGGCACACAAGTTATGGATTTTATTTAAAAGCACCATTTTATTTTGTTCCTGAATTACGCTCTATCTGCATTTTGAGAAGAATGTGACTGCACTTTGCAAACAGCGTAATTTTTTGAATGCAAAATACTTTTTTAATTTCATAAAACAATGCATGTACTTAAGAGTAAAATGACAGCACAATTGTATAAATGGCTCAAAGATAATCATAGTCAATACCGATACACAACCAGAGAGACAGGGATGAAGTAAATCACAAAACTAAATCCCACCAATCTGCAATTCCTTTCATTTTGTTGTTCCACCCAAGAATTACCTTTTCCCCATCTGAATTATTTGGAATTCAAATGCTCAACCATTTTGTCAGATAGCTGCAACAAGAGGACTACCTGAAATAAATCTTCATTTTGTTCTTGTAATTTAAAATTATTATCCATGCAAGCATTATTACCTGCCCAGTTTTGCTTGAATCTGATTAGTGATTCCTGGCATCACTTAATCAGTGCTCATTTAAAAGGTAGCTTTGTTTAGAATGCCTCATTTGCAAGCTAGCAGCGCCTTAGCAAAACAAATTAGTCTCTCATCAGTATTCTGTCTGTCTGGCGGAGACCTGTGAGCAGCTGTTTTCCTCTTTTAAAATTGCTTGTTTTTAAAAAAAAAGATTTTGAACAGTATAGTCTTTAGATAGAAGCTTCTTTGAAGATAATCATGTTGCCATTGGCAACAGGGAAAACTTAGCTAGATTTTATCATTTTGTCACTCACACTTACACCGTTTATTGGTTTAAGAGTGATGCAATTGGAGAGCTTCTGCATGGTGCCATTTTGTGGAGATATTGGAATATATCTTGAATCATTAAAAAAGGATTTTTTTCCCCAGTATGGGGGTGGGCAAGAAAACACATAGATTTGGCATCCAGGGACATGCTTATTCGTAGGAAATTGCATCTGTTTTCTAGCAACCCAGCACAAATTTAACACAATAAACAATTTACATCAATAGCCTTAATTGCTTTTTGGCAAGATTTTACTTTCATTTCATTAAAAACCTGTGTGCCCTGAGCATTCTAAGTATAAAATGCAATCCTGCTGTTGCAACTTGACATTTTTCTTGTATTGTCTAATTTCCACCCTCCTCTCCACTTTCATTCCAAAATTTCTCCATTTCTATACATACTCATAGGAAAATCATAGAAACATAGAAATCATAGAAAGTAATAGAGCTTTACTGCATAGAAGGAAGCTAGTTAGTCCATTGTGATAGTACTGGCCAACACAACTAGTCATCCAGCCCTATCCCACTTTTCGGACATTGATCCTTAACCTTGTAGGTGAGCACATATTCAAGTACTTTTTTAAATGTTATAAAGGTATCTCACTGTATACCTTTTCAGAAAGTGTGTTCTACATAGCATAAATCTTATGCTCCCTGGTTATGAATCCTTCAACCAAGGGAAAAACGAGTCTTCCCATTTCTCTGTCTACAACCTTCAGTATTTTATAGGCTTCAATTAGAATGTCCCTCTCAGCCTCCTTAATGTCAAAGCAATCCTAGCTTACCTTTCCTCATAATTAAAATTGTCCAGTCCAGGTAACATTCTTGTAAATCTCCTCTATATCTTCTCCAGTGCAATCCCTTCTTTCCTATTCCAAAAGCAAAGTACTGCAGGTGAAGGAAATCTGAAATAAAACAAAAACTGCTGGAAGTACACTGGGGCTCAGGCAGCATCTGTGGAGAGATATGCCAGATTTTTCATGTCTGGTATAACTTTCCAGCTTTTATACCATTACTATTGACCAGAAACTGAACTGGACTAGTCACGTAAAATACTATGGCTACCACAGCAACCAAAGTCTAGGAATCCAGCGGTGAATAACTCACCGGGCGGCACAGTGGTTCTACTCACAGCATCAGGGACGTGGGTTTGATTCTCGGCTTGTGTCACCGTCTGTGTGGAATCTGCACGTTCTCCTCATGCCTGCGTGGGTTTCCTTTGGGTGCTCCAGTTGCCTCCCACAGTTCAAAAATGTGCAGATTAAGTGGATTGGCTATGCTAAATTGCCCCTTAGTGTCAGGGGGACCAGCTAGGGTAAAATCATGGGGTTATGGGGAAAGGCTTTGCATGAGATTGCAGTCAGTGCAGATTCAAAGGGCTGAATGGCCTCTTTTTGCATTGTAGGATTCTACAGTTCTGTGATTGTACTATATAAAAGGCCCAAGTTGGGAGTGTGATTGAATACTCTCCTCTTGCCTGAGTGGATGCAGCTCCCACAACAATCAAGAATCCGGTACCAATAAGAGAAAAGCAGCTCACTTGATTGGCACCCCATTGCGATCTTATGCAAAACACCATCAGTCAGGCTCCAGCCTCACTGGGAAAAGGAGGTGGGGTTGTGGTGGAGCAGTGGGTGAAGGGGGTGGGTGCTCTCTGCTGTCAAGAAGCTCCTAGTGACATAACCATACCCACAATGGGCATTTAATGAGCATATTTGTCTACCCACCACTGTCAGATAGGTAACCACAGCCACATTAAGCCCATCTCACAGGAGTGCTTGGAGGCGGAAAATGGATAATCAATCTGATAGACTAATTGTCAAAATTCCTCATGATACCACCTACTAACCCAACTCCATGGAATGGAGAAGATTCTGCCCAATCGCTGCAACATTTACAACAACAATGTGTGTTTAGGTAATGCTTTTCGTGTAACCTAAAAGAATTAGTAAATTAATGATGGGGAGGCAATGGTCCAGTGGTATTATGGCTAGACTATTAAGCTAGAAACTCAACTAATATTCTGGGAACCCGGGCTTGAATCCCATTTGAGCAGATGGTGGAATTTGAATTCAAAAAAAAATCTGGAATTAAAAATCTTCTGATGACCATGAAACATTGTCAACTGTTGGAAAAACCCATTTGGTTCACTAATGCCCTTTAGGGAAGGAGTTCTGCTATCCTTACCTGGCCTAGCCTACATTTGATTCCAGAGCTGAAGAAACAAGAGCAACTAGGCATGGGCAATAAATGCTGGCCAGCTTGTGCTGCTGATGACCCATGAATGACCCATGGGCAGCACAATGGCACATTGGTTAGCACTGCTACCTCACAGCACCAGGGACCGAAGTTCAACTCCAGCCTCGGGTGACTGTCTGCATGGAGTTTGTCCATTCTCGTCGTGTCTCCATAGGTTTCCTCTAGATGGTCCGGTCTCCCCCCACATCCAAAGGTGTGCCAGTAAGGTTGATTGGCCATGCTATATTGCCCTTTAGTTCAGAAGACTAGCTAGGGTAAATACATTGGGTTATGGAGATAGGATCTGAGTGGGATTGTGGTTGGTGCCGTCTTGATGGACCAAATGGCCTCCCTGGACATTGAAGGGATTCTATGGAATTAATATACAAAAAAAAAGTTGCCAAAGGCACACCAAGGAATGTTACCAGCACCAAGCTACATAAGACAATGAGAGATTTTAAAAAAATAGGTTTTAACCATTATTTTAGAAGAGGGAAGGTAAGATGGAGAGAATTTGACCAAAAGGTGGAATGTCTTGCATTCATACATTGCCTTTCAAGGCTATTAGGCATCTCAAATGCTTTACGGCCAATGAAGCACAATGAAGTTTAAGCACGGAATTCCAGGGTTCAGGGCTTCGGCAGCTGAAGGCAGAGCCACTTATGGTGAAACAATTCAAATATGGCGCATACAAGAGGCTAGAATTAAAGAAGCACAGAAACCTCAGAGGGTTTTGAGATTGGAAGAAATCACAGAGATAGAGGTGGGCAGAGAAGAATTTGTAAACAAGGACAGGAAGTTGACAATCAGTTGGTGCTTAATTGAGAGCCCGTGTAGGTCAGCAAGTACAGGGTGATGGGTGAACAGAGCTTGGTGTGGGAAGTTAGAATGGCATCAAGTTTAGAGGGTAAAATATGGATGGCCAGCTAGGAGTGCATGGGAATAGCCAATTCTGTAGGTAACAATGACACAAGTGAGGGTGAATAACTGCTGAACAAATAGCAATATTTTAAACCTTTCATTTTCAATAATCTTTTCATTTCAGAATTCAAATGCCTTAAAGAATATCATTTAAAACAACTTCATAGAAATAATTCCCATGGAGCACTCAGAATCAAGAAACTGTCAATTCTTTAATATGCGGCTGCCCAACAGCTGAGAATGCAGGACTGAACCACAGAGATAATGACTGGGTTCTAAATATAATTGCTTCTATAAAGTATTTCAAGATGTTTTGATGTGATAATGTGTTATGTGACTGAAAGCATTTAATCTTTTTTTTCCAAACCAGGTAACTCTCAGCTGTGATACATAGCCAATTCTAAGCCAAAAACTAGAGCATAAGCAAGAGGGCTCATCCGACCTAACTTTTAAACCCCTTCCGATCACCTCTGCCTGTGACCCTGATCCTCTCTGCATTATCTTCGTCCAGCTGTCCCCTCACAACTCTTCACTTTTGGAGTCTGAACCCATCATAGAAGGTGGTAAAATTAGAATTCAGTATAAATCATTGGATCATAGAATCCTATAGTGCAGAAGGAGATCATTCAGCCCATCAAGCCTTCACTGACAACAATCTCACTCAGGCCCTATCCCCGTAACCATGAAAAGTTTAATGATGACATTGAAACCATTGTCAATTGTTGTAAAAAGCTATGTAGTTCACTAATGTTCTTTAGGGAAGGAATTCTGTCATCCTTACCGAATCTGGCCTATATGTGACTCCAGACTTGGAGGAATATGGTTTACTCTCAAATGCTCTTGTGGACAATAAATGTTGGCCTAGCCAGTGATGGCCTATGAACAAATATAAGAAAAACATTACAAAACGATATAATTGCTCTGGAGACAGTACAGAGGAGATTTGCAAGAATGTTGCCTGGTCAAAGAAGTTGCAACAATAAGGAGAGACTGGATGGGTTATGGATGATTCCCTTGGAACACAGGAGGCTAAGGTGTGACCTTGATTGAGGTGTACAAAATAATGAGAAGTTAGACAGGGTACACAAGAAAGACTAACAGAAGAGTCAATTACCAGAGACATAGATTTAAGATGATTAGTAGAGAATTAGAGGGAATACAAAGTAAAATATTTTCACCCAGATGGTGTCTGGAATTCATTGTCTAAGCTGGTGATTGAGACTTGAATGCTCAACTCATCTGCATCTGAAATGCTGTAACCTGTAAGGCTCCCAACCAAGTGACAGAAGATGGAAGTAAAATGAGTGAATAGTTTATTCACTTTTTTGACTGGCACAGATATGATGGGCTGAATAGCCTCTTTCTATAGCATAACTTTCCTATAGTTCTACAGTCCCACACCTCTGCAAGAATTTAATGCAGGCCACTGGAATGGGAACTAGGGTAAATGGGTGAAGTTGGGTGGGAGGAGCATTCCATAAAATCATATGGCAGCCCCATGTCATAGACCTGATGCAGAGAACTAATGGCTAAATTATACAAAAAGGGAGACCATGAGCTGTTAACGCAACATCAAAATGGCAAAAAGGTAATTCAACTTGTTAAAATGGTCAAAATTCTGATTGCAATTTTTAAAATATTCATTCAAGTGACATGGGCATCACTGATTTCCTAGTTGCCCGAGGGCGGCTCTCTGGAATCCCATGTAGGCCAGACCAAGCAAAGATGGCAGATTTCCTTTCCTAAAGGACATTAGTGACTCAGATGGGTTTTTCCAACAATCAACAATGGTTTCATAGTCATCAGTAGATTCTTAATACCATATATTTTTTATTGAATTCAAATTCCACCATTTGCTGTGATGGCATTTGAACCTGGATCCCCTGAGTTTCTGATGAATAGTCCAGCTGAGTTTCTGGATCAATAGTCCAGCAATAATACTACTAGACAATTTCCTCCCCTAAATTAAATGTAAAATTAAATGTTGCACACAGGGATCATAGGCCATCAAATATCCTTGGATGTTCAAAGGTGATGTTGTCCAGGTAAGGTCTCAAACTTTGAGAGAAGATCAGCCATTCTGGAACTGCCATCCATGGGATTGTGAACTTTGGCTGAAAGGGGAGAGGAAACCAATGAACTTATAAAGGAAAAGGGAGCTTTGAGTACCTGAGAGGCACTGTCAGAGGGGCTGTGGAGTGCCTATCCAATTTGGAATGATTTGACAGGGACTCCCAGATGTGACAGCTTTTCTTCCCTCTTTTTGTACCATACATCCCCCTGTCTACCAGATGTAGAGCAGCACTGGAAGGAGTCTCCAGGTAACCCAATCATGCTCTCGGCTGGACACTGTGGCCAAGAGCTCATGCCCAGAGTAATTGTATGCAGGCCTGTGCGCATACTTAGCAGCTATTGAGTGATCCATGGAAGAAGCCATGTATTCATGCATCTAACATGGCAAACTCATGACTTAGACGAACTCTTTCATGGTCTATGTATTCATCCACATAGTCTCTAGTGGCTCTACCAGATGTTTGCTTGTTCTTCATTGCAACTCCAGCAGATTCAGTCTGGCTGACACCAGAGATTTATCATCACGCATTGCCCTGGCTTCCAAAGGTCTTTCAATTTTATAGAATCATAGAATTATAGAATCTTACAGTGTAGAAAGAGGCCATTCAGCCCATTGAGTCTGCACCAAATTTCCAACAGAACAACTTACCCAGTTTTATCCCCATAACTCCACATATTTACCCTACTAATCCCCCTAACTAAGGGACAACGTAGCATGGCCAATCAACTAAAACCTGCACATCTTTGGATTGTAGAACAAAACCAGAGCACACAGACGAAATCACACAGACACAGGGAGAACATGCAACTCCACATAGCTACCCAATTCAAAATGGTGTCGGAGTGAAGCAATTTCTTGCAAGTTGTGCCCAGCATACTTCTAATTTTATCTTTTATTCTTGTTCCATGCTTCTATGTTACATTCTGCACTCTTTCATTTCCTTCTCTATGAATGGTATACTTTGTCGGTATAGCACGCAAGAAACAAATTCACTTTTCACTGTATGTTAATACATGTGACAATAGTAAATCAAATCAAATCAAAAGTCAGTGACCCAAGGCCAGAATCAAACCAGGGTCCCTGGTCCCTACACTAACCATTGGTGAATTAGTTATAATCTTCCAAAATTCCTTTGATTTAGGAAGAGACCTTGTGGATTGGAAAATAGCTAATGAAATGAATGTACCCCCTGTGGCCAAAAGACTAAAAAGTATACAATTTAAATTAGTAGAGATTGCAGACCTCTGTAGTATAGAGAGGAATCTGGGTATTCTGCTGAAATGTCACCACAGTCCATGAGGACTATAGACTGCTGTACATTTGAGAGAGAGATGACTGGTGGTGATTTAACCTGAGGGTCACCATCTCAGACAAGGGGCAATGTTGAGAAGACAGGGCTTTCATGAGTAACAACAGCTGATACAGGAATTGAACTCATGCTTTTTGCATTGCTCCATATTACAAACCAGCTATCCAATCTAACCCTGATACGTGAATCACAAAAGATTAATATACAAGCACAGGAAGTGACTAACATGGCAAATGGAATGTCACTGTTTACTAATGAAGAATGGAATATAAAGGGAGATAACTTTTCCTACAGTTGTACTAGAGCATGGGTGAGACCACATCCGGAATAATGTCAGCAGTTTTGGTCTCCTTATTTGAAAGAAATATATATAGTTGGTTTAGAAGCATTTCCAAGAAGGTTCACTTGACCTATTCCTAAGATGAAGGGTTTATCATATGAAGAAAGGTAAAGCAGTTTGGATCTATATCCAATGAAGTTGGGAAGAATTAAAGCTAATCTTATTGAAACATATAGATCTTGAGGGGACTTAATGTGGCAAATGCAAGAAGTGTGCTTCCATTTGTGCAGGAGAATAGAGCCAGAGGGCAAAGTTTACAAATAAGAGACCTCCATTTTCAAACTGAGACCAGGAGAATTTTGTTTTCTCTCAAAAGGTCATTAGTTTGTGGAATTCTCTTCCTCCAAAGAGTGGCAGAAGCTGGGTCATTAAATTTATTCAAGACTGAGTTAGATTTTTTATAGACAAGGAAGTTAATGGTTATGAAGGGGCAGACGAGAAAGTATAATTGAGCCAACAGCTAGATCTACGATAATCTTATTGAGTGAACAGTAGGTTTGAAGGGCAGGATGGCTCACTTGCTGCTCCTTAGTCCTATGCTGTTATGGGAGACCCCCACCTCCCAGCACACCGCATGTCAGGATTTGTAAGTCTGCAGCACCTCCATTCATCTTTGCTTTCATGCCATGGGCGCTTTTCTCCTGCAGGCAAAAAGAGAAAGAGTGCCCTCCAGACAATGATAAACTGGTCTCTTCCTCAACTGGAATCTCTTAGCATCTACTGGGTCCTTCTGGATCTTATTTACATGTCAAATCTCATGGGCCTCGGAGGATACAGGCACCAAGGGTGCGATTTTATAGTCCTCCTCGACGTGAAACTGGAAAATCTCGCCCGAGGTCAATGGACATTTCTATTGTCCGTTCCTCACCCACTCCAATTTTGTGGCAGGTGGTATGGCAGGATTCCAATGTAAGAATCAGATGCTTGTTTCCTACATCCAGTCATTCCTCCTAAGCAGATGCTGTTGGGGCAGACTATTCTTTCACTTATTCTTCTGATCCCTCCGCAGAGACCAATCTCAATTTGCCATTGGCAACTACTGATCATTCACTTAGATGCACTGCAGTGGAAGTTGATCCACTTTTAACATTGGATACAATTGCACTGCTTGACCCATAGCTGCTAAACTTCTGTTGCCCCATCCTGACTTCCTTGGTCTCTTCTTGCTGTCAGTTGTGTCCAAAATCTTGTGTTGTCCACCTGCTGTCTAGAGAAGAACTTGCAGCGAGGCATCACTAATTATTGACATGTCATTCTGTCCTGCATCCTTCCCCAGGTTCTAGCTTTTGTTTCACTTCCTGGGAATATTGCAGGCACCAGACATGAAAGACATTGGTGTGGCCAATGACAAATCCCTGTCATGCTGTTGAATGGTCTCTGTCTTGCAGGCAAAGACCAATGGGCTGTATTGTTCAGTGGATCAATGCAGAGGCAGCCACAAGTCAGAAGTCTTTAAATACTGTAAGCAGGACTGGCTACTATTTTAATCTGGTGCCAACAGCTGTAATGCCATCACTTGGCACAAGGTCACCACCTTCCTGTCACACCTGGCAATTAATTAGACAGTCCTCAAGCCTCTAATTTGTCAATTGGCTAGCTACCATGTGATTACATTCAGCCAGTTGCTTCTGTCCCAAATAGCAACGTTGACACTTCCAACAAATCCCCCACTGCTAATAATAAATTCTGCCCCCGTGTCGGCTCCAAATGCCTTGTATCCAAAACTACATCGATATATTAACTAGACCAAAACCACAGAAAAAAACAAATGTATCCATTTTCCTCATGTATTCTGCATTTAATGTGCTTTACAGCACTCGCACAAATAAAATACTGTACCAAAACACTCTTGTTTCAACAAATCATTTATTGCATATAATTCACTTTCATTTCTTCTGAAGGGAAAATAAATTGTGATTACTGCGCTTTTGAGAAATAATTATAATTGTCATTCATTATGCTCTCAAAGTGCAAAGAAAATTGAATTACCATAGATGGTGGCATATAAGTCGACCTTGGAAGGCTCAGAAAGATGCCTCCAAATATGGGGCTTGATTTATACATTGCAGTGAAACACTGGTGTGAATGTGGATGATCATCAATTTGAAATGTCATCACCAAGTGTGAGCGCGTCTTAAACTCCAGCATATATTTGCAATACAACTGTTTCGCCTACTTGATCCCTGCTGCCCAGTTAAGATATCAGTAAGTAAAATATGCCTTTGCGGAGAATTGGGGCTGACAATTAATGTGAGGAGAATATTTCATAACTGAAAGTCACTGGGAGGCGGAGGGGAGTTAACATATATGCAAAAACTTGTTCTTTCCTTCTCTCCCAAGGGATAATCAATGATCAGAAACTGATTTGACTGGTCATATAAATGCTATAACTATCAGAGCAGGTCAAAGGGTAGGAATCCTGCTGTGAGTAACTTGTCTCTTGATTCCCCAAAGCCTGTCCACCATCTACAAGGCATAATTCAGGAGAGAAGTAGAAAACTCTCCACTTGCCTGGTTGGATGCAGCTCCAACAACACTCAACAAGCTTAACACTATGCAGGAAAACACAGCTCACTTGATTGCTACCCTGTAAAAAAAACATGCACTCCTTCCAACATCGATGAATAGTGACAACCATGTGTACCTTCCACAAGGTGCACTGCAAGTGTTCACCAAAGTTCCTGAACAACACTACCATCTGCAAGGACAGGAACTGTAGATATCCTGGAACATCCCCATCTGAACGTTCCCTTCCAAGTCATTCACCATCCTGACTTAGAAATATATTGTCGTTCCTTCACTGTCGCTGGGTCAAAATCCTGGAACTCCTTCCTAACAGCACTGTGGGTCTTCCTACACCTCAGGGATTGCAGTAGTTCATGAAGGCAGCTCATCACTATCTTCTCAAGGACAATTAGGGATGGGCAATAAATGCTGGATGCCCATATCCTATATGTTTATAAACTCAAAATGTGATCAACTTGATAAAAAGTTGTCACCATTTGATCAATTAGTAGCAAGCTCTTTCGTCCATTAATATCATTGTATTTCAAAGTGTCTTTAAAGCATTTCTTTGTCTTACCTGAAATGTTGGTCATTTAAGAGTTGAGAAAACAGAACTTGGGGAGGGGATAAAGGGAGGGTTTATCTGAATGCTTTGGGAGCTGTTTTCAAGAAGGAAAGTAGCGTTTATTTGATGGTCCTCCCATTGAATCCTTTGTGGATGGGATTTCTTTGGCATTCTTATAAGTGAAAACAGAAACTGCTTCACACGCTAGGAGTTTTGTTGATTTGCAGAGGTCTTTGTTGTTAAACACTTGCTGTTACAGTTTGTGGGAAACTGAAATGGTGCAGCTGATCCAATGTTGGATCTCGTCACTGCTGGCCGTTTGAGAGATGTAGGAGAAGTGCTCAAAACCTCTCTTTCAACATATAAGAGAGGTGGAATATTTTGTTGCCCAGGTGTGGGTTGACATATGGGTTTTGTTTTGTCGACATCCAATGCCAGAGCATGTGTACTGCTGCAAATCGATCTTGGTGCTGGACAAGAAATGGGCAAACAGATATGATCCAAACTCCTAAATGTTATGCAATTACTCTTCTGGAAAGTGACCATGAGAGGACGTCAAGTGAGTACAATACAGCAGTAGATAAAATCTGGATCGGATTGTCTCCATGATCAAATTGCCTATTAATACATAGTCAGTAGGATATTGTTTGGATAGATCTAAGTATGTTGGATGTAATTGAAGGATGGATTTGGCAGGAATTTGGGAATAAGATAAAATACACTGACTTTAAACCACCAGTTTTACCCAATGGTCTTTAATTCTTTTCTGGGATGATGGACAAAACCTGCATTTATTGCCCACTTACATTACCCTTGAGAAAGTGGTAGATGTACGCAGCCTTAGTGAACTGCTGCAGTCCTTGAGGTGCAGGTATACCTTCAGATCTGTTCCAGAATTTTGTCCCACTGATAGTGAATTGATATAGTTCAAGTCAGGATAGTTGTAACTGGGGGGGGAATTTGCAGATGATGGTGTTACATGTGCCTTCTGCCATTGTCCTTCTAAGTAATAGAGGTCGC
This sequence comes from Sphyrna mokarran, assembly GCA_024679065.1. Taxonomy (NCBI): domain Eukaryota; kingdom Metazoa; phylum Chordata; class Chondrichthyes; order Carcharhiniformes; family Carcharhinidae; genus Sphyrna; species Sphyrna mokarran. The sequence continues at coordinate 75,536,683 of JAGIQG010000004.1, read as the reverse complement.
TTGTTTGAAAGCTGCTGTCACAGGAATGTGAGTGAGATGCTACAGTGCACCTTTTTGATATACCCACCGCTGCTGCTATGCACTGATGATGGGGGAAAGAATGTTTAAGGTGGTGGTATGAGATGCCAATCAATTGAGTTGCTTTCGCCTGGATAGTTTTGAGTTTCTTGAATGTTGTTGGAGATATATACACTCATAGAAGTGGGCAGCATCATTCTTCTGACTTTTGCCTTATAAATGTGAACAGGCTTTGGTGGAGTCAGCATCTGAGATGATTCGCTGCATAATTTCTAACCTGTTACCTCCTCTAGTCACCACAGCATTTATATGGCTGGTCCAGCTTAGTTTTCCTTTCACAGTAACCCTGCCAGCATGTTGATAGCGTGGAGTTCAGTGGTGCTGATGCCACTGAATGTTAAAGGGAGGTGATTGGATTCTCTCTTGTTGCACCCAAAAGGACCACAAAGCCAATTTAAATATTAATTTAAATCCTACTTGTAGGACCAGCATAGCCGTTTCTAGCCACCAAATGTTTCCCCCTCTTCGACGAAAGGTCTTGCTGACGAGAATCATTCATGGTCCCCAACCAACGTGTGGTGGCCATGCTGAGGGGATCAGAGGCTATTGAAGTCCCAGGGTGATTGGGGACATGGGCAAGCAGTGCCCATTGGGAGTGCCAATTGGGCACCCGACATTGCCCACTGGGCACATAAGTGTGCCAAGAGCAATAGCAAGGTAGTGGGACCTGAGTGGGGATTGGGCTATGATGGGAGAAGAAAGTGGGAGAGCTCTACAGGGAGGAGGTAATTGGGGAGCTCTGTGGTTGGAGGCAATGGGAAAGGCAAGATGGAAGCTCTGTAGAGAGGAGGGGAGGCATGGATGAGAGTTCAGCTGGGCGAGGCAAGGGGGTAATCAACAAAGTGGGAGACTGTGGAAGGGGTCACAGAGAAAGTCATGATGGTGACTCATCAGAAGGGTCCAGTTGCTCCAATGCCCATGACCTGTGTTCTCTGGGGAGGGGGATAGGGGGGTTACCCTGCTGAGAGTAATGAGGGGCAAGACGAGCTGCAGGAGATCTCCCAGTGCATTGGAAGACCAGCGCACTTGTGCAACTTTTTGTCTCTTCATTTCTTGGGGACAGGTCTAGGCCGGAATTTTACCAGCACATGCTTGCCCCAATTCCAAGGGTGGGCGAGGCTCAGAGAATTCATTCTCCATTGGCCTTGGACGGGATCATACGTGATTCGGGCGCACATGCCAGTAAAATTCCACCGTTAGTCTTTAGATTAGATCAAGGGCAAGCCTGAGGTTTTTGAGAATGTTTGTAATACTTGGATTCATGTATTTCCCCCCTTTACATTGTACTTATCAGTTTGTTTGGATCTTACTCACGTAATAGATTTATATATTAGAGCAAAAGTGTAAATCTTTCTATTATGAGATGTTCCAAAAAAGAGGAATAAAACATTTAGATTTATTACATGGTATACATTCATACAGACCTTGAAATGTATTCCTCAGGCAACATCATACTGAACTTTTACATTCTACATTTTTCTAGATTATGCATGGTCTGTACCAAACACATTGCTGACCTAAACAGCTGACAACTTTCTCTCAGACACTTTGTCTTGCCATTCTGTAACAAGACATAGACATTAGGCCCCTCTTAAAGACTATTCCCTTAAAAGATTTTGCTCTATTCTTTAAGGGTGTTGTTTCATCTGTCCATTTCCTCCTGTCTTTTCCTTTAGAAAAAGTGACACAAGTTTAGACATTTTCATTTATCAGTGGCACCAAACCAGCCACCAAACCAGCAGTTACATTCGGCTTTCATCAATTTCATTTCACAAAATGGATGTAAGCCAACCAGCGTAAGGCAGCTCTGATGATCATATTCACATAGCTGCTGCTGCTAACAAGCTTCTTGTATGTGAGCCATTGGGCACGGCTGTGTTGGAAGATGTTGGAGGAAATGAACAAACTGAGTTTTCTGAGTTTATATAGATTTTCAACAAAAATGACTTTATTCAACATACATGAGGGAGAGCAGTACTTGGAGCTGTAATTCCAGCTTCTTCCCAAGCTATTCTGCTAATCATAGGTTCTTACACATTCTTATATATTTTCGTGTTACAAAGTGCTACATTTCGATTAGGTCATAATTTAGAACATAGAACATTACAGCGCAGAATAGGCCCTTCAGCCCTCGATGTTGCACCGACCAATTAAGAAAAAAAGAATTTTGTTACTTTAAGTTTGTGGATCCATTGTCATGTATGCTTTATCTTACATCATTTTCTGAATATATCCTGTCTGCATGTTTGCAACATCAAAGCACTGTAGTTATCAAGCAATTTCAATGATATGTTAATTGTTCCCATTTCCCTGATACTTGATTAGTTTTCCAGAGGTGCAATGACTCATTTAGACATTATGGGGTCTCAATAAGTGGTATTGATTCTCTTATTGTTGCTGAAATATCAGAAAGCTCTCACCTGCAGTGTGACTGTTTAGTGCCACCTGAGATGTAGTTATTTGTAACTTGTCATGTGCCTGCCTGAAGTGCGTATGGATACCACAGTCAAGCTGTCTGTTTAACTCTTTCCATTCTTTCCTCTCCTACTGCAGCCCATGCTCCTGACATTTTTTTAGTACAGGAGGAAATCAAAATGCTCAACTCTGCTTCGTAACTTCTACAAAACACAAATCCTGGCTTTTAACTACTTTTGAGTATCTAACATTATAAGCAGAAAAGCTGTTTATATTGTTTTCATATTGAAAGCTTATCAAGAAATCATGGCTAGTTACAGCAAACTCAGACAGAGGAAATGTTTTAACCCTATCTGCCCAGAAGAAACTTGGTGGGTGGGAAGTGATTTAGCTGCACTGGAACTGCAGGCAGTATTCTGACTTTCTCTCCTGAGCAAACATTAAACTCACCCACCCAAAGCCAGCGGAGTCTTTTTTAACATTTCTATTTCAGATCCTGATTACAGCATTAGGACCTGATGCCATTTTTGTCAGTAGGCCTGGTGTATCAGATGGAAAGCTTCCGAACATGGAAGTGGATTGGAACCAGAAAAGAACCAGAATGCTAAGAAGTCTGCCTTGGGATTACCCATAAAATCTTAGGCCATCCCTGCTGCAAACATACCACGCTGATCTTGGAAATGTGAGCTAAATAGCCTATCAGATGATCAGACACACACCAGGCAGCCTCTGGACCATGTAGGTTTCATAGAATCATAGGATGATTGCCGCAAGATGGGAGTCCATACAGCCCATTGTGTCTGTGGTGGTCCTTTGAAAGAACAATTCACCTAATGCCATTCCCTTGCCTTTACCCCATAGCCCTGAATTATTTTTTTCCCTCTCCAGAAAATGATCCAATTTCTCTTCGGCAATCCATGCACAGAGAAACTGGGGGGCACTGTTTAAAGAGCATCCCAATTTGCACTGAAAACAAACTCATCCCACCAGCTCACAGACCTGGAGGCCACCCCCACAAGCACAGGTAACCCACCCCCCCTCCTCCCCAAACCCGCACCATGCAGGCATCAGAGTGACTTCTCATACCAGTCAGGCATCGGGGGCGCCCCCCAACACAAGCATTAGATCAGTTCCTGCTGCCCCCTTTTCACTTCCCCCCTCTCCCTCAAGTACAGACATCAAGTTGGTAAAGGGGGAATTCTGTACCTGGGAGCAACATATAGCAGGAAAGTCCTTTAAATACATTTAAATCTACCATTGCGTCATGGGTGAGGGATTGGGAGATCATAGAGTCATAGAAGTTTACAGAATGGAAACAGGCCCTTTGGCCCAGCTTGTCCATGCCGCCCTTTTTTTCAAAACCCCTAAGTTAATCCCAGTTGCCCACATTTGACTCATATCCCTCAATACCCATCGTATCCATGTAACTAGATAAATGCTTTTTAAAAGATAAAATTGTACCACCTCTACTACTACCTCTGGCAGCTTGTTCCAGACACTCACCACCCTCTGTGTGAAAAAATTGCCCCTCCGGACACTTTTGAATCTCTCCCCTCTCACCTTAAACCTATGGTCTCTAGTTTTAGACTCCTCTACCTTTGGGAAAAGATATTGACTATCTAGCTGATCTGTGTCCCTTATTATTTTGTAGACCTCTATAAGATCAATCCTCAGCCTCCCACACTCCAGAGAAAAAAGTCCCAGTCAACCAACTTCTCCTTATAACTCAATCCATCAATCACTTCCTACCCACTTATCAAGTAGTACCGTAGTGAATCTTTTCTGCATTCTTTCTAATTTAATATTATCCTTTCTATAATAAGGTGACCAGTATTCCAAGTGTGGCCTTACTAATGTCTTGTACAACTTCAACAAGATATTCCAACTCCTGTATTCAATGTTCTGATCAATGAAACCAAGCATGCAGAACGCTTTCTTCATCACTCTGTCCACATGTGACCCAACTTTCAAAGAGCTATGAATATACATCCCTAAATCTCTTTGCTCTATAACTCTCCCCAGTATCCTAAGATTAATTAAGTAAGTCCTGCCCTGGTTCAATCTACCAAAATGCATTACCTCCATCTATCATTCAATTAAATTCCATCTATCATTCGTCAGCTCACTGGCCCAATTGATCAAGATCCCATTGCAATTGAAGATAATTTCCTTCACTTTTCGCTATGCCACCAATCATACTGTCATCTGCAAACTTAATAACCATGCCTCGTATATTCTCGTTCAAATCATTAATATAAATAGCAAATAACAGTGGACCAGCATTGATCCCTGAGGCACACCACTAATCACAGGCTCCAATTTGAAATATAATTCTCTACAACCACCCTCTGACTTCCTCCAAGAAGCCAATTTTGTATCCATTTACCTATCTCACCCTGGATCTCGTGAGATTTAATCTTATGCAACATTCTACCATGTGTGGTACCTTGTCAAAGGCCTTGCTAAAATCTATGTAGACAACATCAGGTGCACGCCTCATCTACCTTCTTGGTTATCTCTTCAAAAAACTCAATCAAATTTGTGAGACATGATTTTACACTTACAAAGCTATACTGACTGTCCCTAATCAGTCTTTGCATTTCTAAATGCCTGTAGATCCTGTCTCTCAAAATAGCTTCCAACAATTTACCCACTACAGATGTGAGGTTCACTGGCCTATAGTTCCCAGGCTCTTCCCTGCAACCCTTTTTAAACAAAGGCACAACATTTGCTACTCTCCATCTGACATTGTGCATTGGTAATGAAGGGATTGAATGTTTGTGGAAGGGATATCAATCAAGTAAGTTGTTTTATGCTGAATGACATTGAGCTTCTTGAGTGTTGTTGGAGTTGACTTATCCAAGCAAGCAGAGAATATGCCATCACATTCCAGACTTGTGATCTGGAAATCAGTCTCGCTGATGATATTCTCACAGGATTTTCTGCCAGTACTGCCATTTTCACTGAAAACCTCTCTCACCCCTATGCTTACTCCCTCACCCCTTGAACCAATATTTTGAATCTCTTCTGCATATCTCTCCTAAAGTGTGGTGGCCATTACAGGATGCAATACACAGTACTTCCCCACTTAAAGCTGTGGACATGTTCCTCAAAATCATGACTTTAAGTGAAATTACTTTAAGTGAACAATAGGAATTAATTTAAAGCTGGAATTTGATTCCTTCAGATAATTGTTGCCTGTAGAAATAATATACAAATCGAAGTACTGTACCATAGTTGTACAGTAATGTGCATTCCTATCTGGAATAACTTGCAAAATAAAATAAATCACTAATACAACAGAAATACTGTATAAATTCAAAGTAAGATAACACTAAATCACCCAAAACAAGCCCCTAGAATCATAGCTTCTGTGTCTCACCTACAGCACTCCTGAAACTCAGCTTAATTTTCTGTTTGCTTTCCTTTCCCACTCTATCTTTCCCCCTCCTTTCCTACCATGATTTTTTTTCTCTCTTGTTTTTCCCACCCTATCGCTTTTTCTCCTTCCCATCCTTCTGGACAACTCATTCTCTGAGACTGCACCTGGGACCAGAGTCTGGACACCTTCCTGGCAATTTACAATCCTGGGCCATTACAATCTACAATTCCAGGCCATTACAATGTACAAGCTACTATTCCAGGCCATTAATTGAGCTGGGGGCGGGGAGCGGGGGTGGGAGGGTTGGGGGGGGTTTAATTCTAAGGGTGGGGGGAAGGGTGGCATGGATTAAACCAGAGGCCCCTCTCCCTTCCACTACCCCTGGATTAGTCTCACAACACCAAGTTAAAGTCCAATAGGTTTATTTGGTAGCAAAAGCCACTAGCTTTCGGAGCGTTCACTACTCCTTCATCAGGTGAGTGGGAGTTCTGTTCATTTACCCCAGTCCAATGCCGGTATCTCCACCTCCACACTTTGTCACCTTATAAGAATCTCTCCTTCTCCAGCCATGATGGCACATCTCTGAATAGTGGGGATTGTCTCAGCAGAGCCTTTGGGTCGGGCTCTCTGCTATAGACCTCTTGCTCCTGGACCTCTGAACCTGTTCTGTGCTCACAGATATGTAGTGACAGTTCCTCTGACATCTGGACATTTCAGGAACTGGCCCAGTGACCAGAAAATCCTGCCCACCATTACTGTATCCAGCAATCTATTCAACATTTTATTTTATTAACTGAATTTAAATTTATCAATTCTTGTGATAGAATATGAAATTTCGGCTTCAGTTCATAACTATCAGTTCATAACTGGCCAGCAACATAACTATCGGGCATAACGAGGCTGTTTGATGTACATACCAGAAGAGTCCGACTATCAATCACACCACAACAAGTTCTGTTATCTCTCTCTCTTTTGCTGTTTCGTTTCTTCAAAACTGTAGTAGTGACTCAGTGCTGAGGTTCCTGAATATGCAGTGTAGGTTCTCGAACAAGCTGGAAAAGAATTTTCGTTCCTTTCCAGAGCAACTTTAATTAGATCAAAAAAGTGAACAAAAAAATGTGCAAACTAAATAGATATTTTAATATGTTAAATATTTATTTTCATTAGTTGGTGAATGCAAAATAGCTGCTGAGTCGTATTCAAGCTAAACAATTCTGGTGAAGACAAACGGTCCTGTTGGTGCAAAATGAATGAACAAGGACTTGGAATTCTAAACCTGGCTGTATAGTATGCCTAGATTTAATCTACATGATTTACATGCCAATAGTAATGTGGCAGAGCCGAGCACAAGATCTCATTTGAATGTGGAATGTGCAGAATGTGCTCAAGTTCCCTAAGTGCACTAAAGTTCAACCAGGAGATGGAATTTATCAGATAGAGCCCATTTTAAAGGTGCTCCATTTATGCTTGTTGCATTTCAAAGTGCTGGATATATTTTCAAAATAGCCATCTCCTTGTTAGAAGAAGACCAAAGAAGGAATGCCAGATTCATTTTCACCAGGAATGAAAATGGATTGCATCCAGGGAACCTTATCCTTCACAATATGGCAGCATTTGATTGAATGTGGCATATTTAGCAAAACTGGAGTCAATGGGAAATCAGGGGAAAATTCTCTGCTGATTGGAGAGGATTGAAGTTACTCTTAGAGCGAAGAAGGATGTTTATGCTTGTTGAAGATCTATCATCTCAGTTCCAGGACATCATTGCAGGCATTCCTCTGTGTCCTAGACCCAATCATCCTCAGCTGTTTCATCACTGATCTTCCTTCCATTATGGAGTCAGAAGAAAGGATATTTGTCTTGAAAAACTTGAATAGCAGGTTAGGTGTAAAGATTTGCATTCTAATCAGTAATCTGTAAACTGTCTGCGCTGATATGTGTGCTATTGCAGACCAGAACACCTCGTTCGCCTGACAAAGGGCCGAAAGCTTGCGAGTTTACTATCAAATAAATTGGTTGGATTTAAAACTGATGTCGTCAGACTTCTTACTGTGTTTACCCCAGTCCAACGCCGGCATCTCTACATCTTCATTAGGAAGAACCAAGGGTTTCTAAAGGAAAATTTGTATTTACCTAACTTGGTAGAGATTTTGAGGAAATAACAAAAAGGGTCAAAAATGTCGCTGGTGATATGGTGTACATGAACTTTCAGAAGGCATTCAATACAGTGCTTGTGAAAAACATCATAGCTCATGGAATAAAAGATACAGTAGCAACATGTATATAAAATTGGCTGAATAATAGGAAGCAGAGAAATGGTTAATGGATACTTTTGTACTAGAGGAAGGTTTCTGGACGCGTTCCCTAGGGGTTGATATTGAGATTCTTGCTTTTCCTGATATATATTAATAATCTAGATCTTGGTTTGCAAGGGACAATTTCTAAATTTGTGGATGACACAAAATTATGAAATATTATAAATTGTGAAGAGGACAGTTTGAAACTTCAAAAGGATATAGACAAGTTGGTGGAATGATCCAATAATTGGCAAATAAAGTTCAATACAGAGAAGGTGATATAATGCATTTTCATAAGAAGAACATGGAGAGACAACATAAAATGAGGGGTAAAATTCTTAAGGGGGGTGCAGGAACAGAGGGACCTGGGTGGAAATGTGCATAGATTATTGAAGATTGCAGATCAGATGGAGGGAGAAGTTAATAAATCATTTGGTATTCAGGACTTTATTAATAGGGGCTTAGAGTACAGGAGCAAGGAGATTATGCTGAACCTTAGCTGGAACAATCTGGATAGGAAGGGTGTGAATGCATTGGACAGATTGAGAAGAGGTTTTCAAGAATGGTTATTAGGGATGGGAGACTTCAATTATGGTGGGGAGAGATTAGAGAGTTTGGGACCATTCTCCTTCAAGAAAAGAAAGCTGAAAGGAGATTTGATAGCAATGTTCAAAATCATGACGGGGCTAGACAGAGAATAGATAGGGAGACTCTGCTCCTGCTCGCACAAATTTAAAGTGATTTGCAAAAGAAGCAAATGTGATGTGAGAAAAAATGTGTCTACGCAATGAGTGGTTCAGGTCTGCAATGCACTGCTTGGAATTGTGGTGGAGCAAGTTCATTAGATGGATTTAAAAGGGCATTAGATGGTTATTCAACAGACACAATGTGCAGGGGCACAAGAAAAGGGCAGAGGAACTAAGCCAAGAAGGCTTTTTGGAAAGCTGGTCCAGACACAATGGGCCAAATGGCCACCTTCTGCACCATAACAATACTGTGTTTCTGAGAATTCCTATCCTTTTCATTGCAATCAGATTATCTGCAGAACATTCTGAAATTACTGTTAGAAAATAAATGCACGCAGAATCCACATTAGGCTCAGCGGTAAGTTACATTGGGTAGCTGCAAACTGTGGGCTGGATTTTTCTGGAGGGAGGGTGACTGGAAAATCTCATCCATCAAAGCAGTAATTAATTTGATTCATTTTCTTTTTGCTCCTTCTGTCATTTCAATGTATCATCCTTAAATGAGAAGACAGGCTCTTTATCTGCTCTCAGGACTTTCACAGCACTGACGAGGATGAGCTCTATATGAAAGCTGCAAAAGTACCTTCAAGCTCCCTCTCTCTGTTTCTTTGGGAAATGGTAGCTAAATTAAACTAAAATTAAACTAAAGCAATAGAGTTCTAGCTGTGGCTGTGTAATAGTACTCATTCTGAATTGAAGATGGATTTAGGCTCCAATCTGAAAAATTAATCTAGGCAGACAGCTAGCACAGTAATAAAGAAACATTGCACTGTAGGAGTGGCCATTTTTCGATAAACCAAGGCCACTTCTGGGGATGTAGAAGTTTCCATGACAAAAGCCAAAGAAGAATAGAGAAATTGTTGTGACAGAATTCACTTCAACTGCCCAGCAAGGTGTGAAACTGCTATGTAATTTATTCTGGTTATTCAGTAGTTTCACTCCCATAATAGATAAAATCTGCTGCCATTGATGTAAGAATCAAAAAAGCCTACATACCACTCATACAAGATTTCATTTTTTTCTCCACTTTTCTACTCACCATGTCTTCCTTCCCTGATCATTTTATTTTTCTAATTGTGGCGTTCCTCTACGGATGGCAGCCATCAACCAGTAACTCATTAAAATTAGTACTATTTGTGTGTGAGTTTCTACTGCCCAATTGTGATCAGTTTAAACAAATATTCATTTCCCTTTGGCATTGGACCAGACATTCACAAAACATTCATATATTATTTGTTACACCATGATGTAATGAACTTTCACTGGGTAAGGTTTTACTCCAGACAAAATAACACAATTATAGCCTGTTTTATTTGTTTTTTTTAATGCTGCTCAGTTTTGTCTTTCAGCCTGAATGGAGTTTTATAGAAAATGAACTTTGAAACACCCTCTGATGGAATAGTACCAAAAATATAACCATGATTACAATCAGATAACAAAAAGCCCAGTGCAGAGATTAGGATGAGGGGATTTCTTCTTTTCAGATCCTGTAGATAATAGCTGACTAGAGAATGGCAGAAATCCTATTATCTGCCCATGTGTCTCGCAGTTTGGTTGTTAATGTATCACAGTCTGATTAGACTGGAGATTTGGATAATTTTCCAAAATTTACAAAACATTCATACTGAAATATGACTGCTTCCTAATTTCACGGGCAATGATTTACCTGTTAGTTTAATTAAGGAGTTAGATCAGGCTCAATTACCTTAACACTTATTTTGTTGCTGTCATTCAGCTTCACAGGAACAATTGCACTTCAATGCTAAAATCAATGCACCATATACAAAAATTTCACTAACTTTTCATTTAATGCATTAAAACCTTTCAGTATTTTCCAGTATTTTCTTTCTGATATTTCCCTCCAAATACAAAGAGTCTAATACATGCTTTAGCCATTCACTTGGATACTTAAATGCTCATACATTTAGCACTGGGACTTAGAGCTGTGTCAGGTGAATACAAGCCACTTCTGCTGCTGAATTGATATGCTTTGCAATGCTTCTATCTGAAAAATGGATAGAACACTTACCAATTTTGTTCCCCCATAGGCTTTACCTGTAAGTAATTGGAACATCTGCTCTCAACATTTCTGAAGGCACGGTCAATACTCTGAATCCATATTCAAAGGAAGCATGAGTGTGTACTTACATTCAGTGCTATGGTATTGAGCATTGTAGTATCATGCAATATGTCATTATGCCGCCACAACAGTTTAAAGTTAAGTTAAAGTTTAATTATTAGTCACAAGTACGCTTATATCAACATTGCAATGAAGTTACTATGAAATTCCCATAATTGCTATTCTCCAGTGCCTGTTCGAGTTAATGCACCTAACCAGCTCATGTTTCAGACTATGGGAGGAAACCTGAGCACCTGGAGGAAACCCATGCAGACACAAGGAGAACATGCAGCCTCTACACACACAGTGATCCAAGCCGGGAATCAAGCCCAGATCCCTGACGCTGTGAAGCAGCAGTGCTAACCGCTCTGTCACCATGCCATCCAATTTACAATTTAGGCTGAGAGTGTCAGTATTAACAACAGAAATATTTCAACATATAGTCATACTATTAACTGTGTGCAGTCATCACAGTTACTGTTGGTGACCATTATTTAAGATACATTGAACAAAATATTGGTATAGCAAGTTTCCACGATAGGATAATTTTAAAATGCTGAGGTGAAGAATTAGAGTCATTGAGATTTACAGCATGGAAACAGACCCTTCAGACCAACTTGTCCATGCCATCCCAGTTCTTACCATTCAGCTAGCCTCAATTGCCTGCATTTGGCCCATATCCTTCTAAACCAATCTTATCCATGTAACTGTCTAAATGTATTTTAAAAGACAAAATTTTACCTACCTCTACTACTACCTCTGGCAGCTTGTTCCAGATACTCACCACCCTCTGCATGAAAAATTTCCCCCTGAAGCCTTTAGTATCTCTCTCCTCCCACCTTAAATCTATGCCCTCTAGTTTTTGAAAAGGTATTGAATATCTACCTTATCTATGTCCCTCATTATATTACACATCTCTACAAGATCACACTTAAGTCTCCTACAATCCAGGGGAAAAATCCCAGTCGATGTAGTTTCTATTTATAACTCAAACTATCAAGTCCAGGTAGCATCCTAGTAAATCTTTTCTACACCCTTTCTAGTTTAATAATATTCTTTCTATAATAGACTGATCAGAACTGTATACAGTAATATTGGTTAACAATGTTAAACAAGCTGTTGAACTTATCTGTGTTAAGATTAACTGCAAGCTATGAATGTGGAATACAAAGTCATCCAAGAAAACCTGAGAAAAACTTGAGAACAATAAAGAAATTTCCCCAGTGGACCAATATATAAATGTGATAAATACTCAGTCCAATGCAGTATTGCTTTACCATATTTTTAAAAAACTGAATGAATGTCTGATTAAAAGTGCTTCCACAGTTCCATATGCTTTGCCAGCCTTGAAGACTGCAAGTTTTCATTCACATGTTCTGTAAAGTATTTTCTAATTTTCCCACTTTGCATTTTTTTTGCATTGAACATTGCATTTTTTATTTCATTGAACATTCGAAGAATAAGATAGAGATAACTAAAAACTGAGTGGAACATGATGATTCACGAGATACTGGAATTTTGGAATTGACACAAGGAAAGTAAAGTTGCATTTAGATGGGGATGATTAAGATAAACAGAAATGGGCATTTCTCAAATTGACATAATCAATGGATTTATTTTATTCTACATATGCCTGAATGATCTGAAAATGTAGGCCGGAATTTTACCAGTACACCCGCCCCAATTCCGGGGGCGGGTGAAGCTTGGAAAACAGCATTTTCCGTTGGCCTCGGGCAGGATTGTACAAAATTTGAGTGGACGTACCCATAAAATTCTGCCCATACTCTGAGAAGATAAGAACATTTTTTATTAATAATAGAAAATTCGGGGTATGATAAACTATGAAAGTTAATTGGAGTTGTCTGTTGGCAGCAAATGGGCACCTATTAAATGGAAGGCTTTCAAAAATGTGTCAACCATGGTTCAAAGTAAGTCCATTCATCTAAGAGTGAAAGGGAAGACTCGTAGAATTGGGGAATCCTGGAAGATGCCGGATACTGAGGCTTTGGTCAAGAAAAAGAAGGAGGCACATGACATGCATAGGCAGCTAGGATCAGATGGATCCCTTGAAGAGTATGGAGGGTGTAGTAAAGCTAAGAAAGAAATCATGAGCCAAAAAGAGGACACAAGATTGCTTTTGCAGATAAGGCAAAGGAGAATCCAACGAGTTTCTACAAATACTTAAAGAGCAAAAGACTAACAAGGGAGAGAGTCTTAAGGATCAACAAGGTCATCTATGTATGAATCCACGAGAGTTGGGTGGGATCTTAAACGAATATTTCTCATCAGTATTTATTGTTAAAAAAAAGCATGGGTATTAGAGAACGTGGGGAAATAAATAGTGATGGCTCAAGAAGTGTACATATAACAGAGAAAGAAGTGCTGGAATCCTTAAAGTGCATCAAGATAGATAAATCGCCGGAGCTTGATGAATTTTGTATCCCAAAACATTGTGGGAAGTTAGGGAGGAAATTACAGGTTCCCCAGCAGGGATATTTGAATCATCGACAGCCACAAGTGAGGTGCCTCAAGACTGGAGGGTGGCAAATGTTGTGCCTTTGTTTAAGAAGGGCTGCAGGAAAAACTGCAGGGAACTACAGGCCGATGAGCCTCATACCTGTAGTGGGTAAATTATTAGAACATATTCTGAGAAACAGGATCTATTGGCATTTAGAGATGCAAGGACTGATTAGGGACAGTCAGCATGGCTTTATGAGTGGAAAATCATGTCTCACAAATTTGATTTTTTTGAAAGGGTAACCAAGAGGGTAGATGAGGACAGTGCAGTTGATGTTGTCTACATGGACTTAAGCAAAGCCTTTGACAATGTACATATGATAGGGTTTTGCATAAGATTAAATCTCACTGAATCTAGGGTGAGATGGCCAACTGGCTTGATGACAGAAGGCAGAGGGTGGCTATAGAGGGTTGTTCTTCAAACTGAAGCCCTGTGACCTTAGGAATCGGTGCTGGGTCTACTGTTATTTGTCATGTATATTTATGATTTGGATGAGAAATTAGGAAGTATGGTAAATTTGCAGATGACACAAGGTTGATGGCACATGGACAATGAAGAAGGTTATCTAGGATTGCAACAGGATCTTGATCAATTGGGCCAGTGGACTGATGAAGGGCAGATGGAGTTTATTTTAGATAAATGTGAAATAATGCATTTTGGTAGATTTCAACCGGGGAGGATTTATTCAGTTAATAGTGGGGAAGTGGGGAGAGTTATAGAACAGAGACATAGGGGTATAGATTCATAGTTGCTTGAAAGTGGAGTCACAGGTGGACAGAATGGTGAAGAAAACATTCAGCATGCTTGGTGTCATTGGTCAGAGCATTGAATACAGGAGTTAGGACGTCTGTTGAAGTTGTACAAGATATTGGTAAGGCCACACTTGGAATACTGTGTACAGTTCAGGTTACCCTATTAAAGTTATATTTATTAGTGCAGGTAAGGCTTATATTAACACTGCAATGAAATTACCATGAAGTTCTCCTATAGAATTATAGAAAGAATAGTATTAAACTAGAAAGATGCAGAAAAGACTTACTGTGATGCTACTGGGACTTGATTGTTTAAGTCATAAGGAGAGGCTGAATAGACTGGGACTTTTTTCTCTGAAGTGTAGGAGGTTTAGGTGAGATCTTATAGCGATCTATAAAATAACGAGGGGTATAGATCAACTAGGTAGTCAATATTTTTTTCCAAAGGTGGGGGAGTGTGAAACTAGAGGACATAGATTTATAGTGAGAGGAGAGAGATACAAAAAAGTCCCAAGGGTGGTGAGTGTCTGGAACAAGCTGCCAGAGGTAGTAGTAGAGATGGGTACAATTTTTTCTTTTAAAACAAGTTTAGGCAGTTACATAGGTAAGATGAGTGTAGAGGGATATGGATAAATGTGGGCAATTAGGAATAGCATAATGATTAAAAAAAGGGGACAGCATTAGCAAGTTGAGCTGAAGGTTCTGTTTTCATGCTGTAAATCTCTATGACTCTACGGGCCCAATTTTACCATTGCATTGCACCGTTTTTGGAAGTTAAAATTTGTTAAAGTTGGGCGTGAGGCGAAAAGCACAATCCGTGCCTGCCTCTGCCCAGTTCCCCTTTACCAAGGCCTAAAACTAGCCATGATTGGGACCACACCTGAAATGGGCACGACAGTCATTGAAATGGCTGCACTCCCAACCTTACCAGCTCTTCCCCGTTTATCACCGCATTCACCTATCCAGAATTGGCACGAAACAGGCATGTTCCACAAAAGTCTGATTCAGGCGCTCCAGTCAAAGCATAGTTATGAAGAAGAATGCAAGAAGTTCATTGACAAGCTAATGAATGGAAGAGATAAATGCAAGGTCAATTTAGATAAGTGTGTTTGTGGCGTTATGGAGGAGGGGGAGGGGCAGAATAGAGCATAGAAATATGCAAAATCCTCAGTTGAGTGGGAAAACGGAAAGTGATCTAGGAAGAAGATTCACAGTTCATTCAAAGCGGGATTGCAAGTCACAATAGCAATTGCAATGAGGTGATGATTAATTCGTGCAAGATATTGGTTCACCTATGAGTAGAGCATTGTACACATATTTGAATAGACCATAAGGGAAGGTAAATTGAATTAGTGAAAAGGTGCTTCAGTCTTTTGGGCACAAACTAGAAAAGTGAGGGTGAATTGTACTATTACATCAGGCAGCTCACAGTACCTCTAATTGTTTGTTGATGGAGCTGCTGAACATGTTAACTTCTGACAGTTCACAATCACTTCCAAGAAGAATATTTGTCAAAATGTTGGTGTTCCTAAAGCACATGTAAGAACAGCACTGTGCATTTTTAAGCACTGCTAACATAGAAAATGTACAAATGTACTTCACGGAGGTGTAAGGAAATAAATAAAGCCCAAACCATAAGAAGGGATATTACCACTGTATAGCTATAAAGGTAGGCTTTGAGGAGACTCTTAAAGGAAGGGGTGCAATCGGAGGGTAGAAGGATGTAGGAAGGGAATTCCATAACATTGGATCTAAGGAGCTGAATGCAGAACCACTGATAATCGTCTAGAGAGATAAGGGCTACATAACTAGTCAAAATAATGCAAATTGGAGAGTTAGGGTGCAGGGGGTAGTAAGTGGCAGGAAGACTGTAAAACCACCCACCAAATCCAAAAATGATTATTAATGTAAAGGAATGATTAACCAGCATCACAGCAGTCCCAAGTAACATGGGAAAAGTGGAAAGAGAAAGGAAAGGAAAGGAAAGAGGGTGAGGAGGGGACAATGTCTGGAGAATATTACAGAGTTAGGAGGAACACTCCTTTTTAGGTTTGAAAACAGATGGATGATTTTGAAGATGAGACACTGTGAAGTGGAAGCCAATACCAGTTATTAAAGAGAGGAGAAATGTAATTTGCTGTGGAATGAGAACCTTGGATGGACTGAAGTTTATAGGGGGTGAAGAGTGGAAAACTATCAGGAGAGCATCAGAATAATTGAGTCTGGAAATGCCAAATCATAGCTGAAGGTTTTAATTTCAGAGAGGTTGGGTTAATGTAGAAATAGACAATTTGCATTTCATAGAATCAAAGAATCTCTGCAGTACAGAAGGAGGCCATTTGGCCCATCGAGTCTGTACCAACTATTATCCCACCGAGGCCCTATTCCTGTAAACTGACACATTTACCCTGCTGATGCCCCGATACTAGGATTAATTTAGTATAGCCAATGCACCTAACCCCTTTAATCTGGTTCAGCATAAGATAAAAGGCAGGGAGGAGGAAAAATTCAATGGTGAATGCAGAGTTTGTAGTAGGCACAAAGACAGTGTTTTCAATCTTCCTAACGTTTAACTAGAAGAAATTGTGCCTCATCAAAGATTTGAGATCGAAGCAAACTGAGATCGAAACTGATAATGTAGAAGCAGAGGAAGGATTGAGAGTGGTGGAGGGTAGAGCTGAATTTCGTCAGTGCACATGTGGATCATAGAACAGAATCATAGAATCCCGACAATGCAAACGAGGCCACTCAGCCCACTGAACCTGCATCAACTCTTTGATAGAGCATATTAACCAGGCCTTCTCCCCCACCATAACAGTGTAACACCTTACATTAACGATGGCTGATCTATCTAAGCTACAGAACTTGAAATCTTAAGGAACAACTTAACATGGTTAATCCATCTAACCTGAACATCTCTGGACTGTGGGAGGAACCTGGAGGAAATCCACACAGACATAGAGAGAATGTGTAAGTTCCTCACAGATACCCACAGCCAGAAGTGAACCCAGGTGCCCAGAGCAGCACTACTAACTACTGTGCCATAAAGCTGTAGATGAAGGCACTAACTTGTAAGGGCGCATAAAGCCACCTTTACGCTCCAGTCTCTTTTACTGTGCTGTGAGCAACTTCGCCCCAACCCTCTCCAGGCATTCGTTATCCCCAAATAAATACTTGGGGAATTTTACAGTAACTTCTTTGGAATGTTAATGTAAGCCTTACTTGTGACTAATAAACTTTACTTTTTTACTTTATGTAAATCGAAGCAATTAGCATTGACCCATACTAATTCATCCATCCTCTGCATTCCTCCTTTAAAATCTTCATTCTCTACTGTGCTTCCCAAATGCCATTCTGAGTTTCTCTCCAAAATATCTTCCTTCAGTCTTTGTGCTCATTAATTCTTACCATATGGTGATTTCAATTTCCATCCCAGCTCTCTTTACCCTGACCATTTACTTGTATTTTTCACCATTCTCTTTCTAATGTTTATACAAAAGACTACATCGAGTGAGCAGTTGGAACAGTCATATTCTTACCTTAACACAGACACATGCAAATTAATTCGCATTCTCTGTATTTTCTTAAACATTGAATTTTATTTCAGTTGCGCTTCTTAAATTTATCCTCCAGCTTTTCATTCAGCCTCAAACAAAAACGGAAAATGATGGAAAATCTCACCAAGTTTGGCAGCATCTGTGGAGAGAGAAACAGAGTTAACGTTTTGTGTTCAATAGGATTCTTCTAAACATTATTACAAATTTGCTATCTACACCAGTTTTGAAAGTCACTTTTTCCCCTCTCAGTAGCCGAGGAAATATCATTTGTGTTGCCTCCGGTAGAAGTTTAAGTTGATTTATTAATATCACAATAGATTTACTTAGATTAACATTGCAATGAAGTTACTGTGAAAATCGCCTATTGAACTATTTGCAGGTGCCTCTGGATGGCGCTACGGCTGCTCAAACTAAGATAGGTACTTTGGGCAGAAATACAATTCTCTCACTGCCGGGGGACGCTATTGCTGCTTAAAGAGAGGTGGGTGCTTTTGGACACTGAGATTACAGACCTCCCACCGCTTGAAAGGCGCTGTTGCTGCTCAATGTTGGTGGGGAAGGGGAACGCGCCTGTGGAGACGGAGACTGCGTCCTCCCACCGCCAGGTGGCACTGTAACTGCTCAGAGTGGGATGGGAGTTGTTGATGGGCGTGTATGCGGTCCTCCCACCGCCAGGTGGCACTGTAACTGCTCAGAGTGGGATGGGAGTTGTTGATGGGCGGGTATGCGGTCCTCCCACCGCCAGGTGGCACTGTAACTGCTCAGAGTGGGATGGGAGTTGTTGATGGACGGGTATGCGGTCCTCCCACCGCCAGGTGGCACTGTAACTGCTCAGAGTGGGATGGGAGTTGTTGATGGACGGGTATACGGTCCTCCCACCGCCAGGTGGCACTGTAACTGCTCGGAGTGGGATGAGAGTTGTTGATGGGGGTATGCAGTCTTCACACTGCCAGGTGGCACTGTAACTGCTCAGAGTGGGATGGGAGTTGTTGATGGACGGGTATGCGGTCCTCCCACCGCCAGGTGGCACTGTAACTGCTCAGAGTGGGATGAGAGTTGTTGATGGGGGGGTATGCGGTCCTCCCACCGCCAGGTGGCACTGTAACTGCTCAGAGTGGGATGAGAGTTGTTGATGGGGGGGTATGCGGTCCTCCCACCGCCGGGGCGTCGCTGTGGCGTCGTCTCCCGTCCTCCCCAGTGAGGGGCTGACGCAGCGGCAGCTCGGAGCGATGGCGGCTGTGGGGATAACAGAGTTGGAGAAGGAGGCAGAGGTAGACGTGGAGGCGGAGGCGACGTGTTCTCAGGCAGAGCCCACCGAGTCCCGTAAGCTCTCCGACATCTTTGAGAGCGGTTGGAGACTGCACGAGGAGGCGGAGAGCAGCACGGAGCCGTCTAACTCGGACACTTTCCAACGCAAAGTGCGGCGAGGGGTGGAGCTGTTGGAGCAGGCCACTCGGATGGTAAATCAACTGGACCTCTTCAGGTAACCCGGACCTGACAGCAAGCAGCCTGCAATGTGGGAAATTAGGCTATTCAGGTTTATTTAATATAAACATCAAGCTTAGAGTTAATTTATTAGCGTCACATTATATTAATACTACAGTGAAGTTACTATGAAAATCACTAATTGCTACACTCTGGTTCCTGTTTGGGTTCACTGAGGGAGAATTTAGTATGGCCAATGCATCACATCTCTCGGACAGAGAGGGGAAACCAGAACACCTGGGAGGAAACCCACACAGATGCGGGAAAGACGTGCAGACTCCACACAGACAGCGACCTATGCTGGGAATTGAATCCACGTCTCTGATGATGTGATGTAATAGAGTTATGCCACTGTGCTGCCTTGTTAAATGGTTTAATACTGTTCATCCTCCTTTATCCATTGGCCAAAATAGGCAGCAATTCCACAGGTTATGATTGCTCACTGCTGGCCTGGTAGTTCATTTTAGTGATGCAGATCTGGTTGTACTTTCTCTTTTGAGAAGGTGATAATTACCTGCCACTTATCAGCCTGAGTCTAGTGACCAGTCAGGTCCTGCTGCAAGTCGACATAAACTGCTTTATCATCAGGAGTTTATGAATGCAGCTAAACGTGCCAGTGATTAGTGACCATCCTCACTTCTGATCTTCTGCTCTGTGTTGAACCTGGATAGCTTTAATGACTTGATGGTGATCAAGGTTTGAAGAATGTACCAGACGTGATATTACAGATTGTTGTAGCGTATAAAATTGAACGTGTCATAGGTTTCACTTGGTACTGCTGATCTGCTCTTAATTTGACCCACTTGGCACAGTTTCACTACATGAGGAAGGAAAACTGAAATGAAAACAATTGCTGGAAACATTCAACAAATTGAGCAGAATCTGTGTAGAGCAAAACAGAGTTAATGTTTTTGGACTATGACCTTTCAAAAGAAATTTAACTAAAATTACATGGTGGCCACTTCCACCTGGACTGTTACAGATTGACAAGTCTGTTACTGAAAGTTTAGTAAGATTGAAGTCAAGTAAATTTCTCTTTCATGTTGTTTCTAGGATCATGAAGTGTTCCGTCCCTCCCACACAACCACTCCAATTTCATTCTATCATTCTAAGCACTTGCTTCCCTCACATCTTGCTCTAAGTGATGTGCAGATTATTTATTCAGGGGGTGGTAGTGTTAGATAATAATTAGCAGCTGAATTTATAGAGTCCCGATAGTGCAGAAGGAGGCCATTCAGCCCACTGAGTCAGCACCAACTCTGACAGTATGTCTTACCCAGGCCCTCTTCCCTACTCTATCCCTGTAAACTCTCGCATTTAACATGGCTAGTCTATCTAACCTCCATATCATGGAATACTAATTGGAAATTTAGCATGGTCAATCCGCCTAACTGTGTATCTTTGGAGCGCTAGAGGAGACCAGAGGACACAGAGGAAATCCATGCAAACGTGGAGAGAATGTGCTAACTTCTCACAGTCATCCGAGGCTGGAATCGCACTCGGGACTCTGCAGTGGTGCTGACCACCTTGCCATGGTTACATCTGACGCTGTCTGTCTTGAATCCATCAGATCTCATGGCCTAAAATCAATGTTGAGGCTTCCTGGAGATATAAATCATGCCCTCACATCTGATGGGTCTACTTTATCAGTGGAGCAAAATATGCTCAAGAATGTTGGCTGTTGGATAGGATACTTTGAATGTAACTATGTCAGAGTTCATCTCCCAACATGGGCATCAATCTTAGATTTTGGTAAGGAGAACTTTGCAGGATTGACCAGTCTGAAATTGCCATAATCTTATTCTGATATGATGCCTGGTTTATTGCCAGCAATCCTTTGATTTTCTTGTGGCATATGAAACAATTTCAGAGGATTTAATTGTCAGCATACATATGGCAAATTGAAGCACTTTACAACTTTAGTCACCCAGCATCAGTTTTAAAAAATGTTATGGTCTGCATTATTTTTGTATTACAAAATTGCTTCAGTGTATAACCTTGCTATGATGCAGTTCAATCAATGTATCTATCCCCTGTGGTGTTGACGTAACACCTCCGATGCAGCCCCAAAGCTTTAAAAAAATTTGATTTAAAGCTATGATACATGCAAGGGAGACATTTGGTCAGTCAGTGGCAAAGTACTTTGCACTCTATACATCATAGCTAAATCACTTGCTCTGCTATTGGTTGGAAATTAAGGAGGCATCTTCCACTGACAAGAACTCCGTTGATTAGCTAAAACTGCCCATTTGGATGACTCAAAACTGCTGATGGTAACAGCACTGCTTCATTTAGTTCAGCATTATCATCAGTCGCAGTACCATGTGACAAATTTAAATGTGAAGCAAAACTCCCTGAACCTGTCCTATCAGTGTTCCTTAACCAAAATCTTAGAGGGTTAAGTTTTTTTAGCTGCTTCCTTATGCTGCCTCTCCCCCAACACCATCACCCCATCCTGACAATCTCCATTGGTAGCTTGAATGTAGCTGCAAGTTGAGTACTTATATGCTATCTAGGGTCTCAGTTGATTCAGTTAAAGCTCAATTCATGAGAACTTGAGCTGGAATCAAATTTCTGAAATTACTGTGAATGGAGAATTCTATTCCACTATTTTACTGTTCAAGTTTTTGTTAATCAAGTTTGTGTAACCTGTTAGTAAAATAATTTCAGATGGTACCCATTCAGTTGTTCTACTTGGTAAATAAAGATATTACTTGAATTCTTATAATGCATCTCATATCTTATCAGCAACCCAAAGTACATTACAACCAATGAATGACTTTCCAAGTGTAATTTCTTGATTTGTAGACAAGCTGAACAGTCAGTTTGTACACAGCAAGACCCCACAAACAGTGCTGAGATAAATGAGCTGTTAAATAAAAACAAAATTACTGTGGATACTGTAAATCTGAAATAAAGCAGCAGTTTCTGTTTTATTTTAAAGTAACAGTTAAACTATTTTGTACCAAAGACTCAATATTAAAATTGAGATTTTTTTGAGTAATACCGTTTTCTTTTGTTTTGCATTTATTACAGTCGAAATGAAGAGCTGGAAGAAATAGCCACTGCAGATGTTAAATATCTGTTGTTGCCTGTATTACTGGGAGCTCTCACAATGAAGCTAGGGAATTCTGCTAAACGACTGGAGCATGTACAAAAGGCCCAAGTCTATTTTATGGACTTCTTAAAGCGATGCAAAGATTATAATATTATGACATTTGAAATCCCTCAGAAAGTAGAGAACAATGAAGAACATCACGAGGCAAATGTCCCAAATAATTCTGCTGTCTGCAGTCAGTCAAACTTACTCTCCATGGCAACTAAAAGACAGGCTAAAATTGAAAGGTACCAGTATTTCTTTCTGATCATCAGAATAACTTTGGAATAAATGAGTAACTGGTGGCCTTGAATCAAAATGTGCAATAATGCTTTGAAAGGTTTTTTGTTTTTGTTATTAATTCCAACCAGGTATAATATGAAGAAAGAAACTGAAGCCCAATTGAAGGAGATTAAATCCATTATCTGTAGCGGAAAAGCAGATGATGAACAGACAAGAAAATTTTATCTATTGAATTTGCAACGATGGATAAGCACAAGTCTAGAAGAGATAGAGAGTATAGAACAAGAAATTCAAATTTTAAAAAGAATGGAGGGAACAAAACGGGTATGTGGTATATTTTAATCTCTTGCATATTGTGCATTTCAAGATGAGGGACTCCTGTGTAGGAAAATTGAGGGAATTTAAAAAAGGTGTAAAATAATTTCATCGAGCAGATTTGGGTCTCTTCAAATTTAAAATTTTAATTGTCACTACTATGACCTCATTCCCCCCGTCCCTGTAGCAACCTCCAGTTCAATAAGTCTACAAGATTCTGCTTTCTTCCAATTCTGCCCTCTTAGGCGTCCCCCATGTCCACCTTTACCAACTGTATTTTCAGCTGCCTGAGCCCTAACCTTGTGCCTGCCTCGCTTCTTGATTTGATCTTTCCTAATATCTCTGTGTGGCTCAATATCAGATATTTGCTTGATTATGCTCCTATGATGTGCCTTGGAATGTTTTGCTGGTTTGAAAGTGCTATGTTAATAAATGTTATTTAATATAAACTGGAATAATGACTCTCTGGATATATTTCATACATTTCCTGGCTTCCCTGTATTGAATTTGGGGTACCCCAAAATTACACTAGAGAATCCCAGTTGTCCAAAATTGATTATAATTGTCCAGATGTGCTGACTTGCCTTGGACAGTGAAGTTGGATACTGAGGAGTATCCAACAAGGCTTTTAAAATCTCAAACTTCAGATAGTTCTTACAGTGGTATGCTAAGAATTACTCTGAAAAAGTTCTTCTAACTTCAGCATAACAATTTTAAATGCCCAAACTAGTTCTGACATCCTGACCCCCATAGGGGACTCTGTCACCATCCCAGACTAAGCACCTCTTGACTCCCAACCCATACAAAATTTCTGACCACAGTGACTTTGCTGGAACCCACCACTGTCAACTCCCCTCCCCACAACTTCAACGTCCGAACTTTTCCAACTTGGGTCACTGAATATATTCAGGGCCAAGTTGAATTGATTTTTGATCAATTGAAGGAATCAATTATGGGGATAGCATAGGCTCCTCTTTATGATCTTATGTTCCTAGTCTTTTATACCTGCAGTGTTTTTTTTGAAGTTGGAGAAAATAGATTAATTTCCAGGCTTAAACATTTTTGGATACATCTGAGTTTTTCATAAAATGTGAACCAGACATTTAGAACTATGATTGCGCATTATTGAATTTTGAATTTTAACAATTTCTTGTTTTAATGTTACAAATTAGTATTGAAGTGTGCTTCAGTATTGAAAATGGCTTTGGAATTGAACTTTGCTTTGTGGTATTTACTAAAATTCAGCCACTCTAAATATATCTAGTATGATCCTTTTTCTGCCCCTTTCAGCCGCAGGCTACTCGACCGCAGAGACCTCCAATGCAACCTTTTATCCTTACTCAAGATGCAGTCCAAGCCAAGTAAGTGCTAAATAAAAGCACTGTTGAAAATCTTACAACTATAGTAAATTCTGTGTTTGAAAATGTTTAGCTCTTTGGTGAACAGCTTTTTTCTGTTTTGATTTTCCTTGTTTCCTGAAGCAATAGGCTGTGGCATGCTACTATAAGGAGTGTTCCTCCTTTACCTCAGCAAATTAGTCATTCTTCATGATCAATTATTAGCTGATCATCAGGTTTGTTTGCAAGGAAATTGTCGGGATCAAACTTAATCATGTTATCACTTGACATTTGCATACATGCACTGAATTTGGGAGTTCAAATACATAATTCCCCGAAAGTGTAAATGCTGCTAAATAAATCAGGCCTACAGCTTTTTGGCTTTAATTTTAAATGAGATGAAAGAGTGCAAGGTTATTCCCCTGAAAATTCCTCTAAATTTATACAAAGTATGAATTAAGCTAATACCAAACGGTGCTTCATTTTATAAAGGGCATTGAAAGCATAGGGAGCATGCAGGGCATGTTTTACAGGATGATACTAGAATGGAAACTATAGAGAGACTTGAGATACTGACCATTTCTTTGGACTAAAATAGCTAAGAAAAGATTTAGAAGGTTTTTGATTATAAAATGGCTTGGCAGTGCAAATTGGGAAAGATTTCTTTCTCCGATTTTAGCAATCAGTAACAAGAAGAGAAGACAGTTAACACTGTCTTCATGCAACAAATTAATAGATCTTAAGATACTTTACCAGAGGAGTATTAGAGGTAGAAACCATTGTATCTTTCAAGGGAAATTAGATATATGTTTGAAGCAGCATATACTATGCGGCTACTAGGAGAAAACTACAGAGTGGTATTAGTTTATGATTGGCTCTAGCAAAAAGGCAAGAATGGACAAAAAGGTCAAACGGTCAGCTTTATGTACAGTAAACATTTTGGGTTCCATACTGCATCTAAAGACACAAAGCATATTGGACTTAATACTGTCACAACACATGCTGGAAGCCATCTATAGGCAACAATCAGTTTTGCATGATTATGACTAGAAAAAATGATGCAAGAATTGAAATTGTTTAAGTGGATGACAGTATTTAAGTTGGGAATATGAGTTATTATAACTGTATGTTAAAATTTGTATCCAAAATACAAACTGAGCCAAATAACAACACTTCAGCATTGCTGCCCTCCTGTATAATTTTTTTCATCTTTTAACTGTATATTCTGTCTTTTGTGCAAAACGCAGAAATGTATATATCAAATTAACAATCACTTGTAGCATGTTCAACAACATGATAATACCCATTGAAGACTCATTTGTCCAACATAATTTCTTCAAATGTGTCACTGCTTCATGTCTTCATCATGGTTGATTCTGGCCAAAAACTGTTTCTTGACCTTGAATATACCAAGTAATGTAATTTTAAAAATATGTTTTGGCTTAATGCAAATGGTCTATACACAGAGTTGCATATTTTGTGCTAAAATCTGCTGCAGCCCACCAACTCAGTACTGAGGTTTTAACTTGATCATGTTTAACTTATGTGTCAATGGAGATATTTAAGTTTGGCTAAAATAAAAATACAAAACTGTCATCTGCAAATTAAGAACATCCTGAAAATTGGACTATGTGGTAGACTTTATAATCTGTTGTCTTGACTAGAAATATATTCCATGGTGGGATTATGTATATTGGCAATTAAATCACATGGTATCACGTGGTATCAGTTCATTCTTATTTTTAGTATTGTGTAATACTCAAATTGACATGGCATGGTGCAAGATATTAGTAAGAACAAGGTTTTGTACTACAGAAAATGCACTTAATGAAACATACTTGCAATTCCAGTTAAAGCAGAATAGACCATGGACTTTTACAGATGTGCTACTCATAAATATTCTGAACTGTTTCTAGAGTGTTTGGTGCAGGTTATCCAAGTCTTCCTACTATGACTGTTGATGACTGGTATGAGCAACATAAGAAGCAGGGTGTTTTGCCTGATCAGGGAATTCCAAGAAGCCATCCAGGTAGGAATACTGCCTCGATATATGTGGTGATATTAATTCATCCTATCCATTCGTAAGAACTTAAGAAATAAGAGTAGGCCATTGAGCCCTTCAAGCGTGCCCCGCCATTCAACAAGATCATGGCCGATCTGAAATAGTTCAGTTCCACTTATCCTTTCTCAACAGGAAGAAGCCCCTTCATTATCTTATATGCCTCTATAAGATCCCTCCTCAGCCTTCTAAATGCTAACGAGTATAAAGAACAAAACAGCACGGGAAACAGGCCCTTCGGCCCAATGAGTCCGTGCTGCCACCCCGATGTTTCCACCTCTACCCGCGATCCCTGTCCATGTTTATAGATCTATGAATTAAAAACCAAATTTGAGACAATTTAGGGAGAATTTGTTTTGCCAGTTAGCCTGAGAGCACATTTTTGGGATGTGAGAGGAAACTGGAGCACCCGGAGAAAACCCACGCAAGCACGAGGAAAATGCGCAAACTCCCACAGACACAGGCCCAAATCCATGTATCTGCACAGCACAGCAATAGTCACTGAGCTGTCGTGTTGCCCATCAAATAGTCCAGGTCAAGTGTACACTAATGACGTGAAGCACTAGGATACTCTTGAAAAACAGAATCCAAGAGCAGCCCTCTCACGATCCATTGCATGTATGCCCCTTGTTAGACAATAAGATGGACCAAAGCACCTGTAGGATGAAAACAAGTACATCAATATCACATCTGTAGACACACTTCCCAGGGACTCTCAAGGCTCATGATCCCTATTTTAAATCAGTTTTCTATACCCCTCCATTCCCATTCTGTTCATGTGCCCATCTAAGTATTTCTTAAATAACTCCAGAGTACCTGCCTCCACCACTTGGTAGCGCATTCCATACCCCCACCACCCTCTGTGTGAAAAAACTCCCTCTAGCATCCAAATTATACCTTACCCCCCTCACCCTAAGCCCGTGACCCCTCGTGCTATTTGAGTCCATCCTAGAAAAAGCTTAACCCTGTTTACTCTATCTATACCCCTCATAATCTTGTACACCTCTATTAGATCTCCTCTAAGTCTATGTCTTTCTAAGGAAAACAGTCCCAATTTGCCTAACCCCTCCTCGTAACTCAAGACCTTCCATACCAGGCAGCATCCTGGTAAACCTCCTCTGCACTCTCTCCAGAGTCTCCATGTCCTTCTGGTAGTAAGATGACCAGAACTGGACACAGTATTCCAAATGAGGTCTAACCAACGTTTTATACAACTGCAACATTAAAGGCTAGCTCTTATATTCTAAAGCCCTTTCTCTAAAGACTAGCATACTATATGCTTTCTTCACAACGTTCTCCACTTGCTCTGCCACCTTCAGAGGCTTGTTCACCTGCACCCCCAGGTTCCCCTGCATTTCTATACTCTTAAATCAAATACCTCCCCCCTACATTCTTTCTCCCGAAATGCATCACCTCACATTTATCAGGATTGAATTCCATCTGCGAACTGTCTGCCCAATCTACCAGTATAGACTTAGTCTATTCAGTCTCTCCTCATCTAACCCTCTCATCTCTGGTATCAGCCTGGTGAACCTTCTCTGTACTCCCTCCAAGATCAATATATCCTTTCGCAAATGCAGTGGCCAAAACTGTACACAGTATTCCAGTTGTGGCCTCACCAGTGCCCTGTACAGTTGCAGCAAGACTTTCCTGCTTTTATATTCTATCCCTGTCGTTACATAGGTGAACATTCCATTTGCCTTTTTGATTACCTCCTGCACCTGTAGACTGGGTTTTTACAATTCGTGCACAAGGACCCCCAGGTCCCCCTGCACCGTAGCATGCTGCAGCTTTTCACCCTTCAAATAATAATCACTCCTACTATTATTTCTACAAAGTGGATAACCTCACAGTTGCTAATGTTATACTCCATCTGCCAGGCCTCGCCCACTCACTCAGCCTATCCAGATCTCTCTGCAGACTTTCCGTGCCTTCCACGCAATTTGCTTTTCCACTCATCTTAGTGTCATCAGCAAATTTCACTACTCTACACTCAGCCCTCTCCTCCAGATCGTCTATATAAATGGTAAACAGTTAGACCCCAGCACCGATCCCTGCAGCACTCCACTAGTCATCAACTGCCAATCAGAATAGACCCATTGATTCCAACTCTGCTTCCTATGAGACAACCAATCCTCAATCCACGCTAATACCTTACCCCCAACTCCGTGCACCTTAACCTTTTGCAGCAACCTTTTGTGAGGCACCTTATCAAACGCCTTCTGGAAATCTAAAAACACTATGTCCACTAGTTCCCCTCTGTCTACCGCACTAGTCACATTCTTATAGAAATCCAATAAATTCGCTAAACACGACTTCACGAATCTGTGCTGCGTCTGCTTGATCAAACCTTTCTTTTCTAGGTGTCTTGCTATTTCTTCTTTAATAACAGATTGTAGCATTTTTCCAACTACAGACGTCAAGGTAACCGGCCTATAATTCCCTGTCTTTTGTCTGCAGTCTTTTTTAAACAGCGGCATAACATTTAGCTGTTTTCCAATCTTCCGGCACTTCCCCTCAGTGCAGCAAATTTTGATAAATGATTACTAAGGCATCTGCTATCACCTCTTCCATTTCTTTCAGAACCTTGGGATGCATTCCGTCCGGTCCCAGGGACTTGTCTACCTTCAGTCCCATTAGTCTATCAAGCACTGCCTCTCTAGTGACAGTAATTGCATTAAGAACCTCATCTCCTACCATCTTTCTATCTTTAATATTCGGCAAGCTATTTGTATCTTCCTCCGTGAAGACCGACGCAAAAAACTTATTTAAAGCCTCAGCCATTTCCTCATTACCCACCGCTAAATCCCCCCCCTCATCCTCCAAGGGTCCAACATTCTATAAATCCAAAATTTCTGATGTAACATATTTGCCGTTGAGCTTTTTTGACTATCCATGATTGGCCTAAAATATTGCAGAATTATAAATATTCAAAATGGAGCAATGGCTCTATGTAATTTCTTTGTTAAAACGCTGCAGTTATTAATAATGTGGGACTATGAATTATAAACGATTCAATGAGAATTTTCTTCCTTATCACTAAGAAAATATGTTTAAAGTGGTAAAATGTTTCTGTACTTAAATATGCTGTGATGAGAAAGTACAAATAAAACTAACTTTTTCAAAAGCTATTCATTTTCTCACTACTTTCTTATTATTTAATTACTTGATTTTTAAATTAAAATTTCATATTCAGCATTTTCTGGCCATTCCCACTGGTGGGATCTTCCCATCCTGTCAACAATGACACCTGGTTCCCCAGCAGCAGAGGGTGCAAACAATGGGAAACCCCATTGATAGCAATCAATGGCAGGCCGTCGCTGCAAAATATGCATGGGACAGTGTTGTGGAAAATCTTGCCTAAAGTCTCTGCAAACTTTCCAACTTGTCAACCAAGCTTCTTTTGTCACATTTAAATCACATTTTTAGTTTCATTTTTTTCCCCAAGGTTAATTCAAGGTTCCACGTTTGTAATGGGTCTTATAGTCCAGCCACTGGATTCCACTGAGTTACTCAATTTTTTTTTAAACCCAACTCCCCCCCCCCCCCCCCCCCGCGCGCGCGCGCGCGGCCACCACCACCATGTGCACACTGAGCACCTGCCATTTTCAGAATTTGCTAGCATGTAATTTGCGTATCGATGGCAATAAAGACAGCATTTTGTTTTTCCAAATGGCTTTGAAAGAAATCACTGAATTTTTATTGCCTTTATTTCAGGCAAGTGATGAATTTTACATGAATATATTCATTTTCTTTTCTTTATGTACATCCCCCTTGAAAACGTAAAATGGTAATAGTTGTTACCACGTTTCAGACAGCATTGATAACAGTAATAAGCTTATTGGGATTTCTATGGCTAAAAAAATCCATTGTCCAAGTGATCAACAGGTTGCTGTTTTAAAAAAATCAGAGCTAGTTCACTGGTCGTATGGTCTCTTTCCATGCTGCCAGTTTGTGTAATTCTGAGTTCCTCAATATTTAGCTATACAGGAAAGCTTTTCCCCGAGTCGCTTTTAAAATTTAATGATTGTTTTAAAAATCAAAAACAACATCATTGACTATATTATAAATATTTTTGTCAATGTTCAATGTAAAATTGTTTATTAAAGACTGTAGAAGTCAAGTACCTCACTCCACATGCTAGTGGTGTAAATTAGGAAATTGAAAACAGCTTGTGATGTTTGCATCACTTTTGTAATAAGGCAAAAATTAAGATTGACTGTGCCATTTAGGCAATGTTTGAAAGGGATCAACAACAATTCAGATACCAATCCTTGGAATGTCTCTTGCTCAATTATGTTAGGTTCTACTGTTAGCAGCAGTGCTCGACTCCAGTAACACTCCAAATATTTGCATTGAATTCTGAGTTCTGTTGGACATCAGAATTCCACCCCCCACCCCCGCTTCCAACCCTGCCTTCCAGTTGCTAGATTCCAATAAGCTCTTCCAATGTTTTCTCAACTTCCAGGCTCTGATCTCTTCTCATTGACAGTCACACTGCTATCTATTAGCACTAGCAAAAGCACAAGCAACCTCAGTCCAGAAAAAAGATGAAAGCATGAACTTTGCGAATCTACACTTCTCAGAACCATTACACGTGGTTCATTTACCTGCAGTGCTGTTGACCCAATGAAAAGATTAATTATTAAGACTTTGAACTGACTTAGGAAGCTTTCTCATTCTAGGTGATGAGGAAAATCAAGATCAAGAAGCAGAGAATGATAACGAGACTGATGATGAACAGGCTTTGAAAATTGCACGTGAAAAGGATGACTGGAAGGATACACGTAGACGTGGATATGGCAACAGGCAGAACATGGGTTAGCCTTTATTTTGAGTTGCACGTCAAATATCATTGCTCACTTTGGAGTCTTTGAATGAGAGTCGGATCCTTCACCAACACTGAGATGGATTTGTCAACTGTGCAGAGTATACCCACTTCTGCCTGTAAGAATTTCATTGGTTTCTGAGTTGTCAGCAATTGCATTATTGCAAGTACCTTTTAAAAATATATTTTCAGTGACAGTATTGTGATGTTCAACTGAAAGCAAGTCAAAATATGATATTTAAAACTTGCATTTCCTCAGTGTATAAGACAATAAATGAAGGAACAGCTTTGGGAGTGAGGAAACGTGTTTCTGGCACAAATGTTCAATTGCCACCTATTGAGTAGTCTGCCAAACTAATTGCCTTAGTGGAGTTCTTCTTGAGTTGCAATTATTTATAATTACAGTAAGATTGCTCGATGTAATATTAAGCAACATCTGCCAAATTTCAACTCATAACTCCTGTATTTTTCCCCATTCTCCAAATCAGGAGTTCTGATTTCTTTGCCAACTTTTTTTTGTGTTGGTTAACAAACTAAAGCTGCAACAAGTGAATTTTTAAGTTGTAATTAATCCCTTGAACTAACTAGTTCTTGTCACCTGAATTGATGTAACCTGTCTGTATTCAATTTAGTATTGGTAGAAAATGTTTTACTGCTCTTTCATTGTCCTTGGAAGTGACTTGGTAAAAAAAATTCCCATGTTGTAAACCATAAGTTGCAAAATAAATAAAAACTTCAGTCTCCTTAGTCTCTTACCAACCAACAATTTTCATGCTAACTTTACCCACAGCAAAAAAGGACTACACTGCAGACTCGCTGATTTGCTAAATTATTGACTATTCACCTCTGCCATTCTAATAAAGAAGTTAAAACTTCAAATGCTGGCTCTGTGAAGTAAAAACGGAAATGTTGGAAATGCGAAGTAGGGTCAGTCAGCAACTGGAAAAGAAAGACAAGTTAAAGTTTTCAGTTATGGATCCTTTGTAAGTAATTTCTGAGGAAGGATGACATTTGAGACATTAATCAATATATTTTTCACCACTGTCATTTTCTGTTACCACCCAGATAAATGATCAGGTGGGAATTATTAATCCTGACTGCAGTTTTGATCTCCTTTCTGGTACACGTGCGCTGAAGGGATAGAGATCTGAATTTAACCTCTAGGTAAGTAGTTGCATTAACAAATATTTATGGAGGGCTTCACAGAGAAATGTAGGCTGGAATAAGAATAAAGACTTGAAAGGAAATAGATCTGCTGGAAACAAAGAATTGGGGTGGAATAAAGGTACAAAATGAAATTATTAAGAAATACATATTTTTAAAATGGAGTAAACCAGATACATACACTATAAAGGAGAAATGTGGGGTCGAGATTACAATTTTATCAGCTATCTTATTGAATGACAGAGTAGGCTTAAAGGATCGAGTGGCTTACTCATGCTCCAAATTTGTATGCAAGAAAAAGTCAAATTTATGAGCCTAAAAGGTATCTTATCTCAGTTTATCTTGAGAGTAACAATAAATGGCAACAATAGAAGTCAAGGAGATATTAATAACAGTTAAGAGAGAAAAAAATGTACCCAAACTTAAGGTGCAGATAGTTACATGTCTTGAAGGATTGCACTTGAGTAAGCTCAGAGAAACTAGAGATGAAATATGAAAATGCTTAAACACGAAAATTCAAAAAAATGAACAGTACCAGAGGCATGGTAAATGACAAATATTTGATATTTTTAAAAAGCATGGTAGTCACATCAATGGAGAAAATACTGAAAAAATTATATGTAGAATTTGAGTATTATTTCACAAAGTCAACATGATACCTGAAAAGAAGGTAGTTTACTGCATTCTTTAACAAAGAAATTTGGACGAGAATTGTACTGTAAATGATACGCATGGACATTCAGAAAACCTTTGACTAAATTCCACGTAATTCTAAAAAGAGTCTAGCACTAATAGAACATAACTAATAGAATTGAACTGAAAGATGGATACAAAACAATAGTTATTAAGAGATGTTTAAGTGACTGGCTGGAATTAGGAAATATTCTGTAGAGATTTTTGCAGGAATAGTTCACACTTACTATATGCAGAAATGATTTTTGGCTCATGAATTTGAAGATGGGTGTTTAAATTTGTCGATGATACCAAATTAAAGAATGTTTTTAATGTAAGAGACTGCACCAAAGTACAGGATAGACGTGCACAGACTTGCACCGTTGATGTCTCTATGACATCATCTGAAAGTTGTTTTTATATGTATGCTGATAACATACTGGCCGAAGAGCCTGTCTCTGTGCCATAGATTCTATTGCAAGCAAATGGGGTTAGCTTAGATGGGCTTTTTGGTTGGCATGGAATAGTTTGGGTGAAAGGGTCTGTTTCTGTGCTATAGATTCTGTGATTGTATAACATACAGCTCTCCCCTCCATCGTAGCCAAATTATCAGAACGCTTATCAGTACTGGATGAGCAGAGTTCTTTTCTGATTAAATATTGGAAGACTGAAGTCCCACCTCTGTTCCCTAGTTGAGAATTCCATCACTTTATCCAACAACTGTCTGAGATTAAATCTGATTGTTTGCAACTTTGCTGTATTTAATCCCAAGGTGAATTTCTGATAACATATGTCATCATGAAGATTGTCTAGTTTCACCTCCATTACATTGTCTGACACCTCCTTTGCCTCAACTGATCTGCTGCTGAAACCCTCTCATGTCTTTCTAATCTGTGGACTTGATTTTTGTAACACGGTCCTGGCTGTTCTCCTACATTCTACTCTCCTTAAACTTGGAAGTCCTCCAAAGCTCTGCTGCCTGTATCCTTTCTCACTCCAAGTCCCATCCACCTATTGCTCTTAACCTCACTGACCCACATTGGCTTCCAACAAAATAAAGTAACGCCTTGATTTTAAAACTCATCCTTATGTTCAAAAGTTTCCATGGCATCTCTATCCCTTCATCACTCCAAATCCATGACATCTCTTAATGCTTATCTATTTCTGGTCTCTCAAGCACCCTGATTATATTTGCTCCTGATATGGAGATGCCAGCGTTGGACTGGGATAAGCACAGTAAGAAGTCTCACAACACCAGGTTAATGTCCAACTGATTTATTTGGCAGCACAAGCTTTTGAAGTCATGCTCCTTGATCAGGTGAGTGAGCAGTTGTGTTCACAAACAGAGCATATACAGACAAAAACTAAGATAATGGTTGGAATGCGTGTCCTTATAGGTAGTCAAGTCTTAAATGTACTGACAATATGAGTGGAAAGAGGGTCAAGCTCATGTTAAAGGGATGTATATTATCTCTAGCCGGGACAGTTAGTGAGATTTCGCGACCCAAGCAAGTTGTGAGGGTTGCAAATAGTGTGACATGGACCCAATATCCCAGTTGAGGCCGTCCTCATATGTGTTACTTGGCTGTCAGTTTCTGCCCAGCGATTCTGCATTGTGTATCATGAAGGCTGCCTTGAAAGTGCTTACCTAAAGATCAGAGGCTGAATGCCTGCAGTGTTCTCCAACTGGAAGGGAACGCTGCTGCCTGGTGATTGTCGTGCAGTGTTCATTCATCCATTGTCATGGCATATGCATGGTCCTCCCAATGTACTATGTCTTGGGACGTTCTTTTCTGCATAGGTGGTACCTACTGGGTGATGTTCTCACGTGAGATGATGGCATCCGTGTCGATAATCTGGGACATCTTGCAGAAGTTGCTGTGGTATTGTGGTCACTGTTCAGAAGGCTGGGTACTTTGCTGCAGGCAATGGTGTACTTGAAGTTGTGCGGCTGTTTGAAGGCAAGAAGTGGATGTGTGGGAATGGTCTCAGCAGGATGTTCATCTTCAAAATCTCACTATCCTGGCTGGAGATAATACCCTTTAACCTGTGCTTGGCCCTCTCTCCACTCATTGTATGTACCTCTAAGACTTGATTACCTGTAAAGACTTGCATTCCAACCATTATCTTGTAAATTGAGTTTGTGTCTGTATACATTCTGTTTGTGAACACAACTCCTCACTCACCTGATGAAGAAGCAAGGCTCCAAAAGCTTGTGCTGTCAAATAAACCTGTTGGACTTTAACCTGGTGTTGTGAGACTGGATACTACATTTGCTTAGCTAGTAGCATCTGTTTTTTGACCAAGCTTTAGGCCTTCTGCCGTAATGTAACTTTGTGATTCATTGTCTCATTCTGCTTTATACCACTCCTGTAGGGAGCTTTGGGACACGTTATTATGTTAAAGGCACTATCTAAGTTACTGTTGGTTTTGTAGACGTTTCTGATTCAAACAAAACTAACTGCCAGTGTGTGTTTTATCTCTTGCTGTTGACAATCAGAAAGCCTTCTGGATATCCTGCCAAACAACCAGGACCAGTGAGTCTCCGAAATAGTCGATGTGAGATTTTTATCAGTTGTTGAAGTAAGCCAACAAAATAACACAAAAGTGCATAGCTCTAAATTAGCTTTTTGTCCTTCAATTTCCCAAAACAGTCCCAAACACCCAAATATTTCTTAAAATTCCTATAGGTTTATGGTACTGTCAATAAAATTTCCCTTCTCTTAAGAGGTGTAGTGACTAGTGGGACATTTTATACATGTTGCATCTTTTATAGGTGTTGCTTAGAAAATTAAGGCAAGATTACCTTACACCCAGAGGATGTATTTGATTCTTACCTGGAGGGAGGTAATTTTTTTATTCCTTTTATTAAGAACAGTAGAAATAATACAAGGTTATTCAGGATGATCCAGCTCACCAAGAAATATACAAAAATAGATGTAACACTGGTGAAAAATTGTACTCACTTCAAACAGCCTATGTTGCATAGAAGTAAGATATTATTTCCCTGCAGTGACATTAACAACCTCACTTTCTAAACACACTCATGCACAAGTAGGTAGTATGTGTTGTTGTAGATCAGCATGATTTAAAATATCTATGACTTAGTTTACATGAATTGAAAGCTTGAAACATACAGATTATAAATTCTGACCTTACAAAAAATAATATAAACAAAGACGTTTAAATTGGAAAGACAACAGAAATAGAGGATAGAAATGTGTGTGCAATGATTGATCCTATAATATAACAGGTTTCTTATTTGTGATCTCTGATTTCCTTAAATTCTGATATCACAGACGCAGTTGGTAGGCTTGGATTTTAATATCCTTAATTTTAGTGAAACAAAATGTATTTGATAGGCTGTTCTGTCAACCATCCACCTAATCACAGCAATTGAAATTAAGCAACATTTCTTTCCTATCCCCACAAGGTCAACTTTATGGAATCAAATAATAAAAATAATTCTTACACCATCCCCATGTCACAAGTAATCTAAACGTGAGGTCATTAATATACATAAAGATATTATTGCACCTTGTACAATTCAACTTTATAACTCATCATGATTATTGGCTTTTGGCTTGACTAACTTGCCAATAAGAAGTATAGACTTGGTTTTGTTATCTCGGGCCAGAAAGATATAGGGGTGATCTGCATAGAAGAGCTTGGGTGATTTCATTTCCTCACGAGTATGCAAGTTTGCATCATAAGGGTTTCCTTCGATATTCCATTCAAGTGCAGTAGCATGGAGCATGTTGGACAAGTGTAGGTCTTTCTTGCCTGTGATCCCTGAAAAATCGGCTTTGTTTTTATCTGTGGCTTCAGTCAGACCCAGCTCTTGCAGATGTTTCTACGAAATGATAGAAAGCTTTTTTTTAAAAAATGGAAACCACCAAAGCAAAACTACTTTTGTAAAAAAGTCTGTCAAATCATTGCTGCACAATATCTCAACATCACTTCCTTTAGATCTTCATTTTTTTTCCTATGAAGAGTCAACCATAGAGTATGGGCTAGACATATTTCTAACCAACTGGATTTTCACAATCCAACAACTTGCATGTTTAGTTTTCAGATGGTATGAAAGCAATAAATGACCTGATTTCAAATTCAATTTCACGATTTATCACGATCATTTTAACTCACCACTGCGGGGTTGCCAATTCAGTAGCTTAAAAGCTACACAAATTTATAGTAGTGATTTTGAGAAAAATATCAACATGCAGATTCAGCAACAGATTAGTTAAACATATTTTTTCCATCTCAATGACTTTCAAATTTGAATTCAACTAAGATGCAATATTTTATTTATTGGTGTCACAAATATTATCACTGCAATGAATTTACTGTGAAAATCCCCATAAATATCCTTTCATTGCAAGGGTTCTATCAAAAATGACTTGCAATGCTAACAGTTTTCTATTCTGGAAAATTATTGTAGACCAATGAGATTCAGTTAAACTGACCAATATATTTATTACACTATTAATCTTTATTATATGCTAAGATTGAATTTTTTAACAAAGCTAGCTGATACTATTATCAGGACGAAATGACAACTTTATCAAATTATCGTACAAATCTTCTATCCGCCAATGAATCAACAGTGTAAAATGTTGATTCATTGGGCAGATAGAAGATTTGTACGATAATTTTTGTGAGTTAGGTGACAAAAGGGGCTGTGTGAAAATCAGTTGACTTTGGGGCCTACTAAGAGTTGGATGGAAACATCCTTCTGCTCTGACAGCTATGCTTTGAGTCATCTAGGTCCAAATCTCCATAATTCCTCCCTTAAATCCTTCTGCCCTTTTTTCTATAAGATCTTTCTTAGTGATTAAAAGCTTGGTCAAAGAGATGGATTTAAGGAGGATATTAAAAAAAAGAAGATGGATATAATGTACAAGTTTTTGGAGATGTGTGAGTTGGGGAGGAGGGAGGCTGTGGTGGGATGAAGAGGGATTACAGTTAATGGTGATGCCATTAGGTTTGTGACAAGGACCAGAGCCAATGGCTTCGGACTGCATGAAATTGAATCATTCGGGGCTGGATATTGTACAAACAGTTTGAAAACACAAAATTAACAGACGGATTGTGAAAGGTCTGTGCATATATGGAAATGAAGCCCACATCTTCAGATGTTGAAGCAACGGGGAGCATATATATGAAGCGGAGGAGGCCTAAGATAGATCTCCACTGGTAATGATCTGGAAGTGATAAGAAAGTAGAGGCGAACTCACTGGGGTCTTTTAAAAGACTTCTGGATGAGCATATGGGAAAGGGGGTTATAGATAGGTCTGTGGATTGGTAGGTATAGATGTGATCAGCGCAACTCATGGGCTGAAGGGCCTGTTTGTGCTGTAGTGTTCTATGTTCTAAATGGAAATGCTTACTCTATGGTTGAACAAGCAAGAATGGAACCAAAGAAAGGCAGCCACATTGAGTTTGACAGTTGAAGAGAGGTCATAGAGTCAGAGTTTTACAGGACCTTTGGCAAAGTTTGCCTGTGTCGGCCATCAGGCTCATTCATTCAAATCTCACTTGGTCTATTGCCTTGTATGCTATAGCATTTCAAGTACTCATCTATTTGCTTCCAAATTGATGGAATATGGTATAATATCATGTAATGGCTGCAGACAACTCAAGAAAGGATGACTAGAGAGAGTGCAATTTTGAGGATCGTTTCAATGTTGCAGCAAGGTGAGAAATCTGATTGAGAAATTAAAACATGGATTTGTTTTTTTTGTCAGGGCGGAATTCGACAACGACTCCAAAAGTTTCAAAGTTTCCAAATCAAAGGGACTGAATTTTTTTTCTCCGAGGTAGGAAATGATACTGGTGGTTTTGGGAAAGAAGGAAGCAGTACCTTAGGAGAGAAAAACACATCCTCAGCTAGTCTGAGGACCAGGAACCTTGAAGTCCAGGAAAAGATATTCAGTGGTCAATATTTTAGTGGGAGAGGGGTTAAGGAAGAATTTCATGAACAATTATGAGCTAGGAAAGAATGAGGAGAAATAGGAAAAAAGAAAAAAATGTGGATTCACACAAGTGAACACTAGGAGAGTTTGTAAAGGAGATGGAGGATTGTGACAAAAGGTAGCTGAACAATTGGTTTTATCTTAGTGACAGACACCCATGAGCTCCTTCAACTTGTGGTTAGAGTGGAAAGGTAAAGAAAAACAGTTAGTAGTCTAAGGAAAAAAAAGGTTTGAGGTTAGCTTTCCTCTCCAGAATGATGCATGATTAGGGAGCAATTTAACAGAGAAGAGCAGGCCCAATTGTGTTTTATGTTTTATAGGCACAGTAGGTGATGAATGGCGAAACTAAAATTCTTCCTCAGTCAACTATGCTCATTCGTTATTGAAGTTAGCAGAAGGTACATCATGATTACAAGTTATCTACAAATAGAAATATTCAAAAGCATTTTTCTTCAACTTAATTCCTCAGTTACTTGAAAGCTGACAAGTTGTAATTCTTACCTGTAGCTCATGGCTGACCTCAATGTTAACTTTGGGAAGTGATATACCAACAGCACGTTTCTGCAGCTTGCTAAACCAAGTGTTGAGTTGTTCCTTTGTCAATAACTTGTCTATTCTCTCCAGAGATTCTACATGACGCGGCATTATGTAAATCATGCTGGAATATTTGTGTGCCAGAGGCATCTCAACAATTTGAACCTTATTAACCTCATCTTCATAATAATTATACAGTCCTGAAAAATTAATTAGTAGTCACGTATCAGAGATGAGAAGAATTTCAAGGCAGATGTCTAAATTTTCATTTGAGATTAAAGACCCCAATAGATGACTATTATAAGATCCACAAATCTAAAACAATGAAACAGTTTTAATAATTATTTTTAAATATGTTGTATTAATATTTTAATGTCATTACAACTTGATTTATTATTGTCACATGTATTAACATACAGTGAAAAGTATTGTTTCTTGTGTGCTATACAAAGCATACTCTTCATAGAAAAGGAAATGAGAGAGTGCAGAATGTTACAATCATAACTAGGGTTTAGAGAAAGGTCAACTTAATGCAAAGTAAGTCCATCCAAAAGTCTGACAGCAGCAGGGAAGAAGCTGTTCTTGAGTCTTGAGTAAGCTCAGATTTTTGTATCCTTTTCCCGACAGAAGAGAGAATGTCTAGGATGCATGGGGTCCTTAATTATAATGGCTGCTTTGCCAAGGCAGCAGGAAGTGTAGACAGAGTCAATGGATGGGAGGCTGGTTTATGTGATGAATTGGGCTAAATTCACGACATTTTATAGTTCTTTGCAGTCTAGGGCACAGCAGGATCCATACCAAGCTGTGATAGTGTCAGAAAGAATGTTTTCTATAGTGCATCTGTAAAAGTTGGTGAGAGTTGTAGCTGACATATCAAGTTTCCTTAGTCTTCTGAGAAAGTAGAGGCATTGGTGAGCTTCGCCATGGGAACTTAGATATTTAGAGAATCTTTGATTCAGAGAATCTTCGAAGAAAACTTTAATGGAATTTTTTTTCCCAAAAATATATTTTTCTCAATTTCTGAAAGTCTACTCTCCATCAAAAGCAGTGGTTTTATCATTGGAGTCTAATTTGAAATGAGTGTTCTTTGATATCTTACCATCATGCATATGTTAACATTGACTGTGATTGATCCAAATTATGGAGAACATCAGAGTCAAGTCTAATCTTTTCCTCATTTGGTATCCATCCAAACACAATTCCAGTCAAAGTCACTCTATAGCAGTCAGAAACAGATTCTGAGGATTTTCCTGAAACCTAGAATATTGAAGTTAAGCCTAACACCCCTAAAGTCATCCAAGCTAGAAACTCAAGGGTTAAACTTTGAACTTTCCTGGCCTGTATGACTCAAAAACATGTTACAAATTTCTAACACTTGCCTGTACGATGCATCATAGGTATGGACACAGTATGGGTTCTAGTTACCATAAAGCCTCTTTTATCAATCATGCTTTCATGGAATTTTTCATCCCAATGAGCTGTAAAAGAAAATTAAAAATTAAGTTTATGGTCAAATGCATATTAACTGAATATTTGCATGTGAAAACCGTGATCATTTAATACCAAATCCTTTACACTAATTACAATACTCACGTTTGAAGTACATGGCATTAACAAAAAGAGCACCATCAGCACTAGACACATCTTTTGTGATTTCTCCTAATTTTCCATTTGTTGTCTGAGAGCCCCATTCATTGATGGATTGGATTGTACTCCTCTTGTCCCTTAAGTTAATCTTGGAATGATCGTGTCTGTAGTGCACCTTGCTTTTCTGAACAAAGTCATCCCTAAATGTAACTGAACTTGGTCCATAAAGGCAGCTGCCAATCTTCCAAGTGGTGTTGCGAGTCGTCTCATTGCTGATCTCATTCAACAGTTCTGAGAAAGTAGGGTGCAAAACATCATCACGCAAATTGATGTTAAGGAGGGATTTCACCTGTTTGGCAGTTTTATCTTTGGCACCCAGAGACATCACTCCCAAGGAGGAAGCTACCACAAGAGGTGAGAAGAGAAGGTTCTCAGATGACAATTTCCGGTCTTTGACCATGGTCTTGTAAAGATCAAGGGCCAAGTTTATTGTGCTGTCTGCCAGCATAGAACCATGTTCTTTCAACACCATAGGATCTGCTGTTACCACAGCAAGTAGCAGGCTGACTACTACTAATTTCATCTCCATGGTTTTGTCCAGTAAGTACAGGCCAGTAGAACTGTTGGATAAAGAATGGAACACAATTATTTCAAAGAACATAGTTTAGCAATACATACAACCTATCCTAAAGTATTAAGATATTTAAGATTTGGAAAAAGGAATACTTTCTCAGAAAGGCCTAAGATTTTAACTGCCAGCAGATTTCAAGTGGAAAACCACACGATCAGATTAATTTCACAACACCATGACATCCACCCAAATGTTATGGCTTGATCTCATCCCACCACCAATCTCACCCGAAAGACCACCCTGCCCCACCCCCACCACAACCGTCACCAATTTCCTAGCTGTTCTAAACAGGACATGATTGAAAACTCTGCAGCCTGGAGGAGACCTTCAAATAGCAGTTACACCGAAGGAAAACTGAGTCCTGACATACGTTGGGGTAGGGGTAAGGTGCACAGAGGGGTATGGGAGACAGGAGCAGTGAAACCATGGCAGCTGAGACTGAAACTTTCCATGTGGGTCTGGCTTCACAAAATAAGTTAAAAAGTTACATGTTGCCTTCAAGAAAATCACTGTTGTTTCCTGATCAGGCTGCTCCGTAAAGATTGTAGTTATCAGATTATATATATGAATAAGGGCAGCATAATGGCTGCCTTATTGTGCCAGAGAACTGGATTTAATTCCGATCTTGGGTGACTATGTGGAGTTTGCTCCAGCTGCTCCTTTTCCTTCCACAGCCCAAAGATGTGTGGGTTAGGTTGATAGGCCATGCTCAAATTGTCCCTTGGCATCAGAATGATTAGTAGGTTAAATAGGTGGGGTTATGAGGATAGAGCCTGAGTGGGATTGTGTTGGTGCAGGCTTGATGGGCTAAGTAGCCTCTTTCTGCACTATAGGGATTCTACAAAAAGAAACTGTTGGCTACATTGTTGAGTCCCACTCAATTGAATAAGTTAAAATAATGATTCATCAATTAGAGCACAAAAATAGGAGGAGATGGTGGTGTTGTGGTAATGACACTGGATCAATAATTTAGAGGCCCTAATGTTCAGGAGAAATGTGTTCATATCCCGCCTTGGCAGCTGGAGGAATTTAAATTCAATTAACAAAATCTGGAATTGAAAACTAGTCTCAGTAATGATAACCATGAGAACTATCATCACTTATTGTTATAAGCCCAATTGGTTCACTAAATGTCCTTTCCAGAAGGAAATCATCCTTCCTTGCCTTTTTGAATTGATTTATTATTGTCATATGTATTAGCATACAGTGAAAAGTATCGTTTCTTGTATTCTATACAGACAAAGCATATCGTTCGGAGAAAAGGAATTGAGAGAGTGCAGAATGTACTGTAACAGTCATAGCTAGGATATAGAGAAAGATTCATGCAAAAATCTAACAGCAGCAGGGAAAAAACTGTTCTTGAGTTGGTTCGTATGTGACCTCAGATTTTTCTATCATTTCCCTGATGGAAGTTGGAAGAGAGAATGTCCAGGATGCGTGGGGTGCTTAATTATGCGGGCTACTTTGCCGAGGCAGTGGGAAGTG
The DNA here is from genome assembly GCA_024679065.1 of Sphyrna mokarran. Lineage (NCBI taxonomy): Eukaryota > Metazoa > Chordata > Chondrichthyes > Carcharhiniformes > Carcharhinidae > Sphyrna > Sphyrna mokarran. The sequence continues at coordinate 75,493,407 of JAGIQG010000004.1, read as the reverse complement.
TAGTAAGAAGTCTCATAACACCAGGTTAAAGTCCAGCAGGTTCATTTGGTAGCAAAAGCCACAAGCTTTTGGAGCACTGCTCCTTTGTCAGGTAAGTGGGAGTTCTGTTCACAAACAGGGCATATAAAGACACAAACTCAATTTACAAAATAGTTGGAATGCGAGTCCTAAAGGTATAAACAATGTGAATGGAGAGGGAGGGTTAAGCACCGGTTAAAATGTCTATTGTCTCTAGCCAGGACAGTTAGTGAGATTTTGCAAGCCCAGGCAAGTCATAGAGGTTACAGAACATAGAATAGTACAGCACAGTACAGGCCCTTCAGCCGTTGATGTTGTGCTGAGCTATGTCCGAACCCAAGATCAAGCTCTCCCACTCCCTATCATTCTGGAGTGCTCCATTTGCCTATCCAATAACCATTTGAAAGTTTCTAAAGTGTCCAATTCCACTATTATAGCAGGCAGTGCATTCCACATCTCAACCACTCTCTGAGTAAAGAATCTACCTCGGACATCCCTCCTATATTTCCTACCATGAACCTTAAAGTTATGCCCTGTAGTAACAGCTATATCCACAAGGGGAAATAGTCTCTGCATGTCCATTCTATCTATCCCCCACATTATTATATAAACCTCTATTAAATTGCCTCTCATCCTCCTCTACTCTAGAGATAAAAGCCCCAGCTTCTCAAACTTTCCTCGTAAGACCTACCCTTCAAACCAGACAACATCCTGGTAAATCTCCTCTGCCCTCTCTCTAATGCTTTCACATCCTTCTTATGGTGAGGTGACCAGAATTACACACAATATTCCAATTGTGGTCTCACCAAAATTCTGTATAGTTGCAGCATAACTCCATGACTCTTAAATTGAAACCCCTTGTTAATAAACATGAGCACACTGTAAGCCTTCTTCACGGCTCTATCCACTTGAATGGTAACATTCAGAGATCTGTGGATACGAACCCCAAGATCTCTCTGTTCCTCCACATTGTTCAGAACCGTTGACCCTATAATCCACATTCAAGTTTATCCTATCAAAATGAATCACCTAGCATTTATCAGGGTTAAACTCTATCTGCCACTTTTCTGCCCAACACTGGATCTTATCTATGTCTCTTTGCAGCTGACAAGAGCCCTCCACCTCATCCACTACTCCAATAATCTTGGTATCATCAGTAAATTTACTAACTGATCCTTCAGACCCCTCTTCCAAGTCATTGATAAAAATCACAAATAGCAGAGGACCCAGCATTCATCCCTGTGGTACACTGCTGGTAACTAGTGATCCAAAAATTTTCACTCCACCACCACCCTCTGTCTTCTATGAGACAGCCAGTTACTTATCCAATTGGCCAAATTTCCCTCTATCCCACACTCCTTACCTTCTTCATGAGCCTACCATGGGGAACTTTATCAAATGCCTACTAAAATCCATGTATATGACATCAACTGTTCTATCTTCATGTACACACTTAGTTATCTCCTCAAAGAATTTAATCAAATTTATAAGGCAGGACATACCCCTCACAGAACCGTGCTGACTATCCCGGATTAAGCTATATCTTTCCAATTGGTCATAAATCCTATCTCTCAGAACCCTTTCCATTAACTTATCAACCACCGAAGTAAGACTAATTGGCGTATAATTACCAGGGTCATTCCTATTTCCTTTCTTGAAAACAGTAACAACATTCGCCACTCTCCAGTCCTCTGGCACAATCCCTATGGACAGTGAGAACCCAAAGATCAAAGCTAGGTTCATATCACAAAGATAGTGTGGCATGAACCCAAGATCCCAGTTGAGGCTGCCCTCATGTTTGCGGAATTGGCTTTCAGTCTCTGCTCAGTAACTCTGCGCTGTCGTGTGTTGTGAAGGCCACCTTGGAGAACGCTTACCCGAAGATCAGAGGCCGAATGCCAGTGATCGCTGAAGTGTTCCCCAGAGAACACTCTTGCCTGGTGATTGTCAAGCAGTGTTCATTCATCTGTTATCATAATGTCTGCATGACCTCCCCAATATTCTGACAACATCATGACAATGCTATTACAACAGATGAATGAACACCACTCAACAATCACTAGACAGTTGGGGAACACTTCAGCAGTCACAAGCATTTGGCCTCTGATCTGCGGGTAAGCATTCTCCAAGGCAGCCTTCACGACACATGACAATGCATGGTTGGTGCGCCAAGTCTGACAGCCAAATTCCGCACATATGAGGACAGCATCAACCGGGATCTTGGGTTCATGTCACACTATCTGTAACCTCCATGACTAGCCTGGGCTTGCAACATCTCACTAACTGTCCTGGCTGAAGACAATACACATTTCTTTAACCTATGCTTAACTCTCTCTCCACTCACATTTTCTGTACCTTTAAGACTTGATTATCTGTGAAGACTCGCATTCCAACCATTATTTTGTAAATTGAATTTGTGTCTTTAGATGCCCTGTTTGTGAACAGACTTCCACTTATCTGACAAAGGAGCAGTGCTCCGAAAGCTAGTGGCTTTTGCTACCAAATAAATCTGTTGGACTTTAACCTAGTGTTGTGAGACTTTTTCTTGTGTTTACCCTAGTCCAATGCTGGCATCTCCACAGTGGGAAGTGTAGACAGAGTCAATAGATGGAAAGCTGGCTTGCTTGATGAATTGGGTTACATTCATGACCTTTTGTCATTTTTTGCAGTCTTGGGCAGGAGCCATACCAAGCTGTGATACAACCAGGCAGAATGTCTCCTATGATGCACCTATAAAAGTTGGAGAGAGTCGTAGCTGACATGCTAAATTTCATTAGTCTTCTGAGAAAGTAGAAGTGTTGGTGCACTTTCTTAGATATAGTGTTTGCATGGGGAGACCTAAAAACCTGAAGCTCTCGACCATATCTACTTCATCCCTGTTGATGTAGATAGGGGCATGTTCTCCTCTACTCTTCCTGAAGTCAATGACAATATCCTTCATTTTGTTGATATTGAGGGAGAGATTATTGTCGCCGCACCAGTTCACCAGATTCTCTATCATTCCTGTGCTTTGTCTCATCATTGTTTGCAATCTGATGCACTACGTTGGTGTCATCAGCAAACTTGAAAATCGGGTTGAAGGACAATTTGGTCACACAATCATAGGTGTATAAAGAATAGAACAGCCTTGTGGAGCACCAGTGTTGAGGATGATCGTGGAGGATGTGTTGTTGCCTGTTCTTACTGATTGTGGTCTGTAAGTTAGAAAGCTCGGGATGCAGTCAAGAGAGAAGAGCTGAGCCCAAATCACAGGGTTTGAAGATGATTTTCATAGGAATAATAACGCTCAAGGCTGAGATTTGGTCAATAAATACAAATCTGACATTGGTGTCTTTGTTATCTAGGTGTTCCAGGGTTAAGTGCAGGGCCACGGAAATGGTAACTGCAGCGATAGGCAAACATTAGTGGATCCAGGCAGTCTAGGAGACTGGAATTGATTCATGCCATGACTAGCCTTTTGAAGCACCTCATAGTGATGGATGTCAGGGCCATCAGATGATAGTCATTAAAGCACGCTGCTTGGCTTTTCTTTGGAACTGAGATGATGGTCATCTTCTTGAAGCAGATAGGGACTTCAGATTGTTGTAAAAAGAGGTTGAAGATGTCTGCAAATACCCCTGCTAGCTGATCTGCATAGGATCTGAGGGTTTATCTGGGTACCCCATCCAGGGCAATTGCTTTCCATGGTTGACCTTTGAGAAAGCTGCTCTGACGTCTGCAATGGTGACCTCACATGCATGTTCATCCATGGCTTCCAGGGTGGAAAGCATGCTCTCACTGACCTCTTGCTCAAAACAGACATAGAATGCATTGAGCTCATCAGGGAGGGATGCATTGGAGGTGACAATTTTACATGCCTTCACTTGTAGCTTGTTTTGTCTTGTAGATCTCGTCAGTAGGCATCTATGTCGCTAGCCTGGGACTCTAGCTTGGTCTGGTACTTTTTTTTGGCATCTTTGATAGATCTCCACCAATCATATTTGGCTTTCTTGTATAGATTATTGTCGCCTGACTTGAATGCCTCAGACTTAGATTTCAGCAAGAAGTGGATATTCCTGTTCATCTATAGTTTCAGGTTGGGGAACACACAGATTTCCTTCTTTGACACAATCTTCTACACTCTTACTAATGAAGTCAGTTACTACAGTGGCGTACTTGGTTCAGGCTGGTCGCAGATTTGTTAATACTGAGCAGTCCACGGACTCCAAGCAGTGGATGCTTGGAGTCAATGGACTGGTCAGTATTTAAAAATACTCCAAGCCTGTGACTCCAGGCCTACACCAATGTGGTTGACTCTTAACTACCCTCTGAAATGGCCCAGCAGATCACTCAGTTCGAGATAATTTGGGGCACATGGGTAACATAGAACATTACAGCACAGAACAGGCCCTTCGGCCCTCGATGTTGCGCCGACCAATATAAAAAGCAATGACCCTCCAAACTAAACCATTCCCTTCTCTTCCATATACCTATCAACTAACCTCTTAAACGCCACCAAACTTGGCGCATCTACAACTGCTGCAGGCAGGGCATTCCACTCCCGAACCACCCTTTGGGTAAAGAACCTACCTCTGATATCCGTCCTATAACTATCACCCCTTAATTTAAAGCTGTGTCCCCTCGTGCTAGCTTTCTCCATCCTAGGAAAAAGGCTATCACTGTCCACCCTATCTAAACCTCTAATCATCTTATATGTTTCGATAAGGTCCCCTCTTAGCCGCCTCCTTTCTAACGAAAACAACCTCAAATCCCTCAGCCTCTCTTCATAAGACCTGCCCTCCATACCAGGCAACATCCTGGTAAACCTCCTCTGTACCCTCTCCAATGCCTCCACATCTTTCTTATAATGTGGGGACCAGAACTGCACACAATACTCCAAGTGCGGCCGCACTAGAGTTTTGTACAGTTGCAACATGACGTTGCGGCTCCGAAATTCAATCCCCCTACCAATAAAAGCCAAGACTCCATATGCCTTCTTAACAACCTTCTCGACCTGACTGCCTACTTTCAGGGATCTATGCACATACACACCAAGATCCCTCTGTTCATCTAGACTACTAAGAATCCTACCATTTGCCCTATACTCTACACATTTATTATTTCTGCCATAGTGCATTACCTCACACTTTTCCACATTAAACTCCATTTGCCACCTCTCGGCCCAGCTCTGCAACTTGTCCAAGTCCCTCTGCAAACTATAACACCCCTCTTCACTATCTACCACTCCACCGACTTTAGTGTCATCTGCAAATTTACTAATCCATCCTTCAATACCCTCATCCAGATCATTTATAAAAATTACAAACAGCAGGGGCCCCATAGACCCCTGAGGTATACCACTTGTCACCGAACTCCAAGATGAATATCTCCCATCAACCACCACCCTCTGTCTTCTATCTGCTAGCCAATTCCTAACCCAATTAGCTAAATCACCCTCTATCCCATACATCTGCATTTTCTGCAGAAGTCTTCCATGGGCCACCTTATCAAACGCCTTACTAAAGTCCATATATACCACATCAACCGCCTTACCCCCATCCACCTCCTTAGTCACTTTTTCAAAAAACTCAATGAGGTTAGTAAGGCACGACCTACCCTTCACAAAACCATGCTGACTATCTCCAATCAATTCATTACTCTCTAAATAACTATAAATCCTATCCCTAATTATTCTCTCCAATACTTTGCCCACAACAGAAGTAAGACTCACTGGCCTATAATTCCCTGGAAGGTCTCTCTTCCCCTTCTTGAACAAGGGACCACATTCGCTATCCTCCAGTCCTCCGGAACCACACCCGTAACCAACGACGACCTGAAGATCAGAGCCAGAGGCTCTGCAATCTCCTCTCTTGCCTCCCAGAGAATCCTAGGGTAAATCCCGTCCGGCCCAGGGGACTTATCCAACTTCAAACCCTCGAGAATATCTAGCACATCCTCCCTATCTACTTCGATACCTTCCAGTTTGCTACCCTGTACCTCAGTGTTCTCCATAACTACATTTACATCACCCTGCGTGAATACCGAAGAGAAATATTTATTCAGTACCTCTCCAATCTCCTCAGGCTCCACGCACAACTTCCCACTGCTGTCTATGACTGGCCCTAATCTTGCCCTAACCAATCTTCTATTCTTAACATATCTAAAGAAAGCTTTAGGATTCTCCTTAATCCTATCAGCCAAAGTCTTCTCGTGTCCTCTCTTAGCTCTCCTCAATTCACTCTTTAGCTCCCTCCTGGCTAATCTATAGCTATCCATTGCACTAACCGAGCCTTCAAGCCTCATCCTGACATAAGCCTCCTTTTTCCTTTTAACCAGCAAATCAACTTTTTTCGTACACCAAGGTTCTCTTACTCGACCATTTCCTCCTCGCCTGACAGGGACATACTTATCAAGGACTCGCAGCAGCTGCTCCTTGAATAAGCTCCACATTCCAGATGTTCCCAGTCCCTGTAGTTTCCTAGTCCAATCTATGCACCCTAATTCTCTCCTGATGGCCTCATAATTACCCTTCCCCCAGCTATAACTACTGCCCCGCGTCATATGCTGGCCCTGCCAGCAACACCCGCCAGCAACACCCACCACCACCCCCCCACCACCACCACCCCCCCCCCCCCCCCCCCCCCCAAACATCCCATGAAAGAGTGAAGAAATTAACTTGGGCAATTTTAATTGCTCATCAATTTTCACTAGATCTACAGATATCCAGCAACTTTGAGGGCAACAGGCAGAGTAAGCTGCTGATCACACCATTTTCTCACAGACAAAAAAAAATAGGAAATATTAAAATCACTGAAATCCTTCTTTTTTTTAATTAATATTAAAAAAAATGACATGCAAATGGGATAAAGTAGAAGCTAAAATAACTTTAGCAAACATTTTGTAACGATGGATTTTATTTTCATAATAGAAACTCTGACATTCTACTCAGATAAAAATATTCTATTACAGGCCAGCAAATAATTCATTTAGCAAGATGCAACTTTTTCAGATTATTACAGCTAGACTTGCAACATAAGAGTGGAACTTCCTGTCCGTTAAGCTAAGGGTAACTTCAGCACTACGCCCTCTGGAGATGCGTGGAATCAGACAGCAAATTCTGGACTTCTGCACTTAGTTGCATATGTATGTGTGTTCTAAAATTTGCTGTTAGTTACAGAGGTCATCCTAATTTTGTGATCTCCCGTGGATGTGAATGACTGCCTCTTTTCATTTTGGAGTTTGTAATATACTATATAATAATCAATTCCCATATTTTGTGTGGACATTGCGAGCCTTAATAAGGGCAGCGCAAAGTATTCAGACAATGAATTTTTATAGATTTTCATTCAATACCATTGCAAAATCCGAGCTAGTGATGGCATCTGTGCTTTCAAAGTTTGTACTTTTTGAGGGAGACAGAAACTGAAAGGAAAACAGAGGAAGGAAACTGAGCCTCATAGTTTCTAAGGAAATATGATTGGAAACTAAAACTTCCAGGAAGATTGAACGTGATTGAGAAGACATAAAAGGACACAAATCCAAGCTCGGAACTAGCAGTTAATGGGTCCAGTGGTGCAGTACAGGCAAACTGAAGAGGACAAAAGTCTAGATCCAGAAGCTAATCTGCTGCAGTTATTTCTGTTACTTGAAAATAATATTAGTGGAGTTACGCCATCCAGACTAAATTGAGCAGTTTTTCAGCCTTGTGCCATTCCTGGCAAAGACCATGCCTGTGAAATTCAGGTTGGTTGTAGACTGCTATCCACTCTGGATCAGGCTAAATACTAAAGGGAGAAATTGATAATATGTCTGATGATCAATAAATTATGTGAACTGCTGGGCCATTGAGCTGCTTTATAAGATCTAAGTTGTATATGCCATTTAATGTAAAAGTTTTAGTTTATTAACAACCATTACTTGCTTCCTAATTTATGTTTAACTTATGTCAGTCCGGATGTTAAAGCATTGCATATTATCTAAGACAGTAAAATTTGCTTTATTTAGTTCTTATCTGGTTAGAAACAATAGAAACATTCTTCTATTTAAAACAATGGAATCTTGTGTTCAGTCTTTTTAGTAAATAACTGGGATTTTAGATTTTGTTTTTTTAAACTTACTGATCGAGGTCATAACAGCATGTGCACAACTCAACAAAAACAGCAGAGGGATGCATTAAACATTCATTACTGTCAATAACAATTTTTAGTTTCTGACACTTACCAGAAAAGTTTTTGCATTGGAAGTAAAACTCATTACATTAGCAATAAAAAAATGTTTAAAGGACCAGGCAGAACTCACCTGAATCTTGTGGCTCTCGTGTGGATCAGACTGACTATCTCCTTCCATTTTGGGGTTTGCAATCTATTCTCACTGTTCATTACTATTGGCCCTCACAATTTATACAAATGTTGTCAGCCTTAATGAGAACAGTGCAAATTTATTTTCCATTCATTTTTGTTTTAATGGGATGTGGGCATCACTGGCTAGGTTAGCATTTATTGCTCATCCCTAATTGCCCTTTCAAAGGTGCTGGTGAGTTGCCTTCTTGAATTGCTGCAGTCACTCAGGTTAGGTAAACCCACAGTGCTGTCAGGGAGGGAATTCAGGATTTTAACCTCGCAAAAGTGAAGGAAAAGCGATATATTTCCAAGTCAGACTGGTCAGTGGCTTGGAGGGGAAAATCCAGTGGTGGTGCTCCCAGGTAAGTGTTGCCATTGTCGTTCTAGATGGTAGCAGATGTGGGTTTGGAAAGTACTGCCTAAGGAGCCTCAGTGAGTTCCTGTGGTGAATCTTGTAGATGGTGCACACTGCCACTATTGTTCATCAGTGGTGGATTGAATGTATATTTGGGAAGGGATAGCAATCAAGCAGATTGCTTTGCCTTGGATGCTGTCAAACTTCCTCAGTGTTGTTAGAACTGCACTTATCCATACATTTCTGATTTGTTCCTTGTAGATTGTGGGAAGTGAGTTACTTACCTCAAGATTCCTAGCCTCTGAGCTCTCTTGAAACCTCTGTATTTATATGGCTATTCCAGTTCAGTTTGTGGTCAATGGTAACCCTCAGGATATTAACCGCCAGGGATCTGTGATGGCAATATCATTGAAAGTCAATGGGCAGTAGTTAGATTCTCTCATGTTAGATGTGGTCAGTGCCTGGCATTTGTGTTTAGAACTTGGAACTTAAAACTTAGAATCCCTACAGTACAGAAAGAGGCCATTCGGCCCATTGAGTCTGCAGTGACCACAATCCCACCCAAACCCTACTCCCATTTCCCTACATATTTACCCACTAATCCCTCTAACCTATACATCTCAGGATACTAAGGGCAATTTTAGCATGGCCAATCAACCTAACCTGCACATCTTTGGATTGTGGGAGGAAACCAGAGAACCCGGAGGAAACCAACGGAGACACGAGGAGAATGTGCAAACTCCACAGTGACCTAAGCCGGAAACAAACCCAGGTCCCTGGAGCTGTGAAGCAGCAGTACTAACTACTGTGATACCATGCCGTCCAATGCTCTGAATGTTACTTGCCACTTGTCAACCCAGGTGTGGATATTGTTCAGGTCTTGCTGTCTTTGACTTGGACTATGGTATCAGAAAAATCACAAGTATTGCTTAACATTGTGCAGTCAACAGCCCCGCTCCTGATCTTATGATGGAAGGAAGGTCACTGATAATGCAGCTAAAGTTGATTGGGCTTAGGGCATTATCCAAAGGAACTCCTGCAGTGATGTCCTGAAACTAAGGCACATGACCTCCAATCAACACAACCATCTTCCTTTGTGCTCAGTATCATAAAAACCATAGAAACCTCACAGTACAGAAAGAGGCCATTCGGCCCATCGAGTCTACACCAACCACAATCCCACCAGACTCTACCGCAATATCCCTCCATTATTTTACCCACTAATCCTTCTAATCTACACATCTCCAGACACTAAGGGCAATTTTTAACATGGCCAAGCAACCTAACCTGCACATCTTTGAACTGTGGGAGGAAACCAGAGCACCTGGAGGAAACCCATGCAGAAACGAGGAGAATGTGCAAACTCCACACCCCAAGCTAGGAATTGAACCCAGATCCCTGGAGCTGTGAAGCAGCAGTGCTAACCACTGCTACTGTGCTGCCCACCAGCTGATTCCAACCAGCTGAGGGTATCCCAACTCCAGTTTTACTAGGGCTTCTTGATGCCATATATCAGCTAAATTATGTCTTGGTGGAATGGCCAGTTACTTTCATCTCATCTCTGGCATTCAGCTCTTTTGTCCATGTTTAAACCAAGGCTGTGATGAGGACAGGTGCAAAGTGACCCTAACAGACACAAACTGAGCATTAGTAAGAGGTTATTGTGAAGCAAGTATCCCTTGATAGCACTTTTTGGTTACCCTTTCCATCACTATACTGATAATTGAGAGTAGAATAATAATTAGCTGGGTTGGATTTGTCCTGTTTTTTCAAATTCCTCAAATGTAATGACAGAATTGTTCAAAAAGTGTATTCATACCCAAATATGTCTGTTATAATCTCAAAACATTTTCTGATACTAACCTTGAAGAAAACTGCCCCTTATATAAGACAACAACAAATGAACTAATCATAAATCTATTCACAACTTTCAGAAAGCAACAGCTTTTTGGAAAATATAAAAAAAAACTTATATTAATATGGCACTCTTGTCAACCTCAGAATTTCCAAACCAATGAAGTAATTCTGAATTGCAGAGTATGAAATGCAAATAACACATGTGCACACATCCACATCGTTTAAACAGCAATGTAACAATGATCAGATAATCTATTTAGGCGTTTTTTTTTCAAAACGGACCTTTTACATCGATCTGAAAAGGAAGGTGGGGCCTTAAACATCTCACTGCAACAAACATTCCTACAGAACTATGCCAGGTGTTTGCTTAAACTTTGTGCTCAAGTGGAACTTGAACCCACAGCTTTCTCAGTGAGTGCTAGCCTTGAACATGCAAAAATATTTATGCTTCCAATTTGTGTTCAATGAAAAATGGGAGAAATTTAAGTATGGTAGATTGAGACTAACAACCTCTAAAAGCTCTAGGCTAGTGAAAAAGCTGCCTTGTTTTGTATAGCTAGTAAAGTCTTGTATGGTTTAGAGACCATCAATATAAAAAACTGATGGTTGATCCTTATGATACTGTCACTACTTAAAACATTAACAATCAAACCCGTACATAGGGTAACCGAAAGTTTGCAGTCTCGAAATCTTTTCAAAGGGATGTACATCTTTGCCAAGTTCATTCTGAAAGATATAACAAATACAAATGAAGGCTATACAGTTTATTAATTTATTCTCCATCATAACAATGAATCCTATTGTGTGGAGGGGGACAGGAATGGACTCACCAACTCCTAACTTTAATTTTTTACAAGTGTATTTTACGCAGGTTGGATTCCACTTAAATTAGATCTCAATCATCTCATAATTGCCTGGTGTTCTGCTGAATACACTAATTCTTGACAAATCTAATCAATTTATAATGCTAAATTATTTAAAACATAGTTATATTGCTGATTCATAATTAAAATATATGCACGCCTTAATAATTACGATCTCCTTTTTAAGATAGAGTTGAGGAGAAACCTTTTCTCCCAGAGGTTTGTTGGTGTGTGAAATTCTGTTTGAAACAGAAATATAGAACTTCTATCGTGCAGAAGGCCATTCGGCCTATCACATCTACACTGACTTGCCAACAGAGTGTTTTACCTATCCCCGTAACTCCATGCATTTATTCCACTATCCCCTAACCTACACATCTTGCCACTAAGGAGCAATTTTAAATGGCCAATCCACCTAACCTGTACATCTTTGGACTGTGGGAGGAAACCAGAGTACCTGGAAGAAACCCATGCAGTCACAGAGACTTCTTTTTGTGGGAAAATACAAACTCCATGCAGTCACCACAGGCCGGAATCGAATCCATGTCCCTGGTGCTGAGAGGTAGCAGTACTAACCAATGTACCACCATGCCACACCAGAATGTCGTGGAGACTGGGCCATTCAAACAATTATTTGTCTAAATCATTTACAACATATTTTTGTAGGACTTAACTAAAATAATTCTACATCAGGGTTGTCCAACAAAAATTACTAACTACCTTAATCACATGCACTATATTTAATGAAAACATCTCACATATGTCCAGAATACAGGAAAGCATACTTCATTGTAACAAAGACCTACCAATATACAAATAAAAATCTTTTTAAGTTCAATGGCTAAGAAAGCAAAGTACTCATAGAACAATTAAATGGTTTTTTTTCATTCTATCATTGTGGCAACACTGCACATGACATTAATGCGTGTATGTGTATGTCAAGTGAGTACAAATATTGAGATTACAGTCCAATGACAATCACAGTATACTAATCAGGAATGCAGTTAAGCACATTTGGATTCTGTTTTATTACATGTGGCCAGTGGCTAAGTATTGAACAACATATATCAAGCATCTTGCAGAATTACCAAAAACAGCTTGGTTGTGGTGAACTCCATTCATATATCTCATGCAAGAGAGACGTCAGCCTGCTAAGCAAGCTCAATGTATTCAGGCATTCTAAAAGTCTAGCATTATCCGTGTTAAACTTGAACTACATATTTATGTCACATTAAGAAGCTGAATCACTTTCACCCATGTTATTTGGGATGAATAATAAAGATTTTTAAAAGTTAAAGTTTATTCATTAGTCACAAGTGGGCTTACATTAACACTGCAATGAAGTTACTGTGAAAATCCCCTATTCACCACACTCCAGCACTTGTTCAGGTACATTGAAGAAGAATTTAGCATGGCCAATGTACCTACCCAGCATGGCTTTCAGACTGCGAGAGAAACCGGAGCAAACCCACATAGTCATGAGAGAATGAGCAGACTCCACACATTCAGTAACCCAAGCCGGGAATCAAACCCAGGTCACTGGTGCCGTGAGGCAACAGTGCTAACCACTGTGCCATTGTGCTGATTTGATGGTATGGCACAATCTCTAACAAAAAAATTCATTAAAAACTGACATTAAAGTTCATATGCACTCAACCAGCTCTGCAGTCACCAGCACATGCGCAGACTGTCCCACCAAGATGGTCAGTGCATGACATTTTACTCTCTGGCTGGTTTAACTTTGCAAATAGACCAGTTTAACTACAATTTAGTGATGTGATGGTGGTGTAATGGCAATGTCATTAGATTATAAATCCAGAGGGTCAAACTAATCCTCTGGGGACCTACATTCAAATCCCACCATGGCAACTGGTGGAATTTAAATACAATTAGTTAATAAATCTAGAATTAGAAGCTCATCTCAGTAATGATGGTCATGAAATTATAATTGATTGATGTAAGAACTCATTTGATTATTAATTCCTTTTAGGGAAGGAAGCCTGCCACCTTTACTTGGCCACAGCAATGTGGGTGACTCTTATCTGCTCTCAGTTCAAAGGATTGACAAGAAATGCTAGCCTTGCCAGTGATATCCATATCGCATGAAGGAATAAGGAAATTAAAATGAATTAACTATTAAACTATATTTTTATTTTGATTCATTGAAGCAAGTTGAACAATTTACCAAGACCATTGTAAAGGGAGTTCCAATACAGCCCAGTTAGAGGTTAATGGGACACTCAGGTTTATGATTTTGAGCCCAATATTAGATGTTGATTTTTGTCTCAAATATTTTATTGAAAATACTTATTTATTGATTTTTAGCAATAGTTGTAGAGCCCAAGGGCCTGTTTTCTGTGCTGTGCTGTGAAATGCCTCTTTGAAGAGCATACAGCTTTGAGTTCCAAGACTGGCTCTCAGTTAGACTAATTGGTGGCTCGGGAAAGCAAATATTATTGCATTTTTAGAGCCTGGTTGTTGAACCTTTGCTCTCTGAGTAGTTGTATTTTTTCCATCAAGTGATTACGTTGTAAAGACGACAGTTAAAAGACACCAACTTGTAAGAAAGGCATAATTCAATGACTGCACTGAAGAAATAAATAGCAGCTGCAGAGGTGCTCCCCCTAGTGTTGTGGCACTAGATAGATACAAGTCTCAGAGCCTAACCAAAGAGTTGGGCAAATTATTGGAGAAAACATTTTGAGAGATGGTATTGAAAGGCAAGGATTGATCAGCAAGTATTTGTTAAGAGAATGTCTGATTAACTTGAATTAATTTTTCGAGGTGGTAACAAGGAGGAAAACATTTGCAATGTAATCTACATGGATTTTAACAAAGCTTTTGACAAGATCCCACATGATAGACTGAATCTATGGAATCCAAGGGAGAATATTAAGCTGACAAGAAGAAACGATAGTTGTGAACAAGCATTGTCCTGAATCCAAATCTGTTTCAAGCTGTCTGAGTGGGGGGCAGGGTATGGGAAGGGAGTGGGAGGGATGGGGTTGGGGAGGGGGTGCGAGAGGAAAGGAGGGAGAGGGGGCGAGTAGGAGATGGGGTGTGTGGGGAAGGGAAGTCACAAGGGGAAGGATGGCTGGGGGCAGGGGAAGGATGAGTGGGGGCAGGGGAAGAATGGGAAGAGTGTGGAGGGTGGGGGAGGGGTAAGGGGTGGGTGAGGTAGAGTGGTGAGGAGTGGGAGGGATAGAGGAAGGAACTATTGGGGGCTGCTAATGGCAGTGGAGTGGCAATGACGAGTTGAATGGGATGGAGAGATGAGGGTGAGTGGTGGGGGGGGGTCGATTCAATTATTCTAAAGTGCTGAATAAACTCAGCAAGTCTGGCAGCATTTGTGTAGAGTGTAACATTTTCTTCTCTGCACAGACGTTGCCAATTTTTTAAGCACTTTCTGTTTTTATTTTGGATTTTCAGCATCTTCAGTGATTTGAATTATTTTAGGGAGAAGAAGGAGGTTACGTTAGAACTATATAAATCACTCTTAGGTCACATCTCAAGTACTGGATATGGTTTTGGTCACACATTAGGAAGCGGGGATACACGGGAGGTTTTCGAAGATATTGGCACGACTGGAAAATCTTAGCTATGAGGAAAGATTGGATATCTCTTTAAAATAGAGGGGGCTGCAATTAATTGAAGTATTAGGAATATTACACTGTTACACATAGTATAATATACACTATGTGTATCTTAGTACATTTAGAAATATGTACTAAGGACACATTTCTCTTTACAGAGAGATCAATAATCAAAGCCTACAGATTTAAAGTTATTGGTAAACAAATTAAGGAGATATTGGAGTGAAATTCCTTTTTAGCCAAGCGAGTGGGAGGAGGTGAATTGTGCGAAGGATGTGAGTCGGGACAACGAGGTGAATTGGGGCAACTGGGTGAGTTAGGGGGAGGGGGTGAGTTGGGGGGGAGGGGGGAGTTGGGAGAGGGGGTAAGTTGGGGGTAGGAGATGAGTTGGGGGGAGGAGGTGAGTTGGGGAGAGGGGGTAAGTTGGGGGGAGGGGGGTGAGTTGGGGGGAGGGGATGAGTTGGGGGAGGGGGTGAGTGGTGGGGAGGAGGTGAGTTGGGGGGAGGGGGGTTGAGTTGTGGGGGGGGTGAGTTGGGGAGAGGGGGTGAGTTGGGGGGAAGGGCGTGAGTTGGGGAGAGGAGGTGAGTTGTGGGAAGGGGGTGAGTTGGAGGGAGAGGTGAGTTGGGGGGAGGAGGTGAGTTGGGGAGGAGGTGAGTTGGGGGGAGGAGGTGAGTTGGGAGAGGGGGGTGAGTTGGAGGAGGGGTGAGTTACAAAGAACAAAGAACAACACAGCACGGGAAACAGGCCCTTCGGCCCAACGAGCCCACGCCGCCGTCCTAACGTCTTAATGACATATAGAGACCAATATAGGGACAATTTGTTACCCAATCAGCCTAAGAGCACATTTTTGGGATGTGGGAGGAAACCGGAGCACCCGGAGAAAACCCACACAACCACGGGGAGAACGCGCAAACTCCCGCAGACACAGGCCCAAATCCATGTGTCTGCACAGCAACAGCGATAGTCTCTGAGCTGTCATGTTGCCCATCTGATGGTCCAGTTTAAGCATACACTAACGACATGAAGCACTAGGCCACTCCTGAAGTAACATCCAAGAGCAGCCCTCGCACGACCTGCCGAATGCATGCGCCTTGTTGGTCAACAAGGTGGACCGAATAGCCTGTGGAAACAAATAAAGTATTTAAACAGTCCTCCTATAACCCTCTATCTGTAGACCGCTCATGTGGCTGTCCAAGAAACCCTTAAACAACCCCAGCGTGCCTGCTCCCACCACCCCACTCGGTAGCGCATTCCACACCCCCACTACCCTTTGTGTGAAAAAATGCCCTCTAATATTCGTCTTATACATAACCCCCCCTCACCCTAAGGCCGTGACCCCTCGTTCTATCCGATTCTAATGGTGGAAAAAGCTTACCACCATTTACTCTATCTATACCCCTCATAATCTTATATACCTCTAATAGATCCCCTCTCAGCCGACGTCTTTCAAGGGAAAACAACCCCAGTGCGTTCAATCTTTCCTCGTAAGACAGCCCTTCCATACCAGGCAGCATCCTGGTAAATCTCCTCTGCACTCTCTCCAGGGCCTCCACATCCTTCGGTAGTACGGCGACCAGAACTGGACGCAGTACTCCAAGTGAGGCCTAACCAACGTTCTATACACTTGTAACATCAGACTCCTACTCTTGTATTCTATACCCCTTCCTATGAAGGCTAACATACCATACGCTTTCTTTATCACTTTCTCCACCTGTACTGACACCTTCAGAGACTTGTGAACCTGCACCCCCAGGTCTCTCTGCGTCTCTATACTCCGGATAGTTTTACCTTTTATCCTATAACTCCCCTCTACATTATTCCGGCCAAAATGCATCACCTCGCATTTATCCGGATTAAATTCCATTTGCCATCTATCTGCCCAGTCTACCAGCCTATCTATGTCCTGTTGTATTGCCTGGCACTGCTCCTCAGTCCCGCCAATCCAAGCATCTTAGTGTCATCAGCAAATTTGCTGATCACACCACCTACCCCCTCTTCCAAGTCATTTATATAAATCACAAATAGAAGAGGTCCTAGTACTGAGCCCTGTGGCACACCACTAGTGACTGACCTCCAGTTGGAAAAAGAGCCTTCCACTACTACGCTGTCTCCTCCTCCCAAGCCAGTTCTCAACCCATCTACATACCTGGCCCTGTATCCCATGCGCCTTCACCTTTTTTATCAGCCTACCATGGGGAAGTTGGGGGGAGGGGGTGAGTTGGGGAGAGGGAGAGTTGGGGGGAGGAGTGAGTTGGGGGGAGGAGGTGAGTTGGGGGGAGGGGGTGATTGGGGGGAGGGGGTGAGTTGGAGGAGAGGTGAGTTGGGGAGAGGGAGTGAGTTGGGGAGCGGGAGTGATTTGGGGAGAAGGGGTGCGTTGGGAGGGGGGTAAGTTGGGAGGAGAGGCTGAGTTTGGGGGAGCGTGTGAGTGGGTGGGGTGAGTTGGGGGGAGGGAGTGAGTGGAGAGAGGGAGTGAGTTGGGGGAGGGGTGAGTTGGGGGAGGAGTGAGTTAGGGGGAGGGGTGAGTTGGGGAAGGAGGTGAGTTGGAGAGAGGGGGTGAATTGGGGAGAGGAGGTGTGTTAGGGGGAGGAGTGAGTTGGGAGAGGAGGTGAGTTTGGGGAAGGGGTGAGTTGGGGGGGTGAATTGGGGGGGAGCGGACTGCCTACGAGAGTGCGAGAATCAGAGCCCTCGTCGCATTTAGAAAATAAATAGATTTGCACTTAACAAAGCAAAAAAACGATGGGAAGCAGAATTTGATAGATCTTAGACCGCCGACACAGGCAAGATGGATCGAACAGTTTTCTTAAGCAAGGACGGAGAAAATGATCTCCTATAAGGAGACCCTTCTAATTGCCGAATGCAAACCTGAGAAGAGAAAATTTCTGAAAAATCATTGGATTCGCTCCGAGCAAAAAAAAGCTCAACCATCTAAAACCCTACTGCAAAGAATGAGATATTTTGGTTGTCTTCTTCATCAGCCGAGCTATCTTTTACATGCATCCCTTTTATAATCCACTTGTGATTTCAGTTAAAAAATGGCAATCAAAGGAAATCCTTTTTTTTTGGCGTGATTTCTGTCAGATTTGTCTACGCTGGCAGTATGAGCAACTCTCCCTGAATTCAAGCAGTGCGTGACAATCTGATCTTTCCCCAGTCTTTCTGCTTTTCTCCCTCTCCCTCTTGCAGTGTAGGCTGCCTGCGTGGCAGTCTCCACTGGTCTTTGTGTTCAGTGAATGTCTGCACTTTTTAATAGTGGCTGTTAGTATATTATCTGATGTCTCCCATTGCCCTTGGCGTTTTAGTCTCTCCTTTTTCTCTTTAATATTCCCACATATTAAGTAATGTTTCAAATATCTTCATGCAGGATATACTCCTTTCAAGTGGATCAGACATCAGAACTTTAGAACTTAACCAATAGCTACTCTCGACAGCCAACAATTCTCCACTAAAGGACTTTTCGAAAATTTATCTCCCATCCCATATCAATGGCGCCGCGACTATGGAATCTCCATTAGTTTTCTTTTCTTTATTGGGTTTTCTCTGCTGCTTGTGCCAAATGGTAAGTGAGGAAGTCTTACCTTTGCTTTCTAGCTTGGTTCAGGTCGGACTCAGGGTCAGGTCTCACCCACACAGCGCTCCCCTTGCTACCTCTCTCTCGACTCAATCAGTGCAAGCAGACAGAATACCACTGTCCCATTTTATAACCAACCCAAGGAAAGTTCCAGAATGAATTTTGTGAACGTCTGGTGAAACCCGAGCCCATAGCACCGCCCACATGGAAAGAAGTACAGTATATGGATGCCGTTTATAAGTGATTTGGGAAAAATAATCTTAATGAGGAACTAAATGCATAACATTCAACATTACTGGAACAGAAAGATTTTGTGTTTCCTATTCTATGAAGCTTCAAGCGTTGGCATTTATTTATATAAATAATTGTGGAAAAACCTGAAAACTTTCTGCAAATCGATGTTTAATGTCAAGCTCGGAGGCGAAGAAGCGGAACGACTTCAATTAAAAGTTATTATATATTTGTTAATTCTGTTCTATTCTGATATTCAAAACAACACGATTGCCAACACTCCATTTTTAGTTTTAGCAAGTATGTTCAAATACAGGGTTTTATTTATTCCAAAGTTACTGATTTGTATCAGTTCCTGTTTATTACACTAGTCAGGGTGGTGCTTCAAATTAGCGACCTTTTTTCATTACTCAGCAGCATCGCTTTCAGTAAATCAACATTTGGTGTGATACCGTATTTAAAACGCGCTCAGATTAATGGGGTGTAAAATAAGGTGTTCCGGGCTTTAAAATTACGATAATGTAGTGCTGGGGATTTTTCTTTCTTTGCGACTTATTTGAAAAAAAATATTTTTCCATCTGTTCGAACCCCCCATTTAAACAGGGCTTCCAATAAAAGCACCTTCCCCCAAAGCTCATGATTGGAACTGCCACGCCGGCAGTTAACAGTACTAAGTTTTCATCTACAGCGAGTTACTTTTCAGAGTGACTCTTTACATTCCGCAATCCTCTCCAGATTGCCCTGTCAACATCATACATGATAAAAATGAAAGTGGTAGACACCATAACAAACAAAATGTAGTATTTTTAAAAACAGAGAAATCATTTATCGTGGAAAGGGTAGCTTCAGGTCTTCAGGTATTAGGAATGTGGGTCTGTGAATGTTCATTCCAGTTGTCATAGCTTTTTTTTTGGCTCAGCTAGAGGCACCACTGATCTTCACATATTGAAAATATATATGCATTGAAAATAGAGCTGGAAAATTGGCCATTTGGCCTTCTAGTCTGCTCCACTCATTCATTACTATCATGGCTAATCACCCAACTTTGTAACATATTCCCACTTTACCCCATATCCTTTAATTTGTTTAGCACCAAAAGTGTCATCTAACTCCTTCTTGAAGATATACAATGTTGGCCTCAACTGCTTTCTGTGGTAGCAAATTCTACAGGCTCACCGCTCTCTGGGTGAAGAAATTTCTCCTCATCTCTGTCCTAAGTGGTTTACCCCATATCTTTAGATTGTAACACTCATTTCTGGACTCTCCTGCATTCAGAAACTTCCTTTCTGCCCTGTCTAACCTTATTATATTCCTTATATACTTATGACTGTGTGATGAAATTACGTTCCAACTACATTTTCAAGTTTGCTGAGGAAACCACCTTGGCAGTCAGATCTCAAACACTGATGAGGCAGAGTACAGGAAAGAGATTGAGAATCTGGTGAAATGGTGCAAAGACAATAATTTGTCCCTCGATGTCAATAAAATGAAGGAGACAGTCAACTTCAGGAAGCATAATAGAGGACATATCCCTGCTTGTATCAATAGGGATAAAATCATAGAGTCATGGAAGTTTACAGCATGGAAACAGGCCCTTTGGCCCAACTTGTCCATGCAGCTCTCTTTGTTAAATCCCTCAGCTAATCCCAGTGGCCTGCATTTGGCCCATATCCCTCTATACCTACCTTACCCATGTAACTGTTTAAATGCTTTTGAAAAGACAAATTTGTACCCGCCTTTACTATTACCTCTGGCAGCTTGTTCCAGACACTCACCACCCTCTGTGTGAAAAAAATTGCTCCTTTGGACACTTTTGAATCTCTTCCCTTTCACTTTAAACCTATGCCTTCTAGTTTTAGACTCCCCTATCTTTGGGAAAAGATATTGACTATCTAGCTGATCTGTGCGCCTCACTATTTTACATACCACATTAAGAACACCCTCAGCCTTCTACACTGGGAAAAAAGTCCCAGTCTATCCAGCTTCTCCTTAAAACTTAAACCATCAAGTCTCGTTACATCTTAGTAAATCTTTTCTGCATTTTTTAGTTTAATAATATCCTTTCTATAATAGGGTGACCAGAACTGTACAAAATATTCCAAGTATGTTCTTACCAATGTCTTGTACAACTTCAAAAAGATGTCCCAACTCCTGTATTCAATGTTTAGACCAATGAAATCAAGCAAGCTGAATGCCTTCTTCCGTCTACCTGTGACTCCATTTTCAAGAACCAATGAACCTGTATCCCGAGATCTTTGTTCTGTAACTCTCCCCAGTACCTTATCATTAACTGAGTAAGTCCTGTCCTGGTTCAATCTACCAAAATGCATCACCTCGCATTTATCTAAATTAAACTCCATCTACATTTCTCAGCGCATTGGCCCAATTGATCAAAATCCCGTTGCAATCAGAGATAACTTGCTTCACTGTCCACTATGCCACCAATCTTGGTGTCACCTGCAAACTTATCAACCTATACTCTCATTCAAATCATTAATAACAGTGGACCCAGCACTGATCTCTGAGACACACTGCTGGTCATGGGCCTCCAGTTTGAAAAACAACCCTCTACAACCACCCTTTGGCTTCTGTCAGTGCGGTATCTTGTCAAAGGCCTTGCTAAAGTCCATGTTGACAACATCAACTGCACTGTCCTCACCTAGCTTCTTGGTTACCCCTTCAAAAAACTCAATCAAATTTGTGAGACATGATTTTCCACTCACAAAGCCATGCTGACTGTCCCTAATCAGTCCTTGCATCTCTCAATGCCTGTAGATCCTCTATCTCAAAATGCCTTCCAACAACTTACCCACTACACATATGAGGCTCACTGGCCTGTAGTTCCGAGACTCTTCCTTGCAGCCCTTTTTAAACAAAGACACAAGATTTGCCACCCTCCAATCTTCAGGCACCTCACCCGTAACGATCGATGCTTCAAATATCTCTGCTAGGGGATCTGCAATTTCTTCCCTAGCTTCCCACAATATTCTGGGATACCCTTCTTCAGGTCCTGGGGATTTATCTACTTTGCTGCCCTTTAAGACTTCCAGTACCTTTTTCTCTGTAATACGTACACTCCTCAAGACATCACTATTTATTTCCCCAACTTCCCCAACATCCATGCTTTTCTCAACAATAAATACTGATGAAAAATATTCATTTAGGATCTCACCCATCTCTTGTGGATTCCCACATAGATATCTTATTGATCCTTAAGATGCCCTACTCTCTCCCTTGTTACTCTTTTGCCTTTTACGTATTTGTAGAAGCTCTTTGGATTTCTTTTGCCTTATTTGCCAAAACAATCTCAGGCCAATCTCTTTTTGGCCTTCTAATAAGGTGAAAAGTGGAAATGGTCAAGGGCTTTGAATAGATCACCAACAACCTATCTTGGTCACTCCATACCTACAATATAGTTAAGAAAGACCACCAACGTCTCTACTTTCCCAGAAAGCTAAGAAAATTTGGCATATTCATTTTAATTTTGCACACTAATTTTTTATATGGGACCTCATCAAAAGGCTACTGAAGGTCAACTTAAATGACATCTACTGCTTATCAACTCTATTAGTTATATCCTCAAAGAATTCCAATAGATTTGTCAAGCATGATTTCCTTTTCATATATATCCATACTGATTCTGTTTGATCTTGCAACTGTTTTCCAAATGTTCTGCTATTCAATTAATTCAATTATGGATTGTAGCATTTTCCCCGCTGCCAACATTTGTGTGGTAATGGTTAATGTGGCAAATCCAAGAAAAATGAGAAGAACAGCACCATGGTCTTTTTAACCACTGCATCAGGGTTAGGGTCAGAGATTTTGACTATGTCAGTCATGAAGGCTTATGAAATGTTTAGCTCAAATATGGCTGTCCCTCCATGTACTCCACCATGACATGCAAGCTAAGATCCTCACCAGCCTAGTATCACAGACCCTATCTCTGTGAAGACAACTAGAATATGCCATTGTACCAATCCTTTTCTCCATATTATTTACGGCAATATCGCACCTCACCATGAACAACTACCCACAGGGAAGGAGATCATTTACAACACTGCAATCTCAGCCACTAAGAATTGTTATGTGAATGACACTTTTCTGCACACTCACTCAGCAACTAAGCTCCAGGTCATTCTTGATACCTTCTCTGAAGCATGTGAGAAAATGGACTTCTATTAAACACCCAGAAAATTAAGGTCTTCTTGAACCAGCACCTTCACCACCCCCACATCCACCCACTCCAACCCCTCACAACCCCACCTGCCTGCCCCACCCACTCCTGGCTCCCACTCACCCTCAGCCATCCTCACTCCTCTAGCCATCCCATCCCCCACTACCCCCAACTCCACCCACCCCACCGCTGCACCCATGTCCCCCACTCCCACCTGCACCCACCCCCACTATCCCTGTCCCCACCCCACCCCCACCGCTGCCCCCATTCCCCTGCACCTACCCCCATTGCTCCTGTCCTTTGCCCACCCCCACCGCTCCCACCCCACCTGCTCCTACTCCAACCCTGCTCCACCCCCCATCCAACCCCACTATTCTCACACCCATCCCTCCACGCCAACCCCATCCCAGTCCCCACTCCCTCCCCCCTCTTACCCCTCCCCTTACCCCTCTTACCTCCTCCCTTTACCCCCTCCCTCTTCCCCTATCTCCTCCCCATCTCACCCCTCCCCCTCTTATCTCCCTCACTCTGACCCCCCCGCTTACCCCGACCTCTTACCTCCATTCCCTATCCCCGCTTATCCCTCCTCCCCATCTGCCTTCCCCCATTTCCCCTCCTCTGTTTTCCCCGCCTCTGTCTCCCATTTCCTCTCTCCCTCTCTTGCCTTCCCTTTCCTCTCCTGCTCCCTTCCCTGCCTTCCCCCATCTTCCACCCCCTTCATCCTTCCCCCATCCCAGCACCCACTTCATCCTTTCTCCTTTCCCTATCCCCTTTCCCAGACCCCTGTTCCCCCCACCCCTTCACCCCTCTGCCTAGTCCCCCACCCCTTTCCCCATCCCCTTATCCTTCCCCCACCTCCCACCACCTTCCCCGATCCCCCCTTCCCCCACCCGTTCCCCACACTCCCCTCCCCCATCACCCCACCCCCTCCCTCCAATCCCTCCCCCCTCCATCCCCTACCCCTCTCCCATACCCCCCACCCCCAACCCCTTCCCCCTCTGTCCTCCCACCCCCTTCCCCCACCCCTACCCCCTTCTCCCCACCCCCTACCCCCTCCATCCCCCCACTCCCTTCCCCCTACCCCCTTCCCCCTTCTCCCTACCCCCTTCCCCTACCCACTTCCTTCCCACCCTTACCCCATTCCCCTCCCCCGCCCAACTCAATTAAGGTATCTCTTTTCATACCAACCCAATAAACTGACTGAAAGTGACTTAGGGACAAAGTAAAAGAGGCAGCTCCCCAAAAGAAGGGGGAGCACACCTCAATTAAAGTCAACAATGATCTGCCCCACACTGGATTTTTGTACTGTTTTGTAATAAAAAGAGACCCCAATACTGGATATAAATCTCCAGCTGCTGCAGGGTATAGCCACCTGGTTGACCATTGACTCACTGCACACTGGATATCAGCCTCCAGCTGGGGATACCTGTCAATCACTCCCCGAGCTGAGCGGTGATTGGTGCTCTGAGCGGGGGGCGGTGCTTGGTGTGGTCCTGCCGCCTGAAGTGATGGAGGTAAAATGGAGGGTGAGGGGAGACCAGGCCAGAGAGGGAGAGAGGATAAGCAGACTCAGCGTCTCAACTGTTTCCTTAAAAATAACAAAAGTATTGTTAGAAACGGCAAACCCTTTGACAGGGCGTCGAGGAGCCGCCATTCGTCCGCCCAAGGCGGCTGGGTTATCCAGGAGGGAAAGAGAACCCTCTAACACCCAAAATATATTCTCTCTCTTTTTCTATAGGAAAAAGAAGGAAAAAGTATATATTTTTTCCTTCCAGTTTATTCCCTTCGGTGTCTTGTGATGATAAATGTAAATTTTCAATGGTTTGGCTGTCGTTTATAGCAATTATTGCTGGAAAGGCAAAGTCCACAAAGTTTAGCTGCTTCTCAGCACCAGGCTTGTCCATCCAAAATGGTGTTCCTGACTCTGCATACAAGACACGCCAGGTTTGTTAGCGTGTTGGTGCATGTGTATGGTAGATAGTGACATCAATCAGCTCACAACATTGGTTTGGTACAAGTGTTACATTCTGGAGCTCAATGCTCCAGCTAATGGTCCCCTTTTTCTAACACAACTTGGAACAGGAAGGTTACCCTAAGCACCCCCCAAAACTATTTAATGGCATATTAGTGTAAAGTGAAAAGTATTGTTTCTTGTGCCCTATACAGACAAAGCATACCATATATAAAGGAAAGGAGAGAGTGTAGAATGTAGAGTTACAGTCATAGCTAGGGTGTAGAGAAAGGTCAATTTAATATAAGGTAGGTCCATTCATAAGTCTGATGGCAGCTGGGAAGAAGCAGTTCTTGAGTCAGTTACTACATGACATCAGAGTTTTGTATCTTTTTTCTAACGGAACAAGATGGAAGAGAGTATGTTTGGGATGCTTGGAGTCATTGATTACACTTGCTGCTTCTCTGAGGCACTGAGAAGTGTAGACAGTCAATGGATGGGAGATTGATTTGAGTAATGGACTGGGCTTTGTTTGCTACAAAGAACTACAACTTTTTAGATTTTTTGTGGTCTTGGATAGGACAGGAACCATATCAAGCTGTGATACAATCAGAATAGATGTATACTGTGATGCATCTGTAAAAGTTAGTGACTCTTAGGACCTTGAATTGGATTAAACTGGATTTTGAATTTAGTTTTTGGAGCAAGCAAGGCATGGGTTTGCCTGGTCCATTCTAAGGATTGACTTTGTAGCATTTTAGAATGGAGTAAATTAAAAAAAAAAGTTCTGGTGAGTTTTAAAGTTCCTTAAATTTGCTAATGTCAACAGAATGATGTGGCATGCCTTACTTCAAGGATTCTGCACAAGCCATTTGCTCATGAATATATTCTGGTTTGAGTCCAGTGTAGATAGCAACTTTACAGGGACAATTGAACTGAGGTGACATAGGGCAGGACAAGTTCCTGGAACAGAGAGGAGAAGGAGGACTGTCAGCAGAAGACTGTATTAAGGCAGAGTTTTCAGGGAACAATCTTCATATTTGAAGCTTAACAAGGAAACATGTATAAGAAAGATTGTCCTCAACAACTGCAGCCTTTCAGCAAGGCAAGTATGGCACTGCCACTAGGAGTGAAAGCAGCTGTGTTCTTGAGCTAGAGCAGATGATATTTGCAGTACCTTAGAATTTTCCACTGTTCTGTAAGGGCCTGGGATTCACTTTGGCTCTGTTTTCCAAGAGAACTAAATTTCACTCTCTTCATTCAGAAGCAAATAGAATGAACACGTGGGTTGATGAAGGTCTATCAAGATGATGAAGGTTGATGAAGTCACATGCTTCCCTCTGACTCAGTGTGCTTTTTGACTGCACACACGTTACTTTACGGATGCTGTATGTGAACTCATGAGACTTACTGCTCCCTAAATACCCAGTTGGAGTGTGGCTGTAACAGAAAATATTGGAGATGAATGCCTGGCATCTAGGCAATAATCATATTATCTCTGTTCTGTAGTAGTCTACATCAATGATTGCTAATGTGCCTAAAATACCTCCAAGTGCATTTGAAAAATGATTCAAAATTCATG
Source organism: Sphyrna mokarran (assembly GCA_024679065.1). Lineage (NCBI taxonomy): Eukaryota > Metazoa > Chordata > Chondrichthyes > Carcharhiniformes > Carcharhinidae > Sphyrna > Sphyrna mokarran. The sequence continues at coordinate 75,466,897 of JAGIQG010000004.1, read as the reverse complement.
TAATTAAACTAAAACTAACTTCTGTCTTCAGGTCTGTGGTTGGCATCTCCAAGATTGACAAATCTTGGGCCTCTCACACATGTGCAGCTGGGAAAGAGCTGCAAGTACATGGTTTAGATTTTTTAATGTTGGTCAGGCCCATGCACGTGACCAACAGGACTTGAAAGTGAAGATAAAAACCCTATGTGCCCACTCAAAGAAGGTGGAAAAATGCTCAGCAAAGCAAGAGTGACAAATGTTTAAAAAAATACATTTTACAGTAAGAGAAAAAGACAGAGAAAATAGGTATGCCTCAATTTTTTTATAATCCAAGAAGTGTCCCATGATATATAAAAGGTCAGGAACCATTAGTTTACAGTGCCATTTGCATTTGAACCATTACTATAAATTTAAAGATAGTTACATGGCAACCAAGGCTTTATGATAAAAACATGGCTTGTTAATCCAGCACACAACTCCATGCAAGTATACTTGCCCAAGCCAGTATACAATAAAATCCAAGTTGCCACATGTGCTAAAGTAGACCATTGAAGTATTGAAACAGCAGTTCTGTTGCATTGGCAACAAATGGCCTTCATGATTTCAGTCTGAGCTGCTATTTGTGCTACAATGGAAGCTGAGCCACCAAGCACTCTATTATAGCTGGATTCACAAGTGTGGTAATGAAATTGATCACAAATTTCTTGATGTTGCATGAGGTCAATCCATTAAGCATTTCATTAGCCTTCTGTAACCTGCTCGTTTGGGTTTTCTGCACTAGAACATGTCCTCTAGCAGGTTGGCACCCTGTTCAACCCTTTCCCCTACCTTAGCTGCAGGCCATTTATTACTGTGATCCCACCATTATGCTGTGCTATAACACATATATGCTGGTGTTTTCCAGCTGTTCACATTGACGGCATTCTCTGGTCCCAACGGCAGCACACTGCTGTGTGCAGGTTTTTATGCCAGCGTGGGGTAAATTCTCATTGATTGTGGCAACACCAGAGAACCCCACTGCCAGCAAACAGCACGCTACTTCCAGCCAGTGGGAAACACGGGACTGGCAGGCCAGAAAATCTTGCCTGTAATGTTTCAGGGGTCAGTAAAGTTTGAGGTTTTTTTTCCACAACTACTTTTTTAATTTTTCAGAGTTCCTTTTACATTCACACAAACTCCTTTATTAAGTAATGATTTTTTTTTCATGGTTTCTGTCTTTAAATAGCAGAAAAAACAAACTGAAAGGCTATTCTCAGGTCCTCATGTACTGAAGCAATCTGTGCCCACTCTCTGCTTCCCTGGATGAATGCAACTCCAACAACACTCACAAAGCACCACACTATTCAGGGCAAAGCAGCCTGCACTTTTGGTATTTCACTCATCACATTAAGCATTCACCCCTCCACCAGCAGTGCATAGTGGCAGCAATGTTTACCATCTACAAGAAGACTTCCACATCATCTTCAAATCCCCTCATCCTCACCATCTAGAAAAACAAGGGCAGCAGGAAGATGGGAACATACACCTGCAAGTTCCGCTCTTAGCCGCATGTTACCTTGACTTGGGAATGTATTGCCATTCCTTCACTAACTGGGTCAAAACCTGGAATTGCACTCTTCCAAATAGCACTAATAGACTACAGCAGTTCATGAAGGTGGCTCACTACCTCTTTTTCAAACGTATTTAAGGTAATAAAGGCCAGCTTTGCAATGATGCATCCCATGAATTGATTAAAACAAGTACTTTATTGCATGGTGTTTGGGATATCCTAAAGTCATGAATAGTGCTATGTAAATCAGCTTTTGCTTCTTTATTTTCTTCCTCTTGTACAATTTGGTTCTGCATCTTGTATTCCCATTTATAACTAAGATTACATTGTTCTTTGTTTCAGTCTTTTCATTTCCTTCTCCCTAGTTGCAAATGGAGCTATTAATGTGACGATAATTAATTTCCATTTTGCACTATAAAGGGACTTTGGCTAGTGAATGGCAATCATACAAAATTAACATTCCAACTTAAGTTCCATGCATGTGTTCATGACATCCAGCTCTGTCACGTCTCATGGTGAGAAGACCACACAATATTTTACTACCACCCTATACTTTTAATTAATCACTTATCTTACTTACATCTGGTATTAGATGAGCAGAGATTTCCTCTAATTAATTATTAGGAAGACATTGGACTCCATCACAAACTTAGTTTCCCAGCCACTATCTCCATAATCCTTTCCTTGGGCTGAAACAGACTTTTGAATCTTGAAGTCCTGTTTGATCATAAACTAATTACATATTCTTGCCATCATTGTGATTACCTACTTTCACCAACATAACATCTCCACCCTGCCTCAATTCATTTGATGATGAAATCTCATTGATTCCTTTGTTCCCTCTAGATTTGACTTCAAGTGCTGTCCTAGCCAGTTTCCAAATTTCCATCCTCCTTAAATCTAAGCTTCTGCCCAAATCCTGTTCGTCCAATATCCTTGTGCTCATTGACCTATGTTGAGTTATTGCCAAACCAGGAAATAATTTTAAAATACTTATCCTTATTTCACATCCCTTCGTAGCCTGATCTTTCCCATTCTTTGTCACCTCTTGCTGTCCTGCAACCCTTTAAGACTTTGCCCAACACCAATTCTGGCCACTTTTAAATTCCTGATATTTTTTGTTTCAACTCTGTTGATCAGGCCTTTAACTGCCTAGACCCTAAGCTCTGAAATTGCCTCGTAAACCTCTCTGCCTCTTTCTTTTATGGCATCTAAAACTTATCTTGGACCACTCTTCTGGTCACCTGTTCTAATATTGCCTTATGAGGCTCCGTGTCAAACTTAGTTTGGTAATTTCTTTTATGAAGTGTGATAAGATGTACTATATGTTAAAGGCTACATATGAGCGAAAGTTGTTAGATTTTTGAACATTAGTGCACAGTTTTAAAAGTACATGTAATGACATGTAAAAATATTAGTTTATTTTGCTAGGAAAATGTGCTTATGGAGCATGCTGCTACAGTAGAAAAAATGAAACGCAGCCTTTATTACCAGCTGATGATTATTGAAAATTACCAGAAGGCCGTTAGCAAAGAGCTGGGATCGTTAACTGAATGGGTATGTTACCTACATTTTCAAAACATTCTAACTCTCTTATAGTAGAAAAAAGTTTCTAAAAAGTGAAGTTTTATTTAATATTGTCAAGATATTGTATTATAATAATTACTGCAATTCAGATGAAAATGCACCAACGAGACTTTGAATGTTGTATTTTTGTATCTGGCATCTGGGTTTGCATTCAACCCAAATTGATGAGATCTAAGCCTTCCCTTAGACTAATCATCAGTAAAATTAATTGTGCACAGCAGTCTTAGAAAATAAATAGCCAGGAACATCAGGACATGGATAAAAGTTCTGGAATTTTTGTTCAGTGTATGGCTTATGGGAACTTTGTTGACTCATCCATCGTAATTTCTGTGATTGAATGTTGCCAAGGTTTGCCACTTATAGCAGGCGCGCACACACTGCATCGATACCATAGCAAATATGCCCAATTTTCTTGATCAGCAGTAATATTTTTGTGCAGGTACTTTTCCCAGAGTATCAAAAAATCTTTCTTCATCACAGATGTTGTATCAATAAATTGATCAATAAGGCACAGAAAGCTGCCTTTTTTTAGTCCTAAACTGAATGGCAGAGCAGGTTCAGAGGGGCGAATAGCCTACTCGTGCTTCCAGTTTCTATGTTTGTAATCTGTTAATCTGTGCCTGACCCACTGTTCATCGGCCTGTATTGCTAATTTCCAAGATTGGGCTGATATAGATTTTACACTAGTTCTAGAATCAATTCTATGCATATTTCCACAGAGTCATGCTGATTGCTGCTCTGGTAATGATCTGGTTAATGTGCTGTGTTCATGCCATTGACTGTTATATCCATGACCTTCCACTCTCTGCTGGTCTTGCCTGGCTTTAAAAAGGCTCCACCCTAACATCCCAGTAATTCAGAATGTGTTAAAAGGTATAATTTACAAGAGACTGTGCAGTATGCTATTGGTTCAGACACACATACTTGTGATGTTAGAGGTTGTGGAGGAGAGCCAGTCAGTTAAAAAGTGACATGGATTGATACTTCGGAGCTGCAAATGAGTTTTGGAATATCTATTCAAATATTAACTGACATAGAGAGTGCAATTTGAGCAGCACAGCAAGCCAGCAAGTATCAACGGGGGCCTATACTATTATTCACAACTTGTGTCCAGCTGATTGTGACTCTCCCAGGCTCTTTTTTAAGTGTAATTGGCCTCAGGCAAGAAATCAGCGTGAGACTAATTGCACATGGAAATCATGATTTCCATTTTATTAGCGAGCCCGGGATGGTGGCTCCTGGGCTTGCTAACGTTTCCCATCCTGCCAAGAAAGGTTCCCACCAATGAGGATCACATATAGTGCCCACAATCAGGAGTCAGGCGTGATCACCTACTGGTGGGCACAGTAGCCATTGGAGCACCCCCGGGAGGTCGGGAACTTTGAGGGTTGCTCCTTGAGTAGTGCCAGCCTGGCACCATGGCACTGTGCACTGGGCTGTGTCCAGGGGGCAAGGCGTTCTGGGGGTGAGGCTGATTGCTGGTGGTGAGATGTCCGCCATACACACTGCATTAGGGATCAGTGGGGTTGGGATGGAGGGGGTGATCAGACTGACCATGGGGAGGAGTGATCACAGAGGCCAGAAATCAGGGAAATAGTATCGTGGAGTTGACATCCAAGAGGCTGGGAGAGGTCATGGAGGCTCGTGATTTGGGGGGGTGGGGGTTGGGCATCACGGAGGCTGGTGATCAGGTGACTGGCAGGGGGAGGGGCAGTGTATGTGCTGATCTCTCTATTGATAATTTGATGCATGCAAATTATCAATAGATAATTTGCATTATCTATTGCCTGTTCAGCATGCTGATTCCACCCTCTCTGGCAGATTCAGGCTGTGACCCTCACACCAGCATGAATCACATTAAAGACTGATGTATAGACTCCTGAGATTCGTTCCACTCAGGTCATCAAAAAAAATGGGTGGGAAAAACCCCTCTATTCCCGACCGTTGATAAAGCATTTGGCATTGGCTCTAATACAGAAATAAACTTTATGGAAAGTAATGTAAAAGTGGTGTTTTCTCTTTCTATGTTTCTTTGATGTTAGAGAACTGCAACATGTATTTTTATTTAAAGACTGCACAATAATCTTCACAGCGAATAGTGCCCAAGAACTAACATAGTTACATTTCTGCAATCGTGGCTTTTTGTGCATCCCTTATTTCTTTTATCCTTCTGGCAGTTATGCCTTCAACTATTTGGCACTAAACTCTGGAATTCTGATATCTCTACCCCTTTCTCTGTGCGGCTCCCTGTCTGCATTATCCTCAAGATGATGCTTGACATCTGTCTTTTGTCCAGTTCTAATAGTTCCTTATGTGACTGTGTCAGATTTTTGTCTGATAATACTACTGTGAAGAACCTTGGAGTATTTTGCTGTGTTTAAGGCGATATATATATATAAGTTGGTGGCTAAAATTGACTCATCAAAATGTATCTTTACAGGTGAAATCAAATATGCAGAAGATTACCATTACTTCTCAAGAAGATTTCTGCAAAAAATATGAAATTGTCCTTGATCAATTATGCCATCTATGTAGTTCAAGTAAAGAATTGTACAAAATGTTTAAAGCAGCTAAAACTGGTAACTAAATCTTTCAAATCTCAAATGTTAAGATGCGTCAGAAGAAGTAATCTAAACATCTTTACCTTTTTAAGGGGTATATACTTGAATGTTCTAAATGTAAAATTCAAAAGACCAATAATTAATTTTTCACAATCATATTTGTTATAATTCATATTTACAAAGGAACAAAGTTGAAAACTAGGTTTCAAATTTAGCTGTTGATAACTTAGGTTATTATTCGTATTATTCTCTTGCCTAACAAATGTGACGCTTTATTGTATAACAGTTCTTAAGCCTTTGAAAGTTACAATGCTACAGACAGATGCCTGAAATAGAGCTTTCAATTATATGCACCATTGCAGATGAAAACTGAGCTTTACAGCAACTTTTAGCCTATTTCTTCTTTGTCCTTTCGGAACTGACTTTGGTCTATCCTCTCAGATTGTAATTTCACATTCCGTGCAGGATCTTTTAAAAAGTTTTGAGTTTGGGATCAAACTTGGGTCGTCACAGTTGTTAGCACTTACAGCTCCAGGGACCTAGGTTCAATTCCCGGCTTGGTTCACTGTTTGTATGGAGTTTGCATGTTCTCCCCATGTCTACGTGGGTTTCCTCTGGGTCCTCCGGTCTCCTCTCACTGTCCAAAGTTGTGCGGGTTAGGTGCATTGGCTATACTAACTTGCCTCTTAGTGACCCGGGATGTGTAGATTAGAGGGAATTTTGGGTAAACATGTGGGGTTATAGGGATAAGGCTAGTAAGATTGTTGTCAGTGCAAACTTGATGAGCCAAATGGCCTCCTTCTGCAGTGTAGGGTTTCTACGATTCTCTACGTAGGAATTAGGAGCAGAAGTAGGCAAATTCAGCCCTCTCAGCCTGCTCCATCATTCAGTTAGATCATGGCTGATCTCTTCCTGGTCTCAAACCCATTACCCCATCTGTTTCTCATATCCTCTTATCCCTTTTTTATTAGAAATATATCTATCTCCTCGAAACCACTCAACGATTCAGACTCCACTGCTGTATATGGCAGTGAGTTCTACAAATTCACCACCCTCTGAGAAATAGTTCCTTCTCATCTTGGTTTAAATCTACCACCTCTCAACCTATACTTATGACCTCCTGTTCTAGGTTGCCCCACAAGAAGAAACGTTTGATCTACATTTGCTTTATTGATCCCTTTTAAAATTTTATATACCTTAATGAAACCATCCTTTTAAACTCCAGTGAGTATAAGCCAAACTGTTTAATCATTCCTCTTATGTCAGTCTTTTCATCCCTGGAATTAATCTGGTGAATCTCCTCTGGACTGCCTCCAATGTCACCACATCCTTCCTCAAATAAGGAGACCAAAACTGGACATACTACTCCAAATGTGGTTTCCCCAACACCCAATACAATTGCGACAATACTCTTTACTTTTATACTCCAATCCCTTTGAAATAAATGCCAACATCTAATTTGCCTTTTTTATTACATGCTGCACCTATACATCAATTCTGTGTTTTCATGAACATACACATTCAGATCCCTCTGCTCAGATGCATTGTTATCATGTTAACAATTTTGAAGGTTCTCTCCTAGGAAATTAATGGAACATTATTTTGCAGTGCTTTAAATTAAATTAGCAAAACATATTACTATAAGTTAACTGTTTAGAATTCATGCCTACATTTAACAACAATTAGATGTCTTCTTTAAGTTATTTTTCCATTCCTTATTAGGGCTTTGTCTGCCATTACAGGCATCTTGTTTCAATTAGGTATTCTGGTGACTGGGCAACAAACTCCAACAGAGAAACTGCTTTCTATTGAAATTCCTGCATCCAAAAGTTCCGTTGATGGTTTACCTCCAGAAGACTTTCTAACAGGCTTTAAGAAAAATCTAAGCATGCATATTCATAAGAAATCTGGCACCTTTAGTCCCAAAATTGATAAAACTAAAATAAACATTTCCAGAGTAATTGGTGGGTCTTGTGACGATATGACATCAGAATCTAAATTGCAAAAGGAAGAACAATTTGTGAAACATTCCAGTGGTAGTTATCCGTTTATTAACAGTATGTCTTCAGAGAGTGACCAACCTCCAGAAGAAGTTGTATCTTCAAGTCTCTGCAGTGACCTAATTGTAACAGAAGTAGAGGACAAGTATTCTACTGAAAGCTATGGTTTCACGAGCCCGCAATTGAAGAAAGCAGATCCACATATTCTTTCAGACAAAAGCAAATCTTCGAACAACAATCAAACATATATAGTTCGATCAGAACGGGAAGTTTGGGATACTTTTGAATTTACTACATCCATCGGTGTTGAATCTGAAGAAGATAAGACATGTAATGGACAAGTTATGATCTCAACTGTTGATGTCATTGATGCCACTGCACCTCAAGAACCCTTGAGACCGAATGATGCTTTGTGCCAATCAAATCCAGGTGAGCAAATGCTGACTTCCGAAAATGGAACATTTTCTCCTCAGAAACACTTGAACTCAAAAAGTTTGTTGAAACCACTGACTCAGAGACATTTTACAGATTTACCAGTTGAAAAGAATATGGAACTGCCTGTAGCTAGTGTTATCCCAGAATTCCGATTTTGCCGGTGGCAGGAGCTGGAGGTAAGGGTCAGTTATGCAATTGACCCGCACTGTTTCTATATACAGCACTCTGGTCTGGAGCTGTCAGAACTGATGACGCAATTAAAGTAAGTACATAAAGTAGTTATGCTACCTTCTGTTTTAAAATAATCATTTGAGAAAGCAAAGAGTTTCACAAGAACAAATTGTAGGGTATGGAGAGCTTAATGGGGCAATAGTGACATTAAGTGGTGGAAAGACAAGTTATGAGAGGGATGCAGACAGTTTACAAATACTTATTGATAGCTTCAGTTAGTAGGCAAAAAGTTGGCAAATTGAGTATCATGTGGGAAAATGTGAAGTTCTTCATTTTGGAAGGGAGAATAAATTAACTTTATTATTTAAATGCAATAAAACTGCAGAAAGCTGCAATATAAAGGGACTTGGTACTTGTGCGCGAAACACAGAAAGCTAGCACACAGATGAAGGGATAATCAGAAAGAATAATGGAATGTTGGCCCTTATTTAAAGGAGGTGGGAGTATAAGAGTAGAGAAGTTTTGTTGTAACTGTACATGGTACTGATGAGACCTCATCCAGAGTACTCTTGAGTGATTTTAGGTCCCCTTATTTAAGAAAAGAAATTATTTCATTTGGATGCAATTCAGAGAAGGTTTACTAGGGTGATTCCCCCATATGGAAGGATTGTCTTATAACGGAACGCTGAATAGGTTATGACTCCACTTTATTGAAATTTAGAAGAATGAGAGATGATCCCATTGAAGCATATAGAGGTCTTAAATGGCTTGACAGGCTGAATGCATAGAAGATGTTTCCCCTTGTGGAGAATTTAGGACCATTGAATAGGAACAGGCTTGAGGGGCTAAACAGTCTGCTCCTGTTCCTACCTCTTATGGTCTAACTTGGCAAGTATATATAATTTAGGCATGTAAAATACATTTATAGATGCAATGCTACTTGTTTTTTTCCCCCCCTTGGCCAAAAGTATAGAGTAGGACAACATCTCAGACTGTGGTGTCTAGTTATTAAATTTGGAATTACAGTCTCCTGTGGTGTTGCATACAGGGATTCAGACCAAGTGTAGCATTCAGGCAAAGATGGTGAGAGGCAGGGAGATAATAGACATAATTCAGTCCCCATTTTAAAGTTATGAAAGCTACTAATAGATACTTGTCAAAATGACATCATTTGTTAATTGTGGTTTAAAAAAAATTCATGAGAATTTATTGTTCATTCCCAATTTAAAAAATTGGTGGTGAGCTGTCTCCTGAACCATTGCAGCTTATGAGATGTAAATATACCCAGAGTGCTGTTAGGGAGGGAGTTCTAGGATTTTAACCCAGTGACAGTGAAGGAACAACAATATCTTTCCAAGTCAAGGTGATGAGTGGTGAATGCCCAGGTGGTGGTGTTTCCATGTATCTGCTGCCTTTGTCCTTCTAGATGGTAGTGGTCATGGTTTGGAAGGTGCTGTTTAAGGAGCCTTGGTGAGTTCCTGCACTGCTGCCATTATATAGATATAGAACATTATAGCACAGAACAGGTCCTTCGGCCTTCGATGTTGTGCCGACCAAAATAAAAAACAATGCCCCTCCAAACTAAACCATTCCCTTCTCTTCCATATACTTATCAATTAACCTCTTAAACGCCACCAAACTTGGCGCATCTACAACAGCTGCAGGCAGGGCATTCCACTCCCTAATCACTCTTTGAGTAAAGAACCTACCTCTGATATCCGTCCTATAACTCATACCCCTTAATTTAAAGCTGTGTCCCCTCGTGCTAGCTTTCTCCATCCTAGGAAAAAGGCTATCACTGTCCACCCTATCTAAACCTGTAATCATCTTATATGTTTCAATAAGGTCCCCTCTTAGCCGCCTCCTTTCTAACGAAAACAACCTCAAATCCCTCAGCCTCTCTTCATAAGACCTGCCCTCCATACCAGGCAACATCCTGGTAAACCTCCTCTGTACCCTCTCCAATGCCTCCACATCTTTCTTATAATGTGGGGACCAGAACTGCACACAATACTCCAAGTGCGGCCGCACTAGAGTTTTGTACAGTTGCAACATGATGCTGCGGCTCCTAAATTCAATCCCCCTACCAATAAAAGCTAAGACTCCATATGCCTTCTTAACAACTTTATCCACTTGACTGCCTACTTTCAGGGATCTATTGACACATACACCAAGATCCTTCTGTTCCTCAACACTATTAAGAGCCCTACCATTAGCCCTATACTCTACACATTTATTGTTCCTGCCAAAGTGCATTACCTCACACTTTTCCACATTAAACTCCATTTGCCACCTCTCGGCCCAGCTCTGCAACTTGTCCAAGTCACTCTGTAAACTATAACACCCCTCTTCACTATCTAATAACACCCCTCTTCACTATCATTATGCTCCACAGTAGTGGAGGGAATGAATGCATGTGGATAGGATGCCAATTAAGCAGACTGCTTTGCCCTGGACAGTGTTGAACTTCTTGAATGTGGGCACTGCAATCATCCAGGATTCTTTTTTTGCTTTTTTATTTCTGTTCATTGCTGTTCTTCCGTAATTTTATTTTCTTCTTGGCTTTGTATGTGAGAAATGGTGTGTGGAATTGCTTGGTGTCATGGGCAAATGCATTTGGATGGAGTTTGCAGGGATGATATAATCCCGTATAGCATCCTTTCTAATCATCAATGCTTATCCTCAGCCCATCACTTAGAGTCATAGAGGTTTAGAGCATGGAAATAGGCCCTTTGGCCCAACTTACCCATGCCGCTTTTTTTTTTAACCGCTAAGCTAGTCTCAGTTGCCTTCATTTGGTCCATATCCCTCTGTACTCATCTTATCCATGTTTTTTAAAAGACAAAACTGTACTCACCTCTACTACTACCTCTGGCAGCTTGTTCCAGACTCTCATCACCCTCTGTGTGAAAACAATTGCCCCTCTGGACACTTTTGTATCTCTCCCCTCTCACCTTAAACCTATGCTCTCTAGTTTTAGACTCCCCTACCTTTTGGGAACAGATATTGACTATCTAGCTGATCTATGCCCCTCATTATTTTATAGACTGCTATAAAATCACCTCTCAGCCTTCTATGCTCCAGAGGAAAAAGTCTCAGTCTTTCCAGCCTCTCCTTATAACCTAAACTGTCAAGTCCCAGTAGCGTCATAGTAAATCTTTTTTGCACTCTTTCTGGTTTAATAATATCCTTTCTATAATAGGTTGACCAGAACTGCACACAGTATTCCAACCATGGCTTTCCCAATGTCTTGTACAACTTCAATAGGATGTCCCAACTCCTGTATTCAGTGTTCTGACCAATGAAACCAAGTTTGCTGAATGCTTTCTTCACCATTCTGTCCATCTGCTACTCCACTTTCAAGGAGCAATGAACCTGTCCCCCTAGATCTCTTTTTTCTGTAACTCTCCCCAAGCCCTACCATTAACTGAGTGAGTTTTCAGTCAACCAAAATGCATCACCTCGCATTTATCTAAATTAAACTCTGTCTGCCATTTGCCAGCCCACTGGCCCAGTTGGTCAAAATCCTGTTTCAACCTGAGATAACCTTCTTCACTGTTCATTCTAGCACCAATCTTGGTGTCATCTGCAAACTTACTAAGCACGCCTCCTAAATTCTCATCCAAACCATTAATATATATGACAAATAACAGTGGACTGAGCACCGATCCCTGAGGCACACCTCTGGTCATAGGCCTGCAGTTTGAAAAACAACCATGTAAAACTATCCTCTGTCTTTTGTCATCAAGACAATTTTGTATTCATTTAGGTTCCTCACCTTGGATCCCGTGAGATTTAACTTATTTCCCATTTCCTTTCCCTTCACCTAATACTCAATATTATCCGTATCCTTTATTGAACTGATAATTCAATCCCTGTATCTTGCCATCTCTCTTCTTCCACAGTCAGTCTTCTCATTTGTATTCCTCTGTAGACATCTGCTTCTTGGGGAGGGAGCTGAGAAGCCAGTGGTTTCTCATCATGAACTTTCTTTTCAATTCTCTCCTTTTTTTCACTTCGTTCAAAGCGGTTGTGTTTATTTTCCAAATTCAATCACTTTGTTCTTTTAAAAAGAATTAAGGTTGATGTGATTTTTCCTCAATGCAGACCACATATTTTTAAAGGTTAGATTTTATAAAGCCTTGAATATAGCATTAAACTCCAGCAATATTAACTTTCTTAAGACTTTTTTTGTTATATTACTATGATGCCAATCTCTTACTTACATTTTTGCAACATAGAATATAATTATTTGGCTTTTTTTGTTGGTCTCCTGTTGTAACTGGGCATGAATCCAGTGAAAGACCGATTTTCATCTGATACGAACAAGGTCACTTATATAGAGGGGTTGGGAGTGAGGAAGTGTCAGAGGTTATTTTTGAATTGCTAGTTCCCAATCTTAATGGGACTTAGTGCACTTGCCTGTAAATACAAAGTTAGAAGAGGGATAATGGCCTCCGGAAGAAACAAATTGGACCTTGGTTTTTGTTGCTGTTTCAGGCTATGCATGTGACCTGGATCCCTGGAGAAAATTAGTTTTGAAATTATTACAGGCCCTTGTTACAAAGGATATCAAATGGGTATAGAAATTGTTTCACGCAGTGTATACTAACTGATGACATGTTTTGCCCCAAAGATAGAAGTTAGGCACAAAACTTTCCAACAGTATAGGACCCAGCAGGTGCCTGAGGATACTTAGATTCTCCTATTTACAAAAATATTTTCCATAACTGACTATTTTTGGGGCTAGAAATACCCTCTGTGGTGGACTACCCATATTGTGCACCTTCTCTTAACACTGTGTTAATAACCAGCTCCCAGACCATAGTTGAGCTAGCTACCAAAATTAACATTAGATTGATTTGTTTTTTTCCAGCATCGAGTGCTCGAAGAATTCTGCTACACTGTGTTGCGTCCCTTTAGTCAGCTCTTATGTGTGCGCATGGCTTCCTGAAAATAAACAATGGTACCGGTCATGTGTTATCAGGATTGTGGAAGATGAATCAACAGTGACACAAGGTGTGGACACAGGCTGTATGACATGTACAATAAAAGCAGAGTGGAGATCATAACAGTAAATGAAGTGACATTTAAAAAAAATACAAATGATGTACTTCGTGTAGGTTTTTAAAATCAGCAAATCATTTTTTTTCATTGGAATTTCACAACTGGTCATTCATCTTATGAGAATGGAGTCAGTGATTATCGGCAAAGTTGGCCAACCACAGCAGACACCAAATCCAGTCCTAAACCTGGCCTTCACTGGCATCCGTATATACTTCTTAATCAAACCAATGATGAATAAATTGAACAAAAATAACAGATGACAGGCCCAAGTCAGAAAGTTGAGCAAAATAGGATCATCTGTAGTCGCTGATATGTACTTTCGAGTGGAAAGACAATCTGATTGAATTGGTTTTCCATTGGTGTATAGCAATATGTTATATACCTTTTATCATCGAGTTGGGTATAATCTCCAAAAATAATAAATGACCTCGGTGATTTACGTCCCACGATATACCAGGTTTTTTGTTTGCAATTCAGATTATTTATCAAGTTATTTTCACTCTGTTTGAATTCATTTTCTGAAATATAAATTTGCATTGAAGAGATATATGGGTTAACTTTGACTTTATTTTTGCAGATGATCACCAACATCTTCTAATGGAAGTCTTATGTGTGGATTATGGATTCTCTGCTTGCCTTTCATTAAGTTGTTTAAAATCTCTACTTCCAACATATTGTACCCTTCCCCAACAAGCCTTATGTGTCTCTTTAGCAAATGTAAGTATATTGGCGTGCAAGTGAAAGAAAATGCAATGTTTGGAATTTTGTTTTAGATCTAATGCCAAATTTGGAACAAATAAACAAATGTTAGGGTGTATTATTTCCTTAATCTGATGCTGTTACAACTTCAGCCTAACCAAAGATATTGACTAGTGCTGCATATGAACCCTTTTTGCTTTAATATTCGTCAATTGAACAAAAAAAAATGCATTTTCACGTGCTGAGTTAGAAGCTGCAGTCATGCAGATGTGCCATAACACCAGTGTTCAGTGCCTTAGGTGTAATGAACATGATTGATATTCCATCCCGACTTCAGCAAATTCTACCCACTCATTAACTTTAAGACATTGCTCCCCTCCAGTCCCAAAAAATGTGTCCCACAAATTCACAAAGAACATGTCCCAACCTTAATAAGTAATCTTGTTCAGATTCTGTAATCAGAGATATCATCAATAGTGGGACAACTACACTATGTAATGATTTTTCTCTGAACTAGTAAGTTGATCAAACTGTGACATAGGACAGAATTTTTCAGCTGTTTATGTTAGTAGGATTCTCTGGTCTTGCTGCAGTGAATGGAGATTCTCCATTTTCTCTTGCAGTGGCAGTGGAGCATAAATGGCTGCCAATAATTTACCCATTTTACATCTTTTAAAAAATAACTTGCAATGAGACAGTGACATAGTGGTTATGTCACTCAGTTACTAATACAAAGGCACAGGCTGAAGTTCTGGGGATAAGGGTTCAAATCCCACCATGGCAGCTGGTGGAATTTAAATTAAATGAATCTGGAAATCAAAAGCTAGACTTATTATTGGTAACCATAAAACGATTGTTGATTGCTGTAAAATTCCATATGCTTCACTAATGTCCTTTAGAGATGGAAATCTGCTGACATACCTGGCCTGACCTACATGTGATTCCAGTTCCACAGCATTGTAGTTAACTCTAAACTGCCCTTTGAAATGGTGTGGAAAGTCACTCAGCTCAAGGGCAGTTTGAGATGGGCAGCAAATACTGGCCTTGCCAGCAATGCCCATATCCCTTTTAAAATTTCAGAATTTTTAAAATTTAGCATGTGACTTATTTAAGATTGAGACCAAGTTTTGATGTCTCGGAAACAAGGGATTTGAGGAGTATATGGGAAAACAGAAGATTGGCTATATTCATATTAAATAGCTGGACAGGCTTGACGGACCACAGGGGTGATTTATGCCTACTCATAATATATTATGCTGGGCTTGTTGGAGGGTGGAATGATAACAAAACAATATCCTATGAAATAATCTTCTGCAGATTTCTCCAATGTATGGTGTTACCTGGTCCAGGTCAGAGATCAACTGGTTCAAGAAGTCTGTGAAAAACAAAACATTCTTCGCGAGATTTTACAAAAAAGCCAACATTATGACAGTGGCACTTTTCAGTGAAAGAGGAAAAATAGGGATCATGAGGTATGTAGACAAGACATCCCTGTCCTTTGAGTTGTGATGTTCTTGTTTGGATTAAATGTACGTTTTTTTAATTTGTATTTCTTGTAGCAAGTAAAAAAGTCTAAAAATTTCTTTACGAGCCACTTTCATCTGATGCACCCTTATTTGGACAGATAGTGATGGTGGAAGGGATTGAATTGTGATAGTGCTTTGCAGAAGGAAACTGATTTCTTGAAGGTTGTTATTTTGGCACGCCATCAGGTAGAGGGGGTGTTTGGCCAGAAGAACATTTCATCCCTGTGTTAAACTATGCAACACTTTAATCTTATTTTTAGAATTTAGATACTTATTGAAAATAAAAATTAATTGACATAGATCTTCTTAAAAGTGATTTAATTAGTTCAGACCTCCCCTTAAATATTGCAGGATTCCTTTCATCAGTTATACTGATTCTCTCTCTTTCACCACCATCCCTCCTAAAGTACTGTTAAGCTTTGTGACTGCCATCAGACCCTGGACTCTCTTTGTGCTTTCAGGTACCATGTATGTCCCCAGTGCTGGTAAATCAATGGGAATAGTAATATTCTGGTTTTTAGCAAACATTTGATTGATTGACTGACCAAGCAGAACTGCTGGTATAAATAATATACTGCAGACCAGAATCACGATTTCAGTAATCAGGTATATTTGTTTTAAACATGGGGAATAAACAGCCAGCATCTAAGATGTAATCTATATTCTTTTTACACTATCAGATAATTTAACAGTCAAAGTTACAATTCCTGTACCAGCATAAATGCACTTTCTTTAATTACCTTTAATCTTGATTTAACATTTTTTCCTTTAGGAGAGGCTCTAAACTTTCTGAAAAGATGGCAGTAGCTGGGCTTGCAAGATACTCACAAGGAAATTGTATAAGTGTTACAGCTGGTGGGTTAGTGAACATTAAATTTGTTACTTGTGCACAATTTCAAAATAATTCTTTGATCAGATGAGAAGCAGTGAACTGGCGCAACTCTATTCAACCTCTCTGGTTGGTCACAACAAGGGTTTAAATTTCTTTTATATGAGGATATCCCTTTTCAAATCCAAATCTATTTAACTATTTCTGTAGGGAGCAAATCAAGCCAAGTTTTCTTGAGTTAAAAAAAGAACAAATTTATTAAATACTAAATCTAAGACAATAATGAAAATATGACATCATACACATGAAGGTATCAGAAATAAGTAAAATTGGAATCAAATTTTAAAAAAAATTGTTATTGATTTTTCCCCCGAGGAGTAGATTTTAAACATTATGACCAATAACAGGTTTCTTGGATGCGGTCAGATGTAGAAGATATTGCTGTTATTATGAAGTCTGTTTGCTGGCAGATCTCTTATTGTCAAACTGGGACATGCTTTTTTTTCCAAAAATAAGACAGGTTACAACTTTTCAATCTATTTCCTGTGCTGAAAACTTCCTTGAAATTATTGGTCCTGTTTTACCATTTTGATTGTAAGTGTTGGGTAGACTTGAAACTGGAAGTGCTTCAGAACTGACTTTTAGACCCATTCTCAGGCTCCCCCATACGCACTCTGTCTGCAAAAATATCAGTGAGTCTGAATCACGCTGCACAAGCCTGTGGGCAGGATTTAACGCACCCGAAATCCTGCAACTCCGATTGGTGCCTCCAACTGCACATGTACAGAAAGAAAAGATAGAATAGTCCCCTGCCATTATCACTCCTGAGCCAGATAATGCAACCCCCTGGCCCCCACAGACATTGCTCCACCCCTCCAACATTACTGATCCCCTTATCCACTCTCTCCACCCGCAACCCCCCTCCCCCAGCCCCCCCACTGACCTGCTCCACTACCCAGACCGATTGTGGACCTTTTCCCCATTTTCCCCCTCACTGATCTCAGGCAGAGTGGCAGTTGATCTCCCTCCTTCCTCACTGATCTCAGGTAGAGTGGCATCGGATCCCTCCGCCAGCAGGTATTTATCTCCTCACTACTGGAGCACCCAAATCAGACTTTTGTGGTGTCTGTGTCATGCTGATTCTGGATGGGCAGACACGGTGGTAAAGGGGGATAGGTTGGGCGTGCAGACCATCAAATCAATTTAAATGCATACAAATGCATTTTTTATTTTTCTCATGCCTCACTTTACCAAGTTTTCACGCTGTAAATGGG
Organism: Sphyrna mokarran; assembly: GCA_024679065.1. Taxonomy (NCBI): domain Eukaryota; kingdom Metazoa; phylum Chordata; class Chondrichthyes; order Carcharhiniformes; family Carcharhinidae; genus Sphyrna; species Sphyrna mokarran. Next base: position 75,449,220 of record JAGIQG010000004.1, on the reverse strand, counting down.
CGCAACACTATGGGAAAATCAGGCCCTATATATGTCACATGCAATCTCTCTGCAAGGCTGGTAAACTGGCCTGTTTTCTTCACCCATTGTGTATTTCCAAGGGATTTTGGGTGGGTCTGTCTGTGGCAGTCATTGTTTCAATATCCAGTACATTGCTGTTAAATGTCTCTGCTTTGGGAAGCATCTCCTTACACAACGCTGAAATGTCTTGTTTGCTTTCTCACCTTCACCTTGAAAGGTGGTTTTGTACCTTACCTCATTTTTTGCCTCATTTCTAATTCAAAATTTTCCTGTCCTCATATTTTCAGAAATAAAGGAGTATAACTTGTGACAAGACTAACCGTTCCACTTCCTGAAGTTAACTTTTAGCTCCATAGTTTTCACTTTTGTCATGATACAAAAAAGCACCATGTGTACTCTTACATTAATATCACATGCTGTAAACCAATATTCATTACCCAAACAATCACATTTTACTATAAAATGCCATTTTCACCTGGTTCTATATGCAAACGTTTGTAATTTTTCTGCCTATTTACAAAAGGCTACTGTTAATATAAGTGAAATTCATTTTCCATCAGAATTTTTTGAATAATAACCTGCAGCACTGTTACAGGAGCACTGATGTGCGTTGTAGCAGATATCTCCAATTTGTAGCTAAATACGAGGTTAGAGTTTGAACTTGGGACCTTCTTGTTCAGTGTGGCTCAGCTATTTTCTATATCAGCAAGAACTTGGATCTATATAATGCTTTTAACATGGTAAAGCTTCCCAAGACATTCACAGGAGTACTAATAAACAGTATGGAGCCATGAACCACGTAATGTGATAGAAGGACAGATGAATTTAGTTGTAAGAGCATTATAAGGAAGAAAGATAGGCACAGCGATTTAGAGGGAAATTCCAGAATTTACAAACTGGGCAGCTGAAGGTATGGCAACATAGTGGAGTAATTATTATCGGAGACACACAAGATGCCCAAATTGCAAGGGTGCAGAGACCTTTGAATATATAAGGCTGAAGCAGTTTGCATAGAAAGGAAAGATCTTAGACATGGAAGGATTTGAAAATGAGGATAAAAATTATAAAATTGAGGCATTGGCGTACCACGCGCCAGTGTAAATCAGTAAGCATGGGGTGATGGGTGAACCAGGACTTGAGTTAGGATATTGGCAGCAGCATTATGATGAGCTCATTTTTGCGGAGAGCAGAAAGAGGAAGGCTGGCCAAGAGGGCATTGAAATAATTAAATGTAGTGATTAACAAAGCATGGATGAGATTTTCAGCTGCAGATTGTGTGATATTATAGAAGTAAAAATAGACAGTCTTAGTGATGGTGTGGATAAGTGATTGGAAGATTACCTTGGGTCAAACACAGCATTGAGGCGTTATGATATTACTGTGCCTCTAAGGAATATATGTATATCATGTTTTTGGTGAGAGATATGTTTAAAATTCAGACAAATTCAGATTTTTTTAGAGTGCCAGTTTGTCTAGCAAAAGCTTTAAATTTGTTCTTAGGAGCACAGGACAATTACGCATTTTAGACCTAGAATGTTTTAAACAAAGCTAATGTATTTGTGTTTAAATAGAACACTACAGCACAAATAGGCCCTTCTGCCCACAAGTAGCACCGATCATATCCATACCTTCCAGGCCTATTTATAACTCTCAATCCAATTAAATCCTATGTACTCATCCAGAAGTCTCTTAAAAGACCCCAGCGTGTTTGCCTCCACCACCACCGACAGTAGCCATTTCCACTCACTCACCACCCTCTGAGTGAAAAACTTTTCCGTGTGTCCTCTCGTAGCAACCATTTCAGCCCTGGGAAATAGCCTCCGAGAGTCCACCCTCTCAACATTTTATAAACCTCTATCAGGTTGCCTCTCAATCTTCATCTCTTGTGGGGAGAAGAGACCTAGCTCTCTCAACCTATCACCTAGCTCCCTCAGCCTATCTTTAGATGTCCCCAGTATAGAGTTTTGATTAGGTTGATAGAGTCATATGTTTAATGGCAGGAGCTAAGCTTGCAGAGAAAACAGTTTCTTCTTCACGTTTTTATTAAAACAACCAGTTCCTGCCTGATTCAGAAGGAAGTAAGATGTGTCTTTTGTTCTTCTCTGGAGTTATCTGGAAGCTTCAGGGCTGGCAATGTAAGTACAAGCCTGTGTTTTGCTAACTGATTTTGAAGAGGGGTTCAAGCCTGTAAAAAGAATATTGATTGAATTAGAATTCATAGAGATAAGATGCAGTCCTTAACTGCCAATCTATCATGTTTAAGTTAATTCATTTATTACAATTAAACTGTGTTCTTGAATAATGTTTGTTTGATAAAAGCTTCGCAGTTTATCAGTAGAATTGCGCCTGGCGTGAAACATCATTTTCTCACACTAATGCCAAATTAGAAAACTGTTGGAGAAGTTTGACCTTGGCATTTCTGATCCCGTACCTAACAGTGTGAAAGATTAAACCCCTGAATATCAGAGGAAACTGCATTTCAAATCCCTAGCTGCTTCTATATTGTATTTCTTTAATATACATCTTAAAATATTAATATTGTTTGGTTCTAAGCACTAGTGGCAAAAACCTTCTGGGTGACATTTTTTTTTCTCTTAAAGCTTCACCCAAACCTAGAGCAAGTATTCCGCTGTGCTGGAAACAACGCCTTGTAAAGTTAGTGTCAGAACCATCTAACTTAAGAAAATGATCAGGTATGTTCTAGTGTGCAGCAGCATATAGATAAGAAGAAGCTGAGAATGCTAGCAGTAATAACACATCAGGAGATTTAGATAGCATTGTAGGCCAACTTTTGTACTTAATGAGCAGTATCAGAATCCACTGCTCTATTGGTAGCTTAACTGTACTGAAAATGTTATCTATAAATGAAAAAACTTGTATTTTATTTTAGAAAAGGAGTGCAGCAACAAATGTTTGGACAATAAATCCTAATGCAGGAGAAGGCCATTAAGCCTTCCCAGCCTGTCCATCATTCAGTTAAATGATGGCTGATCATCTCACTCAATGCCACTTTCCCACACTATCTCTCACTATCATTAGCCTCCAGATAAATAGCCTCTATTTTTTTTTGTCTTGAACATGCTCAATTATTGAGCTTATACAGCGTCCTTGGGAGAATTGTAAAGACGTGTGAGGGAAGAAATTCCTCCTCATCTCAGTCTTAAATGGCCTACCCTTTATCCTGATATTATGTTTAGTTTATTTACTGATGTCACAAGTAGGCTTACATTAACACTGCAATGAAGGTACTGTGAAAATCCTCCAGTTGCCCCACTCCGGCATCTGTTCAGGTATACTGAGGGAGAATTTTAGTACCACCAATGCACCTGACCAGCACGTTTTTTCAGACCATGTGAGGAAACCGGAGCACAAAATCCAGACAGACATGGGGAGAACCCGCAGACTCCACACAGACAGTGAGCCAAGCCAGAATGGAACCTAAGTCCCTTGTGCTGTGAAGCAGCATTGCCAACCTGTTCCCTGGTTTTAGACTCATGACCAGTAAAAACATCTTTTCCATATCCACTCTGTTATGTCCTGTAAGAATTTTAGGTTTCAAAGAGTTCATCCTTCATTCTTTGAAACTCTTGGGAATACAAATCCAGTCTCCTCAATCTCACCTCATGAAACAATCCTGCCATCCCAGGCATTAATCTGGTGAACCTTTGTTGCGCTCCCTGTATGGCAAGTGCATCCCTCTGTTGATAAGGGGATCAAAACTGCTCATGATCCCCAGTGAGGTCTCACTAAGGCCCTGTACAACAGCAGCAAGACATATTTACTCCTGTATTCAAATATCCTTGCAATGAAGGCCAACATAGCATTTGCCTTCCTAATTGTTTGCCATACCTGCGGGCTAATTTTTAGTAAATCAGGATCAAGGTCATTAAGGTTCCTTTAGGCCTTTCCAACTTCTCACTATTTAAGAAATATTCTACCTTTCTGTTTTTCTCCCAAAGTGAATAACTTCGCACTGTTCATATTATATTTCACCTGCCATTTTTTAGCCCATTCATTTAGGCTGATCATTTCTCCTTAAAGCTATCTTGAATCTTCCTCATGACTTGTATACCCACCCAGTTAGGTGACATAAGCAAATTTGGAATTATTACATAGAACATAGAACAATACAGCACAGAACAGGCCCTTCGGCCTTCGATGTTGTGCCGACCAAAATAAAAAGCATTGCCCCTCCTAACTAAACCATTCCCTTCTCATCCATATACTTATCAACTAACCTCTTAAACGCCACCAAACTTGGCGCATCTACAACAGCTGCAGGCAGGGCATTCCACTCCCTAATCACTCTTTGAGTAAAGAACCTACCTCTGATATCCGTCCTATAACTCATACCCCTTAATTTAAAGTTGTGTCCCCTCGTGCTAGCTTTCTCCATCCTAGGAAAAAGGCTATCACTGTCCATCCTATCCAAACCTCTAATTATCTTATATGCTTCAATAAGATCCCCCCTTAGCCGCCTCCTTTCTAACGAAAACATTCTTACATTTGGTTCCCTCATCCAAACCATTTATATAGATTGTGAACAGCAGTGAGCTTAGCGTTGATCCTTGTGGTATCCCGTTAGTAGCAACCTGCTATCCTGAGAATGATCCATTTGTTCCTCCTGTCTTCTTTCTGTTGACTAATTCTCAAACCACACTAGTATATTACTTCCAATCCGACGTGTTCTAATTTTATTTCCCAACCTCCTGTGTGCGATCTTCTCAAATATGCAACATCCACTGGTTCTCCTTTGTCAGTGCTGCAACTAATGTCCTCAAAAAAATCCAACAAGTTCGTTAAACATGATTCCCCTTTCATAAATATATGTTGACTCTGCCTAATTTTACCATTCTTTTTATAAATGTCCAGTTATCACTTCCTTTAATAGATTCTAACATTTCTTTACTTCTGACATCAAACTAACCAGTCTATAGTTCTCCATTCTCCCTCTTCCCACATGCCCTCACAAGTGATTATTCTCATTGTAAACACATTGTACCAAATGAAACACATTGCAAAAAAAATTGTGCAACAATATGTTTAAGGAAGTTAGAGAAATTTGAAGGATTTGTTTATTTTTAGGTGACTTTTTCTCTCTTCATTTTTACAGATTGGATTGTATTGAGTTCTACTGTAGTATCAAGGCTGGATCAATAGATTTGAATAATGAAGCTGGACTGATCCGACCTTTCCTCATTTCCATTTTAGAATCTGGTTTAATTTGGTAGTTCACCAGTCAGTGGATTGTCTTAAAATAGCTTTATATACGATTGGAAAACATTTGTCAATCTGTTCATTTTAAAGGATTAATCCATGTATAAAAAAATATAATGCAAAGATGAAAAGCACATTAGTGACCATCTTCTCAACAGTTAATCTTGTGCAGCGAATGACTCACATTCCATGAAGGAAACAAAATGAAGGATATTAGAAACCTTTAAGGTGGAGTGCTTGATGCAATAAGCCAGTTGACTGTTAGCATTAACTTAGTGTAGTTGTGATGAGTGTCAGTCAGTAAAGCCAGTTGGGTTATTTTTGGTAGCAATAGTTCACTTTTGGACATATATTGGGTGTACTCATCTTTTTTGATACTAGATGATATTGAATTACACAGAAAGTACAATATGAAAAGAGGCCTAACGTGCCTTTGTCAGTATCCCATGTACCTGTTCCATGCGGATTCATAGGATCTACTTGAATTCTGACCCTGAAATTTACAGTTTAACTCTGATGTAACTCCGAGCTTAGTCTGTATAACTGAACTGAGTGCCACACCAAACCCCTGATGTGAGCCTGAATGGAACCAAACCACCCAATCTGACTACCCCTCACTTGCCCCCAAACCTAACCTGAGCCAACTGCACCCCCCCACCTGATATCGTCAGGCAGACGATCCACTGGATCTGACCTGACTTTCACCCAGATCTGACAAGTGTCGCACACCTCTGACCAGATTCTATCATGTTGCCAGCAAGAACCAAGAACCAAGTACATCATCTCCCCCGTCTGCTGCTGAAATTCTTCATTTCTGTCTTTGTTACCTCTGATTGGCTTCATTCTACCTGAGAGAGATGATCCTTGGACATGGATATCTTCATGTACATGCTCAAACCAGTGAAGCCTTCTTTACTTTATTAGTGTTAGCATGCTTGGCATGATTGCCATAGAAAAGCCTGCTTCATTGATGACTTTCTTTCTTCATCATGTCAAGAATGTGATGAAGGTTATTCGTTTGTGTTTTCTTATTAGATGTCAGGTACTGGGATTGCAAGCATCTTGGTCCTGCAGGTCAATTCGTTGTTTTTCCATGTCTATTTTGTTAGTCTACCAAAGTTAGTGGCTGCCATTCTAATTTACGTGTAGAGCTCTTTGTCAAGAAACAGGTTGGCTTTACTGTAGATTCAAAGTAGCAGAGTTTGCTGACTGCTTCCAGTTGTGTATTATTGAGACTGAACACAGGCAGAGAGACATCTTGTCCCATAACTACAGTTTTGGATACTAATATTAAGGGAGAACACAACACAAGCGTGTGAATGCAAGCAATCTATGAGCCTTTGGAGCAGCTCTTCTGTCTGAGCAGCTGGTACAGCACTACAGCATGTAGAAGTTCCTTGATCAGGACATACTACACTTTTGTATTGGCTTTCAATCTTGATTGATAAATTTCCTGTCTGATCATGTATGGAGATACACTCCTTTCTTGTCAGCAAAGAAAGCATTGGTCAGTAGGACAGAGGAAAAGATGCCAGAGTAGGGGTTAAAATGGAATCATGTTTCACTCCATTCTTAATGTCGAAACCATCAAGGCTGGAGCTGTGAAACTGGTGCTGTGCAGGTTGGAATGAGATTGTGAAGCTTGTGAAGGACAGCTGCTTTTCACTTTATCAGGTAGAGGCCTGTCCCAATCACTCGTGTTGTGATATCCACCAAAGGAGTTGTGTTTTCTACTGTCTGCATTTCAATTGAAGCTGACATAGAGAGAAAGCCATGGACTGAACAATGTGGATCTGCTTGCTGTGAAGCCACATTGAACCTCTGGGTATATTATGTTGGCTAGTTGATGGAGTTAGAATGACTGACAAAAGCCTTCCCAGTGATGCTGAGGATTGAAATGTTCCACTAATCCTTTTAATCATTTCTGTTCCATTGCAGCAGAGAAGGAGGAGGTAGCGAAGGTATGCCGGCAGATAGGGCTTTCCATACTTGAATAGCTGGCCCTTCTAGTTATTTTCCTTTCTGCTACGGAGTCAAACGCCTTTTCAAGACCAAGTATTGAGAATTCAACATCAAGTTCATTCATTACTAGAGAAGGTCGTCAAGAATAGGCAGAGAGGTATTCATCCCACAGGAATGCAGCTCAGAATGGTTCTACACTCAATGAGTCATTTGCTTATTCCTGTCCTTGACTACGTCCATATCTGCAGATTTTAAAGGAGCAACTTTGAAGATGGTGGGGCCAAATGTTTGTTTATTTATAGAATTCCATTCAGCCCATCAAGTCTGTGCCAACTCTCCAACAGAGCATTTTACCCAAGCTGTACCCCTATTATCCCACTAGTTCCTCCAACCTATACATTTTGAGATAAAATGGTGCAAAATTTAGCATGATCAATCCACCTAAACTGCACATTTTTGGATTGTGGGAGGAAACTGGAGCATGCATAGGAAATTCACACAGACATGGGAAGAACATGCAAACTCCACACAGACAGTTACCCTAGGGTAGAAACAAACCCAAGTCCCAGTGCTAACCACTGTGCCAGTACGCTGTCCACACTACAGTTGTGCATAGCAGAAAGATCATCATAATCACTGGCAGTTTATATTTTTTCATATCAATTGATCCAGTATTTGTTGGTACAATATTTTCTATCTTCTGCACAACTGCTTTGGCTGACATGAGCTTGAAACATACTTTAAACATTTGAGACAGATTGTAAGCCAGGTGAGTTATGCTCTTAAATGACAGGAGTTATTTCTGCATGGGTGGTCTCAAATCAATTTTTCTTTTTTTGCCAAATGTGGCAGCTGCACCTTTATAAAAATCTGATTATTAAAACTACTATAAAAATGTAAGTGAACTTTAAAAGAGGTGAATTGTAAATCTGCAAGTGCTGGAAATCTGAAATAAAAATTGGAAATGCATAATGAGTTAATTTAATTTCTGAGAAGTAAAAATGAGCTCATACTATTGGATGTAACCATAATCTTAACATTGCTAGCCAGCAGTGGAGACAAGGACGTTTTTTTTGGTAGAGATAATATCCACATATGGCTTCTCTGTTTAAAGCTACAAACCAAAATTAGCTGTTGTTAATGTACAGATTTGCTCCGTTGTCTGGCTGCTGATTCAGAGGAGGTAATGGAGAATGGTCGTGTCCACAGCTGATTGGAAGATTCAGTTCGAAGGAATGAAAGGCAGTTTTGATTCAGCTGAGTTGTTCCAGATGTTTAAAACTGAATCAATTGCCAAAGTTACATAGCTCTTGTTTTTATTAACAAGTATTGTTTAAAATATTCATTGCACCAAAAATTCAATCTTTTTGACTGGAAAAGTACTAAACTGACTATGAGAGCTTTTTAATATTGTTCAACTTTCATTATTTAATCCTACACCTAGCATATGTTCTGCAAGTAAAAATTTGAATGAAAACCTTAAATCTTTTTTAATTTCTAATTTGTTTCAATATTTTAATGAAGATTTTATATCAGTGCAATCACAATACAAAAAGTTAACAACATGCTCATGTTATGCCAATATTTTTACTGAGAGCTATTAATATTGCAAATGCTGCATAATGTATAATATGTTGCAAACACCTAAATCAACCCTTGATATATCAAGTTTATGGTATTTGAAGAGAGCAAGCTAATATATTCACACTCGTAATTAATGTCCAATATTCTGTTGAATGTGTTAAATCTTTCCAATGCTGGTTAATACCTTTGTCAAATGGTAGATGAAATAATTTTTTTTTATTCATTTGTGGGACATGGGCATTGCTGGCTGGCCAGCATTTATTGTGTATCCATAGTTGCCCGAGGACAATTGAGAGTCAACCACACACATGTCTAGAATCACATGTAGGCCAGACCAGGTAAGGACAGCAGATTTCCTTCCCTAAAGACATTAGTGAACCATATGGGTTTTTTTTTCCAACAATCAATAATGGTTTGATGGTCATCAATAGATTCTTTCTTAATTCCAGATTTTCTTTTTATTGAATTCAAATTACACATCTGCCTTGGTAGGATTCAAACTCGGGTCCCCAGAGCACAAGCTGAGTTTCTGGATTAATAGTCTAGCAATGATACTTCTAGGCCACCACCTCTTCCTCTTTTGATTTATTATTGTCATGTAATGGGATACTTGACAAAACATACAGTTTATAGAGTAATAGGGGAGAAGGAAAGAGAGAGGGTGCAGAATATAATTTTGCAGTCATAGCTCAGGTGAAGGGAAAGATCAGTTTAATATATAATAGGGCCATCAAAAGTCTGATAGCAGGAGGGAAGAAGTTGTTTTTGAGTCGGTTGCTATGTTTAATGTATGAGGGACAATTTCACCCCTTTTGAAATTGTACTGTTTCAAAGATTGAGGAGAATTGTTGGATTGGGTTATAAGATGAGGTTGGACAGACTGGGACTTTTTCCTCTGGAGCGCAGGAGTCTGAGGGGTGATCTTACAGAGGCCTATAAAATAATGAGGGGCACTGATCAGCTAAATAGCCAATATCTTTTCCCAAAGGTAGAGGAGCCTAAAACTAGAGGGCATCGGTTTAAGATGAGAGGGAAGAAATGCAATTTTTTCACACAGAGTGGTGAAGTCTGGAAAAAGCTGCTAGAAGTAGTAGTAGAGGCGAGTACAATTTTGTCTTTTAAAAAGTATTTAGATATTTGCATAGGTATGATGGCTATAGAGGGAAATGGACCAAATGTGGGCAATTGGGATTAGCTTAGGGGGGTGAAAAAAAAAGGGTGGCATGGACAAGTTGGGCTGAAGGACCTGTTTCCATGCTGTAAACCTCAATGACTCAATGACTCTAAACAACACAGAGATGCAAGTTAAAAAAAAATCAAGTTGTAACAGCAAGATACTTTTAAGGCTTCTGAAGTCTTTTTCAATTTGTGGCTTCCAAAATGTTATCAAATGACCTCCAACAAAATAGCTTTCTTGTGTTTTACAGTAATTCTGTTGGTTCTTATGTTTTATATGAATGGATTTTGCGCTCAACGTAAAGAATTCTGCTGTAGGGAGCCAATTTGCAACACTGTCTCAGCAATGTAACATTCCTCCACCCGTTATACAAACCTGATTATGACACTGAGGAAATCTGGGACAGTATTGCATCAGCTACTGCAGGAAATTCCAACTCGGGTGTTATTTAGACTTCCTGTGAGTTATAAGTGACTTGAATTTTGCCCTTCTTAGAAAGATCCTTTGTTCTTTATATCTTTACATAGACATACACGTGATTTATGCAATTTTATATATTATTTTACAGTATGAACAAAGAGTATGCTTCTTGAGTAGTCTAGTAAAGGAAGGATAGAATATTTGTCCTGTTTTGGAGAGAAAAAAATCAGTCTCATCTGTTGCTGAAAAGCAATGGGTATGAAGCTCATATTTTTAACATAGCTGGAGCTGTCCTGGGGCACTGCCAGTCTGGCTGCTTTCGGGATGATACATTGCCTGGGAGGAACTTTGTACTGGTATGTTGTCAAGAATAATGGAAGTTGCTCGGCTGACCAGGTCATGACATCAAACGACCTTATCACTGACTTGATGTATAATTTACACAGGTCCATTCATCGTATTAACTTACCAAAAAACATTCATAGAGGTGAAAGATGGATTCACCACTAATTATTTAAAGGGTCAGGCAACTAAGATGTAGCTAAATTGATTCACACTACTCTGTTACTGCAGTCCTTGGAAATACTGTGAAGTATTTAGGGAGGGTCAATGATGAGTGTTGGAGAGCATGTCAAAAGCAGAACCAGACACCTTTAAAAATGAGGTGCCAACCTGGTTAAACACCAGGAATACATGAATGCCAAACAGCTGAAGTAGCATGTGATGGAACTGAGCACTCCTACAACCAGCGGATCTGCAAAATTCTGCAGTTTTAGTAGTGAATGATGCTGGATAATTAGCTGGAAATGTTAGGAACCGACTTCAGAAAAGTCCCCACTGTTAATAAGGGGAGCCCAGCGCATGAATGTAACCTTTTGGCAAAATTGCAGTGTATGATTCACCCGTCCTCCTCAGATACCAGTCTTTGGCCCATTTAAATCACTCCACATGTTATGAAGAAATGGCTGAATGGTTTGGATATAACAAAGCCTATGTGCCCTAACAACATTTTGGCTGTAGTACTAAAGACATCTGTTATAGAACTAATCATGCCCCAGCCAAACTTTAGAGTACTGGTCCAACTCTGGCATCTACTCAACAATATATAAAATTGCCCTGTCCACGAAAAGCATAACAAATCCAATTGATCAATTATCATCCCATCAGTCTGCTCTAAATCTTCAGGGAAGTAATGGAAGGTGTAATTGACAATACTTTTGAGCAGTACCTGTCAAAAATTGATGTTCAGTATGAGTTTCACCAGAACCACGCTGCATTTGAATAATTAAATATTGTAGGTTACTAACCTGCTGATTTGTTTCATTTTGACGACGGGCTCATGCTCGGCATCTACCTCCAGCTCAATAACTGAAGGACCACCCACCACAATTCTTGTACCTCCTCATGGGTTTTTCCCATCCCCAGTTTTCACTCTGGTACCCATGCAGTCTGAGGCATTAGAATCGGGTCACATTAGGAAAAGGTTTGCTAAGCACTGCATTGCGAGCTTTAACCATAAATGGACAGGGGAGCTGAATGCCAGAAGTGAGGTGGAAGTGACTGGCATTGACATCAAGGCATTTGGCCAAATGTGTGATCAAGAAGCCAGAGTAAATTTGAAGCCAGTGTGAACTGGGGGAACCTTGCTTTTGATTAGAGTCACAGAGTAACCCTGTCAACTTGCGGACATTGCTGCAGAAGTTCCTCAGCGTAACGGGCCAGGTCCAATCATCTGCGTCTGCTTCATGAATGACATATCCAACATCATGATGTTAGTAGTGAGAATGTTTGCTGGGTAATGCCAGTGTCAGTCCCATTTGCAACTCCTCAGAACATGAAGCAGCCTGTGCTGCATATGGCAAAACTTAACTTTCAGGGTTGACTGGTAAGTAGCAAGAAACACTCAGCATATTCCAAGCAATTACAATCTTCAATAAGAGAAAATCTAAGCATTTTCCTCTTAACATTCAATATGATTATGATTGCTGAATTTCCCACGAGAAGCATTCTGGGGTTGGGAGGGAGAATTCACCATAGTTTAGAAATGCTCCATATATGTACTGTGGCTACAAGTGCAAGTCTGAGGCTGGGAATTCAATAACAGTAACTCACTTCCTGGTTCCCCATAGCATGTCCATCATCTATGAGGCACACGTCAGAAGTGTGATGGAATATTCTTAACATGTCTAATGAGCATAGTTCCATCAACACTCAACTTGTTCAATTCCACCCAGGATAAAACAACCTACTTGATTGCCATTCCATCCACAAGCTTAAATGTTTACTCCATCCACCTCCAGTGCACTGTGGCAGTAGTATGTATCGTAATCCACAAGATATACCGCAATAATCTGGTAAAGTTCATTTCATGAGGCTCTGCCAGCTGGAAGAGGAAGTCACCACCAGCAAAAGCTCCTCAATTCACACTACCTCCAGATTTGTACTTTCAATCACTTAAATCCTTCATTGTCACTAAGTCAAAATCCTGAAACTCCATCCCTAACAGATGCCCATGCCAGATGGATCACAACAGTTCAAGAAGTGGTGCACTATCACCTTCTCAAGGGCAATTGGGTATAGGCCATAAATGTTATCTTTGTGAGGATTGTTTTTATTGTGTTAATGAATTAAAAATACCAGTACATCAGTGCATTATTTAAGAAATAGTGCAATGATCAGCACACTTCCAAAACACTATCATGACAATTTATCGCCTAATTGTAGATAGGTTTTCTACCCCCTTGTCCATCTTCCTCTCCTTTAAATAACTCGCCTTTAAAATACTTATTCGCTTCCACCAAATTCCATCTTGAGTTTCTCACCAAGCTATTTGAAATAGGGACCCAGGATCAAATCCAACCTTTGTTGGCTGTCTTGTGGAGTTTGCATGTTCTCCACATGTCTGTGTGGGTTTCCTCCAGGTGCTTCAGTTTCGTCCTACAGTCCAAAAATGTGTAGGTGGATTGGCCATGCTAAATTATCTTTAGTGTTCCAAGATGTGTAGGTTAGGTGGGTTAACAGGGATGGGCATGGGTAGGATGTTTTGTCGGAGAGTTGCTGCAGATTTGATGGGCCGAATGACCTCCTTCTGCAATGTAGGGATCTATGATAAATCAATTTCTCTTTCAATTCCTACATTCCTACATCTCATAGGCTTTGTTATATCTAAACCATTCAGCCATTTCTTCATAACATGTGGAGTGATTTAAATGGGCCAAAGACTGGTATCTGAGGAGGACGGGTGAACATACATTGCAATTTTGCCAAAAGGTTACATTCATGCGCTGGGCTTCCCTTATTAACAGCTGGGACTTTTCTGAAGTCGGTTCCTAACATTTCCAGCTAATTATCCAGCGTCATTCACTACTAAAACTGCAGAATTTTCCAGATCTGCTGGTTGTAGGAGTGCTCACCTACATTGAGCCAGTGTAATCAGTAACTATTTCAATTAATCTTGCTGCAGACTAATTTCACTTTCTCCTATATCCACCATGGAAAAATATCTCATTTGGTTGCCTTTTGCAGTTTCTCAACTCTAAAGGTTTATTCTCATTCTTTTCTCGGCCTGATACTTATAATCTTAGATCTGTATTTAAGTGTTGTTGCCTTTTCCCAGAAACTGTCCAATTGGCCCCAAGCTAAGAGACTCTTCCAGCCTCATTTTAACTCCAACAAAAATTTGATATTTTCTTCCCAAGAATGAGCTTCCATCCATATTGCAGACAGCAAACCATAGTGATTTCTTTGGCATCTAAGTTTTTTATTCATTCAAGTGATGTGGGCGTCACTGACTAAGCCACCCCCATTGGGGATGGGCAATGTACTCCCTCTGTACTGACTCTCTGACAGTGCAGCACCCTCTCAGTACTGACCCTCTGACAGTGCAGCACCCTCTCAGTACTGACCCTCTGACAGTACAGCACTCCCTCAGTACAGACACTCTGACAGTGCAGCACCCTCTCAGTACTGACCCTTTGACAGTGCAGCACTCTCTCAGTATTGATCTTCTGACAGTGTAGCACTCCCTCAGTACTGATCTCAGGCAGAGAGATCCACCTTACAGATATAAGATGGTGAGCTGCCTTCTGGAATCACTGCAGTCCATGTAGCGTAAATACTAATGGGACAGTTTAGGGCACAATTTTGTTCAACCTGGCATTCATAACACTTTTCTGGGACCTTGGAGGCTCACAGTCTATACTGTTAATACATAGGCTGCTGCCATTGTCTCCATTGCATGAATAGATTGCACCTTCTTCCCAGTAAAACAATCGAAGTATTCTTTTGATTTCTAGCAATCAAACCACTCAGGCAGACTGCAGGTCGCATTCCTTTAAATTTAAAAACAGGAATTTTCCAGGCCCCTGTTGAAAGTCAATGGACTTTTGACTTGGACAGTGAATCTCTCCTGGTGGACCCTGCCACAATGGGCCAGAAAATGTTAAAGCTCATAGTAAATATGTCATAGTCCCACCTGACCATGGACTGCTCTCCCAGGCAAGCCACAAAGTTGAAAAGGTGGTCCTTCATGAATAATTTCAGATGGTACAAGAATTAAACCCACAATGTTGGTTTCACTCTCCATGACAAACCACTCGTTCAGTCAACTGAGCCAAGAAACTTATAATATAGCTATAATGCTCCCCTCCCTACCCGTTATCCAGCAAATTACATTTTCTCTGTTACTTTGCCCATGTGACTTTGCTATATAAATGTATAATAGTTGGTTGCTGTGGTAACTAAATTTAGAGTGAGGAAGTAACATATAATCTGAAATGATGCTTAATGCCACCATGTGGCATTTGTTGGTACTACACACATTCTTGCTGGATCTTGATAAATTTTGCTGGATCTTGATAAATTTATTTACTGCCTGGATCTCAGTGACAATAGATTGACCGCAAACATAATCCAATAGAAAATCCTAAACAAGTAATTTGATAAAGCAAATAATGTGGGCTCTCCTTTGAGGGGTGAATTGATCTAATAAGTTGGTAGCTATATTGATCTTTTATTTGTTCATGAGGTCATAGAAAGTCATAGAATCCCTACAGTGCAAAAGGAGGCCATTTGGCCCATCGAGTCTGCACCGACAACAATCCCACTTAGGCCCTATCTCCATAATCCAATATTTATACCACTAGGCTATGCTTCCCAGGATACTAATGGGCAATTTAGTATGGGCAATCCACCTAACCTCCACATCTTTGGACTGTAGGAGAAAACCAGAGCACCCAAAGGAAACCCACGCAGACACAGAGAGAATGGGCAAATTCCATGCAGACAGTGGCCGAAGCTAGAAATCAAATCCAGGTTGCTGGAACTGTAAGGCAGCAGTGCTAACCATTGTGCCACCATGCTGCCCCGTGTGTGTCGCTGGCTGGGCCAGCATTTATTGCCCAGTCCTGAGTACCTTGAAGAGTCAACTACATTACTGTGGGTCTGGAGTCACATGTACAACAAAGAACAAAACAGCACGGGAAACAGGCCTTTCGGCCCAACGAGCCCACGCTGCCACCCCAATGTTCCCACCTCTACTTGTGATCCCCGTCCATGTTTATAGATCTATGGATTAAAAACCAAATTTGAGACAATTTAGGGAGAATTTGTTTTGCCAATTAGCGTAAGAGCACATCTTTGGGATGTGGGAGGAAACCGGAGCACCCGGAGAAAACCCATGCAAGCATGGGGAGAATGTGCAAACTCCCACAGACACAGGCCCAAATCCATGTATCTGCAGGCCTGACCAGATAAGGACAGCAAATTTCTTTCCTTTGAAAGCATTAGTAAACAGATGAGTTTTTACAACAATCAACAATAGTTCCATGGTAATGGTCATCATTAGATTTGTTTAAATTCCAGATTTTTTTTGTTGAATTAAAATTTCACCACCTGCCAAGATGTATTTGAACCTGGGTCCTCAGAGTTTTACCCTGGATCTCTGGTCCAGCAACAATACTACTACACTACTGCCTCCCCTTAAGGGTAGTTGGTTTGGTCCCTCGTCTCTGTTGAGTTAGTTGATTTCAGTTTGATGCAATGAGAGCACACCTACAATTAGTTTTGGTGATGGGCAATGCTCCCTCTTCATTACAGGTAAGAATCTGGTCATCAGATGTTGCTTACATGGCACTGGTCTGGCCCATTCCTCACTCTTGCACCACAGTGATTACCCAAGACCTCTTGCTCTTCAGGTTGAGGTCAACAATGAACCACGTTCACAGGGACACCAAGGCTGGAATTCTATTGGCACGCCCACTGCAATTAGGGAGACTCAGAGAACGGCATTCTCCATGGGTCTCAGGCCGGATTGTATGAACCTCAGGTGCAAGTGTCAGTTAAATTCGGCCCCAAGTGTCACTCTGTGCTGAGGTTTGATCTGCCCCAGTGCTGTAAAGGATTGGTCTAGCCAATTATCATGGAATGTTTCATTTAGTTGGACCATCTATCTCTTGTGGAAATGTTTATGCAGAAAAAACGTCTTTGAATATAAGTTTGTCAGACACTGATCTACATATAAGGCTCTATTTTACCATTTTGATTCTAAGTGCTGGGTGGAGTATTTCAGATCTGACTTCTAGACATGTTCTCAGATGTCCCCCATTTGCACTCTGCAAAAATATCAGCAATTCTGAATCGCATTGCACAAGGCTGTAGGCGGGCTTAACATCCTGACATCCTGCAGCTCTGATCAGTACCTCCAACTACGCATGCACAGAAGAAAATGATAGAATATCACTGCCCTGCTACATCCCTCCTAGGTTGGATAATGCCTTCCCTGGCCCTCAGGGAATTGCCTCACCCCACAACATTATTGATCCCCTTATCTCCCCACCATCCAGACCAATCACAGGCTGCTCCCCCAACCAATCTCAGGCAGAGTGGCAGTGGACCCCAATCTTCCCCACTGATCTCAGGCAGATAGTAGTGGATCCCCCCCCCCCCCCCCCCCCCCCCTTGCCCACTGATCTGAAGCAGAGAAATCCATCCTACAGATATCAGGTAGAATGATCATCCTACCAGTGTGCTGGATCTTTCCACACAATGCCCCCATCTCCTCCAGACTTTGATAGCTGTGTGACACCCTCTCTCTCTGCTGTCCTCAGTCATTCATGTGGAAGTGCTGGCATTGGACCTTCTTTCTATTGCCCCTTAGAGGGCCACTGCGCTTGCCTCTAAGGGCCACCATCTGATACCCTGCAGGAATCACATCATCATTTCTTTCATGGCTCCTTCTGTCTACACAGGAGATGATCAACCATAACACCTGTGAGAGGGTGAAGAGAGGGAGATGGTGAGCCAGATCTCTAAGTCCTCATCCACTTTGAGGACATTTGATTTGTAACCCTTCACTTTCAGGGACCATATGCCTCCACTTAAGCACAGTAAGATATCTCATAACACCAGGATAAAGTCCAACAGGTTTATCTCACAACACCAGGATAAAGTCCAACAAGCTTTCGGAGTGTTGCTCCTTCTTCAGGTGAGTGAGGAGTTATGTTCACAAACAGGGCATATTATTATTAATATTAATATTATTATTAATATTATTACCTTCCAGGGAATTATAGGCCAGTGAGTCTTACTTCTGTTATGGGCAAAGTATTGGAGAGAATTATTAGGGATAGGATTTATAGTTATTTAGAGAGAAATGAATTGATTGGGGATAGTCAGCATGGTTTTGTGAAGGGTAGGTCGTGCCTTACTAACCTTATTGAGTTTTTTGAAAAAGTGACCAAAGAGGTGGATGGGGGTAAGGCAGTTGATGTGGTATATATGGACTTTAGTAAGGCGTTTGATAAGGTGGCCCATGGAAGACTTCTGCAGAAAATGCAGATGTATGGGATAGAGGGTGATTTAGCTAATTGGATTAGGAATTGGCTAGCAGATAGAAGACAGAGGGTGGTGGTTGATGGGAGATATTCATCGTGGAGTTCGGTGACAAGTGGTGTGCCTCAGGGGTCTGTTTTGGGGCCCCTGCTGTTTGTAATTTTTCTAAATGATCTGGATGAGGGTATTGAAGGATGGATTAGTAAATTTGCAGATGACACTAAAGTCGGTGGAGTGGTAGATAGTGAAGAGGGGTGTTATAGTTTGCAGAGAGACTTGGACAAGTTGCAGAGCTGGGCCGAGAGGTGGCAAATGGAGTTTAATGTGGAAAAGTGTGAGGTAATGCACTTTGGCAGGAATAATAAATGTGTAGAGTATAGGGCTAATGGTAGGATTCTTAATAGTGTTGATGAACAGAGGGATCTTGGTGTATTTGTGCATAGATCCCTGAAAGTAGGCAGTCAAGTCGATAAGGTTGTTAAGAAGGCATACGGAGTCTTAGCTTTTATTGGTAGGGGGATTGAATTTCGGAGCCGCAACGTCATGTTGCAACTGTACAAAACTCTAGTGCGGCCGCACTTGGAGTATTGTGTGCAGTTCTGGTCCCCACATTATAAGAAAGATGTGGAGGCATTGGAGAGGGTACAGAGGAGGTTTACCAGGATGTTGCCTGGTATGGAGGGCAGGTCTTATGAAGAGAGGCTGAGGGATTTGAGGTTGTTTTCGTTAGAAAGGAGGCGGCTAAGAGGAGACCTTATCGAAGCATATAAGATGATTAGAGGTTTAGATAGGGTGGACAGTGATAGCCTTTTTCCTAGGATGGAGAAAGCTAGCACGAGGGGACACAGCTTTAAATTAAGGGGTGATAGTTATAGGACGGATATCAGAGGTAGGTTCTTTACCCAGAGGGTGGTTAGAGAGTGGAATGCCCTGCCTGTGGCAGTTGTAGATGTGCCAAGTTTGGTGGCGTTTAAGAGGTTTGTTGATAAGTTTATGGAAGAGAAGGGAATGGTTTAGTTTGGAGGGTCATTGCTTTTTTATAATGGTCGGCGCAACATTGAAGGCCGAAGGGCCTGTTCTGCGCTGTTATGTTCTGTGTTCTATGTTCTATATATAGACACAAACTCAATTTACAGGATAATATTTGGAATGCGAGTCTTTACAGGTAATCAAGACTTAAAAGGTACAGGCAATGTGAGTGGAGGTGGTTAAGCACAGGTTAAGGAAGTGTGTATTGTCTCCAGCCAGGTTGGTTAGTGAGAATTACAAGCTCAGGCAAGTCGTGACAGTTACAGATAGTGTGACATGAACCCAAGATCCCGTTTGAGGCCGTCCTCATGTGTGGAACTTGGCTGTCAGCTTCTGCTCAGCAATTCTGTGTTGTTGTTTGTCGCAAAGGCTGCCTCGGAGAATGCTTACTCGAAGATCAGAGGCTCAATGCCCATGACTGCTGAAGTGTTCTCCAACAAGAAGAGATAACTCCTGCCTGGTGATCGTCAAACAGTGTTCATTCATCATTCATAGTGTCTGTATGGTCTCCCCAATGTACCATGTCTCAGGACATCCTTTCCTGCGGCGTATCAGATAGACAATGTTGGCCCATTGGCAAGTGTATGTATTGTGTACCTGGTGGATAATGTTCACACGTGAGATGATGGCATCTGTGTTAATGATCTGGCATGTCTTGCAGAGGTTGTTGTGGCAGGGTTGTGTGGTGTTGTACTCACTGTTGTCCTGAAAGCTGGGTAGTTTGCTGGGAACAATGGTCTGATTGAAGGCAAGAAGTGCTGGTATGGGGACGGTCTTAGTGAGATGTTTGTCTTCATCGATGACATGTTGAAGGCTCCAGAGAAGATGTCGTAGCTTCCCTACTCTGAGGAAGTACTGGACGATGAGGAGCACTCTGTCTGCCATGTCCCATGTTTGTCTTCTGAGGAGGTCAGTGTGGCACGTCAGAACTGTCGATTGATGAGTCGAGCACCACATCCTGTTCTTATGAAGGCATCTTTTAGGTTCTATAAGTGTCTGTAGGTGTCTGTTGTGATTGTCCTGAGCAGATCCTGTGTATATGGACGGCTTGTGTGTTGGGGATGGCTTCTTCAATGTGTTTAGGGTGAACACAACATAACATCTGTGGTGATGTTGTCTACATGGACTTTAGCAAGGTCTTTGACAAGTGCATGGTACGTTGTTGCATAAGGTTAAATCTCATGGGATCCAGGGTGTGGCGTCTAAATGGATACAAAATGGGTTTCTTGACAGAAGCCAGAGGGTGGTTGCAGAGAATTGTTTTTCAAACTGGAGGCTTGTGACCAGTGGTGTGCCTCAGGGATCAGTGCTGGGTTCACTGTCAGTTGCCATTTATATTAATAATTTGGATGAAAATATAGGAGGCATGGTTAGTCAATTTGCAGATGACACTAAAATTCGTGGCATTGTGGACAGTGAAGAAAGTTATCTCCAATTGCAACAGGATCTTGATCAATTGGGTCTGTGGGCTGACAAATGGCAGATGGAGCTTAATTTAAATAAATGCGAGGTGGTGCATTTGGTAGATTGAATGAGGGCAGGACTTACTCAACTAATGGTAGAGCATTGGGGAAAGTTACAGAACAAAGAGGTCTTAGGGTACATGTTCATAGCTGCTTGAAAGTGGAGTCAGAGGTGAACAGAGTGATGAAGAAGGCATTCGGCATGCTTGGTTTCATCGGTCAGAACATTGCATACAGGAATTGGAATGTCTTGTTGAAGTTGTACAAGACATTAGTAAGGCTACACTTGGAATACTGTGTGCAATTCTGGTCACCTTCTTATAGAAAGGATATTATTACACTAGATAGAGTGCAGAAAAGATGTACTAGGATGCTAGCAGGACTTGATGGGTTGCATTATAAGGTGAGGCTGGATAGACTGGGACTTTTTCCTCTGGAGCGCAGGAGTCTGAGGGGTGATCTTATAGAGGTCTATAAAATAATGAGGGGCATAGATCAGCTAGATAGCCAATATCTTTTCCCAAGGTAGGAGAGTCCAAAACTAGAGGGCATAGGTTTAAGGTGAGAGAGGATAGATTCAAAAGTGTCCACAGATGCAATCTTTTCACACAGAGGGTGGTGAGTGTCTGGAACGAGCTGCCAGAGGTAATAGTAGAGGTGGGTATAATTTTTGAATTTTAAAAAGCATTTAGATAGTTACATGGGTATGATGGGTATAGAGGAATATGGGTCAAATATGGGCAATTGGGATTAGCTTAGGGATTTCAAAAAAAAAGGGCCTGTTTCCATGCTGTAAATCTCTATGACTTTGTAACTCTTCACTCACCTGAAGAAGAAGTGACACTCCAAAAGTCTGTGCTCCAAATAAATGTATTGGATTTTAACCTGGTGTCGTAGGACTTCTTACAGGCCCAATCATTGAGGCACTGATCCACTTCCTACCCTTATTCGCTCTCCTCAACCCCATCAGCACACCTAAAAGTGCTCACTTGCCTTCTCCTTAATGCTAACAAGAAAACTGTATGTAACTTGCTGGAATGTTCTGCCAAACTGCCTGCAGCTGATTTGCCGTAATGAGGGGCAGCTCTATTAAAAACATAAGGATGGACAGGCAGGCAGAACAGGACAATATGCGTACAAGCAGCCCTCTGGTTTTCTGAGGGTGATCTGAGGAGGCTGTTGGATGCCGCAGAGATGAGGCAGAACACCCTCTTTCCCCTAGGAGGACACAGTCCCAGGAGTTCTGATGGAAATGCAGCCTGGGAGGAAGTCGCTGCCTTGATCAGTGTCAGGGCACTGGCACCCCCACCCGAACTGGGGAGCAGTGCCGAAAAGATCTCATCCGTGTAGCAAGGGTGAATGCTGAACCCCGTTTTGCATCTTGCCCCAAATCTCCTCCAGATTCTCCCATTCCCAACACCCTGCATTGCTCCCAGCTCCTGACCCCCAAACATCTCCGTTCTATCCACCTCAAGGGCTTCACTGCGCTTGCCCTCACAGAGCCACCACCTGACACTCTGCAGGAGTAACACCATCATTTCTGTCATGGCTCCTTCTGTCTCCACAGGAGGAGATCAATCATAACACCAGTGAGTGGGTGAAGAGAAGAGGTGGTGAGCCAGACCTCAAAGTCCTCACCGCTTTTGAGGAGCAGGGCACAGAGCTCTCAAGGAATGAGAGATGTGAGCTGTCAGTGATAGCAGGGTCGGGCTGCTGTCAAGACATGAGAACTTGTCATTCCTCCACTCACTCTGAGTCAACTTCGCAGGGCACGAATTTCAAGTATGAGGGGCAATATTTAAAGGAGATGTTTGAGGAATGTTTATTTGCGTAGAGAGGATAGCGGGTGCCTGGAACCCACTGCCGAGGGAGATTGCAGAGGCCTTTAAGGGACATCTTTACAGCTATGTAAATTGGATGGGAATAGAGGCACCTACTCCCTGGAGGGGTAGGGGGTTACAAATCAGATGAGCAGCTTGGTCACTGCAGGTTTGGAGGATCAAAGAGCCTGTTCCTGTGATGTAATTTTCTTGGTACTTTGTTCTATGTTCAATGAAGAAATATGAATCACATGTATGGCATCCCGGATTCCTCCCCCTCTCCTGCACTTTACCATCTGGATTCCTTCTGGAATCGAGGCCCTACTGCAGCTTCTGCCCATCCAAGTCCAGACAGCTCGGATGATTCCTTTGAGGATATGGATGAGGGAACCTCCAAAAGTGGCACCATTTTGGCGTCAGCTTCCACCTCACAATTCACCATCCCAAATACTAACACAATGGTGGGACCAGTTAGTGGTGAGGCTTCGGGGTCACTCTCTGCTGATAATGTATGTTGGGTGGAAGAGGGAACGTCCGAGGTCTCTGGCATGCGGGGGGCCTCCTGGAACCGAGGACTCAGCTGGCTCCAGGCTACATGCTGGGTCTCTGAGATTACTTCACCCTCAGCTGCTGGAAATGCAGCAACACAGCCAGGGAATGCAGGAGAGGCTGACGGTCACACTGGACCAACTATGAGGCTGTTGGGAAGAGTCCCAAAGCTTTCAGGCATATCAGCCATGGACCTGTCTTGCTTGCTTCCCAGGTCAACACTGTAAGGGTGGCATCTGCAGTGGAAAGCCTGGGATAGGGGATCCTCACCATGAGTGACAGGCTTTAAGCAATGGCTGAGTCACAACAGGCCACAGCAGGGTCCCACAGTGCCACAGCCGAGTCATAGCAGGTCACAGCTGAGGGATTGAACAACCTTCTTGGGGTTCTGCAGCCCATGGCTGAAAGGTTCAAAAGCTTGCCAGAGAGCCAGCGGGACAGCACTGAGACACAGCGGGCTATGGCTCCAGCCTTTGAGAACATGGTACAGTGGTCATGGCTGAGGGGTTGCAGAGCATAGCCCTACTTGCTGTGGCCATTGACAAGTGGCCCCCTACTCAAGTGGCCATCACAGAGGGCTCAACCACCATGGGTAGAACCCAAGTAGCCTTCCAGGACTGGCAGGGCCAAATGATGCTGGAGCTCACTGCAGAAGCATCGCTGTTCCATGGAGTGAGCCAGGGGCCCACAGGAATCCCAAGGGAGGAGGAAAGGCTTGAGTCCTTGCCAGCTTTCCAGCCAGGAGACTGTAATTAAGGCTACACCTTCCCCCTGTTTCCTGATGCTGGGGCATCTCAGGGACAACGGGATGAAGAAGGTGTCATGGAGACATCCCAGATATATGGAAGCCAGCCAGGGCCCTCAAGGTCCATGGCCTCCAGCGGATACCCACCATGATCACCACAGGTAGCAAGGCATGATAGGCAGCTGGCTCCCTCCACCTCCGATTTACATTCTGAGACATTGTGATAGGCCAATTAAGGTTAGGAAGCTGCACTGAGATGGCACGGGTGAATGACTACACTAGTTAGGAAGATATTTAAGCACCTTAATATTTTCTGTTCACAAGTTTTTATGTTGGAACAAATCATTTAAACAGCTTTATTGCAATTAAATTATTTCTCACCACCTATCTGTGATTAATTTGTCTCAGATTTGTCTCGATTAGAAATCTTTTTCCATTGAGGATCGCCGGAGTGATGCTTCATGTTGATGAGAGTTTGTGAGGCCCCTCAAAAGCTGCTGCATTGAGCAAAGAAAGGCATTGGTTCTCCAGAACCCACAAGCAATTCCCTCCCATCCTTCATCCCACCAACCTGAGGGTCCTGTATGGGGGTTTCAGATCCACTACACAGATATGGGTCCAGGTGCCATGGTGCATGTGGAGCTCAGCTAGGAGTCAGTCTAGTTTGCATGGTTGTAATGGTGCTTAGAGAATTGTCATCACCCTCCTCCCTGTCAAAAAACTCACTTACACAGCGTATTCAGGCCCAACACTCTGGAGTGACAACATCGCAGGAGATAGAAGGAATTTTGAGGGAAGGGAGGCATGAAACTCATGTATACAAATCCCAAGCGAGTGAACCTGGTGATCAGGACCTCCCTTGCCGCCCTCGCGTGCCTCATTTGGGTTGCCAGCTCTCCAGTGCCTGGCTGATGTTCCTCAGCATGCTCTTCCTCTTCTTCCTTCTCCTGCCCTTTCTCCTCCTCCTGCTGGTCATCCTCCCAAGCCACGCCTGGCTGGGTCAGCCTCCACATCTTCCTGCTCCTCTAATACACCGTCTCTCTGTAAAGCCAGATTGTGCAAGGTACAGCACGCAGCCACTATGTGAAAAGAGATCACAGGGCTGCCCAGACGGCCCAGGCACCGGAATCACATTTTGAGGAGCCCAGTGCAACTCTCCATTATCGCTTGGGCAGCTACATGAGCCTCATTATACCGGGTCTCGCCTCAGACACAGGCCTCTGCACAGAGGTCACCAGCCATGTCCCAAGTGTGTAACCCGTATCACTTACAAGCCAGCCCTGCAGCATGGGCTGCTCCTCAAATGCTTCTGGGATGTTCGAGCTCCTGACAGTGAAGCTGTTGTGTACACTGCCTGGACAGACATGCATAATGTTCATCTTAGAGTCACACATCAGTTGGACATTCAGACTGTGGAACTCCTTTCAGTTGATGAATTTTCGTGATTCTGTAGTGGGGCCTTGAAGGCGATGTGTATGTAGTCGATGGTTCCTGTAGATTAGGCAATGGTTGTGAACTCTGATGGGCCTGGCTCAGGTTAAATTTGATGTATTTCCCAGCCCGGGCATACTGAGCTTCTGTGACCTTCTTGAAAGAGAAGTGCGCAGCTGACTGGGAAATCCATACAGGGGGCTGGAAGGAGCCAACGGCATAAAGGTTCAGAGTGGCCGTCAATTTGACAACCACCAAGAGTGGGTGCCCCCTCCCTACCTCTGGGTGCCAGGTCCTGCAACAGGTGGCACAGGTGTTGCACTGTCTCCTTTCAGAGGCAGAGATGTCGTGATACACAGTGTCACAGACCTGTTTAAATGATACTCATGCGCGGAACTGACAGTGTTTCTGCTCCTTCCTTCTCCCTCCTGCCCTCCCCGGTTGAATGGCAGCCACCTCCTGTCTCTGGTGGTCGTCTCCCTCTACTCCTGCAAGTAATAAGGTCCAGACTCCTGTTCCCACAATTCTTCCTCCAGCTCCTCCTCCTCAACTCCAGCAGCATCCAGAAGAACACAAAGATTGATTGGTTGCATTGCAAAAGCAGTCTTATCACTCTGAAGGGGGTTGGGAGGGGAGGTGTGGAGGAGAAGATGGAGAGGAATACATGTAGAGGTTAAGGAATGCTGCTTGCCCCTTGCACAGCGACAATCACTGGCCATATCCCCAATTCCCCCAGCCACATGCTTCCCAAAATCACAGATCCCCCCCCAATTCCCCCAGACACATGCTTCCCAAAATCAGAGACCCCCCCAGTTCCCCCAGCCATATGTCCCACAATCTTAGCCCCCCCATTCCCCCAGCCACATGTTCTCCCCAATGTTAGCCCCCCTCCCAATTCCCCCAGCCACATGTTCTCCCCAATGTTAGCCCCCCTCCCAATTCCCCCAGCCACATGTTCTCCCCAATGTTAGCCCCCCTCCCAATTCCCCCAGCCACATGCTATCCAAATCATGCTCCTCCCCCAGCCACATGCTTCCCACAGTCACAGCTCCCCCAATTCCCCCAGCCACTTGCCCCCCACAATCACAGCTCCCCCAATACCCCCAGCCCCATGCTTCCCACAATCACAGCTCCTTGGAAAGTTGAGAAGTTGCAACAGTGCAATTTGCAAGGGCTTTGTGCACATCCTTCAGCTGGAAGTGAACGGAGTGCACTAGGACCCAGCAGCACCATAAGACCCGAAGTCAATGCTGAGACCTGGGTCAGTGCTGCAAATTGGACATTGGCGATTCTGCTGAGCAACCAGCCCCCAGATGCCCACACACACAAGTACACACACATACACACTCGCAGAGCAGTCACCGACGTGTGAAAGAAAAAGGACATCTATAAGCAGCAGAGAGCCATTGGATGCTACACACTTACCTTCTCACTAACCATCACTGAATTGGACTTTTGTGGCACATGTCCGTTTCATGCTGATTCTGGATGGGTGAACGCGGTGGTAAAGGGGGAAGTGCTGTTAAAGTTGGATATGTAGCTCATTAATTCAATTTAAATGCATACAAATGTACCCATTTCGTGCGTGGTCTCAATTGAGGTCATTTTCAGGGCTTGCTAAAGGGGGAACGACGTACAGGCAGGCACAGATCATGCTACTCATTTCATGTCCAACTTTATCAAGTTTTCCTGCCCGGAAGTGGGCACAACGTGATGGTAAAATCAGACCCATATTGTCTAAAGGAGAAAAAGGAATAGGTGGATCTTGTCACATGGTCCCCAGAGCAGTCTGTCAAAGTCATTTGGTAGAATGTCTTAATACCAGAAGCTTCAAATAAGCCCAGAGATTGACTGATTGTGAGAAAGGTCCTTCCCATTAGATCCTTCTGATGTACTGGGAGCCTCACTCCTCCATAGGTTGCCCTCAAGGTGGCTGTGCTGTGGATGGGACTGTTGTCCACCTCTTTCTGCAATGTGCTTTTGTGAAGAATGTCCAGAGATAGATGCAATGATTTTTGTTAAGGGTCATTTGGAGTAATAGGACTCTGTGCTCTCTAGGTTATTTGCAGGGATGAATATTGAGGCAACTGCACCTGGAGGACCATCAGCTCAATGAAAGACCTTCTTTAGGCTACTGAAAGTTGCTGGTCTGCCAGTGCAAAGATTGACCTCAACCAAATGTTGGAGACTGGTCTAGGGCTATGTGTTGAGGGACGCACTAAAGTTTGGGGCAACTCAATGGGATACTGAAGGAATTTCTTCAGAAGTTGGGGTGAAGTGCATTCCTGGGGCACTTCTGTTCTTCAGTGAAGGAAATCTGCTGACCATACCCAGTCTAGCCTACATGGGATTCCAGACCCACATCTAAGCATGATATAGCTGATTTAGATAGGCTTGATGTTGGGACAGATTTCCAAAAATGGGAAACAAGACATTGTCATCTTTTAAAATGGTTTTGGTCTCAAAGTGGAGGATATTATCAGATTGATTTTGTTTTTGGATTACAGCGCTGTTGTACTTTTAGAAAGAAAGGACAAGTTCACAATAGAAAACCTCCAACTACTTCAGGATCTTCTGGTCCCACAGTTGCAAAAGATTCCAAATGAAGCATCCATTTTACCAAAACATTTCTGGGCTGTTTTAAGTATCTTCCAGTTTGCTTTTTCTATGAAGTTTTGAGAAGCAAAGGAAGGAAAGAAAACCATTAAAATATTACAGTGTGAGTGAACTCGATTGAGAGTTTCCATACAAAACATCAATCTTAAAGTTGTTACCTTGATGATCAATTTGTTTTGCGTTTTCTAATTTTCATTTCAGATTTGGGCTGTTGTGGATTCCTTTTTGCCATTATAATTATAGTCCTGATATTAAAGACAATTTTTTTTAAAGAGACGATTCTTATTCATGCTTAATTTACACTAAATATACAATCTTTGCCATATTAAGCATATCCATGCTTCCCAAATTGAGTTCATAATCATAGTTTTATATTTTATACACACAATTGTGTGTATGCCCCCATCAAGCACCTATCTAATCTAATCCCATTTTTCAGCACTTAATCCATAACTTTGTACACTATGGCATTTCAAGTGTTCATTTAAATACTTCTTAAATGTTGTAAGGGTTCTTCCTTTATCATCTTTTTAAACAGTAAGTTTCAGATTTTCATCACAATCTGGATGAAAAGGTTTTTCCTCAAATCCCCTCTAACTCTCCTGCCCCTTATCGTAAATCTATTCACCCATGTTATTGACCTCTCTACTAAGGGGAAAGTTTCTTCCTATCTACCCTATCTATGTCCCTCATAATTTTGTACATCCCTACCAGGTCCCACCTCAGCCTTCTCTGCTCTAAGGAGAACAACTCCAGCCAAGCCAGCCTCTCTTCATAGCTGAAGGCTCCAACCCAGACCACAACCTGACGAATCTCCTCAGAATCCTCTCAGGTACAATGATATCTTTCCAATAGTGTGGCAACACAACTGCAAATGTGTGTTTTGTACAGCTCCATCATAACCTCCTTACTCTTATATTCTATACCTAGGCTAATAAAGGCAAATATCCCACATGCACCTTAATGCCTTATTTACTTGTCCTGCTGCTTTCAGGGATCTATGGACGTGCATCCCAAGGTCTCCCTGGTCCTCTGTACTTCCTGGGGCCCTATCTTTTATTGTGTATTCCCTCACCTTTAGAATCCTCATAACCATTAAAGTTTATTTATTAGTCACAAGTAGGCTTACATTAACATTGCAATAAAGTTGCTGTGAAAATTCCCCAGTTGCCACACTCCAGCGCTTGTTTGGGTACACTGAAGGAGAATTTAGCATGGCCAATGCACCTAACCAACACGTCTTTTGAATGGTTGGAAGAAACCAGAGCACTTGAAGGAAACCTACACCAACATGGGAAGAACGTGCAGACCCTGCACCGACAGTGACCCAAGCCAGTAATCAAACCCAAGTCACTGGCACTGTGAGTCAGCAGTGCTAACCACTATACCACTGTGCCACCCCGAACATAAATGAAAGAATGCAATTTCATATTGCTGCACACAACAAATTTTAAAGCATATCTTTGTTTTCTTGTCAAGTCTGGCTGATGCAATTTTAAAATTAAATGAATACTATTTCTCAACAAATGTAACAAGTTCATCTGATGCCCTTTACTACTTCTGCACGAGAAAGGACGTCAAACTACAAAATCCTTGAATCCTTTTACGGCAATCTTCAAACAAATGAAATAGGACCATGTGTAGGTTTTTTTTATAACAGAAACAAAAGGCATACTGTCATTCTGACTGTAACCACTAATGATGCAACTTGCCATTGTTGACAAAGAATGGTATTTACTACATGAGACACCATTCATCGTCACTAAAAACATTTATGGCATAAATGTGATGGCAGTTGACTGAATAAGCATTATTATTGAACAATTTGCATTGCTTCAATGCAAAACATTTTCCCACTATAATCAGCTGAGTGTCACGGATTAAGCACAGCAATGACATATTTCTGATGCAAATTTATGACTAAAGAAACCACTATTAGTTCATTCCAACAAGATGCCCAAAAAAGGATCTATTTTGCAAAAGATTGAAATCATGAGAATGCTCATTCTAAATTCAAGGTCCTTCAGGTGCTCTGGTTTCTTCCTATCATTCAAAAGACGTGTTGGTTAGGTGCATTGGCCATGCTAAATTCTCCTTCAGTGTACCCAAACAAGCACTGGAGTCTGGCAACTGGGGAATTTTCACAGCAACTTTATTGCAATGTTAATGTAAATCTACTTGTGACTAATAAATAAACTTCAGGGGAAAAAAAAGTAATTCAATATTATTGGAAAGAAAGATATGGGGCACAGTTACCATTTCAATGTATCTCTGTGCCTTCTACCAACCACCCTATATCCCCAGTGAAATCTGCACTGCTCAGCACACGGAAGAGGCTGAATAACAGGGTGAGTTTGTGCCAATGTTGCCAATGAGGGGAAGGAACTACAACATCTGACACATGATCATGCCTCTCTCCTTTTGACTTTCAGTCTTTGGAGTACCGTTAATACTCTGGTTATATAGACCCAAGTCACCTGAAACAGTTTTTGTTGTTCCTGTATGAGACAACTGGTATCTGTTGGAGAGATTGAGGATATGTGTAAGTAAGAGAGAGTCCATTGAAGGAAAGGAGGGATTGAAGCTAGTTTTGGGCAGCAGTAAAAGATGAGCAATAAAGCATCAGCTGCCCATTTGACATTTCACCTGATTTTCTTTTCCTTTTACATATAACAGCAACCTGCACTTATGTAGCACCTTAAATGTAGTAAAACATCCCAAGCTCCTTGACAAACAGAGCCAGTAAATGATTTTTTTCAAATCAGATTGGAATTTGAAACATCTCGCAGCCTGATTGATTGTAGAATTCTCTCATCACAGGAAAAACATGATATAGGCTGCTTATTTCCCCATGGATCACTGATAAGGTTTGTTGTCTCAGAGCTGCTCCCCTGCACATACAATGAACTGAGTGGCAACATCAGCAGAAACACAGGTTCTTGTCAACCTATTGACCTAAAAATGGAACAATATCAAGGAACAAAAAAATGAAAAATATAAAGCAACCCAGGAAGAACATCAAAAAATATTTTGGCAGTATAGCTCCTTCACTACATTTCCAGGCAGTTGTAAAATTATGCACGAATGAGACAGCACCCTCCATGGTTTATAAAGAACAAAGAACAAAGAGCAACACAGCACGGGAAACAGGCCCTTCGGCCCAACGAGCCCACACCGCCGTCCTAACGTCTTAATGACATATCCATGACTTTAGGCTATGCCTATTGTGGAAGATTCCCATATAGGGACCAATATAGGGATAATATGTTACCCATTCAGCCTAAGACCACATTTTTGGGATGTGGGAGGAAACTGGAGCACCCGGAGAAAACCCACACAACCATGGGGAGAACGCGCAAACTCCCGCAGACACAGGCCCAAATCTATGTGTCTGCACAGCAACAGCGATAGTCTCTGAGCTGTCATGTTGCCCATCAGATGGTCCCGTTTAAGCATACACTAACGACTTGAAGCACTAGGCCACTCCTGAAGCAACATCCAAGAGCAGCCCTCGCACGACCTGCCGAATGCATGCACCTTGTTGGTCAACAAGGTGGACCAAATTGCCTGTGGAAACAAATAAGATATTTAGACAGTCTTGCTATATCCCTCTATCTGTAGACCGCTCATGTGGCTGTCCAAGAGACCCTGAAACAACCCTAGCGTGCCTGCTCCCACCACCTTACTCGGCAGTGCATACCATACCCCCACTACCCTTTGTGTGAAAAACTGCCCTCTAATATTCGTCTTATACATAGCCCCCCTCATCCTAAGGCCATGACCCCTCGTTCTATCCATTTCTAATGGTGGAAAGAGCTTACCATCATTTACTCTATCTATACCCCTTATAATCTTATATACCTCTAATAGATCCCCTCTCAGCCGACGTCTTTCAAGGGAAAACAACCCCAGTGTGTTCAATCTTTCCTCATAAGACAGCCCTTCCATACCAGGCAGCATCCTGGTAAACCTCCTCTGCACTCTCTCCAAGGCCTCCACATCCTTCCGGTAGTACGGCAACCAGAACTGGACGCAGTACTCCAAGTGAGGCCTAACCAACGTTCTATACACTTGCAACATCAGACTCCTACTCTTGTATTCTACACCCCTTCCTATGAAGGCTAACATACCATACGTTTTCTTTATCACATTCTCCACCTGTACTGACACCTTCAGAGACTTGTGAACCTGCACCCCCAGGTCTCTCTGCGTCTCTATACTCCGGATAGTTTTACCTTTTATCCTATAACTCCCCTCTACATTATTCCGGCCAAAATACATCACCTCGCATTTATCCGGATTAAATTCCATTTCCCATCTATCTGCCCAATCTACCAGCCTATCTATGTCCTGTTGTATTGCCTGGCACTGCTCCTCAGTCCCCGCCAATCCGAGCATCTTAGTGTCATCAGCAAATTTGCTGATCACACCACCTACCCCCTCTTCCAAGTCATTTATATAAACCACAAATAGAAGAGGTTTAGTGAGGTAAATGTATCATGCAGTATGATGATGAAACTTAACAAACCATATAGATTAGGAATCTTATAGGTTTCTTTGCTTCTATCCAAAACATTGTCTAGTTTCAAGAAGAAATTAGATGTAGCTTTTGGGGCTAAAGGGGTTAAAGGATATGGTAGGAAGGGGGGAATCAGGATATTGAATTCAATGATCAGCCATGATCAAAATGAATGGCATGGCCAAAGGGCCAATTTCTGCTTCTAATTTTTATGTAATCCCTGGTCCATTTTTGATTTAATTTGATTTATTTTTGTCACGTGTTAGTATATATTAGAAATAGAAATAGAAATAGAACAATACAGCACAGAACAGGCCCTTCGGCCCTCGATGTTGTGCCGACCAAAATAAAAAGCAATGTCCCTCCTAACTAAACCATTCCCTTCTCATCCATATACTTATCAACTAACCTCTTAAACGCCACCAAACTTGGCGCATCTACAACAGCTGCAGGCAGGGCATTCCACTCCCTAATCACTCTTGGAGTAAAGAACCTACCTCTGATATCCGTCCTATAACTCATACCCCTTAATTTAAAGTTGTGTCCCCTCGTGCTAGCTTTTTCCATCCTAGGAAAAAGGCTATCACTGTCCACCCTATCCAAACCTCTAATTATCTTATATGTTTCAATAAGATCCCCCCTTAGCCGCCTCCTTTCTAACGAAAACAACCTCAAATCCTTCAACCTCTCTTCATAGGACCTGCCCTCCATACCAGGCAACATCCTAGTAAACCTCCTCTGTACCCTCTCCAATGCCTCCACATCTTTCTTATAATGTGGCGACCAGAACTGCACACAATACTCCAAGTGCGGCCGCACTAGAGTTTTGTACAGCTGCAACATGATGCTGCGGCTCCTAAATTCAATCCCCCTACCAATAAAAGCTAAGACTCCATAAGCCTTCTTAACAACTTTATCCACTTGACTGCCTACTTTCAGGGATCTATTGACACATACACCAAGATCCTTCTGTTCCTCAACACTATTAAGAGCCCTACCATTAGCCCTATACTCTACACATTTATTGTTCCTGCCAAAGTGCATTACCTCACACTTTTCCACATTAAACTCCATTTGCCACCTCTCGGCCCAGCTCTGCAACTTGTCCAAGTCACTCTGTAAACTAAAACACCCTCTTCACTATCTACCACACCACCAACTTTAGTATCATCTGCAAATTTACTGATCCATCCCTCAATACCCTCATCCAGATCATTTATAAAAATTACAAACAGCAGGGGCCCCAAAACAGACCCCTGAGGCACACCACTCGTCACCGAACTCCACGATGAATATCTCCCATCAACCACCACCCTCTGTCTTCTATCTGCCAGCCAATTCCTAATCCAATTAGCTAAATCACCCTCTATTCCACACATCTGCATTTTCTGTAGAAGTCTTCCATGGGCCACCTTATCAAAAGCCTTACTAAAGTCCATATATACTACATCAACCGCCTTACCCCCATCCACCTCTTTGGTCACTTTCTCAAAAAACTCAATGAGGTTAGTAAGGCATGACCTACCCTTCACGAAACCATGCTGACTATCCCCAATCAATTCATTTCTCTCTAAATAACTATAAATCCTATCCCTAATAATTCTCTCCAATACCTTGCCCACAACAGAAGTAAGACTCACTGGCCTTTAATTCCCTGGAAGGTCTCTCTTCCCCTTCTTAAACAATGGGACCACATTCGCTATCCTCCAGTCCTCCGGAACCACACCCGTAACCAACGAGGACCTGAAGATCAGAGCCAGAGGCTCTGCAATCTCCTCTCTTGCCTCCCAGAGAATCCTAGGGTAAATCCCGTCCGGCCCAGGGGACTTATCCAACTTCAAACCCTCGAGAATTTCTAACACATCCTCCCTATCTACTACAATACTCCCCAATTTGCAACCCTGTACCTCAGTGCTCTCCACAGCTACATTTCCAGCACTCTGCGTGAATACCGAAGAGAAATATTTATTCAGTGCCTCACCAATCTCTTCAGGCTCCACGCACAACTTCCCACTGCTGTCTATGACTGGCCCTAATCTTGCCCTAACCAATCTTCTATTCTTAACATATCGAAAGAAAGCTTTAGGATTCTCCTTAATCCTATCAGCCAACATCTTCTCGTGTCCCCTCTTAGCTCTCCTCAATTCACTTTTTACCTCCTTCCTAGCTAATCTATAGCTATCCATTGCACTACCTGAGCCTTCAAGCCTCATCCTGACATAAGCCTCCTTTTTCTTCTTAACCAGCAAATCAACTCTTTTCGTACACCAAGGCTCTCTTACTCGTCCATTTCCTCCCTGCCTGACAGGGACATACTTATCAAGGACTCGCAGCAGCTGCTCCTTGAATAAGCACCACATTCCAGATGTTCCCAGTCCCTGTAGTTCCCTAGTCCAATCTATGCACCCTAATTCTCTCCTGATGGCCTCATAATTACCCTTCCCCCAGCTATAACTACAGCCCCCAGCTTCATGCCTATCCCTGTCCATCACTAAGGTGAACGTAACCGAATTGTGGTCACTATCACCAAAATGTTCACTAACTTCCAAGCCTAACACCTGGTCTGGCTCATTGCCCAGCACCAAATCCAATGTAGCCTCACCTCTAGTTGGCCTATCTACATACTGAGTCAAAAAACCTTCCTGCACACTCTGTACGAAAACTGACCCCTCTAACGAGCTAGAGCTATAGCTATTCCAATCAATATTAGCAAAGTTAAAGTCCCCCATCACAATTACCCTACTACTTTCACTCCTAATCAGAATTGACTTCGCAATCCTTTCCTCAACCTCTCTAGAACTATTAGGAGGTCTGTAAAAGACTCCCAACAGGGTGACCTCTCCTCTCCTGTTTCTAATCTCAGCCCATACTACCTCAACAGACAAGTCCTCATCAAACTTCTTTTCGATCACCGTGATACAGTCTTTGACCAGTAACGCCACTCCTCCCCCCCTTCTACCCCCTTCTCTACTCCGACTAAAGCATTTGTACCCCGGAACCTGCAACATCCATTCCTGTCCCTGCTCTACCCAAGTCTCTGAAATGGCCACAACATCGAAGTTCCAGGTACTGGTCCAAGCTGCAAGTTCCTCCCCCTTATTGCGAATACTCCTTGCATTAAAGTATACGCATCTCAAACCATGCCCCACCCCACCCATACGCCGCTGAAAAGTATATTGAAAAGTATTATTTCTTACATGCTATGCTTTGCAGACAAAGCATGCCACAGAGAGAGAAAAAAAGAAGAAAGTGCATAATGTAGTGTTACAGTCATAGCTAGAGTGTAGAGAAAAATCAACTTTATATGCAATAGGTCCATTTAAAAGTCTGATGGCAGGAAAGAAGCTGTTCTGGACTCTGTTGGCACTTGTCCTCAGACTTTTGTAACTTTTTCCCAACAGAAGAACATGGAAGAGAGTATATCAATGATCCTTACATATTCTGGCTCTTTTTCCAATGTAGCAGAAAGTGTAAACTGAGTAAATGGGTGGGAGGCTGGTTTAAGTGGTGGACTGGGCTTCATTTTTTGTCATTTCTGTGGTCTTGGACAGAGCAGGAGTCATACACAAGCTGTGATACAACCAGAAAGAATGTTTTCTCTGGTACATCAGTAAAGATTGCTGAGAATCATAGTGGACATGCCACATTTCCTTTGTCTTCTGAGAAAATAAGGTGTTGGTGGGCTTTCTTAACTATTGTGTTGGTGTGAGGGGACCAGGATGGGTTGTTCATGATCTGGATACCTAAAAATCTTGAAGTCCAAGGTGAGTTATCCAATTTCTTTCAGGGTAGTCACAAAATAAAAGTTAAATCTTTCTTACTCTCTCCATGTGAACTCTCCTACCAGATTCAAGCCAGTTCGTTGGCCTTGCCACCTCATATTTCCTTGTTACTCCTACTGTGTCAATCATTAAACCATATCTTATCACTTTTTTATATTCCTCTGAACTTACATTTTCCTGCCCCAATTGCATGTCTTTCTATAGTTGCCCCAGAAAATTCCTTGCTTCCCAACTCACAACAGTACTAGCAAATTCTCAACTAACAAGCTTTTGGCCCCTGTTCATCATAACATTTCTCAAGTTATCGATCTGCTCAACTAAGCCCCCAACTCTGATTGTGATGCCCCAGTCCTCAGTAAAACAATTAGTCACTCACTCTGGCTGGTCTCATCAATGTGGCGCTCATCTTTGCTCATTTGAGTCTCAAGGATGCAAACTTGAA
Organism: Sphyrna mokarran; assembly: GCA_024679065.1. NCBI lineage: Eukaryota > Metazoa > Chordata > Chondrichthyes > Carcharhiniformes > Carcharhinidae > Sphyrna > Sphyrna mokarran. The sequence goes on along the minus strand of JAGIQG010000004.1, from coordinate 75,412,613 downwards.
AAATTACAGTAGATATCATGTTCAGTTATCCAATCACCAGATTAAAACTGGATTACAGGAAATATTATCTGGTCCTGCCTGAAATTTCTCCCACATTCGATGATCATCCTGGAATGCAAAAATAATGCCTGACTTCTCTTCCCCACTTCAAATTGAATTCTGAAATGCCTGTGTCCTCCACCAGCATGTGCATTCTGTTGTTATTAACATTGATGACATTTGTTCCGCTGCTCTCCTGTTGCCCTTCCTTTCTTAACCTATTAGGCCAGATTTAAACCATATCATTTTATTTGTCTCTTATCTCACCTTATACCTTCTTCAAGTTTCAACAGATCTATTCTTCTCCCTCAACCTTGTTCCCAGCAAACAACTGACCATGTAACTTCCCTTCCTGACCTTTGCATTAGATTGTATTTTAACTCTTCCATTTACTCAGTTCATCTCTTCAAAAATGCCTGCCATTAATTCTTCTCCCCCTGCAAAAGCCCATCCTTGACCGCCTATGCCCCTGCAAATGACTGTCTAGTCTCCAATCTCTGTTTCCTCTCCAAAGTCCTTCAGTATATTTCTGTCTCTTAAACCCATGCCCACAAGTTTATGTTTGAATCCTTCCAATCGGGTTTACACCCCTGGCCACTGCACCAAAAACTCTCTTAAAGTCACCAATGATTCTTCCCCTCATCCTTCTCAATCAAATTGCAGCCTTTGTCAGAGATGACCACACCATTGTCCTCCAGTTCCTCTCCTCCTCCATGCATTTGGATGATAAAGCCCTCACTGAGTCTCATCTCTTCATTTGTAGCCAAAGCATTATCTTTTTCCCCACACTTGCTCTGTTACTTTTGAAGTCCCTGGGGAATCGATCCTTCTTCCATTTCTCATCTACAAGCTGCCCCATGACAACATCATCTGAAAACACAACAGGTTCCACATCTACGCTGGCAGCGCCTAACTTGACCTCATCAACAGAACCTTCACTGTCTTTGAGTATGTCAGATTGCTTGTCCAACATCCAGTCTTGGGCAGATATCCTCCAACTAAATAATGGGAAGATCAAAGCCATTATCTTAGTTCCCTGCTGTAAACTGTTCCCCAGCCACTGACTCCATTCATCTCCCTGGTCATTGTCTGAGGCTGAGCATCTCAATCCCCTATTTAATTCTGAGATGAACTTCTGATGACCTGCTCGCTCTCTATTCAGCTTCCTGAGCCCTAAGGTCTTGACTTCTTTTCCATTTTCCGCCTTTCCTGCATTCCTTAAAGCCTGTCTCGTCAAGTAATCTGTTCTAATATCATCTTGTATGACTCAGTATCAAATTTTGTTTGACAAAGTCCGGTAAAGTGGGTTGAATCTATTTACAATATTGCAAGTATTTATTAATGTCTAGCAATGACAACTTTTGTTGATTTTATCTTTTCATATTGAGACTAGATGTGGCAAACTGTTATGTCCAATCGGAAGGGCCAACTCAGCATAGATAAGGAAATTTATTTGATACTTTCCTGGTCTGCTCACTGACTGACATAAACTAATTGAGCAATTTGAGAAGTACATCACCTGAGCCAATTTTTACTTGAATCTATAAAATCAAAGACCACACCAACCTGAAAAGTGTTGACCATGTACTTAGCAATTGAATCAGATTATAACATAGTTTCTTTAACGACTAAAAATCATTTCATTCCTCACTAAAGCTGAAGACTTACTCCATGAAAGTACTTTTTTTAACTATTCCAATGAAATTTCCATAAATAAGGAACATTCCTAATGCATTTAAAATCTAAATGATTGAATAAAATAATAAGGCAAATTTATTGCATCCGCAGGGTCCTTTCACAGAGTATATTCATGTATGAGAGAAAGGGGATAACGTGGGCTAAACTTAAAACAATGGATAATAGGCACATGGTATCTCAGTGACTACACAGATTCCTTTATCTAGTGTAGGTGGAGATGAAGGAGTCGGAACTGAATACTGTTTTGTTAGTGCAATAAAAGGAACCGTTGTATGCTAATATAATATGTAGAACGCTACAGAGCATATGATCACCAATTACAAAAGGCGTTGGGTCGATGCTGACACGGAGGAATTGGCATCTTAATTGATTATTTTCCTTCCCAGGACTGAGTGGAGATGAACTGGCCAGTCTTCTACACTGTTCTGATAGGGGTGAACAAGCACTCGACCGGGATCGGACGGATCTGGCTGTCTGTTCTGTTCATTTTCCGGATCATGGTGTTGGTGGTGGCTGCAGAGAGTGTGTGGGGCGACGAGAAGACCGGCTTCACTTGCAACACTCAGCAGCCAGGCTGCAACAGTGTCTGCTACGATCAGTTCTTCCCCATCTCCCACATCAGGCTGTGGGCTCTCCAGCTGATCCTGGTGGCCACCCCGGCCCTCCTGGTGGCCATGCACGTCGCTCACAAGCACCATGTGGAGAAGAAGATCTTGCGAATCAAGCAACTGACGGGAGAGGCTGGGGAAATGGACATTGAGAAAGTGACCAAGCGCAAAGTGCACATCATCGGCTCCCTGTGGTGGACCTACGTGATCAGCATCATCTTCAGAGTGATCTTCGAAGTCGTCTTCTTGTACATCTTCTATTTAATCTACCCGGGCTTCAGGATGATTCGCCTGGTCAAATGCGACGCCTTCCCTTGCCCCAACACTGTGGATTGCTTTGTGTCCAGACCCACCGAGAAGACTATCTTCACCATCTTCATGCTGGCGGTGTCTGGCGTCTGTGTGCTGCTGAACATAGCAGAGGTGGGCTACTTGATCATCAAGGCTTGTGTGAGACAGTGTCAGAAAAAAGAACCCAGATCCAGTAAAAGCGCATTTTACGGGCGTAAGTTTCCACAATTCAGACCGAATGAAATAAACGAGTTGCTGTCAAATCAAGAATCTGCGTTCCTGAAAAACAGTAAAATGAACGCTCTTCGGAAAAGTGCATCTAATAAAGATGTCTGTAGAACCGCTTGAATTTTAAACCATGCGTTGTGTTTAAAGGAGCCACCTTTATTGGCTCAATCCCCTTCCCACCATTGCCCGATTCCAATCCTGTTTATGGTAGATTAACATCTTCTTAATAATTCTCAAATGCATCTTTCCTCTCCTGGATTTCCCAATGTCATTCCTATTCTAAAGCAGTTAGACCAATTTGTATTCCATCCTGGTATTCCAACCATCTTGCTGGGCATTCACTATTGCATGCATCTTGCAAGAAGATGTCAATGTTTGGTTGCTAAGGCCAGTGTTCAGATAAGTCCTCTGTGCATCAATCTTGAACTCTATAAATTCTTCACAGACTGGTATATTGTCTCAGCAATTCCTTCTTACCAAACCATGGTTTGCAAGTACCTAAAGTGTAACAGGTTTCATTGGTTGGATCGTTTGGTTTGGAATGTGTGAGGGGGTCCCATTACCTTAAAGTTTTATTGTTCATCATTCATATAGGAAAGCAGATGGCAGTGGACATTGCTGAGCATATCACAGTGTATTGTTTCAGCTGAGTCAGCTCACTCTTCCCATAGAACCTCACCAAATGAGCTCAAGGTATTCCTGTTTAAATTGCCTTGACTCTAACGTAGCCAGAGCTCTTGAGCACACCTATGCGGTGCTCCTCCTCCAACAGTTACACCCTGAATTGCCACCAGAATTTTGGAATTATCCAATTTCGCCCATGGCTGCCCCGCTGCAAGGGAGAATGGAGAATTTGGCATTCCAGCCAAAACCCCGTTTAATTTCAGTGACACCAGAGAATCCCAGCCATGAGCAAAGATGGAGGTTTTGTCCCAGTACTCAACATTTTTCCACCAAGACTGGTGTAATAGAATCCGTACAGTGCAGAAGAAGGCCATTTGACCCAGTGAGCCTATAGCGACTCTCCAAAACAGCATCTTACCTAGGCCCACCTGTGCATTTACTATGACCAATTCACCTAACCTGCATATTTTTGGATATCATTGCAGCTACAGAGCAAGCAGCCACATGCACATTTCTTGAGGGTTTCTCCCAGTTAATGTTACATGACAGAATCAAGTGGAAATTCTAAATGTTTAAAAGTTTAGACCACCTAAGAGGCAGTATGGGCATTGACAAATGATTGTCTAACTGCAAACAAAAATGTTCAAAACCAGATCAAAAATGCCCAGGAGATCCAAGAGACCATGAGCATTCTTGAACCTGGTCTAAACTCTTCTAACATTTCATGTGCTGTTCACTGGAAGCATTATGAGGTCAACCTTCCAGGAAGCTGCATACCAACGGCACAGTGGCACTGCTGCCTCACGGCACCAGGGACTAGGATTCAATTCCTGGCTTGAGTCAATATTTGTGTGGAGTTTGCACATTCTCCTCGTGTCTGTGTAGGTTTCTTTTGGGTGTTGTGGTTTTCTCCCACAGTCCGAAAGACGTGCTGATTAGATGCATTGACTTGAACAAGTGGAATGTGGTGACAAGGGGAATTACACTGTAACTTCATTGCAGCGTTAACGTAAGCCTTAATTATGACTAATAAATAAATTTTAACCACTATGCTTCAGAATCAGGTCAGGCCCTATTTCTGGATTTAACATCTACTTCTGCAAAGTGGACAATGGCCCTAAAACTGCCATCAGTGTCCCACAGCTGCCAAAATGAATGGGAAGACAGTGGACATGATGAGTATTTAAATGGGCAGCAGTTAGTGACACATGTGTGATAGTGTGTTTAGCTTTAATTTTACCTAATACTATAACATCTCTTCAGTCTGCTAAAAAGAAGATGGCTATTAATGGAGATGAGTCAAAGATCAAAATGATTGGTTTTAATGGCGGGCAAAGGTAAGGTGAGGTTTAGGGAGGGAATTAAGTCCATGGCAGTTGAAGGCTTCCAACAGTGGTGGAGTGATAAAACAAAATGAATGTGCAAGAGGGTCACAATTGGAGGAGTGTGTATATCTCTCATCGGCTAGAGAAATTTACACAATCAGAGAATTGAGAAGTCATGGAGGGATTTGAAAACAAGAATGAGAATTTTAGAACTGAGGCATCGGTGGACTTGGAGCCATAGTAGGCCCGGCATAATGGGTGAAAACGAATTGTGCGAATTAGACTACATGCAGCAGAATTTGGATGGTGGCAGAAGGGAGGCCAGTAGAGAGAGCATTGAATTAGTGAGGCTCAAGGATAACAAATGTGTGGATGAGGAGTTCAAAAGCAGATTAGCTGCAACAAAGGTGGCGATGGATGATATTATGGCCTTGGTAATGTAGTCGATATATAGTCATCAATTCATCTCAAGGCCAAATAGGATGGTGAAAGTTCAGCCTCAAACAGCTGCTGGTGATAGGGAAAGATTTATTTTTGTCAGTTATAAGTTCCTGTGCATTGAGTTCTTTATTTGCATCTGGGATTGATATACAGAACTGAGATCAGATGTGCCCATGACCCCATCAATCACTTCCCAACAAAAACAGAGGAAATATAAGTGAGGTACTCCTTGCACATCTACAAAAAACATGGGGATAGAGTAGGAGCTAGCTGCCACCTGCGGGTTAGTCTAGGAACTGGATGCCACCTGTTTCACCTGGGATATATGGCACATGGTACATTCAAGCCCTGAACAAAGATGGTTAAAAAATAAGAACACTTTATCAAATATAAAACCCTAATAGATTCATCTAACCACTTTTTCAACTAACTGCCAAACCCCAAACAATAGACCCTAAAATGTGATCTTTACTCATTACCCTTTTCATTTCCTGTTTTTGTTACTTACTTATTCTCAACAGAAGATGATTGGAACCAGGCAAATTGGGTGAACACAATGATTTTGTGAATGAAAGGGCAAATTGTTTTGGTTGACTGCATTGATAAATAAATGTGATAGTTTTATATTTATGTCACACTGCTTGGGCTGCTGAACTGTCTTATGTGACTAAGAAGGCCTTGTTCAAATTCGTTTTATCAACAGAAGAAAGTGTTGAACTGGAGTTAGTTGCTTATACATACAAATACAATAGATATTAAATGATTCAGCATTGGATCTGTAGCAATAGAGTTGGAGCCACAGCTTAACTATTGAGGTTATATTTATTGAACAGTGTGTCAGTTAAGTAAGTACACAGTAGAGTTTATGCAAACCCCATGGTAACTAATCATCGTCTGTGAATCATAGTAACATACTCCACTGGAAGGTTCTCCATAGAATCCCTACAGTGAAGAAGGAGGCCATTTGGCCTATCAACTCTGAACTGACTTTCCAAAAGAACATCTCACCCAAGCCCAAACCCCTTGCCCTATCCCTGGCCATTCCACCTGACTTGGACTTCTTTAGACTGTTGGCGAAAGCTGGAGCACTCAGAGGAAGGTACGAGGAGGACGTGCGGACACCAGACAGAGTGTCTCCCAAGATCAGAATTAAAACTGCATTCCTAGTGCTGTGAGGCAGTTGTGCTAACCACTGTGCCACCATGCCGCTCCTGAGAGGTAAAGACAACATCATTCAGATAGATAGATTAAGGACATTTTAGGTTTGATCCCACAGTGCGTGCTGATTCAGCTAATTTATGGTGCTGGTGGAATGCTACAGATCATCATTCCTACCTTAATGGAAAATCATTATTCTGCTACCTTGATGGAAATGCAGGTCCAAAGAGGATAGAATCACATTTGTTGTAGTACTCTGCACAGCACAGTTTGCTGCCATTTACTATTGAGGATCATGTCAGACTGGTGTAACAGATTTGAGGACCATATCCCTGCAAGGAAATTAACCTCCAGATGAATTATGAAGGTAGAAAAGTTCCAAATATTTTCACTGACATCATTTGTTCATGTATATGAACAGATAAAAATAGATAAGTTCATCGATTAGCATGCTTCCCAGTGTTTGTAGCCTAGGATCGGAAAAGGGTTGGCTCAAATGCACTTCTGTTCAGGACAGCATTTCAGATGATCTGGAAGTGTGGAGATAGGGGTGATTAAGGTGTGAAACAAGGCTAGGACCACAAAGAGACAAAGGAAATGGAACTGGTCGATAAGGGTCTGCAAGGCGGTCAGTTATTGCAAATGTTAAGATTATTTATTAGTGTCACAAGTAGTCTTACATAATACCACAATGAAGTTTCTGTGAAAATCCCCGAGTTGCCTCACTCCGGCACCTGTTTGGGTGTACTGAGGGAGAATTTAGCATGGCCAGTGCACCTAACCAGCAAGTCTTTCAGGCTGTCGGAGGAAATCGGAGCACACAGAGGAAACTCATGCATTCTCGAGGAGAATGTGCAGATTCCACACAGACGGTGACCCAAGCCATGAGTCAAACCTGAGTCTCTGTGCTTATAGGTAGAAGTATTAACCATTGTGCTACTGCATTGTCAAGGGAAGGTATGAAGTTTCATAAACATTGAAAAATCTAAACTGAAGTTTACTTTTAGATAGAAGAACCCAGAAATTGGAAAGTTGTCTTCATTTATGGAAATCTGGAAGGAAAATTGGGGTCCGGGTCCATAGGTCTCTTAAATCTGCCCCACAAGTGGAGGATGTGGTCAAGAAGGCATATGGTGTACTGGCCTTCATTAATAGAGGAATTGAGTTTAGGGGTCGGGAGGTAATGCTGCAACTTTACAAGACCCTTGTCAGACCCCACTTGGAGTATTGTGTGCAGTTCTGGTCACCTCACTATAGGAAGGATGTGGAAGCTATTGAGAGGGTGCAGAGGAGATTTACAAGGATGTTGCCTGGACTGGGGACATGCCTTATGAAGATAGGTTAAGAGAGCTAGGTCTCTTCTCCCTGGAGAGACGAAGGTTGAGGCGACCTGATAGAGAATGTTGAGAGGAAAAGAAGGGTGGATTCTCGGAGGCTATTTCCCAGGGCTGTAATGGTTGCTACGAGAGGACACGGGTTTAAGGTGCTGGGGGGGGTAAGTACAGAAGAGATGTTAGAGGTAAGTTTTTCACTCAGAGGGTGGTGAGTGAATGGAATTGGTTGCCGTCAGTGGTGGTAGAGGCGAACTCACTGGGGTCTTTTAAGAGACTTCTGGATGAGTACATGGGATTTAATGGGATTGGGAGTTACAGATAGGTCTATGGCCTGGTAAGTATAGATATGATTGGCACAACTTGTGGGCCGAAGGGCCTGTTTGTGCTGTAGTGTTCTATGTTCTATATTCTAAAAAGGAGATTTTAAAAACAGAAAATGTTTATGATGATAAATAACTGTGTATTGTGGGAATTAAGTTAAATGTTTGATAAAAATCCTAATGAACACAGTATAGTAAGGGAAATAATATTGGCAAAGTCACTTTTGACATTAAACAATGCATATTCTTGTGATGAGGGTAGTCCTAGCAAACCTTTGAAGTTGACCTCTTGTCCTAGTTCAAAGCTCAAAATCGATGGCTTGCTGCACTCTTGATTGGACTTGATTTATTATTGTCACATGTAATGGTATACAGTGAAAAGTATTGTTTTTTGCGCACTACACAGACAAAGCATTCCATACGTAGAGAAGGAAAGGAGAGAGTGGAGAATGTAGTGTTACAGTCAAAGCTAGGATGTAGAGAAAGATCAACTTAGTGCAAGGTAGGCCCATTCAAACGTCTGATGGCAGTAGACTGAAGCTGTTTATAAATCAGTTGCGGTGTGATTTCAACTGTTGATGCAGCAAAAAGACAAGTAAACAAGCAAAAAGACAAAGTAAGCAGTACATTTTGCATCAGAATTTCTACTTCTTTTTTGCACCTTTTCCCCAAAAATATGTTTTATATTGTATTTCAGGTCATTTCCCTGATTTACAATTGACTGCCTATTGAAAAAATGGTTTAGTGCAGTATTCTAGGTGTGTATTTACAGTCTGAATTTTAAAACGTGTATTTGTAAATACAAATTTGAAAACATGTTTTCTTCAAAATAATGCAAAATGATTCATAACTCTAAAAGGCAAGTTTAAAGCCAATGTCAGGAAGTATTTATTTATGCAGAGGGAGATAAATGCCATAATTGATTTTCATGAATGAGGTTGAGGTCAAGATGCAGGATATATTTCATAAACAGGTAGATGCAATTGGGGAAAGCAGTAAGATTGTATTCTGACCAAATGAGATGAAGTGGATTGTTGAGACTTTGTCTGAATGTATTTTGTAGTCTTCGATCTCATGTGAAATATGTTTAGTCATCTCAATTCATTTTCCAATAATTAATTTGATTTATTATTGTCACATATAATGGTATATAGTGAAAAGTATTGCTTCTTGCACACTATACAAACAAAGCATACCATGCATAAAGAAGGAAAGGAGAGAATATAGATTGTAATGTTACAGTTATAGATAGGATATAGAGAAAGTTAGGCTTAACATGAGATAGATCCATTCAAAAGTTTAATGGCAGTAGGGAAGAAGCTGTTCTTGGATCGGTTGGTCTCAGATTTTGTATATTTTTTCCGATGGAAGAGGTGAAAGAGAGTATGCCTGGGTACGTAGGGTCTTTAATTATGCTGGCTACTTTTCTGAGGCAGCAGGAAGTGTAGACAATGTCAATGAATGGTAGTCTGGTTTGCATGATAGACTGAGCTTTGTTTATGACCCTGGTTCGGCTCACAGAAAAGATGATTCCCTAATGAGGCAAAAAATACAGAGGCCACAGAATCATTGATGTGAGAAGTGGAAAAAATGTCACATTGGTACGGTAGGATGGTATCCTGAAAAGGCTGAGGCAATGAGAAGGTTTTTCTTTGCATCTGACTACCATATCTGACTTGGAAATGTTTGTTGCTGACATTAGATAACTAAAAGACAAGAGTTCCAATTACTCGTATTAATCACTATCAGAATAAACAGAATGTAATGTTATAAAAATCTGAAATTTCCAATTAATCAAAACATGGGGCTTAAAAGCAAAATAATGCAGGTACTGGAATCTGAAACAAAAACAGAAAATGCTGTAAAGTCTTAGCAGATCTGGCAGCATCTACGGAGAGAGAATAGAGCCAATGTTTCGAATCAGAATGACCCTTTGTCAGAGTTGAGGCTTGTCTGACTCATATAAATAACTATCTTTATTCCATTCTGCCTCCAATCATTAGGCAAGTATGGTATATTAATTTCCTGTCTTATATTGTTGCAAGATTGTCTTTTTCCTGTCTCTATGCTGCATGCTTCTTGCCAGGAGGGAAAATCAGGAAATCTGTTTCAGTGTCTGCCAATATAACAGATCATGTTTGCCCATTTTTTGTACACTAATCCATCTTTAGCCAACTAGTCAACTAATTTAAAGCATTCCTGCTGACTGAGTTAACTAAGGATAACTCTACTATTAATAATTGGTTCAAATGAATTGTGACAGAAAGTTACTGCTCCATGGGAGAATGCATTTCTGTTTTTAAGGTCATTCAATTTACATGTATTATGAGTGGAATCAAGAATATTCAAATATTTTTCATGGTCAATATATAAATCAGGTTTATTTTGATGTAGTAATGCATGAAGCAATGCTATTTGCAAATCAGGAGTTGAAATAGTCACTTTTTTAGTGTAAAAACTTAAACTGATAGCAAAACTCAAAGCACCAATGTTTCTTTAATTACCTTAACAGTTTATAAATTAGACTAAAATAACCAGTAGTGGTTAGCACTGCTGCCTCATAGCACCAGAAATCCGGGTTCAATTCCCAGCTGGGTGACCGTCTGTATAGAGTTTGCATGTTCTCCCCATGTCTGCATGGGTTTTCCCTGAGTGCTCCGTTTCCTCCCACATTCTGAAAGACATGCTGGTTAGATGCATTGACCCAACAGGTGCCGGACTGTGGTGAGTAAGGGAATTTCACAGTAACTTCATTGCAGTGTTAATGTAAACCTTACTTGTGACTAATATATAAATTTTAAACTTTAAAAACTTTGATAGATTCTGGTTGTCTAAATAAGGTATGATGTTCTTCAGAAGTATAATTAACATAGAAACATCAAAAATAGAAGCAGGAGTAGGCCATTCAAGCTTGCTCTGCCATTCATTTTGATCATTGCTAATCATTACATTCAACATCCTGATCTCTCCTTACCCCCATATCTCTTGATTCCTTCAACTTCAAGAGCTATGTCTAATTTCTTCTTGAAATCATACAATGTTTTGGCCTCAACTACTTTCTGTGGTATTGAATTCCACAGATTCACCACTTATGGGTGAAGAACTTTCTCTTCATCTCAGTCCTAAAAGGTTTATCCTTCTTTTCAAACTATGACATCTAGTTCTGGACCCATCCCCCTCCACCCACTGTCTCACCCCCAGGAACATTTTTTTGTATCTACCCTGACTAATGCTGTTAGAATTTTATAAGTTTCTATGAGATTCCCTCTCATTCTTCTAACTCCAATTAATACAATCCTAACCGACTTAGACTCACATGACAGACCTGCCAATTTAAGAATCAGCCTGGTAAACCTTTATTGCACTCCCTCTATATCAAGGATATCCTTCCTCAGATAAGTACTTCAAAATTGCACACAATACTCTAGGTACTTGCCAATGTTCGTACAAATGCAGCAAAACATCCCGATTCCTATACTCAAATCCTCTTGCAAGAAGGCCAACGTTACATTTGCCTTCTTTACTGCCTGCTGTATCTGCACGCTTACTTTCAGCAACTGATACATGATGACACCAAAACTCATTGAGTATCCACCTCTCTTAAGTTACTCCCATTCAGATAATAATCTTCCTTCTTATTTTGTTACTGAAGTGGTTAATCTCACATTCAACCACATTATACTGCAACTGCAGATGTCCACACACTCAGCCTGATCATCAAATTGATCATAAAATGTAAGCTCTCTCTCTGTTATTTTCTAAAATGAGACTAAGATTAGAAATCTCCCACAAGGACATAATTCTGTAACATTGTCATGATTAAATACTAATAATTTTTTTTTAAAAAAAAGCATTAAAGTTTCTCTTTCTTAATATTACAAGGCCAATATGCAGGCTGGACAGAGCAAGCCCGAATCCACTTGTTTGCTTGCTCCAAAATCCAGATTCAGATTGAATAAAATTCATGGTCCCCACAAGACATATAAATAAGAACCAAGCTGAAAATGGCTAGCATCAGATCAAGCACAGTTCCCTTTTACTCAAAAAACAGGAAAACCAGGAAATCGGTTTCAGTGTCTGCCAATATAACAGATCATGTTTGCCCAATTTTTTTTGTACATTAATCCATCTTTGGGCAATTAGCCAACTAATTTAAAGCATTCTTACTAGCCGAGTCAACTAAAGATAACTCAGTAATATTAATAATCAGTTCTAAATGAATTGTGACAGAAAATCACTGCTCCATGGGATAATGCATTTCTGTTTTTAAGATCATTCAATTTACATGTATTATGAATGGAATCAAGAACATTGGCTAGCATCAGATCAAATATGGTTCCCCTTTACCCAGTTAAAAGGGCCTGCAGTTACCTTGCCAGTTTTGATCATAGTCTATTTTTTCCTCTCAGAGGAGGCCCCCCTCCCCCACCACTCTCCACCTCCCACTGGCCTTTTTTCTGGGATGAGCAAAATACTGTAGATGCTGGAATCGGCAACCAAGGGAGAATACTGGAAAAGTTCAGCAGTCTGACAGCATCTGTAGGGAAGGGAAAACCCACAGTTGTTTATACATGCACTGAGTTTTTCAGCATTCTATGTTTGTTTCTTTCTGGGACAGTCTGTGGAAAACTTTCTGACTGAGCAGATTGGTTAGGGGAGTTCCAGCCAAACCTATTCTCCTGTAGATGAATCTCCTACAACTATGTTACCAGTACGACTCCTTTCACTACATAATCAGTCCAATGTCCAAAGATATAATTTGTTGTTATTGTGGATAGCCATTTTAATAGGTTCTGTGTTGTTTAAATCTATTTCTGTAGGGCTATATCTTTTAGCAATGATGATCTGGAGACCAGGTTTTATGAAGTTCTAAGTGGCTCAGCAATTGAATTACAGACATGATTGATGAAATACCTTAACATGGTATTCTAATTACGGATGTTAAGTTTCTGCACAAAATGTAAATTTTACCAGTTCACGGGCTTCCAAGAAACTTGCCCCTTTTACGATCTTGTGGAATCTTAGGATCATGTCTATGTTACTTGTTACAATGCAATCCATTTCAATTATCTAAAAAATGTTTTATTGATGCTCTGTTTGCACTTCAGTCCCACGCTCCTGATTTACAGACACCCAAAGAGTAGAAGGAGGGGCTGGGAAAGGCAGACCACCTCCTAGTGAAGCTGCCCCTAAAAACAGGTCCAGACAGAGGGCGACTGAGGAGATTGTCTAGCCCAACTGTCTACTGTGGCTATATTTGTTGTTAGGTGTCCCTGGAGAGAGAGCATGCAGTGTCCAAGGGCACCATCAGGGTATATCATTGATCCTCTTAATCACATTTTGATTTAATTTTTTAAGTTTCCTTTCTGCTTTTTTTTTGTTTCAGTGGTTTCCTTCTTTTTGGGGTGTCTTTTTTGTTTTGTTCCTGAGTATGTTTAATTTAGTTTATGTGATATACCCAAAAAAAATTGTTGGGTTTGGGAATTTCTCTGATCAATTCCCTCAGTGAACTTCACACTAAGTGTTCCAAGAGGACTTGATCTGTCACATTTATGGGACTATATTTAATACGTTTGTTGCATTGTATACATGTCACGGCTGGTCACTCAACGCACATTAAAACTAATCCTGCATTACAGACTAATCTCCAGTCATCCCACCCATCCATCCAGCACTAATCTCTAAAGAAAAGAAGTGCCCTGCCAATGGAGATGCTTGAAGATTCCTTCAACGTCCGAGGATTGATCCTGAGGCACCATTGGCAACCCCAGAATTGGAGAAGATAATTCAGCAGTGACGCCAACTTTATATCATATCAACTTTCCTGGGTGCAGGTACTCAGTGTTCTTTTCATGAGCCACTCCAGATTCCTTTGATCGACATCTATCATTTCCCTCATCAAATACTATGGGGTTCTCAGACTGATGCCCAAAGCAACATGTAAATCGATGCTTCTAGTCAGAAATCCATTTTTTAAAAGATTGCCATCAAGGTCTTCCACAATGCTCAAAGCTTCAGTGCTCAGACACTCCAGGTTTATTGGATTGATGTTCAAGGATTTCCACATCAAAGAAAGTCGTCATCAAAGCTCCCCATTTCACGCCATCCAGGATCCCCGAGATCAATATTCATGATTTCATCTTTGGGACTGACTGATGCTCGCTTCTGCACCCCATAGGCATTTATTCCCCTCTAACAAGAAAGTTCTCATTCATGCTCTCAACATCATTTCATTGTGACATATTTAGTTAAAATTGCATGAAAACCTCAGCGGCTGGATTGAGTCACATGCAATATTGCTTTTTTTTTCCAATAGACATTGTTAGTTTAAGGGAGCAGACCTGAATTTTAAAGATGAGCTTCGGTTCTATCCCAAGTTTGATTGAGTTGAAATTTCAGGATTAGTTAGGAGTTAAAAACCCTCGGGTTCACGATTATTTCTGTTACTAATGTCATCGAATAGGAGAATATGAATAAGAAATAAACTGCATTAGTAAATGACCATAAACAATTATAATTTCAAATATGTTTAGATCATGCCTAATATGTAAAGTAGTTGGCTGATTGTTTGTATTATTTCAATGCATTTTATCAATATCCAAATTCAAAACTCACAATGTATTGATGTATCTTCTGTGTTGGAACATGTAATACCACTTGAATTTGCTGCTGCTGAATGAATGAATGAAGAATGAATGAATGAAGAATGAATGAATGAATGGGGAGTATGAATGGGAGATACCACACTTTTAAGAAATAAAGCCATCAAATGTAATGGGTGTGAAAGCTTGAAGTTGAATGGCAACTAAATGTTCGGAACTTTAAGATGAATGAATTATAATGTTTGGTTTTCCACCATTCTTGTCCATAAATACTTTGCAATATAGCCGAGTTCGGAGTGTTTTCAATCTCATTGGAAGAAACACCTATGAAGAGATAGTTCTGGTGTCTAATCTCCAGTAAACAATAACAATACTAAAACTAATCTCAACATAACTAAAAGCAGAGGTTAATGTTATGGAGATGAAAGCCACCTTACAATTAAATACAATGTTCCCGGATTTACTCACTGTGTGGCCCACTTTATTGGGATTTGTTTCCAATTGCTATCATTATTTGTTTCATTTATTTTTCTTAACCACCTGGCATTCTTTCCCATCCTGGAGTGATCTACTTGAATGTACTGAACACAGTTTGTTCAGCAACTGCCTGGAGATCCCAGAAAACGGCTAACTGTTCCTGGCTGTTTTCTTTCTGTTTGAAGATCTCACCAGGGGTGGAAATCAGAGGCCTTCTCCTCAGCCAGTCTATGGTATTGCATGTATGCAGCTTTAATACCAAGTGGGACTGGGACCTGTTTATTTAGTTTTTTCCAGAATAATCCCAGTCCCATTTTGTCTTCCTTCTTCACTCCGAATAGATATTTTGCCTAGTTTTCTTGCAATCCACAAGAACTTCTATCACAGCCGCCATATATTGTGTTAATCCTAAAGTATATTTGCATGCAAATATATTTTTTTGAGAAATACACTGATTTGGGATTGCAATTGGAAAAAATAATCTATTGTGTACAAATGAAAAGATGGGATTAATTCACCCGTAACATTTTCTACGTAGAGAAGACACCAAGGCAAATACTGCCTATAAACTCTTCATAGTTTTAACATAAATATTAGGAAAAGAACAGCAGTTAAGGTGTAGGAGAAGTATTTGGTTAGGAAGACAACATTTATAGATATAAAAATGATGCCAACATAAATATTCAAAATCAAGGTAAAACACTGTGGATGCTGAGATGCTGGCATTGTGAAAATGTTATGTGAAGGGAAAGAAAAACTGGACGAGGTGAACAATGTAAAATAAAAAATCTGGACAATAACCTGGTTAGTTTATTGGAAACGGGGAGATATTTTACAGTGGGGGCTTTCGGGTCTTCCCACCCGAGATGTCATTTTCTAACTCTCTAGCCGAAAGATTGAGACAGGGAGAGTTATAACCCTTTCCTCTGCATATTCAATCCAGGGAATGAATTCCACCAGAGCATGTTGCATTCATGAACTTTATATTCTGAAGGTGTTTTCCTGCTCTCCAGGATTGAGAATGCGCTTACTTAGTGAACTAATTATTCCTAGTGCTAATTATTCCTGACTCAGTCTTATACAATTGGGCACGTTTTCATGTAAATACAAACACATGTGTGCACATATCCTTTCATAATGAACACATATAGGAGCATACACGGAAATTTATTTCTGTCCACGCCTTCATGTTCCTTTATACAATGTCATCTGGAGGATACGCGTTCGCACCGGCAACATTTAGCCGGACACCCCTCATACACGCCAACGCAAAGGCAAATCTTCAGCCATTTGTGTATATAGTCGGTTCCGTGTTAAAGTGGATCTAACATGTTAACCATTGCTTTTAGTTGATCAGATTTATTTCAACTTTAAAATGATGTTCGGGAATTTCAAGGCATCAGTCCTAATAAGACGCACCCATTCCATTCTCTGCTAATATCCCTGGTAGCAATCACTGGCCTCTAAATGTGAACTGTCATCACTGGTGACTCTGTAGTCTCGCTGGAGCAGACCTTTACAGTAGCTTGTCTAAACCTGCGATAATAAAAGCAAAATACTGCGGACGCTGGAATCTGAAACAAAACTGAAAATGCTGTAAAATATCAGCAGGTCTGATAACAACTGTGGAAAGAGGGAGAGATGCTGTCAGACCTGCTGAGACTTTATGTTCTGTTTTTGTCTAACCCTACTTCTTTTGCCCCACTAATCAGGATTCTGAACAGGGCTCATATTTCACAGCGGGCCAATCAGTTCATTAGCAACACTCCCAACACAAAGTTACGGTTTTAATTTCATCTTTTAGTTCCACCGTCATCTTTTTTGTATCTAGTGGGAGAGGGGATGGGGGTCATTTTGATGTTAACTTTTACAAATCGCAGCGAGAACAAAAAGGTCCAGCGGGAGTAAAAATGAATCCATTCGTCGTTTAGTGACAAAACAAAGACTCTATTTCGTTGTGATGTATGACCCATTCCTGCTTCTGAAAATTTGTTTTAAGACTCTGTCTTCCTTGCTGACATCAGATACAGTTACGTTTACCTTCCACTGGTCCTGCTGTGTGCTATCCATCCCTGTCATCTTTCCAATTCTTGCAAAATATTGAACCCTCGCAGTAACGCATAAGATTTACTTATTTCCGAAAGCGCACGATTGCCTTAAAAACATCTTCTCATTGTTGGTACAGTTGATTAAGAAAGTACAATTTGTGAGTTCTAGCATTTTAATTGCGAGCACTTTTCATTAGCTCGGATGATTTACATTTACAATAAAATTGATACAGCCAAAACTTAAAGGAGAACCTTAAAGGAGATCTGATTCCAGGTTAAGCCGTTACAGGGTTAAAGAAAACATGTTACACCATCTTTGGAATTCATGTTACTGGAAGACCATTGCCACAGGCAACTGAAGAGCCCAAATATTCATTGACATGTAATTAGTTCATGAACATTTTGTGCCTTAAATTAATTGTATCCAAGCTTTCAAAAATATTGAAACTGAGATCTTATCCTTCTGACTGCACTTTTGTGAAGAATGCAAAATGTTAATATATATATTTGTCAGATATTATGTTGAATGCAACCGATTTCTTTTTATGTGACGATTTTACTAATTATTAACGGACTAAACTAATCACACTCATACACTTGGGTGTGTGTGTGAGTGAAACGTGGTACTTTTATTCAATGCAATTAAAATGGTTTCATTCGGATGCTACTTGAATATTGTTTCGCTGGGAAAATGATTTATTGTATCGATTTTTAAAACTAAGTCAATAAAATTGATCTGAAACTCGGAGACTGCTGAAATCTTGAATGAAATCTTGAATGACTGTGACACTTTTAATGTTGTGAGGGGGTTGAATTTTTGATTAAGGGGGGCAGTTTGTGATCTGTCGGGTGGTGGGCTTTCACCTGTAGGTTCAAATCCAGCCCGGGGTGGGGAGCAGGGGAAATGAAGCCATTTGCTGTGATGGCAGAAACAGTTTTAATTTGTTTTGGCAGTTTCAGCCCAGTTCCTTATGAGGATGGAACCAATTAGGTACTAGTTAGCATTAGTCTCACTGAAATAAACTGTTGGCTGACTGGTACTGGAGAAAGGCCAGATCTCTGCAGTAGAGATGGTTATCTGACAATGGATTTTGTGGGGGCAGAATAGAGGGAGGTTGACTTTGCCTTCGACAGGATTATGTGTAATCTGCTGACATTATTGAAATAAAAAGTCTTCTGTTACAGAACATGAATAACTTCATCCTGAGAAACATAAAATCTACAAAAAAGTTTCCAAAATACTGAAGCCACTGATGGAACTGCTTTGGGACACCCAAATTTGCTGTTTAATGGAATCATTTTTGTTGATGTTTTCCTATGCACCTATTGGTAGCAGATTTGTTCTTGATGATAAATGGTGACTGTGCCTTTCTTTACAGGAAGGAAAAGAAGCATTAAAGGGCGAGTCAATCTATGTTTCCTCGTATGTTCTAGTGTCCAATAGAACAGCATTGATGAAAACTCTTCATTTACCTTCCTGACCATAGATAGTCTTTGCTTTAGGAGATTAGGGAAGGGGAGAAAAGTCATTGAAGACAATTGGGATCCTTATCTTCCCAACAAAAATAAGTGAATCACACTGAGAAAACAGGCAGCTAATGAAGAATATTTCTGTCACTCGATCTCAAAGTAAAATATGAGGTAAGTCTACTAATTATTTGTTACATTACAACAGTGACTATACTTGAAAAGTACTTAATTGCCTGTAAAGCACTTTGAAACAGCTGGTGGAAATGAAAAGCATTGTATAACTATGTGTCTTTCTGTCTTTCTTCTTTACAAACCCAACTTCAGTTGTTATTGAATATCAGATCCATCATGATATCAGAAAGTCAGCACTGCGGAATGTGAGAGGGAAGTCTGTGGCAGCTGCCAGTCCAGTTTCTGCCACTTAGTGCATGGCACAACACAACAAGACATTGTATCTCTGCAACAGACTTCCGTGAATCTGTCCAGCTGTAACAAAGCAATTTATTTACTTGATGATAGGAATTAAACAACGTCATGTGAAATTCTTATAAAATTTAAAACTTGTATGCAAGTGCTTTTGTTCGGAAATAAATGATGAAGGTGAATAATTTATTTCATGGAGCTGAACTTGCCTATGTGTTATGACCAGGATGGGAGGAGTTTGTGGACTATCTCACCCCACTACTCCACAGCCTAAATATTAATTTAAAAGTTTAATTTACTCACCCAAATGGCTAATTTTGTACATTCACTAGTGCAGCCAGAATAAAAGAGACTTTAAGTAGAATTCTTTCAATAATGATTGATTTGTTATAAAACAAAACTTTTTACAAACCATTTGCAAGAACTGTGACACACTCAATTATAGTATGGAAATAAAATTTTCTAAACCTTTTTAAAAGTATTCAAACATTCACATAAAACACATGCACACATAGAGTTAAACAAAGGTCAAACTCCTTTATAAAAGCAGTTGCTGACGTGTGCCCTATAAAATAAAGGATAAAGCTCAGAGGGCTTTAGTGCTGTTGATCTGGAGCTCCCTCTTGTAAAGACGTGCTGTTTCCAGCAGGACATTCCATGCAGGAGGATATACAACCAGATCAGTTCTTCTTAGTTTAACTTTTAAGGCAGAAAAATTTCACTCAGTTAATGGTTCTCTGGCTACAAGTTGACAACCACGCATTGAATTTCAGGCAGGGCATGAGAATCCGTTAGGGTGGCCTCCGCAGTTTATTCCCAAAAAGGCTGAGTTCAAAATCAATTTAAAATTTGTTTAATAAGTCACTTCCCTTCGCCTTTTTTCAGTGTTTCTCCTATCAATTGAAGAAATTGCAGTTTGAAGCAAGCAAACAGCTTTTCCCACTTGCTCACCATATTGCTCTGGTGGGATGACACAGTAGCACTGCTGCTTCACAGCTCCACGGTCCTGGGTTCAATTCCTGTTTGGGTTACTGTCTGTGTGGAGTTTGTACATTCTCCTCGTGTCTGTGTGGGTTTCCTCCAGGTACTCTAGTTTCCCCCCAAAGTCCAAAAATGTGAGGGTTAGGTTGATTGGCCATGCTAAGAAATTGCCCCTTAATGTCCAGGGATGTGTAGATTAGTGGGTATAATATGTAGGAGTAGGGACTGGGTGGGATTGCGTTCAGTGCAGACTTGATGGGCTGAAGAGTCTCTTTCAACATTGTAGGGTTCTATGGTGATTATTTCAAAAATCCAAGTGTTAATCAATGTTCAGAACAATCCACGTGTCAAACAATCAAAGCAATGTCCTTCCAAATTTTAAAAGAAAAAGTCTACTTTTCTCGACAACTCAGCTCTTAACTAATGGAATGCCATTTCCAAATGTCTTTCATTATAAAGTGTGCAGGGAGGATATATAGCATACATAAACAAAATTCAAACATTCACTCAGTTATTCATTCTTTATACAGATTCTGTATGGTTTTCTCTGACTTTTTTGCTTTTCAGATAATTCTATAAGCTTTACGTACTTAATAATGCATCAGCAATTATATTATCATTTCCAGCAATATGAATAAGCTTTAAGAGTAAATTTTAAGATGGCAAGCAATCGGCACTCACCATCTGTGAGTCAGAGTCTAACTGACAGCTGTCGGCTCTCAAACTCCAACTGTTATTTAATGCTCACTTGAACATTGATTGATATTGGTGTCCACACTTGGAGCTCTGCAACCCAGTAAAGCACAACACTGCAGTGGTCAGGAGCAGTACTACAGTATTCTGCCTGGGACCAAGTCCCAGCACCTTTAAACAGATAAGTTCTGGGGAACCCAGGGCCAGGAGGGTAGTGTACGACGTGGGGGGTGGGGTGGTTCGGATGGAGAGATGGGGCAATCACAGCACTGGGGTAGGCCAGCTTGGAAGAGGGACCCGGAGTTCAAACATCCTGGGAAAGAAGTGCACCCCAAATACGTGGGAGCCTTCAGGTCTTTCCACCCAAAATGGGGTCAAATGCAAATGTCACTTTCTAACCCTCCCCGCACCCACTTCCTCCTGTCCAAAGATTGAGACTGGGTGACTTATGACCCTTAAGTGACCATTAAGTGACCATTAAAGGCCTTATTAGATGAATGGGTGGCCCTGCCCACCTAAGCATGAAATTGCAGCTGGGTTTAGGTAGGCGAGCTCCTGGGGTGGAATCCTGTCCATTCAATTTTACTCTCCCCCTATCTCAGAATCCATTCTGGGGAGAGTGAGAAATTGTGCCCTATGTGATACAGTTGAACTAACAAGCTCCATTGGAACGAACTTTCTTTCTGACTCTGAAAATTTTTTGATTTGATTTATTATTGTCATATGTATTAACATACAATGAAAAGTATTGTTTCTTGCGCTATACAGACAAAACATACCGTTCACAGAGAAGGAAACAAGAGAGTTAGAATGTAGCATTAAAGTCATAGCTAGGGTTAGAGAAAGATCAACTTAATGCAAGGCGGGTCCATTGAAAAGTCTAATGGTAGGAAGGAGGAAACAGATCTTGAGTTGGTTGGTATGTGATCTCAGACTTTTGTATCTTCTTCCCGATGGAAGAAGATGGAAGAGAGAATGTCTGGGGTGCATGGAGTCCTTAATTATGCTGGCTGCTTTCCCGAAGCAGCAGGAATTGTAGACAGAATAAATGGATAGGAGGCTGATTTGTGTGATGGATTGGGCTACATTCATAATTTTTTGTAGTTTCTTGTGGTCTTGGGCAGAGCAGAAGCCATATGAAGCTGTGATACAATCAGAAAGAATGCTTTCTATCGTGCATCTGTAAAAGCTGGAGAGAGTCATAGTCGACATGCCAAATTTTCTTAGTCTTCTGGGAAAGTAGAGGCATTGGTGGGCTTTTTTATCTATACTGTCTCCATGGGGGGACAAGATAGGTTGTTAGTGATTTGGACACCTAAAACCTTGAAGATCTCAACTCTTTCTACTTTGCGCCCATTGATGAAGACAGGGGCATGTTCTCCTTTAGCTTCCTGAAGTCAAAGACAATCTCCTTTGTTTTACTGACATCAAGAGAAAGATTATTGTCACTGCACCAGTTCACCAGATTATCTATCTCATTTCTGTACTCTGTCTTGTTATTGTTTGAGATCCAAGCCACTGTGGTTGTGTTGTCAGCAAACTTGAAAATTGAACTGGAGAGGAATTTGGCTACACAGTCATAGGTGTATAAGGAGTATAGTAGGTGGCTGAGAACACAGCCTTGTGGAGCATCAGTGTTGAGGATGACCATGAAGGAAATGGTGTTGCCTATCCTTACTGATTGTGGTTTGTGAGTTAGGAAGTTCAGGATCCAGTTGCAGATGGAGGAGCCGAGACTCAATCCACGAAGTTTGGAGATGAGTTTCATGGGAATAATGGTGTTGAAGGCTGAGCTGTACTCAATAAAAAGAAGTCTGACATATGCGTCCTTGTTATCTAGATGTTCCAGGATTAAGTGCAGGGCCAGGGAAATGGTGCTGTGGACTTGTTGCGTTGTTCAACAAACTGTACTAATATAAGAACATAAGAAATAGGAGCAGGAATAGGCCATCTCGCCCTTCGAGCCTGCCCCACCATTCAATAAGATCATGGCTAATCTGAAGTGGATCAGTTCCACTTACCTGCCTGCTTCCCATAACCCTTAATTCCCTTATTGATCAGAACTGAATCCACGTGGCTGGAATTGATTTGTACCATGACTAACCTTTAGAAGCACTTCATAATGATGGATATCAGAGCCACCGGACTATAGTCATTAAGGCACACTGCTTGGCTTTTCTTAAGGACTGGGATGGTGGTCGTCTTCTTAAAACAGATAGAGACCTCAGATTGTAAAGCCCTCTGTAAAGCCCATACCATTATTTTAAAAGTTTAACTTACTCACCAAAATGGTCATCATTTTATCTTGATTACTGGTACCCAGAATGAAAGAGACTTTAACAAGGCAGCTTTCAATAAACTCAGAATGATAGATTTAATTTGAAACAAAATTTATTTATTATCCTCGAAATACAACTGAGTATAATGGTCTACTCCCTTATACATACCCACGCATGAGAAAAGGACAAACAGATAGGGGCTTTGCAGAAATGAGCTTTGGAGAATAGGCTTTATAAAACAAAGGATAAAGTTCACAAGATTTCAATGCTTTTGATCTGGAGCTCCCTCATGTGAACCCTGATCCCAGTAGATGTCTGCAGATTTTCAGCAACTAAGCTTTGATGTGCAGGGAATGTTAAACTGGATCAATTCCTCTCACTTAAGCTTTTCAGGTTTCCAAATGCAGACAAGTTACACTTAGATAAGGATTTGCTGCCAGAGATAGTTGGAAAAAGGGGTACAATTTTGTCTTTTAAAAAGCACTTAGATAGTTATATGGATATGTTAGGTACAAGGGGACATGGGCCAAATGCAGGCAATTGGGATTAGCTTAGGGATTTTAAAAAAAGAGGCAGTCTGGACAAGTTGGGCCGAATGGCCTGTTTCCATGCTGTAAACCTCTATGGCTCTATGACTCTAGGTTGATAGCCACACACAGAATTTCAGGCACGACAGGGAGAGGGAGAATCAGTTAGGATAGCCTTCCTGCTCAGTTTATTCCCAAAAAGACAGAGTTCAAAAATCAACAGATTCAAAGTTTAAATTTCAAAGCTTTGTCATGTGATTTCCAGTACAACACTGGTCTTTACCTTTTTTCCAGTCTCTCCCTCATCAATTAAAGTAATTGCAATTCAAACAAGCAATTCTTCTCTCTCAAATACCATTCCGGTTATGCAATTTACTTGAAAAGGCATTGTTGCTCCCTGTCCAAAAGTGAACTTATAGGCGAACTCACGACGTTACCCACAACCTGAATTCTCCCAGTCCAACTGCTGTGAATGGGGATTTGGCTGAGTGCTGAATTCGCTGTTCTCACTAGCAGTGATAGTGGCATGTGCAATACTAGAAAATTCCGGCTAAGGTCTTTTTTTAAAAAAATCCAGGTTTCCAAAAAATACAATATCCTTCCAAATTTTAAAAGGAAAATCCAATTCAGGAAGATATGATTTTCCCAATGCATGACAGTATTCTCAAAATGACCACATGGTGGGGATGATGCATAGATGTGGTTATGTGGTTAGAATGACAACATGAAAGATTCTTGGCGAGGACATGCGGAACAAATTGTGGCATACAATACACAATTTTCTTGGGATTTTTTTGAGCGATATCAATTCTCTTTATTTTTATTCTTGAATTATCTTTCACTCAATTAGCAATTGTCTTTTAAGTTTCACAATGCATTGCAGCAAATGGGTTTAAGATTAAAAATATTCACACATTTTACCATTAATTTTGTTTTAGGCTTCTTATTTATTATCTTGTGCAAAATTGGAAATATGGGATTATCTAACTAGGTCATTAAATCCAAAGCAGTTGTAATAAATCAATCAATCCTTCACATGGATTCATTGTTTAATAGCTGTCCTTCAGGTTATTGTAAAACACAAGGGCCAATTCTGAGGGAGGGTGAGATACGGAGAAAGGTATTCTCCCTTGGTTTCCGGTGGGATTGTATGAAACTTGGGCAGGCTTACTGGCAAAATTCCACTCGAGTTATCCAAATGGATTACACATGCATGAACAATATTTGCAGGAGTTGTTTAACATATTGTCAAACTTAATAATGAACCTTAATTTTTTATGGCTAACACGAACGTGAAGAAGCATATGGATGATATTGGAATAGTTTAGGTTAGAGGGTCCACTGGCCGGCACAACATTGAGGGCCGAAGGGCCTGTACTGCACTGTAATGTTCTATGTTCTAATGGTGTGGAAGTTAGTGGATCTCATTGTGGTTCCACATGAACACATCTATAGTAAGTGTTGGTTGCTCAAGGAACTGCAACTCATATTTGATGAATTGGTGGCTGGGTTTTGGATGCTGCAACACATCAGGGAGGAGGAGAAATACCTGGATGCTCTGTTCCTGGAGGCACCCTTTAGATTAACTAATTTGAATTTTGCCAATGGTCAGGAACACAAGATGTCACTGTGAATGGGGCAGGCAGAGGAAGCTGAGGGTTGGTACTCCTGAAAACTCAGCCCTTGTACTTGACCAACAGGTAGGAGAATCTTGCTCCTTGTGTGGATGAGAGAGGAGATTGTAGAAGGATGAGCAAACTGACCATGGCACTGTTTCAGAGAGCTGTTCAAGTGGGGAACGGGGAGAGGACAGGAGTTGTGGTGGGATGGAGACAAATGTAGTCACAGTTGGTATAGTATGGTCAGGGGAATAGACACTGTTCTCTGTAGCCACAATTGTGAGTCTTGAATGCTGTTTTGCCTGCCTGATGCCAAAATTTGGGACATCTGCTCTGGGCTGAAGAGCAATTTGCAGTGGAAGAGGGAGGATCTAGTGATCATGGTACATGTAGGCACCAATGACATAGGGAGAATGAGGAAGGTGGTTTTGTGTAGGCAGTTTGAGAGTTAGGTATTAAATTAAAGAACAGAATGTCCAAGATTGCAATCTCTGGATCATTACTGAGCCACATGCAAATTGGTAAAGGGTACATAAAATTAGAGAGATGAATATGTGACTGAAAGATTGATGTGAGAGAAGTGATTATTGATTCATGGGACATTGGCATCAGTACTAGGGAAAGCGGGGAATGTGCTGTTGGGGCAGCCTAGACCTGAACCATTCTGGGACCAGTGTTCTTGTGGATCTTACATGTAGGGAAGTAGAGAGTTTAAGCTAGAGTGGGGTTGAGACTGCTGAGAAAATTAGGAAATCAAAGTTAAAGGTAGGAGTGCAGATTAGTGATCAGTCTGAACGTCAACACAAGACATCAGGTAAAAAAAGATTATGTTACTCAAGGATTCATATGAGTCCTAACTAGGAGGTGAGAGGTTCCAAGAATAGAAGGTTTAAAAAAATCTGTGGTAGATAATGGAGTAGTGGCACAGGATAGTGAGGAGAACTTGACTGTTACAGCATGACAAGCCAGGGCAGGAAATGTAAACTGTGTAACACAGAGCAAATCCTGAATTACAAACTGCTGTAAAAAAATCAAAACTGAATGTTCTTTATCTGAATGCACAAAGCATTTGCACAAGATAGATGCACAGATTGCAACTTATGAGTGTGATATATTAGCTATTATAGAAATGTGGTTGCAGGGTGACCAAGGCTGCATACTTAACGTTCCAGTGTATACAATGTTCCAAAGCAACAGGCCAAGGAGGAAAGGAGATGGAGTAGCATTGTTAATCAAGGAAGGTTTTGAAGCGGTGCTGAGTGTTGATATAAAGGCAGTGAATAATGATGTAGAAACAGTTTGGATTGAAATCATGAATGATAGGGGAAGAAAGACAAGAGTGGGAATACTCTAGAGACCCCCAAAATGTGATCTCTCAAGAAATTAGAAAATAAATGAGGAAATATCAAGGACATGTTTGAAGGAAACTGCAATTATCATTGAAAATTTTAATCTAATTTTGACTGGACAAACCAAACTGGCAAGGATAATGTGGAAGAACAATTTGTGGAGTGCTTTTTAGAGCAATTTTGGAACCTTACCCAGGAACAGGCAATTTGAGATTTGGTTTTGTGTAATGAAAAAGGGTTAATAAGAGACTCTGTGCTTAAGGATCCCCAGGAAGTCGTGACCACAATATGATAGAATTCCAGTTTGAGAGTGAACACACAGATGTATAACCACTATTTTCAACATAGATAAGGGCAATTATAATGGTATGATGGATGAGTTGCCTAAGTTGAACTATGTAAACAAGCTAAGATACAAGTCAGTAGCTGAGCAGTGACAGATATTCAAACAACTGATCCAAAACGCTAAGCAGGAGTTTATCCCAGTCAAAAAGAGGGATTCCATGAGAAACAGGCAAAATCCATAGGTGACATAGACCGTCAAGATAATGTTACATTGAAAAGCAGGGTATACAAAGTGGCAAGGGATTGTGGTAGACTAGAGGGCTGGGAAGTTTTTAGAATGCAGCAGCAGAAGATTATAAGAAGAGAGAGAAGGAATTTTGAGAGAAAATTTGCATACAGCAGAAAAACAAATGAAAGGAGCTTCTTTGGATATAGATATAAAGGAAGTGAAGTCTAAGGTAAATGTGGGACCTCTACTGAATGAAGTTGGTGACTTAATAACAGCAAGAAAAAGCAGAAATGCTAAATGAATTTTTTTGCATCTCTCTTTACCATAGAAGACTTTACAAATATCCTTAAGTTATCAGATGGGCTGATTTCAAATAACACAGTAGAGCTCACAAAAATTCCAATCACAAGGATAGAATATTAGAGAAACGCAAGGTTTAAAAGTGGATAAGGCCTCAGGACTCGATGAACCACATGTTAGAGATTAAATGGAGTGGCTGAAATGATAATGAACACATTGGTTCAAATTTTTCATAACTCGCTAAAACCAGGAAGGTATCAGAAGATTAGAAAACAGCCAATGTGATGCCCTTGTTCAAAAATCAAGAAAGGCAAAAATCAGGGAATAATAAGCCATTTTAACATCTATTATTGGCAAGAAGCTGGAGTCAATAATCAAAAAGGAAATAGCTAATCATTTAGGAAAGATGAATGTAGTCAAACCTAGTCAACATAGTTTTATGAAAAGTAAATAATTTCTGACAAATTTGCACAAATTTTTTGAAAATGTAAATAGATAGAGGGGAACCTG
The DNA here is from genome assembly GCA_024679065.1 of Sphyrna mokarran. NCBI lineage: Eukaryota > Metazoa > Chordata > Chondrichthyes > Carcharhiniformes > Carcharhinidae > Sphyrna > Sphyrna mokarran. Next base: position 75,384,755 of record JAGIQG010000004.1, on the reverse strand, counting down.
TGTATTTAGATTTCCAAAAGGCATTTGACAAAATGCTGCATAAGAGGCTGCTGCATCAAATAAAATCCCATGAAATTGGAGGAGGTGTGTTAGCATGGTTTAAAAACTGTCTGTCACGTAGAAAATAGAGAGTTGGAATAAATAGGTCCTTTTTAGAGTGGAAAAATATAACTAGTGGAGTAATGCAAAGATCTGTTCTTGGCCCACAATTGTTCATTATTTACATTAATGACCTGGAGGAAGGAATGGAAAGAAAGATTTCAGAATTTGCTGATGATATGAAGATAGATGGAAGGACATGTGTGTTGAGAATATTGTGATTCTGCAATGGGATATAGATAAATTGGGTGATTAGGTGAAAACTTGACAAAAGGTGTTTAACGTGATGTAGTGTGAGAACATAGAACATAGAACATTACAGCGCAGTACAGGCCCTTCGGCTCTCGATGTTGCATTGACCAATGAAACCAATCTAATGACCCTCTAACCTAAACTATTCCAATGCTATCCATATGCCTTTCCACTGACCATTTGAGAGCCCTTAAATTTGGTGAGTCCACAGCTGCTGCAGACAGGGCATTCCACGCCCTTGCTACCCTCTGAGTAAAGAACCCATCTCTGACATCCATCCTATAACTACCAGCCCTTAATTTAAAGCTATGTCGCCTCATGTTAGCCATCTCCATCCGAGGAAAAAGGCTCTCACTGTCCACCCTATCTAACCCTCTGATCATCTTATATGCCTCAATTAGGTCACCTCTTAGCCTTCTTCTCGCTAATGAAAATAACCTCAAGTCCCTCAGCCTTTCCTCATAAGACCTTCCCACCATACCAGGCGACATCCTGGTAAACCTCCTCTGCACCCTTTCCAATGCCTCCACATCTTTCTTATATTACGGCGACCAGAACTGTATGCAATACTCCAAGTGCGGCTGCACCAGAGTTTTGTACAGTTGCAACATGATGTCACGGCTCCAAAATTCAATCCCTCTACCAATAGAAGTTAACACACTTACGCCTCGTTAACGACTTTATCAACTTGAGCACCAACTTTCAGGGATCTATGCACATGTATACCAAGATCTCCCTGCTCGTCGACACCACTAAGAGTCCTACCATTAGCCCTAAATTCTGTAACATATTACTCTTACCAAAGTAAGGTAAGAGTGAGGTCATTGACTTCAGTAGAAGTAATCAAAAGACAGACTATTGTATAAATAGAGACTGCAGCTGAGTAAAGTACAGAGGGATTTAGATGTTCAAGTGCGTGAATCACAATAAGTTGCAGGCAGGTCCAACAAGTAGTTAAGAAGGCAAACAGCATTTTGGCCTTTATTGTAAAGAGACTGCAGTTGTATAGGGTGTTGGTGAGGTCTCACCTGGAGCACTGCTCAGTTCCCTTACCTCAAAAGGGATATAGTAACATTGGAGGCTGTGTAAAGGAGATTCACTAGGCTAGTTCCTGGGATGAGATAGTTATCCTATCGAGAGCGTAAATAGTTTGGGTCAGTATTCCTTGGAATTTAGAAAGTGAGGAATGATCTTATTCAAACATTTAAGATCCTCATGTATTTTATAGGGTAGATGGTGAGGTAGTTTCACTAGTGGGAGAGTCTCGAATAAGGGGACATAGCTGTAAGGTAAAGGGCTGATCATTTAAAACTGAGGTGGGTAGAAATTCCTCCTTGCAGAGGGTGGTGAATTTCTGTAATTCTCTACCCCAAAGAGTAGTGGAGGCCGGATCATTAGAAGTATTCAAAGTAGAAGTGGATATGTATTTGATAGATCAAAGAGTAAAGGGCTATGGGGAAATGGCAAAGAAAAGGAGTTGAGGCTAGCATAGATCAGACATGATTTTATTGAATGGTAGGGTAGGCTTGAAGCATCTGGTGGCCAATTGGCGCAGCCATAATAGTAAACAGATCACTCATTAACAGAGCCTGTAGGAATTTAGTCTCCAATGATAAGAACAGCAACCACATTCCTATCATGATATTAACTCTGTAAAGCATAGAGAGCCACAGATTCAAACAACTAAGTAATGCCCAAAAAATAGTGGGGAAAATCCTCTTTTTTTCAGCCTTGGAACTTAGATTCTATTTGGGAAAATCGTCCCCATTATTTCATTGGAGCAGTTCAGAGAAGGTTCCAGTGGGGAAGGAGGAGGGCTGCTAGTTGCATTGGGCAATTGGTTTGAATTAAAAAGGGAACCAAGATGGAGGTGAAGTATCACAGACTGAAGTTGATTAACTCAATGTAGAGTCCAGAAGGCTGTAACGTGCCTAATCAGAAGATGAGGTACTGTTTATCTAGTTTGTGTTGGATTCATTAGACCATTGCAACAGGCAAAACAGGGACATATGGGTATGGGAGTTGAAATGGCAAGCAACAGGAAGGTTAGGGTTATGGGTGTGGACTGAATTCCACAAAGTGGTCACTTAGTCTGCAGTTTAGTTCACCCCACTGAATCTGGGGAAGTTTGTCGACAATGACAACTATAACTCCATTCATTTATTGCTATTAACGTAAAAAAGATTGGAGAATTGCTACCTGTCTATTGGACTAGAAAACAATTCATGATTCAGAAATGTAAAATAGGATAAAAAGATCAAATTAAACAAACAGTGAGTGTAAAGAAAAGGGCATTCTTTTCTACTAGGTTCCATTATTTTATACATTGGTTGCATTTCTTCATACAATGAATATGATGGTCACAGCGTACGCTATAGGAGTACATTAAATACTTTGCCGAAAGCTTCGAGTGACTCAGGCATTCACATCTGGCTCATTCTTCCTCCAATTGCACTGCCATTCCTCAGCCATCTAGTCAAAATTTACCAAATAAAATTTAGGTCTCAGAACAGCATTTTGAAGTTCAAGTATATTTTATATCCCATATCTTTTCCATGTTTCAATGCTACTGACATGCATCTTTGCAGCATTCTCTGTTTTTCAGATCCCAGTATTTGATTTTTTTTTATTTTTTCATTTTATTCTGATGTGTTGGTGCTTGGGAAATAATTGCTCCCCTCTTCATTATGAAAAATGATAATTATTTTACTTCAATGTGTAAGAGATCTCCTATACCTGAATAGGTTTTCAAAAGAAAGAAAACAATCTTACATGTTTCTTGCATTACATTTCTTGGAGTCTGTGCTGATTAAAGACTCTCATTCAAACCCTATTTGCAAACGAGCATCTGCATTAATATAACAATGCTAAATTGTTCTGTGATTCTTATCTGATTTCTGATTTAATGGATACCATTGTGCTTGGACTCGTGCTTCAATATTAACATTTCTCCATTACATTTCCTTGCCTGCAGGCTGTTTTAAAATAAAGAGGCATTTTCATTAAGGCGATTTGTTAGTACAGTAAAGAAATGCCTCGAAGAAACGAAGGCCAGAGATGGAAAGATGGATTCTGATATTAGCTCCAAAATATTTGTGTGTGAAAAATACTTAGAGCAGACATAAACTGCAGGAAAGAATCCTTTGACTGTGACCTTAATAATCAACCCATGTTACTTATCTTCCATGAATGTTTGCGTTCATGAAGTTGAAAGACATCACTGTTGAAGATTGAAATTTTTTCATCTGTTTTCCTGCCCAAGTATAATATGTGAAAACTCAATTATGGCATATCCAAACCTCGGTGAAACACTCCAAGGCAAAAAAAAATGCACAGTTTGAATGGTAGGACTCTAGAAAGTACAGAGGACCAGAGGAATCTTGCTATGAATGTCCATAATGCTCTGAAGGCTTAAGGTGGTTAAAAGGCTTCTGGAATACTTATCTTTATCAGCAGAGGCTCAGAATATAAAAGCAGGGTGGTTATGATGGAGATAAAACACTCATTAGGCCACAGCTGGAGGATTGTGTGCAGTTGTGGTCATTACACTGTAGGAAGGATGTGATTGCACTCAAGAAGGTGCAGAGGAGATTCACCAGGATATTGTCTGGACTGGAGCTCTTTGTAACGTTTTACACCTCCATCAAAACCCCCCTCAGCCTTCCAAGCTCTAAGAAAAAGTCTCCCCAGCCTAGCCAGCCTGTCTTCATAGTTGAAATGCTACAGCCCAGGCAATATCCTGTGAATCTCCTCAGCTATGAAGACAGGTTGGCTAAGCTAAGATGTTCTCCTTAGAGCTGGAACTCATTGCCTGAAAGGGGATAGAAGTGGGAACCCTCACAACATTTAACATAGAAATATAGAAGATAGAGCAAGAGGAGACTATTTGGCCCTTTGAACCTGCTCCACTATTCGTTACAATCATGGCTGATCATCCAACTCAATAGCCTAATCCTGCTTTTTCCCCATAATTTTTGATCCCATTCACCTCAAGTGCTATATCCAGCCACCTCTTGAATACATTCAATCTTTTGGCATCAACTACTTCCTGCGACAATGAATTCCACAGGCTCACCATATTTTGGGTGAAGCAATAGCTCTTCACCTCTGTCCTAAATGGTCTACCCTGAATCCTCAGACTATGACACCTGATTCTGGATTCACCCACCATTGACAATATCTAGTCTATCCAGCCCTGTTAGAATTGTGTAAGTCTCTATGAGATCCCCCACTCGTTTATCTGAACTCCAACAAAAACAATCCTAACCTAGTCAATCTCTCCTCATACATCAGTCCAGTCATCTCTGGAATCAGCCTAGTAAACTTTCACTGCATTCCCTAGAGAACAAGAACATCCTTCCTCAAAAAAGGAGGCCAAAACTGCACATAATACTGTAGGTGTGGCCCTACCAAGTTTTTGTATAATTGCAACAACATATCCCTGCTCCTGTACCTGAAACCTCTTGCAATGAAGGCCAACATACCATTTACCTTCTTTACTGCCTGCTGTACTTGTATGCTTACCTTCAGTGACTGGTGCACAAGGACAACCAGATCCCTCTGCACATTCCCCTCTCCTAAGTTACAGCCATTCAGGTAATCTGTCTTCTTGTTTTTGCTTCCAAAGGGAATAATTTCATGTTTATCCAAATTATATTGCATCTGCCATTGATTTGCCCACTCAGCCAACCTGTTCCGATCATTCTGAAGGATCTCTACATCCTGGTTATAGTTCACTTCTCAAACTTAATCTGCAAACTTTGAGATATCACATTTTGTTCCTTCACCCAAATCATTGATATAGGGTCCAACTTTATCTTTGCGTAACTATGATAAAGTCGGGCATGAGGCCATTAACATGATCTGCACCCACCAGATGCTCACTTTACCGAGATCCAAAAATGGCCGCGTTCTGATTCGCACCTGAAATGGGTGCATGCATTTAATTTGAATTAATGAACTGTCCAGCCAACTTTATCAGCATTTCCCCCCTTAACCTGTGTTCGTGCATCCAGATTCGACATGAAACAGACATGCTTGACAAACATCTGTTTTGGGCGCTCTAGCTTCTGAAGATGTAAGTTTGGAGCTTCCAACAGCTCTCTGAGTCAGATCGGCGGTGGATGGGGAGGCAGAGGGGAGCGGGGCAGGAAGGAGGCCAGATCATTTTCTGGTGGTGAGGAGGGAGGGCCAGATCATTCTCTGGTGAGGGGAAGATGGGAGAAGGGAGGCCCGATTATTTTCAGGTGAGGGGGAGATGAGTCAGATGTATCTCTGGTGAGGAGGAGGAAGTCCAAACTTTTTTCTGGGAGTGAGACGAGACCCGATCATTCTCTGCAGGGGTGGGGGGAGAGTGTCAGGGTCAGGAGGGGATTGCTGCCCTATGTGGGCGATCAGTTGCGGGGAAGGAGGCAGAGGGTTGCTATCAATCTGGGTTGGGGGGGATGGGTGGATAAGGAAAAAAGTTATGTTGTAGGGGTGTCTGTGGGGACTATTGTTGCTGCTTTGGTCTGCTTTTTGTGGCCTGGGAGCGATGTGACAGACGTGCAATTTTCACATATTTTTCTAAGCACGCATGCTCAGTTCAGAGCTCCGATCATTTCAGGCGTGGTAAGTCCCGCCAAAGCGCGATTCAGACCCGTGATTTTTTTTTCAAACTAAGTATGTACGGGGGTGCCTGGGAATAGTTTTCCAAGTCGGATCTGAATTGCGTCAGATTCAACACTTAGAATGAAAATGTTGAAATCAAGGGAAAGTAGTATTGAAGAAGCAGGGAGGCTGGCTGAAGAAGGAGATAGACAGGTTAGGAGAGTGGGCCAAGTAATGGCAGATGGAATACAATGTGGAAAAGTGTGAAGTTATGCACTTTGGAAGGAGGAATGGAGGCATAGACTATTTTCTAAATGGGAAAATGCTTAGGAAATCAGAAACACAAAGTGAGTCATTGCTCAAGATACTCTTAAGGTTAATGTGCAGATTCAGTTGGCAGTTAGGAAGACAAATGCAATGTTAGCATTCCTGATGAGAGGGCTAGAATACAAGAGCAGGGACATAATTCTGAAGCTGTACCAGGCTCTGGTCAGACCCCATTTGGAGTATTGTGAGCAGTTTTGAGCCCCAACTCTAAGGAAGGATGTGCTGGCCTTAGAAAGAGTCCAGAGTAGGTTCACAAAAATGATCCTTGCAATGAAGAGCTTGTCGTATGAGGAATGGTTGAGGATAAGAGGGATCTTATTGAAACTTACAGGACACTTCAAAGCCTAGATAAAGTGGTTGTGGAGAGCAGGCTTCCACTTGTAGGAACAACTAGAACAAGAGGGTACAACTTCATGTTAAAGAGACGATCCTTTAAAACAGAGATGAGGATGAATTTCTTCAGCCAGAGAGTGGTGAATCTGTGGAACTGTTTGCTGCAGAAGGCTGTGGATGCCAGGTCATCGGGTGTCTTTAAGACACAGATAGATAGTTTCTTGATTAATAAGAACCAGGGGTTATGGGGAAAAGGCAGGAGAGTGGGGATGAGAAAAAAATTAGCCGTTATTGAATGGCAGAGCAGACTCAAAGGGGCGAATGGCCTAATGCTGCTCCTATGTCTTATGGTCTTATATATTGTAAATAGTTGGGTCCCAGCACCAATCCCTGTGGCACCCCACTAGTTAATGTATGCCAATTTGAAAAGCACCCATTAATTCCAACACTTTGGGCTCTGTTATACCATTTTGATTCTAAGTGCTCAGCATACTTGAATTTGGGAGTGTTTCAGATCCTACTTTTAGACCAGTTTTCCTTCATACACACTGTCTGCAAAAAATATCACCGTGTCCGAATTATACTGCACAAGCCTGTGGATGGGGCTTAACAGGCCCAAAATCCTGCAGCTTTGATTGGTGCCTCTAATTGCACACGCGCAGAAAAAAAATGATAGAATGCAACTCCCCTACCACTTTGCTTATGGGCTGGATAATGCTTCCACCAAGCCCCACAGACATTGTCCCACCCCACAGCATTACTGATCCCCTTATCACCCCCACCCATCGAACACCCAGTATGAGTCCAGCCCCTCCCACCGTTCCCCCACAGATTTCAGGCAGAGAGGCAACGGAATGCCCTTCCCCACATTAATCTCAGGCAGAGAGATCCACCCTCTACCCGACAGATATCAGATATCAGAGTGATCCCCCTCACCCCCACCCTGGACCTTCCCGCACAAGGCCCCCATCTCCTCCGGACTCCAATGGCTGTGTGACACCTCCCGCGCTCTTCCCTGTCCCCAATCACTGAGGCACTCATCCACCATCCACACCCCTCCCCATCAGCATACCTGCAAGTGCTCACTTTCCTTCCCCTCAATGCTAACAAGAAAACTACATGTAACTTGCTGGAACGCTGTGCCAAACTGCCTGGAGGGGCAGGTCCATTAAAAACTCAAGAATGGACAGGCAGGTAGGCAGTACAGGACAATGTGTGAATGACCAGCCTCCCTGTTGTTCTGAGGGCCATCTGGGGAAGCTACTAGATGCAGCAGAGGTGAGGCAGGGCACCCTCTTCATTCCCAGGAGGACATAGGCCCAGGGGGTGCTGATGGAAATGCAGAGTGGAGGAAGTTGACACCTCGATTAGTGCCTGGCCTCTGAACCATGGAGCAGAGCCAAAAGAAAGTTAATGCCTCATCCATTTGGCAAGGGTGGGTGCTCAACAACCCCATTTTGCATGTTCCCCCAAATTTTCTGCAGACTCTCACATCCCTAGCATCCTGCATGCTTCCAGCTCCTGGCCTCCAAGGACCTCCAACTTATCTCCCCAAGAGCTCCAAGGGCCATCACTTGATACTCTGCAGGAATCAGGCCATCATTTCTTTCCTGACTTCTGCCTCCACAGGCGAAGACCAACCATACAACCATGAAGGGGGTGAAGACAGGAAGTAGTGAGCCAGGCCTCCGAGTCCTCATCCCCTTTGAAGAGCGGGTGCTGGAGCTCTCAAGGAAAGGGGTGATGTGGGCTATCAGTGACAGGATGGTAGGGCTGCCATCAAGACATGAGCATCTGACATTCCTCCACTCACTTTGAGGCAACTTCTCAGGGGCACAAGTTCTAGGTGCGAGGGGCAAAGTTTAAAGGAGATGTATGAGAGATGTTTATTTGTACAGAAGGAGTGTGGCCGCCAGGGGATTTCGCGTACACAGATATGATAATGACCTTTAAGGGGCATCGCTACAGTCATGTGAATGGGATGGGAATAGAGGCTTACGGTACCTGGAAGATAACAAATCAAATGGGCAGCCTGGTCACTACAGGGCTTGGAGAATTGAAGAGCCTATTCCTGTGATATAATTTTTTTGATGCTTGTTCTATGATCAGTGGAGAAATATGAATCATGTGTTTGGCATCCCAGATTACTTTCCCTTGCACTTAACCTTGTGCCCTGGGACACATCTGGATGTCTGAGCCCTCGGGACTCCAGACCTGTACTGCAGCTCCTGCCCATCCTGCTCCAGACAGCTCGAATGAGTCCTCGGAGAGTATAGGTGAAGGGACCTCCGAGGGTGGCACCTTCTTGGCATCAGCTTCCAACTCACAACTCACCATCCCAAATACTGACACATTGGTGGGTCCTGTTAATGGTGAGGCTTCTGGGCCACTCTCTGGTGAGCACGGCACATCTAACAATCTACATCAGGTGGAGGAGAGAACATCCATGACGATATGCAAGGGTCTTCCGGAGACAAGTACTCAGGTGGCCCCAGGTTACATGCTGGGTCTCTGAGATCTCTTCTCCCTCAGCTGCTGGAGATGCAGCAACAGAGCCAGGGAATGCAGGAGGGGCTGATGGCCACACTGGGCCAACTGCAAAGCTGTTGGGAGGAGACCCAAAAATTTCAGCAGACCAGCTATTGCCTGTCTTGTGTGCTTCCCAGACCAACACTGCAAGGATGCAGTGGAAATTCTGGGACGGGGGAACCTCGCTATGAATGGCAGGCTCCAAGCAATGGATGAATCACAGCGGGCCACAGCTGAGGGTCTGGACAGGCTCCTCGAGGTTCTGTGGCTCATGGCTGAGAGGTTTAAGGGCTTGCAGGAGACTCAGTGGGGCAATGCTGAGACACAGCGGGCTATGGCAGCACCCCTTGAGAACATGGCCCTTGAGGCTCGTGGCAGAGGGGTTACAGAGCCAGTCTCAGAGGGCCATGGCTGAGGGGCTGCAAAGCCTAGCCCTGTCTCACGGGGTACTTGCTGCGGCCATTGAGAGGTGTCACCCAACTCAATGGCCATCAGAGGTCTTGACCTCCATGGGCAGGATGCAGGTCGTCCTCCAGGACTGGCAGAACCAGGTGATGCTGAAGCTTCTGGAGCTCATTGTAGTAGCACTGCCATCACATGGAGTGAGCTAGGGACCCGCAGGAGGCCCAAGGGAGGAGGAATGGCTCAAGGCCATGCTGGGGTCTTCCAGCCAGGAAAATGTCAACACCTTCTGACTCCCTGCTTCCTAACATTGGGGCATCTTGGGATCAGCGGGATGAAGAAATGCCATGGAAACATCCCAGACACCTGCAAGCCGGCCAACGCCCTCAAGTTCCAGAGCCTCCAGAGGACGCTCACCATGTCCATCACAGGCAATGGAGCGAGGCAGGCCGATGGCCCTCTCTCCCCCCAGTGTCCATTCTGGGAAGTCACTGAGTCCAGTTGTAGGCCACGTAAAGTTAGGAAGTTGTAGTTGTGCTGAAGCCGCACAGGTGAAGGGCAGCACTTGTTAGAAAGATATTTAAGCACCTTAAAGTTTTCTATTCACAAGCTTTTATGTTACAATATCTTATTTATTGATGCTTACTACAATTAAATGTTCTTTCACCACCCACTTGTGACTAATTTGTCTCAGATTTGTCTCGAATAGGAATCCCGTTCCATTGATGATCACTGGAGTGATGCTTCATGTTGACGTCAGTTTGGGGGGCCCCTCAATGCTGAGTCACTGAAAAGAGAAAGGCATTGGGCCCCAGACCTTATGAGCGATTCCCTCCCATTCCACCCACCCCCTCACCCTAGGGCCCTGTAAGGGGATTTTGGATCCCTTACCCATCACAGACATGGGACCAGGTACCAGTGTGCATGTGGAGCTCAGGTAGGAGTCAGTCTTATTTGCAGCACAGCATCATGATAATGGTGCTTAGTAAGTCACTGTCACCCTCCTGCCTGCCAAAAACCCGCTAACACAGATTACCTAGGCTCACACTCTGGTGTGACAATGTTGCAGGAGGTAGAAGGAATTTTGGAAGGTGGGGGAATGGAACTTACAGACACAAACCCCTAGCGAGTGAACTGCCTGGTAATCAGGGCCTCCCTGGCCGCCCTTGTATACCTCATTTGGGCTGCCAGCCCTCCAGCGCCTGGTTAGTATCCCTCAGCACACCCTTCCTCATCTTCATCCTCCTCCTCTTCCTCTTCCTCCTATTGATTATCCTCCCAGCAATGCCTGGTGGGTCAGCTTCCACGTCCTCCTTCTCCTCCAATAGGTCACCACCTTTTGGAGTCCGATTGTACAGGGCGCAGTACAGGACTACTATGCAGAAAGAAATCACTGGGTTATATAGGAGGGCCCCACCAGAATGGTCCAGGCACCAGAGTCACATTTTGAGGAGCCCAAAGCACCTCTCCACTATCGCGCAGGTGGCTACACGGGCCTCATTACAGCAGGTCTCCGCATCAGTCACAGACCTCTGCGCAGGGGTCATCAGCCATGTCCAAAGTGGGTAACCCATATCACCCATGAGCCACCTCCACAGCCTGGGTTCCTCTTCAAACATCTCTAGGATGTCTGAGCCCCTGACAATGAAGCTGTCCTGCACATTACCTGGGTGCCTTGCATAGACAATGCACAGTGTCCATGTTATGGTTGCACACGAGTTGAACATTCAGCAAGTGGAACTTCGTTCTATTGATGAATCTCCGCAGATTCTGTAGCAAGGCCTTGAGGGTGATGTGGTGCAGTCAATGCCCCCCTATATGTTAGGTACCCCCAGAATGGCCTCAAACCATGGAGCCTGGGCTTCCTGTTGGACATGGTCCAGAATGTGTTTGATGTACTGTCCAGCCCAGGGCATACAGGGCTTCAGTGAACTGCTTGATGTGGGTCTACACATCTGACTGGGAGATGCCACATACATATCCCTATCCCCTTGGGGTCTGCAAGGAGCCAATCACAAAGATTTAGAGCAGCAGTCAATTTGACTGCCATCGAGAGTGGGTGCCCCCCCTCGCCCTGAGGTGCCAGGCCCTGCAACAGGTGGCACAGCTGTTGCATTGTCATCTTTCGGAGGCGGCATACGGTGTCCTACATCTGTTCAAATGGCAATAGTGCTCAGAATTGCGAGGGTCTCTGCTCCCTCCTTCGCCTTCTCGTGGTCACCTCCTGCCTCTCGTGGTTGTCTCCCTCTACTCCTGCAAATGGTAGGGCCTGGGCCTCCTGTTCCCACAATTCTTCTTCCTGCTTCTCCTCGATAGTTCCAGCAGCAGTCAAAAAAACAGGAAGATCAATTGGTTGCGTCACAAAAGCCATTTGGTCACTCTGAAGGGGTGGGTGGTGATGGGGGACGGAGGGGCAGATGGAGAGGAACGCATGTAGAGGTTAAGGAACGTTGCTTTCTCCTAGCACATCAACAAATTCCACCCCCCCCCCCACCAATTTCCCCAGCCACATGCTCCCCACAATCACAGCCCCCACCAATTTCCCCAGCCACATGCTCCCCACAATCACAGCCCCCACCAATTTCCCTAGCCACATGCTCCCCACAATCACAGCACCCACCAATTTCCCCAGCCACATGCTCCCCACAATCACAGCACCCCATTTTACCCCAGCTACGTGTTCCCTACAATCACAGTCTTCCCAATGCTCCCCAAAAATCACAGAAAAGTTGAGAGGCTGCAACAGTGCAATTTGCAAGGGCTTTGTGCACATCCTTCAGCTGGAAATGAGCTGAGTGCACTAGGACCCAGCAGCACTGCAAGACTGCTGGTCCGTGCTGAGACCCAGGTCCGTGCTGCAGGTCGGACATCAGTGACCCTGCTGAGCAACAGCCTCCCATCCTCCACACACTCGCAGGGACACCATCGACCCAAGAAAGAAAATGGCTGCAACAAAAGGACACCCATGAGCAGCAGAGAGCTGTCGGACACTAGGTACATACCTCCTCGCTAACCCTCACTTGAGTGCCCAAATCGGACTTTTATGAGCATGTCTGTTTTGCATTGATTCTGGATTGGCGAACGCGGTGGTAAAGGCGGGGGAGGGCCAGTAAAGTTGGGTGTGCAGCCCATTAATTCAATTTAAATGCATTCAAATGTATTTAATTGAAGAAAGACAATAAAGAAATAAAAGCTAGAGAACAGTAAAAAAAATGAAATAAAATAGAATGAAAATAAAGGGGTCGAGGTGGGGCAGAGCAAATCATCTGAAACTGTTGACTTTGATGTTGAGACCGGAAAGTGGCATCATCCCCTCCCCTCCCTCCCAGAACAAGGATAGAGTCCCCTTGTTCTCACATTTCACCCTGCCAACCTCCGCATGTAAACGTAATCCTCCACCACTTTTACCAACTCCAGCATGATACCACCACCAAATACATCTTCACTCCCTCTGTCAGCATTCTGTAAAGACCATTCCGTCCAGGATTACCTCGTCCACTCCTCCACTATACCCAACACCTCCACGTCACTCATGGCACCTTCACTCGTGATCACAGAGGGTGTAACACCTGCCCCCTTTACCTCTCCTATATTTACCATCCAAGGTCCAAAACATTTATTCCAGGTTAAGCAGCGTTTCACTTGCACCTCCTTCAATTTGCATTCGCTGCCCCTAATGTGGTCTCTTCTATATCGGCGAGACCAAGTGTAGACTGGATGATCGTTTTGCTGAGCACCTTTGGTCTGTGCGCAATCAGGATCCTGATCTGCCAGTTGCTTGTCATTTTAACATGTGATCCTGCTGCCCTGTCCATGTGTCCTTGGCATGCTGCAATGTTCCAGTGAAGCTCAATGCAAATAGGAAGAACAGCATCTCAATCTTCCGGTCTCGACATTGAATTCAATTACGACAGATATTTGCTCTACCCCACCTCACCCCTTTATTTTCATTCTATTTTATTAATTTTTTTACTGTTCTCTACCTTTTATTAGCCTTTCTTTATTTTTCTTCCCCACAACTCTTTCTTCCCCCCTACTCCATTCCCTTCCCTTACTTTTTCTCTTCCCACTTCTCCTTTTCTACAGTCTACCTCTGTGCCATACCCTTCACCCCCTCACCACCACCAACATCTCCATCTGTCACAGCTTACAGCTTCTCTACCATTTGGTTATTCACACCCTTTATCCCATTTTCAATGCTTTTTATCTTTGACAAAGGATCATCTGGCTTGAAATGTCAATTCTTTTCTTTCCTTCCAGATGCTGCCAGACTTGCTAAGATTTTCCAGTGTTTTACTCTCTTGGTTTCAGATTCCAGCATCAGCAATACTTTGCTTTTATATAGAATCATAGAATCATAGATTCTACGGAATGGAGACAGGCCCTTCAGCCCAAACTGTCAAAGCCCGACCAGAATGCCCATCTAAGCTAACCCCATTTGCTAGCATTTGGCTCATATCCCTTTAATGTTTTCCTATCCATGTAGCTATCCAATGCCTTTTAAACATTGTCAATGCGCTTGCACCGATCACTTCGTAAACTAACATCAGCTCAACAATTTATCTAATCATTAACCTCACTGCTGTCACTACTTGCATATGGATCTTTTTAATTCACTATTATATGTTTTCCACGATGACTCAGTGGACAAAAGCAAAACATACTGGCCTGTGCTCAGGGACGGTACAACCACTAGGCTAACCATGCAGTAGCCTAGAATAGCAAAATGCCCATGGGAGTGATTAAAAACACAATGAACTATTAATCATACTATATAAATAAACAAACAGCTGTGAGATTTCTTACTGGATTTACTAGACTTACTAGTAATCCAAACCTCACCAGACGGTGAAATTTGAATCTAGAAAAATCTAAAATTAAAAGTCTAATGATGACTATGAAACCATCATCAATTGTCATTAAAAATCCATCTGATTCACGAATGTCCCTTAGGGAAGAAAATCTGCCATCCTTCCCTAACCTGACCTGGATGTGACTCCAGACCCACAACAATGTGGTTGACTCTCAAATACTCTTTGAAATGGCTTAGCAAGCCACTCAGTTCAAGGGAAATTAGGAATGGGTAATAAATGCTGGTCCAGCCAGTCACACCCAGGTCCCATGAATGAATGAATTAAAAAATTATATCCACGTATACTGATGTAGAAATGGATTTCCATGTATTTACATTGCAGTCTTTCCCAAAATTACATATTTTTCATTCTGTTTAAATGAGTTTTACTAATTTATGCATCAACTTGTCTGTTCCAAAACTGCAAACCAGTAAGTAATATCAAGGAATGTCATTTAATAGTCGACTTTAATGTAACAATTATTAATTGTGTTAATTTCGCACCAAGTAACTGTTGCAAGAACATAAAGTCTTACACCATGTAAGCCATATCACATATTAGAATGTGAATTCATTCTAGTATATATCCTGTGAAAAGTATAGAACAATACAGTTCTATACAATTCAATACAGTTCAGCCATTATCATAACATTCATCTTTTTCACGTGAAGTAAATCTGTAATTATAAATGCAGGATTTTTGTTCACACAATATTGATTTTCAGAAGTTAATTGTGGGCGATGTGGGGTACAAGGCTGAAGGTTTGCCCAGGGTGCCTACTAGTCTTGCACTAGCCCTGCTTGTGCTGAGAAAGCTGATCTCAACTTGATGGTGGAGGAAGGATTCATTCAGCCCCATCATTATAGAGCGGCAATTCACCATTCTTCTCTACACGGCCCTCTGCTACAAAGTGCATGAAGCTGTCATTAAGTGAAAAGAAAATTGGCCTTCGTGGTGGTCCCTTCCCCTCCCAAACCTGTTGCCAACATTAACTGTCAAAACCCTCAATATGAAAAAAATCCGAGTTGGCTGGTAAATGGGTGGATGGTTGGTGCCTAGGATCTATCTGAGAATTAGTTCCCTTCAAAGAAGCAGAAAGAAATTGAAAGAAAAGCTTGCAATGATTTTTGTCAGACAAATAGACACAGATAAGATCACCATTGCGTTTTATCCCAGATTATACAATATGCAATTGCGTGAGAATTCAGATGGATGAATCTCTTTGAAGGAACACTGTGCCAATTGCTTTCAGCAACAATCTGTGATAAATAATTGTGGAAAACATTCCTGCTGCAATTTTAAGTTGGAGAAGGAAATATAAATCTCACTGCACACTCTGTAAGTGGAGATGCAACCAGTGCAACAGAAACAAAAAAGAATGGCAGCTCAGGATCCATACAGAGAGATGGACTTAGTTTGCTATTGGAATATAGAAGGTGGCAGGAGATTTACCACATCTTTCATGCCCTGAGATATCAGTGGTTCTGTTCTGCCCTAGAAATAGCATTACACACTGTCAATGCCACAACGTGACAACCCAGCCCACCCGCAGTTTGGAAAGTTGGAATTTTCCATTATTTTCAAAGAAATATGTGTATCTGTTTAGCATTTGAAATGTACAATAATATGCCTCTAACCTGACCATTTTGAAATTTTCCTATATTCAGAGTCCTCCTTAGTTTCTAAATAGAGCAAGGTAATTGGCTAATCCTTCATAAAGTGGGTCTACAGTAGTTATTCAATGTAGAAAGTAATTGTTTCCATACTGAACACAAACATGCCATGAAATAGTATCAGGGATTTTACAATTTACTGTGGTGATACTGGGAGAGATGATGACCTGTTGGTATTATCACTAGACCATTAATTCAGGAACTCAGGTAATGTTCTGGGGCCCTGGGTTCAAATCCCACCACAGCAGATGTGGAATTTGAATTCAGTAAAATTAATTAAGTATCTACTGATGACTCTGAAATCATTATCCATTGTCAAAGAAACTCATCTGGATCACTAATGTCCTTTAGGTAAGGAAGTCTGCTATTCTTTTCTTGTCTGGCCTACAAAAACATGTTTTCTCTACCCAAGCTATGACTGTGACATTACATTCTGCACTCTTTCCTTTCCTTCTCTGTATATGATATGTTTTGTATAGCTCAAAAAACAGTGTATATTGAGACATGTGACAATAATAAATCAAATCAAATCAAATATAACTCCAGAGCCACAGTAATGTGATTGACTTTCAACTGTCCTGAGATGACTAAGGATGGGCAATAAATACTGGCCAGCCAGTCATGCCCATGTCCCACAAATGAATAAAAAAATAGTTCTTGCAGCGTTTCAATAAAACGTAACAAGGAGTCTTCTATCTCCGCCCCACGCTGACAGCGTTAGCACTTTCACTTTCACTTCCCGACTTTCTTTCATTAAGGACAGTGGGACAAACAGTCCCACACGCCTGCTATTTCTACCTCCCATAATCTATTTTTCTGAAGGTTCTCATTCTTCCAATCTTTGGATGCCTACCAAAGTAGCCATTCCTGATGTGCCAACTTCAGTAGCAAATATTATCAGGCCATTCAACAACAGGGGACTCACCATTCCTGATCTGGAATTCATCTGACACCTGCACGCTTTTCAGCTGAAGCAAAACAAATAGTGGGAGTTGTCCCGATCATGAAATATTAGATTTCATAGGATCATAAAATTCTACAGTGAAGAAGGAGGCCATTTGGCCCATGAAGCCTGCACCAACCCACAATCCCACCTAGGCCCTGTCCCCATAACCTTATGCATTTTTCTTAGCTAGTCCCCTTGGCACTAAAAGGCTATTTAACATGTCCAATCCACCTAACCTGTTCATGTTTGGACTGTGGGAGGAAACCGGAGCACCCAGAGGAAACCCACGCAGGCAGAGGGAGACTGTGCTCACTCAGGCAGTGACCCAGTCCAGGGGCCCAGGTTCAATTCCTAGCTCGGGTTCCTGTCTGTGTGGAGTTTACACATTCTCCCTGTGTCTGCATGGGTTTCCTCCAGGTGCTCTCGTATCTAACTTTGGTATAGGAAGTCTTGTGGATAGTGCCCCCCCATGCCTGATCGGGTAGAAACTGTGAGGGAAGCCTAACACAAGATTGTTATTCACAGTGATGTGGGAATAACAAGGGAAAGTCAAGGTTGCTAAGTTTAAAGATGATGAAAATATATAGAGACTGTCAAGAACAGTATAAATGTCATGAGCATTGTTAAAAACAGTAGGAAAAGGGGTGGAAAAAATGTTGAAAGAAAGGTGTGCTGGTAAGACAGATTGGCCAAGCAAAATTGTCCCTTAGTGTCCAAAGATGTATAGGTTAGGTAGATTAGCCATGGTGAATGTGTAGAGTTACAGGGATAGAGCAGAGCAGACGTCATAGATGGGATGTTCTTTTGAAAAGGCAGTACAGATGTGATGGGCCAAATGGCCTCTTTCTGCACGGTAGAGATTCTATGGCTGAACAAATGAAAATGTTCTGGGTTACTCAGATTGAATAGAAGTCCAAATGTTAACAGTCAACAATTAATGGTAAAAGGAACCTAGCAATATTACCAAGACGTGGACCAGTGAGATCAGTAACCAGTCAGGCAAGAACATGAATCATACAATGGGCAATCCCATATCATCCTCTTCTGAGTGATGTGGAGGTAAGGTTTTGACTCTTTTAAAACCAATCCACCTACACTGCTAACATTGGGCTTCAACTGGTGTTTGCAGTGTCATAATGAGAAAGTTCTCAGTAGATGCCGAGTGCTTCTGCACAAGGAGAAGGGAAATATTGTCACTGAAATGATTCAGTACACCTCTTGGTCACTGATATTTGCTGCCTCAAGCCATGCGTGAACCTATAAAACCCAAAACAGGGTAATTTAAGAATTCATGCATGGGATGTGAATGTCTTTGGCTGGGCCAGCATTTAATGCCCACCTCTAATTACCTTTGATCTGAATGATAGAGGGAAATCAAGTTAAAAAGTCATAGAGTCATAGAGGTTTACAGCTTGGAAACAGGCCCTTCAGTCTAACTTGTCCATGCCACCCCTTTTTTTAAACTCTGAAGCTAGTCCCAATTGCCCACATTTGACCCATAACCTTCTCTACCCATTTTACCCATGTAACTGTCTAATTGCTTTTTAAAAGACAAAATTGTACCTGCCACTTTTGAATCTCTCCCCTCTCATCTTAAACCTATGCCCTCTAGTTTTAGACTAAATATTGACTATTTAGTTGCCCCTCATTACTTTACAAACCTCTTTAAGATTACCCCTCAGCCTTCTATGCTCCAGAGAAAAAAGTCCCAGTTTATTCAATCTCTCCTTATAGCTCAATCCATCAAGTCCTGATAGTATTCTAGTAAATCTTTTCTGCACATTTCTATTTTAATAATATTCTTTCTATAATAGGATGACCAGTACTGTACGGTATTCTAAGTATTACTTTACCAATGTCTTGTACAACTTCAACAAGATATTCCAACTCCTGTATTCAGTCTTCTGACCAATGCAATCAAGCATGCTGAATGCCTTCTTCACCATTCTGTCCACTTTAACTCCACTTTCAAAGAGTTATGAACATTTATCCCTAGATTTTTTTATTACATAACTGTCCCCAGTGCCTTACCATTAACTGAGTAAGTCCTGCCCTTGTTCAATCTACCAAAATGCATCATCTTGCATTTATCTAAATTAAACTATATTTGCCATTCATCAGCCCACTAGCCCAATTGATCAAGATCCTGTTGCAATTGGAGATAACTTTCTTCACTGTCCACTATGCCACCAATCTTGGTGTCATTTCAAATTTACTAACCATACCTCCTATATTCTTATCCAAATCGTTAATATAAATAACAAATAACAGTGGACCCAGCACTGTTCCCTGAGGTACACCTGAGCTGGTCATAGGTCTCCAGTTTGAAAAGCAACCCTCTACAACCACCCTCTGGCTTCTCTCATCAAGCCAATTTTGTACCCATTTAGCTACCTCACCCTGGATCCCATGAGATTTAACCTTCTGCAACAACCTACCATGCAGTAGTTTGTCAAAGGCCTTGCTAAAGTTTCGAGAGTCAAATCAGGAATCTGTTGAGGTTTAGCCATGATATTATTGAATGTTGGAGCAGGTTTGAAGGGCCGAATGGCCTATGTCTGAATTTAATTGGTATGTTTGCATGTTTGTATATAACAATTTTAATATAGTAATAAACCCCATGTTCAGCATATTATGAAACATAATTTCATAATTGAGAATCATTCATAATTGAATAAATAAAAATATAACTAGTTGCCTTACTTTGGATAACATTTGCATTCACTATGTTGTTTTATATATATTGCATTGACATGCTGGATGTAATCTGAATCTCAGAGGGGGAGATCAGACTAGAGATGGTAAAGATATTGGAAGGTGAAAAGGGCATTTCTTTTAGAAATATTGAACATTTTACCTGTTGATTATTGAAACATTTTTTGAGAGATGGTAAGAGAAATAGTCACACTTTTTTTATTTGCCTTTCTTTGAATCAAACTGAAATTTGAACAAATAAGTATGTTTAGTACTCTGAGAATATACAGATACGTCAGACACCAAACTTCTCCTGATCTGACTAGCTACTATTTATAATGTATATATTATTATTATAAATTTATTGTTTTCACTTGATCGCTCACTGAATTTGCAGTACATCTACCACAATTATTAATTTAACCACAGAACAACGTGGCAGGATACGTTAACAGTCCATGTCCAGCATCATGTCTATATTGATAAAAGAACAAAGTAAATTAAAACTGCCCACAAAATGCAGTGTCTATTTACAAAAAGAAAAGACTCGGGTTTATAACATCCTTCATGACCCCAGCACGCGCAAAGCGTTTTACAACAACAGTATCTATGTAAGATCCAGAGGGGTCCTGACAGGGCACATGTGGAGAGGATGTTCCCTCTTGTTAGAGAATATAGAGACCAGTTTCCAAAATAAGCCATTGACCACTAAGGACAGAAATCAGGTCAATGCTTTCTCTCAAACGGTTGTGAATCTTTGGAACTCTCTTCCTCAGATATGGATGGGAACTAGATGGATTATTGATAAGTAAGAAGGTGAAAGGTTATCAGGGATTGGTGAGAATGTGGGGTTGAGGTTACAATCAGATTAGCCATGATGTTTTTGAAGGGTGGAGTAAGCTTGAAGGGCTGAGTGGTCTATGTCTGATTCTAATTGGTATGTTTGCATGTTTGTATATAGCAACTTTAGTGTAGTAACAATCCCATGGACAGACTGTTACCAAACATAATTTGATAACAAGCCACATGAAGGGGTAATGAGACTGATAACCAAAAGTTTGATCTAAGAGATAGGTTTTAAGCAGTGTCTTAAAGGAAGTGAAAGAAATGGAGGTCAGAGAGGTCACAGAGCTTAGGACATGAGCAGCTGAAGACATGGTCAATGGTTGGGCACTTAAAATCACCGATGTCTGTGAAGCACAAAATAAAGGAGCACAAATATGTCATGGGTTTTAGGGCTGAAGACAATTACAGAAATGGGGAGAGCTGAGGGTTTGAAACAGTCTGAAAACAAGGGTGAGAATTATGAAATCAATGAGTTGCTTCATTGAGAGCCAAGATAGTTTCGTGAGCACCGGGTAAATGGGTGAACAAGGCTTGGTGCCACTTAGGAAATGGACTGCAGAGTGTGCTGTGAGTTTTGGAGTATTTCAGCGTAGTCACTGTTGTAATGTAGAATATGAACCAATTCACAATGGTCTCACGAACAACAATGAAATAATAACCAAATGTTCTGTTTTTTAACAACAAGAACATCCTTTGGTAAATAACATGATTAACATAGTAAAATCTCTCAAGGTGCTTTGCAGGTATGTTTTGACATTTTAGGCATTGGCTGATGGATTTAAAATAAAAAGATCCAAGATAAGCTCCTTATTCTTCCAGTATTGCAGCGGGGCATATTGAGTACATGGAGAGAGTAGTGTCTCCATTTAGTATCTCACCCAAAAGAAGACAGTGCAGTACAGTACTCCCTTAATACTGTGTTGAAGTACCAGCATAGACTTGGTGTAAGACACGAGCTGATAAGTCATAGAGTCAGAACCTAGAGAACCACAGCCCGCATATAGAAATCGAGATGAGTTGGCGATGCTGGAACATTCTAACAGTAATTAAAATGTTATTCTGGTTTCAGTGGTATAAGTTTTGCCTATCGAGTGTCCTGCGGGTAATTGTACATCACACTATTGCAGTACCTTTAAAAAACTCAGTTTGTACAAAGTTCCCGGAGACCAGCCTGGAGGTGATTCAAATAGCGCTAAACAGTTCGGCAGCATCGTATGGCCGAATTTAAAATCTTTCTGAACTTCTGCAAGTTGAGCTTTGTCGGCTTTTGTGTCACTTCACGAGATTAATGCCTGGTTAGAACTTCCCCTGACCTCTATTTAAAGAGATGCTATTTATTAACAGTTATACATCCCTAGTTAAATATAGTGAATCCTGGGGGAAGGGTGCTGTGGAGGAGGCGAGTTGAGCACATATTTCTCCAAAACTGCACAGAATAATATCACCCCCGGAGCGGATTTCGCTGTGAGGATGTGAACTTTGCCGAACCAATGGATATGCTCGTCAGACACCGCACATCCATTGTAGTGCCTTGACCCAGTTATTGGGAGTCCCGTAGACCTAACAGGCTTGCTCACCCACCCCCCGGGACAGAACAACTTTTTTAAACCCGAAAGTCTGCCTTAATCTTAAGGAGCCAGGAATTCAATGCAGGAGTGTTGGGAATGAGAGGACAGATCTCATCCTGAAAACAGTGTGGATAGGGTTCCGGGAGTGGGATGCACCGTGTCATTGGCTGCTCGAACCGTCATTCATTCATTTCCCCAACACTGACTGTGAAGGTTTGAGTTGCTTCAAAGACTCAGCGGATCCAGCCGCTGCCAGTCAGCAACCTCTGATACTAAAATAGGACCAGAGCAGCAGCAGATATCCGGCGCCCCCTTACAGTTTACTCCGGCTCCTGACGCTCGCATTTGGAAAGAAGAAAGTTTTTCTTTTTGTCCCCCCTGTGATCGCGGTCTTTAAAAAAAATTAAGTTCAAGGGTAAGGGATCAATGAGTTCCGAAAGGTAATTGCCCAGCGGCCAGGGTGGAGAGCCTTATCGACAAAAGACTGACTTGCTGTGAGATATCTTCTCATCGCTATTGCAAGGTAACCATGCTGGTGAGGTGATTCTAGCTCCTGAGTGTTTGTCGCTGCTCAGATTGCCGGCACACTCTCTCTCTGATTCACTTTCGGGGCCATTCATTACATTTTCAGGTCACAGAAACTGGTTTCAGAATGTGGTGCACGGGACGTGCTTTTTGAACTGAGTTTTACTGGTTAACTTCATACCAATATGAGGAACCGAGTTTTACTAGTTAACTTTATACCAATATAAGGATCTGTTTTACAAATGTTGCACAGTAACCGGGATCTGAAAAAAGGCGACACTGTTTGGAAGAATTCGCTCCCAGTTTACCAGGCAGAATGAGTTGGGATTCTGTACTGATGGTAAAGAAGCCTGATTTTTTTTTTCCTCCCAGGGGCTTGAGTTTAACTCGGGGCCCGGTTGATGGCAGATAACTTCCTTTTGCAGCTGTTTGTGACACTCTCCAACTTGTAAGGTTAGTGAACATCATCTATGTGTCACAACTGGGCGATTAGTTCATCCGACAAAATGAGAATTATTACTGTTACCCATCCATGCCATTTCCCCACTCTTCTTACTGGCTTCTCTGACCCTCTGTCTCCTCTTTCATGTCTCTTTTCTCTTCCACTGTCCTTGCACCATTTGTGTGTTTCTGCTTGGCTTCCTTTTCTGGTTCTACCTCTCTCCTGTTAGTTTCTGAAAACCTGGGGAAGGAAAAGGTGGCAACATTGGAGTTCATTCAGATAAGATGAAGACAGCAATACAGTGGGGTTAGATTTTAATATCAGAAACTGGTGACTTTGGATGGGCCAGGGGTATTCAAGTGGTAATTAACTGAATCCTAGTTCAAACCCGTCTTCAATCTGTCTGCCTGTGAGTCCTAGTGCAGAGCAGTCAGTGTTGAATGGAAAACCATCCAATTCAAGAAGGTGAATTGATATTTTAAATATACTTATTTATCCCTATTTGAAAGCTGGGCTGCTAAACCCAAGCAAGGAATTACAAATATCATAGCATGGTCATAGCGCAAAAGGAGGTTATTTGGCCTGTTCTGTCCATCTGGACTCTCTGCAAGAGCAACCCATCTTTTCCCACTACTCAACCCTTTTCCAACACTTCATTTTCCTCTTCAGGTCTTTACCAATTTCCGATAGGATCTGTCTCCATCCCAATATCCAGCAGTGCATTCTGAAACCTAACCACTCACTGTGTAAAAATCACTTTCACCCCTGTGGCCTTTGCTGCTTTCACCAAACACCTTAAACTGTTATTCTCTGGTTGTTCAAGCTTCCATTAATGAATGGGGACACTTTCTCTCTATCACTACACCAAGACCCCTCATAATTCTGAATACTATGGGCCAGATTTTACCAATTGGAGGCTAAGCACTGGATCTGGGTGTGTTCACCCATTTCCCATTTCACCAGCTTGTCTATGTCCAGTTGCAGTCTATCACTGTCCTCTTTGCTGTTCACAATAACCCCAAGTTTTCTGTTATCTTCAAATGTGGCCTATATATTCAAGTCTAGGTCATTCGTACATAGATTTTTTAATAAAATCAGCTCAGGTACAGCAAGCACCTTAGCCTAAATCTGGAACTGGCAGGGGCCTGGCTGCCCATTATCCAACATTAGCACCCCTCACATTGTTGAGCCAAATTTTCCATTAGTGCGGGTAAAAATGAAGATGCCTAATTGCCAATACAACAAATTTATATACAAGCTAGATTGGTGAATCTTTTATTTTCGACTGCTAATGAGCCTGTTTCCATTTAGCATTTTAGCCTCACATTGAACTATCATGAATTCCCAATCCCTAAGTTAAGACACAGCAGATTTCACTCAAACCGTCATCAATAAAAACATGTCAGGCATAAAGCTCATTTTGGTAATACAGCACACATGTAGCTCCTTGAATACATACATCTTCACACCACCACCATGCCTTGTAAATTTTTTATTAATTCAAGGAGTACAAGTGCTTCTAATTCCTCATGGGTTTGCTCTCCCTGATGTGTAATATCTCTAAATCATTATAACATTTAACTCAAGATTCTAAGAGCGTGCAGATGGGATTTTTCTTCAGTCTTATCTCCTTATAGTATTTGTTTCAGATTGTTGGTTTACTGATTTCCTCCACAGTGAAATGCATGATTTTTTGAGGCAAATATGAATTCATGATTGTGGGATCCAGGCTGTATCAATGTGTCTGTCTGGGCAAACTCCAGGATTAGACACCTATAATCTTCCCTCTCTGGGATTAAATCACTGCCCTTCACTCAGATAGGTGATTACCCTCATTCCCCCTCAAGATTGACCACCTCCAACATATAAACCCCCTTTAGATCAAACAGTTCCCTGGATGTGTCTGCCCTGCACTCCCCTGGGTACATATTGTCCTGTGGTCTTCACCAGATTGCTCCCTGCCTCCATGCATGGAGTTAAAATTTGCAGGGAATCCCCAACTTTCAGATTGCCTGCACATTACAGACCACTTCCATCACACCTGCCACTCCCAGTGGGTCAGTAAATTAACATCCAGCCCTGAGACTCAGTCATTCCTCAATTTAGCAAGCAGCTTAAAAAGACTTAGATTTATAACTAGGCTTTCACAATATCTCAAAACACTTCAAAAACATTTCAAGATTATTAAGTGTAGTCATTGTAATGTATGGAAAACTTAGGAGCAGCAACATTATTTATTAAAACCATGGATTGGATGCTAGATTGGCTGACATTTGATGGAAAATTTTGTGTATCCATAGTCTTTTGTAGCCTGTTGGTAGGTTCAAAACTCCTCTGTCTTTTATAGGTATTTTTGGGTGTTGTAAGATTGGCTGGCTTGAGGTCTGACTGTTCCAAGTTCTGCATACATGAGGACAGCCACAACCAGGGTCTTGGGTTCATGTCACACTATCTGTAACCCCCATGACCTGCCTGAACTATCCTGCCTGGAGACAGTACACATCTCTTTAACCTATGCTCAATGCTATCTCCATTCACATTGTCTGTACCTTTAACACATGAATAGCAGATTAGCTGTAAAAAATCACGTTCTAATCAATATGCTGTAAACTGTGTGTGCCTTTATATGCCCTGTTTCTGATCAGAACTCTCCACTCATCTGACGAAGGAATAGCGTTCCAAAAGCTTGTGGTGTTTACTATCAAATAAACCTGTTGGACTTTAACTTGGTGTTGTGAGACTTCATACTGAGGTCTAACTGCCCTCCTCCCGATTACTGCCTAGACATATTGTGCAAAATATACAAATATATATACAAAATAAGATATGCTCAACTCCCAAAAACCTTCCGACAGAAACAGCTGGTCTTCTAGAGAAGAAATAAACAGTGAATATCATGTTCCAACTCTGTCAACAGGAGTGCAATGAAATGACCCCAGCCTTCCATTCCACCAAAGCTGCACTCATTCTCCATTTGGGAGATGTGATACTCCATATCCTATTTGAAATGGAGTGGAAAGCTGTATTACATAGTTTGGAAATGGTATTAAATCTCAATCAGTAAAATCATTTTCAGTGAAGTATAATCAATAATTGATTTTCAATAACAGATTCAAAGTGTGGCCTTATTTCAGGTCAGAGGGAGCACATGTTTTAAAAAGTTTTTAAGAGTTATTATTAGTGTCACAAGGAGTTTACTGCAATAAAGTTACTGTGAAAATCCCCTGGTTGCCACACTCTAGCGCTTGTTCAGGTACGCTGAGGGAGAATTTAATGTGGCCAATATTCCTTACCAGCACATCTTTCAGACTATGGGACGAAACTGGAGCACATGGAATAAACCCATGCAGATATGGAGAGAACATGCAAACTCTGCACACACAATCACCTGAGCCGGCAATTGAATTTAGGTCCCTGGTATTGTAAAGCAGCAGTGCTAATCACTGTTCCTCCCATAATCATCGGTCTCACTCTCCCCTAATAACAGATCCAACTTGTCTTGCAATCTTCACTGGATTGTCCTGCCTAATGGCAACAATTTGTTGACATCACATGCATGTTGTGAAATTAGAAGTTAAAAGAGTCCATTGCTTTCTGAAAACTAGCACTAAATTGGCAAGTTTATAAGGAGAATTCACAAGAATGATTCATAGGAAAAGGAAACATCACAGTGGGAGGAGGAAGTTTCCCTAAATAATGAGTCCATGCATATTACTGAGTATTGAGTTAATTCTGTATGTAGGTCATGGCATAATGTAAGTAGGAAATGCGTGGTCCCTTTAAAAAAGAATAAAACAAATAATTCTAGTATTAACAAATCATGTGATATCTGTAAATCCAAACTATTAGATGATTAATTTCACTGGAGTCCTCACAGCAAGTTTTACAAAAGACCAGAATAAATACGGAGACACTTGGTTACAAACAATTCCTTACCTTTATATCTTTGTTCACATTGGGTATGAAATTATGCATTGCCTATGCAGTGCAGAGCCCCAGCACTAATCCAATAAAGAGGCAAAAGAAAAAGAAACACAAGAACTTAAGTCAGAAAAACTGAAAGTTTGGGCTGAATGCTATAGGCCTGGTGAAAGTTAGGTAGTGAGCGATTAGATCCACAACAAAAAATAAATACATTTGAAGAGTAAGGGATGTTTGATTCAATTCAGGCAATCAAGGACAAGAATAATGGGTGACTTAGTATGAGATAGGATATGGACAACAGTGTTTTAGACAAACTGAAAGTTAAGGTAGATGGAGGAAGGAAAACAACAATGAAAGTAGTCAGGACAACAAGGAATTTGCAGAGTTGAGGATAGAGCTTAACAATGCATGGAGTTGGAAATTTTTGTCATGAACAGGATATAAAGTTCGAGATTTCAATTGGGATTTAACAGATTACAAAATTATCAACTATCTATTCAGGCTGAGATGGTGCTTGGAGAGAAAGTTGGTGTTGAAAGCATTGACAGTTTGATAGGAACCAAAGATAATGGGGGTGATTCTCCCAGGATGCTGCGCTGCTCTAGCTGCATGATGGGCCAGGAGACAGCGAAGGCCTTTTAGCGGGCTCCCCGCTAGGCGCCATGGCCTCCACGGCAACGATTTTCAGAGTAATCTGCTCCACATCTAAAATCAGCATGGAGCTGATTATAATATGTTAATCCATATTATGCAATGTCAATAATGGGCCTGGGACTGAAGTCTTCAGGCCCACTAGTGCCTCACTCCCCTGACCATCAGTGGTTCACTCCAGCGGGGTTTACAACTGCTTCCCATTAGTGTGGAAATGGCGGCTGAACTGCTGGAGTGAAGAGAGACCATGGAGCTCCCCCATCCAGAATGTTGAAGATAAGGGGTTGTGCCCCATGGGCAATGCTAGCCTGGCAGTGCCAGCCTGGCAACTTGGTATTGCCCAAGGGGCACCTTGGCACTGCCCATTGGGCATGAGGCAGTACTAAGAGGATGGGACCAGCCTATTGGGTAAGCAGAGCCTATTGGATGGATAATGGTGGATGTAGGGTTCCCACTGATACTGTGCATTCAGGATCAGTGGCAGAGGAAGTGAGGATGGCCAAAGAAGCTGGCCATCCATGTGATGGGTGCAGGGGGTTTGGGACTGCTGAGGGTGGGGTGGTGGGATACGGCCAGGGTGTTGTTGAGTCTGAGAGGAAGGGGATCGAGAGATCAGAACTAGTCAGGAAATGGAAGGGGGTAGAGTTAGCAGTGGCAGTGATGGGGTTTGCGGGGCTGGCCAGTGATCTGGAGGCCAGCAGTAGGAGTGCTACTACGTATGCAATGATCTCGGTGCTGACAAATCGGTGAATGCACAGTGGCTCGCTCAATGCCATGCTGCCGACCTTTCCACTGATTTTCAGAGGAAATCCTACTAGGGCACTCTATGATGCACAAAGTGTGGGAGATGCAATCTGAAAATCCCGCCAAAAGGAAAATGGGTGAGAGTTACTCCCATTTGCACACAAATTGGGAACTTAGAATATTTTTGGGAGAATCCCAGCCAATGATTTTGGTTTTTCTAATGTTTAGTTGAGGAAAGTTGAAATTTATTTGTAAGTGAATATCAAACAAGTAATTGAGAAAGCTGGTGTAGAGTTAATTCTTTAAACCAAGGACAGAAAAAATAGAAAAAAAAGCATCTCCTGTAAGGATCTCCAGTACAATGGGCTTGTATGACATCAATTTTTGGTAACTTTGGACAGACTTAGTTGTCTGCCTTTACTCTGTTGCAGTGCATCATGGCAGATTTACTGCAGCATTAAGTTTGTAGTGGGATGTGGTGTAGTTGTATTGTCACTGCACTAGTGATCTAGATATCCAGGGTAATGCTCTTGGGGTCCCAGGTTCCTATGGCCGATGGTGAAATTTGAATTCAATATACAGAAAATTTGGAATTGGAAGTCTGATGATGACCATGCTGAATTGTGCTAAAGGCCCATCTGGTTCACTAATGCCCTTTAGGAAAGGAAATCTGCCGTCCTTATCTGGTCTGGCCTTCATGTGAGTCCAGAACAACAGCAGTGTGGTTGACTGTTAAATGCCCTCCAAAATGGCCATCGAGCCAATCAGTTCAAGGGCAATTAGGGATGGGCAACAAATGCCAGCCCAGCCAGTGACATCCACATGCTATAAATCAAAAAAAATGCTCTTTTAAAATTCTCCTCTTACAATTTCAAAGGTGACCAAATTTATGAAATATTTGCCCAAGTTGATGAAACCCATGCAGACATTGGGAGAATGTGCAGACTCCACTCAGACAGTGACTCAGGCCAGAAATTGAACCCAGGTCCCTGTGACTATGTGGCAGCAGGGCTAACCACTGTGCCAACTTTAAACTTTAAACCTAAGACTTAAACATTAAACTTCAATTTTACATGATGATAACAAAATGCTACAAGTCCCATTTGTGCATGAGTAACTAAACATATGCGCGTGGCAATGTGAATATATTGAAAATGCGCTACCGTAGCATCATTCATGACCCTATAATGTCCCAAAGCACTTCTTGACCTATTAAATACAAGTACTTTTGAAGTCTAGCCACAGTTAAAGTAGGAACCGTGGCAGCCATTTTGCACTTAACAAGCTCCCACAAACAGCAGTTAAATAAATAACCTGTTATAGGTATTGTTTCAGGGTAAATTTTGGTCAGCATAGCCTATTAAACTCACCTGAAAGACAACACCTGACACCAGTGTGGTATTTAAGTGTCAATATGCTCAAGTCTCTAAAGCGGGACTTGAGCGCACACTCTTTTGACTCACAAGCCCTACTGCAGAGCCTAGGCTGATTTTGAAAATTGCATTTCTTACAGCTAAACCTGAAGCTTTATTGAAAATTGCCCCGACCCCAGAATAAGTAGAAAGCGTGAAGAAAATTGGTTATTTGTTAAGATCATGTTAAAAACCATTACGCGAAATTCCAACGAGTGAGAGATAATCTCATAGTAATTAGGGAACAGCTCAGATTAATGAATGAAGAGGGGGTAGGTGGCGTGATCAGCAAATTTGCTGATGACACTAAGATGATTGGATTGGCGGGTACTGAGGAGCAGTGCCTGGCAATATAACATGACATAGATAGGCTGGTAGATTGGGCAGATAGATGGCAAATGGAATTTAATCCGGATAAATGCGAGGTGATGCATTTTGGCTGGAATAATGTAGAGGGGAGTTATAGGATAAAAGGTAAAACTATCCGGAGTATAGAGATGCAGAGAGATCTGGGGGTGCAAGTTCACAGGTCTCTGAAGGTGTCAGTACAGGTGGAGAATGTGGTTAAAAAAAGCGTATGGTATGTTAGCCTTCATAGGAAGGGGTATAGAATACAAGAGTAGGAGTCTGATGTTGCAGGTGTATAGAACGTTGGTTAGGCCTCATCTGGAGTACTGCGTCCAGGTCTGGTCGCCGTACTACAGGAAGGATGTAGAGGCCCTGGAGAGAGTGCAGAGGAGATTTACCAGGATGCTGCCTGGTATGGAAGGGCTGTCTTACGAGGAAAGATTGAAAACACCCTTGTTTCCCTTGAAAGACGTCGGCTGAGAGGGGATCTTTTAGAGGTATATAAGATTATGAGGGGTATAGAACATAGAACATAGAACATTACAGCACAGAACAGGCCCTTCGGCCTTCGATGTTGCGCCGACCAATATAAAAAGAAATGCCCCTCCAAACTAAACCATTCCCTTCTCTTCCATATACTTATCAACTAACCTCTTAAACGCACCAAACTTGGCGCATCTACAACTGCCGCAGGCAGGGCATTCCACTCCCTAACCACCCTCTGGGTAAAGAACCTACCTCTGATATCCGTCCTATAACTATCACCCCTTAATCTAAAGCTGTGTCCCCTCGTGCTAGCTTTCTCCATCCTAGGAAAAAGGCTATCACTGTCCACCCTATCTAAACCTCTAATCATCTTATATGTTTTGATTAGGTCCCCTCTTAGCCGCCTCCTTTCTAACGGAAACAACCTCAAATCCCTCAGCCTCTCTTCATAACACCTGCCCTCCATACCAGGCAACATCCTGGTAAACCTCCTCTGTACCCTCTCCAATGCCTCCACATCTTTCTTATAATGTGGGGACCAGAAATGCACACAATACTCCAAGTGCGGCCGCACTAGAGTTTTGTACAGTTGCAACATGATGCTGCGGCTCCTAAATTCAATCCCCCTACCAATAAAAGCTAGACTCCATATGCCTTCTTAACAACTTTATCCACTTGACTGCCTACTTTCAGGGATCTATTGACACATACACCAAGATCCATCTGTTCCTCAACACTATTAAGAGCCCTACCATTAGCCCTATACTCTACACATTTATTGTTCCTGCCAAAGTGCATTACCTCACACTTTTCCACATTAAACTCCATTTGCCACCTCTCGGCCCAGCTCTGCAACTTGTCCAAGTCCCTCTGCAAACTATAACACCCTCTTCACTATCTACCACTCCACCGACTTTAGTGTCATCTGCAAATTTACTAATCCATCCTTCAATACCCTCATCCAGATCATTTATTAAAATTACAAACAGCAGGGGCCCCAAAACAGACCCCTGAGGTACACCACTTGTCACTGAACTCCACGATGAATATCTCCCATCAACCACCACCCTCTGTCTTCTATCTGCTAGCCAATTCCTAATCCAATTAGCTAAATCACCTCTATCCCATACATCTGCATTTTCTGCAGAAGCCTTCCATGGGC
The DNA here is from genome assembly GCA_024679065.1 of Sphyrna mokarran. Lineage (NCBI taxonomy): Eukaryota > Metazoa > Chordata > Chondrichthyes > Carcharhiniformes > Carcharhinidae > Sphyrna > Sphyrna mokarran. The sequence goes on along the minus strand of JAGIQG010000004.1, from coordinate 75,352,950 downwards.
CACCTTATCGAACGCCTTACTAAAGTCCATATATACCACATCAACTGCCTTACCACCATCCACCTCTTTGGTCACTTTTTCAAAAAACTCAATAAGGTTAGTAAGGCACGACCTACCCTTCACAAAACCATGCTGACTATCCCCAATCAAGTCATTTCTCTCTAAATAACTATAAATCCTATCCCTAATAATTCTATCCAATACTTTGCCCACAACAGAAGTAAGACTCACCGGCCTATAATTCCACGGAAAGTCTCTCTTCCCCTTCTTGAACAATGGGACCACATTCGCTATCCTCCAGTCTTCCGGCACTATACCCGTAACCAATGACGACCTGAAGATCAGAGCCAGAGGCTCTGCAATCTCCTCTCTTGCCTACCAGAGAATCCTAGGGTAAATCCCGTCCGGCCCAGGGGACTTATCCAACTTCAAACCCTCGAGAATATCTAGCACATCCTCCCTATCTACTTCGATACTTTCCAGTTTGCTACCCTGTACCTTAGTGTTCTCCATAACTACATTTACATCACCCTGTGTGAATACTGAAGAGAAATATTTATTCAGTGCCTCTCCAATCTCTTCAGGCTCCACGCACAACTTCCCACTGCTGTCTATGACTGGCCCTAATCTTGCCCTAACCAATCTTCTATTCTTAACATATCAAAAGAAAGCTTTAGGATTCTCCTTAATCCTATCAGCCAACATCTTCTCGTGTCCCCTCTTAGCTCTCCTCAATTCACTCTTTAGCTCCCTCCTGGCTAATCTATAGCTATCCATTGCACTAACCGAGCCTTCAAGCCTCATCCTGACATAAGCCTCCTTTTTCCTTTTAACCAGCAAATCAACATTTTTCGTACACCAAGGTTCTCTTACTCGACCATTTCCTCCTTGCCTGACAGGGACATACTTATCAAGGACTCGCAGTAGCTGCTCCTTGAATAAGCTCCACATTCCAGATGTTCCCAATCCCTGTAGTTTCCTAGTCCAATCTATGCACCCTAATTCTCTCCTGATGGCATCATAATTACCCTTCCCCCAGCTATAACTACTGCCCCCAGCTTCATGCCTATCCCTATCCATCACTAAGGTGAACGTAACCGAATTGTGGTCACTATCACCAAAATGTTCACTCACTTCCAAGCCTAACACCTGGTCTGGCTCATTGCCCAGCACCAAATCCAATGTAGCCTCACCTCTAGTTGGCCTATCTACATACTGAGTCAAAAAAACCTTCCTGCACACTTTGTATAAAAACTGACCCCTCTAACGAGCCAGAGCTATAGCTATTCCAATCAATATTAGTAAAGTTAAAGTCCCCCATAACAATTACCCTATTACTTTCACTCCTGTCCAGGATCGACTTTGCAATCCTTTCCTCTACCTCTCTAGAACTTTTAGGAGGTCTATAAAAGACTCCCAACAGGGTGACCTCTCCTCTCCTGTTTCTAATCTCAGCCCACACTACCTCAACAGACAAGTCCTCATCAAACTTCTTTTCTGTCACTGTGATACAGTCTTTGACTAATAATGCCACTCCTCCCCCACTTCTACCTCCTTCTCTACTCCGACTGAAGCATTTGAACCCCGGAACCTGCAACATCCATTCCTGTCCCTGCTCTATCCATGTCTCTGAAATGGCCACAACATCGAAGTTCCAGGTACTGGTCCAAGCTGCAAGTTCCTCCCCCTTATTGTGAATACTCCTTGCATTAAAGTACACGCATTTCAAACCATGCCCTACCCCACCCGTACGCTGCTGTGTTTTACAGCTTTCCTCTATGACCCCCTTACTCTCATCCCTCTTAGCACCCCAACTATTTAGGATCCCACCCCCCCCCGAATCAGTTTAAAGCCCCCTGCATAGCCTTAGCAAATTTTCCCCCCAAGATATTAGTTCCCCTCTGGTTCAGGTGTAGACCATCTCTCTTGTAGAGGTCCCACCTATCCCAGAATGAGTCCTAATTGTTCAGGAACCTGAACCCCTCCCTCCTGCACCATCCCCGCAGCCACGAGTTCAAACATTCCCTCTCTCTGTTCTTCTCTAAACTATCCCTTGGCACAGGCAAGAGTCCAGAGATAACCACTCTGCCAGTTTTGGCCCTAAGCTTCCACCCCAACTCCATAAATTTCTGTTTAATATCCCCTTCCCTCGTCCTTCCTATATCATGTGTCCCTACATGAACTATGACTTGGGGCTGACTCCCCTCTCCCTTAAGAATCTTAAAAACCCGATCTGCGACATCCTGGACCCCAGCCCCTGGGAGGCAACACACCAGCCCTGAGTCACTTTTATTACTATTTACTCTCCTATCTGTCCCTCTAACTATGGAGTCTCCAATTACCAGGCCCAATCTCTTATTTCCCCTACCCACCTGAGCATTCTCAGCAGGCTCACCCCCAGAGACCTGCTCCCTTTGGTCATCTCCAGTTGATTCTTCCTCAACTGTAGCCTCCAAGACAGAAAATTTGTTTTGGAGGGGAACAGCCCCAGGGGATTGTCTACCCGATTGCTTCTTACCCCTCCTCCTAATAGTTACCCAAGAATCACTTTTAGGAGTGACTATTTCTTTGTTACTCCTGCCAATATCCTCCTCAACCTCTCGAATTATCCTGAGGTCCTCTAATTCCAGCTCCAGCTCCTTAACACGATCCTCAAGGAGCTGCAAATGGGCACACTTCCTGCAGGTATAATCAGCAGGAACACTACTGGTGTCCCTCACCTCGTACATACCGCAGGAGGTGCAATGTACTGCCTGCACTGCCATCCCTGATACTTTAATTTCCAGGAGAGAGAAAAAAAACTTCCCACGCACTTTTATTATTAGGTTAGAGGAGGGGGGAGGGTGGGATACTCTACCTGTGTATGGTATCGGGTTTCCTCTCTGTACCAATTTATAGATAGATAGGGTAAATGGTGGTAAGCTTTTTCCACCATTAGAAATGGATAGAATGAGGGGTCAAGGGCTCAGGGTGAGGGGGGCTATGTATAAGATGAATATTAGAGGCCAGTTTTTCACACAAAGGGTAGTGGGGGTGTGGAATGCACTGAACAAAGAACAAAGAACAAAGAACAACACAGCACGGGAAACAGGCCCTTCGGCCCAACGAGCCCATGCTGCTGTCCTAACGTCTTAATGACATATAGAGACCAATATAGGGACAATTTGTTACTCAATCAACCTAAGAGCACATTTTTGGGATGTGGGAGGAAACCGGAGCACCCGGAGAAAACCCACGCAACCACGGGGAGAACGCGCAAACTCCCGCAGACACAGGCCCAAATCCATGTGTCTGCACAGCAACAGCAATAGTCTCTGAGCTGTCATGTTGCTCATCTGATGGTCCAGTTTAAGCATACACTAACGACATGAAGCACTAGGCCACTCCTGAAGTAACATCCAGGAGCAGCCCTCGCACAACCTGCCGAATGCATGCACCTTGTTGGTCAAACAGGTGGACCGAACAGCCTGTGGAAACAATTAAAGTATTTAAACAGTCCTCCTATATCCCTCTATCTGCAGACCGCTCATGTGGCTGTCCAAGAGACCCTTAAACAACCCTAGTGTGCCTGCTCCCACCATCTTACTCGGTAGTGCATTCCACACCCCCACTACCCTTTGTGTGAAAAAATGCCCTCTAATATTAGTCTTATAAATAGCCCCCCTCACCCTAAGGCCATGACCCCTCGTTCTATCTGAATCTAATGGTGGAAAAAGCTTACCACCATTTACTCTATCTATACCCCTTATAATCTTATATACCTCTAAAAGATCCCCTCTCAGCCGACGTCTTTCAAGGGAAAACAACCCCAGTGCATTCAACCTTTCCTCGTAAGACAGCCCTTCCATACCAGGCAGCATCCTGGTAAATCTCCTCTGCACTCTCTCCAGGGACTTCACATCCTTCCTGTAGTACGGCAACCAGAACTGGACGCAGTACTCCAAGTGAGGCCTAACCAACGTTCTATACACTTGCAACATCAGACTCCTACTCTTGTATTCTATACCCCTTCCTATGAAGGCAAACATACCATACGCTTTCTTTATCACATTCTCCACCTGTACTGACACCTTCAGAGACTTGTGAACCTGCACCCCCAGGTCTCTCTGTGTCTCTATACTCCAGATAGTTTTACCTTTTATCCTATAATTCCCCTCTACATTATTCTGGCCAAAATGCATCACCTCGCATTTATCCGGATTAAATTCCATCTGCCATCTATCTGCCCAATCTACCAGCCTATCTATGTCCTGTTGTATTGCCTGGCACTGCTCCTCAGTCCCCGCCAATCCAAGCATCTTAGTGTCATCAGCAAATTTGCTAATCACACCACCTACCCCCTCTTCCAAGTCATATATATAAATCACAAATAAATACGCTGCCGAATAAGGTGGTGGGAGCAGGCACGCTAGGGTTGTTTAAGGGTCTCTTGGACAGCCACATGAGCGGTCTGCAGATAGAGGGATATAGGAGGACTGTTTGAATATCGGGAGGACCAAATAGTAGTAGACTATCTTTTAGTTTTGTCTTGGGAATGTCTTAGTTGTTTTTTAGCATGTTTAATTAAGTCTTATTTGTTTCCGCAGGCAATTCGGTCCACCTTGTTGACCAACAAGGGGCATGCATGCGGCATGTCTTGCGAGAGCTGCTCTTGGAGGTTGCTTCAGGAGTTGCCTAGTGCTTCACGTCGTCAGTGTATGCTTAAACTGGACCATCTGATGGGCAACATGACAGCTCAGAGACTATCACTGTTGCTGTGCTGACACATGGATTTGGGCCTGTGTCTGCGGGAGTTTGCGCGTTCTCCCCGTGGTTGCGTAGGTTTCTTCCGGGTGCTCCGGTTTCCTCCCACATCCCAAAAATGTGCTCTTAGGCTGATTGGGTAACAAATTGTCCCTATATTGGTCCCTATATGGGAATCTTCAACAATAGGCATGGCCTAAAGACAAGGATATGTCATTAAGACGTTAGGACGGCGGCATAGGCTCGTTGGGCCGAAGGGCCTGTTTCCCGTGCTGTGTTGCTCTTTGTTCTTTGAGAAGATTTTGAATCTTCCTCACTGAAGCCCTGAAAGTAGAAAACATCCACTTAACCCAATCCCGACTATCTCCTCATTATTGTATTTGCTATAGTATAATAGTACATCAAGACAACACTTGGCATATAGGATGGAATCATTTCGTTCAAAAGACTGCATTATTTGGTGGTACAGGACTTCTTTATTAAAAAAAAATGTTTACATGATATGTACAGCTTCATGTTTAGAAGTAAAAAATGCAATTGAAAGATGAAAGAGACGCTTGCGTCGTTCACATCTCGGCATTTAAAATTGATTTGCAATCGTGTAGTTTTACAAAGAGCAAGACGACTTTCCATTGATTAGGAATTTTAACAAAGATTTTATGTGCTATATCCAAACTGCAAATGTGATCCCTGTTTCACTTCTTTCTTGACGTCCCTTTGGGCTGCATCATCTTGTCATGCCATAATTTTTAAACATATATAAAAATAGAATCTCTGGGAATGAGTTGCATAAAGAGTAACAGATCCTCAAGAATGAGTTATACAGGGAATAACAGATGTCAGGGGATGAATTTCACAGGGTTTGGGAAATGAATTACATAAATTATAATCTGACCTCAAGAAGGAGATTACATCAAAAACAAAGGATCTCTGGGAACGCTGCAAAAGGGAGTGACTGATCCCTGGCAGTAAGCTACACATCATTTATGAAAGTTAATTAGTGAAACTAGTGACTTGTTTCTATTTTATAGAGCTTTCCAGTGAATCAGTGATATTTTTAAATTCATTTGTAAGACATAGGTGTCATTGGCTGGCCAGTATTTATTGCCCATCCCTAGTTGCCCTTGAGAAGGTGATGGGAGACTCTTAATTCTTGATGAGCAGGAAACCATTATCGATTATGGGAAAAACCCATCTGATTTGCTAATGTCCTTCAGGGAAGGAAATCTGCCCTCTTTACCTGATCTGGCCTACATGAGACTCCAGAGCCACAGCAATGTGGTTAACTCTTAACTGCCCTCTGAAATGGCCTAGCAAGGCACTCAGCTGTATCAATAAAAAGGAATGAAACTAGACAAATTTCTGTGATTGCTGAAATTCAGTAGTCTGTAGTGTTGGAAGACTCTGGACTCACTGCTACAGTTAACCTTATCACATTAACATTTATTAACATTAACATTTTTTAGTTAACATTTTTTCTCTACAAAAGACATTTGAGGAACTTTTTTAAGATCAAGAATGAAAAATCTGCATTTCTGAGCACCTTTAAGATAGAAGAACATCGCAAGGAGCTTCACCAGCATAATCCAAAAGTGGACATTGAACCAAAGGTAGAAATGTTGGGAAAGTTGACTAACAGCTTGGTCAGACAAGGAGTTTCCTGGAGGTTACATATGAACTAAGGCAGAAGTAGGCCATTCAGCCCCTCGAGCCTGCTCTACCATTCAACAAGATCATGGCTGACATGTTTGTGTTTCAAGTTCCACATTCTCATCTAGTCCTGATAACCTTTGATTTCCTTGCTTAGCAAGAAATTACCAACCTCTGCTTTGAAACATTCAGTGACCCTCCTCCACTTCCACCACCTTCTGAGGCAGAGTTCCAAAGTCACACAACTCTCTGAGAGAGAAAAAAAATCTCCTCATCACTGTGGGATACAGTGCCCCTAGTTCTGAACTCACATACAACAGGAAGCATCTCTTTGATATCCATCTTGACAAGATCATTCAGGATTTTATATACTTCAAACAGGTCACCTCTCACTCTTCTAAACTCCAATGGAAAGCCCAGCCTGTCAAATTTAACCCTCATAAGACAAACCATTCATTCCAGGTACCAATCTAATAAACCTCCTCTGAACCACCTCAAAGGATGCATTTACATCATTCCTTGTATAAGGAGACCAAAACTACACATCATATTTGAGGTGCAGTTTCACCAATTTCCTGCATAACTGAAGCATTTTTATGTTCACTTCTTCACACAGTAAAGGAAAGCATTCCATTAGCTTTCTTGATTACATAATGCATACTAACCTTTTGTGATTCATGCACAAGGAACCCTAGCTTCCTTTGCACCTCGGAATTCTGCAGACTTTCTCCATTTAAGTAATATCCCTTTTTTTATTCTTCATGCCAAAGTGAACAACTTCACATTTTTACATATTTACTCAATCTACCAGATTTATTCCCACTCGTTCAGTCTATTTATATCCTTCTGCAACTTCTTTATGTCCACTTTGCAACATATTTTCCTAGCTATCGTTACGTCACCTGCAAATTTAACTATAATAAATTTGTTCCCCTCACCTAAGTCGTAAAGGCTGTAGGGAAGTTAAGGATAGGATAATGCACATCATTCAAAATCACAGAGAATCAACTCTGATTTTATTTAAGTATTGAAATAGGGCAGAGATGGATTAAAAAGATTCAGACAGGAAATTGTGAGAGAGATGGTACATATTTGGAAATAAAAAGCATCCAAATGGAAAAATGACAAATATAATAAGGGCGATTCTCCCAGCCCATCGTGCTGCTTTTGTAGTGCAGTGACTTGATTTATTATTGTCTCATGTATTAGTGTCCAATAAAAAGTATTGTCCCTTGTGTGCTACACAGACAGAGCATACCATCCATAGAGAAGGAAAGGAGAGAGTGCAAAATGTAGTATTATAGTCATAGCTAGAGTACAGAGAAAGATCACCTTAATGCAAGGTGGGTCCATTCAGAAGTCTGGCGGCAGCAGGGAAGAAGCTGTTCTTGAGTCGTTTGGTATGTGACCTCAGACTTACATATCCTTTTCCTGATGAAGAAGGTGGAAGAGAGATTGCCCAGTCTGCGTGGAGTCCTTAATTATGCTGGCTGCTTTGCTGAGGCAGTGGAAAATGTAGACAGAGTCAATGGATGGGAGGCCGGTTTGCGTGTTGGACTGGACAACATTCATAACCTTTTATAGTTTCTTGTGGACTTGGAAAGAGCAAGAGTTGTGATACAACCAGAAAGAATGCTTTCTAGCAATCTAGCAGCGAGCAGGAAACTCAAGTGGAGGTCATTTTGCAGGCTTCTCACTGGATGCTACAGCTTCTGCAAGTCTCCAGGAGCCAGATTTCTGGCACTGTTGACTCCACACCAGACATCTGCGCGGAGCTGTATAAATTATTCACATTAGTATTTAAATGTATTTTACGTCCAATCAGTGGTCCCGGGACTGAAATCACTAGGCCTGCTAGAGTCCCCTAGAGGGTTGGAGGTAGTGGGAGTTGCCCCCAGGCATTTACCAGTTTGGTAATGCCAGCCTGGACTCCCAGCACTGCCCAAGGAGAAGGGTGGGGGCTTCTTGGCACTGCCCACCAGGCACCAGGCTGTACCAAGAGGGCAGGGCCTGATGGGGCAGAGAGTCTGGAGGGAGACCACTGAGGTTGGGAAGTCCCACTGCCACTCTGCAGAGGGATCACAAGCAGAGAGAGGGAGGCCAGCAATTGGGGCTGGGCACAGAGTGGGCAGGGGGTGTTGATCCACTGAGGGGGGTCAGGCATATTGGGTAGGGAGTGTTGGGACTGCAGGGGATTTGGTCAGAATCTAGTGGAGGCAGTGGTGGGATGGGAAGATTGAGGCAGGCTGGGGGCAGCTGGGTTTCGAGGCTGGCCCATACATGTTCAGGGACTAGTGATCGGGCTGTGGGGGAGTCAGAAGGCCAGTGACAAGGGGTCGCGGGGCTGGCCAGAAATTGAGCCGGCCAGCGATCAGGAGGCTGGCAGTGCTGGGCTAGTGTACATGTGTTGATCTCTGCACTGACAGATAGGTGTATGCGTAATGGTCCATTCAGCACTATGCTGCTAGCCTCTCCAGTGGGTCCTGCTCCCAGACTTTTTGTAAGATTCATACTCGTGCCCTGAAGTGACAGAGTGTAGGAGATTCATTTTGAAAATCTCACTGAAAAAAAACAGCAAAACTTACTCCACTTTTTAGGCAAGTTCGACACTTAGAATTTTTTGGGAGACTCATCCCCAACATTAGCTATATTATCAGCCTCGCAAGGCTTGGGATTCCCTACGAAATTACATCTAACTCATTCTTGGCTGTGAGAGAAATGCCCACCTATTTGAAATTTCTGTCTCAATTATAAACCAATAATGTTCCTTTTATACTTAATTTTTCACTTTTAAATCTATTTTACATCTATTTCTCCCCTTAGCACTTCTTCTGATTTCAAAAACTCATCTTTGTCCCTTTTATTTCCCACACCTCAGGCTCCAAATAAGCAGTGACAGTATTTCAACCCATCACTGGCAATTTAGCATCACTCCCAATTCTGCAATGCATTTTATGCTGTTTAATATTCTATGAAGTAGATCACATTGATACCACCACCTCCTGCAGAAATGATTTTTGATCTTTGCTGATCACCCTTTCCCTAATGTGTGTGCATTAGGTGGATTGGCCAAGCTAAATTGCCCTTTAGTCTCAGGGGGATTAGCAAGGTAAATATGTGGGGTTACGGGGATAGGGCCTGAGTGGGATTGTGGTTAGTGCAAGCTCAATGGGCAGAATGGCCTCATTCTGCACTGTAGGGATTCTACTCTATTCTATTTTAAAACCAACGGGTTACATCTACAAAAATATATGATTTTAAATATATGTTAAATCAGACTCCAATTCCATTCCCTAAAACATAGAAAGTCAAGATTCATAGAGTCGCTACAATGCAAAAGGAGGTCATTCAGCCCATCGTGTCTGCACCAACCACAATCTCACCAGGTCATATTCCAATAACCCCATGCATTTCCCTTGACGCTAGATGCAATTTACCATGGCCAATTCACCTATCTTTGGACTGTGGGAGGAAACTGGAGCACCCAAAGTAAACCGATGCAGGCACAGGAAGAATATGCAAATCTCCCTGGAAATGCGGAGGCTGAGGGGTGACCTGATAGAAGTTTATAAAATTATGAAGGGCATAGATAAGGTGAAGAGTTGGAAGCCTTCTCCCAGGGCAGAAATGACAATTACACAGGGGGCACAAGTTCAAGGTGGGGGGCAGGGGGAAATGGTTCAGTAGAGATATGTGGGTGTAATTTTTTGCAAAAAGGGTGATAGGAGCTGGAAGGTGCTGCCAAGTGAGGTGGTTGAGGCTGATACATTGGTGACATTTAAGACTTACCTGGATAGACAAATGAAAAGGTGCAGAATAGAGAGATACAAGCAGTTGGTCGATATAGGGTGACATGATTGGCATAGGCTTGGAGGGCCAAAGGGCCCATTTCGGTGCTGTGCTGTCCTTTGTTTGTTCTTTGAGACTGCTGTCAAAGAAATGGAATCTGAAACCATGACTTCAAGAAAAGAAATTAGAGGAAAAGTAAAAAGCATGCAGGAGAACTGAGGACAGTGTATTAGTTGACTTTAATTGGGATCAATGACAGGGTAAAAATGACAATGAAGGATTAAACTCAACAAGATAAATGGAACAAATATGGTGGGATAAGCAAACTGCATGAAATTTTTTTTTACATTTTAGATGCATCATTCCTTTACAATAATTCAACCCAAAAGTGTGCAATGATGTTCCAGACCTGGTATGATGATCAAAATCAAATGTTTTGAATCCAAGACTCTTGTTGGGTACAGCTGTGTAGATAGTGATTGCTGTCTGATACCTTGGTCAGGAAGCCATTATTTATCTGTGAACCTTACATTGGCACTAGAATAGAATCTGATGCCATCCCACTCTTCCCCATGTTGCGGTAGGAGTCACTGTTACTGATCAGCAGTAAGAACCCTGATTGATTTGTTTCACTTCCTTGGTCTAAGGCAGTATGTTCCTGCACCGTTCCCATCCCCTGGCCTGGCTGCAATCAAATCAAGCCAGGAATCATACTTGCAATTCTGCCCAGACAGCTTACTGGCTGAGTCATTAGGGGGGTAGCAAACACTTTCTAACGGGTCAGTGTCATCACATTCCTTGCAGATGGTACAATTTTGTGAATGGTTGCAATAGGCTGACTTTATATTTGCTATCTTTGATTTGCTGTTTTATCTCAGATTTAATAGATTGGATAGAGGATTAGCTGACTGGCAGAAGGTAGAGAATGGTGATAAAGAAGTTTTCTTCAGGATGGCAGCAGTGACTAGTGGTATGCCTCAGGGATCATGCTGGGACCACAACCTTTCACAATATATATTAATGATTTGGAAGAAGGAACTGAAGGCATTGTTGCTTAGTTTGCTGACAATACAAAGATATGTAGCGGGACAGATAGTCTTGAAGAAGCAGTGAGGACTGCAGAAGGATTTGGACAGGTTAGGAGATGTGGCAGATGGAATATAGTTTGGAAAAGTGTGAGGTTATGTACTTTGGAAGGAACAATGAAAGCATAGACTATTTTCTAAATGGGAAAATGCTTAGGAAATAAGAAACACAAAGGGACTTGGAAATCCTTGTTCAAGATTCTTTGAAGATTAACTTCCAGGTTCAGGCTGCAGTTTTGGAAGGAAAATACAATGTTAGCATTCATGTCGAGAAGGTTGGAATACAAGAGCAGGAATGTACTTCTGAGACAGTACAAGGCTCTGGTCAGATCCCCTTTGGAGTATTGTGAGCAGTTTTGGGTTCCATTTCTAAGGAAGGATGTGCTGACCTTGGGAGGTTCATAAGAATGATCCTTGGAATGAAGAGCCAGTCATATAAGGAATGATTGAGAACTCTGGGTCTATTTCATTGGAGTTTATAAGGATGGGGGGGATCTTATTGAAACTTACAGGATACTTATAGGCTTGGATAGAATGTTTCCACTAGTAGGAAAAACTAAAACAAGAGGGCACAACCTCAGATTAAAGGGACGATCCTTTAAACAAGAGATGAGGAAGAATTTCTTCAGCCAGAGAGTGGTGAATCTGTGGAACTCTTTATCACAGAAGCTGTGGATACCAGATCATTGAGTGGCTTTAAGACAGAGGTAGATAGGTTTCTGATTAATAAAGGGGTCAGGGATTGTGGGAAAAGGCAGGAAAATGGGGATGAGAAAAATATCAGCCATGATTGAATGGCAGAACAGACTGGATTGAGTGGCCTAATTCTGTTCCTATGTGTTATGGTCTTATGGTCTAATAAGAAAATAAGTCAATTGGGAAAATAGGTGGGTTGTTATTGACTTAAGCATGTTTAGCAATACAATCAACATTGCAAATGACTGCATATCATTTATTGCAGGATGCCCTATGGATATATCAGGATTTGAAATTGATTTAAAATCTCATCATTAAATAAGTCACATTTCATTGCTTTGAAGCAAATTAATGTTAATTTATAGTTTTACAAAGAAGAGTCAGTTGTTTTGCCGCCATTTAGTGCATATTCAGTGTCATGAGGACATATTTGGGACTTCTTTCTTAAAAGAAGGCTCCATTGTGTAAGTGTTGACATGATCAAGCATTCTCAAGGACATGGACTAAAAATGTTCCTTCCTGACTATTGTCCTAAAGAAAGGCTGTAAACTGCACAGACTGCCATGAAGGAAGTTACTGCAGCACCACAAGGAGCCTGTTTCCCACTATCCCAATTAACTGAAAGCTATGAAAAGAATTCAGCGACTTATAAAGGATATGTGTGAAGGAAGCTCCATTATTGTATGCTATCCAATCTCCCATCCATTACGCATTTCCCTATCTTACATTTAATCCGCAGTATTGTTCAGGTGCCATTCCTGATTCTAGATATTATTTGTGACCACCTTTATTTTGAAGATTATTTCCACTTCAGATGTCCCCTTATCATTTCCTGTTCAGCTATTATAGCACAATGCCTTGTCCAGCTGGGAGAGTGAATAACCTGGTTGTTCTGTGTTTTAGACAGTAGGGAAGAGAGTTTAATAGTATAAACCAATGTTACTTTTCTTACATTATTGTGTAATGATATGCAAAAGGTGTTGGCTGCTGTTGACTACTTCTTTATTAGTTCATTATTTTAATATTTTATAAAGGACAAACTTAAACTGACACAGAGTTTTGTTCAACCACAAATTTGTTTATCTACAAAAAGCTCCTAATGCCCTAATTCAAGAGCCCTAAACGATTGCATTGATGCCACACAGCCCCTCCACTAATTAGCCCAAGTTAACTCAAATTTCTATAAACATATATAAACCACAACATATTAATAAAAGACTTTACTAAAAAATTACAGGCACAATCCTTTGTTTTTGTCCAAAACTAAATTCAACTCAAACCCCCTCTGGATTTAGCTGTTACCCTTAAATTATCCTGAAATCTCAGCCCCAACGTTCCTCGGATCTGGCTGCTAACTTACAACTGCCAAAACGGTATGCAACGTGACTATGAGTCAGATTGACTGTTCCTGTCTGTCCCAAACCTTTAGGCCAATATTACCACAACAGAACAACTGGGGAGGTGGTTGGCCTAATGGTATTATCGCTAAACCATAAACCCAGAAACTCAACTCAAATTCTGCCATGGCAGATGGTGGAATTTGAATTTAGTAAAAAGAATCTGCTGATGACCATGTTGGAAAAATCCCTCTGGTTCACTAATGTTCTTTAGCAAAGGAAATCTATTGTCCTTACCTGCTCTGGCCTACATGTGACTCCAGAGTTACTGCAATGTGGTTGATTCTCAGCTGCTCACGGGTAACTAGGGATGGGTAATAAATGCTGGCCAGCCAGTGAAGCTCATGTCCCACAAATGAATAAAAACAAATCCCCAACACAGTCTGTCTTGTCTGGTGTTGAAAGTGGGTCTGAGTCAAGGTAGCCATCCCTAACTCTCCTTCCCACTGCAGTGCCAGACCTCATGGCCTTGTCTTTGTTATTCCAATTTTTTGTCAAAAATAGCAAATCCATTTCCTGGAAACATTCTGTTTGGATGTTTAGTTTTCAGCACATTTTTAATCTCTTTAGCCTGGTCCAGACGAACCCATTCCTCATTATGTTGTTTCCAAACAATAGAAACAATAGAGTCCAGAATTTAATCGAGAATTCTTTCATGTAGGAGTGTGAGTTCAGCTGCTAAAGTAGGAGTTTGTTGGTTCACTTTGCGTTTGGGTGAATATTGCATATGAAGGTGGTGCACAGTGGTTTGTTCTGTAGGCGATGTTAGGAAAACTTCGAGCAGTGACAAGCTTGGAGGAGCTCAGAGAATGTAACTGACACCTTGCTCAGCCAACTGCTGGATTCCTTTCCAGTTGATGCTAAAACAGCAAACAAGAGATTTTTCAATTCTCAAAGATATATAGAGATTTCAAATAGTCATTCATTTCATGTGATCTTCTTTCACTACAATGACTTCCAAAAGGGATTCAGTGCCAGGAATTGGCTTTGATTTCAGGGCTGAGAATGTCATTTGTTGTTGAAAATGTTATATTGAACCATTTTGAGAGCCTGGTGTCGAGAAGACATTGTCAGGCCAACGCATGGACTCTGTTAGCAAGGTGAACTTATCAAATGCAAATGATGCCCTTTTGATTCCCTTTTGAAATGGACTTGGAAAGTTCCAGGGTTATAAATTTCTTTGTAATTCTGCAAGGATAACAAGCTTCGATGTATAAGTCTCCTTGTTTTCATGATTGTAAGGAGTCTGTACAATGAGGTGTGAGATACTAATAGCTGAGAACATAATTATTTGGTTCTTGTAAGTCATAGAGAGGCTCCCAGGTAGAAGTCCAACCCTGTGGTCATGTGACTTTAGCAGTCATTAATTTCTTTTCAGCAGACAGAAAATCATTTATTTAATGGTAAAAGAATAAAGTTCTGAATTTCTTTTCATATCATGGGGAACCCAACAAATGCTGTGAATTAGAAATGCGACTTACAGGTGCAAGAAATGTTTCTCATTTTTTAACATTGTGTCATTGCTGAGTGGCTACATATGATTATTGGAAGATATGAGTGTCCATGAATCTTATTCTGCAGTTTAGATGAACATGTGACTATTCAGAACCACTTTTATCTCACTCCAGTCATAATCTAAACTCTCTCTCTTTTGCATGATAAACCTAGAATTAATCCAGTCACCTTTTCAGTATTTCAAATAATCTGTATTCATTCCACTCAGTTGTTTAGCCTGGCAGCAGTTTGACCCATGATGAATCCTACCTTCATGTGTACAAATATACAAACTGCCATTTCAGTTTCCCTAATTTGGAATGCACATTCTCTCAATAAAAACGGACCACCACTACCATTCCCTACAATGTGCACTGGAGCTGGGATTTTTTTTTCTTTCTCTAGCACCACAATTGTCCTTTTTAGTTTTGCATTTGTGTCTGTCCCTTCGTGTCATAGATGTAACACACTGCTTCTCTTGATATACACATCTCCTGAGGGAGGGCATCCATTCCATGCCGATGGCTTCATTGTTCTTGGTTTGCAGCCTGTTTCTCCTATATCTCTGCACTCTCTTTGATTCTGTACATCTTTGTTTATTAAACTTTGCACTCACATCCCTGGTGCTACTTCCAGCTTCCCTTCAAACTTGATGGACCTTGTCAGCTTGCACGATTTGAAGTTCCATCACGCTTTACTCTGAACTTTCCATAGCAAGGGCAATTTCTAACATCTTCTTTAGGGTTATTTTTGATTCTGCCAGCTGTTCCTTTCTGTATGGCCATGTTATTCACCTCACTGACTAGCCAGTATATCAAAATCTCATTAAAAATAGCCCTATAATCACAATGTTCAATTGCTGGCCTTAATTTTGTCACAAAGCTGCTATTGCCTCCCTGGGGATTTTGCCATTGAATTAAATTTATCTTTGCATAGTCACTGAGAGCTTTGGTGATAGTATGCCTCTACTATTTCTAAAGTTCCTCAAAGGATTTAGTGTCCAGAAAAATCAAGCTTTTAATCAACCTATAGGTTTGGCCTCAATAGGCAGTTATCAGATTTACTCTTTGCTTCTCCTCTCCCTAGTTTGTTTGCTTTGAAGATGCATCACAGACATTAAAGATATTGAACTCAATCCTCAAAGTTAGGATTGAATAGTTCAAGTTTCCTGAAGAGCAGCATTGTGAAAACTCGCAGGTTGCTGAATAGACGTGCTTCCAACGACTTGTATGTGAGGTTTTAGTTCTCTATGCCAAATGGAAGGTTCTCTGTTGCTCCTCGTCACCAATGTAGTATCATAGAAGGAATGGCAATCACCAAGGGGAATGTGAACAAAACTATTAACTACAATAGCTAATTATGGAGGGTAAGAATGATGATACCAATTGCTTCCTCTCCAAGTACTAGACTATCAGGGAATGCCGATGTCCATCCCTCAGATTTGCATACTTTAGCCCAATGAGCTGAATTGTTACAGGACCTTTTGAAATCAAGTCCTTTAAAGGGATTTACTAGTACAACCTGTATGGACAAATTTGACACATAAAGACAATAACCACTCAAACACTACTGCTGGCGTAGAAACATCTTTTTAGAAGTCTTTTCTCCTTAGAGAGACGAAGGATGAGAGATGACCTGATAGGAGTGTATAAGATGTTGAGAAGTATAGATCGAGTGGACTCTCAGAGGTTTTTTCTAAGGGCTAGAATGATTGCTACAAGAGGACACAGGTTTAAGGTGCTGGGGAGTAGGTACAGAGGAGATATCGGGGTAAGTTTTTCACCCAGAGGGTGATGAGTGAATGGACTCGGCTGCCATCAGTGGTGGTGGAGGCAAATTCGATAGGATCTTTCATAGAACATAGAACATAGAACATAACAGCACAGAACAGGCCCTTCGGCCTTCGATGTTGCACCAACCAATATAAAAAGCAATGCCCCTCTAAACTAAACCATTCCCTTCTCTTCCATATACTTATCAACTAACCTCTTAAACGCCACCAAACTTGGCGCATCTACAACCGCTGCAGGCAGGGCATTCCACTCCCGAACCACCCTTTGGGTAAAGAACCTGCATCTGATATCCGTCCTATAACTATCACCCCTTAATTTAAAGCTGTGTCCCCTCGTGATAGCTTTTTCCATCCTAGGAAAAAGGCTATCACTGTCCACCCTATCTAAACCTCTAATCATCTTATATGTTTCGATCAGGTCCCCTCTTAGCCTCCTCCTTTCTAACGAAACAACCTCAAATCCCTCAGCCTCTCCTCATAAGACATGCCCTCCATACCAGGCAACATCCTGGTAAACCTCCTCTGTACCCTCTCCAATGCCTCCACATCTTTCTTATAATGTGGGGAACAGAACTGCACACAATACTCCAAGTGCGGCCGCACTAGAGTTTTGTACAGTTGCAACATGACGTGCGGCTCCGAAATTCAATCCCCCTACCAATAAAAGCTAAGACTCCATATGCCTTCTTAACAACCTTATCGACTTGACTGCTTACTTTCAGGGATCTATGCACATATACACCAAGATCCCTCTGTTCATCAACACTATTAAGAATCCTACCATTAGCCCTATACTCTACACATTTGTTATTCCTGCCAAAGTGCATTACCTCACACTTTTCCACATTAAACTCCATTTGCCACCTCTCCGCCCAGCTCTGCAACTTGTCCAAGTCTCTCTGCAAACTATAACACCCTCTTCACTATCTACCACTCCACCGACTTTAGTGTCATCTGCAAATTTACTAATCCATCCCTCAATACCCTCATCCAGATCATTTATAAAAATTACAAACAGCAGGGGCCCCAAAACAGACCACTGAGGCACACCACTCGTCACCGAACTCCACGATGAATATCTCCCATCAACCACCACCCTCTGTATTCTATCTGCCAGCCAATTTCTAATCCAATTAGCTAAATCACCCTCTATTCCACACATCTGCATTTTCTGTAGAAGTCTTCCATGGGCCACCTTATCAAAAGCCTTACTAAAGTCCATATATACTACATCAACCGCCTTACCCCCATCCACCTCTCTGGTCACTTTCTCAAAATACTCAATGAGGTTAGTAAGGCATGACCTACCCTTCACGAAACCATGCTGACTATCCCCAATCAATTCATTTCTCACTAAATAACTATAAATCCTATCCCTAATAATTCTCTCCAATACCTTGCCCACCACAGAAGTAAGTCTCACTGGCCTATAATTCCCAGGAAGGTCTCTCTTCCCCTTCTTAAACAATGGGACCACATTCGCTATCCTCCAGTCCTCCGGAACCACACCCGTAACCAACGAGGACCTGAAGATCAGAGCCAGAGGCTCTGCAATCCCCTCTCTTGCCTCCCAGAGAATCCTAGGGTAAATCCCGTCCGGCCCAGGGGACTTATCCAACTTCAAACCCTCGAGAATATCTAGCACATCCTCCCTATCTACTTCGATACCTTCCAGTTTGCTACCCTGTACCTCAGTGTTCTCCATAACTACATTTACATCACCCTGCGTGAATACCGAAGAGAAATATTTATTCAGTGCCTCTCCAATCTCTTCAGGCTCCACGCACAACGTCCCACTGCTGTCTATGACTGGCCCTAATCTTGTCCTAACCAATCTTCTATTCTTAACATATCTAAAGAAAGCTTTAGGATTCTCCCTAATCCTATCAGCCAAAGTCTTCTCGTGTCCTCTCTTCGCTCTCCTCAATTCACTCTTTAGCTCCCTCCTGGCTAATCTATAGCTATCCATTGCACTAACCGAGTCTTCAAGCCTCATCCTGACATAAGCCTCCTTTTTCCTTTTAACCAGCAAATCAACTTTTTTCGTACACCAAGGTTCTCTTACTCGACCATTTCCTCCTTGCCTGACAGGGATATACTTATCAAGGACCCGCAGCAGCTGCTCCTTGAATAAGCTCCACATTCCAGATGCTCCCAGTCCCTGTAGCTTCCTAGTCCAATCTATGCACCCTAATTCTCTCCTGATGGCCTCATAATTACCCTTCCCCCAGCTATAACTACTGCCCCCAGCTACATGCCTATCCCTTTCAAGAGACTTCTGGATGAGTACATGGAACTTAATAGAATTGAGGGTTATAGGTAAGTCTAGTAGGAACGGATATCATCGGTACAACTTGTGGGTCAAAGGGTTGTTTGTGCTGTAGTTTTTTTATGTTCTACATTCTATCTGATCTAATTAGTCTTGTAGTTAATAGCAAAATGATATTCACACAAAAATTTGGACGAGAATGACTGGAAGCGGATAGAGTGAATCAATCTGTTTTCAGTGTCATGCACTATTTTTTAACATAGAAGAGGACAAGAGTGAAATGTTAAGAGATGTTTAGTGTTGTAAAAAGAGATGAATGCTGTGCTTGTGATGATTAAATGATAAAGAGGTCTGAATGCTGGAAGCGGAACATTGTGACTGAGTCATGACGTTCCTTGTGATTGCTAACCTCATAGTCTGTTCTTTGTTGCAAATAACTTGCTTTCATGTGAACAGTTTAGTCTGTAATTGATTTTTTTTTGCCTTCTATGAATGTGGGTCTTAAAATTGCTGCATTAAAATACCACAATGACACATGACTCATCTGACTCAACTCTTTTTCCATAATCTCAATAAAAATGAACAAATATAGTTTTTTGAAGACATTACCCCTTTAAACATAATTCTGATTAATACTGATCAAAGGGCCAGAGCTAGTAATATGTTGGAATTTGAAAATATATAATGGTGACCATATAGTAATAGTCAAAGTGTCTATCATAGACCTTGTTTTTGTTATGTGGTATCTCTGTAATGTGGACAGCACAATGGCACAGGATTAGTAGGGTGTCAGTGGCACAATAGTTAGTACTGTTGCCTTGCAGCATCAAGGGCAGAGCAGCATAAAACTGGTCTATCAAGATGACACACAGTGAATAGACTTCCCAGAAGAGCTCAGGTGAGTGCATTCCTCAGAAGAGAGAGTTGTCTCCTTGTGGGATGAAAGTCGGGACAGTTGTGTAACTGTTCTTGAGCATCTGCTAACGCTGCTCTGAAATCAATTACTGGGAGGTGTATCAGAACAACATAATGGAATGTCTCCCTGCAATTTACCCAGTATTCACCAAGACATAAACTAAAGTTCAATATGAAGAATTCTGTTGAGAACATATGCCTGTTTTTATTTTAAAGGTATATTTATTTGCCACAAGTAGTCTTACATTAACCCTGCAGTGAAGTTACTGTGAAAATTCCTGAGTCGCCACACTCTGCTGCCTGCTTGGGTACATCGAGGGAAAATTTAAGATGGCCAGTTCACCTAACCTGCACATCTTTGGACTGTGGGAGGAAACCGGAGTACCCAGAGAAACCCATACAGATATGGGAGAACATGCAAATTCCACACAGACAGTGACTAAGCCAGGAGTCAAAGCTAAGTCCGTGGTGCTGTGAGGCAGCAATACTAACCACCGTGCCACACTTGTGTAACGATCCTCTGAGAGAAAACATTCTCCTCATCTCAATCTTATTTTCAAACTATTGTCCTCTACTTCTAAGTTTCTCTCACAAGGGAAAGCATCCTTTCAGCATTCATTTTGTTTAGTTTCTTCAGGATTTTATATGTTTCAGTAAAATTGTTTCTTATTCTTCTAAATTCCAATAGATACAGGTCCAATTTGTCCAAACTTTCCTCATAAGGTAGCACCTTTAGGAATCAGTCAGGTGAACATTGTCTGAACTGCCTCTAATCCTGTTATACCCTTTCTACTGAGAGACAACCAGGACTTTAGGTGTGGGCTCACCTACGCCCTTTACAACTGTAGCAATTTCCTTACTTTTATATTCCAGTCCCTGTACAATAAACAGAGATCAGTGTTACTCCAGAGAAATGGTGAAATAAACTGTTAGATTCATATCACGCTGTGTCATACGGCACAGTGGCAAGCACTGCTGCCTCACAGCACTGGTGACCCGAGTTAGATGGATTGGCCATACTAAATTGCCCCTTAAAATCAGAGGGTCTAGTAGGGTAAATACGTGCGGTGACAAGGATAGGATTGTTGTTAGTGCAGACTCAATAGGCCAAATGGCCTCCTACTGTAGGGATTTTATAATAGTCTGAATTCTCTTCTCCCAAGAGTAGTGGAGGCTGGATCATTGAATCTTTTAAAGGCTGAGTTAAATAAATTCTTGATAGACAAGGGAGTCAAAAGGTGGAGGGATAAATGGAAAAGTGGTATTGAGGCCATAATCAGATCAGTTATGACCTGATCAAATAGAGCAGGCTTGAGACCTTGAATGGTCCATTCCTGTTCCTAATTTGTGTATTTATATGTATTAAAGCACTGAAAAATCAAGATTTCTGAGGGGCTTTTACATCGAGTCCCAGACTGTCAGCTTTCATGAGCATCTGGTTGTCATAGGGTTGCTTTTTCCTGTAATTACCAACGAATTATAATTGCATCAAAAGAGCGACCCATATATGACTCAATAATATATGAGATATTATTCTCATATCTGAGAATAATAATTCAATTCTTTGTGTCAGCTTTAATACTCCAATCAAAAGTACGAAGATAACCAAACATTGGCACGAAAGGTCAGAAATGATTATTTTCAGCCTAGTTACTTGATTTCTGCGTCTCTGCTCCTAAACATTTAAGATGGCTTTCTCTGATTACCGCTGGAATGAATTTAGCTGTCATCTGGTTTAGATAACATCTGCTATCAATCCACACCAGAGGCTGTATTTTGTTGCTGTCCTATGTTTATCTCCACCAGTTTCTGTGACTGCAGCCCCATTGTTCACATGACCTTTTGTAATTCAGCATTTAAATTCTGCAGTTTTACGTACATACTTTTAAAGCTTTTCGGTGAAGGGTGCTTTTCACCTCAAATGTATTCAGAGGAAGGTGCGCTACTCTTTGCATTTGTCCAAATTCAGATACATTTGAAACAGTAATAGGTTCTTAAATGAATGCAATCATAAACATATGTGCAGCTGAAATTTTCTTCTTTACTATGAATGTGTAGGTAATTATCCATGGTCTGCAAGGAACTATCATGTAAGGGGAAGACAAGTAGGTTTTTAGCATGAGAGGCCCCATTCTATATCAAGCACGGGGCAAGGCAATGTGGCAGCTAGTACGGGGATTGAACCAGTGCTGTTGGTGTCATTCTGTATCACATTCTAGCCAATGAAGCTGATCAACTCCCAGTACCGTGTAATGATATAAAAGAACAGTGTAAATCATAGTGTTACATTAGATACAGGTATTTTAAAGTTTATTTATTTGTGTCGCAAGTAGGCTTACATTAACACTAATGAAGTTACTGTGAAAATCCTCTCATCACCACACTCCGGCACTTGTTCAGGTACATCGAGGAAAATGTAGCATGGCCAATGCATCTAATCTGCACTCCAGTCCACCTCGTGTCCACTCTGCGGAATGAGTTTAGGCATCACAAAGAATGTCCTGAAAGAAGTGAAATGTCCAAACTGGAATAAGGCATTTTTTTTTGTTACATCTTTTGCTTGTTTTTGATTACTTTATGCTTTTCTTATTTATGCATTATTTATGTTTTCACATTGCCTGCCCTATACACTGAATAAATCCAGTCATTTCACTTCAAGTTGTAGTCACTGAAAGGAGGTAACTTAATTACAGTATAGTATTTTTCATCACTATGGCCTCCATCCTACCTTAGAGACATTAGTCCTTACCTTAGGGTATGTGCAAACTTCCCTTGTGTTTGCACATGTGTGACCATTTTCAGTGGTGGAAATGTGCTCCACAAAGCCAATAATCCATTTTATTTGAGCTTATAATTTTTATTTACCATTTGAACCTGTCCTGCCACATGGGGAGGACTCCAGCTGCCTGGAGACAGACTCCAAGTTGGCAACCCAGAATTTGGAGAAAGGCACAGCATTAGTTCTCCATGGCATTTAAAAGAGGATTTCAGCAGTGGAAAAGACACCCCCCCCGCCCCCCCCCAATCTTCTCGGTTGATCTGGCCTTTCTATCACTCCTGTGAGAATGCCAAAATTGAATCATGCTGGTGTTTTCCCTTGCTGTCTTTTGGCCCCTGAGTGGGTAGGCCTCATGGAAGGCCAATCTGCCTTCCTTAATTGGCTAACTCTTCCACATGCTGTCTCGTGATTCTCTCCTCCTTCCAGTATTACAGCGGAAGTCCCTCTCAACTGACCTTGCTACCCAACGAAGGATTTTTGAGAAGATTCTACCCAAGGTCAGTGACCTTTCATTAGGGCCACTTAGAATTGGTAAACTTTATGTCTTGTGTATTCTTCAGGAACTTTAATTTCCCCTTGTTTGAGATGGGAACTCACAATGCAGGAATCAATAACATGAACAATAATGTAGTCTAAGGGAACTGAGATATAATAACAAACTTTTCTTTTTTCTTCATCCCACCACCCACCCCCTGCCATTTTCCCCAGTGAAGCTAAAAGCAGGAAAGAATGGGAGACTGGAGTCTCTTGGGAAACCTATTGGAAAGTGCCCAGCAGCACTCTACTGTGGTAGGAAAGGTGTGGTTAACATGCCTGTTCATTTTCCGAATTCTGGTGCTGGGGACGGCCACTGAAAAGGTCTGGGGAGATGAGCAGGTCTTCTTTTCCTGTGATACCAAACAACCCGGCTGTCAGAACGTCTGCTACGACAGGATCTTCCCCATCTCCCACATCCGCTTCTGGGTGCTTCAGATCATTTTTGTGTCCACTCCCACACTGGTCTACCTGGGCCACATCCTCCATCTGGTGCGAATGGAGGAGAAACAGAAGGAAAAAGAGAAGCTGAGTAGGCAAGAACCTGAAGAAAAGGAGGCGTTGGCACAGAATGCCAAGAAAACCAAATGTTCCTTGCTGGATGAACAGAGCAAAGTTAGACTACAAGGAGCTCTTCTTCGCACTTACTTATTTAACATTATTTTTAAAACCCTTTTTGAAGTTGGCTTCATCCTGGCCCAGTACTATCTCTACGGCTTTGAGCTAAAACCTCTGTACAAATGTAGCTACCTGCCATGCCCCAACACCGTGGACTGTTACATCTCCCGTCCAACAGAGAAAACAGTTTTCATTATATTCATGCTGGCTATGGCTTGTCTCTCACTATTTTTGAACCTAATTGAAATATTTCATCTAGGACTTAAGAAATATAGGAAAAGCAGGAAGGACAACCAAGTCTCAAAGGCCACCTGTAAGCAGAATGGGCTGCTGCCAATTGAGAGGATGAAACCCTGTGCCCCGAGTTATCAGTACTTTGCCAATCACAGTGGGTCCCAACTATACAAGGTGGAGTCTGGCTTCAGTGTCTCCCCTCTGACAGAAACAAACTCCATGTGCCACACTTACAACGGCAATATGGCAATGAAGCAAAACCAAGACAATTTTGCCATGATGAAAGACAAGCGGGGGAGTCAGGAGGAGACCTGTGCATTACCCAACAGCCAAGTTTGTGTGACTGGCAAGAGGAGGAACAGTGACACCAGCAAACAGAGTAACCGGACCAGATCAGATGATCTTGCAATCTAAGATTTTGGCTGCTGAAGTGTCAAGCTGTTTACTAAAATTATTCCACTTGAACCTCAAAAAAAAACTCCCCCCAAAATTGTTTCTCACCTGCCACGGGAAAACAGTCCAAGTGACAAATTGACCAACATGACAATGTTGATTTTAAAAATTGCTCTAATGTCAATATCACAATAAGGTTTCAGATTTGTATGTATTGTTAGTGCCATTTGCCTCTGACCCCAATTAAGACATTAGTGCCTATGACGTAAGGAGCAAAGTTCTTCTTTAAACAAATTTGTATTTTCAGAAATCCCTTGTTCCCATGAGTGGGAAAATCAGATCTTCTCCCAGTTTTCATTAACGAGAATTTAATGAGTTCAGAAAGAATAAGCTTAGGTTTTATTGACCATTCTTATGAATTCTGGAAGGTTTATTGTTTTCATAAAACCAAACTTTTTTGGAATTTTTGATAATTCAATTACATTAATATACTGCCACATTTTGGCATGATTTATATGATCATATTGCATGTATTGACGTACAAGCAAAATGCTCTGCTAAATATTTTCACATGAAGACTGTTCCTCTGTGGTGTATAAATCATGAAAATGTTCAAGGGTATTTGGCCTAATAATCTTCAATTTTGATAACTTCCCCTCATGTACTTAGATTACTTCCCTCTTTCAAACTCTAAACAGATTTGGGCAGATCTTGTGCTCAGCACAAGCCATTCATTACATTTACGATTATCTATTGACTTTGTGTGGGATTTTACATTGGTACATGTCGTTTCAGAAAGCTATTTGAGAATCTAGAATTTGCATGATCAAGTCAGGATGGTGAAGAAGGCATTTAGCTCACTGGCCTACATCAGTCTAGGCACTGAGAATAGAAATTGGGACATTATGTTATGGTTGTACAAGTCATTAGTGAGGCCATGCTTGGAGTATTATGTACAATTTTGGTCACCTTACTATAGGAAAGATATTGATAAACTGGAAAGACTTATGGGGAGAGGTTAGTCAGGCTAGGTCTTGGAATGTAGGAGAATGAGGTGTGACCTTATCAAAAGGTACAAAATCTTAAGAGGCATAGATAGGATGAACACACAATCTTTTTTCCAGGGAAGGGAAATTGAAAACTTAAGGGTATAGACTTAATGTGAGATGGGAAAGATTCAAAAGGATCTGGGAGGCAGCTTCTTCCATGTAGATGTGGTGCGTATATGGAATGAGCTGCCAGAGAAAATGGCTGAATAAGTCCAGTAGCAACACTTAAAAAGCATTTGGATAAGTATATGGATAAAAAAGGATGAGACAGATATGAGTCAAAGTGGGGCGGGGGGCAATTGGAACTAGCTGGGAGTACACCATGGTGATATGGACTGATTAGGCCAAAAGGCTTGTTTCCATGCTTTGTTGCTCTATGACTCTATAACTGTGCACCTCCTTAACTACACAGAAACTAAACCAGGAAGTGCCAGGTGTCAAAATAAAGAGTAGGAAGGAAAGGCAAGGTTAACAGAGAGAAATAAAAGGCTGAAAGAATATTTTAAAATGTTTATTATCTACATTTTAAGTCTCTAACAATAACTGAACATGTAGAAATGGATGACCACATTTGTGAAAGTTAATTCTTAGGGCCAGAAAGGTTATTTGGCAGGTAATTAAGACTGATCACACATTCAATTATACTGAATGAACAAGTCCTGAGTTTTTTTGGAACACTGAGTATGCACTGTGTCGTACTGTAATGTCATACCTATTTAGAACTTTCAATTCCAAGTCTCTTGATATGATTGTGTTCTATGAAAGCTTCTGGAAAAGCAGAGCAACGTAAAAAAAAAGCCGCACCCTTTTTTCCACACCGTATGTGTAATTCCTGGAAGGTGTGAAATTAACTCGTTAATAACAGTCAGGCTTACTGGTGTTTTTCCTGCAAAATTCAGTTCCGATGTCCTTTTGAACCCATTTACCCAGTTTGCAGACATTATCTTTTTCATTATTTATTCTTCATTTTTGCTCTTAAAGAGATTCCACCTGACTTTTCCTGTTGTGAATTTATTTTGTGCTCCGCAGTCCTTGACTGTTTATAGAATCTAAGTGAGATTATAACATTAAATGGATAATAATGATCTGATGGATAGATATGCAGTTCAACTTATCATGTTGAAAGATGGGCATACAAAGTTGGTCTGTGTCCTCCTGTATTCCCAGTACCCACCAAGGTTGATTTACAAGGTGCATGTTCATATTTTACTATTCTGCAATTTTCATCTGCCATGATGTCAGTCACAACAGTGACTGATACAGAATAACATCTCTTCCCAGTAAAAATGGTAAGCAAAACATTGTTTGCTCCAGAAGGTATTATTAGAGCACTGTGTAGCTAATGCAAACATTTTATTTATGCCGGAAATCTTGGTGCCCAAAGGGAACTGTTCCTAAAGTCTGCCTGCAATTCTTCGGAACTTAGAATAGAATCCTGCAGACCCAAGGGACTGAATAAAATGTCTTTTTGGAATAGTATTCAAGGAGCACAAAGTTTTAAAAGATTGTCATTCAGAATTACTGCCCATCAGTAAACAGTGAAAGATAGCAGGGAAGCTGAAATGATCAGAATAATGAATTATAAGACGCAAATTATAAACACTCTGCAAATGAATTTATTACAGCGCTGTGCCATTTTACTATATTTAGAAGGTTTGGCACATTCGTAGAACTTCTGAAGTTTTAAGAACATGCAAACTATTTGTGGTGTCTCACTGACATGGTTGCAACTGCACAACAATTTGTGGAAATCCCAGACTGTCAACTTGGAAAGGGAATTAATTTGCGCATAAACAACATTTCTAAGTTAACAGGAAACCACCTTTAGATTAATTGCATGTCCCAGGGAGCTTTGCAGTGTGGACAACTGAAATGCAAATGATATTTCTGAATTTCTTTATGCACTCAGGTTCAATCACAAAAAACGTTGCAGAGGTCTCGCAAATCACTGGACAACAACTCAGGAGTTGGAAATCTTGTTTATTATTTGCTTTCTTAGTCCTGGATACATGTTGTCAATTGTAGAGCATTGGCTCAGTGGAGAAGTTAGCTCAGGGTGAATCACATATCAGAACTTGAACCTTCTAGCTACATGTGGCTTAGAACCACTAGGAATGAGATCAGCTTCATATGCGATAAAATAAAATCCCATACATAGAAAAGCTTTCTTAAAACTGCAACACTGCTTCAAAAAATACTTTTCCTGAACTAATATCAGAAGATTGATCAGAGTCACTCGTGCTGCAATGGAAAAACCGTTAAAGGTTTGCATTAGGCACATGCAGCTTCTTCTAAATAATAGAATACTTCAGCAACACTTAATAACATTGCTAGAGATAGGACAGCAGCCTAGAAATCCAGCCACACAGCATATGTTTCTCAGGTAGTGAATAGCTTCCGGTATAGAGGACAGAGAGAGCACACTCAGTGAGCTGGAAATGCATCTCCTACCATATTGGTAAAGGCCATAATATCAGCTTGCAATGCACTCAGTTAAAACATACCAGTGTGAGACCCCTTGCTGCAGGATATTTTGCCTGGAGTGCTGGTTGTACTCAAGCAAAATGGCCTTCGTGCATCCTAAACAGCAAAGTAAGTTTTTTTGTTTAATCACTTAACCTGTTTGTGGAATCTGGAGGAGCAAGAATGGCAGGGCTCTGATCTTCAATTGAACTCTGCAAAATTAAAAAAAAGTTAGAATTTTCACATTGTAGGAATGGACCTCTTAGTGATCTTGCACTATTCTGTTCCACTCGGGCAGCAAACCTAGCCACCCAGGTAAATCCAGAAACATCTGTGATCCTCCAATTAATTTCGAACCATGAGCCCAAGGTTAAGCTGTCTTCAAGTTTTTGGTACTGTTGTCACACTATACAGCGTTTCTATAATTTAGCAATGTGGTTTAAATAATTATTTTTATTTCAATGTTTTTATATAAATATGTTTACAATTGGTCATCCAGATTTTAAGTTGTGTGAGTGACCAATTCACATTTCATGTGTTTTTTTACTTTTTATTTTAATTGCTAAATATTGGTAAAGCCAATAGTAGCTGTCAAGCAAGGAGAACAATTTATGGTATTTTGCATTCCTTCTGTATCTAGAGTTCCTGTAATGGATAGATAAGGGCAGCAGGTGCATGAGACTATTACCAATTTCAAATACTTCTTCAGCCCACTGAATCACTGACTTGGAAATGTAGGTGCAGTTATTCATTCATTTCATTAAAAGTATATTCTTTCATGGGATGTGAGTGTCATTATCAAGGTCCACTTTTGTTGCCCATCTCTAATTCACCTTCAACTGCATGTTGAGCCACTTTATGAGGCAATTGCAAGTCAAACACATTACTATGAATCTGTGAGCTACATCAAGTAAAGGTGGCAGATTTCCTTCCCTAAACGACATGAGTAAAGCAGGGAGGATTTTTACAATGATAGTTGTACAGTCATTATCGTCGAGACTGGTTTTCAAATCTGGATTGTATTAATTTAACTTAAATTCCACCAGTTGCCATTATGCGATTTGAATTTGTGTCCCCTGAGCATCAGCCTGGGCATCTGGAACACTGATTCAGTGACAGCCATTATACCACCCTCTTCTTCCAAAGAACCATTGCCAAACAGGATGGGAAGTCCTATTTACAAAGTGTGACTAGCAGAGAAATGTCACCATAGCCGGCATGAAGTGAAGATATGTCTATTAAGGTCTATGTTCAACTCATTGACTTGCAAAATTTTTAATGAATCCGACACCCCTGATATTACACAGTCTCACCCGTTGATACTTCTTACACTCTCAAGAACTCACCCTCCAGTCAGTGCTGAACTGTACACCAGAGGGTGGTGAATCTGTGAAACTCAATGCCACAGAGATTGTGGAGGCCACGTCATTGAGTATCTTTAAGACAGAGATAGGTAGGTTCTTGATCAATAAAGGGATCAAAGGTTATAAGGAGTATCAGCCATGATTGAATAGCAGAGCAGACTTGATGGGCCAAATGGCTTAATTCTACTTCTAAATCTTATGGGATAAAAACTCTTCTCCATGCTAATCATTGTCACAGTAGATTCCATACATTTTGGCCTCGATTACAATATGAGAATTTTGCATTTTAATTTTATAAATTCTATGAATTAGATTTGTTTAACTGTTCTACAAATGGCAATTTGGTATACATTTATTCCCTGAAGTGGAAACATTGAAGTTCATTTGCAGTTTTTATGACAATTCACATTTTCTCTAATGACTTATGTGAATACTTATTTGTTTACATTAACTGATGGAATCAGAGAAATATGAGGAGCACACAGTTGTCACCATTTTTGACTTTATACTTGCTGAATAAACAAACTATTGTTCCTAGTATTAAGAATTTATAGAAATCTAGTTCATTATAGAACAAAAAAACTTATTTGACCAAAGCACATCGGCTCTCTGGAAAAAAAAACATTTATTTAGCTATTCCCCTGTCCATTCCCAATAACCCTTCTTTGTCTCATTTTCAAATTTAAGGAGGTAAGAATGGCATATTTTAAAGTTATTTTTATGTCTTTTTTTAAATGATCTCCTCTTTCAATTCTTGAAACCACATAATCCTTCCTAAGACTGTTTACTGTCCTGCGCCTTGTTTCCCCATGAGTATTGCCTGTATACATACTTTTTCCCTCCTTGCATAGACATTGCCTAATCAGTATCTTGCGCCAACTAACCAGATGGCTGAGATTAAAAATATACCCTGCAAACTTTTTATTAATTTAAACACAGTAGCAAACAGCCATATATTGTAGCTACAGATATATTTTCCAGATTATTCAGGACATGGGAGAGATTGTTTACAAAATGGGTTCTCCTAGTAAATAAATGCCAGAATTTTGGCAACATGTCCACCCCGATTCTGGGGGCAGGCGAGGCTCGGAGAAAAGCGTTCTCATCCTCAGGTCGGATTGTCCAATGCTCAGATGGACATGCTGGTAAAATTCCGCCCAAAGGGAATTTAGCCAACGCCTTTTGGGATAACATACAAAATACAAGTAGGCAGTTTGCCCTTTGGGCATACTCTGCCATACAATAAACTCATGACTGATTGGGTTGTGAACTTAACACTACTTTCCTACCTAATATCACTCCCACACTCACCAACCCTTAATTCTCTTGACGATTAAAAATCTAACTCGACTTCGAAACCTGGTGTTGACTGCTCTGAGGTAGAATTCCAAAGGTTAATGGCCCTTAGAGAAAATAAATTCCTCTGCCTTAAAAAGGGGACCTCTTATTTTGAAACTCTGCCCTCCAGTTCCCCATGAGAGAAAATATCCTCTCAGCAATTATCCTGTCAAGCTGTCTCAGAATGTTACATTTCAATAAGGTCACCGCCTCAATCTTCTAAACTCCAATGATTTTAACTCCAAACTGCCCAATCTTTCCTCATAAAATAGCCCCTTCATCCCAGAAATCGATTTAGTTAACTTCATATCTCACCTTAAATAAGGAGACAAAAACTGTACTCAGTACTCTAGGTATGGCCTCAACAATGTCTGGTATAGCAGCAGGACTCCCCAACTTTTATACCCCAACCCCCTTGCAATAAAGGCCAATGTTCAACCTGCTTGTCTTCTTAATCACTTGCTGGAAGGTAACCTTTTGTGATTCACATCTAAGGAAACCCAGTTCCCTCTGTACCATAGCATTCTGCAACTGATACAACTGTTAGTGTAACTAACGAGCAAACTAGAAGCCTGATGTTTTCCATTACTTAATAGCATGAGGAACCAAAGGCACAGTGAAAGGATTTATTTTCAGTGTCATGTTTGAAATTTATTTATTAATGTCATAAGCAGGCTTACATTAACACTGCAATGAAGTTACTAGGAAAATCCCCAGTTGTCACACTCCGGCACCTGTTCAGTTACACTGAGGGACAATTTAGCATGGCCAATGCACCTAACCAGCACATCTTTCAGATGGTGGGAGGAAACCAGAGCAGACATCTGCAGACATGGGGAGAACTGACAGTGACTCAAGCTGGGATTTGAACCTGGGGGCCTGGTGCTGTGAGGCAGCTGTGCTAATCACTGTGCCACTTATGGCACATTCATTAGCATAGATCTAAAAAAATTCTTTTCATTTAGACATAGAAACCATTTTAAAAACTCTGAGCAATTGGTCAAAATGTTGGTATTATCATCCCATGATTTAAAATAGAGCTCTTAAAATGTCAGATCTGTTGCAATTTAGAATGTCATTTTGTTTTAATGCAAGAATTGTGCAGTACCCTTCAATGAAAACTGCACATGCCTATTTATGAGGGCAGGGAACCAGTTTCAAGCCTTTTTTGAGAGTTGTGTGTTTTCTACTGTGGATGTAATCTAACAATCCGGTTATACACAAATTATAATAACAGTAAGACACCGGAGACCAACTCTTAGGTTTTAACAACTGAGTACAATGATTAGAATTGGCAACCCTCTCATTTATTTAAAATCTTCATCTAATGCTCAAATTTTTACAGATGGTTTGGTTGGTAATAGCAATCAAGATGTGAACTGATATGCTACTTTTAAAGGCACAGTTTTCAACAAAGCATCAATATATTATTGCACACTGATTCCCTAATTAAAACATAAGCACAGACTACAACCACTGTCACACAATAGCTGTAAAAAAGTAGTAATTCCCAATATCCAAACAGGATTATTTCATGCAACCATCCATCCTTTAACATTACAGCAAAAATAATTTGTAGACAAATCAACAGATCATAAAATTACTTTGGCCAAAGTGACCTAGAATCATTTGGTGCAGTCCTATTGGGATTGTGCCACATCCTTGAAAGGGCAGGCCAAACAGTCCCAACCTCATTGCTTTTTCCCCATTGGAATATGTATCAATTCTCTTTTTAAAGTCACTTTGCAATCTACTTCCTGTCTTGACATACATATGTTGTCTTGAATTTGTTAACTATGGTTATCAACCATTCTGCTGGTAGAAAGTTTCTTCCTGTTTAGTTTATCAAAACTTTCTAACTTTGAATGTTATTATTCAATCTTCCCTTTTATTTCCCATTGCTGAGGAGCAAGTCCAGCTTCTCTTGGTTCTCCATATGATTAAAGTTTTTCAGATCAGATAGCATTTTAGTAAACTTCCTCAGCAATCTAAGACTTTTACAGCATTCTTAAAGCAGGTACCCAACGATTTGTGTACATGAAGACCCAGGTGCCAATCTCTTTCAGCATTACTTCCTTCCAAATGTATTACTTTGCATTTATCTGCTACAAAATTCAGTGGTTATTTTTCCCATTAACCAGACTAGGTCATCCAGAAGTCTGTTCTTATCCTCACGTCTACTGCATTTCCAAATTTTGCATCACCTGAAAACTTTGAAATTATGTTGCCCATACCCAAATCCAGATCATTCTTACATTTCAAAAAGAGCTAAGTGAATACCAATGGATACTCTGCCCAATCTGATAATCATGTAAAATTAAGTGTAAGTACCCTTAAATGTCGTAGAGCATTATAATCCTTCTTATTATTCACACAATGACTGGGTTGCTTTCTTGGACACATCAAAAACAGAAAATGCTAGAAAACCTCACCAGATCTGACAGCACCTGTGGAGAAAGAATAGAGGCAACATTCCAATTCTTGGGGCAAGGCCAATTTTGATGGTATCAGGTAGGAACTTGCAAAAATTAATTGGGGGAATTTGTGGAAAGGAAAATGGATGTATGGTAAGTGGTATGCTTTCAGAAGTGTGTTAACCAAGGTTCAGGGTAAACATATTGCTCTTAAGGGTGAAGGGCAAGGCTGGTAGAAGTTGGGAACCCTGGATGACTTGGGATATTGAGGCCCTGGTCAAGAAAAAGAAAGAGGCACATGTGCATAGGCAGCTAGGATCAAATGAATCTCTTGAAGAGTATAGGGGTGTAGGAGTAGAGATGAAAGAGAAATCAGGAGGGCAAAAAGAGGGTATACAATTGTTTTGGCAGATAAGGCAAAGGAGAATCCAAAGAGATTCTACAAACATATAAAGGGCAAAAGAGTGACAAGGGAGAGAGTATGGCTTCCTAAGGATCAACAGGGTCATCTATGTGTGGATCCACAAGAGATGGGTGAGATCCTAAATGAATGTTTCTCATAAATGAATATTTACTGTTGAGAAAAGCATGGATGCTAGGAAACTTGGGGAATTAAATATTGATGTCTTGAGGAGTGTACATATTACAGAGGCAGTGGTGCTGGAAGTCTCAAAACGCATCAAAGTAGATAAATCTGTGGGATCTGATGAGGTATATCCCAGGACATTGTGGGAGGCTAGGGAGGAAACTGTGGGTCTCGTAGCTGATATTTGAATCGTCAATAGTCAAGGATGAGGTGCTTGAAGATTAGAGTGGCAAATGTTGTACTTTTATTTAAAAAGGACTGCAGGGAAAAACTTGGGAACTACAGGCCAGTTAGCCTCATATCTGTGGTGGGTAAATTGTTGGAAGGTATTTTGAGAGAGAGAATCTACAAGCATTTAGAGATGTGAGGACTGATTAGAATCAGTCAGCATGGCTTTGAGTGGAAAATCACATCTCACAAATTTGATTGAGTTTTTTTGAAGAGGTAACCAAGGCAGTAGATGAGGGCAGTGCAGTTAATGTTGTCTACATAGACTTTAGCAAGGCCTTTGACAAGGTACCACATGGTAGATTGTTGCATAAAGTTAAATCTCATGGGATCCAGAATGAGATACCTAAATGGATACAAAATTGGTTTCTTGAAACAACTTTTAGAGAGTTGCTTTTCAAATTGGAGGCTTGTGCCTCAGGGATCAGGACTGGATCCACTGTTATTTGTCATTTATATTAATGATTTGATGAGATTATAGCAGGCATGGTTAGTAAATTTGCAGATGACACCAAGATTGGTGGCTTGGTGGACAGCGAAGAAGGTTATCTCCAATTGCAGTGAGATCTCGATCAATTGGGCCATTGGGCTGACAAATGGCAGATGGAGTTTAATTTAGACAAATGCGAGGTAATGCATTTTGGTAGATTGAACCAGGGCAGGACAGGACTTACTCAGTTAATGGTAGGGTGTTAGGGAGAGTTACAGAACAGAGAGATCTAGGGTACATGTTCATAGCTCCTTGAAAGTGGAGTCACAGGTGGACAGAATGGTGAAGAAGGCATTTGGCATGCTTGGTTTCATCGGTCAGAACATTGAATACAGGAATTGGGACGTCTTGTTGAAGTTGTACAAGACATTGTGAAGGCCACACTTAGAATAGTGTGTGCAATTCTGATCTCCCTATTGTAGGGAGGATATTATTAAACTAGAAAGAGTGCAGAAAAAATTTACTAGGATGCTACTAGGATTTGATGGATTGAGTTACAAGGAAAGGCTGAATAGATTGGGACTTTTTTTTGCCTCTGGAGCACAGTAGGCCGAGATGTGATTTTACGGAGGTCTCTAAAATAATGACAGGCATTGACAAGGTAGATAGTCAATATTTTTTCCCAAAGATAGGGGAGTCTAAAACTAGACAGCATAGGTTTAAGGCGAGAAGGAAGAGATACAAAAATGTTCAGAGGGGCAATTTTTTTCCACACAGAGGGTGGCGAGTGTCTGGAACAAGCTGTCAGGAGGTACTAGTAGAGGTGGATACAATCTTTTAAAACATTTAGATAGTTACATGGGTATGATGGGTATAAAGGGATGTGGGCCAAATGCAAGCAATTGGGATTGGCTTAGGGTTTAAAAAAACCCTAATGGCAGCATGGATAAAGTTGGACTAAAGGGCCTGTTTCTATGCTGTAAAGCTCTATGCCTAAGTCTAGAAGATATTTCAAAGTGTCATCCAGACTTAAAACGTTAGCTCTAGTCTCCCTCCACAGATACTGTCAGATCTGCTGAGATTCTCAAATATTTTCCACTTTTGTTTTAAACTCTAACATCTGCAGTAATTGCTTTTATCTTATCAATTGTTTCATCAGTGGGTTGGACATTATTCTTCACATAATACCAAAAAGAAACATACGCCACCCACTAGAATCAGTATTCCAAGTTACCATTTTAGATTTTGGGATACCTTAGCATTTATCAGCATGTTTTGTAACACGATAATGTTGTTTCCTTGCAAGTAGCCAATCTCTTTGCCTTTCAAATTTAGGCAATACAGAAAAAATAGTTCCCATATCCAAATGCACTGTTCAATAGCTTAATATTTTAATTATTATTCTCTTTTGCTTGCTTTTAACAATAACAGAATAGTTGGCTAGTAGTTTAAGGGTTTTGACACTATTAGTTCATATAATATAAACCAAGTCTGTATTAAGCCTTGAAGAAATATATATTATATATATGTATGCCATTTTCTTTTAGCGAGCAGTTGCTGAATTTGTTAAATCTTTTCCATTACGTGTTTTTTTCTCTCATTGGTGCTAATATGGATATTGGACTTTTTCCTTTTGCTTTCTATGATGAAACTATTTTTGAATCCATTTATAGTTATTTGTAGATCAGCAGGAATGATTGAAAGCAGTTGTCAGCTAACAGGAGGCTGATTTATTTGAAAACTTGCTCTTCTTTTGACTGAGTTATAAGATCCATTTACAAGTCAGCTATGCATTAAACAGAGTGGGAGGAATTGAAATTGATAGCAAACATACTGATCACAGGGATCCTTGATGGTAATTTGAGATGTATCCATATTAATTTGCAATTACGGGGCTGCAATTTTACACATTAATGAGAATAGTAACTTGCCATCTCTTTCAGAAGATCTTTTGCATACTTGCAGCATTTTCCTTTTGGCATTTTGAACTAACTTGAATTTTAACATTCTCTGATTTTAATAGTTGCAGAATATTACCAGAAAACATTCTTGAACATTGAGTAAAAATACCCCCTCTCCTACCCATTCCTGATTCTTACCCCTTTACTCAAAGCCCCACTTTAGTTTCACAGGTTGTAGCAGTTTCTCTGGCCATTCTTTCAGTGTCAAAATCTGCACAGCTGATTTTGGACATCTGCAGGTTGAGGCAAACTCAAAGTTTATCCTGTTCTCACCTTTCATCCACACACATGCCAGCAGAGGTCTGTCTATTGATTGGAATCCAGTCCTTTTGTTTTAGCTGTTTTCATTATAGCCACTGAACCTTCATTATAGCATCAAATTTGCCTCTACAGCCAAGGACAAAATCTGGATCTTCTGCTCTCCACAGCCTCTTGTTACAGTGGATCATTACAAAGCTATTATGAGACTATTTCTAAATGCCAAACTATTATTATATTAGAAAACTTGATATTTCTTGTGTAATGTGTGATGCAGAACTGTAGTGGGTTGGTTTAACTGCCAGGTGTATGACTGGCTCAGTTCTATACTTTAGTATTTTGTGAATTGAGTTTCAATGATACATAAAAGCACAGCAAATCTACGTTCACAATTTAATGCAGCATTGTAGGAGATTTACAAAAATACATACTTTTTCTTCATGTCTACTTTACATTGTGAAACAAAATCTGAGTTAAAGATAAATACTTCTGTCAGAATGGGACAATGTTTAATATATTGAAATGATGGTTTCCATTTTTATGTTGCTATTATCTATTTATTTAAACTGAAATAAGAAATAAAGAAAATCAAAGTTGTATCTGTCACTAGTTGTAGTAGGTTTCAGAGAATGCATCCGTTTGAATGATTAGATTATGCAGTGTATCAATTAGTATAGTCATAGAGATAGTTACAGCCTGCACATGGTTTCTTGAATCAATTTCAGACTGAAAAGGATAGACATCTGGGACAATTCTGCTTTTCAAATTTCACCCATGCAGATAAAATTTTATATTCTATGTACCAGGGTCAGATAACGATGGTGAAAGAAATGAAATGGCACGGATAAATAATCAATCAGTCTTGATGTTCACAATAAAAATCTAATCCTCATCATAAGTGAGAAGAGCTTCATTTATCCCCCTCCTCCCCGTTGCAATTTATTCCAAAACTTTCACTGATGGATTGTAAATTTCACATTGCTTGACAATGAAGCATATTTCATATGATACACTGGTCAAAATTCAACAAAACATTCAGGAAATCACAGTATACTACATGAGACAGGTCAATATTTACCAGATCAGATGTTATTTACAGCTGTAAATGTGAGGCAGCATATGAATGCCATGTAAAATTCCTAATGCTAGCTATGTCAAAAGGTACAAGATAGAACAGAGACAAGCAGAAGCCAGGAAGTAGATGATGCCGTCAACCTCACAACCAGAGATATCCAGGAGAGCATTTAAAAGAGTCGGGGAAGTAATGCTGGACATTAACATTGCCAACACATTCCAAGTTAGTTTTCAAAGTTTCAGGTATGCCATCTCTACTCTAGATTGACAGTTAATGTACTCTAATCTTGCATGTCAATTCCATCAATCTCCAATGTTGCCCAGCTCATTTCATCACATTGAGTCATATGCTTGCCACATTTCTTTCAATTTTTCCAGATCACAAGTTATTTTGGTCAGATATTTGATATTTTTCTGCACCATCTGTGCAAAGAGAAGGGGCCATTCTGTTTATCACCAGAAATTATTCAAGCCAAGTTATCAAACACAGTATTTATCCAAATGGTCTAGTTAACAAACCCAGCTGGACATGCTGCATTGTAAAGTTATTTATCATACTGTACAGCAATTTCCACGATCATGTAACAATGAATGGTGGTACAAAATTTAAACATTTATGAGAATTATTCACAATTCCCAACAAGGGGGAAACATTGCACCATAAGTTTTTAAATTCTGATTAATCTGTCCTGCATGAAATAATGGATGTTTCCTGAGCTGAAAAGATGGACTTAAAGTATTGGGCAAGGTGTTAAAAGAACAAACAAAAAAACCTTACCACCCCCCCCCCAATGCATTCCTTCAAATTTAAATCCTTAGTTTATGATGAACAACAGTTTTGTTTAAAATGATCCACAATGGAGCTATTTAATTCAACAAATGTTAAGATTAAAAAAAACAAATTAATTCCATTTGTCAAGACACTATGGCATGAGAAAAATACCAATGGCAGCTATATATCAGCAATATGAATTACCAAACCAAAGGTGGAGGCTGCAACTGGAGGATTTTAAGCAAAATAATAAAAATATTCAAGTATTTGCCAGATGGAAAATTAAATATATAAATTGATTTTTTTTTTTACATAATTCACATGAAAAGAAAGCAGTAAAGATAAATAAATATAAATTCAAAATGCATGTTTTCTATATACAAATATAGTCTTTTAAGACTTAACACAATTTCAGTCAATAGTTCTGATATAAAGGCACATTGACTTTCATACTACAGGCTGAGTATGCATCACCAAAGGCAGGCAATGGATTGGGATAACACCCCAAGTCACCAATAAGATTTAACACCTTCTTCGACCATAAGTACAAGAAGTTTGGGATGCAGGAGTTAGGTAGTATTGCAGCATTTGAAATTATTTTATTTGTGCTTTCCATATTTCCATTCAACAGATTGGAGAGCAGAATTTTCCTTCCAAATGTAACTGATGGGCAGGTGGCCATCTACAAGCAGATGGCATGATCCAACGCTAGATGAACAAGTTAAATTTTTCCTAGTCTCTCCAAATGAGCAGATAGAACCTTATGCTGGTTTTAAATGTAAATGCACCACACAGTAGGATACAAATTCATGTGGGACAACCTTGAGCTCAGTCTTTTGTTTTTATAAAAACAAAGCTAGGTTTCACCTCAGTATTTCTGAGATAGAGTGAATATGACAGTCAAAGTCCCAATCTCCCTTTTTTTTGGATCATAGTGTTGCTGGAGAACATGGGATGTGGTTTCAGGTGAAGATAATGTGAACATTTAGACCAAAGCTTATCCTTTGAATCAGTATGGTTGAAATAGACTAACCTTTCTGACGTTCTTTCTAGCATAGAATCCCTACTGTGGAATGAGGCCATTTGGCCTATCACATCTGTCCTGACAGAACATCCTACATTGATCTTTGAAGGTGGCAGGGCACATTGAGTGTGGTTAGCAAAATAGAAAGGCCTTAAATAGAAGCACTGAGTAAAAAAAGCAGTTATTCTGAACCTTTATACAGCTTGGGTTAGGCCCCACCTAGAGCATCAGATCCCTCACCTTCGTAGCTATGTGTATCCAGGAACACCAGACTTGAGTGAAGTTCAGGAGACATATTTGCTTTTTCTTTGGGTCAGGCTGTAGTCCCAACATTGGCCAATATCCTCTCATCACACGACAAAACCCTCCCCCTATTCCTGTAGGTCTGTGCATTTACCATGGTTAATCCATCTAAACTTCACATTTTTGAATACTAAAGGACAATTTAACATGACATCACCTAACCTGCATATCTTGGACTGTGGGAGGAAACTGCAGCATCCAAAGGAAAACGACACAAGCATGGAGAGATTTGCCACAGTCATCCAAGGTGGGAACTGGAGCTTGGCCCTCTGGCACTTGAACCAGCACTGCTACCCACCATACCCAAAGAATTCTTCACTAATAACAGAAGCCAATGTCACATGATATCACCCAATAAAGGAGTTAGTGAAAATGAGAAAGAAATTGCCCTGAAAAGCAGAGTAATCCCTAAAAATTAAAAGATGTCCTCCAGAACATATTTTTAAAAATCCTCAAAAGAATTTTGACCCCCAAACATCTGTACATGAAAGGCCCATCTGTTTTTAAATGATAAAATATGCTAAATACTTCTCTCTTCAGTAATTCAAAAAAAAAATGCAATTTTAACACTGGCTAATGCAAAATGAAAATTATTTATTCTTTCCATACCACTGGTTAAAACATAATTAGATTATGCAAGAAAGCAGACCACTATTTGACCTGAAAACCATTATTTTTCCAGACAGATTCTCATTACGTCAATATTGCATTTCTTGATACTGCAGATGATGGGTAATATTGCTCATTAATCAATTATACTACTAAGGAGTACTTCAGGTCATAAACTAGTAATTCTGAAACCAGGAGCTGACTTTATTTAGATTAAAAGATAAACTATTAAGTTTTAACTGGTTTTGGACTATTCAGACGCTTCTGAGATGTATCTGAATGCTAAGACCACGAATGGTCCAAGAATGTCTCACAGAAGGGAGAGAGTATGTCGAAAGTTTATATACAAATTATGTACTTAAAATACTTCAATAATGTGTTTTTTTTTAGAAAAAGTTGTATTGGTTCAGCCTGCTGATTTCTCTGCTGACGTATAAGTTCACTGATTTGCAGTCCAAAGGCATATTATTTTTAATGCAGGCAGTAGTATTCGACTTTACTGTTGACTGACTAGATATGCTGTCACAGGTCTTTTGAACCCAAGTTGCAGTTTGCACAAAATTCAGGTTTGCTTGCAGAAATTGATATTTGCAGCAATGATGGAATATGGATGTCTAGGGCAAGATGGGATCTGGATAGAGGAAAACAGAAAAAGGAATGTGAACAAATGACTTAGAAAATCTTGGAACTTGAAGATATGCATTTAAGTATATTTAGGCTTAGATCTATATTGATTTGAATTGTCATCTGTAAAGCAAAAAGTCTTCTTAAATAATCCCTGCCTTTTCATTGCTTTTACGGGATGAAAGTAACATAGGCTCTTTTCCCAAACCAAGTAGATTGCTAAGTTGTTCTTTAAGACAGAAAAAAAAAAGCAAAAACGAGGTATTCAAATGAAAATATAAATTGATCATGTTGATACAAATGCTAAAGAGGTAAAAAAAATCAATTTGAATGAGACACTACCCTTCTGCACAACATATTTTTGAAAGATATATATACACACACACACACACAAAATGTCAACTGGTCTCACTAAACACCAAGATATTCACCTCATACTACCAGTACATTCTGTTGCAAAGAAAATGGAAAATATAGTTAAGGTCTGATATTTAAAGCAGAAAATTTTACAATACCCACAAAAAATTATCCCTGGAGCTTGCATCGAGCTTGATTGCAACTACGCAGGAGGCCGAGGATGCAGTTGGCGTGTGAAGGGTGCTTCAAATATTAGGGTGATTAGGCAAGGACATGCATAGTCAGAACAAAGGTGCAGTGATCCAGTTAAAATTGACCCCCAAACAAAGGTGACATGAGGGAAAGGTAACTGCTGTATACTAGACACAACTTGATGCACACAATTTGTCACTCTATATGAAAGGCTGTGTTGACTCTGATTAGGCAGACATAGTTATGGGCATTCCCTCCATTGTCCTCTTTTTACCCAACTTGTGAGTACGATTGTAACTATTTAGTTTTCTGTTCTAATGACACGTGCATTCAAATATTAAGGTATCTTAACTCTTCATACATTTAACATTTCAACATTCACAGTTAATGTTAACTTCTATCGAAATCCTGATCGATTATTTTGCTATCTGTAAAGTTTAAACTTAAAATTAAAAAGTGACATGATTCAATGGTTTCTTCTACTTTGCTATCAGTAAGAATGCCTCAATGCAGCTGCCTACCTGCTTTGTGACATCTGGAGATCCCCTTAATTTGAATTTGATGCCAAGTTATCAGTAAAGAGGAAACCTGCACCAGAGAGATTGCTGAACCTTTCTGGGCAACTTTCTTTGAAGATAATATCAAGTACAAAATGCAGCCCATTAACGGAAACCTACGAGCAACCTTTATTCTCAATAGTCTCCAGTCAGCAGAATGAGGCAACTCAATGCAGATGGAATTGCTAACTCTTACTTGCAGGCAATTACACTAGTTGCAAGTTAAAATGTCACTAAGGTTGATGGTTATTTGCAACAATGAATTTGCAAGGTGCTTGGAGATAAATGCTCTTCAACAGGTATTATTCCAAGTACAAGGGTCAGTTTTTTTTTTATATACACGTATATATGCATAACCTTTATTCAATACACAAGTGGTTTATAAAGCAGCTTGGAAGCTCAATCAAACCAAAGAATAAATCTTATTCCAAACTACTGTAACTTACAACATTTGAAGTTATGAACACAGTGGAAACAAGGCAGTTAATAGCTGAAGTTATGTTCACAGACAGTCCCCTACCAACATCTTCCTCACCACACCTTCCCCAAAAACAACGAAAATGTTTACTGACAAACAAACTTTCCACCAGATCCTTGATGGCAGAGTAAAGAATTCTCAGTGGGGGCAAAGACTGAGACTGATCTTTGGCATGAATGTTCATTTGCATTCACACTTAAAAGTGGGAAACAGTAAAACTACTAATAAAGTTCTACATTTATCCAATATTGCATGTATCTACAATAAAACAGCTGTACAGTAATTCAAATACAGCTTTAGACTCCCAATCCATAAAGCATTAAATCAAACTTCCAATGACATTTCAACATAGCTGCATCCACTAGTATTCAACCTCAAAAATCGGTTCAAACAGCAAAGGAATACTTTGGTTACAGTAACCGAGAACAAGGAAAAGCATCAAAAAGGTGAGGGAAGGGAAGAAAAGCTAATCAGATTAATCTCTTCTCTCCCAACTCAACTGCTCACTTCATACCAAGACAGAACTACACAAGGAAGCAAGCAATAGTGGGTGATCTATAGAAATATGATTAGGTAATATTGTTGTTTTGGAAAGCGTGTTAATATAAAAAGATAAAATCAGTGCAATTCAGAAGCAAATTATAGAAATTTGTTGAAGTAAACAAAGCATTCTTATATTCATTCAGAATTCTGTTACTATGCTGAATATTTTTCAATTCAAGAGTAAGTAGTTGTACATGAAATAGAATTTCCTGTGTGGCATAATATACTTGCATGTATTAAACTGAAAAGCTATTAAAAATGGGGTTGACATAACCAATACTCTAATATGGGCTCGTCATTGGCTCTCCCAGTGCCTCAGTTGGTAAACACACACCAAGTTTGGAATAGAGT
The DNA here is from genome assembly GCA_024679065.1 of Sphyrna mokarran. Taxonomy (NCBI): domain Eukaryota; kingdom Metazoa; phylum Chordata; class Chondrichthyes; order Carcharhiniformes; family Carcharhinidae; genus Sphyrna; species Sphyrna mokarran. The sequence continues at coordinate 75,309,587 of JAGIQG010000004.1, read as the reverse complement.
CACGTTGGCTGAGAAAGATCCCTGTTTGATGCCAAAGCTGTGTTGCACTAACATTGCACATGTTCCAATTTTAACTCTGCTAAAGAAAAACAAAATCAATGCAACATCCAGTTACGCACGCTGACTGCACAGGTGTTTGGATGTTGGAAGAAAACAGTTTCAAGTTTAACTATTAGACCACTATTTTCATTCTTCTAGTCAAATTATCTTCCAATATTCAATATGGTGGCTTATATACAAAACATTGCCGTTAGGGTGAGATCAGTGGTAATGAACTGAACACAATTCAGTGAGCTCAGGAATAGAGAAATCATGTCAAGAGATAAAAGATCTGAAATAAAAGGTCGTCATCAAGTCGCCAGAATTCCAGATGATCAAAGGTTCTTCTCCCTTTGAGGGGAAGAGATGAATTATGGCGCTTGAACCTGACTAGTGATCAGCACACTCAAGTGAGGAACAAAGCTGAAAAGGTGGGTCTTCATGGTCTGAAATATATTCAGCATATTGGTCCTCATGTCTCACTTTCCTTGATTCTTCATTACTGGTTTACTGGCCATCACAAGAACTGCAATAAATCTCAAATCATGTGTCACATAGAATAGGATATACAATGTTAATTTTCTTCCTGATTTTCCACTGTAAATGGCATCAGGAAGTAAAAGAAGTGCTTTGGAATATTGTAAGACAGCTAATCAACCACCTGTGAATAAAAGATTTAGTAGTCCATCTCTGCAGAAACAGCTTGAACTGACAACTAATTTGCGAATAATTCAAAACAGGAGTCAGTTTCCTAGGATAACTCTGACTCTATGAAACACCTCAAATGTTGGTACAAGAAATGCTTTGCGGAATTATTTTGTAAGTGTAGACAGGGAGTGGAAAAAGAGTAGTTGACAAAAGACCTGGGTAATTTTCTTTACTTGCATTGGTTCAATAACACTTCCATGAATTCTGAGGAAGAAGAATCAGAAAATATGAAAAAGCTGTTTTATAGACTCTCATTGCATCGACGCCTTGAATGCTTTTTTTTTTAAGAAGGTAATTTTCATCACAAAAAACACTGAGCATCAACTTTGGGAATTCTGCACGACAAGTTAGAAAGAACCAATAAATGCACAACAGACAAAGAAAATAATTGGGAGAACACAATTAATCTTTATGTTTTCAGCCACTTTTCTACAATCTTTTCCAATAAAATAAGATGACATCATGGTTCAGCTTTGGTCAACAATTTATACAATGACAGATATCTGTGTGGTTAATTTTGGGAACAGTAAGACAACCAATGCCATTAATGGATGGATAGGGCATATTTTAACATGCCCAAACTCAATCTCCACTCAATGCAACTATTATTAATATTACTTATTAGAAAGAATCTAATAAATACACAATTGCATTTCCACAAGCAGATACCATTTAGGGTTCATTTGGAACAAAGTTAGGCCACCATGTTTCTTTTAATCCCTTTCTCAAGGCAAGAGATTGCATTTGGGAACCATTACAGCATTCTACGTAATGAGATCTCAAGATCCATATTGTTTCAAATTACCCATCTACCAAGAATTTCTTTCACTTTAAGCGGAGAAGACAGTTCTTCACAGATTACAGTTCAACATAAGGAAGATATAAAAAGGGTCATTATAGTGTCCCTACACTAAATACCCTAAAAATGCTTCACTGTGGACATGTAAATACTTTTTTCCTTAAATGTTACATCACATTAAAAAAAGTACACTTTCTGAAATTATTTGAGTGAAACTCGACTGCGTTCTTCTATTTAGGAGTTTTAGCTATTGGTGATTGTGATACAGCAGTTTGTAAATCCCTTGCAACTTAAGGTCCATCCAGTTTGCATAAGCACCTTTTTAAATTTTTCTTTTAAAAAAATTAAACTGAGAGAGAACTTGGCAAACCATCAGGTTACCAACTGAATACTGTGCAGATATTTACCATTTTAAAACAGATTGGTTTTACACTGATCTAGCTCACTGAAACAAATTTGTATATACTACAGAAATACACACAAGAGACAGTATCCCTTTTTTGATCCCCTTCTCTCTCTCGGTTTCTACAAATACTGAATTCCCAACAGTTCAGTTGAACCACCTGGCAGTACAAAGATAGAGCAAATGTTATATGATATTAGAGCAATACTTTTGCTTGCCTTAACCCCTCCAAAGTCCATTAGCTATCTGCATGAGCTACAGAGATTTTTCTTTTGCGCTTCGCTTCCAATTCTAATCCACCTGTTGTGGTCCTAAAGAGGATTTAGCTGGTCACAGTCCAACAGGTCAAGTTGTGAGAGCATTATTGTTCCTCACGAGCAACACTGCAGGATAAGGTGAGGAAATGATAAAGGATTATGTCAACAGAAATTTAAATTCAGACCAACAAATCATTGGAAACATAAAAATTCTCTTCAGACCCTCCGACCCCAAATATTCCAAGGAACTCTGCACTAGCACTTATGACATCAACTAGCACCTATGAGTGTTCACAGTCTTTTTGTCTGTAATAGAAAATACACAAAGTACAACAAAATCTTTTTACAGATTCGTGTATCAGCAAACATGCAGAGGGGCAAGCAAGGACTATGGAGAAGGATCAATTTATGGTGCTCGAGTTCTTCTTCTTTCTTTGCTGCTGTTCAGACCATTTTCCCCAGCAAAACTCACTAGACTCTCAATCACTTAAACCTGAATAAGACCCAGCTGGACTGAGCCAGAAAACACCCTTCAGACAAACAGGTACCCCATTGGCGGTATTCACCTTCCAAAGCAATTATAAAAAATATATTTCTTCAAATGCTATCCATGCACTTTGGAAACATGTCATTTCATTGTGGACAGCTGAGAATAAACCTGTGATGTATTAACTGATTGGAAGGATATTTTAGAGTGTATATTCCAGATGTGCCTCACTGGTAGGATTCCATCACACGCCTTCAAATCTTCCTCCTGAACACCTGTGAACAATGCTGTAACTTAGGGCAAGGCTGCATGGCAACAATCTTTTAGGATATATAATCTAACACAAAGATATGATCCCTGCTCCTCCCCTCACCACCCCCAAATCCATAAACACTATTCTCCTTTCTTCCCCAAACTAAAATGGGAGCAATGGGTAGAATGTTCTGAAAGACAGGCTATTTTGCAGCATCTGTCATTCCACACTGATGTCCAGTTAAGCAACTTTAAAATTCTAAACACTGCATTAAATTAAGGTCTCTTCCACTGAATTAGCATGCATACTGCTATTCATCTCAGCTGTTCCATTCAGAGCAAAGACAAAAGGTGTCTGCTTATTGACTGCAGGGGTTTTAGGTTCGAAGTTTTTTTTGGTCTCTAGAAAATGCTACGTACACCCAATTGTCAGCAAGTGCACACAAGCTAAAAGGGATACTGTCTCTAAACAATGGTGATAGTCTAACCATCTCTGCTTTCACAAACAGGCCACATGACTCTGCAAGTAGGTGTGTAGTAATTTTTTTCCCCGCAGCACCAAGTAGGCCAGCCCATAATGACCCATTGTTTTTTCTAATAAAAGAACAGAACTCTGTACAACATCTACTACATATCATCCTTCAACGTCATCATCTTCTAGTGAATCCTTTGAATAGTCATCATAGATTTCCTTCACAGCCATAATTCTGTTCAGCATGCTCTCCAACATACTCCGATCCATGGGAATAACTGAGTACCACAGGGGGCTCTCCGCCACACAGGAGCGCTCAGGCTGCAAGTAGAAAACATCATTCCTGTTCTTCATACTCTCAGGGCTGCAGCAAAACAAACATAAGTAATTAATTTGGAAGAAATTCATTCACAAAATGCTGTTTTAATCTTCCCTTCTTGTGCTGTTTCATTCTGCTATAAAATATTATGCTGAGAATTTTTTTTTCTGATCAAATCTTCAGACAGCTGAACAGCATCTTGCCTTTGGCTCTTCACCCCTTATTTCTCATGATGTTTACAGTCGATTCTTAGCTTTTATTGGTAGGGGGATTGAATTTCAGAACCGCAACGTCATGTTGCAACTGTACAAAACTCTAGTGCGGCCGCACTTGGAGTATTGTGTGCAGTTCTGGTCCCCATTACATTGTTCCCACATTATAAGAAAGATGTGGAGGCATTGGAGAGGGTACAGAGGAGGTTTACCAGGATGTTGCCTGGTATGGAGGGCAGGTCTTATGAAGAGAGGCTGAGGGATTTGAGGTTGTTTTCGTTAGAAAGGAGGCGGCTAAGAGGGGACCTTATCGAAACATATAAGATGATTAGAGGTTTAGATAGGGTGGACAGTGATAGCCTTTTTCCTAGGATGGAGAAAGCTAGCACGAGGGGACACAGCTTTAAATTAAGGGGTGATAGTTATAGGACGGATATCAGAGGTAGGTTCTTTACCCAGAGGGTGGTTAGGGAGTGGAATGCCCTGCCTGCGGCAGTTGTAGATGCGCCAAGTTTGGTGGCGTTTAAGAGGTTAGTTGATAAGTTTATGGAAGAGAAGGGAATGGTTTAGTTTGGAGGGTCATTACTTTTTATAATGGTTGGCGCAACATCGAAGGCCGAAGGGCCTGTTCTGCTCTGTAATGTTCTATGTTCTATGATTCCTTAATTGTAGGTACAAAGTCAGACAAAAGCATCACAGCTGGATAGTTTAATCTCCAGTAAGGACACCTCTGCTGAATTAAGTCACTGCAATTAGTCTCTACAGATCACTGATGGGAATGTTTTGTACGCAAGCCTATGACTGAACATAGTGACATTCTTATTCCTGGCCATAATGGGGTTAAGTAATTTCCTGAAGATAACAATGTACATGAATAGGATTGATTTTACACCAACTTGTACATCCTTCATTTACTGTGTCTTACTTGAGAAATCACTCTGCTTTTTTGGGAGAAGCTGTAGTAGTTTCAGTTACCAATTTTGTTGTGCACAATATCTTTTTAATAGATTTTGAAATGACTTTGTTTACTGTGTAAATAAACTTTGCTACTTTCTGCAAGACATACTTATTAGTTAGCAGTCCCACCCCATCAGCAGCTGACTGGCCAAAACTATTCTGACACCCAGATTGGAGATTTCCCTCTGGTTAGGCTGCAGACACTCATATTCAACCAAGATTGGCAATCTGTTCTGATACAATGGAACAACATCAACATAAATCAGCTCTTTCAGTAGGTATGGTGAGCACTGCTCCTTTAAAGGGGAATCATCTTCATGCAAATAGTTCATTTTAATCTCTGATGACAGAGGGACCAAAAAAGGGAAAGACCATAGAGAGGTGTCTTATTTCTGTCATGTCATCCCTATGCAGCTTATGGCTTTATATAAATCAAAAGATGATGAAAATGTTTTTCAATGACAAATATAATTTTACCTTTAATATTGAATAAAATAATTTTTAAAATAAACACGAGTATTTCTACTCTAATGACCAATCATTATGGTGAAAGAGTAGGTTTTGCAGCCTTTTCATACCAGTCCTGTGTATGCAAAGCTGCTTGCCCTCCTTGAGGGGAATGTAGTGAAATGTAAGATATCTAAAGCTTTGTTTTACATAATATGCTTGGAATCTAATGAATATACTTTCAAATGGTTTATATGGAAATTTAAAAATAAGCTTTTTGCAAGATATCCCACAAACTGAAGGACAACAGCAACCAATTTGCTCCCAGGATAATTGGGCAATTTAAACATACAATAAGGTGTATGTTTATATACACCTCATCTAACCATGAATGAAATCTTAACCCTCGCCAGGTATTACAGGCCTCAGGAAATCCAGTTAGAAAGGGAGAGGAGGATTGCAGAATCTAAGAACTAAGTGCCTCAACAAGCAATCTTCCAATCTCCCCTCTGGGCTCCAACTTCCACCGATCCAGGCTCAGATCTTCTAATCCCCATCTAACTCTAGACCATGATCTCTCTAAAATTAGGCCAATATTTTAAACATACTTTGATGATAACACAATGCATTTTAGTGGACTTTTCATACTACCATACTACATGATCAAGAGTAGTTTTTTTTCCCAAAACCTTGTTTTAAGATTTAAATATTTTGAACAAATACCATTGAACAGATTACAAGAATAAGCTTTGCTTTCCCATGAAAATAGACAAATCTTTTTGTGCAGCATGCAAATAAGTTATATCTGGAGTGATACTAATATTGAATGCTGGAAATAGAGAGTGTCCAGCATTGATATTCTTCACCTAGATCACAAAAATCTATCCCTAAAATGCAAGTTTAATATGCCAGCAGGAAAGAACAGCTGGTCTCACCATTTTGAGAGGTAGAACTCATAAAATTTCACAGGACATCTTAACGGATTCATTCGGTTTTCTCTCTGCTCCAAAACAGCAACTTCCTCTTCACGTTTCCTTTTTCCCATAGTGCTACCTATAAACAGTAGAGGAGAACAAAACTGAACATGTGCAGAAAAAGAAGTGACTTTCATAAAATTTTAATTCCGATTTTCCTGAGCAATATTTAAGTGCTCTGAGTAACATTCAGTCATTAGACACCAAAGTAACTAAAAACAAAAACTCAACTGTTTCAACCTTAACGCTGTAAGGTATCTGGAATGTAGTTTTAGCAAATAACTATTTCTATAAATTGAATGGAGAAAAAAAAATGATTGTTTTGTCCATTCTCATCCTCACTGCACCAACTCTAATTCTATATAGGGCAGGGGCCATTTGGTATCATTCCCAAATGGAAATTGTTCACATTTGAATCTGAACAATAAGTACTTGTGATATTCCTACCTGGGGGTCTTTCAGCTGAGCTCAGTCCTAACTTTCCAGCATTGAATGGTACATGGAATTAGCATGTGCTCAATTCTTCACTATTGTTCATGCAGTCAATGGTGCCAAAACTAATGGCAGTAAAATGTTAATCAGCCAAGATTGCTTGAATGGGTGCTAATTTCTCAAGCAAGAAATTGAGAGAGAATACTTGTGTAAAACTAAACAGCATCTGCTGACATAAGAGATATAAATAGAGTGAAGTGTAAACAATGTGTGGTGAGTGCCAGGGGGGTGGGGTGTGTAGAAGTAGGTGCTGCATTTTGCCTCCTGTACTTGTGATTGACAACAATATGGCTTAGGGACGAAGCAGATTACTCAGTCCCTTGAGCTTGCTTCGCCATTCAGTAAGATTTCATTTGATTGTAATTTCAATCCACCTTCCTGCTAACCCCTGATGTCCTTCGTTAAACAAGGATCTATCTAGCACTGCCTTAAAAATATACAAAGGATGTTTCCACTGCTTTTTGAGAAAGAGTTCCAGAGACTCTCGAGCCTCAAAAATTTCTCATCTCCGTCTTAAATAAATGACGCCATATTGTTAAACACAGAACCCTAGTTTTAGATTCTGCAACAAGAGGATAAATCTTCTACACATCTTTGTCAAGATTCTGCAGGATCGACCAAGTGGTCGATACGTCTAAACTCCAAGAGATACAAATCTAACTTTTCCACCCTTCCTCATAAGACAACATACCTATCCCTGATAATTAATATACCAAACTTTCTCTGAACAGCTTCAAATACATTTACATCTTTCCATAAATAAGGAGGCCAACACAATAATCCATATGTGGTTTCATCAATGCCTTTTACAACGAAAGCATAACCTTCCAAGTTTTATAATCAATTTCCCTCACAATAAATTATAACATTATTAGCTTTCCTAATTGCTTGTTGTACTCTAGCCTTTTTTGATTCATGCACTAGGACACCCAGATCCTTCTGCACTTCAGCTGTGCAATCACTCACCATTTAGATCATTTTTAAAAAATTCTTCCCGCCAAAACTGACAATTTTATACTTGCCCACATTACACTCTATTTGCCAGATTTCTACCCGCTCACTTAACATGCATGTCTCTCTGTGGCCTCCTTACATCCCTGTCATATTTTACTTCTCTATCTTTGTGGTGAAGCAAACTTAGCAACCATTCCTTCATTCAGTCAAGACTCCAACTCTGATTCCTGTGGCACATCAATCATCACATCCTGCCAACCATAAGATCATCCATTTATGTCAACTCTGCTTCCTATTGGCTAGTCAATCTTCAATTCACTCCACTCCATGAGCTTTTATTTTTCACAATAATCTTTGATGTGGCACCTTATAAAAGTCCTTTTGCAAAGTACTGTATACCCACCAGTTCCCCTATATCCACAGCACAAAACTGCCCTTTCACAAAATCATGTTGGAACTGCCTGATTGCTTTGAATTCTTCCAAGTGCCCTAAGATTTTAAATAAGTTACTAACATTTTCTCTATGACAGATGTTAGGCTAACTGGCCTGCAGCTTCCTGCCTTCCTCTCTTTTTTGTAAAAGAGGGCTAAATTTGCTATCTTTCAATCTAATAGAACTTCCCCTGAATCTAAAGAATTTTGGAAAATTACAACCAATGTATTAATTACCTCATTAGCCAGTTCTTTCAAGGCTTATAGGTTAAGTACAAGCATCTGTCAGCCAAGATCTAATAATCCACTTAATGCCACTGCCCTGATGATTATAATTTTCTTAACTACCTCTCTTCCTTCAACGTCCTGATCAACAACTATTTCTGGGATATCACTTGTAACTTTATAGTGAAATACCTGTTGAATTCATCTGCCATAGCCCTACATTCATTCTATTATCAATTCCCCAGACACACTTTCTATAGGACCAAGGTTCACTTTGACTCTTTTCTTATTTGAATATTTATAGAAACTCTTACTATCCGTTTAGATTATTAGCTTCTTTCTCAATCTATTTTCCTCTCAATCTTTGTCGTTCTTTGATGTTCTTTATATTTTCCTAATCTTCTGACTTGCCAGTCGTCTTTGTGTAACTATATGCTTTATCTAAGTTTAATACAATATTTAAGTTAATGATGATGGGCCCTCCCCATGGACATTTTTCTAATTAGAATGCACCTATGCTGTGTATTCTGAAATATTCTTTTAAGTATCTGCCACTGAACCTCTACTGATCTTTCCCTTAGCACATTATCCTGTTCATTCCACCTAACTCCACTTTTATTCCCTCATTTAAGTTTTAAATACTAGTCTTAGATGCATGCTTCTCACCCTCAAATGATGTAAAATTCAATCGCATTATGTTGGTTCTACATCAAGATAAATAAATTCCCAGGACCTGATGAAGTGTATCTCAAGCCGTTGTAACAGGCTAGGGAGAAAATTGTGGGTCCTCTAGCAAAGAGCTTTGAATGACTGACAGTTACAAGTGAGGTGCCTGAAGACTGGAGGGTGCCAAATGTTGTGCCTTTGTTTGAGGAGGGCCGCAGAGAATAGCCTGGGAACAACAAACAGATGAGCCTAATGTCTGTAGTGGGTATGTTCTGAGAAGGTATTCTGAGAGACAGAATCTGCAGGCATGTAGAGAAGCAATGACTGATTTGATACAGTCAGCATGGCTTTGAGCATGGAAAATCATGTCTCACAAATTTGACTGAGATTTTTGAAGGGGTACCCAAGAAGGTAGATGAGGACAGTGAAGTCAATGTTGTTTACATGGACTTTAGCAAGGTCTCTGATAAGGTATCGCAGAGTAGATTGTTGTCCAAGGTTAAATCTCATAAGATCCAGAGTGAAGTAGCCAACCAGATACAAAATTGTCTTTACGACAGAAACAGAGGTGGTTGTATAGGTTAGTTTTTCAAACTGGAGGCCCTTGACTAGCAATGTGCCTCAGGGATCAGTGCTGGGTCCACTGTTATTTGTTAATTATATTAATGATTTACATGATAATTTAGGAGGCATGCTTAATAAGTTTGCAGATGAACCAATATTGGTGGCATAGTGGACAGTGATCAATGAGATCTTGATCACTTGGGCCAGTGGGCTAATGAATGGCAGATGGAGTTTAATTTAGATAAATGTAAGGTAATGCATTTTGGTAGATCAGATCAGGACAGGATCTACTCAAATCATGGTAGGGCACTGCAGAGAGTTATAGAACAAAGAGATCTAGGATTACAAATTCATAGCTCCTTGAAAGTGGAGTCACAAGTGGATAGGCTGGTAAAGGTGGTATTCAATATACTTGGTTTCTTTGGTCAGAACAGTGAATACAAGGATTGGGATGTCTTGCTGAAAATGTATCAGACATTGGTAAGGCCACACTTGGAACACTGTGTGCAGCTCTGGTCACACTATCATAGGAAAGATATTATTTAACTAGAAAAGAATGCAGAAAAGATTTACTAAAATGCTAACAGGTTTGTGTTATAAAGGAGAGGCTGGATAGACTGGAACTTTTTTCCCTGTAGCCTAGGAGGTTTAGGGATGATCTTATAGAGGTCTATAAAATAGAGGTGCATAGATAAGGTAGGTGGTCAACACCTTTTTCCAAAGGCAGGGGGAAAAAAACTAGAGGGCATAGGTTTAAGGCGAGAGGGAAAAGATACAAAAAAAGTCCAAAGAGGCAATTATTTCACGCAGAGGATCTGGAATGAGCTTCCAGAGAGAGTAGTAAAGGCAGGTACAATTTTGTCTTTTAAACAGCATTTAGACAGGTGCATAGGTAAGATGGATATGGAGGAATATGGGCCAAATGCGTGCAATCGGGACTAGCTTAGTGGTTAAAAACTAGGTGTCATGGATAAATTGGGTCCAAGGGGTGTGTGACTCTGTGACTGTAGGGTGCCTTCACTAGGAAATTATCAGTTAATCCTATCTCACCAGACAATATCAGGTCCAGTACAGTCTGCCCTCTGGTTAGCTCCAAAACGTACTGTTCTAAGAAACTATCCCAAAACAGTCTATGAACTCATCTAGACTATCTTTTGCATCTGATTTTTCCAATGTATATGTAGATTCAAATTGCCCATAATCATCACCATATCTCTGTGACAAGCTCCCATGATATCTTCTTCTATGCTCTGTTCTACTTGTACACTAGTTCCCACAACTGACTTCTTGCCTTCAGAATCATTTCTCAACTCAAACTACTTCTACATTCTGGTTTCTAGTATCTGGGTCATTTTTCTCTAATGTGCTAATACCATTGTTAATTAACAGAGACACACTTCCATCTTTTAATTTTCTGACCTTCAATGTTCAGTCCTCAATCTATGTTTTCCTGTAGGCATGCCTCTATAACAGCTATCAGGTAGTACTTACTGATGTTTGTGCTCAATCCATTGGTTTTGCTTCAAATGCATGTAGGTACACAGCCTTTAGTTTTGTCCTTTTACTGTTTTGTAGCATCTAACCGTAACTGCTGATTTACTCATTTGTACTCTGTCCCTTCCCGCCATGGTCTCTCATTTCCCGTATTAGTAGCTTCCTATCTTGCCTTATCCCTATGTTTTTTTTCCAGTACCTTGGTGCAAGTTAGTGTTAAAGAAAGAAAAAACAAACTATAAAGTAGATGCAAGTATTCTAGAGAAAGAAATGACAGAATAGGTTGTGTTTAGAGAGAAACTTGCAGGAATTTGTGCACATTGAGATTATACTGAATGAATATTTGCAACAGATGTCCCTTCTCTAAATACTCCAATGCTGACATCAGCTCAATGACTGAGCGAGAGACAGTGAAAATAACTTTGCAATGCTATTTTCCTTCAAAACCTGACATCACAGCATCAAGTTATTTTCATCTTTCAGCTGATGACTGATTCAAAACTGCAGCTGTCCAGGGGAAGTGCACAACGATGCGCTCTTGCGATAGTTGAGAACTATAGATATGAAAACAAAAATGACCTGAAAGTCAAGAGTGGCATAGTGGTTAGTAGTGCTGCATCACAGTGCCAGGGATCCAGGTTCAATTCTGGCCTTGGGTGACTGTGTGGCGTTTGCACGTTTTCCCTGTGTCTGTGTAGGTTTCCTCAATTTCATTCCCTTCTCCAAAGACATGCAATTAGGTGGAATGGCCCTTAGTACAAGGGAGTTAGTAGGGTAAATTCGTGAGGTTATGGGGGTAGGCTGGGATTGTTGTTGGTGCAGGCTCAAATGGCTTCCTTCAGCTCGGCAGGAATACTATGATTCTAGAAGAGCTTGCCAAATTTGCTAAGTTGATTCTCCAAGTCAAAAATCAGCATCTTCCACATACTGCTGCAGATTTGGAGAATGCGTGAAATATTCACTCTTCACATGCATAGCAAAATGTTTCAATTTTCAGAGAAATTATCACATACACTGAGCCAAGTTGCAAATCTGCCTGTCCTTTCCCCTAAAGTTTCAGTTCAGTCAAATGGGTAGCTATGCTTCACCTGCAATCAGAGCATGTTGGGAACTTTCCTTCATCAGCATGAAAGTTTTGGATTGGAACGACCTAAGACATTAAATCATTGTAAGACCTTACCATGGCTCAGCCACTGTACACTTGCAAAGTAGATTATTTTGGTGAAAACTGACTTCACTTCTTCCAACAACTCCACAAAGTGCTGTTGGTTCTGAGCACTGCTGCGAAAAACCTGACCATTTTGGCCACTGTGTTCAATTTTTTAGCATGTCGTCCACTATCATTTGAACAGAGGTTTACAAAATGCAGTGAGACAAGGCCAAACTGTCTCCATGAGGATCATTTGCAGCCAAGATACAGACTTTTGTGCAATTCATCAGAGTTGTGCTGTACATTGCAAGCCAATCTAACTTCTTTGAATTTGGTTTGAACTTTACCACAATACTTTTGAAAGCACCGAGAATCCAAAGTCATGAGTGCAGTCTTTAGACTCAGAATTTCTTCATGAATGAGAATCTTTGGACATAAAATGAAACCAGAATACAAACTGCATGACATCAATGATAGCGCATGAATCCCCAATGCCACCAAGTATGGCACACAGTTCTTTATTGAGCATGTAGCTACAGCATCTTGCATCAAATCTCGCAAATAATGAACAATTGTTTGTTTACTTAGCTGCACATTTAAAACTTCTCACATGTTGTGGCGTTTCTGGATCATTATTTTTGAGCCATCTTTCCATAATTGAAGAAGTCAGTGGTTTATTTCCATTTAAAAGGAGTTTGTTTTCACCAAGCCAGAATCCACATTGTTTTGGAGCCAGCTCAGATAAAATAACTGTTTCAAATTCTTATTGGCAATTTTGTGAATTTGATTTTGGTCCTCAAAAGCAAACTTCCTATCAAACTCATTGCGTGCATTTGCGTGCACTTTGGAAATTATTTTTCAAATTGACAACCTTGCTTTCGTAGTAGCACGTAGCATTTTGTAGTAGCATTCCTTTTTAATGGTCTCAGTTCCAACTTCCATTTATGTAAAATTTACTTCCTCACTGAAGTGCCGGTCTTTTCATTATTGGTCTTAGGTTTGCATTGCTCTTTCTGACCACAAACCTTTCCATGTTTTAAATGTGAGAAAAAACATACAAGTAAATTAAAGCATACTCAACTTACCTGTGTCAGTTTTGCCATGTGTATTAAAATCCCTACAGTGCAGGAGGAGGCCATTTAGCCCATTGAGTGTGACACGATCTTACAAGGCTTCTCCCCTGACCTATCCTATATTGAGCAACACAGAGATTACATCCACTTTTACTGTATTCCTTGGAATTTGAGAGATGCTTTGATCAATGTTTTCAAAATATCAAGGTAGGAGCTGAAATGTTAGATATTTCTATCTGTTGGTTCATCTAACACCAGATAAAAATTCTAAAAATTAGAACCAGGCCTTTCAAAAGTCAAATTAAGAAATCTTCTGTACATAAAAGATGGTAGAATTTTAGAACTCTTCTCTGCAAATGATGTTTGATGCTAAGTGAATTATTAATTTTGATCTGATGCTGATAAATCTTTCTTAATCTAGAGACATGGAGCAAAGTCAGATACATGCAATAAGTTACAGATCAGGCAAGATCTTACTGTAGACCAAAACTAGGATTAAATGGCTTACTCCTGCACCTAAACTCCTGACAGACCAAACACCTACACATGCCTTTGGATCGTGAGTAGCAATCTTTGTTCATTTCATTCTTTACTGACTTAAAGAAGCAGAGATCTTTTTCAGCATTCCAATTACTAGCATGCCATGGTCCGTTGATTAAGTACAGTCCAAGAATCAAATGTTGGACCTTCTGGTCTTACATTACACTACACTATTTAAAGCATTTTGGAAACAGTTGGGCTGGAAGGAAATCAAAGTGTGGGGGAAGAAAGTCATCTTTTAAATCCAAAACAAGACCTCTTCAAATAAAGGCTAACACTTGTGGTCACTCAAATATGACTTGTTTACTCTCAGAATATAAATAGAAAACATTTTAAAATAGGACCATAGCAGAGTGAGAGATGGGGAAATGAATCAAGAAACGAGTTATATTTGAACCTGATGCAGGACTTAGCAGTTCTTAGAGGAGGAGGAAAAGATGCACAGAAAAATAAAAGAGAATCAAACCAATAAGCAGATAACTATTCCAAGTTATCCCAGATTTGTCATTGTGGATCATGATGAGAAATAAAGCCTTTTGCTGATTATCTATTGCATCTGCTTGAAAACAATGAACAGAGTCACTCAAGTACAGGTTGCAAGTAGGGTTGCTAACACTCCAGGTTTGTCCTGGAGTCTGCAAGACTTAAAGATTCATCTTTAGGACATTATTGCAAGTGAAAACCCAGTGGAAAAAATATAATAGGTCTATTAAACAAAACTGTAATTTTTTTTGTTTTCCACTTTCTTCACAAACCTTCATTTATTAACAGAAAATTATCAGATTGGAGAAATGGTTGTGCAAGTAACAATCAAGTTCAATCTACACATCAAACAAATTTTTTCCTTTCAAACTGGCATGGTATGGCACTGCACACGAAGGATGAACTTCATGATCACAGTGTGGGCACTAGGCTAATACGAGGCAGGAGGCAATGAAATGAAATCTTTGAGGATACAATCAACCAGGGTTAACAATCTAGTTTGGATTCCCTGCCACATTCGTCCACAGATATTTGGTCTGATTCCTTTCCACAAGCTTTCATTCTGGTACAGTTCCACAGGATTATTTATATTTAATCTGCTCGTTGCACTTCAGGCCTGAGCATTTATAATGAGTGTCCAGTTGCTATTTGAATATAGGCGTCTCAACT
Source organism: Sphyrna mokarran (assembly GCA_024679065.1). Lineage (NCBI taxonomy): Eukaryota > Metazoa > Chordata > Chondrichthyes > Carcharhiniformes > Carcharhinidae > Sphyrna > Sphyrna mokarran. Next base: position 75,294,519 of record JAGIQG010000004.1, on the reverse strand, counting down.
AACAAACCCAAACTCAGAAAATAGTCTCGAGAATATGTGGCTGCTAAACTGGTATTACTAGCATCACAGCTTGCAAGGTTCCCAGTTCTTCCAATCAATTATTTGTTGCTTTGTTTTTAGAACATAGAACAATACAGCACAGAACAGGCCCTTCGGCCTTCGATGTTGTGCCGACCAAAATAAAAAGCAATGCCCCTCCAAACTAAACCATTCCCTTCTCTTCCATATACTTATCAATTAACCTCTTAAACGCCACCAAACTTGGCGCATCTACAACAGCTGCAGGCAGGGCATTCCACTCCCTAATCACTCTTTGAGTAAAGAACCTACCTCTGATATCCGTCCTATAACTCATACCCCTTAATTTAAAGCTGTGTCCCCTCGTGCTAGCTTTCTCCATCCTAGGAAAAAGGCTATCACTGTCCACCCTATCTAAACCTCTAATCATCTTATATGCTTCAATAAGATCCCCTCTTAGCCGCCTCCTTTCTAACGAAAACAACCTCAAATCCTTCAACCTCTCTTCATAGGACCTGCCCTCCATACCAGGCAACATCCTGGTAAACCTCCTCTGTACCCTCTCCAATGCCTCCACATCTTTCTTATAATGTGGCGACCAGAACTGCACACAATACTCCAAGTGCGGCCGCACTAGAGTTTTGTACAGTTGCAACATGATGCTGCGGCTCCTAAATTCAATCCCCCTACCAATAAAAGCTAAGACTCCATATGCCTTCTTAACAACTTTATCCACTTGACTGCCTACTTTCAGGGATCTATTGACACATACACCAAGATCCTTCTGTTCCTCAACACTATTAAGAGCCCTACCATTAGCCCTATACTCTACACATTTATTGTTCCTGCCAAAGTGCATTACCTCACACTTTTCCACATTAAACTCCATTTGCCACCTCTCGGCCCAGCTCTGCAACTTGTCCAAGTCACTCTGTAAACTAAAACACCCCTCTTCACTATCTACCACTCCACCGACTTTAGTGTCATCTGCAAATTTACTGATCCATCCCTCAATACCCTCATCCAGATCATTTATAAAAATTACAAACAGCAGGGGCCCCAAAACAGACCCCTGAGGCACACCACTTGTCACCGAACTCCACGATGAATATCTCCCATCAACCACCACCCTCTGTCTTCTATCTGCCAGCCAATTCCTAATCCAATTAGCTAAATCACCCTCTATTCCACACATCTGCATTTTCTGTAGAAAATTTTCTGTAGTTTCTTTTCATTTACCCTGCCAGACACATAATTCTTGCTAAATAATACTTACTTTGATCCCTTCCCTTTTTGTAATTAGCAGGCATGTAATAGCGGATGCTAACAACCTTCGTGGTTCCTCTGGGTGTTGTACACTTCCTGGACTGTCGAACAACATTAATGAAGGACAGTCGCATGTGCTCTTCTACACACTTCAGTCCAAAATACTTTGTGTTAAAGAACATGAGTGTGTTCAGTAGAACAAAGGGCGAATATACTCCAAGTTGTTTACATTCCCAGAGATGCTCTTCCTCTACCCGGGAGAATATTAAACCTAAGAGGAAACAATGACACAATGTTAACGATGATGCTCATCAAATCTTCACGTATATTTTATAATGCTTTTTAATTTGCACCACCATTTTATTTGAAAATATTCAAAGTACAAAAGGTAAAATGCCTTCCACATCCTATAGCATACAGATGGTGGAGATAAATCAACCAGGGATCTAACTCATCAATGTGCATAGACACTGGGTGAGGAAAAAGATCTGGTTCAGTTGGAGTGAATCCATGGTCAAGAAGGATGCGAAGAATTGCTTACAAATAAGTGCAATCATTTGAACAAATAACTGCGGGACCATAATCTGTAAGGGATTTATAAACAAAAATAGGAAATGAGGCAATTACTATGCTCACTACAGTCTATGCTGTGAAGAGGATGAGGGAGGATTCAAATACAGAAGTGACAGACTGTATTATGACAAAAGTCATCACACCATGGACTAATCAGTCTTCCATTGGGTAAAATGAAGAAATAAAGTCTGTATTTAAATAATCCAACTCAAAAAGGAAATAGGATGAAAACCACATCAACGCTAATAACAAATGTCCATGGACAGAGAACAGAACACTGTTCATATATGAAATAAAAACACAAAATGTTGTAAGTACTTAAAAGTTTGGCAGCATCTGTAGAGAGAGAAAACAGGTCTATGACAGTATATCTGAACATTAGTATTCCTATGCTAGTTTAGGAAAAAGTATCAGATACTAGAAATCAAACAAAAATAAACACAGCAAGTCAGTGAATATTCAAGATTAATCTCTGAAGTTCTCAACACTTAGAGCAGTGTAGGCTGAATCGATTCAAGGCTCAGTTAGATTTTTGATTTAAAAAGTAAGTCAAGGGCTACATATGGCAGGCAGAGAAAGTGGCATTAAGATATGGTCAGATCAGCCATGATATTATTGAATGGCAGTGCAAGTTCAAAAAGCCAAAAGGGCCATCTACTCCTGCTGCCTTTTTTAATATAAAAAAGTCTGTGCTCGAACAAGAAAGGTTAATATTTTGGCTCAGGTTCATCAGGAATGATGTATTTCCATTTTCTCCCAGACTTTCAATTACTGCGGACAATCACCAGTAATTTGTATTTTGCCATCAACATGGATACCATACAAATGGATGAACTTGAGATGTTTAAAAATGGTAGGAAATCTCAAGAACTTACCATTTGGAAGCAAACTTGGTTGCCAGCCTTGTAACATTTTATTCAACTCTTGGACAAAGGTCAGATAATAAAGATCAGTGAATATGTTGACCATTCGGTTGTTTTCAAGTAAAAACTATAATAAAGCAGATCAGAAACAGCAAACTGTGAGATGAAGTAAATACCAGCTTATTACCAACACTTAAAAAAATACATATTTTGAAACTAATTTTTGCTTGAGGGTGCTAATTAAATGTAATTAAATTTATTTAACCCACACTTCCCGTATTTACTTCCATTTTGTTGGACAGTTCATTTTGTTCTGAAACATTCCCTTTATTGTACATTCGTTAGTGATTATCTAGTTTTGTTAGGAAGATGAGGATTATGAGGCATTGCACTTTTAATTCTTCCATGTGGCAGAGAATCTGATGCCACACGGTTGTGGAGAAAGCATCAAATAATAAGCCTGCAATTGTGCTCAAGTTAGTGGCAAGGGAAATAGATATCTGTCTCTAGGTCCCAGAGAACATGTGTTATATTATGCCTCCACTTTCAAGAGTGCAGGAGGTGGCTATTCAGCACATCATGTCAGTGCCAGTTCTTCAAGAGCTAAAGATGTCCTATTCTCCCATTCTGTTACTATAGCTCCACAATACTTTTCTTTTAAAGTATTCATCCAACAAACTACGAATCACAAAAACAGTAAGACAGCTGACTTGTGTCAGTGTATGAAAATAATATTGCAGGCTGCATATATCTTTCATTTCAAACTCTTCATTTTATGATTTCTTTGCTTTGGTTGTACAGCTAATTATGGAGGAGGAAGCAACACGATGGGAAAAAGGTGAGACAAGCATGACCTATAAGATTAACTTCAAAATAGTTATCTTCAAAAATTGGAGTTCAAAAGTTATTCTTGCCTGGTCATATCCATAATCTAACAGGAATAGCTGAACACTCTAGATCTACCACTGATGACTCTCCAGACAGGCTAACACTTAATTTGTTCTTTCATGTGATGTGGGTGTTACTGGCAAGGTCAGTATTTATTGTTTTTCAGAGGGTAGCTCAGAGACAGTTTGGAGTCCAAATGGAAAATATATATCGATAGGGCAATCTACACAATTGTGGCAAATTTCGTCCCTAAAGACCATTAGTGAACCAGATGGGTTTTTTATGAAAATCAATTATAATTACTTGGTCACCGTTATTAAAATGAGCTTTAACTCCAGATTAAAATTGAAATTCCGACAGAATTTAAATTCCACCAGCTGCCCCTGTGGGATTTGAACCCACGTTTCCAGAGCATCAACCTGAGCCTCTGGATTACTAGTCCGTTGACAAGAACACTGCACCATCATTATCTCTTTTTTCCTCTCCTTCCCAACAAATCATTGTAAAATACCAAGACCACGAAAAGTCTACTTTCACCTGTGAAGCAGGGTTGAAGGTAGCAGTGAAAGTACAGTGTTTGCGATGGGGACAAAGACAATGGCTTCGATCTTCCCAAATAACTAATCAGAGTAAAATTACAATTATATACCTGGCAATACAATAAAACCCAACAAAAAAGTATCCAAGGTTTTCTCTGTGGGCACATACCAATCTTTAACAACTTTGAGTTCAAACCCAAGTATCATCTGTATATATATCTTTGGTTGCTATTATTAAGATTTAAATTTAAGGATGAGTCATCGAGTGAGCAGCTACCCTTTCCACAACCCCAGGCCTGCAAAATTTAAAAATTAAAAAATATAAAAGCAAATAGGACTGAGTTCTGAGCTCAGAGCTTTAGGCTGAACACTGTTACAATCACTAAATTACTGGGAAGATCTTGCTTGTAGCTTGTTAAAGCATCACCCCCCCAAGCACTTTTAGATTTTACAAGTAATAACGAACAAACAGTGTGCACATCTGCATCCATAAAAAACTAGCAAGAGGCATTTTTTTTTTTACTGATTATAGGCTGAGGATGCTTTTAAAGGGAAATTAAGTATCTTCAAAAATTAAAGTAGTATCGATGTTTTAATTTGATATGCTTGTCAAATTTTATCTACAAACTCAAGTAGCCTGTTTAAAACTGGATTGCTTCTCTTCACTCCTCCACCACTTTTCTGAATAAAATTGCTTCCAATTCCAAAATAACAGCTGCATTAAGGAGGAAATCATTTCTACTGCAACGCTTGACCAAATCTGACCCGAGAGCTGGCGACATTTCCTTCTGGTGAGAATCAGAAACTGCTTCCCACAAGAAAGATGGTCTGAAGACAGATGCAGTCATGTGTTTTGCATATTTTAATAGCACTGAGCAGTTTTCAAGCCAGAGGAAATGCAATGACACGCTTTGCCTGGTTTCTGATCGAGATGATTAAAAAATGCAAATACAGGAGAAGCAAACTACAGATTCCCAGGCATCTAAAATACGGAAAGGGCTGTCCACACATCCTGGGGAGTCAGACTGTTGTACTCCAGTAAATGCATTCTTACTTTCTACACCTACTGAGCCAGTTATGTACATAAGAGTCACTGTATTTTCAGCATTTGCTCTCATTAAAGCATCAAGTCTTCTTCATCTTCTTCCTAGCTCTCACATCTTCCCATTCAAGGTTAAGTGCTTAGGAGACAGTTTTCTGGACTGCCAGTGCAGTGCTGCAAAATGGGTAACGTGTATTTGGAATGCAACTAAGAGCAGTTGGCAGTATTGCACACTCCTCCTGCTAGAGACTGAGCACACTGTTTGCATCCCTACCTTAGTCCTTTTTCTACTACTGAAACTTTTAAAGCTCAAACTTGGACAATAGCTTATTTGTGCACAAAGCAGGGATCGATCAAAGATCAAGACATCTGGCAACAGTTCACATCCCAGACTCAAATGCACAATGCATGACCACTTTATATTAATATCCTAGTATTTGTATTAATATTCTTGTCATACTGTAAATTTAGCAATCTGCACTTAGCATAACTTTATAAATTTGGGACATTCGTAGTCATCACTTTAGCTGAGAAAGTGGTGGTGGTGGTGGTAGTGGAGGGGGGCAGGGGTGGAGGCGGCGGCGTTCGGCCTTTAACCTCTGCACTTGGACCTTCCTCCCTCCCCCACCAAAAGAACATCTAGCACTGAAAAACTGTATTGAGTACATCAAAGTGCACTGTGTTTGAATCAGGATTTGTTTATTGAATCTGCTTGGATAAGGAATTTTATCTAACAGAATGCTTGTAGTCTATACTTGGACATGTGTTTACCCTGACTCACGTGTCCTAATAGTTCACCTACCTGTCAAGTCTTTAAGTCAAGTCACTGAGTCTTAAAAGAACAGTGGTCTGCCAGTTTTGAAATCACTCAGTTGCTTCACTGCCCTCCATTTTTGGAGCAAAGTCCCAGCAAATTCAAAAGAATACAAGGAATATGAGCATTATTTCGCAATGTTATAAACTTCAAATGTTAATCCATGAATATTACTCAGATTGAATTTTACTTTCAGATTGGAATTTGATAAACAGCCTGATTGTTGCTGCTGGGAAAGGATCTGAGGGGGAGGGTGTGCATCGTATATATTAGAATAGAGGACGTTTGCATACTTGTTTTCTTAGGGGCACTTGAGAACCAGAATATTTAGTCTAGATGCGTCAGTGGCAATAGTGTGCAAGCTGATGATTAAGGACATGATTTCAATTCAGAAATTTGTTTTTCTATCACACCTTCAAGCAGTACATTCCAGGTTGTAACTTGATGCAATAAAAAAGCAGCCCTCATTTCCCCTGTGGATATTATCTTAATGTTATTGTCTCTGCTTAATAACCTATACCAGTAAAATATCTTTCTCCCTATCCACTCATTAAAAATTACCTAATTTTGAACGACGTGATTAAAATTTTTTTCCATCTGACTGCTCCAAGGAGAACAATTCCATTTTCTCCAAGTTCCAGAAGTTGAAGGCCCTCACCCCTGATCTAATTATGATAATCATGATAATCTCCTTTGCATCTTTTCAGACACCTAGGCAACCATTTCAAAAGTGTGATGCCAAGAGTTAGACACAGTAATCTAACCAGCTTTTTATCATGCAAGTGAAAAATTGGTAATTAAAAAAAAGCAATGGAAGGAGACAAATCAATGGTAATAAGAGGGCTGAATATAAAATTGGAGGGCAATGAGAAAAGGTGCAATTGAAGTTTACAACTTTTGTTGTTTTAAATTTCAAAATGAACTTTTTATACCCCATTCATTTTTTGTTAAGGTTGTTCCGGCAAAGCTTCTCCCATCTCTTCACCGACATGTTACTAAAGCTTAATTCCAAAGTTCAAGACACCCAGACAACATGCTCAAGCCTCACAAGAGCACCTCAGGCTACATGACAGTGCATTAAATGTCTATGTCTCATTTCAGTACTCCTATAGTCTCCAAGTGAGATTGAAAATTTAGTTTCTATTTCAGTTTAGCCCTATCAGATTCTGAGTACACGCACCTCATGATTTTCCACTTCCCATGACAAAGATCCTTTGTGTCATAGTGGAACTGGACTGTAATGAGAAGTCATTGCCATCTGGGAGGCAAAAAACTGCTAGCAAACAGATTTCATTTTGTATTGTGCTCATCACAAGTCCAAATTTCAAAACTGCTCAAGTACTGGAGAAACAGTTAATAGATGCTCTTGCAGTGAAAGAGTGTTGGAACAATACCTATTCATGTTCTGGTGGGAAAAATGTACATTAGTGTAAACACTTTTTTTAAATGAATCACTTAAACAAGAAATATATAGATCTCCTTGCAATTTAAGGTTCAAATGAAATTAACCTCATTTTTGGTTCAATGAAAACTGCTCAAGTTATAAGACCTATGAAGGTTCATCATTTATTATATTTGATTATGCTTGTATCAGCAAACAGGCCACTGCCCCCTCTCGTGGAGGAGCACTATAAATGCAGAATGGAGAAAGCAAAACAAAAGGGAGGATTCTGCACCTGCATTTGCCGTGTGCGCAGAACGGCATGCAAATAGCAATATAGGGTCTTTCACAAGCTGGAGGACCGAAACCAGTGGAGTACCACAGGGAACAGTTCTGGGATTGCAACTATTCACAAGATATATTGATGATTTAGAGGAAGGAACAGAATGTACTTTGGCCAAATTTGCAAATGATAAAAGTGGAAAGGAAGGCAGGCTGTAAGAAAAGTAGAAACAATTAGTCGACAGATATCAACAGGTTGAGTGGCAAAGACCGGCAAGTGGAATTCAATGTGGGAAAATGTGAGATTGTTCGTTCTGGAGAGAGGAATGAGAAGACAGATTATTATTTAAATGGAAAGGCTACAAAAAGCTCTAGCATAAACAGGTTTCTTAATTCATGAAACGCAGAAGTGCAGTATGTAATAGAGAAAGCAAATGGAATGCTGACTTCTATTTCAAGAGGGCTTATTCAAGTGAAAAAAATAAAGCAGTGTTGTTTACAACTGAATAAATTACTAGTGCGGCCATTCAGAACACCACGTACCCCTTATTTAAGGAGAGATGTACTATAATTGGAGGTAGTGCAGAGGAGTTTACTAGGATGTTCCTGGGTATGGCATACCATATAAGAACATTAAACAGGTTGAGTCTGCATTCCTTGGAGCTCAGAAAAGTGAGAGGTGATATGATTCAAACATAAAAGATTCTTAGGGGGTTAGACAGGGTAAATGTTGGGAGGATGTTTCCACTCGTAGGACAGTGTACAACTAGAGGATATGGTTGCAGAAAATGGGGGTGCTCATTTCAGATGGATTTGAGGAAGAGTTTCTTCTTTCAAAAAAAAATGAATCTTTGAAATTCTTTAATCCAGGAAGCTATGGAGGCAGAAGTCTTGAACATTTTCAAGGCTGAGATCCTAGGTTTTTAGGCAATCGGGGAATCAGAGGTTTACAGAGATATGACAAGAAAGTGGACTTAATGTTAGATCAGCCATGATCCCTATTAAACAATCCCTATTAAACAATCCCTATTAAACAATCCCTATTAAACAATCCCTATTAAACAATCCCTATTAAACAATCCCTATTAAACAATCCCTATTAAACAATCCCTATTAAACGGCTGAATGGCTTATTCCTATCCCCATTTCTTACGGTGTTGCATGCTATGCTTAGGCCAATAAATGAATGGGTCCAATCACTTTATCCCCCCTAGCTTTCTACCTTCAGAGATCAGTAAATATGTACTTCAAGGTCCCTTAGTTCCTTCATAACTCACTCCTTCATAGTGGACGGTTAATCTGAAGCCCTTTTACAGCCTTTCCTAACCCCACCCATGATCAGCAATTCCCTGTACAAGGGAGCACAGGCAAAAAGTTGGCAGATGCTAATTCTGCTCATACAAATCTGAATTCGCAAACAAACCTGTTGAATTCCGAGACACAAATAGTAAACACTATCTGGCTCATAGCGTTCCCCATTGGGCCTCTGTACTTCTTTAACAAATTGGGCCAGCCCGTAGTTTAGTTCTGCAGCAGAACAAGACAAAATATCCTCTTTGATCCTCATTGGTTTAGCTGATGGGACAGAACAAAATATTTTTATATTAAATGGAGCAAACAATTTCCACAAGGTTAAGGTAATAAAACAATGTGTTTGCCCTGCAATTTTCCCCTCTCCCTACGAAGGAAGGTTTCAAATCCTTGCTGAGCTAAGATTCAAAGGTATGACAGATATATGGGTTTCACAGAAAAATATATAGATTTGCAGAATTTAAACTGCAAAAGCCCTCCATTCCTTCCCCAATCCAAAACATCAGTGAACATTCCCCCAAATACCCAAGAAACTGGAGTTTTTCTTTTGGATCAGAATAATCCAAATGGCTCTCCACAGATGCTCCAGTGCCAAGTACCTGGCATGGAGCATTTCAGCCAAATCTCATCCTGCTACATCAAGGAACTCTGAAATGTCTTTGCTCTGTAGGTTTTCTCTGCTGTCAAACAAAATAGTTTATAATTCTTTCCAAAACTCACCTACTTTTAACTTTATCCCTCATTGGGATATTATGTGGCTTAAAGAAGCGACTAACACTATGGAGTAAAGAAAAAAATAGACACAATGGATTCAAATTTTTAAACAGCCAGCCATTTGAAAATGACATTCTGGGTATTCTGCAGTGCTTCAACTCCTGTTTCCTTCATCATCTACTAGGTGACTCGAGGAAGGTGTGTGATGGAACATATACTGTCTGCTGAGGTGCAACAATTCATCAACTTTAGTTTGACTACATCTATTACAACCTCCATCACTGAAAAAAAAAACAAGACACACTCTTGATTTGGACATCACCACCAGTCAATATCCTGGAAACAGGAGCATCACTAAAAAATGCTCAATACTACCACAAAAAAAGTAGCAGGAAGGGAAATGATAAAAAATTTCACAAAATATTACATATTTCACAACAGTTCATGTTGTGAAAGCGCTTTCACATCGTGATTACATACCAATAACATCTATTCCATTTTAGTGTAAAACTCAACAGTTTAATTGAAAATTTTCCTCAAGCAATGAAAAATATATATTTCTAAGACTGTTGATTTTTTTCCAACTTTTGTCAAGGTAACAGATGATGATTCATTTTCAGCACCAAGAATCAGCAATTCCTTCCAGGTTAACTGTAAAAATGAATATCCCAATGTCAGGAACTTATTTCCCACTGTACTGATGGCATTATTCCATTTACCATATGAGCTGTCCTGTGGCACTCTGATTGAGATTTCCAATTCAATGGCAACTAACATCACAACAGGGAAATTGTCTATCACAGTGCAAACTTTCACTCTGGAACAGCTCAAGCAATTTTAAAACAACTAAGTGCTAGTTAGTCCAGGATTGCTTATAAGCAGTATGGAAATGGCAGATAATGGTTTTCTTCCTTGATCTATTAGATAAAGAGTAAACAAAAGCCTATACTTACGTCCAAATCTGAGCTCTTCACTTTTATTGGTATCGCCACTAGCATATTTAGCCTGGAGCCAGGACTTCCAGGCATTGACTCCATACGAGTAATTTAATCCAGTACAGCACTGCTGGCTAGCTAGAGAATCACGCGAACAACTTTCTGAAAGCATTAGCCGCTTCTGACCCTGCAAGGTATAAAATAAAAATAAAGTCAACACCAAAATTCAACTTCTCTTCATGGCAAAATGGAGAGATTTTGCAACATACTTCTGAAAATCTCTTGTGATTGTCCCATTCTTCACTCCCCTAATTTACAGTATCAAGGCTTCCCTTTATTTTTAAATTACAGCCATTGTTTCTTTTAATTTAACAAACTGTTACAAAATCACAATTTTGCTACTTTCTGCCCCATTCAGTACTTCATCCAAGTACTTCCTTTGCTTCTCACGAGAGTAACACTGATCTATTTTTTTTTTCAATGAAGGAAATCCAGGTCAAATTTAATTGTTTTCACAATTTGATTATGTACATTCACTTCGGACAATGTTTAAAAAGTCAAAAGCCACCACTTTCACGCAATTTCTCTTTCCCAACTCATACTTATACTCACATTACCAATGCACAAAACAGCTAACTCTCAGATGAGATCAAACATTCCCAATTATTGTTTTGAATCCTACACTGGCATACATTAAACAAATTCTGATGGTAGTTTTGTTTTCAATAAACCCATGTGGATACCAATGGCAAGAGTGTCTTTGAACCTGCTCACTATTATAGCAGTTAATTGGCTTTGTTGAAACATACAAATTAGGGGCAGGAGGTCGACATTAAGCCCTTTGGGCCATGCAATATAATCATGAGTGATTCTCTATCTCAGTACCATATTCCCACGCTCGAAGTCTGTTACTTTTTTAAATATATTTACCGACTTTACCACCATAGCCTACTATGGTAGAGAATTCCACATGTTTAACGCGCTCTGAATGAAGAAGTTTCTCCTCATCTCAGTCCTTATTGGCTTATCCCTAACACTGAACTGAGATTCTTTTTACTAGACCCTCCAGTAACATGAAACGTCATTCCTCTATCAAATCTGTCCAGCCCTTTCAGAATATTATACATTACAACGAGATCCTCTTTCATTCTTCTCAATTCCATTGAATACAGGCCTCAATAAATAGGAATCGTACCCTTCTGACAGCTCGAGGGATTTCAGATTCTGGCTGTTCTTCATCTGTTGTCACAAGCCCACAGTCAAAGAGGAAGTCAACACCTGAATTAATCTCCAATGGGGCTACAAAATAAAATAAGTGTAATTTTAAAACATATGCCAAACAAACTAAAATTTCTCAAATCAAGTTATTACAGCAAAATTTTGGCAAGTTATGAAAATTATCTGCTTTTTGGGTTTCCTAATGAGAAAACAAATCTTTAGATTGCAAGAAATACTATAGTAGAAACCATTTGATCAGGTCACTTCCATGAAAAACAATTTCTGAGTGAATTGACTGCCACATTCTTGCAATAGCCAAGTGCCAGTTGATTGTTGAATCTGCACTCATGATAGCTTTCATCGTTTAACTTTGTCCCTTCTCATCTACCTCAAGAGTCCAAGTCATAACCAATGAGAACAGTCAAGAGAACAATTTCTGTTGGATGAATGTGGTGTTCCTTTATATAGAAGGCAGGAATCAGATCATAGTTCAACTTTGTTTCTTCCATTATGTATACAATAGAGAATAAATGCAACACTTCATAACTGTACTTAGATGTATAAGTCAGTGAATCTCTGTCAAATGTTATTTTATAATACATAAAAAGGGAGCAAATTGTATATTTTTTTCCTCTGGACTCTTTTTCTGCTTCATTTTTAATGTCAAATTAGCAATATTTTCAATTATTGGTGGGAATTGTAATGTACTATAATTCTCAACATCATTGCTAATACAACTTCAAAGTAGCAGGAATGCACCAAAAGCCAATTATACTTACTTTTGGGGAAGTCAGCTTCCAAATCCTGTCCTGGTTCATCCAGGACATTAGCCATCTTAACTGCCATGGCCAAAACATCATCTCTGGCAGGTCCAAATAAGTCACAGTCTTCCAACAGTCCATCAGCACTCTGATTACTAGCAAGGTCTGTTTAAGCAAGGAAGAAATAACAGTTATTTCATATTAAAAAGATGATGACTAATAAATAATTTTAAAAGATCAGGAATGGGTGAGTTGTTGGGGAGTGGACAGTGTGGTTTAAGGAAGTGGTGTTTGGGACAGAAAGAAAATACCTTAACTGATCAACATGAAAAACACATTAACTTAAAAAAAGAAAGCTGACGTCGTGTCAGCTTTGTTCTGTTGTCAGCACATTCATCTCAGTCAGCAGGTCTGGATTGAAGTTCTTAATTGCATACTATGCAAATAATTGGCTGCTACTGGGAATCACTTGCACTCTTATAAATAACAACAAGATGAAACAGGGAATGAGATGCATGGAGGTGCATATTTTGAAGCATGTACCTATGTAAATAAATCTGGTTAGAAGATTAGCACTAGTTCTACCCTCACCGTCTGGAGCACAATTTAAGTTACACTTCAGGGCAGCGTGCAACATAAACTGACACATAACTGCAGTAATGAGAATGGCAGGATTGCTGGAAGTACTATATTTTAATATAGGGATGAAAACTATCAATCGCATGGCATTATTTTAAAGAGCAGCAACGCCTTCAACTGTTCATCAGTAGGCCATGACAAGTGCAATACTGCAAACAAATGAATAAAAAAATTGCCATATAATCCTCCTCCTTTCTGCTTTTTTCAATTATTTTCCAAACTAGAACAAGATCAATATGCATCATGCTGCATGTAAAGTCTAAATTAGAGTTTCAGATCATTGCAGAAGTTCAGAGAGGAGCAGAAGATGTTCAAATGTGATAAACAAGTTACAGAAACCAACTTTGGAATTCATCTTTTGAAGTCACAAGAGAAGTGACTACCAGATACAGATTAGGTACACATTTATATCAAAAGTCACTGAGAAAAACTATAATATTGAGTGCATTAAGGCTAATATTTTGAATAATCTGGCTTAATGATGATTCTATTCATCATCAGAACAAATTTAGAAACAATGCTGCAAGAAAAATTAATAAAAATGCAACTTGCCACAAAGATCTGATGAAGCTTTCTCCATTTCCTCAGCCTCTGCTATCATTTCTGCCATAGCGAGTATGTCAGCTTCAAATGGATTTGAAGGAATTTTGACCTTCAGCTCCTCTATTGTTTCTACTATCTTATCAGCACTGTCTAAAGTGGTAGGAAGGAACATCGGAATAGGAACCTATTTTACAAATAACATGGCAGCTTGTTACAAAGATAAGACGGTTCATTTCAAGTCTCACAAACATTTCTCTATATGCTAGCAACTTAGAAATATTTGTTGCACCTTTCATTATCTTAAATGTTGTAAAACGTATCCACTCACTCCAAATAATCCTTCACATCTGAAGACTCAACCAGTTTCCCACATCTACCAACCTACAAACCACAGCTACACCTAATGTCTCCCAAAGCTTCTCCCAACAGTTGAATGCTGTATTCAAAATGCCATTTTTCTCAGGTTCAGTTTTACGTCACAATTCTAGATTGCACTCTTCAAAAATTCAATTACATGCTATGTCCCCCCCTAATCTATCCCCCCTAACTTTCCCCATTTTATCCAATACTTTTAAGGCCTCTTACTACCCCAATTTCCCCTGTAAACCCACCCAGAAATTGCTCAGCCTTCCGTATCAAAATATACTAAAATAATTGTTCTCATCGTTCTCCTTCTCAAACCCAAACGGACATGCTTCCTCATTACTCAGGATTTCCTCGACTGATAAACTTTTTGTCGTACTTAAGCGTTAGAGTATCATTTTCTTCTGAATAGTCAAAATATGATTTATGGAATGATAGGTATCATATTACAGAAATTACAGAAATGCACACAACAGACCAACAGACGACTTGAGCATCAACAGGCAACTCCACTATAGTAAGTATCGTAAGCAAGCCTGATCTAGTTCCCACTAATGTCTACACATGCATAATTTCCAACAGAAATCCCTGGAAGGACTTTAGGAGCAGAAACTCTGACTTATTCCCTTTCCTTTCACCCACTGCTATCCTGTGAACACTCTTTATTGTTAAGTCTGTCCAAAGAAAAATAACACTTGTTGACAAGAGAACAGTAAGTGATTTCAAGACACAAATGGAGGGGAGAAAATTGGAAGTAAAATAAACACCAGCACCCCACCACAATAATATTTCCACTTTCTTCTTTTCCCAACTTTTAAAAAAAATTCAGCAGTGTAAAAGTAATTCCCCACTGATTAAAAATAACTTGCAAAATGAAATCAGAGCTATAAGAACTAATGTGAACCAATTAAAAATTGAACAGCTTGATCATTTGCATGCTTCTATACTACATTCTTAAGCTTAACAACACATCTTTAAAAAGATGACATTAAGAAGTTGAATATTTTTGCTTCTAATAATATGTACCTTGCAAATGGCAATATTTGACTCAAAGCTTCCTGTGAAGTACAAGTTACAAAAGCAGCAAAACTTACCGGGATTGGCATAGAGAAAGGCACTGGTGTGTTTTGACAATACATATGCAAAGGCACTGGTATGAAGACTGGCACAGGGATAGGCACCACAATCAGCTGTGGTTTCCATTCGTCCTCTGAAACAGAAAATTAAAATATTTAACAAAAGAGGTTCCAATAATGTATTTTAATTACAGATTTAGAAAAAACTCACTTTTTTGAGCTACTGGGAAATGTTCTACTTGCTTTTGAAAAACTTTCAATCACAAATTATTTTTTAAATGAAACAATCTACTGAAAATCTCTTGTTCCTCCCAATAAGGAAATCTTTAACGCCTGTGAACCATGGGAAATCAGATGGCATCTTCATCTGAAACAGCAAGACCTCAGCTGAGAGTGTACTACAAGCACTCATTCTACAAACATGCATCCATTTCATAGGATGCTAAACATTAACCACAATGTAGCAGTTAAAACAAGCTTGGACAAAATGAGAACGGTGGGTTTCCTTCTTTAAATATAGCGAATCAGTGCATTTTTTTAAAAAATGGACAGTTTTATGATAATGTTTACACATTCCAGCTGATTTTAACTTCATTTTTAAACTGAATTTAAATTCTTTGTCAAGGCAGGATCTGAAGTCTCCATCTCTGGATTACTCGCCTGGCAACATCATCATTATACTTTTGTATCCTTGATGTGGCCCTGTGATGAATGGTTAAGCCTGCTGCGACACAGATATTCTCAAAGATTGGACTTCTTGAGAAAGATGCAGCTTATACCAAAATGAACAACAGGAAAAGTTCACAGGTTTCAGGTATTCATCACTTCTTTGTAGATATTTTATCAATGTACCCAACGTTAGCCTTCTGAACTCTATTTAATATCTTGGATACATCAGTAACATTCCTTTGCAGCTGCCTTTACTGGCTACAGTAATAGCACATAGCAAAAAGAAAGGGGAAGCCGACAGTAACAATTGTGCAAACAAAATATCCTCAGTATGACAAGCAACTTAAAGTATTAATCAGAGGCTTTATGGTTGTCAACAGCCTTTTAAATGAATCTGATAATATCAAACAAGTGTACAGCATCAACTCTGTTTTGCGTCATTCTGATCATTTACCTGTTTGACATCCTTTGGACTTCATTTCAGGTTTACAGGAGATGCCCTTATTCTGAGTCAAGGGTTTACACAGTACAGCCTTATTCTTCAGTGTCACAGGAGGTGGAGATGGCGGCGAAGGTGGTGGTGGCGGTGGAGGTGGTGGTTGTTTTGATGACCGAGTCTGTACAGATGCCTAATAAGGAACATTTTAAAATTAGAAATATACAAGACAGTTATCACATTACTGGAAGAATGACTCTTGAACAGTGTATTTTAGCCCAGTGAATTAATGCACGTGAAACAGCATTATGCAGACAATCAAGCTTCCAGGTTGAATTCTTGATTTGTGCTGAGACAGCAAATCTCAGCTAAAATGGAATGGGACAACATACACACACACACACACACACCATCCTGTTCTGAATTACTATCCAATGATTCATGCTGAAGAGTATCTGTACAGTCATCAGAAGAATTGACAGAATCAGGCTGGGGCTGGGCTACTGCACAATTGCCAATATTCGCTGTCCACCTTTGCACATGAACAATGGTCACAATCACTCAACTGAACTCCAAGATGAATTTAGTAGGAATAAAATGGGGTTCAAGATGATGGAAAGTCTTCCTCAAAGAATATATGAAATGTCACCAGAAATTATAATAAAATCACAAGGTGATGACTGAAATCAACTTATTGAACACTGAATCCCACTCTAGAATTTTTTCCATTCTTCAGTATGAAATCAGAATTTGGTCCTTTTTTGAACACACTGACACATAATGTCAAAACTCTTCAATAATTAATATGCTGCATCTCATTTCCTGCCCAGCCACCCAAAGTACTGCTCCTCCATTGGGTCTAAGTGTCAATGATTAATTTATAATTAATCAATATTTACTGGAAATGGTCCAATTTCATAAATTGAGCATGCACCTATTTTATCTGTAGCCATCCTACAGGAGTATGCATGAAATATTAAATTATTACTGAGTTCCCCCCCCAAGGTCATTCTCATCAAGGAGATCAAGTTCAAAATTCACCTTCAATCCTTTCAGTAAGACCCAAGATCCCACTCAACGCAGTAGACAGAAGAGGACCAGAAACCCCCTCCCCGTCTATTATCACTCCAGTTTTCCAGTTCCACAAGAGGTCAGCAAAACAAATGTTGAGAAGGGATACTGTTTTTCAAACAGAACTTAAGATGAAAACCGCAACAAAGAAAGATACTCTGTGATGAAGTACCTGTGAATATTTGTATATACTCACAGAATTACCTTCCACTTCATTTAAAATAATATTTGAGTATAAATACACAGAGATTAAGATTTTCAGCTCAATTTCATTTTCCCCGTCCCAGGATAGTGCAAGAGACTCCCAATAAAAGCAGTTAATGCTTTACAAGCTGAAATACCAACAAAATATGCTTAAATACACAGTTCTGATGAAGAGTCAAATCTGAAACTTTACCTATTTTTCTCTTTCAGATGTTGAATGGCCTGCTGTACGTTTCCAGCAATTTTTTTTTGTTTTTATTTCAGATATTCAGCATTCACACTGCTTTTTACCAATGCTTTGCTGATTAACTCCTTAATAAATAAAAGTTATATAAAATAAATGGTTAATAATGGGTTTGAAGGTAGGATAAGCACAAAGATAAATCAAATGCTCCATGGAACAGAGAGTTTCTTGCAGTGATGGGATTGTGGAGGGCAGCTGACTACTTATGAACGAGTAATACAAATACAAGGTAGAAACTGTGGAGTTTTGTTCAACTATCATCTGAGAGCATACAATATTTTGCAGAACTTTCCCTCATTACAATGGTGATATGGAATCCATCACAGGACAGATTGTACACAGTCTGTGGAAGAAGTGAGCTTAATAACCCTTTTTCTTGTTCAATGCTTTCTTACATTTGTTTGTATCCAATATGATTATGTATCCATTACACAAAACCAGAAACAAAATTTCACAGTCAGCAGAGTAACACAAAGCAAAAAAAAAAGGATTAAGACTTAGGTGATTTAAAAATGATAAAATTACAATTTCCTGACCTTTGATGATATGTTCAATATGGTTGAAGTGTACAAAGTGCATCCAATTTCCATGGCAACTTTCCTCTAATTCAGGAACTTTTTTCTTTAAGGTTATGAATGGAATATGGATGCACTTACCTCAGCCAGAGTTCATATTCTCTCAACTTTCAGCTAGCACCCGGAGCATGGGAGGAAGCACACTGAATGTGGAGTTAAATGGTTAAAAAAAACACTTCAATCCACCCCTGTGGTAGGTGGAAGATTATTCAAAACAAAAAACTTTACTTACTTCAAATTGCGTGGGAGAGGGAGTCGGAGAGGGAGTCGGAGACGTCGCATTCTTAGACTCCTGCGCCTCATCTGCAAACAAAAGACACAGATTGTTTGAAACAAACTGAGCCGATGTTTGTGACTGTGCACGCTTGAGAGTGTGCACGTTTATGGGTGTGCATGTTTATAAAACCTCAGCAAGTCGTTTTTTCCAAAACTCATCCACATGATAATGTGGAAGTCATTTGAGGTCACTACTGCACATCTCTGTACTTGCACTAGTTTGCGCAAGGCGTGCAACATTTGCACGACATACTACCAATCACAATTTCTGGGACAAAACACAAATATGCCAATTATTTCTTATTTTTGAAATACATACGAGTTCATGACATGTTTTAAGCATTAACAAATGCACAGTAAAATAGTTTTGAGATGGTGATAGTTGAATGAACAATTTAAGAAGGACCATGGGGCGCACACTGATATCTGGGATTTGGATCTGAAGACAGCTCAGACCAACAGGACTAAAAAGGTCACAGCCCTGAGCCACCTAAAACAAATCTGGTGCAGTCCAACCAAATATCTGCCAGGCATTAGCTCAATGAATAAAACTACAATCTAACACAGGTAGATGTAAACTGAAATTTAATTGGAGCACAGAAGACTGAGATTTTAATTAGAACCAGCTTTCACTATCCAAACACCTTATATTGATTTCATCAAAAAGCATCCTTCACTAGAACAATATAACCAAAGAAATAAATTTAGCACTGATACAGACTGGAAACACAAAGATAGATAACAGCACAAGTAACTAAAATATTACATCCACTTCAAACTTGTGCACGGCTAGAAGTCACCATAATGAGCATGTCCAAAATTGAGAGTCCAAGAGTGGGATGGTGGGGTTTTGTTTTGTTGATGACAACTGACAAAATTCTGAAAATAGTTGTAATACTTTAAAAAATGAGGTTGTAAGAGCAAGGCGAAAATGTTTTTTTGTGTCTCGTTGCTATTTTAGAAATTCATGAATTTCAAAATAGTAACTAGACACAGAACACAACTGAGCATATTAATATATTCTTTCATCATATTTTGAAAGATATTAAATAAGTAGTTACTTGTTAAGCTAGTCATAAGTTAACTGAAAGGCTTTTCTTCACTATTCGATCTACAAAATATTTGCATGCTTTGCATCTCAAAATATTATTTTCATACGTTTGCCCTAGTTCCCGACTCCAAAAACTACATGCCTGCACCAAAAGCGCCTGCCTAATTTTCCAACCAAAGAAACGATGGGGACCATCTCCATTCAGAGTTTTGCGTGAAAGATTAGGTCAATTGCAACTGATATTAATAAAATGCTAATTGAATCAAAAGATGCACAATATATGGAGGAAGGAAAAGCATCTTGTATCATTCCATTTGTCTGGTTATGCAAGAAAATATTTCTCTGCCTAACTTCTATTTTTCCATTGTTCCAGATGAATCATGAACCATACAAGACAAATGATGTACAGGACACTATTAAAGCATTTCGCTTAATCGTGAATAGTTAAATATAGTAGTTGGAGTTGCTTCGCAGGCAGCAACACAAAATGTTTCAGGTGGTACCCTAAACCATGGAAGTGAAGCATTACACAATTGTAGTAGCACCAGAACATACAAATTATAATCTTGACCCAATTTCAATCTAGCATTATTCATACATACACACAAATTAAATGGGCAGGGGCTCCTGATGCCAATCTCTGTGACTGATTAATTTGCTTCCACATACAAGCCACATAGCTTAAAAACTGAAGTGAAACTAGGTTTTATTTTACTGCCAATTACAGGAAAATAACTTTTGTGCCTTTAAGTTATGTTCAGATCAGTAAGAGTAGAGAAATGCCAGTTACATTAACATTTATGGCAGCCATTCATTTACTGATCAGTTTACTAAGCAATACAAGGGCATCCAAATGCAGAATTGACTGAAGACTTTAAATATAGATACTGTAAATGATACAATTTACAGTATGTACATATTGTCAGTACCCATTCACCAGAAATGACTACAGGTCAGAGGCTTTGGAATTCCTGGCAAGTACCTCACCTCCTGACTCTGCAGCACTTGTCCACCATCAGGAGTGTGCTAGAATACTCTCCACTTGCCTAGATCAACGCTACTCCCAAAAACACTCAACACCATCCAAGACAAAGCAGCCTGCTTGATTGGCACCCCATCCATCACTTTAAACATTCACTCTCTTCACTACCACATGCTGTGGCAGCATTATGTACCATCTGCCAAACCCATGACCTCTACTATCAAGGAGGACAAGAAGATGCAAGAAACAACCACCATCTGCAATTCCTCTCTAAGCCACCCAATGTATTATAGCACTGTTCCTTCACTGTCACTGGACAAATCCTGGAATTCCATCCAATAGTATGGTAGCCGTACCTACATGAGATAGAATGCAGTGGTTCGAGAAAATGACTCATCACCACTTTCAAGGGTATTTATAGATAGGCAACAGATATTGACCTTTCCAGCAACACAAAATTTTAGAAAGCCACTAAAAAGCACAGGTACACATCTCTTCATTACAGCCAAATTTTGACTGTCTTTCAAACTTAGCTTTAAAGCTACAACTTTATCACTGCAAAGCATTTCCTCGAAGCAAGCAGTCCAAAGGATAGAACCGTCAATGAAAAACTATGAATTGCTACACAATTTTAAATATAGCAACAATAAATATTTACATACTTGGTATGTTTCTCTAACAGTTCACTTCTCCATAACTTTGTTCTTCAATGGAAGAACCTTCATTAATTCAGTCCACTACACTGGGAGGATCTATCATTGATTTCTAGACACATTTAGCATGCTGATACTAAAATGCTAGGTAAGAAGAAGAGTAATAAGAAAATTGTACATAAACCAAAATAATTCACCTTAACATAAAACATCTAAATTTCAAGATATTCCTAGAATGACCACTGGTATCTTGCTATTAGTACCTCACCGTCAAACTTCACGGCCCAAAATGTCCTCCCTCAACATCATCTAACTCTATGAATAAAATCCATATTGGTTATTTTTCCAAAACTGAAGTGGATATTATCCAAAAGCCGACATGCCCTGTGCTATACATCAGAGGATTTTGTTAATAAGATTAACACAAACAAAGTCTAAATAATTCAAAGGCTTTTATTTATTCTGCATTACTCTATTAGACTGACATTAATCTTTGTCTTAATTCAACGTCATTTCAAATCTACATTTAAATTTATTATTTACTTCCAAAGTTGGGTTGCAGCTCTCATTTGTTCCAAGCATTTAGACAAGTGGTCATCCAAACCCTTGGAAAAAAGGCAACTTTTGCGCTCATCTCCAAAGATTTATATTTCTGTATATGAATATAACAAAGCACAAAGGGTTTACACCTGAATCTTGGACCAAATAATATGGAGCATTCGTAATTTTCTTTGTTGCTAAACATGCATTCAATACATTATTTATCAATTACTCAACTACAGAGGTTTAAATAAGAGATGAAATGCTTAGATGAAATGCTCTAGGAAATGTACAATTTGAGGTACAATCTTCCCTTCCACATCATCACTGAAAATAAGCTGTTAACTTTACAGCTGCATGACTTTTTATTGTTCTGCCTTCTGTGCAGGGAGTTGAACCAACATGTGCACACGCTTAATGGACAGCTCTTACTATAAATAACAGTACTTCAAAACAAAACATTAAAATCCCAAGGCCTTGAAATTAAACTATGGTCTAACTATAATTGCACAAAATATCTTACTCCACAGCTTCAGCAAAGCTCACAAAAGTGCACTGACGGACTTTGTAAACACAATATATGAAAAGCATCACCTTGTTTCAATGATAGCATTTTCACCTCTGGGCTAGAACATCACAAGTTCAAATTCCACTTCAACTTTTGAGCACATAAATCAAGGTTGACACCTTCAATTAAGAAATACTGCATTATTGGAAGTGCTGGGTTTGGATGAAATATTAAACCAAGGTTTGCCTGCTTAGGAAACAATTCGCATGGTAATATTAGTTTTTCAACAGCGCTGGCCAATGTTTAACCACAAATCAGCACCACCAAAACAAAATTAAGCAATCAAATGTCTCATGATTCTTTGTGGGCCTAGCTATGATCAAATTGATTTGAGAACAGTAAACTATACCTCAAATAAGTAATTCTTAAATTATATGGTGAAATCTTAAGATCTTAAAGGGCTGCATACTTACAGGTTTATTTTTCAGTGAATGGCTGATTCAATCCTCAGCGCCAAGCCTTGATCAGAGAGTCAGGCAGCCCTGGTTCAAATTTCCAAACAATGCTTGGCAGTAAACTGTCACGTCAACTGATGCACTCTTCATGGTAATGCCTCTACCACAATTGACTTGCAAATCAATTAGCATTCTCTTTTCATAGTAATAAACTGTTTGCTTAATATTTGGTATTCTTGAAAATTGTCCTAATGAGCGCAAGTGAAAAAAAATCTTTTTTTTCCCAGCAAAGTTCAAGTTCTGCACTACCAAATGACCATTTGAAAAGGAAAGTTGTATTACTGGGTGATATCATCCTCTGCCTATTCCTGAAGATATACACATACAGATTCCTATATGAAAGTTAATTACCCTAAACAGGATGGAATTGAGAGCACTTTCATCCAGTATCCAATAGTGAGGTTATGGGACTGCAATATGTAGACAGCTGACATGAAATGATGCAAGTGAATGAAGAATAACCTACAATGGCAAGATTACTGCAAGTTTACAGAGATGCACAGACATCAGCTGATAAAGCGAAGATTAGACCTCGCAAACACCAGCTAAGGAGAGTCAAGTGGCCACGCCCCAATGGTTGCTATGAAATGACTAACAGATCAATAACTACAGCAAAGCACCATTTGATACCTCGGTGCAATTTGCTCTACTTGTATATCACGTCCACTGCCTACAACATGCGGCTTTCTCTACCCACTTACTGTTGAGTAGACTTTCAGGTCCCTTCTGCGTCGCTAGATTGGGCTGGTTTTGCTGACTGTAGAAGCGCAAGAGGCACTGCTGGTTGCAGAAGTGTTTAATTTCCCCGCGCCAGTGTACCGTTTCCAGAAGCTTGCCCTGACGTTTGCAGGCATGGCATCTGGCTACCTGAAGGACACAGTGAACAATTAGGAAGCAGTCACTTTCTGCATCCAAACAAACATGTTGCACAAGGCAGGTCACAGCTGTTAACACAAAGCATGGAACGAGAAAAAGGCCATTCAATCCATGAAGCTTGTTCCTTCCACAGAATGTACAATCTGCCCTAGCATGGGCTCAAATTTGTTTATTTAATGACCTGAGGGAAAGTTCTGCAAAATTTCTCCCTACTTGCAAGAAGGTTGAACATGCCTCCACAATATCTATCCAGAGTTACTCAAACCTGGCCGCTTTCTCTCCGGAGATGATATTTTCTGGTCCCAGCAGTACAGGAACCATCGTATTCCATGGAGCATTCGATTATCTCTGTCTGTGCCTATCTCTATAATCTTACAATCGCCAGATACTTATCCAGCCCTTTTTTTGATGGAGGTCGATACCATTAACTGCTTTTGCCAGGAGTCTGTTCCACAGATCCATTGTTCTGTGAGGAAGGGGGGACAAAAAGATTTGTCACCCAGTCTGAATGACAAGATGGTGAAATTCAATGTCCTAAACACAACATCATCTGTAAGAAAACATCCGTGCCTCTGTTTAAGGCTGGCTGCATAATCCAGGTTCATAATGTGCCTGTGGAGAAACAGTGGAAGATAGATTTTTTTTTAAAACCGCCAAGGTAGCGAATGTAAGGACATGTAACATTAAAACAGATTTTGACTGTAGAACAATGAGTAGTTTTACTTTCTTTGAATGTTTTGACATTAATGAAACTTTTTAAAAACAGGCACTACATCATGGCCCAGCGCACAGTGCAATAATATCATCTTTCGAGATTAATTATCTAGCCACAAATTTGTCCTTGGAGTTCTTCAGTCAAGCAGAAGCTTTCAGAGCATTTCACCATATCACTTGCATCTTCACTGATAGACTGCAAGTAGAAGTGACTTAGGAAAAATTCACTGGCACTAATATATCAAAAGATTTGACAACACAGCCATTTGGCCCCAAATTCTTTGGCAGTCTTTCTGAAAGAACAACTTACTTAGTCCTAATCCTCTTCCCTTACCCTGTAACTTTTTAATTTTTCTTTTCATGACTTTGTGCATCTTTTAAAAAACAAACATCTAACCTTTGCCTTAAAAAAAAAAGAACCTTAGCAAAACTCCGAGTCCAAGCATTATCATCATCTTTTATGTTTCTTAGGTTCACCTTCAAAACAAACCCCTGGTGCATCATTTCTGAATACCCCTCTAAGGAATTGGCTTCCATTGTCAAATACAGCACTCGATACTGGCACATTATTCTAACTGCAGCTTACTCTCTACACCTAAAAAAGCTAGGATTTTGTACATCTTTTATTTTAAAAGCATCAAATCAACTTTACCTATTTGTATTCACAAATCTCCAATTGCATATTTCTTCTTGCCCTACTTTGAAAAAGTAACCTCAGTTGTATAAAATTATCAGATGTGTCACATTCCTTGGCAGCCTCCAATAAATTATCTAAATTTGTAACTTCATTATACTCACATTCAGACCTCAAAATATTTTAAATAAATACAAAAACCACACATTTTCTTTAACAATGTGAACCTTGGTTTTAATCTAACATAACTTCCATACTCAAGATACTATAAACACTCCAGCTTCCCCTCAGACTATTCTCAGCCAGCTAGGATGCAAGACAGCAAAGTCAACTTCTTTTCTCAATGAGTTCCGTAAACACTTCTGCAGTTTCACTATCAATACTGATCCAATCTAAACTGGTCCAATCTAAATGACGCCAACTGCTCTACTCATATCCCTTCATTTCTTCCATCACACTCTCTGAAAACCAATGGACCGATTCCTTCATCCACCATTTGTGACTGTTACATGAATTCAAGTTTACAACACTCCTTATTATGCTGTGGTCCAGCCTAATAATTCCACATCAGCAATTTTAATTTCTCTACCCATCTAAGGAACTTCAGCCTACTCTCCAATTCCTTTACTTTTTCTAGGACTGCATTTAAATTATATGCCAAAACCTCTGATTGGAGTGTTTCCCCCACTATCCAACTCCTAATCTGCCCAGCCTTATTCTGTATTGTTAAAATGTACCTCAAAAAGTGATTACTTTTCTTTCTAAATTGTTTGTTCTCCACATCCCTGTTTGCCAAGGAGATTGGAGTGGAAAGGGGAAATGACAAGGTATAAAATATATTTATATCGTGAGAATTACAGGGGGAATACTCTTGAATGTATTAACTATGAAAAATTCCCAGCTCTGCAGTGAAAACAAAATATTGCTATCTTAACTTTACATATCACTCATGTAAGAGGAGCAGTAATTTGAATGTTGGACAAATAAAATACTTTTCATTTATCAAACAGTAGCAGTAACAGGTTAGAACAAAGCAGAAATTTTAATTTCAAACCTACTGCATTAGCATTATTTTTATTCCCATTTCTAGTAGGCCATTCATTTTTTAAATTTTATCCTTTATTGATTCCTCTGAATACTCAGCAGTTAATGCTGCCTATGTGGTGCGAGCCACATAAAAGATGAAGGTGGTACGTTCAACCTACAGTCCAAGGTAAATTAGCTGATTTTTTTTTTTCAGGTCCGTTATTATGGGTACTAAAGGTGTACAACATCCTTTCATCGAAAAAGGTGGAAACTAAACATCATCCACACACTGAATTATTGATCACAGGTTTCTAGTCTACAGGTGTAAAGTACTGAAGTTCTTTAGCCCACAAGTAAAAGAGGGGGAGAAAAAAAATGTGAGGGTGAATGCAAGAGCCAGGAAACTAATGTTATGCAACTTCCTACTGACCTTGAAGTACCACAGTAGGTATTTGCTTTTGCATTCCTCCCCACAGAAATCCCATGTATTTCCATCCAGCTCTTTGGTCACTGCCCTCTGACAGGTCTGGGAACAGTAAGCACACGTGATGCAGCACAAGCCCAGGTTTTTGGTAAAGTCCTGCTTATAAAGAAGCACACAACCTGCAGACAATGCATACGAAGAAAGAAAATTAAAGTACGTCAAGAATAGTGCAGCAAATCAATTATACCCAAAGGCACTGAAGAAACCAATCATCTAATTTTTGTAAGAAAAACACTCCTTTTCAAAAATGATCTTCTCCCCTCTAGATTATCCTTGGAATTTCCATATCCTTGCATTGATGATAGGTAGCCTGTTCCCAAGCCTCCAACAGCACTCTACAGAACTGACAATTAAGATGTGAACAAGAGGGAAATATAGTATTACTAAAGTAGTTGTGAACTCAGTCAACAGTTGAGTCACAAAAGATCAGTGGCAAAAACGCATGCCCACCCTGTCACCACAATCAATAAAACAGTTCCAGAACACATGGTGCGCTCTTTCGTATCAGTGACATTGCCAGAGCAATCTGCAAACAAGTGAATGCTGCGGTTGGTATGGGAAGTGCCTCCATTTATGCGAGCAAAGACAGATCTATCTACTTTGTAGGTTTATCGCCATCTATTAATTTGATAAGCATTTACCACATAGAACACAAATGTAGTCTAGCAAAATAGTTTAGGACCATGCAATGACAATTCATATTGCATATTTTGACAGTAGAAGTCAGTGCCATAAATGATCTAACATTGGTCCAGGGCTTTGACACAAATGGTACAAGGAAAAGATGTGCAGCACTGCCTATTTGAAACATTATTAAACTTGCAAAGAAAAAAAGCACATTTTTTTCCCCTCAAACCTTAAAATAGTAGTTGTACTGCAGATATGAAGGATGTTGATTAATGAATGAAACAACTTAAACATCATGGCATTCTTCTTTAGACGAAGGCACAATTCATCATTTAACCATTTACAGTTAAATAATTTCATATCAAGGAATGCAATTTCCTTATTTCTGTGTTTCAATCACTGCATAATTATGACTTTGCTGACTCGAAGACTATGAGAGAAAAGATTCATGCTAACCAAAGCGATTCATTTACACTTCATTTTTAAATAATGTCCTTTCACGCAGGAAAACACTCCACGGTTGAACCAATTTGACCCCCTTTTTGCAGCATTTAAATTGAGTGCATGTATGGACATTACACACCTTGCAATTTCTGCCTGCACTGTTTAATTTATGAACAGGCTGAATCACTGATGGCGCCACAGATGGGAGGTATTACTGCCACTTGGAATTTATTATCCAGTGGCACATCTACTTTTCTGGCTCTTATTTACTTTAGACTGCAGCTATCCTCGGCTTCAGTCATTGTAAGCTAGCCTAGGGCTAAATGTAGTATCCATAAATCAAAAATTAAAATCCGAGAAGCAATCAATCGCAAGCATTTCAAATACTCTACCTGTCGCAGTTGTTCAAAACACCAGATGGCATTAAAATAAAAATTCTAGCTGCACTTCTTTTTTTCTGAGGCTAACTGAGTTATCCAAACAGCAACACTACCAAACCTGCATGCAATAAAGTTCATTAAATTTTTATTGTACTCATTAAATAATTCCATTAAAAGAATGGCATGAGTATTGCACCCAAATATTTTAAGGGCCTGGAGATGTCGCAGGGGAAAAAATAGACAGAAGGAACAGGTAAGAAAGACATTTTCCAAAACGATGAAGGAGTACAGGGGCATGCACAGCTTTAGGGATGAGGCTTCTGAATAAGGATGAGCAACTACATTTTTGCCAACAATCACGGAATGAAGTTTGGAGGAGATGATGCACTAAAAATAGAGTCAGAGGCTGAAAAGGTTGGGGGAGAAAAATAAGAGATAAGTAGCCATGAAAGTGAACAAAAGTCTTAGTTCTTTATGCAAAATAAAAGCTGTTAATTTGTGCCACTACTCTACAGTAAACCTTTTAAGCACATGTTCAGTTGCAGTGTCAGCTAGCAGCATTAAAAACAAGTTGGCTTGATGCTGACTAACAATAAATCTTAACTTATCCATTTTTAAATCTGCACAGTATTTAACCATATGTACATTTCTGTACTTGTTCACTATACATAAACAACTATCTCCTCTGTAAAAAAAAAAGTTTTTGATAATTCAATAAATGAAGATATAAAACCAAGAAATTTCAATAAACAAGTTTCCCATGTGGAGAACTGATATTTAAAGTATTTCAACTAAAATAAGTTTTAAAACTTATTACCCAATATGTGATGTAAAATGGTAACCCTAGGATTAAGAGTCTCATTATATTCCAATTGAACTACCTCGGGTATGTAAAGATCCTTGTACAAAATCTCTATGCACTTAATCTGGGAGGCTATAACCTCCATTTCAATGTCTATCTGGATTGATCAAAAGGGACTTACAACAAGAATTTAAAGCCAGTAATCTGGAATCTAGATCTGTAGAGCAAATCTGTTGCTGTACTGTTCTGAATATTTTCAACAGGATCAAAAGATTAAACAGAAAGACATCAGGAGCAGCTGCACATGCACCAACAGCTGCAATATGGGCCAAGTGGATGTATGCAATCATACCTAACACCTTTGTAGTCAGACAGGGGTTACAGTACAAAATAACAAAAAAAAACTTTGGTCTAGTAGGTGTAGAGTCAAGCAGAAGTAGCTTATACAAGCTAAACAGTGGAGAAAATAGTGGAATCAATGCAGTAATCAACGGCAAACTTCTTAGAGGACAAAGCAAGATAATGCACCATAATGCAATCAGACAGGGTAGAATTTGTGACTTTGATATTGATAACTGGAAATGAAGAGATTTTGGTTGGAGGTTAGTGAGGACAGTGGTTTTGAATTGAGAAACAATCAGTTGCTGAGGAAGTAGGCCATTAACAATGTCAGAAAGTATGAGGATAGAGGAGTTATTCAGGGCTTAAGAATGGAGCGTGGAGGGTGTCAAAGAAACAGGACGTGGGTCTCATGAGTTTAAATGGAAACTATATATAGAATAACAAGTAGTTGACAAAAAGTGAGAACCACAGGATGAGCAAATGAAAAGTGAAGCTAAAGGCAAAGGCACAAGTGTGGATGCCCTCAATCTTGAAAAGACAATTAAAAATTAAAAAATTTGTACGTGATGTATTAGAGATACATGTTTGAGCAGAGTTCATCCCTGTACAAGATGAATCTCTTGGGTTGAACTTGCCCTTCAAGTAGATAGCAAAAACAAGGGGCTATAATGTGCCAGATCTTGAATGTGCAAGTTTAGGAAACTGACTTGCAAGACCATAAGACACAGGAGCAGAATTAGACCACTTGTCCCATTGAATCTGCTCTGCCATTCAATCATGGCTGATATTTTCCTCATCCCCATTTTCCTGTCTTTTTCTCTCAACCCCGATCCCTTTATTAATCAAGAACCTATCCCTCTGTCTTAAAGACACTCAATGACCTAGCCTCCACAGCCTTCTGCAGCAAAGAATTCCACAGATTCAACACTCTCTGGTTGAA
Source organism: Sphyrna mokarran (assembly GCA_024679065.1). Lineage (NCBI taxonomy): Eukaryota > Metazoa > Chordata > Chondrichthyes > Carcharhiniformes > Carcharhinidae > Sphyrna > Sphyrna mokarran. The sequence goes on along the minus strand of JAGIQG010000004.1, from coordinate 75,264,300 downwards.
GAAATTCCACCTCATCTTTGTTTTAAAGGACTGTCCCTCTGGCCTGAAGTTGTGCCCGCTGGTTCTAGTTTTTCCTACTATTGGAAACATCCATGTCCACTCTATCCAGGCCTCGCAGTATCCCGTAAGTTTCAATAAGATCCCCCTTCATCCTTCTAAAGAGCAACAAGTACAGACCCAGAGTACTCAACTGTTCCTCATGTGACTAGCTCTTCATTCCAGGGACCATTCTTGTGAGTATCCTCTGGACCTTTCCAAGGCCAACATATCCTTCCTTAGATTTAGGGCCCAAAACTGCTCACATTACTCCAAATGGGGTCTGACCAGAGCCTTATACAGCCTCAGGAATGCATCCCTGCTCTGGTATTCTAGCCCTCTCGATATGAAAGCTAACACTGCATTTGCCTTCCTAACTGTCAACTGAACCTGCAAGTTAAGCTTAAGAGAATCTTGAACATTGATTCCCAAATCCCTTTGCACTTCTGATTTTCTAAGCATTTTCTCATTTAGAAAATAGTCTATGCCTCCACTCCTCCTTCCAAAGTGCGTACTTTTCCGCATTGTATTCTATCTGCCATTTCTTTGCCCGTGCTCCAAGCCTGTCCGAATCTTTCTGCAGCCCCCACTTCTTCAATACTACCTGTCCTTCTACATATCTTTGTATCACCTGCAAACTTAGTAATAGTGCCTCCAGTTCCTTCCTCCAAATTGTTAATGTACATTCTGAAGAGTTGTGGTCCTAACACTAACCCCTAAGGCACACCGCTAGTCACTGACTGTCATCCTGAAAAGATCCCTTTATCCCCCACTCTCTGCCTTCTGCCAGTCAGCCAATCCTCTACCCATGCCAGGATGTTATCCTTAACATCATGGGCACTTAACTTATTTAATAGTCTCCTAGGAGGTATCTTGTCAAAGGCCATCTGGAAATTTAAATAACTCACGTCCACTGATTTTCCTTTATCTAACTTCCTTGTTCCTCTTCAAAGAACTTTTAACAGATTTGTCAGACATAACCTTCCCTTGACAAAGCCGTGCTGACTCAGTCCTATTTTATCATGCACTTCCAAGTATTCCATGGTCTCATCTTTTAATAAACCCACTAATTCTTGGCACTTTGCTTTTTCTTTTATGTTACCCTTGACTTCCCTCATCAGCCATGGATGCCTTGTCCTCCCCTTTGCATGTTTCCTCCTCTTTGGGATGAATTTCTGTTGTGCCTCCTGAATAATTCTCAAACTCCGGCCATTGCTTTTCCACTATCTTCGCCACTAGGCTCCCTTTCCAATCAAGCCTGGTCAGCACCTCCCTCATGTCTTTGTAGTTACCTTTATTTAACTGTAATACCTTTGCATCTAATTCCAGCTTTTTCCTCTCAAGCTGCAGGATAAATTCTTTCACATTGTGGCCACTGCTCCCTGAGGGTTCCTTTATCTTAAGTTCCCTAATTAAGTCTGCCTCATTACACATCATCAAATCCAGAACTGCCTGTTCCCTAGTAGGCTCTGTCACATGCTGCTCCAAAAAAAACCATCTCAGACATTCCACAAATTCCTTTTCTTAGGACCCACTACCTACCTGATTTTCCCAGTCAATCTGCGTATTGAAGCCCCCCACGATTATTGTAATTTTGCCTTTTCTATCTCCTGATTTATCTTCTGCCACAAATCCTGACTATTGCTAGGGGGCTGTACATAACTCCCATCAGGGTCTTTATACTTTGTGAATCCTCAACTCTACCAAAGAGATTCTGTATCCTCTGATCCTACATCACTTCTTGCTATCGTTTTAACTTAATTCCTTACTAACAATGCAACTCCATCCCCTTTGCCCATCTGCCTATCTTTCCAAAAGAACAGATATCCTTGGATATTCAATTCCAACCCTGATCTCCTTGCAGCCACTTCTCTGTGATACCCTCAACATCGTATGATGAATTTCAATGTGCGCAACAAGCTCCTAGACCAAATATGATGTACTGTAACTACTGGGGAGGTGGGGGAGCGGGGGGAGGAATTTAGTGCGAATAGGGATAATGAAGGATGATGATGGTTGCGGCGGGGTGGGGGTGGTAAGAGAGTTTGCAATTAGATGTAAAGTAAATGTTATTTTTAATATGAGAACAGTCACACCTTTGTTTTGGAGCAACATTGTTTATTTGTATTATTTTTCTGCATGACTGTTCTACTTGTTTGACATCCTACCTTCACTACAAAAATTCTTTTCTACTCCTGAAAATTTAATCTTCTCATGTAGTATCTTCTCCTGTTTGCAATATTCACAGACGGACACAACACCATGCAGCCTTTTATAATCTTCACAGCATACTTTGCAACAAAACTGCCGAACACTGCCCTAAAAAAAAGTAAAAAAAGTCAATGTTCCAGTTCAAACAATAAACATTTCTTCTTCTGCCACTAATTAAAATTGCAAAGCATTCAAATCTATTTCTAGTTAGCCAAATTCAGATAAACAAATTGCTTGCTTAGAAACTCAAGGATTAGAGCAGATAATCCATTGCTTTCTTTAAAATATAAAATCAAAGCATCCTGTAGCTAGCTAAAGATTCCTTTTCCACCTGAAGAATACACCTGAGGTAAAAAGGACCTTTCCATCGTCCGCTCCTCACCCACTTCAATTCCTGTGGCGAGTAGAACAGTACAATTCCAGTCAATGTGCAGATTCAGTTTGGCTCAGCACTAGGTTCTTGCCCAAGATGGAAGTCCATGTCTCGCACCAGGACTTCAACAGATAGTCTAGGCTGACACACAAGTGCAGTCCTCTGTCAATTCAGATATTTGCCTTTTAGATGGATATCATAATTATACTGCGCTAGCGGAACATTTTACTATTCTGCCCAATGTTCATTCCTCAACGAACATTTCAAAGCAGATTATTTATTCTTTACCTGCCGTTTCAATGTCTTTGGTTTTAAAAAAAGCTGTTTTTTCTCCCATCTTTAAGCGTCTCTGGCTATGTTTTGTCTACCAGGGGACGTACTGCCAGGTCTTTTATCACTGCCTTTGTTTCTTTGCTGGCCAGCAGGAGACATCCAGTAGCAATCACTAATGATTATTAGTGTTGGTAGCAAGAAACATTAAACCAAATCAGCTGAACAAAGTTCAGTACCAGAACCTGAGAAAGAGAATAAAGCTAAATGCTAAGTTACCTTTTTAAAACTGTTGTGAAGTTAAATAGACCTTTTAAGTTCTCTAGAAATAATCTGAGGGTAGCCAGAAACTGAAATTGCACTTTGCTTTAATAAAGGGATTTGAGAATACCACAAGTGGAAACCAATACAGTCCTACTGCATTGTACAATGATTCAGGACCTAATTTACATTTAGGTATTTAATTTATATTCCATTCTTCTCATTAAGTACAATGTGTGCAACATTCCTAATTGTAACCCAATACTACTTAATTCCAATTTCTTTGGCTATTTTAGTTACCCATGTATGTTTTGCTATCTTCATCAGAATATTTCAATCTTTTTCTTTTTGCTAAAATGAAAGCCTTCCACCATGACAATGGGTGAACATGTGGCAAAATTTAAGGCTTGGCCCAGTGAGACGGTCTTGTGGTGCAGTGAGTAGCATCACTACCTTTCAGCCAGAAATGCAAGGTATGAGTTTTACTTCAGGAACTAATGGCCACAGAAGTGCATTTATAATTTGGCCAAACAGGTAATTCTAAATCCGTCTATACAACACATCTATCGCAAACAATAAAAACAGGACACACTACTGGCCAGTCATAGTTGAGGGTGAGTGTCGTCCATCTGGCTATCACTTTTGGTGACAGGCTGATGACCTGAACAAGAAAAAGCTAGCTACAGAAACAGATATAAACATATTCTTTGATTGCCCCTTGCATCATTAGGCTCAGGAAGCATCTAAGATAAACACGATCAATTTGAATACAACCACCAAAAGGACAATAGATGTAGGAGGAGGGATACCTAAAGATGTACAGGTTAGGTGGATCGGCCATACTAAATTGCCCCAAAATGTGCATTTTAGGGGAATTAGCAGGATAAATGCATGGCGTTATGGGCCTGGGTAGGATGCTTTGTCGGAGAATCAGGCAGGTTTGATGGGCCGAATCATATCCTTCTGCACTTACAGGGATTCTATGACATCATCATCTTTATCTCCAAATTTATTTATTTCCCAACACATATATAGCTGGAATGCACAAATAATGTGCAACGTACTCACCTGCCAGTCCAGTATTTCGGGTTTTCCACTGAAGATATTGTGGCAGTATGTGCAGTTCAATTGTATGCTGCCTTCAGGGCTGGATTGCTGAAAGGACAGGTTTCAATATTAACAGAAGTGGCAATGAACAATGCAAATACTTTGAGGAGCATTATTTGAGTCACAAATCTAATCATTTGGCAAATGCCTAGTGAAACAAAGGATTTAAACAAAACTGAATTTCATCTCTTAAACAAGCATCATCCTAGAACTTCAGAAACAAACGTGCCCTTGTGTTTTACATTGCCAAATGTACTCAACTAAGCCATGCAGTGAGCCTGAGATGCCTCATCGTTCAATACATGCCACATCCACATATCAGTTAAGACCAGGGGTCTCCAAACTACGGCCCACATCTGGATCCAAGTTTAGAGACCACTGGTTAAGACAAAACCAGTGCCATGCTCCGAATGGCACTATCCTCACAGCAAGCAGTTACTTTACACTGCACTTCAAAATTTTATACCCAAGATTCCCTAAATTCTGTAGGCTGGAACTAGTAGAATAGATAGGGAGAAGTGTTGGATGTGGTAGATTTAGATTTTTAGGAAGTTTTTAATAAGGCCCCACACAAGAGGTTTGCAAGCAAATTATGAGATTAGGAATAATAAAGTGACAAAACCAGGTGCAAACGTGTGTAGTTAGGACAACGAAGTATAATGTGAAAAGCTTCAGCAATTTGACAAAAAAAAAAATTAGCAAATGGAATATTATGTGGAGAAATGCAAGATTATCCACTTTGGTGATAAATACAGAAATAGAATATTTTTGAAATGGAGAGAGGCTGGGATGTGGCGAATCTCGAAGGGACCTGGGTGCTCTTGTTGACGAATTGCTGTGCATCCATCATCATCGATGAGGACCTTGACACTTTCAGTCATTTTGGGGCTGGTTGCGTTGAGTCCAAAGATGACTGGTCAGGACAATTCGAGTATGGAATGTCCTGGCACATACTGGACAGATTTGTGTAGACACTGTAGTTGATGCACTAGTGGCTCTGGACTTGCGCAGCTTGCGCTTAAGTTGTGCTTCAGTGATATACCTTGCTTCGTAAACTTGACAGCCTTTATGGATGAGACAATGCCAGGTAGGGCGGTTCTGTGCCAGTGCTCCCCAGGTGATCATGTCGATGTCAAGCGACTTCAGGGAGGCCTTGAGTGTGTCTTGGAAACATTTCTTCTACCCTCCACGCAAGCGTCTTCCAGCAGAGTTTCCCAAAAAGGAGCAGCTTGGGCACGTGTTCGTCTGACATACGGATGACATGACCTGCCCACCGGGTCTGCACTCTCATCAGCAGTGTGTGGACTGATGGTAGACTTGCTCTAGAGAGAACTTCAGAGAGAACTTCAAAGTACCTCTAGAGAGAGGTACTTTGTCTTGCAATCTGATGCATAATATTCTGCAATGGCAAGTCATGTGGAAACGATTGAGCTGTCTTGCATGCCTTCAATACACAATCCACGTTTTACAGGCATACAGGAGGATAGTGAGTACCACGGCTCTGTTGACCTTCAGTTTTGTTGGGCTGATTCCTCGACATTCCCATAAACTGGAACACAGTCTACCAAAAGCAGAACTTGCCTTTGCTATTCTGCAATTAACTTCTTTATCAATAGTCACTGCTTGGGAGATGGTGGTTCCAAGATAAGTGAACTGGTCCACTGCCTGCAGTTTCTGCTCTTTGACTGTGATTATGGGTTGTGTGTATAGTGCATGAAGGTGCACGCCTTAGGTCTTTTTAATGTTGATGGTGAATCCAAAGTTGCCACAAGCCATGAAAAATTTGTCCATGCTTACTTGCATCTCTGGCTCTGAGCCAGTATACAGGGTGCCGATATCCACAAACAGGAAGTCTCTCAGAACAGTCTCCTTCACTTTAGTAATATATAAATCTCCTCAGGTTGAAGAAATTCTTGTCCAGTCTTACTTGAGGATGATTCCAGCAACACTGTCCTGGAAGGAATCATTCAGCTTGGCAGTAAACATCATGCTAAACAGTGTGGGTGCGAGCACATACCCCTGTTTGATGCCACAAGTGATTGGCAATGCTCAGAGGATTCTCTGCCATCCAGTACACTAGCCATCATGAAATGGGCATACTATCTCAATGAATTTGGGGGCAGGAGGCAACCGAAATTTGACACGATCCTCCACAGACCTTGTCAGCTTACAGTATCGAAGGCGTTTGCAAGGTCAACAAAGGTTGTGTACAGCTTGCAATTCTGCTCCTTACACTCCTCCTGACACTGTGACTCTGGAAGCAGCCCAGCTCCAGATGAGTGACCAGATGATTTAGCAGGAATCTTGCAAGGGTTTTTCCGTGTGATGGAGAGCAGCAAGATTCCTCAGTGGTTGTCGCGTACTTGCCCTTCCTCTTGTAGGGGTGTACAATGGAAGCACTTTTAAGTTCCTGAGGAATAGATCCTTTCTTCCAAAAGGACTGGAACAACTCGGTGAGCTTCTCACTAAGTACAGGATCAGTAGCTTTGTAGATCTCTGTGGGTACTGCCTCTGCACCTCAAGCTGTGCCACTGGATAGCTGGCTGACAGCTTTCATGACTTTGACCACTAGTGGGTCATCCATGGCGCTATTGATATCAATCTGGTGAATCCTATCTATTGCCTTATTGTGAGTAGATGACAGTCAGTTGAGGACAGCTTCAGAGTGTTCAGACCATCTCTGCAGGATCTGAGCCCTCTCTGTAATGAGAGTTATACCACCTGTACTCAGGAAAGGGAACTCCCGAGAGATTGAGGTCCGTACAGAGTGTTGAGGGCTTTAGAGAGCCGTTTCAATTCGTTTCTGTCAGCGTATCCCTGTACTTCATCTGCCTTGGCGCTCAGCCAGGCATCCTGCATTTTACAGTTTATTCTGGACTATCCTGTGAGCACTGGTAAAAGCATTTTTTTTTGCAGCTGATGATGGGTCGTTTTGACAGGCCTATTGAAGACAATGCTTTTCAACAAGTGGAGTCTGTATCTCCTCGTCATTCTCATCAAACCAATCATGCTGCTTGTGGGTAGACAGCCCGAGTAACTTCAGTGCAGATGGACGGACAGCATCCCTGAAGAGTTCCCAATCGTCTTCAGCACTGTCTGCGAGGTATAGGTCAGCAAGTTTGATTTCTAAGTCTTCAGTTAGTGCTGAAGCTATGCTGGTTTTTTTTTTAGCTGGGCCGCATTGATTCTTTTCATTACCTTGCTTCCTTGTGGTCACCTCTTGGGTCTGATGCGGAGCCTCATTTTGGACACAATGATCCTGTGATCTGTCCAGCAGTCAGCACCACACATGGCCTTGGTCACTCTGACATCCTGCCTGTCTTTTCTCCTGACAATGACATAGTCGATAAGATGCCAATGCTTAGAGCAGAGGTGCATCCAGAAGTCTTGTTACAGGTAGGCAGAAGGAAGGTTGTGTTGGTGATGAAGAGGTTACATGCTGCACTGTTCTTTAGTAAGAGTAGGCCGTTACTGTTACACTTGCCCACTCCACGCATCCTAATGACACCCTTGCAGAATCTTGCATTGAAATCACCAAGCAAAATCAGCTTGTCGGTACTGCTCACTGCTGATAGTAGGGCATCTCATTCTTCGCAGAACTTGTTTTTCATCTCGTCTGGGTTCTTCATAGAGGGGGCACAGATGCTGATCAGGATGACTTAACTTCTGTTCTGTAGCGGAAGCTCCAATGTCATAAGCCAGTCACTTGGGTAGACTAGCAAGTTTCTGAACAAGGTGACTCCTGACAGCAAATCTAACTCCAGCATCACTGCACTCATCGCTGCTGCGAATGCTCCAGAAAATCGTGTATCCATCTCAGTTTCAATGAACTGACCTACATTGGAGAGACTAGTTTCACTCAGGGCTGCAATGTCAATGTTGTATCTTGCAAGCTCTCTGGCAACTAAAGCTGTTCTTATCTCTGGTCTGTCTTCTGTAGAGTTGTCCAAAAATGCACAGACGTTCCAAGTGCCAGTGGTAACTGGTGTCACCTTGTATTTTATTTTGTTTGTTCCCACCAGCCGTGGTAAACTAGCCAGGGTGTAGTGAAGCAGGCAATGTTTAGGGACCTTTTCTAGCCCCTTCCTCATTCTATGGAGGTGAGCACTGTGCTTCTGAAAAGGACTGCTCAATCACCCAGATAGACACTGAGTTTCACTGCTGCTTCGTCGATCAGTTGTCACCACAGGGCATCAAGGGTTCCACGGAACTGACGATGACGGCTAGTGTTTGATTTGGATTAAAATTGAGGGAGAGTTGCGCAGTGACAGTCTCACTCTCTCTTCCCAATTCCCATTTAGTTCCAGTGGTAAGACAAGAGTCAAGACAGCTGGAGATGGGACTAGGGCACAGTGGATGACCAGGGAGTTTTCTACGTCTTGTCCTGCTCTTTGTGTTCCACGACGCTTGCAGAGATCAGCTTCTTGATTGATGGATCTTCCACTGGTCTCATCCACTCAATCCGCTGGAGTTTGTCTTCACATGCTGGGATAGACATCTTCCTAGCTCACGAAGGTTGAGGACCATTGGCTATTCTCACGGGGTTAGCCGGCTTGTTGAGTTGATGAGTTACTAAAAGCTAAAATGCAGGTGCAGCAAGCAATTAAGCAGGCAAGTGGCAGTTGACCTCTTTCACAAGAGGATTTAAATACAGAAGTAAAGATGTCTTACTTCAATCATATAAAGATTGGCAAGACTGCACCAGGGAGTAGTGTATGCTGTTTTGAGCCAAGCAAAGATATTCTTGCCATAGGCGGAAGCACAACAATGGCTCACTAAATTAATTCCTGGGATGGAGGGATCGTCCTCTGAGGAATGACTCAGACTGGACCTTTACTCTGTGGAGAACAAGTATTGATTTAATTCGAACAGGCTCAACTGGGCAAATGCAAGAAGAATGTTTCCCTTGGCTCAGAGTCCACAACCAGGATTCAGAAATAAGGAGCTGGCCATTTAAGACTGAGGTGAGGAGGAACTTTTCACTCAAGGGTAGTGAATATTTGGAATTCTCTGCTCCTCAGGGCCATGGAAGCTCATACATTACGTTCAACAGACTTCTACAATTAAAAACATCAAGAGATACAGAGATAGTGCAAGAAAACAGCATTCAAGTAGAAGGTCAGCCAGTTGTAGATGGCTTGAAGGGTTGAATGGCTGGCTCTTATAACGTGGGCTATTTTCCTGAAAAATCCATCAGTGATTCTGCCATGGTTTTATGCAGTGTAGACGGTTTAGAAATATGAAGTTCAACAAATTTCTAAAATTAAAGAGTAATCATAACATATTTGTGACATTAGTGTAGTTTTAAGAAATTTTTTTTTTAAAAAGAAGTCCTGTTTTCTGTAATTATAAGCAGATCATTTTCAGTTTGGTTTTGCTGCTGCTGAGTTGTCTGTGAAGGGTCTTTTTATTGCTATTTCAATAGCTTAAATGGGCACTGCTTATTTTAACTCTGGGTTGTTTTACGCTCCCGCATTGTTAGGAAGATGGTCATGTGTTTTTGGACTTTATTTTCTTTTCCAATGAATTTAAGTTTCATTTCCTATTTGACTGCAGTTATCGAGTTGAGTTTTAGAAACAGCAGCAAGCTGAAAACAAGTTTCTCTCCCCGATTTTTGGAAATTCTGATGGTTAGCCGAAAGCTAAGTCTTGCCTTTCTGAAGGTGGAAATTGGCTGTTGCTGGTTGCTTAGAGTGTTTTGGGAAGCTGTTCTGAGTCCATCCAGAGAACTGTAGACTTCACCCAAAGGACTCAATTAGCCTTTGCTACATTAAACCTGTGAAAAGGGACTTTTCGTGTTCCAATCAAACATTAGATATATTTGTTAAGGGTAATGCATTACAATTTTTGCTTTGTTTTTTGTTTATAATAAAACTTCTAGTTAATTTTCTTACTATACATGTTGACTATATTCTTAAATAAATAAATTTATTAATAAAAACTCCTAAGTGGGTCAATTAAATTATATACCATAAGTCAAATATATCATTTTTATCCTAGCCAAATTCAAGAGACAAAACTTATGATCCAGGCAGGTTCCACAGAACACTTTAGAGTTTCTGACCTGAATCCTAACACATTATATAATTTACAACATTTAATGGAATGCAACAAAATTCATTTTCCTAGCATGTTGCTCAGTAAACTACTAAACAAAAGTTCATCTGAATGAAATAGCTTTTTTTGTAACAGGGCCCGACTGGTGTTTAACACAACTACAACACCAAACAGAACTGGAACTTGGGTATCAAACATATCACAGTTGGCCTGCATCTGGTGAGAACAATAAAGACCTAGTGCATTTCGGTTTGAAGTTTCTGAATCTGATAGAATAGGAAGCAAATCTGATAGGATCTGCCTTAAAGTTTTACTTTGTCTTTCCATGAGCTTCTGCACTGAAATTTACAGCAATTAGAAAATCAAACAGTGTGGCACCTTCCAGAGGAAATCTGTGAATAGGGCAAATAAATATATGTAAATTAATTCCTGGAATGCAGAAACATAATAAAAAAAAAACCAACCACCAAAAACATTAACATTATTCCACTCATCACAGAACCTGATTAGTTTGTTGAGTATTGTATGTATTTTCTGTTTTACTTGAACAACTATGCACCTCTTAACCAGGTCTTCACTAATACAGACAGCCGCAGGTGAAAAGCAGAAGTTAAATTCTATGCAAAGTCATGCAGTGAATCAAAATAGAAGATGTAAAGATGGGTCAGAGAAGAGAAAAAAGTTTGAATAATAAATAAAACATGAAATCACACCTGAGACTTATAAAAGTCAATTTTCTTTCAGAGAGGTTGTATGGTAATAATTCAGACTTCTCACTGTAGCCAAACAGGCCATTTAAAATGTAAAGCACCCTGGGACAATTGGGCAAGAAACTAAACTGACAGGCTGCAGTTTAAAGACAGAGACAAACAGGCTGCAATCCTGGTGATTGAATACACAGAATATAGGTCATCTCCAGAATGAAAGGGATTTTACAGTTACACTGACTTGTTTCAACTCCAGGATGAAAGAGACTTTCTGGTCACACTGAGTTGTGTACCAGATACACAGGCACCGTGAACCCTTATTTAGGAGCAAGGTATGTGACCAATGTGCCTCCAACATCTACAGACATGACCTCTGTGGACACACCCAGAGATCGATGTGACAGCACCTGATTGGACTCTTATTGATCAGGGTGATCAAGTCCTGATCAATTGATTGGCAATGGCCAAAAAGGGGCGTGAAACCAAACAGGGTATAAAAGGTGCCACATAACCAGGAATCTCTCTCTCTCTCTGACCCCACAAACAAGCTACAACAATAGTGAGCATCGCCACACCCAAGAAGTAAGGAAAACCAGAGCCAGAGTGTCAGACCAGGCCAAAGGACCAAACTACACAGACAACTACTGAGACCAGTGTACAAATAAAGGCCAACAACTGTTTGGGCACTTGCCAGTCATGCAAAGTTAAGTCAAAGTTTTGTATTAGACTTGAATTCTAGTATTTTCTGTAAGATAACTTATTGTTGGTCAGGTGGGTGATTATTGATTGTGTAGGATTAAATGAATATTGGTTGTACTAATAAGGCATGTACTCAAAGTTATTTGTCCACTGTATAAGAGATAAAACAGACTGTGTGGCAGGCAACATCACATGACTTAAAAATTGCTTCCAGTAGAATGCGCAGACCTAGTCTTTCTGGCATAATTAATGTGTACCTGTCACAGAAGTATCCCTACTTCAGATCCTTCCATAACTCTATACTCTTTTGATGAGGCACTATCACAGCAAGGCTTCCAAAATAGAATAAATACAATTTTCTGAATTTTTTCATTTATTTCTGCACATTTGATCACTGGACATTTTGTCCAATTTAGTCTTTAATGAAGGTGAGTGCCCATGCTCTGAGGTTATTTTTAATGATAAAATGTAGGCCATTATTTAGCTACATCAGAATGAAGAAACATTGCTGGCCTAAAGTAATGCCGCATCCCATCTCATCTCAATATCTGGAAAGAGCCAAATAATTCCATTCAAAATTGAGCAACAATGGGTGGCTTGCTCTAGATTCCATCAGCAAATCTTACCATGCACTCGTAATCAGATATAACATTATCTCAAAATACCATTTTTATTGTTCTTTCGATCTGAGTAACACCAAAAAGGCCACAATTACTTCCTATTCAGTCTGCCAAGTCTACCATGTGGTCAAGAATCATAGGAACACAAGAACCAGGATATAGGAAGCCATTCAGCCTCTTTAGCCTGCTCCACCATTCAAGATCATAACCAATTTCGGCCTTGAATTCATTGTCTCCCTTGTAGATCAAAAAATTTCTGCACGTTTCCATCCGTGATATAAAACGTTAAACAAGATGGAATTTATTTTCAGTTATTTTTCGGGTAGCCCACAAATTACCTGTTTATTGATTTTAAAAGCTCACCATATTGAGGACTAACTCAGGACCTCTGGATGACTCAGGCACAGGAGTCCACATTATCAACATGGCCTTTGCCTGCACAGAATAATGTGCTGCCTGAATCAGAACAGATCCCTCTTTATTTGGTTTCTTGTATTTCATAATTGGCAGAAGTATCAAGTTTGCTGTGTTGCAAGGAATAAGCCATGGTAGAAGAAAATGATTGTCACGAGATCTTTAATATGAATTACTTAATTCTTCATTAGCCAATACCAAACTAAAAAACCCGTGAATGAAATTCAGTTCAAATGTACTTTGAGTCATGGGAGTGGGTCTGAGTTCTGAGTTTCCCACCCACCTCCCATCCACAATATATACAGTCAGTCAGTCAGGAGCCTATTCAAAAAAAAACTAGCAGCCCAAGCCATTTTACATTCAGTGGGGCTTTAATTGTTTCAGGCAAGATTTCTTCCCAAGAGCTGCTGGCTAATGCAATTGGCCTGCAGCTCTGTGATCCCAGCAGCACCATTGCTGGGGACCGTAAATTGAACCCATGGAAGGTCAGGCTGAAGACCTTGCTGAGAGCAATGTTAGAAGTACTGGGCCAAGTGTGGGGAACCGGATTTGACAGGTCAGTGGAAGCTTCTGCTGAAACACAGGGGGCATGAGCTCAAATATTAAAAGCTTCTAGGTTATCTACTTGGTCTGGACATCCCAATACCATATGTAAAATAGTGGCGGGAGCGGGATGAAGCTTTTAAATGGCAATTAATTGGCTGTGTAGGATCTGAATCAGCTGATTAAGACAATGGGGAGGCCACATGCTATATTTTGAGCCCAGCCCCTTGCCTTCAAACACAACAGTGGGAAAACTGTTTAGCAGTTTGGATTAGGAATTGGCTAGCTGATAAAGACAGAGGGTGGTGGTTGATGGGAAATATTCAACCTGGAGTGCAGTTACAAGTGGTGTACCTCAAGGATCTGTTTTAGGGCCACTGCTGTTTGTCATTTTTATAAATGACCTAGATGAGGGTGTAGAGGGTTGGATTAGTAAATTTGCTGACGATACCAAAGTGGGGGGAGTTGTAGACAGCGAGGATGGATGTTACAGTTTGCAGAGGGACATAGATAGGTTGCAGAGCTGGGCCGTGAGGTGGCAAATGGAATTCAATACGGATAAGTGTGAGGTGATTCACTTTGGTAGGAATAACAGGCATATGAAATATAGGGCTAATGGAAGGACCCTTAATAGTGTTGTCGAGCGGAGGGATCTTGGGGTACAAGTACATAGCTCTTTGAAAGTTGGCACCCAGATTGATAAAGTTGTTAAGGCGGCGTACAGTGTGTTAGCTTTTATTGGTAGAGGGATTGAATTTAGGAGCCGTGAGGTTATGTTACAACTGTACAAAACTCTGGTGCGGCCGCACTTGGAGTATTGCGTACAGTTCTGGTCGCCGCATTATAAGAAAGATGTGGAAGCATTGGAAAGGGTGCAGAGGAGGTTTACCAGGATGTTGCCTGGTATGGTGGGAAGGCCTTATGAGGAAAGGCTGAGGGACCTGAGGTTATTTTCATTAGAGAGAAGGTTACGCGGTGACCTAATTGAGGCGTATAAGATGATCAAAGGACTGGATAGGGTGGATAGTGAGAGCCTTTTTCCTCAGATGGTGATGACCAACACGAGGGGACATAACTTTAAATTAAGAGGTGGTAGTTATAGGACGGATGTCAGAGGCAGGTTCTTCACACAGAGGGTGGTGAGGGCGTGGAACGCCCTGCCTGCAGCAGTTGTGGACTTGCCTACTTTGGGGGCATTCAAACGTTCGGTGGATAGGCACATGGATGATATTGGAATAGTTTAGGTTAGAGGGTCCACTGGCCGGCGCAACATCGAGGACCGAAGGGCCTGTACTGAGCTGTAATGTTCTATGTTAAAACAGAATCCCACCCATCATGTTTAGTTTCTTTTTTTAAAGCAACTCTCCAGTTCTGGCTCATTACTGTTTAATGTCGTATTCCACTGCTCCATCAAAAGAAGCCTTTATTTCCATCACTGACACTTCAGATTCTGGAATATTGCTAATCTTGCCACCTTTCTAATAGCATCTTAAGTTCTGACATAGCAAAGATCCACACCCAACTCATCTGCTCTCTCCACAGATGTTGTCTGTTCTGCGGTGCATTCCTAGCATTTTCTATTTTAATATTCAATTGCCTATAATGACTATTTTTGTTGCTAAAGTACCCATCCATTTAACATTCTCAAATTCCCTATCCTCACCTCTTCCACCTTATGGTTCTGACAGTAATGTATAACCACTAATAAATGCTATAGACTACACTTGAACAAGTTATTCACTTGCTGGTTTAATGGAAAAATAAAAAATAAAAATAATACTGCTATTAAAATTACAAGGGGTTACTTCACATATATGTCACTTATAACATTTCAGGATTCTAATCATTCACGCTTTCTTCTCTTCTACACTGAAATAACATCACTCTAAAATGTATTTATAGGTTTATGGTGTGAGGGGCACCATAAAGGAGATGTACAAGGCAAGTTTTTCTCACCCCCCACAAAGGGTGGTGGGTGCCTGGAACTTGCTGTTTGGGGAGATAGTGGAAGCAGATCCAATAGTGACTTCTAAGGGGCGTCTTGACAAACATACGAATATGGATGGGAATACAAAGATATGGTCCCGGGAAGCGTAGGGGATTTTAGTTCTGTTGGATAGCATGGTCGGTGCAGACATGGAGGGCCGAAGGGGCTCTTCCAGTGCTGTAATTTTCTCTGTCCTTGTAGGTTGAAAAAAAAAACTTTAATTTACCTGAAAATTAGTCCAGCAGTTAGGGCTGCAGAACTGATGCACAACTCGGTCTGTCATGTTGTAATAAACCCGCTCTGAAAGGCTCTTCTTACAAAATTTGCACTTAGATTTAGGTCCTATAATAGATAAACATACTCAATCACCATCTTCCTCAGATACTGAAAATCAATGTCATTGAGGTCATCCAATAGCAGTGTGTATTACTGAGTCCACTTTTCAATGGCAGATACTGAACAGTGGCTAAATGGGTAATATGAACCAATATCTAAGGAATACTGTATTTTAAAAAAATACTTTTGTAACCTCTGGCATACATTGATTACATATACAACTAACAGATATAAACAGAAGGCACAGGTTTCTGGTTATGTCACTGCCCAACCCACCTACAACAAAGAGACAAAAGCAATTTTTTTGCAGTTAGGTTTCATCAACAAGTACCACCCTGAGTAGACAGAATTATTGGAACAAAAGGGAAACCGAAAGGACGACTGAATTCTGATTACATGGCTTCTTTTACTCCACATCCCCATAAAAAAAAGTTTAAAAAATATTAGTAGCTACAGTACATCTTGTATCATTTTGTCTGCTTGTATAGCAAATTTATCTCTGCTCCAAAAGTGTGCAAATCTACCAGAATTAGTACTTTACCACAAGGGGCAATGACAGAGAACTCAAAGTAATGAGCTAATCCAAATCAAGTCAACGCCTTCAGCACTCAATAACAGGCTAACATTATCAGTCCTTTGGCTGTCAACAGCTGAAAGCTGCCTCAACACATTTTAGATGCTTCTCATCCAAACACTGAGGGTATGAAATTTGATCCTGGCCTTCTTCCAAGGGGATTCTGATTTATTCACATCTTCGGCTCTCAAACTGATCCAAGCCCAGGAACCCCACTGCCAAAAAGGATACCTCATCTATTGCTCTTTGATCATTGTGGCCTACTGTCTGTCTTTCCCCCCTCATTAAAATGAGCTGCGTCCTCTTTAATACAATTTCAATCCAACACTGAAAACAATAATAAAGTGCTTCATCAACAATATCATTCATCAAATCAACAAGTGGAATGCACAAAAAGGAAAGAATATAAAAGCAAAACATTCTAGATGCTGGAAATTTGAAAGAAACATTGTATACCTATTGTTCCAGACTGTTTTACTTTATACGAAGTGATGCAGCACAGTGAACAGAAGAAGCCCATCTTTCCAGTGGTATCCACATTTGCTATCATGTCAAAGTTCTTGCCCAAAGTTTTGCACCAAGCACAAGGAAGCACTTTAGTGTTTTTCTGAGGGAAGGAGAGAAAATGATATAAAATAATTGGCTATTTGTAAGTAATTGTATTAATATCTACGTCAATATGCTGTGTTTGAAACTGACAAAAATAAACATATTGGTTCTCCAACGAACTGGGTAAATGCTATGTCCAGCCGATATTAAGACCAGTACTATTCTGCAATGTTTAGGAAAACCTGGATGCTCAGCATTATAAAACTATAACTGAGTAAGACTTGATTTTCAAAATGGAACTGAGTAAATACTTGGAAGGTGAAAAATATGCAGGATTTTGGAGAAGTGTAGGATAGCTGGGACAATTGGACAGCTTATTCAAATAATTGGCACAATAAGTGTTCTGTCTGCGATTTATGATTTATTTCCCCTGCCATCTTAAACTGGCCTCTCAAATAAAAAAAATGGAGAAATTTTATTTTCCAGTTTAGATGAATACGTATATAACTTTATTTGCATTGAGGACATTATCTTAACCAATTATATACTAAAACAATATTGGTGCGCCCATAATTATAACTTTCTATTTGCTGTTATTAAAGCAATTATCTGTACACCCAGTAGTTTTTCCTATGAAAGTGCAATGTACGCATGATTGGAAAGAAATCATGGCTTCAATATGCACAAAAATGATGAAAATCATGCTTTTTATTGTAAATTGAACATTAAAAATTTTTCAAGGTGCTCCATGGAGAGACAAAGTGGACACTTAGAGGAAATATCAAGAAGGATGATCAAAACACTGGTTAGACAAGTAGCTTTTATGGAGGATCTGAAAGCGGAGGCAGAGGCATTTCAGGAGAAAATTCTACGCACGAAATCCAGGTGACTCAAGACATGGCTAAAAGTAGTAGATTGAAGTAGGGGAAGTTGATGTATAACGACAAGCCCATGGAAATAAATGTTACTTTTATGGGTTCAGAGGGAATGGCTTTTTGGGACATTTGATTTATAGATCATTAAAGAGATAGGAAGAGGGGATGGTCATAGTAGGGTTTGAACAGAAACACTGAAAACTAAGGTTTACATGGACCAAGTTTCAGCATGTCAGGGAGCACAGAGGGAATGTATGAACTAGACTTAATGTGAGGTAGGATAAACCCTGAATAGCTTTGGGTGATCTTGTTTATGAAAGCATTGGACAGGATACTAATTAGCAGAACACTGACTTGATGAGTCTGGAGGGGCCAAAAGAAGGATATTGCCATTTCTATGGCAATTAATAGTCAATGAAATTGAGGCACAGTGGTACTTATTGGGCTAGTACTCTAGTGGTATACACTGATGATCCAGGGACATGAACTCAATATACCACAGCAGCTGGGGAATTTAAATTCAATTTACTGAATAAATCTGGAATAAAATGCTAACATCAATAATCAGTGACATCATACACTGGATTGTTCTAAAAATCTAATTGGTTCATCAATGTCCTTAAAAGCAAGAAATCTGCAGTCACTACCCCAAGACCTACAGTAACAAGGGAATTAAGGGTTACGGAGAGAAAGCGGGAAAGTGGTACTGAACCACTACAGATCAGCCATGATCTTATTGAATGGCGGGGCAGGCTCAAGGGGCTGTATGGCCTACTTCTGCTCCTATTTCTTATGTTCTTAAGTTGTTTGGATCACAGCAAGGGAATATTTGGAGTAGAGTCTGAAGACAATGGCTTTGATCTATCCAATGCACAACTGGACAAAGTTGCAGTTCATCCAGCAGTTGTTGAACAAACAAAGATGCAAACAACAGTGGCAGAGATGTGCAGCAGAATGTTGCCACTATACAAGTGGAACCTGATGCTTAAGTATACCCCAGTTCTATTAACAAGTACCAGAATTTTGACCCAGCAAAAGTGAAGGAATGCTGATATTGTTCCAAATCAGGATGGTATATGGCTAGCAGGGGAATTTGCAGGTGCAGCAATCTCATATCTGCTGCCCTTATCTTAGATCTCAACCATTTAGAGGGGCAGTGTTTAGAAGGTAAAATCAAAGGTGCCTTGCCAAGTCATTGCAGTTCATCTTGCATTTGCTGTACACTGCTGCCATTGTGTGCCAATGATGGAGGCAGTAAACGTTTGAGATGGTGGATAGGTGCCAATCAAGCAGGCCACTTTGTCCTGTACAGCATCAAGCTTCTTGAGCTAGGTGCAGTTGAACTCATCCAGGAAACTGATGGATATTCCATCACACATCTAATTTTTGCTTTGATGATAAAAAGGGTTGGAGAGTTGGATGAGTTACACACCATGGAATTGCCACTGTCTGACCTGCTCTTGTCTTTATATGATTGTTCCACTCAGTTTCTAGTCAATGGATGTTAATGTCACTTATGTTAAGTATTAGAAAATGTCAAAGCAAAATTGTGCAAATCTAATCATGTTACTGCACAACTGAATGAAAAGATAAAATATTACTTGGGTTACAGGTAGGGGGCATTCATTGGATAATTACTTGAGCACATATATACGGTGATATTTACTGACAACAATAATGGGCTGAAGAGTTAGAAACTGCATACAGTTTTAGATTTATTCACAAATTAAACAAAACAGAGTAAAGGTCGACTTTTGGTCATCTCCTTCATTAACTGGCTATCAGAAGTTTAACAAATGGGACACTACATCTTGGAAATACTGCACAATTTACCAGGCTCATTAAGGATATTGACCTAACTACATTCACAGATTGCTTGATGTGTTACATTTCAGGTGTTTCCTCAGAAGGGACTCTTCAAATGCAGACAATAAAAATATAATAAAATTTACTCCAACTTACAAATCAAACGAAGGGTTTAATAAAGTAACTTCATTACTCCAAACTTGGAACCATGCCCTGGGCCACTCCAAACTCTCTACAATGCCTAATAGGTTCTTACTTATAGCTGTTCAGCTGGTCAGCTTGGTCTAATTGATTCCGTAGTTTACTGGATCAGCTAACCTTTACAGCTTGTTACCACTGGTCATATTACATCCAATACAAAGTTTCAACCAGTTACATTCTAACGAACTCTTGCTACAAGATGAAACAAGTTTTTCACTAATGGAGAGATGCGAGAAAATGTCAAAATCTACAATACTTTAAGTAAGAAACTGATTTTACCCTGTAAGAATCATGCACACTTCAGAACCACAGTCTCTTATTTTGCTTTGATGCCTTTGCTTCTCTCAAAAGATTTTCA
Source organism: Sphyrna mokarran (assembly GCA_024679065.1). Lineage (NCBI taxonomy): Eukaryota > Metazoa > Chordata > Chondrichthyes > Carcharhiniformes > Carcharhinidae > Sphyrna > Sphyrna mokarran. Next base: position 75,244,316 of record JAGIQG010000004.1, on the reverse strand, counting down.
TCGCATATGAAAATGAAGTATGAAGTGATAATGAAAGCAAGTGCAGCTCGTATTCAAGAGTGCCGACGATTTAATATACAACAGCACCACCAGCCAGCAGTCAGTGGAATTACTGCTCATTGGTCCTAATTTGAATAATTTGCTAAAGTATGGCAATTACTATTTTAAAACCTGGTTGCAACACCGTTTTTAATCTTTTCTAAAACCACATAATCCAAATTAAAGGCACCTTACTGTCTGACCTTTCTCCTTTCTTACATGGGCACTTCTAACAGCTATCTTCACTCAGTAAGGGAGGAATGGGAGACAAAGAAAACAAATCTCTGCAAGTCGTATTCAATATTCAAGAGTGAGCTTGGGTCAAAAACATTGCAGGTTCAAATCCCAGAGTTTACTGCATAACCAAGGTTATGACAACAGTACAGCAATGTGGGGATGCCCAGCAATTCTTGGATGATATCTTAAACTGAGTAGTATTTGAAGAGCAACAATTTCATGATATTTTAGCAAATGTTCCCATCTCAATCAATACCATCACAACAGATCAACTAGGAATTTAAGTTATTGCCGTTTGCAAGACTTTGTTCACATCTAAACTAAACTATATGAAATGTTCTATAACATACCTATGAAAGGATACAACACAAATTCAAAAATTATTTTTGCAACGCCAAGTTGTTGATTCCTGGCTTCCACTGGCAACAGTCATTCACTTAACTGCCTGCTGCCCAAGTGAAAATATAAACGTGGTACAGAGATACAAATGGGAAACTAATTTATTAAAAAACAAGAGGGATGTGTAAAGTGTAGAAAATTCAATATTAAGAATAAGTTTACCTTTTTATACATATTCAAACAGCCTGTGTTGCAGAACCTCCGTTGTTGTCCTTCATGATACAGGTATTGAAGCATAAACCCTCGATTGTAAAAATAAACCCCGCAATTATCACAACAGTTGGTTTTCAGACCATTACTTGCTCTGAACTTGCTGAAACAGGCATTGCTGCACAACCGATGCACAACATTTCCATTACTCACTTCATGTAGAATCTAGAGGGAATAGTATAATAGTTTTATGCAATATTATGTGAATATTAATCCAACTAAAAGGAAGGAAAGCATTCGTATCATATCCCCTTTCTACCTGTAGTCTCTAGCAGCACTGGTCATTGTCAAGCCTCTAAGCCTCTGTAGTTCTGCACTGTTACTAATAATGGTTAAACTGAAACTGACAAGCTTCAGTTTACTAGATTGGCTGTAGTATGTGTTTCAGAGTGGCAGACAAAGGCAATTCATGAGACTGAGGCTTAACTTCCGTCAACCAAAAGGCTCTCAAGTGGCTACGAAAGATCCCATGATACTGTTTGAAGTCTACATATTTCTGCAAATACAAACATTCACTGAATGCTGTAACTTTACCTGCTAGAGTAGTGAAGTACACTAACTGAAGTTTATTGTCCGAACATGCAAGTATATTCAATCTAGCAACGTAAAGTAACAGAATCAAGTAGTAGTACATGATACAGTTCATTAATCAGGGGTGGTGTTATTTTGTTCATTATTACTAACTATAGTACTGGGCAGGTAAAGAAAACCTCCACCCTATGATGCTAAAGCCAGGCATAGCATGCAAAACCCAAAAGTAACGATTTGGGACTGGAGGACAGTGATATTGTGCAGTATCTTCTAGCATAAGCAACTAACATAAGCAATAACATTTAGCGTACATTCTGCAGTCTGGACCTCTGGAAGCGAATGAAGAATGGATATGATGGGGTGGAAGGGACAAGGGAAAGGGTAATAGCATTTTAGCAGACGTCAAAAAAAAAATACAGCCATAATGGGCTTGAGAAAGAGTTCTTGGAATGCTGTCGGGATAGGTTCCTTGAACAGTAGGTAATGGAACCTACGAAGGAGCAAGTTATCTTAGATCTGATACTATAACGAGGCAGATAAAATTGGGGATCTTTTTGTGAGGGATCCTCTTGGGACAAATGATCATAACATGGTTGAATCTCTGATGCAGATGGGAGGATGAAAAAGTAGGATCCCAAATCAGTGTCCTCTGTTTGAGCAGAGAAAAGTATGATAAGATGAGGGCAGAATTGGCTAATTAGATTCGGGTGCAGATTGGTTGATAGGACAGCTGGAACAGTGGAGGATTTTTAAGATCTTTTTCCATACTCAGCAGAAGTATATTCCAATGGTGAAGAAGGACTGTAAGGAAAGGGATAACCAGCCATGGTTACCGAAGGAAATAAAGGAAAGTATTACATTAAAAGCCAATGCGTTCAGAGCGGCTAAAAATAGAGGGCAATTAGAAGATTGGGAAAAATTTAAAAAACAAAAAATGATTAAGAAAGCAATAAAGAAAGGAAAGATAGAGTATGAAGCTAAACCAGCTCTAAATATAAAAAGAGATAGTAAAGGTTTTTACAAATATATAAAGAGGAGGAGACTGGCTAGAATGAATGTTGGACCCTTGGAGGACGAGAGGGGGGGGATTTAGCAGTGGGTAACAAGGAAATGGTTGAGACAAAGTTTTTTGTGTTGGTCTTCATGGAGTACACAAATAGCTTGCCGAATACTAAAGATAAAAGGATGGTAGGAAATGAAGTCCTTAATGCAATTACTGTCACTAGAGAGGTAGTGCTTGATAGATTAACGGGACTGAAGGTAGACAAGCCCCCAGAGCTGGATGCAATGCATCCCAGTGTTCTAAAAGAAATGGCAGAAGTAATAGCGGATGCCTTAGTAATCATTTATCAAGGTTCGCTGGACTCTGGGGAAGTGCTGGAGGATTGGAAAACAGCTAATGTTGCAGTACTGTTCAAAAAGGGTAGCAGACAATAAACAAGGAATTATAGGTCAGTTAGCTTAACATCCGTAGTTGGAAAAAATGATAGAATCCATCATCAAAGAAGAAATAGCAACATACCTAGAAAAGAGCAGTTTGATCAAGCAGACACAGCACAGATTTGTGAAGGGGAAGTCGTGTATTACAAATTTATTGGATGTCTATGAAGATGTGACTAGTGCGGTAGGCAGAGGGGAACCAGGGGACGTGATGTTTTAGATTTCCAGAAGCTGTTTGAAAAGGTGCCTCACAAAAGTGCTGCAGAAGGATAGGGTGCACAGAGTTGGGGGATTGGTTATCGAACAGGAAGCAGAGAGTTGGAATCAATGGATGCTTTTCTAGTTGCAGTTGGTGACTAGCGGAGTGCTGCAGGGATCGGTGCTGGGGCCTCAACTGTTTACCATTTACATAGACGATCTGGAGGGCGCTGAGTGTAGGGTAACAAAATTTGTTGATGAGATGAAGATGACTGGAAAAGCAAATTGCGTGGAGGGCACGGAAAGTCTGCAGAGAGATCTGGATAGATTGAATGAGTGGACGAGGATCTGGCAGATGGAGTATAACATCAGCAAATTTGAGGTTATGCACTTTGGTAGAAATAAAGTAGGAGGGATTATTATTTAAAGGGTGAAAAGCTGCAGCATGCTACAGTGCAGAGGGACCTGGGGGACCTTGTGCACGAATCGCAAAAATTCAGTCTGCAGGTGCAGCAGGTTATCAAGAAGGTGAATGGAATGTTGGCCTTTACAGCGAGGGGGATAGAATATAAAAGCAGGGAGATCTTGCTGCAACTGTACAGGGCACTGGTGAGGCTGCAACTGGAGTAGTGTGTGCAGTTTTGGTGCCCTTATTTGCAAAAGGATATATTGGCCTTGGAGGGAGTACAGAGAAGGTACAAGCAGGTTGATATTGGTGATGAGGAGGTTAGCTTACGAAGAGAGATTTAATAGACTGGGTCTGTACTCGTTAGGGTTTAGAAGGCTGAGGAGAGATCTTATAGAGACACATAAGATAATGAAGGGGACAGATAGAGTAGACGTAAACAGATTCTTTCCGCTTAGAAAGGATAGCAGAACTAAAGGGCACAGCCTCAAAACCAGCAGGCGGGTGGGGTGGGGTGGGGTGGGGTGGGGGGTAGTTTAGCTCAGAGTTGAGGAGGAAACTTCTTCACTCAAAGGGTGGTGTATGTCTGGAATTCTCTGCCCATTGAAGTGGTGGAGGTTACCTCGTTGAATATATTTAAGTCACCGGTGGATAGATTTCTGATAGACAAGGGAATTAAGGATTATGGGGAGAAAACGAGAGAGTGGAATTGATCCACTTCAGATCAGCCATGATCTTGCTGAATGACAGGGCAGGCTCGAGGGGCTAGATATCCTACTCCTGCTCCTATTTCTTATATTCTTGATTCCAGCAAGCTTAGCATCCTGGTCTAATAACATTTGTACAGAAAACTTTGCATTCGCTGTGGGCACTCCTCCGCAAAGATTTCATAACTAATAAGAACTTAAGAACTGTTTGTGGCACATTATAGGCAACTGCACATTATATTCTGCCTTTAAAAATATTCTTTTGTTAGCATAATTATGCAGTGGTTCCAGCACTTTTATATCTGTACTCCAGTGACCATATTACCTTGGACAGCAACTGTTTGCAGTATTGGATTACAAATTATATTCATAACATAGTACAAGAGCAAATAAAATTTGTGATATGAGCTATATGCATTCAACTGCTTGGGGATGACCATCAGGAAAGGGATTTATAGATATTCCTTCAATGATAGTATTTTAGTGACTTGGGATTCCTAGGGTTCACGTGCAAGATGACTCTGCTACAGAAAAGTAGCTCTGCCAAGCTATTGTTGAAGGTCCATCTGCATACACGTGCAGACTGCTCAAAAATATTGATATACATGCCTGAAAAAAAATACAAGACAACTACGAGCAGCAGCATTTCCTCCTGAAGATTATTTCTCCACTTTCACTAGAGGTTAATTAGTAACTCAAAGGATGGTAGAAAAGGAACACAGTCTTACTTAATAGATTAGAATCTGCTTTCGTATTGTGATAGTTAATATCAGATTAAAAACACAGGTACATTTTCCACCTGGACACCCTCACCTTTCCTTTTTTATTGCAGATACTGCATCTTGAAGACTCATCTGATGATGAAGCTGGTTTAAGCAGTTTGGCTTCATACAGTGACAGACAAGTAGCATTGCAGAATTCCTGGAAGGACTGACTTGAACCAGCCTGTGCCACAACCAGTTCTTTTGTGTTTAAAATATCCCTGTGGGGAAAAAACAAGCAGAACAGGACATTCTTAGGAACTCACTCCATTTTTTTTCACAAGGAATAGAATTAGGACAGTAAAGGAATGACATTAGATCAGTTTAGTGTCAACATTGGGCTAAAAAGACCTAGGCTAGAGATAAGAGGGGGAGCATAATTAATGATGTTGGAATAGAAGTGGAAACTGAAACACAGAAAACATAAAGAGAAAAGAAAAGCTATCAGCTAAAGAAATAGAAAAAACAGCTCCAGAAGGAATATATCAGGGAGGAAACTTGCAAAAAAAACAATATTAGAAGTATCCAGATTGAATGGTATTTCTGTATACTCAAAGCATTCAAAACATAACTGGAAAATTAAGACTACGAGTGGCTATGAAGAATTATAATAAACTAGCTATAATGGAGACAGCATTGATTTGGAAAGGAATAGAGATTAATATTCCTTGGCTTATTTTTTAAATATAGATAGGCAACCAACAAAATGGGGAAAAGCAGCAGTATTTGTACAGAATTCTATCATAGCCTAAGATAGGGCAAGGATATCTATCATGGAGTGGGAAAGTGTCATATTAATGCAAAATTAATCTAAACTAAATGCAAGATACAACTCACTATAAGTTAACAATTTAGAGATAAGCAAGTGCCAATAAGGATAGATGATTTTAGTTATCATAATGAACTGGAATAAGTGCAACACACATGGTTAAAGTGGGTAATATTTCTTCAGCTACATTTAGGAGCTCTTTCTAGATCAGTACATTTTGCACACAATAGGAAAAGCACTACTTAGCTCTGGTTAATAATGGGACAAAGAAAAACGACACGTTTGTTAGGTTCCTCGTAAAGCAAGAAAGGAACTAGCAAGACAAAAACATTAGGCCTCAGGACCGGGAAAAGCAAAGTTCAAGACAAAAGAGAATTTGCTTTAAATTAATTGGGCAGAGGTAGTAGCAAATTCAACATATTAATGTAAAATCCTCAAATAGTCATCTGATTTACTTCAAATTAAAGATAGAAATAGACTGCAAAGTACAAGAATTCCATCGCTCAAGGGATCAAACTTCAACCAAAAATTAAAAAGTCAAGATCAACAGTATTAAAGATAATCAATTCAAGACTGAAACCTTCATAACTGAGTCCTAGAATACTAAGGGTCAATCTTATTGCCCATTTCTATACTAACCACAAGGTTTGATAAGTATCCACTCAGTGGCCAAAACTGAAGCCAAATAGGTACATTCTGGTCAAAGCACTACACTTAAGTCCTTTAATAGCCAGATAGTTCAAGATTTTTTTTGCTGTTCCTCAATGACAAGGCATGATCAGTGTAGGATCAACTATCTTCATATCTATTCATTACATTTCTCACTGTGAAAGAACTCATACTTCATCGATTGAATCTGTCACATAGCTCCCAGCGTTGCAAAAATTTCTTTTGCAATTCTTTGACAGTTGCAAGAGATTCAACTGCTGCTCCCCATCACCCTAGTTTGCATCACTTGTGAATTTGGCATTCAGTTTCTGAATCCAGACTTGGAATCACACCACCAATCCCTGAGGAATCCATTCAGTTTCCTCTCACAGCCAATTCTTCATTATCCGCAGCTTTTCACCTGGGTCATACGAGTTTTTGGAAGTCTGGGTAGAGTATCAAGATTTTCCAAACTCCATGTGATAATTAATTTTAAAAAATTAACAGTGGTCGAGTCGAGCATATGCTGTGTCCTTTTGCTGTGTGGCATTACATTTAAAATTTTTATTTACAGCAATTTTCCAATGTGCAGAAAGAAACCATCTGCATTTGTAGTACAATAAATGAGGACCATACAAATAATTGCATCTCGTTCCTTCTCCCAGAATAAGCTGAAAGTACATGTCCCATAAGCCAAATATACTTTAGTTTCAAGTTACAATCCAACTTACATATTTATAAAATATATTAATTATCCAATTGGTATTTTGTTTCTGCCTCATGCTGTGCCACACAAAATTGCCTAATACAATTACCATTTGCACTAATTAGTTAACTTCAGCTGTTGGCTATCCCTGAACTCTGGAAGGTGAAATTATTCAGAGTTTCTCACTCTTTATTTTTGTGGTTACGAAGTATCATACAAGCCTAACCGTGATATTACAACTTACAACTTGATGGGGGGAAAAACTATCCAACCTGTGGGCACCCAGATCAATACAAAAGTAAAAGAGAAACTAATTACTTGTTGCAGAATGTGCATATCTTGGTAGATGATGGTTTCTGAGAATAGGTTGTGAGACATGTGGAAGAGCAGAAGAGCTGAGGTGCCCCTTTTCTCTGGTACGCAGTTTGCCCCTTTTGCAGGGGCTTTTTACAATTAGCACATGTTACTTTTGCCAAGGATCGTGAAGGTCTTTGCGGACGAGAAGAATGGATTTGCGCTTCAGCCTGAGCCTGAGCCTGAGCTTGAGCTGCTTGCAGAGACAATCTGGTGGTACGCCTTGGCCGCCGTGAAACATAATCTTCCTCCTGAATATTAACTGCTGTGGTCGTATTATCCTTTGCTGAAGGAAGATATAAAAGAAAACAAAAGTAAATAAAAATACAAACACAAATACAAATAAAAATAAAAACACAGCACAAGGTAGTTCTTTCTGATGCATCCTGGATTAACTATTGAACCCCATTCAGCAGAACTTGGATCATGTTAAATATTGCCATTTCAAATCGAACAGCCAGAAGAAGGCTTCCTCAGCCAAGGGTTTCCTGGAATTAAGTCAGAGAATTTAATTTTCTAAGATCAATCCACAACACAGAACACTAATTTCATTTGCATTTCAGGAGAAATTTCATCAATATTTTTCAAACAATAGCTGTTATTTAGAAGGATCTGAGAGGAACAAAACCCAATTTTATGCAAGCCAACAAGCTACACAACATATACCCTTAATGCAAATATCAATGTGGATCTCAACAATTGTCATCCGTTCATCAAGCATTACCAAAGTTCTCATGTTGCAATTTTCCCCTGAAAAGTGCATATGCTTCAAGGCAAGTTGATTGTACAATTGAAAAGGAGGTAATAAAGACTGAGCTGTACCACAACCACAAGACAATTTATAGGCGATAATTATTTGTCCCGTGCTACCAGACATAAGACAGGCAGCGGTTTCCATTCATAAGAGATTCAAAATGCTTATGGAGCTTTCCAAACCATTCATACGTGGAAAGGTGGCCAGGGAAAATATCCAATTAATGCAGTAGTACAAACAGTGGAGAAAATAGTGTATTAATCTAAGAAACAAAGCTAAAATGGAGATATCAGAAACACATATTAGTATGCTGGATTACACAAGTTATCAAATTTGATGAATCCATGCCAATAAATATGACATAACATCAAATAAACAAACTATCAGCTCTTCACATACACCTGCACCATCCAATCCACCATCAAGTCCAAATGTTGTTGCTTCACTGCCTAATATCCATGTCCTGAATGACTCAACAACATACTTTGTAAAATACGAGAGTGCAAAACGACTTGGGCAGAGCACGGAAAATCACACGTCACACAAGTCACCTGACTTTCTATTTGACTATATAGAAATATGAAAAAAAGAGTCTGGCTATTATACATGTACAACATTGCACTCAATCCTAAATCTATTTTGCACAGGTAATGCTTTTGACCAAATGTTGCAAGAGAAACATCAACCCAATTACATTGTGCACCTAAATTTCACTTAAAAACACCTACATTCCATCTGCATCAATTCAATAAACTCACATTTTTCATTTAGAACAAACAAATCGGTCTAAGTGATGCAGAATTGAACAAGTTCACCTCTGGACCAATAGCCATGTTAACTACCCCATATTAACTCTGCACCATCATCTTTTTAAAGGTCAATTTCTCTAATGGTATTATGAAAACCTCTCAACAGCCTTTAATCTCTCATAATTCAACAAATCGATAACTAAGAGTATTTGCCCTCCCATACAAGTTTCTGTATATCTGCCCAGATCCAGTAACTCTTTTTGTCATAACAGAAGCACTGAAAATCCTCACCTCTATTTTCAATCATATGAAAAAGCTTCTCAGGCCATGCGTACTAACCACTCTACAGTTGCGTAACTATTTATCTCCTACACCTCCAAATACACTAACAGGTTGTTCTCTTAATCAATATGACTTTGGCACCTCAAAGTTTCTATAAAAGTCATGTTGATTTACTTCCTATCTTCAAAGATCCCGAAGTATACACCTCTGTATATGGGTCCTTCCTACAATTCCTTCAAATTTATGTCCTATTCGTAACATTCTTAGACATATTATTTACATATGCAGCGATGTATAAAAGCAAGTTGTTTCTCTTACCATTTGTTTTGTTAGAGCTTGAACAATTTTCTCTTTTTGAGGACTTCTGTACTGTTTCCTTATTTTCCTGCAACATAATCACAGCATCCTGCTTCAGTATTAGCCATGATATTATTAAGCAAATAGAACGTGTTTAAACTGCATTGTGAGGTTGAGCAAATAGGAAAATAAAACTCACTGTATCTTTATTTTTTTCAGCATCCTCATTTGTTGCTTTGGTTCGACAAGGAGATGATTTGTCCACTTTAACTAACGAAGCAGAAATAAAAACATTAGGCTTACTATTAGCTTAGAACCAGAGACAGATGTTCACTCAGTGGTGTCATACTAAACCTTCAACTCAACTGTGAGAGCAGACTTTGAGCTCTGATTCCATCTACTTAATTTGATTACAAGTTCAGAAACTAGGAAGTATGCAGAAATATTTAAAATAAACCTTGCTAGATAATGAACTAAATTTCTTTTGTCTTAACTCTTGAATTCAGAGAAAATCATTGAAGTTCAGCACAAACTCGTTAAACAGACAAGAATTATAAAGCCCAAACAAGGAAATAGAAGCTAGCAGAAAGATGGAGTTAAGAAAAATCAATTAAAAGGTTAATTAAGGCAGTATAGAATCAGAATCCCTACAGTGCAGAAGGCAACCATTCTGCCTATGACAAAATCCCACACAGGCCCTATCCTCGTAACCCCATGCATTTACCCTGATAACCCCCTGACATTAAGGGGCAATTTAGCATGGGCAATCCACCTAAGCCACACCTCTTTGAACTGTGGGAGAAAACCAATGCAGACATGTGGAGAGAATGTGCTAACTCCATGCAACAGTAACCCAAGGCTGGAGTTGAACCTAGGTCCCAAAGTATTGTGAGGCAGTAATGGTTACCATTGTGCCATAGTATCACATGATCGTACAAATAACTGCTTTTCCTAACCAGTATATTGGCAGTTATCATGTTTAGAAAAACAGGATGGTTCAGCCTTTGTTCTAGTAGTCTCCATGGTGAAAGGGGCCTACTGTCATTCACCAAGGTTTACACATGGATTACTATCTGGACTATATCATAAGGCTGATTATGCCTGTATCAGTATCATCACAGTTCAGAATTACTTACATAAAAATTTGCACTTTTTAAAATACGATTATTGATCAGAAAGAATAATTTTATATTTCACACACTACGATCAAGCAGTTTCAATGCGATTATATACTTCCTCCCGCCGACTTTAACAACTCAAGAGCATTATATTGTCACGTAAGTCTTCACTATCCTCCTCAGAGGCCTTTTGGGCACCACTGTCCAATCAGTACTCTTCTCTACACACCCTTTGTTTTGACTTTGACCCAACTCAACTTCCAATACATCTACCCCCTCCATCTTCTCTGCAAAGATTCACAGTAATCTCAACTCAGTTCTCTGGAACCTCACTCCTCAACCTTTCTACTCAGAATTTCTCTCCCTATCTTGTAAAAACTCCAAATACACAAGAAATAGTAGTAGGGTCAGTCTAGATGGTTCTTTGAGCGTGCTCCACCATTCAGTATCATGACTAATCTGTCTAAACCACCTGCTCTCCATATCCCTTGAAAATATATCCTTCCAAACAGTCTTTTAGATTGCCTCTCCCAACTCTTCCATCACTGATCAACATTTGGTTCTCTGTTAAACACATCAGGACACTATTTTACATTGAAAGAATTTTATTAACACAAATAATAGGGACACGTATTTCGACACTTCCAAACAGACAATGTTTGTTCGATGCAGCTTTTGAAATCTGGTGTGGCATAATGAACTAAAATCACACAATGAACCAGTGAATAACTTCAATTTCCATCACCATTTGCATTTCTAGTTTACAGATTGAATATTAATGGCCCATCTATTTTGAACTGAGACTTTACGAGACCATCTGTATTGAAGTATTAACTTCTCATGCTTTAATTATTAGGAGTCTAATAGGGCAATTTGTTGCCCATTTACCCCATCCTTCACTTTTTTGGGCAAGTCTTGGATCATACTCAACACTAACAACACTTTCATTAAGGCATACGAGCGCATAGGTCTTATACCAAACATCTGTAAGACAAAAATCCTCTACAAACCTATCCCCACACATAGTACTGCCAGCCTCCAGTTATCAAAATCCATGACGAGGCCTTGGACTATAGGACCACTATCCATACCGTGGCAGTCAACTGTCAAAGAGAGCAGGCATCAATGATGAGATTCAACACCACTTGTGCCAGCGCAGCCTTCAGTTGCCATGAACCAGGACTTGAGACCTGACACCAAGCTCATGGTTCAGAGTAAACCTCGCCCCTCCTATATAGTTCAGAGACATGATTACGTATAACAGGTACCCTAGATAAATGCTATCAGTGCAATCTCTGCAAGATTCTGTAAATCCATTGACAGGATAGGCACACTTTCCGTGTTCTCGCTCAAGTCAACATTCCAATCATTGAGCATTGACATGCGCATTCAGCTCTGTTGGGTGATATATCGTCCATGTCAAATATAAGACACCCAAAACAAGCAATCTACTATGAGCTTCAAGTGAGCATCAAGACAACAGAGGAAACCCTTTAAAAAAAAGGCACTTAAAGCCTTCTTGAAAAAGTGCCAAATCTTCACCAATAGTCAGGAAGCCATGGTCCAAGACCACCAAAAGTGGAAGCAAAGCACTTGGAAAGGAGTTTCAGTACTAAGAGAGAGCTGATGTCAAATGTTTACAGCAAAAAGAGCACATTGCAACACTAGCATCTCATCCACTCATTCACTTCTCCAAGCTTTATGTCATAAACTGGACTTCCCGGTCATCCAATAATTAATTTTTAGTATGGAAGCAAGTCATCCTCAACTCAGTGACTTCCAAAGAGACAGACAGAGATCACAACGTCTTTACAGAGCAGTAAGTGCCAGCAGTGCAGCCTCTGCTAGATTCTGCAAATCCATTGGCAGGATAGGCACACTATCCATGTTCTCGCTCAGGCCAACATTCTGATCATTGAAGCACTGACCATGCTCATTCAGATCTGCTGGGTAGTATATCATCCACAGTCAAATACTGTCTGCACTGGCTCCATGAAAGAACATTCTTTCTTGTCAATTCCCTGTTTACCTCCGTAACCTTGTACGTTCTCTTTTCACATAGCAATCCAATACCCGAGTACCTCAACTGAAACAGCCTTCACCATCCACTCAGGAAGTTCATTCCTGACTCCAACCATCCTTTGGGTGAAAAACATTATCTTCATCATTTTTACTCTTTTGTCAATTATTTTGAATCCTAAGTCCTTTTGTACTTGATGCTCACGAGCAAGAACAGTTCCTCACTATTGACTCTGATTAATTATACCAATCAGGATCTTGAATACCATGATCAAATCTCTTTTTGGTCGTCTTTTCTTCAAGAAAAGCAGTTCCAACCTCTCCAGTCTATCCTCATTGCTACAGCAATTAATAATTTTTGTTAAATCTTTTTTATTTTTAAATTCATTTATAGAATGTGGGTATCACTGACTGGCGAGAATTAACCGCCCATCAGAAGCCACTGGTTTCTTGAACTGCTGCCATCCCAAACATGTCAGTACACTCACTGTGCTGTTAGTGAGAGTGTTCCAGGATTTTGACTCAGTGATAGTGAAGGAACAGAGGTATATTTTTGATAGTGAGTGACTTGAGGGGAACCTCCAGATGGTGATGTTCCACCTTTGTTATTCTCGTCTCCCCATATGATAGGTTTGGAAGGTGCTGCCTAAGAAACATTGGAAAGTTCCGAGAGTGCATCTTGTAGATCACATTCGATCAGCAATGGAGGGATTGAATTTTTGTGGAAGGTGTAGCAATCAAGCAGGCTGCTTTGTCCTAGATGATGTTGAGCTTCAATGTTGTGGGAGCTATTCTCATCCATCACATTCCTGACACGTCTTTAGGTGGTGGAAAGGTTTTGGGGGCTCAGGAAGTGAATTACTTGGTGCAGGATTCCTAGCCGTTCTACACTCCCCAATGCCATCACATCCTTCCTCAAGTACAGCATCCAATTGTAGTATTCCAGATGAGACCCATTTAGTGTCTTTTACAAATTCAAGATGACTTCCTTACTCTTGTACTCAATAAAGCCTAAAATACAGTATGTTTTACAACAGTTCGCAAAATATCCTGCCATCCTCAAAGGCTTAACAGAGGACTCTCCCTATCCCTGTATTTGCTTTAGAATTTCTCCTTTTATTTTATACTGTCTAAGTATATTCTTCCTGCCAAAATGAATCACCTCACATTTGAGCTTCATCTGTCATGCTTCTGCTCAATCCATCAATACACCTACGTTATTTTGAAGCTCAAGGTTATCCTCATTATAGCTGGCATTGTCCCTCTCAAGCTCAGGTCAAATGACACTGCGGTCAAATTCTCAAATTATTGTACAACAAATCTCCTTTATTGTATTCTTACATTGAACTCTACCATAAACACTAGCACACCAAGCATCAACTTCATTACACATAATATACTTAATTCTGATTTACTTCATTACACACATTATCCACCTTCCCCCAGTCTGAAAAACAACTATTTACCACTATTCTGTTTCCTATTGCTCAACCAATTTATCATCCAAATGCTTAATTTATCTCTTATTCCAAGAGTTAGAATTGTGAGGCACTGCATCAAATGTTTTTTGAAAATGTACACAACGTCAATATTACCTGTATCAATGTTACCTATTACCTATCTCAAAACCTCTAACAAGTTAGTTAAGCATAATTTTCCCTTAATGAATCGATGCCATCTTTCCTTAATTTTCTGCACTAGTCTAAGTTACAGATTATTTTGCCTTGAACTATAGTTTTCAGACGTTTCCTATCACTGAAGTCAACTCGCTGTCTGTAGTTACCAGCATTATACTTGTACCCCTTTTTGAATAAGGATGTAACATTCAAAATTGTCCAGACCTCTGGCAATACCACTACCCAAAAGCGACTAAAAAATCATCAGTATTGCCCCAGCAATTTCCACACTCGTTTCCCTCAGTACCCTTGAATGCATTGCATCCTACCCTGGTACCTTATCAATTTTAAATAAAATCAGCCTTTTAACACTTTCTCTTTCTCAATTCTTCTAATGTACCAGTTCCTCCTTTCGCCTCAATCTTTTGTAAGGACAGAAACAAAGTATTCATTTAATGCCCCCACTATTTCTTTTTATTGTCCTTGATCACTCAAATCTTTCCTTTACCATTTATAAGCTTATAGAAGACTTGGCAATTTATGATACCTGCAGAGCAATGCCTTCTTCACTGCAAGCCTATTTGAAGGTGCGTGTATGATGTAATATAAAACCTATATTACATTATACCTACATTACATTATACTATAAAACCTACATTATGTTATAAGCAGCCTGCAACTGGCCAAGATAGAACTTGAGACACCCATTTTTCTTGCATCTTCTGAGAGAAAACCAGCCTCTGACCTGTTAGGTAAACTCAACCTCAGAACTTTCCCATCAGCACGCAGTAAAACTCTTGCATGTTTAAGAACAGTTTGGGTTCATACTTCAGTTTGCAGAATTACATAATAGTGAATTCTCAGCCATAGCTGTTTCTGCATTAACTGAATGGCAGGAAAGGCTGTAAGAAAGTTTAAATGGCTAACTCTTTTTCCTATATCATCTCAATCAATAAATATACGCTTTACTCAGAAGGAACAAAAAAAATACTTCCAGGCCATCTTAACACTAACTTACAAGCTGTCAAACAGCAATAATGGAGACTAGAAAGCAGCACTGCACATATTCTCAAACTGTTGTGCTTCAACATACAAAATGTGCAGAAAGTAGGGAAGAAAATAAGTTTAAGATTGATTACTAAAGAGAAGAAACCTGGAAAAGTTGTGGGCATGTGTCCTTCACCAAATTCTTGAATATCATTCAACTAAAGTACAGACATCTCTCATTGAGCTGAGATTAGATGGCTGAATGTTTTTAAATTTGCACAGACAAAGAAATTGAAAGTGTATTTTTGTGAGGTTTTGGCTCAGTACCAAATTTCTCTGGTGTCTTTCAAAGCTGTCTCCAGGAAGTATTACAACACTGTAAACTCTGCATGTGCCTTTTACCAACTTTCATTATCGCGAAAAACTATAACATTTCCTCTTCAGTTAGCAGCTGAAACCTTATGTTGTTAGACATCAAATGGTGCTGATGTTGCCGAGCTTACTAGATCGGTTTCCCAATTTTTTTTGTGTTCTTGTTTCACTTCCTGCTCATTTCTTTGGGCCACACCATACCCAAACACTCATGGTGTCCAGATGTAAAATCTACATACCAGGAAGCTATTCGGCCACTGACATTGTACCAGACCCATCAATTATTTCTTGCCCTTTCCTTATTGCTCTGCAGATTTTTCTCAGAAGTATATTTCCTATTCCCTAAATCCCTCATATCTTCCTATCACTGTAATGTCTTCCAGCCCACTGGGTTATCTGCGCTAATCAGTTCTGATTTTAAGTCCCACTGTGCTTTTGGTCGCTTTGGTCCCAGTCTCTCCTAAAATCTCTCTATCTTGTCTCCTCCTTTAAAGCAGTCCTTAAAAACCTATGCCTTTAAACCAAGCCTTAACTTTTGGCTATCTCATCCAATAGTGCTTTGTGGCTTTTCATGTTGTTTTATAATGCTCCTGTTAACTGCTCACGGACATTTAATTACATTGAAAGATGCTATACAATTAAGCTGTTGCTCCTGAAAAGTGACAATTAAACCTACTTTCACCAGCAATTCAAGCAGTGCAAGTTGGCTGGACAGCTGGTTAGTACCGCAGAGCGACATCAATAGATTGAATAACGAGCTGAGGTTAATCATGAAGGCCTGCATTCTCAACCTTGCCTGTCACCTGAGATGTGGAGTTCCTCAGGTTAAATCACCATAAGTCAGCTCTCCCCGCTCCCCAAAATCAGAGAACAACCTCTGGGCATCTGGTATAGTGAATTTACCTTCCAATTTCTATTAATAACATTTCAAGTAAAAAGTTCCTATCTGCCCCCTGATCCTTTTGCCAAGTAACCTTAAAAACTGGTTTCTCTAGTGACCAACCCTAACGACATTCCTTATTTACTCATCTTCAAGATCTTGAAAACTTCAATTAGTTTCTCCTCAACCATCTCTGCTTCAAACAGAACAATCCCAACTTGACATTCCAAATCCACAGTATTGTCCTAGTAAGCTCCTCGGCACCCTCTCCAAAGACTTTACAGACATACTAAACTGCGACGCTAGAATTGCAAAATCTTCAACTGGGGCCTTTTAATTTTCAAAGATCACTAGTTTGGTGCATGTTGCTCATCCACAACTGTCCTTGGACTTTGACTCGCTCAGCCATTTCAGAGTCAACAACATTGCAATGGGTCTGGCGTCACATATAAGAAAGACCAGGTGAGGATGGAAGGATAATTAGCGAACCAAACGATTTTAGAATTTCAAATTCAAATTTTGCTCGATTAAAATTTCACCATTCTACATCCTGTGGGGATTCAAACCCAGTAACACAGGAATTAAGTGCAGAAATAGGCAGGTTCAGCCCTTTGCACATGCTCTGTCATTCAATCAAATCATGGCTAAATCTCTCCCTGGTCTTAAATCCACCTTCCCATATCCTTTTGTTCCTTTTTTAAAAATTAGAAATATATTTATTTTCTTCAAATCAACAAGTCAGACTCTATAGCACTATGGGTCCACAGATTCACCACACAGTGAATAGTCCTCTCATCTCAGCTTTAAATCTATCGGCTCTCAATCTGCACTTGTGACTTCTTATTGCAGATTATCCCACGAGGAAATATTTGCTCTACATTTACTTATCAATCTCTTTTAAAATTTTACAAAATACTGATTAGAACGTGGGTTTTTACAGCTAATCAAGTCTTAAAGGTGCAGTCGTGTGTGGAGATAGCATTAAGCAACGATCAGATCTCCTCTCATCCTTCTAAACTCCAGTGGATGTAAGCTCAGTCGTTTGATCTCTCCTCATGTCAACCCTTTCATCACTGGAATCAATTTGATGAACCTCTTCTAAGCTGCCTCCAATGCCATGACATCCTTCCTCAAATAAAGAGACCAAAACTGGACATGATATTCCATCAACACCCTATACAATTGCAATACTTCTAAACTTTTATACTCCAATCCCTTTGCAATAAATGTCAACATCTCATTTGGCTCTTTTATTACATGCTGCACCTGCCTACCAACTTTCTGCAATTCATGAATATAGACACCCAGGTTCCTCTGCTCAGACTTTGAATCAGCTTTCCATTTAGGCAATAATAGGTGGCAGGTGGATGGGGGGATAAGGCTGTTAGAAATGTTGTGGGGATGGGGCAATGGTTGTGGGGACTGGGGGAGACATTATCCGACCTGGGAGTGAAATGGGAGGGGAGTGTTATTGTATTTTTTTTGCGCACACGCAGTTGGAAGCGCTGATTGGAACAGCAGTGTTTTGGGCACAATGAGCTATTTTTTTTTCTGTAAGAAGTCTCACAATATCAGGTTAAAGTTTACCTGGTAGCAAACACCACTAGCTTTCACGGTTTTACCCTTTCATCAGATGAGTGGGGAGTTCCGATCACAAACAGGGCATATAAAGGCATGCACTCACTTTACAGAATTCTATTAGAATGCGAGTCTTTACAGCTAATCAAGCCATAAAGGTGCAGACAATGTGCATGGAGATAACATTAAGCATATGTTAAAGAGATATGTATCGTCGCCAGACAGGACAGTAAATGAGGTATTGCAAGCCCAGGCAAGTCACGGGGGGGGAGGGTTACAAATAGTGTGACATGAATCCAAGATCCCAGCTGAGGCCATCCTCATGTATGCAGAACTTGGCTATCAGTTTCTACTCAGCGACTCTGTGCTGTCATATGTCATGAAGGCTGCCTCAGAGAACATTTATCCGAAGGTCAGAGGCTGAATGTCCGTGGCTGCTGAAATGTTTCCCCAATAAGAAGGGAACAGTCTTGCCTGGTGATTGTCAAACGGTGTTCATTCATCCATTGTCGTAACGTGTGCATGGTTTCCCCAACGTACCATGCCTCAGGACATGCTTTCCTGCAATGTATCAGGTAGACAACATTGGCCAAGTCGCAAGAATACGTACGTGGTGGATGATGTTCTCACATGAGATGATGGCATCCTTGTCGATGATCTAGCATGTTTTGCAGAAGTTGCAGTGGCAGGATTGTGTGGTGTTGTGGTCACCGCTGTCCTGAAGGCTGGATAGTTTGCTGCAGACAATGGTCTGTTTGAGGTTGTGCAGTTGTTTGCAGGCAAGAAGTGGGAGTGTGAGGATGGCCTTGGCAAGATGTTTGTCTTCATCAATGACATGTTGAAGATTCCAGAGAAGATATTGTAGCTTCTCTGCTCTGGGGAAGTATTGGAAGACGAAAAGTACTCTGTTCATTGTGTCCCATGTTTGTCTTCTGAGGAGGTTGATGCGGTTCCGCACACGAGGACAGCCTCAACCACCACCTTGGGTTCATGTCACACTTTTTGTAAATCCCATGACTTGCCTGGGCTTGCAACATTTTACTTACTGTCCTGTCTGGAGACAATACACATCTCTTTAACCTATGCTTAACGCTACCTCCACTCATATTGTCTGCACTTTTAAGATTGATTAGCTGTAAAGACTTACATTCTAATCAGTATTTTGTAAACTGAGTGTGTTCCTTTAAGTCAAAAGGCAATATAATTTACAACCTGGGCCTAGAGAAAGTAACATTTTTGAAATCAGCGAATGACACCAAACTTGGCACCATGATAGTTATCAGTACAATAGTTCACTTCAGGATTATAGATTGATGAAATGGACAGATGTAATTTAATGGGGACATTAAAGTGATGCACTCTAGAAATAGTAACATGGAGGGGTTGTACAATCAAAAAAAAAGTATAACAAAGTCTCAAATCAGATATTTTCAGATCATGCCATGCTTCAATTTTAACTGAACAAAAATACCTTACCTGGACAACTCAGCAATGAGCTGCATTGGTAGTATAGCACCAGATTAATTATCTACTTCATTATTGCATACCAATCTATTCCCCTGCTCTAAATGACCTTTGATCCCACCTGATGCACTCAGCCTACAACTCACATGGCCTGTGCCATCCAACCCAAAATCTGGTAAGGTTCAAAATCCAGCTTGGTCTCAATCCGAGGATTACTGATTTTGAGACATTGAAAAGAGTGTGCAAGAGCAGACAGATCCAGTGGCTATCTAACTGGCTGTTTCTGCTGCTAACACAATTTTTCAGTAAGCTGTTGATGAACACAAAAAACTGTGCTTCAACAGCCACCAGCAACATAGGAAGAACATCTCTGTTGAGCCTTCTTGGCAGCTCCTAACTCAAGAGTTCAAGTTAACACAACTGTCAAATTTATATGCCATTGGATTATAAATTTCTTCTTCATAAAGTAGTAATGGGAGTTGGGAAAGGAATTTGTCCTTTTCAAGTTAAGATATAATGGCACTATATCTGCCACAGTTGGCAGCTGCACCTCAATTGCAAAAGTACAATAACCAAGAGAGAAATTGACAAAAACGTTTAATATTTAGTTACAATTACTGTGGCGACATAATTAGAACAGAATTGCTACAGGACTGTTACAGCCATTTTGCAGCGACAGTGGGAATATTGTATTGACTAAGTTAAATTATTCTTAGCGAGACATGGTGACTTTAAAGAATCACGTTACTGCTTGCTTTATATAGTGTGAAGAAGCAAAGGCAGAAATACACACAATTTGTTAGATTCAATGTATCCTGACAAACTTCTCATTCTTATTTTGGCACCAACCACGAAAGATATTTCACTTCCAGTTTCATTGTCATAAATTGATATTTTATGCATGGATACATTTTTAAAAATACATAACATTACACATTTTACAAAGCTTAAAGAGTTCTCAGTGTAGCCATTAAAAACTTCAAATATTTCCCTGAAATCAGTGATGTCAGACATCAGGTTAGAATTTTGAGGCCTTTGATAAGGCTGCTGCATAAGGTTAAATCTCACAGGATCCCAGGTGAGACAACTAAATGCATACAAAATTGGCTTCTTCATAGATGCCAGAGGATGGTTGTAGAGTTGTTTTTCAAACCAAAGGCCTGTGACCAGCGATGTGCCTCAAGGATCAACGCTGGGTCCTCTGTTATTTGTCATTTATATTACAATTTGGATGAGAATATAGGAAGCATGGTTAGTAAGTTTGCAGATGACACTAAGATTGGTGGCATAGTGGACAGTGAAGAAAATTACTTACAGTTGCAACGGGATTTTCATACTCCCTCTGCAAAATAGGAACTAAAGATCTGCAGAGGGAGTACGAAAATCTGGGTGCCAAATTAAAAAGGAAAACTGACAAGGTGGTTATCTCAGGATTGCTACCTGAACCACATGCAGACTGGCACCGGGGATGTAGGATTAACGAGATTAATCTGTGGCTCAAGGATTGGTGTGGGAAGAATGGGTTTGGATTTATGGGGCATTGGCACTAGTATTGGGGCAGATGAAACCTCTTCAGATGGGAGTGTCCACATCTTAATTGTGCAGGGACCAGAGTTCTGGCGAACTGCATAACTAAGACTGTAGATAGGGCTTTAAAGTAAGTTGGGGGAGAGGGATGCAAGGATAAAGGAAATTACTATTCCTGGAGTAAAGGAAAAGGTGCAGGTGCATGTGTAGGTTGAGGACGTGCTGCCTATTAGAGGAGTAGGGAGCATGGGAGAGCCTAGTAGGGATTCAGCAAATAAAGTCCAGGCAAACACTGGTATTAAGGCACTTTACCTGAATGCGCAAAGCATTCGGAACAAAGTGGATGAGCTAACGGCGCAAATGGATATGATCAAGTGGCCATTCTGGAAACGTGGTTGCGGGGGTACAAGGACTGGGAGCTGAATGTCCATGGCTATCAGATGTTTAGGAAGGATAGACAGGAGGAGAAAGTGGGTGGGGTGGCTCTGTTGATTAAGGATAGTGTCAGGGTGGTGGTAAGAGAGGATATAGGCCCCAAAGAGCAAAATGTGGAATCTCTGTGGGTGGAGATAAAAAAAATAAGAAGGGGAGGGCTGGGTGTGGTCTACAGGCCCCCTAATAGCAACTTTGAAGTGGGGAGGGCTATAAACAAACAAATAAGAGATGTGTGCAGAAATGGGACAGTGTCAGTAATGGGTGATTTCAATCTACACATTGACTGGACGACGCAAGTCGGACACGGCGGGGTGGAGGAAGAGATTTTGGAATGCTGTAGGGATGGGTTCCTTGAACAGTATGTTACAGAACCAATGTGACAGCGTGCTATCTTAGACCTGGTACTATGTAATGAGGTGGGTAGATTTAGGGATATTTATGTGAGGGACATTCTAGGGACATTCTAGTATGGTAGAATTTATGATGCAGATGGAGGAAGAGGTAGTAGAGTTCCAGCCTTGTGTGCTATGCTTGAACAAAGGGGACTATGATAGGATGAGAGAGGAATTGGTGACTGTGGATTGGAGGAGTGCGCTGGTTGGTAGGACGGCTGAGGAACAGTGAGGGATTTTTAAAGAGATCTTTTTTGGTACTCAGCATAAATATATTCTGATGGTGAAGGAGGACTGTAGGAGAAGGAAAAGTCAGCCGTAGTTCTTCAAGAAAATTAAGGAGTGTATTAAATCTAAAGCTGAGGCATTCAGAATGGCTAAAAACAGTGGGCGATCGGAGGATTGGGAAAGTTTTAACCAACAGCAGAGTGACTAAAAAGGTGATTAAAAAAGGAAAGATGGAATATGAGGCTAAACTAGCTTGAAACATCAAAAAGGACAGCAAGAGTTTTTATAAGTATATAAAGAATAGGAGGATGGCCAGAGTTAATGTAGGACCCTTGGAGGATGAGAGGGGTGATTTAATGGTGGATAACAGGGACATGGCGGAGACCTTAAATAAGTTTTGTGTCAGTCTTTACGGAGGAGGACGTAAATAGTTTGCCCGAACTCAAGCTTAGAAGGGTGTAGGAGATGAGGTCCTTGATGAGATTACAGTCACTAGAGAGGTGGTGCTTGATAGGCTAAGGGGCCTGAGGGAAGATAAGTCCCTGGGACTAGATGGAATGCATCCCAGGGTCCTCAAAGAAATGCCAGAGGTGATAGCGGATGCCCTGGTAATTATCTTTCAAAATTCACTGGACTCCAGACAAGTGCCGGAAGATTGGACGACGGCTAATGTTACGCCGCTGTTTGAAAAGGGTAGCAGACAGAAAGCAGGGAATTATAGACTGGTTAATTTAACGTCTGTAGTAGGAAAAATGCTTGAATCTGTAGTCAAAGCAGAAATTACGAGGCACCTGGATACGAACGGTTTGATCAGGCAGACGCAGCACGGATTCGTTAAGGGGAAGTCATGCTTGACGAATTTATTGGAGTTTTACGAGGAAGTGACTAGTGCGGTAGATAGAGGGGAACCGATGGACGTGGTGTTTTTGGATTTCCAAAAAGCATTTGATAAGGTGCCTCATAAAAGATTGCTGCAGAAGGTTAAGGTGCAGGGAGTCGGGGGTAAGGTGTTAGACTGGATAGAGGATTGGTTGTCTAATAGGAAGCAGAGGGTAGGTATTAATGGGTGCTATTCTGATTGGCAGCTGGTGACGAGTGGAGTGCCCCAAGGTTCAGTGTTTCTAAATTTATTTACATAGATGATCTGGAGGAAGAGGTAGAGTGCAGGGTGACGAAATTTGCTGATGACACGAAGCTAAGTAGAAAAGCAAATTGCATGGGAAGTGTGAAAAGCCTGCAGAGGGATCTGATAGGTTGTGAGTGGGCAAGGACTTGGCAGATGGAGTATAATGTCAGCAAGTGTGAGGTTATCCACATTGGTAAGAATAATGGTAGGAAGGACTACTATTTAAATGGAGAAAACCTGCAGCATGCAACGATGCAGAGGGACCTGGGGGTCCTTGTGCACGAATCACAAAAACACAGTACGCAGGTGCAGCAGGTGATTAAGAAGGCAAATGAAATGTTGGCTTTTATAGCTAGGGGAATAAAATATAAAAGTAGGGAGATTCTGTTGCAGCTGTATAGGGTGCTGGTGAGGCCGCAGCTGGAGTACTGTGTGCAGTTTTGGTTGCCGCATTCGAGGAAGGATATATTGGCCTTAGAGGGGATGCAGAGAAGATTTACTAGGCTGATACTGGAGATGAGGGTGTTGTATTATGAGAAGAGACTGAATAAGCTAGGTTTGTACTCTTTGGAGTTTAGAAGGCTAAGAGGGGATCTTATAGAGAAGTATAAGATAATAAAGGGGATGGATAGGGTAGAGGTTGAGAGACTCTTCCTGCTTAGCAAAAATATCAGGACTAGAGGGCACAGCCCTCTAGCTCCTTTAAAGGTTGGGGGGTGGGGCGTGGTGGTGGTGGTGGTGGTGGTCCCCCTTCACTGAATATGTTCAAGTCAAGAGTGGATAAGTTTTTGATTGACAAGGGAATTAAGAGTTATGGGGAGAAAGCAGGAAAGTGGTACTGAACCACTACAGATCAGCCATGATCTTACTGAATGGCGGGACAGGCTCGAGAAGCTGTATGGCCTACTCCTCTCCTATTTCTCATGTTCTTATCTTGATCAATTGGGCTAATAGCTGATGAATGGCAGATGGAGTTTAATTTAGATAAATGCACTTTGACAGACTGATCCAAGGCAAGACATACTCAGTTAATGGTAGGAGAGTTACAGAACAAAGAGATCTAGGGATATATGTTCAAAGCTCCTTGAAAGTGGAGTCACAGGTAGACAGAATGGTGAAGGCGGCATTCGGTACGCTTGGTTTCATCGGTCAGAACATTGAATACAGGAGGTGGAATGTCTTGTTGAAATTGTGCAAGACATTGGTAAGATCACACTTGGAATACTATGTGCATTTCTGGTCACCCTATTATAGAAATGATATTATGAAACTAGAAAGAGTGCAGAAAAGATTTACTAGGATGCTACCTGGACTTGATGGATTGAGTTATAAAGAGAGGCTGGACAGACAGGGATTTTTCTCTTTGGAGTATAGGAAGCTGTGGTATGATCTTATAGAGGTCTATAAAATAACGAGGGGCACAGGATAGCCAATACTTTTTTCCGAAAGATAGGGGAGTCTAAAACTAGAAGGCATAGGTGTAAGATGAGAGGGGAGAGATACAAAAGTGTCCAGAGGGGCAATTTTTTTCCACACAGAGGGTGGTGAGTGTCTGGAACAAGCTGTCAGAGGTAGTGGTAGAGGCGGGTACAATTTTGTCTTTTAAAAAGCTAGTTACATGGGTACAATGAGTAAATGGGCCAAATGCAGGCAATTGGATTAACTTGGAGGTTTTAAAAAGGTGGCATGGACAAGTCAGGCCTCAGGACCTGTTTCCATGCTGTAAACCTCTATGACTCCTCTAAGTGAAAGAATGAGTTTCAGGCAATAATTTCCCTTCAGGAATGTATCTGGACACCTGTACACACCTGTGTCCTCTGCACAGAATTGGGCTACATTTTCCTGGCCTCAATGCAACAGCTGGTAAGATGGAAACAGAAGGTAAGAATAGGCTGGCCAGCTGCTGGCATGTGGTCTTCTTTTGTGCCAACAGCTATTGAAGCACAGCTTTCATGTGTACTGACTATTTGTTAGGAGAATATGTTGGTGGTGGGAGTGGAATCAAAATCAGATGGAGATTTATTGGCAGGGATGAGTGTGGCTCAAGAAGAATGGAATTGGATGGAATGGACATACAGTTTAGTTGCTAATTAAGAGACTAATTTCTCCACAGAAGTTTTGCAGGTCTCTTGTATTTTCATAATCTGTGCATGGGTAGGAGATTAGAAATGAGGCATTGTTTACATGTTAAGATGAAAAGAAGTCAATGCAGCACATCCAATCTCCTACCAATGAGCTGAAATTCAGTCACAAGATCCCCCATCTCCTCATTGACAAATTAAACTCCCATTGAAGGTGAAAGGATATCATTGAACTCAAACCCCCATTCAACTCTGCTGCCTCTCCTCCTTTAAAGCTCAAACTCTTCCATTCTGAAAAGTATATCTTGGAAAGAACGTGCAAGAGATAGAGAAGATGAAAGTGAAAAAAGGCAAGGACAGGCAATGATTTGAAACATAGGTCTCAAATAGTCTTCTGAGGTTGCATGGACTTGAATGCCTGTTTTCAAATTCTGTAAAGTGCCACATCAGAACACAAAGCTTTCACAAGAATAATTTCATGATTTGTGTTCTTCAACATAAAGCTACACAAATAAATTTTTTTGGGGAGTGGGGGGGCACAGGCAGACAGGCAAGTGTACAGCAAGCCTTACACAGGATAATCCATTAGCCAATCACAAGAAGCTATGTAAGTCAATTTAGCCATTTAGAAAATGAAAGGTGCTCACCTTTAATCGTTTCTGTTGAAGTTCCCACATTGGAAGTTACTTTTGATAGAGTCTCAGAATTGTCACTTTCTTTTCCCTCCAACTCATCGTTGCCTTCTTCTTTCATCAGATTTATCTCCTCAGGATCTTCCTTAATTTTAACATTACAAACCACCTGTACCTCTTCCTCCCCTGGAGCTGGTGAACTGCCACCTTTATCATCAGAGGGTTGCTGTGGACTGCTTTTAGCCTGAACATCAGTCTCTTGCACAGAGGGCTCCATCCCTGAATTTCCTTCTTGGGCTGCAACATCTGCAAGTCTTTCAGTTGCATGTGATGATTCTGTGACATCTGTTTTTGCCTTCATGTCCACCTGCTCAGGTTGGTCATCAGAAGAATCCAAGGCAAGATTATTCTCAGGATTCCCTTTCATATCAGCGGCCTCTTTGTTGGATGTAGGATCCACTGACTGTAGCATATAGTCCATATTGCTCCCCTCATCATCTGCTCTACAAGGATCATTCAATCTGTAGACTGATGGACCAGTGTGTCCTTCCCCTGAAGGGGAGTCATTATAAAATGCCTCTATTTCTCTTCTTTCACCACTTCCTTCACTGAAGCTTTTTGGTTTAATCCACACCTCATTGCCTCCATCAGTATTCAGCTTTACTGTGACTTGCTCATTAACTGGTGGCGTCTTAAGGGAACCTGCTTCATCAGCAGCAGAATGCTGTTCTTTTTCTGAGCACGACTCTGACGCAGCAAATGGAATATCCATACTCACAGAAGCTGTCAGATCACTGCTGTTATTTGGGGAATTTTCACTGGGAAGACAATTTGTAGATTCTGCAACATTGCTAGCATCCATGTTCAGCCAGAACACATAGACTATGGGAAAAATGCAAAAAGAAACAGCTAGTTAACAGCAAGCTCTTCGCAAAAGCAAAAGTTACAGAATAGTTTCTATACCCAAACTACATTGTGATAACTTTGCAGCAGTCAGTGTGGCGAATAACAATGTTACAACAATTATGCAAAACAGGTGAAACACCTGAATTAATTTATCATTTTTTTCTTAAAACACACTTTGCTGGAAAACAGCCACATACTACTTCATAGCTAGTCTTGAAACCTCACTCAAATTCTTAGTGAGAGAACACTGTAAAGAGACATCAGGACCAAATAAAAACACTTTCTCATTCAACACACAAATGCATATATTTTCCAGCAAACATTTCTGGACTTTCAACAACAGAAATCCTGAGCCTAATCCATTGCCATCAATGCCAACTATAAGCATCCAACTAAAATGAAATCAGATTATTCTGACCTTCAATGCATCTCAGTAATACCCTATTTACATATTGAGAAAATGGTAAATGGCTCAAACTTCAAATTATTTTCCAATAAACTTCCAGCAGGATGGAATTCCTAGTCCTTCAGCAGAAACTCCTCACACTACCAATTTGAAGTTGCATTTTCTGTCATTCGACACAAAACAAGTGTCTTCCGTCGTCCAACCATCAAAATAAAAAAGTAAGGCTTATAATTTTGTTTGTGTTCAAGTGAGGAAATGTTACTAACAGGGTTTTATTAGTATCTAGGCTCACCACTGCACATTTCCAACAATCATACATTTGGAATAAACGCATCAAAGTAATTTAACACAATAATTAGACATCTTACATTTCAAGATGGTCCCAGAAACACAAGGGTTGACAGAAGGACTTCAGTCCTTGGGAAGAATATACAATTATAGCTACAAAACCGAACTGCTCAGGTGACAAATGCTTGCCTTTAGAGACAATATCTGTTCAAAATAAAATGCAGATCGTCCTCATCATCTACATCAGAATTGGTGAAAATGAAGAGCAATGGTCTCGCTTGGCCCCTGTGGAACACCAATGCTGATACACATTAAATCCATCCATAGTTAGATTCTGTCATCAGATTTCCAGTTCTCAGCCCAGCGCAGTTTACTATCAACAACATCAGAAGTTTAGATTTGTAGAGAAGTCTCATGTGAGAACTTTTTACAAGTTCTTTGGAAATAAGTAGACACTGTGGGCAACTGGTAATAGCAGTAAATGACCATTTTGGAGACAATGACTATAAAATATTGAGTTAGCAAAATTATGCAAAAAATATAGACCAGGAGTAGACATTCTCAATTGGAGAAATATAATTTTGAGACCAAGAGGTGACTTGGCAAAAGTGTATAGGTTACAGATACTTTAAGGGAAATCAGTGACAGACCAGTTGGCAGCATTCAAAACAGGATGCAATAAACGCCATGTAGACACATTCTAACGAACAAAAATAAGGATGATCCTGATCAATTTAGAGTCCCATGGTTATCTAGAAGCATACAGGACAAGATAAAGCAGAAAAAGAAAGCTTTTGACACCACAAAGAAACATTAGAAAGAGAATTTTGAAAATACAGGGGTGAAGTAAAAAAGACAATCAAGAAAGCAAAGAGAGGTTATGAAAGAATATTGGTAGATAACATAAAAGAAATCCAAAGATGTTTTACCAGTACATTAAGAGCAAGAGAATAACTAAGGATAGGGCCTATCAGAGATGTACAAGGCAACTTATGCACTTTGCTCACATCTTCTGCAGTGAGGACTGTCTCTTCACAAAGAAGTGACGAAGCAGACATTCAAGTTTGAGAGTGTGGGACATTAGATACAATATGCATAACGAGGGCAGAAATATTGGAAGTACTGTCATCCTTGAAAGCGGATATATCGCCAGAGCCAGTCAGATTGTACACCAAGCTGTTAAAGGAAACAAGTAGCAAATAACAGTTGCCTTGAGGATTATTTTTCAGTCCTCACTAGGTATAAACAAGGTACCAGAGGACTGAAGACCCGCAAACATTATACTATCGTTTAAAAAATGTGCCAAATAATTATAGCCTCGTCAGTCTAACTTTGGTAATAAAATTGATTCTAATAATTTTTCCAAGAGCCAGGAGGTGATGCATTTCGGGAGAAAGTATATAGGGGGGAGGTACATGATAAAGGGTAGACCTATTAAGAGTATAGAAACGCAGAGGGACCAGGGGGTGCAGGTGAACAAGTCTCTGAAGGTGGCAGAGCAAGTGGAGAAGGTTGTGAAGAAAGCATATAGTATGCTAGCCTTTATAGGAAGAGGTATAGAGTACAAGAGCTGGCCTTTAATGTTGCAGTTGTATAAAACGTTAGACCTCATTTGGAATACTGCGTCCAGTTCTGGTCACCCTACTACCGGAAGGATGTGGAGACAGTGCAGAGGAGGTTTACCAGGATGCTGCCTGGTATGGAAGGTCTGAGTTACGAAGAGGGGTTAGGCAAATTGGGACTGTTTTTCTTAGAAAAGTGTAGACTTACAGGAGATCTAAGAGGTGTACAAGATTATGAGTATAGATAGAGTAAACAGGGTTAAGTGTTTTCCTAGGATGGACTTGAATAGCACGAGGGGTCACAGGCTTAGGGTGAGGGGGGTAAGGTATAATTTGGATGCTAGAGGGAGCTTTTTCACAGAGGGTGGTGGGGGTATGGAATGCGCTACCAAGTAAAGTGGTGGAGGCAGGTTCTCTGGAGTTATTTAAGAAATATTTAGATGGGCACATGAACAAAATGGGAATGGAGGGGTATAGAAAACTGATTTAAAATAGGGATCATGAGCCTTGGGAGTCCCTGGGAAGTGTGTCAATAGATGATGATATTGATGTACTTGTTTTTATCCTACAGGTGCTTTGTTCCACCTTGTTGTCTAACGAGGGGCATACACGTGATGGGTCGTGAGAGGGCTGCTCTTGGATTTTTTCGAGAGTATCCTAGTGCTTCATGTCGTTAGTGTACGCTTGACCAGGACCATTTGATGGGCAACACGACAGTTCAGTGACTATCGCTGTGCTGTGCAGATACATGGATTTGGGCCTGTGTCTGTGGGAGTTTGCGCGGGTTTTCTCCAGGTGCTCCTGTTTCTGCCCACATCCCAAAGATGTTCTCTTAGGCTAATTGGCAAAACAAATTCTCCCTAAATTGTCTCAAATTTGGTTTTTAATTCAAAGATCTATAAACTTGGACAGGGATCGCGGGTAGAGGTGGGAACATCGGGGTGGCAGCGCAGGCTCATTGGGCCGAAGGACCTGTTTCCCATGCTGTTTTGTTCTTTGATTCAGTCACTAGGAAAAACAAGGATTGATCAGGCATAGTCAGCATATCTTTAAGGGAAGTCACAAATTATTTGAGAAAGTAACAAGGAGGATTAATAAGAGTAGTAATTCAGTGGATGTGATCTACATGATTTTAGCAAGGCATTTGACAAGGTACCACATTGCAGACTGGTCAAAAAAGTAAAATCTCATGGAATATAGGGCAATGTGACAGATTGAATCAAAAGTTGGCTCAATAACAGGAAATAAAGGGTAATAATCGATGGATGATTTAGTAAATGCATAGTTTCAGTGGCATCCCACAGGGTTCAGTATTGCGTCCGTTGTTGTTACTGGTAAATAGTCATGACTTGGGCTTAAATATTAGAGGTACGAATGGAAAACCTGACACGAAAATTGACTGTGTAGTCTACAGCAAAGAGGATAGCTGTGGACTCCAGAATACCAATAGTTTGGTTGAGTGGGCAGAAAAGTGATAAATGGAAATCAATCCAGAGAAGTATGAGGTTATGTATTTTGGGAATGCAAACAAAGGAAGGGAATACTACAACGGGAAGATTGTGAGAGGGTTAGAGGAGGTGAGAAATTTTGGAATGCATTATCAATCGAGGCTAGATTACAAAAGCAGGGGAGGCATGTTGGAGTTGTATAGAATTTTGGGAAGCCACTACTGGAGTACTATGTGCAGTATGCCCTGTACACAAAGACAAATCCAAACCAGTCTCATCTATTCTTGTTCATTAGGAAAGTGATGGAAGGGGTCATTGACAGTGCTATCAAGCAGCACCTACTCAGCAACGGCCAGTTGAGGTTTCACCAGGGTCACTCAGATCCTGACCTCACTGTAGTCTTGCTTCAAAAATGGATGTAAGAGCTGAATTCCTGAGCTGGGTGTGACAGTCCTTGATATCAAGGTCACATTCGACCAAGTGTGGCATCAAGGAGCCGTAGCAAAATTGGAATCAATGAAAATCAAGGGACAAACACTCCGCTGGTTGGAGATATAACCGTTACAAAGGAAGTTCATTGTGGAAGGTCAATCATCTCACCTCCAGGACATCCATATGGATTGAACTGAGGAACAAGGAGGGTATCACTTTGATAATGTTGTACTATGGCCCTCAAATAGTTCGCAGGGAATTGAGGAGCAAATATGTGAAGTGATTACAGATAACTCTTAAGAAAAATAGAGTGGTAAAACTAAGAGGAGATTTTAGCTTTCTCAACATTGACTGGGACAGCCATAGCATTAGGAGCTTGGATGGAGAGAAATTTGTTGAGTGTAGACAGGGGATACAGGGGTTTACCAGGGGTTGAGTGTATTCAGGGGTTTACCAGGATGCTGCCTGGTATGGAAGGTCTGAGTTACGAGGGGAGGTTAGGCAAATTGGGACTGTTTTCCTTAGAAAGACGTAGACTTAGAGGAGATCTAATAGAGGTGTACAAGATTATGAGGAGTACAGATAGAGTAAACAGGGTTAATCTTTTTTCTAGGATGGACTCAAATAGCACGAGGGGTCACAGGCTTAAGGTGAGGGGGGTAAGGTATAATTTGGATGCTAGAGGGAGTTTTTTCACACAGAGGATGGTGGGGGTATGGAATGCGCTGCCAAGTAAAGTGGTGGAGGCAGGTTCTCTGGAGTTATTTAAGAAATACTTAGATGGGCACACGAACAGAATGGAAGTGGAGGGGTATAGAAAACTGATTTAAAATAGGGATCATGAGCCTTGGCAGTCCCTGGAAAATGTGTCAATAGATGATGATATTGATGTATTTGTTTTTATCCTACAGATGCTTTGGTCCACCTTGTTGTCTAACAAGGGGCATTCACGTGATGGGTCATGAGGGGGCTGCTCTTGGATTTTTTTCAAGAGTATCCTAGTGCTTCACGTCATTAGTGTACGCTTGACCTGGACCATTTGATGGGCAACACGACAGCTCGGTGACCATCGCTGTACTGTGCGGATACATGGATTTGGGCCCGTGTCTGTGGGAGTTTGCACATTCTCCCTGTGCTTGCGTGGGTTTTCTCGGGTGCTCCGGTTTCTTCCCACATCCCAAAGGTGTGCTCTTAGGCTAATTGGCAAAACAAATTCTCCCTAAATTGTCTCAAATTTAGTTTTTAATCCATAGATCTATAAACATAGACAGGGATCACAGGTAGAGGTGGGAACATCGGGGTGGCTGCGCGGGCTTGTTGGGCCGAAGGGCCTGTTTCCGGTGCTGTTTTGTTCTTTGTACCTCTGGAGCGCAGGTGGCTTGGTGATCTTATTGAGGTCTATAAAATAATGAGGGGCATAGATCAGTTAGATTGTCAATACCTTTTCCCAAGATAGGGGAGTTTAAAACTAAAGGGCATAGATTAAGGTCAGAAATACAAAAAAGTTTAGAGAAGAAATTTTTTCACACAAAGTGTGATGGGTGTCTGGAACAAGCTGCCAGAGGGAGTAGTAGAGGTGGGTACAATTTTGTCTTTTAAAAGTGATGAGACAGTTACATGGTTAAGATGGGTTTAGAGGGATAAGAGCCAAACATGGACAATCTGGACTAACCCAAGGGTTAAAAAAGGGCCGGCATGGACAAGTTGGGCCGAAAGGCTCATTTCCATGCTGTGAACGTGTATGACTCTATCACTGCAGAACTCTCTTAAATCTTCAGCTGTGTCATCAATGACCTTCCCTCCATCATAAGGTCAGAAGTAAGGATGTTCACCAATGACTGCACAACGTTCAGCAGTATTCACAACTCCTCAAGATACTGAAGCACTATGTGTTTAAATGCAACAAGATCTGGACAATATCCAGGCTTGGCTGACGTGTGGCAAGTAACATTCGTGCCATACAAATGCCAGGTAATGGCCATCACCAATGAGACAGTTTAACCATTGTTCCTTGACATTCAATGGCGTTATCATCACTGAATTCACTACTGTCAACATCCTTGGGGTTGCCAACAATCAGAAATTCACTGGACTCAGCACAAAAACAGAGGCTACAAGAGCAGGTCAGAAACTCGAGTAACTCACCTCCTGACTTCCCAGAGGTTATCCACCATCTGCAAGGCACAAGTGAGGATTGATGGAATACTTCTCACTTGCTGGATGGGTGCAGTTCCAACAACATTCAAGAGCAGACACCAATTAAGCGCTTTATACTATCCAGGACAAAGCAGCCAGCTTGATTGTCACTACATCTACATTCAATCCCTCCAACATCGATGCTCAGTAGCAGCACTGTGTACTATCTACAAGATGCACTGAAGCAATTCACCAAAAATCCTTAGATAGCACTTTCCAAACCCACAACCATGTCCATCTAGAAAGACAAGGGCAGCAGATACACGGGAACACTGCTAGCTACAAGTTCCCAAAGTCACCCACCATCTTGACTTGGGAATATATTGCCATTCCTTCGCAGTCGCGGGGTCAAAATAATGGGATTCCCTAACAGCACTGAGTCAACTCACAGCACATGAACTGCAATGATTCAAGGAGACAGTTCACCATCACCTTTTCAAGTGCAACTAGAGATGGGCAATAAATGCTGACCAGCTAGTGGCACCCATGTCCCACGAATGAATTGAAAAAATTTCTGGTTGCCACATTATAGGGAGGATGTGATTGCACTGGAGGTGGTGTAGAGGAGAGTCGCTAGGCTGCTGCCTGATTGGAAGTTACGGAAAGAAGCTGGAAAGACTTGGATTGCTTTTGATGGAGCAGAATAGGCTGAGAGGTGACCTAACTGAGATGCACAAGTTTATGAGGGCATGGACAGAGTGGATAAGAAGCAGCTGTTTCCCTTAGTTGAAGGGTCAGTCACAAGGGGATTCAAAGGTTTGAACTGAGGGGCAAGAGGTTTGGGAGGGATACAAGGAAAAATCTTTTTATCCAGAGAGTGGTGACGGTCTGGAATGCATCTGGGAGGGTGGTAAGATACCTGGATGAGCACTTGGCACATCATAATATTCAAGACTATGAGCCAAGTGTTGTTTAACAGGATTAGTTGGGAGGTCAAGTGTTTTTCATGTGTCAATGCAGATTCAATAGGTCAAAGGGTCTTTTTCACACTGCATGATTTTATGTCCACAGACTCTGAAGGTGGCGGAATAAGCGGACAAGGTGGTAAAGAAGGCATATGGAATGCTTTCCTTTATTACACAGGGTATAGAGTACAAAAACAGAAATGTTTTGCTGGAACCGTATAAAATGCTAGTTAGGTCAAAGCTGAGGTTCTGTGTAGAGTACAGAAGAGAATCAAAAGAATGCTGGAAAATCACAGCAATAAGAAAAGATTAAGCAGGCCAGGATTGTTTTGTTTAGAACAAGAGGCCAAGAAGTGACTTGACTGACTTGTACAAATTATGAGGGACCTAGATGGAGTGGATAGGAAAGGTTTGTTTATCACAGTTGAGAGGTCAATTACCAGACATCATAGATTTAAGGTGATTAGTGCAGAATTGGAGAGGATATTAGCAGCAACATTTTCAACCAGAGGGTAGTAGGTGTCTGGATTGGTGGTTGAAGCAGCAACTCTCAACTTAGTTAACTGGATCTGCAACTGAAGTGCTAACCTGCAAGGCTATGTCAGTTAGAAATAGAATTGGGAGTTAGTTTTTTTTTCAGTCAGCGCAGACATGAAGGGCTGAATGGCTTCTTTCTGGGGCATGTCTACTAGGCTTCCCTCATCCACTGTCTTTGTGACCTAAAAAAGTCAAATTTGAAAGGACAGCCATCTTAGAAAGTCATATTGGGGACCCTCACACATACTCTGTCTATGTACATGCGACTTATGCATTTCTCTTATCAAACTAATGGACCTATATCTTGTCACTTTTGGATGATATCTTTTCAGTGTTCATAACTGTCTTTAAGTACAGCAACTTATTAAAAATATGTCCCTGGAACTTAGACAGCACTGAGCCCATCGCCCCGAGCATGCTCACATGGACAGCTTTGTTTCAACTTTAATATATTTGAAAACATGTTGTTTTGCCTGAAACTATAATGTGGATATCCCAGTGTGAAACGGCTTCCCCATTATTCTAATGGAGATCTAATCTCCATTGCTTCCATCTAGCTCTAAGTTTGTTCGTCAAATCCAATTTCCACCAGGACACAAATCTGTCCTTCTAGGTAATAGAGATCGTGGGTTTGGAAGATGCTGTCGAAGGAACCTCGATGAGTTGCTGCAGTGCATCTTGTAGATGGTGCCGGGTGCAGGGGGGATGTGAATATTTAAGTTGATGGAGGGGGTACCAGTCAAGTGGGCTACTTGGTCCTGGGGATGGTGTTGAGATTCTTGAGTGTTTTTGGGACTCCACCTATCTAGGCAACTCCTGCTTTGTGGAGTGTAGACTGGTTTTGAAGGGTTTGGAGGTAAGTAACTCAGCACAGAATTCCCAGCCTCTGATCTGCCCTTGGAGCTACAATAATATATGTGGCTTGTCAGGTTAAGTTTCTGCAAGATACTTTTCCATCTTATCTATAACGATTTGGAAGAAGGAACTGAAGGTACTGTTGCTAAGTTTGCAGATAATACAAAGATATGCAGAGGGATTGATAACATTGAGGAAGCAGAGGCTGCAGAAGGACTTGGGCAGGTTAAGAGAGTGGGCAAAGAATTGGCAGATGGAATACAATGCAGCAAAGTGTAAGTTATGCATTTTGGAAGGAAGAACGGAGGCATAGATATTTTCTAAATGGGGAAATGCTTACAAAATCAGAAACACAAAGAGATTTGCAAGTCCTTGTTCAAAATTCTCCTAAGGCTAAGGTTCAGGCAGGTCCAGTCAACAGCTAGGAAAGCAAATGCAATATTAGCATTCATGTTGAGAAGGCAAGGGATATACTGCTGAGGCTGTATGAGTCTCTAGTCAGATCCCATTTGGAGTACTGTGAGCAGTTTTGGACCCCATGTCAAAGGAAGGATGTGTTGGCGTTGCAAAGAGTGCAGAATGATCCCTGGAATGAAGAGCTTGTATGAGGAATGGTTATGGATTCTGGATTTGTACTCCATGGATTTAGAACGATGAGGGGGATCTTATTGAAACTTACAGGATACTGCGAGGCCTGGATAAAGTGGACGTGGAGAGGGTGTTTTCACTAGTCAGGAAAACTAGAACCAGAGGGGAGAACCTCAAGCTAAACGGGAGAAAAAATGTAGGGGAGAGGTATATGATAAAGGGTAGACCTATTAAGAGTACAGAAACGCAGAGGGCCCTGGGGGTGCAGGTGAACAAGTCTCTGAAGGTAGCAGAGCAAGTGGAGAAGGTTGTGAAGAAAGCATATAGTATGCTAGC
Organism: Sphyrna mokarran; assembly: GCA_024679065.1. NCBI lineage: Eukaryota > Metazoa > Chordata > Chondrichthyes > Carcharhiniformes > Carcharhinidae > Sphyrna > Sphyrna mokarran. The sequence goes on along the minus strand of JAGIQG010000004.1, from coordinate 75,207,915 downwards.
CTTTATAAGAAGGGGTATAGAGTACAAGAGCTGGCCTTTAATGTTGCAGTTGTGTAAAATGCTGGTTAGACCTCATTTGGAATACTGTGTCCAGTTCTGGTTGCCTTACTACCGGAAGGACGTGGAGACTCTGGAAAGAGTGCAGAGGAGGTTTACCAGGATGCTGCCTGGTATGGAAGGTCTGAGTTACGAGGAAAGGTTAGGCAAATTGGGACTGTTTTCCTTAGAAAGACGAAGACTTAGACGAGATCTGATAGAGGCGTACAAGATTTTGAAGGGGATAGATAAACAGGGCTAAGCTTTTTCCTAGGATGGACTCAAATAGCACGAGGGGTCACAGGCTTAGGGTGAGTGGGGTAAGGTATAATTTGGATGCTAGAGGGAGTTTTTTCACACAGAGGGTGGTGGGGGTATGGAATGCGCTGCCAAGTAAAGTGGTGGAGGCAGGTACTCTGGAGTTATTTAAGAAATACTTAGATGGGCACATGAACAGAATGGGAATGGAGGGGTATAGAAAACTGATTTAAAATAGGGATCATGAGCCTTGGGAGTCCCTGGAAAGTGTGTAAATAGATGATGATATTGATGTACTTGTTTTTATCCTACAGGTGCTTTGGTCCACCTTGTTGTCTAACGAGGGGCATACACGCGATGGGTCGTGAGAGGACTGATCTTGGACCTTTTTCAGAGTATCCTACTGCTACACATCGTCAGTGTATGCTTGACCTGGACCATCTGATAGGCAACACGACAGCGCAGTGACTATAGCTGTGCTGTGCAGATACGTGGATTTGGGCCCGTGTCTGTGGGAGTTTGCGCATTCTCCCCGTGCTTGCGTGGGTTTTCTCCGGGAGCTCCGGTCTCCTGCCACATCCCAAAGATGTGCTCTTAGGCTAACTGGCAAAACAAATTCTCCCTAAATTGTCTCAAATTTGGTTTTAATCCATAGATCTATAAACATGGACAGGGATCGCGTGTAGAAGTAGGAACATCGAGGTGACGGTGTGGGCTCGTTGGGCCGAAGGGCCTGTTTCCCGTGCTGTTTTGTTCTTTTGTTCTATTCACCCAAATCAGCATGCCACAAATGTAGAACACTTCTCAGCAAATCCCAAGATTAAGATTCCACTAAAGCATAATTGGCGTTTGGAACTTTCCTATTACGGCCTTTGAAAAATGCCCAATAATTCTTTGAATTTTTTGGTACTGCTGTACAACCTGTGGAAATTCTGATATTAGTTACAATATCACTGTCTTCTGACATGCAATGGTAATACAGCTTACTCAAAGATAAATCTGGCAACATGTTACAAATTTCAGGATCCAAACAATGATTGTGCTACTTTTTGCATATTGCTTGATAACACATTAACCAGATAATTAGAAATCACCAGCATGAATACGACTAGAGGTTAAGATCTAGTATCGACATGCCGTCGTTGACTGAAGTCATTAGGTTACATTTTAGCTTCATTTAAAGCAATTTTTAAAAGCGGCATCTCAGCCTTTTGGCTAAGACGCAAATAAGATCAAGCCGAGGAGGAGCTATGCCTACTTCAATCAGCTTGGATCATGGAGATCAAGCCCAAGACAAGGAGGTGAGAGCTCTGTCTTGTCAGCTTTGATCGGGAATGTCTCAACTTGTTGAGACTCTGAATTGGACTCGATCTGATTGAATTGCAATAAAAACAAAAAAAAAGCAACTATAAATACAAGTACATATCAACTAGATTGAACCAATGCATACAGATTCATTATCAACTCGCTTGATAAAACAGAACCAAATCACCTCATTTCAAATCCACTACTAATTTATCCATCATGCAAACTTTGTTGACTGTGCTGGACGTGAACAGTTCAAGTCATACAATATGGACCAAAGTATTGTTTAGTGCAGCAAGATCAGCTTGAGGTGATGAATGCCAAGACACTAAATGCATCCAGAGACACAGTGCACATTAGGTATTATTTTTCAAATGTAAGAACATAAAAAATAGGAGCAAGAGTAGGCCACCTAGCCCTTCGAGCCTGCCCCGCCATTCAATAAGATCATGGCTGATCTAAAGTGGATCAGTTCCATTTTCCCACCTTCTATCCATAACTCTTAATTCCCTTGTCTATCAGAAACCTATCTACCCGTGACTTAAATATATTCAATGAGGTAGCCTCCTCCACTTCAATGGGCAGAGAGTTCCAGAGATTCACCACCCTTTGAGTGAAGAAGTTCCTCCTCAACTCCATTCTAAATTGCATCCCCCCCCTTATTTTGAGGCTGTGCCCTCTAGCTGTTTTCCTTTCTAAGCGGGAAGAGTCTCTCTACCTCTACTCTATCTATCCCCTTCATTGTCTTGTAAGTCTCTATAAGATTCTACCCCCCAGCCTTCTAAACTCTAACAAGTACAGGCCCAGTCTATTCAATCTCTCTTCATAATCTAACCCTCTCCAGCCTGGTGAACCTTCTCTGTACTCCCTCCAAGGCCAATATATCCTTCCGCAAATACGGGGAACAAAACTGCACAGAGTACTCCAGTTGCGGCCTCACCAGTGCCTTATACAGTTGCTGTTATATTCTACCTCTCTCATGATGAAGGCCAACGTTCCAGTCGCATTCCCGATGACCTGCTGCGCCTGTAGACTGAGTTTTTGTGATTCGTACACAAGGACCCCAAGTCCTTCTATATCGTAGCATGCTGCAGCTTTTCACTCTTTAAATAATAATCCCTCCTACTATCATTTCTACCAAAGTGGATAACCTCACATTTGCTAACGTTATACTCCATCTGCTAGGTCCTCGCCCACTCATTCTGTCTATCCAGTTCTCTCTGCAGACCTTCCGCACCCTCCACGCAATTCACTTTTCCACTCATCTTCGTGTCATCAGCAAATTTTGTTACCCTACACTCAGCTCCCTCCTCCAGATTGTCTATGTAAATGGTAAATAGTTGAGGCAGTCCACTAGTTACCAACTGCCAACCAGAAAAGCATCCATTGATTCCAACTCTCTGCTTCCTGTTAGATAACCAGTCCTCAATCCATGCTAACACTTTACCACCAACTCTATCCACCCTAACCTTCAGCAGCAACCTTTTGCGAGGCACCTTACTGAACGCCTTCTGGAAATCTAAAAATACCACATCCACCGGTTCCCCTCTGTCTACCACTCTAATCACATCTTCATAGAAATCCAGTAAATTTGTTAAACACAACTTCCCCTTCATGAATCAGTGCTGCGTCTGCTTGATCAAACCGTTCTTTTCTAGGTGTCTTGCTATTTTTTCTTTAATGATGGATTCTCGCATTTTTCCAACTACAGACATTAAGCTAACTGGCTAATAATTTCCTGCCTTTTTTTTGCTACTTTTTTTAAACAGCAGTGTAACATTAGCTGTTTTCCAATTCTCCAGCACTTCCCCAAAGTCCAGCAAATTTTGATAAATAATTACTAAGACATCTGCTATTACTTCTGCCATTTCTTTCAGATCCCTGGGATGCATTCCATCCAATCCCAGGGTCTTGTCTATCTTCAGTCCCATTAGTCTACGAAGCACTATTTCTCTAGTGACAGTAATTATATTAAAGGGCCTCATCTCCTACCACCCTTTTACCTTTAATATTCGGTAAGCTATTTGCATCTCGTCCATGAAGATTGACACAAAAAACTTAAAAGTCTCAGTCATTTCCTTGTTACCCATCGCTAAATCCCCCCTCTCATCCTCCAAGAATACAACATTCACTCCAGCCAGTCTCTTCTTTATGTATTTGTAAAAGTTTTTACAATCATTTTTTGTATTTAGAGCTAGTTTAGCTTCATACTCAATCTTTTCTTTATCGCTTTTAGTCATTCTTTGTTGTTTTTTTTAAAATCTTCCCCTATCTTCTAATTCCCCCCTATTTTTAGCCACTCTGTACACATCAGCTTTTAATTTAGTACTCTCCTTTATTTCCTTCGATAACCAAGGCTGGTTATCCCTTTTCTTACAGTCCTTCTTCACCATCGGAATTTATTTTTGCTGAATACTGAAAAAGATCTCCTTAAAAATCCTCCACTGTTCTTCAGCTGTCCTACCTACCAACCTGCACCCCCAGTCTACATTAGCCAATTCTGCCCTCATCTTATCATACTCCCCTCTGTTCAAACAGAAGACACTGGTTTGGCACTCTACTTTTTCACCCTCTATCTCTGTCAGAAATTCAACCATACTATGATCACTTGTCCCAAGAGGATCCCTCACAAGAAGATCCCTAATTCTACCTGCCTCGTTACAGAGTACCAGATCTAAAGATAACTTGGTCCCTCAGGTTCTGTTACATACTGTTCAAGGAAACTATCTTGACAGCATTCCAAGAACTCTTCCTCAAGCACACCATGTCCGACTTGAGTTGACCAATCATATTAAATAACATCTTTGAGGTATCCTCAAACAAACAGGTTTTATGTAGCAGTATTCAATCTCATCATATACAAGTATCTAATACTTCTACCACGTTGCGGATGTTACTAGCCATATAGAACATGGGAACCCTTTAACTTGAGCTTTCATTTTCCTGCTCTCTGGGGAAACTCTGCACTTTTATTTAGCCTGCAAAAATTGAAGCAGATTTTATAAGAAACTCAATATCTGGGAAATACAAGCATTTATCCATCTCCAACTACTCGTGTAATAACCCAGTAATGTACAAACAAACTGCACAATTTTAGTAAACTTAGTTTTCTTTCTGACCTAAAAATGATGCAGCCTTCAGAAAACTATTGCTAGCTCGCCATGTTTCAAAAAAGTGCAACTAAACCTCAATAACAATGCAAACACACAATTTAGAATCACTGACATTCTTCTTTCCAATTGAGAAAAGATGGCAATGCAAAATGAACATTTTCCCAACTTCAGCCATTTCTCCCCCAAAATATCAGAAATAAGCATTCCCAGGCAAGATATAAAATTGCCTAACCGTAGACAACATTCTCTGTGCTCTATCCTGAGGCGGCCATGAAGAACTAGATTAAAACCAGACAAACACTTAATTCACATCAAGTCTTTAAAAGACAAGGGAAAATTACTGTAAAGACAACTACATGTTAATGTAATTAATATAACAATGTCATGTAAGTAATGTTCAGTCTAGTAAATAAGATCATTCTCAAACCACTTGATTGCTGCTATAGGAAATGGAAGTAGCTAAATAACTAAATTTCAAATCCACTATGACTTGATCCACAACGTAAAGTTTGAACTCAAAAGTGGATAGCGCTTAACATTTCAAGTCATACAAAAATGGGGCAAAAGTATTATAGAAACAAAAAAATGCTGGCTAAACTCTGACAACAACTGTGAAGAAAGAAACTGAGCTAATGTTTCAAGTTCATATGATTCTTCTGCAGAACTGAAAGAAAGTTGGAGAGGAAGGTGGGGCAAGATAGAAGGTCAGGAATGGGTCAGAGACAAGCAGAGATTAAGATGTCATGGACACAAGGCAAATTCTACCCCTTTTCCATTCTCCTCTCCAATTATGCAATTCATTTCATTTCTACCCCTCTTTTACTTCTATAGAAGTCATATGGACTCAAAACATTAACTCTTTTTTTTCTCTCCGCAGATGCTGTCAAACCTGCTGAGTTTAACCAGCAAATTCTGTTTCTATTTCATAGAATCCTACAGTGCAGAAAGAGGCCCTTCAGCCCATCGAGTCTGTGCTGAATACAATCCCAGCCAGCCCCTACCCCCTTATCCCTACTTATTATACCCACATAATCCCTCTAACCTACACATCCCTGGGCACTAAGGGGCAATTTCTTAGCACGGCCAATCAACTTAACCTGCACATCTTTGGATTGTGGGACGAAACCCATGCAGACACAAGGAAAATGTGCAAACTCCACACAGACAGTGATCTGAGCCAGGAATCGAACCCAGGAACTATGAAGCAGCAATGCTAACCACTGTGGTACCGTGCCACCCCTATTTCAGTGTTCCAGCAGTGCAATATTTTGCTTTTATTGGGGCAAAGTATGGTCTAGAAGTGAGGTCAGCTTCAATCCAAAATGTGAACAAGTCACATATTCGCTGGACAATATCTTTATTTTCAAAAAAGATTTTTAACATTCACTCCTAGCAATTGGGACTAGTTGCTTTTTTCCCCCCCCTATTATTACAAGTGAAGTTCAATCTCCAAGAAAAAAATTAGCAGACAGAACTGTTTGTGTTTTAAATTCAACAATAAATTGTGGGAGAGATTTCAAAAGAAATAGTTTAAAGGGACAATGTGACATTGTGGGTTAGTATACTGGTCTTTTACTTCTTAGATGGTGATCTGAATCCAACCAATACTGATAAGATAAACATAACCAGTCATTCATTGATTTGAAGAGTGTCACTTCAATCCATAAGTGGGCACCACTAAATTGCTCAACTGACAACACGAAATAGGGTAGTGTGGAAAAATATCAAATTCACATAATCACAATGCTTTTTCAAGCTCACAACCACGTGTTTCCAAACATTTGATACGAATGCCAGCATTTTGAGTTAGCATCATTTTGATTCCTTTTAAAAAAAGCACCTAAGCACTAACACAATATATTTAACTAAAAGCTAAGTATTGCATTGGCTGAAATCTGAAACAGAAAATGCTGGAAAATCTCAGCAGATCTGACAGCATGAAAGAGAATCAAATGTTTTGAGTCCAACGAAGGGTCATCCAGAATTGACATGTTGGCTCTATTCTCTCTCTACAGATGCTGCTGAGATTTAAGTATTTTCTATTTGTGTGCCAACATATTTAACTACTAGTGTAAAGATAAATATTTCTCAATCATACCTCAAGGTATATTAAGCTGAGGTTCAATACCAAAGACACTGTAAACAACTAACACTATCTTAGCATGGATCCGAGATACCAACTATTCTCCCTAACTGTATTTCTTCTATTGGTCCACTGCATCATGTTTCGTCAACAGCAACTTCCATTAGTTTACCAGCTAATAGAAGACAGAGCACCTGTTTTCATGTTTTCCAACGACAGGTTCTTGAATCTAAGGTGAGCAAAATAAAAACAATATTCGTTCTGCTCTAAATAAATGTGACTATGGTAAGAGATGAAAATTGTGTAATTACTAGCATATAAAAATTTGAAGATTTTTCCACCAAATCTATATTCTTTTTATGGTGAGCTATGGGTAGATACATCCGTGTCGTACCAACCCATGTTGATCAGGGAGATCCACCAAGCTCTACTGCCTCATCGTTACTGATCTCAACTTGGATTCTCCATACAAACAGTCGCAATGTGTCCCCAGGTTTCATTTTGTCATTGCGATCAAAGAACCAGGTTTTATTTTGCCAAACAAACTAGTCAGCAAAAAATGCTCCTGACCACAATTGACTGCCCACTTGTCAAGCTGGATGCTAGGCGAGGACTTGGCTGCAGTGCTTTTTTTCTCCATCATTCCCCTCCCCAAACAATTCACATAGCAATCAACCAAGGTAGGGTAGCCAGAGAGTAGCCAGCACCTGTATATAACATGCAGTCCTAAAAAGAGGCAATTTCAACAAAAAGCCAACATTTGGTTTAGGGGCGGGATCTTAAAAAAAGGAGGCAATTTTAACAAAAAACAGGTATTTGGTCCGGGGGGTGTGGGGGGAACCAGCTATGCAACCTCCCCCTCTTGTATCATTTGCTTCTTTGGGCTGTGCAGTTGCATGCACATCCTCCCTCTTGTCTGAGCTGCTTGCTGCAGGAGCAGCAAACCAGCAGCTTCCTCCACCCCCTTCTGGGTAAGATAGCCTTCAGATTCATTGCTGTAATTGGTGCTGCCGGCTGGAATGTATGTGCTCAGGGCTCGGGATAAGGTCGTTCCACAATCCCGGACTGGATTCCTCCTCTTCTCTCAGCTCCTGGAACGGACCGTCTGAACCTTTTCCCCCTCCTCCTCTCCCTCAACACGAGCTCAACACCCACAGCTCTCCCCCGCCCCCCCGTCTGGGCTGACTGGACGAGACGTCTCCAACCGCCACCATCGCCTCACATTTAAACCCCTACCCCACACAAAAAACAAATAAAGTCACCCCAGATATTTTCCACGTTTTTTAAAGGGGAGAGGAATGGGTGTGGGCAAATAAAATGAAATGTTTTGAAATGCAACGGCCTGGAAGAATTAAAAATGGACCAATTTTTAAAATAAATGTGTGCGCGCACGCCGAATGTCCTTGAGCGTAGATTTGCTTTAATTTTATACAACTCCCCCCACCAAATCAACGGTTGTGAAAAACCCATTGAAAATGCACCATACATTTACTAATAAGGATTTATTTCACACCCGAACACGAGCCATTTGTTGCATCGAATTTAAAATAAAACAGTGTTTGGATGTTTTAATGCATTTTGTTTTCTCTTACGATATAAACGATTTTATTAAATCTTCTCTTTCAGACCACAGCATACCTCGCGGATTTTTTTTGTTTCCCACCCCCCCCCACCTCAGATTTTTTTTGTCGCTCTCGAGTCCGCCATTATTACATTCAGCCATCCTGCGTGAGGCGCCCACACTCACACACACAAAACACGCATCCCTCATCCCCCCGCCACAAAATCACAACCGTCGTCGCAATTCAGCGACTGAACCCAGAAGGAGAATTTCTCACCGCTGCAGACCGTTTGATCAGCTCGATTCGAAGGCAGAAAAAGTGGAGAAATACCTACGCCACGGCTGCTAAAGCGAGAGAGACACACACACACACAACACCAACTCCAGTTGTCGGCCGTTCCGCTCAGGATCCGATACCTCGCTTTCCAGCCAGCAGCTACAAACTGGGCGCCCCGCCTGATTGACAAGAGGGGGAGGGGAGCCAGGGCATGGATTGACAGCGAAAAGGGCGGTCATTGGGCGGGGCCTACCGTTTGATTGATGGAGTGGGGGTGGGGCCGACCATTTGATTGTCAACGGAGGGGCGGCCAAAGGGGAGGAGCGAGTTACTTGATTGACGGGGGCAGTGGCGGCCACAGCGAAGGGCGGGGTCTTTTGATCAACAGGGCGACGGCAGCCAATGGAGAAGCTGCAAACGTTTGATTGACAGGGAATGGGGAGGGCGGGTACCCGAACTCTTTGATTGACAGCGAAGGGGGCGAGTGAGGAAGGTGGGGCAGGTCGTTTGATTGGCAGGAAAAGATGACGGCAAGGCAGCGGGCACTTGGGCTAAGGGGGTGGAGCCAGAGCTGACTGACAGCTGGGAGGCGGGCCGCCTCCGCTGGGGTGAAATGACAAAAGGAGGTGGGGGAGGGGTAGAAACGGATTGGAACCAAACAAAACCTGTCTCTTGAGCACGCACTGAGTGCGCCCGCCCGCCCGCTTCTTATTGTTTTTCGGGAAAAATAATTTCGGGGAAAAAAAACATGCAGTCAGCCACTAAAAAAAAAGCGGCGGCACATATGTAGCATTGAAAATCCGCACCGAACATGTCTTTCTAAAAACAAGAGAAATATTAATTCAACATAATCCCCACCTCCATACTTGGAGAAGGTCTACTCCAAGCCAGCAATTCTGTATGAAGAGTCTGATTGAACTCGAAAGATTAACTGTTTTTCTCTCCACAAATTCTACCAGAGCTGCTGCGTTCATCCAGCATTTTATGTTTTTATTTTAATCAAGCCTGACCCTAATGACCTCCTAACGCACTAGTAGTCTTCTCTCACACCACCCCATGTAGTTAAGGTAACGATTTCATGGAATAACAGACCAGGAAGTTTGGCAGGAGAAGCTATTCACCAGAATCCATGCTCCCATCGCAGACCCCTCTCCTCCTCCACCCAATTGCCCACAGTGACATTGGGCTCTTTAAAACCATTTCCAGACCGGCCAAAGCCACTGTAGAGGCACCCAATATCAGTTAAATTACGATAATCACCCAGGCTGCAGTCCAAGCAATAATTGCCGTATTGACTGCTCACCAACGATTTTTTTAGCGTATCTTTACACCCACCCTATTTTGCCTTTTGATAATATTGAAGGAAATAGTATTTTCATTTCTTAAATTTATTATTAGGGTCAAAAGTAGAGTTACCTTAACATGCAATGAAGTTACTGTGAAAATCCTTCAATTGCCAGACTCTGGCACCAGTTCGGGTACACCAAAGAAAAATTTAGCATGGCCAATGCATCCAACCAGTCATTCGGACTGTGAGAGGAAACCAGAGCATCCAGAGGAAATCCATGCAGACACAGGAGAACGTGCAAACTCGGCAGACAGTGACTCAAGCCAACCAGCAATTGAACCTGGGTTCCTGGCACTGTGAGATTGCAATGCAAACCACTGTACCAACAGGTGGAGAAATTCCTGTTGAACTGCATTGGATGCTCTTTCCATGGCCAACAAGTCCTGACATTAGTCTCAAACCTGGATTTTATGATCAACACCTGTGCCCTGCAAGGCTGTGTTCCCGGCCCCCTACTATATTCCTTATAAACTTACAACTGTGGCCAAATTCCCTTCCAATTCGATTTTCAAGTTTGCTGATGACATCACCGAAGTGGTCAGATCTCAAACAATGATGGGATAGAGTACAGGAATAAGATAGAGAATCTGGTGAACTGTTGTGGCAACAATAATCTTTCCCTTAATGTCAACAAGACAAAGGAGATCATTATTGACATCAGAAACTGTAAAGGGGAACATGCCCCATCTACATCAATGAGGATGAAGTATAAAGGGTCAAGAGCTTCATGTTTTTAGGTATCCATATCACCAACAACCTGTCCTAGTTCCCCCCATGACAACAGAACGGTTAAGAAAGCCTATCAATGCCTCTGCTTTCTCAGAAGACTAAGGAAATTTGGCATGTCAGCTGCGACTCTCACCAACTTTTACAGATGCACCATAGAAAGCATTCTTTCTGGTTGTATCACAGTTTGATATGGCTCCTGCTCCACCAAGACTGCAAGGAACTACAAAAGTTTGTGAAGGTAGCCCAATCCATCACGCAAATCAGCCTCTCATTCATTGCCTCTGTCTACACATCTGTTCTGCTTCAGCAAAACATAATTAAAGACCTCAGACACCTTGGATGTTCTCTCTTCCACCTTCTTCCTTTGAGAAAAAGATGCAAAAGTCTGAGGTTACGTACCTACTCAAGAACAGCTTCTTCTCTACTGCCATCAGGCTTTCAAATGGACTTTCCTTGCGTTAAGTTGATCTTTCCCTACAGCCTAGCTATGACTGTAACAGTACATTGTACACTCTCTTGTTTTCTTCTCTATGAATGGTATATTTTGTCTGTATAACATGCAAGAAATAATACTTTTCATTCTCTGTTAATGCAAGTGACAATAAGATCACATTTTGAACAGAAAATACAGCATATTAAGTTGAAAGAAGTTCAAATAAATCATAGTTTCACTGAGAAGGAAATGTTTGGAAGAGTAGACAGTGAGAAGAGTGCATGTCCTGAACTTGCACTGAAAGGTACTATCGGAATGGAGGGGGTGTTTGTTGTGACTGACAGAACCAGGGTGTTCAGGGGGAATTCTGAAAGGAGGGAACAGGGGATGGTGGGTTTCATGGTTGCATCACACTGGAGATGGCAGAAGTGGCATAGGATGATCTATTGAATATGGAGGCTGGCGAGTGGAAGATGGGGATCCTATTATGGGGAAGGAAAGGGAAAGAATGAGAACAGAAATGCGTGAAGTGGGTAGCGTACAGTGGAGCACCCTGTCAACCATGTTGGGTAGGAATCTTGGTTGAGGAATAAGGAAGACATATCAATATACTGTTGTGGAAGATTGCATCATCAGAACAAAAGCAATAGGGACAGAATAACTGGCAGAATGAAATGGAGTCCTCCAAGGAAGCAGGATGTGTGATAGTGTAATTGGAGTGGTTATGGGATAGCTTTCAGCTATCAACTAATAAATGCTACAAACAAATGGATAGCCACCTCAACTGAAAAAAATAGTTTGCTTGAAATGTGAAATAAAACCAAAAATTGCTGAAAATATTTGACAAGTCAGATAGCATCCAAAGACAGCAACAGAGCTAATGTTTTATCTGAATGTTCTAAAAGATTGCTTCAATGTTGCTACTAACAAGGCAGAATGTGCTGGAACTCTATCCCATTAATGAATAAACCTGGTCCTCAAAACAAACCCATATTAAATGAGCCAGGTCCCCAAACAAACCCATTAATAAACAAATCTGTCCCAATAAATCTGGTCCCTTAAAAAACCCATTATTAAACAAATCTGGTCCCAAACAAACCTATTATTAAACAAACCTGGACCCCAATAAACCTGGTCTCCAAACAAACCTCTTATTGAACAAAACTAGTCCAAAAAACAAACCCATTATTAAACAAACCTGGTCTCTAAAAGACCTGGTCCCCAAACAATCCAATTATTAAACAAATTTGGTCTCCCAAACAAACCCATTATTGAACAAACCTGATCGCGCAAACAAACCCATTAGTGATCAAACCTGTTCTCCAAAACAAATCTATTATTGAACAAACTCAGCCCTCGCACAACCCATTTTGAAAGCCACAATTGAATCTACCTCCACCAGATTGTCAGGCAGCATATTCAAGTCCTTACCACTCAGTGTGTTAAAACAAAGCATTTTCTCATGTTGCCATTGTTTCTTTTGCCAATAATCTTAAATAGTGTGTTCTGTTTCTCAACTATCCCACAAATGGGAACAGTTTCTCTACGTCTGACTTCACGATTTTAAATGTCACTATCAAATCTCTATTTAATCTTCTCTTCACCAAGGAAAACAAATCTCCAATTATCTACGTAATGAAGTTCCTCATCCCTGAAATCATGTGAATCTTTTCTGTCTCCTCTTTAATGTTTTTATAATCCTTCTAAAGTGTACTACCGAGAACTGGACACAATACTTCAGTTGAGACCAAACCAGTATTTTACACAGATTTATCATAACTTCCTTGCTTTTGTACTCTTAATAAAGCTTAGGATCCTTAATGCGTTATTAACTGATTTCTCAACCTATTCTGCTACCTTCAATGATATGTTCATTCTATTGATGGCAGCAATTCACAAGCCAGAGATGGGGAAAACTCCAAATTCAAGAATTTAAATCTCACCCATTTCTTAGGGTGGAATTTTCCAGACCCACGAGCAATAGGTTTCATGGCAGGCAGGAGCAGAAAATTCAAGAGACCAAAAGTCGGATTTCTGCTGGTGGGAAAATAAGTTGGAATTTTCTTTTCACCACTTTCAAGGGGGGTTGGATTTCCAGCTGATCGATGTTGGGAACCTATGTGCATGCATTATCATGACATGAATACTTATTAAAATCACAAGTCTCCTAAACTAAGTATTATTAACGCAGTCTGATTAGAAATCCAGAGACCGTTATTAAATATTGGTTGAATATCTTTTACGTTCCAGAAACTGGCTTATTCTCACCTTTGCATGACCTTGTCCATGTTTAATGTCCTTGACCTATTGTTCAAAGGCACTCCACTCATCAGTTATGAGATCATTGTAATAGTCAATAATTAGTGATTCATTTTGTTACTAAAAGGTGGCGGTGATGATGTTGGTGCACAAGTAGGTAACCGACTTGTTTCACATGCATATTATTATCCATGGATTACTTTAACAGAATTGTTGACCTATTTAAAATACTTTAAGTGGGGTAATTCTGCATTCAAATAAACTGCAAAGGAATATCACAGACATTTGTGGAAGTTTAGTTTGTTAATATTGCCAAGAGTGAAATAGTGTAGTGTTAGAACAAGAAACAATTTGAAACAAATCCAAGAAATACATTCTTACGTTAATAGATTACACAACATTTCACTTAATTACCTCTGAACTTATGAACAGACTGCTTAATTCTGTTTATTCGTTTGATGTCCAAAGACACTTGGTCAGAATTCTACTAGGTTGCTGTCAATGGGTTCAATGACAGGCCAGGGAGGGAGGAAATTTGGCCATAGGCACAAAATTGGTTTCAGGCTGACATTAAATAATGATGGGATTTTCCGATACTGCTTGTCTCGTTCATTCTGCCAGAGACTGACGTGAAAACAATTTGCAATCCACTAATGGAAAGCAAATGAGACCTGACTGGAATCTTCCCCCACACCTAATTCTTCACACTGTCAAAGGGAAAACATGCCAGTCCAGAAATCTTTGGACCTATTTGGCATCCAAAAGTGGGATTTACCTTAAAGGCCTTGAGAACTCATGGATATTTGAGGAGAATGTGGAGATTTCCAGCTACTGGAACCTGGAGCACCATGTGCAGAACTGGGTGACTGGAACTCTATCTACTTGGGTCATCTGCTAGGTGTGAAGAGGCATGGGGGTGGGGGTATCCAGGTTTGAAGGGGTTTTGTGTTGAAGGGGAAGATGCCCAGGTGTGAAGAGATGGGTGAGGATGATGTCCAGGTATGTGTGCGGTTTGAAGGACATTGGAGAAGGAGGTTGTTCATGTGTGAAGAGGTGACGGGTGTGACCAGGTGTAAAGGGACATCAGAGTGGGGGGGATTGGAAGATTTCCAGGTGCAAAGAGGCGATGAGGAATGTCTAGATTTGAAGGGGCTCATGTGAAGTTGGGAGGGTGGTGGTGGTCAATAGATTCAATTGTTGACTCATGGGGAATGAACTCAGAATAGATGTAGTATGAGAGAATAGTGAGGGTTATAGGGGTAACAGGGAACCAATAGGGTGGGAAGGTGATACTGTCGCATGAAAGAGCACTGAGAGTTATTATTGGGGATGCAGAGGTACACAGGGACTTGGAACGTGAGCAGGAGAAGGGTAGGTAGGTCAATGGTTACGAGGATGGGATTCTCAGAGAGGAAGAATACATGAACATTGACTTGTATGTTGTCAAAGGCGTAGAGAGAGAATTGGACGGTAACAGTGAGGAGATCAAATGCAATGCCAGGGGTGGTGGGGGAGGGGGGGGTGCAGTGGGGGAGGTGGGGGTTAATCATAATTGGGGGAAAGGGCATGGTAACAGGAGGAGAGCACACAGAGCTGGAGGCCATAAAGACTGTAATTATTACCATTGCTGGTCTGGATGAAACTAAGCAGAGCCTTGTGTTGGAGATCTCAAGATGCTGCATGGGAAGAGAGTCAGTGGATGGGAGGAAATGCAGGTCATCTCAGCTGACAACTGAAAAGGAACCCAGCAGACCATCTTGACATTGCTACGGACCTGGGACATGAAACTTTGATAGACAAAGCAGAGAAGGTCTGAAGGATCATGTTGAAACAAGACAGCAGATATTATTGAAGTGAGAGATTATACTTACATAAGTTCTTAATGTAAAATCAATTGGTCATCTGTGCAACCAGGTGTGATCAAAATTTTTGATTTTCTTTGGCCTGCTATTTCTTCCATGTTCTTCCACAACATCTGCAGCACAAGTGGGGAAGCCTACTGTCTAATTGGCACTGTTGCCTTGGATGACTTTGGCAGCCAGCCTCTGGAGAGCCAAAGCCTGGATAAAGGGCTGTCCTCCTGTGAATCAGCTGCTCCCCTGCAGCCACAGCAGACAAGATTGAAGTGGTTACTGGCAGAGGGAATTCAAAAGAGCCAGGTAACTTTTGAGATTCTTAAGTGCATAAGCCAGCAGGGTCCAGCTGCTGCTCCTTCTCCTTTAGGGTTTTCAAAAGCCTCGGCCTGACTTCTTGACAGGAAGGGCCACCTGGAGTGAGGTTAAAATGTCTCTCATGTAGGCACTACAGAAGGTTCCCTATGGCTACCAGAGGGGAATGCAGATCTATGTGCATCTCCTGCAGAATCTGCTGGTCTAGAATTTCCAAGGAGTCTACCAAACTGCCCATGGAGACCTTGATGGGCACACAGTTCGGCACCACTCCATGAGACAGCAAGCAGGCAGGCAGATTCCTTTTACTCCCATGCCACCCTGTTGAAGATCTCTGCCTGATATTCCTTTGCCCCTTGCTGACTCTCCACCATTAGTTGGAAGGCCAGTTCTAGACTCAGACCTCACAGATGTCTCTTCCCAACATTCCTTTGAATGCCAGAGCGCTCGGCTGACCCTGCTTCCTTCTGGTGTGGACACAAGTCCATGCAGTGACCAGCAGACTATGAGGCCCTTCCTGGGTTAGAGCACCCTCCAAGGTGTGTGTCTTTGCACTGGTGGGAATCCAGGTGTTGTGGTGCCTCTGTAGGTGCACATCTCTTCTCCAATCTCTTGACTGCTATCTGGGTCAAGGCTTACTGAGGTCTGACAGGGATTTCTCTGGCTCAGGCCTTGGCGTCTTCTTGATGACACCTAAATGTGAGCTAAGAGAATGAGTAACAACATGAGTTGCCTCCGACGTGCTCCTCTGTCTTCTATACCCGACACGGATCCTTGCTGGCTGGAAGCCCAACTCCAAGCTCCCCTTCATGAATGGTTCCATTCCATATCTGCCAGCTGGGCTGCCCTGCAGATATGGGTGCGCCCCCCCCCCACCTCCTCCACCTCTGACTCCTGTCTTTTCACATTCTCATCAGTTGTGCATCAACATATCCTGTGCAATAGCAAGAGTAAGATGAGTTTGAGAGATCGTATGTTGCATCCATTTGTGTGTAGCACTTTCATGTTCACTTCTCATTCTTAAACTCTTAGAAATAACTTATTTGATTGTGTGGCATGACATTAATGCTCTGTAAGTTGTCAAGAAGGGTAGTGAGCCAGTTCCCTTCAGAGAACTGACCCATCCACATGCAAGGATAAGACGCAGAAAGGCATCTCATTTGCAGAGTTTGCTGGTGCCATCTGTGCCCGAGTCTATTCCAGCATGTTTTGATACATTCCAATTATTTTAAATGGAACAGATTAAAAATAATTTTACTGCTATCTTCCCTTGGTTCAAGTTCAGTTTGTGATAGGATCACTTGAAAATCTAGAACAAAATACACTATAAATAAAAAATCATAGTGAAATCAGTGAAAGATAGACAGTAATTGAACAGAATTATTTCATTTGTTATGCCTTGAGTAAAGTAAACTGTATAACAGAGAAAAGCACATCATGGGAATTTGACCTTAATTAAAGAATTTTATTCAAAGCCTTACACCTTTCTCTTTGTGTCCTACATCTAGAACATCCTCACTTGCATATCTTTACTCCACACCCATCTTTTTTAGTTCAATTTAATAATGCCAATTCTCTAATTCTTCCTGACTTGAATCCTACATTTGGTCACAACTATCCATGAGAAATCCCATGAAAAATTTACTAATATATGAACAACAATGGCTGGATTGCTATGTTGGATCTCAATCTACAAAACAATGGGTGGAATTTTCCTAGAACTTAGCAAAGGTGGGAAAAACAGCATTGAAGTCACTGGCAACAATGGATTTGGTGTGATGAACTTGAGGGGTCAGATCTCTCAATGTAACACTGGTGGAGAGAGCTATAATTAAGCCTGGCCTGCCAGCAACTTTGTCCCTGACACTGCCCAGGTACTGTCAGGGGGCAATGCTGGGGGCAGTGCTGTAGCAGTGTCCCATGCAGAGCCTAATGGTGCCCAGGCAGTGTATGGGCATGAGCTTCACCCCCCATGCCCCCAGCTCCTTTGAAGATCTGGAAACCTTGGGAGATCAATCATGTTTCATGCCAGTGTGTCCTCATGCCAATGTGAATGAACACTCTGAACAGAGCCGTGGGTGAGGTGGGAGGGTGGTGAATTTAGACATGGAGGCATGATAATAAAATGATAATATACTCAAATGATGTTCCTGACATTGAATACTGGAAAATGACCCCATCACTGTTGAGCGGAGGGAACAATCATGTCATGTATTTACATCAGCATGAAACGCAATTTGGAACTGCTCTCAAGATTTTCCATTCCTGCCACTGAACCTGCACAATGAATAGGGGACGGAAAATTATGACCAACTTCCTTGTGAGACTGATCTTAATGGGAAAACATTTACTAATATCAACAATTAATTTCAGTACCAGTTGCATCTGTATTTCTTGGTCTTTGGCTGAGGTAAAGGTCAAGATCGAATTTAGAATGAGGGGGAATCTTATAGAAACATATAAAATTATAAAAGGAATAGATAAGATTGTGGCACAGAAGTTTTTTCCACTGACAGGTGAAACTACAACTAAAGGGCATGGCCTCAAAATAAGGGGGAGCAGATTTAGAAGGAATTTATTCAGTCAAAGTGTTATGAATCTGTAGAATTCTCTGCCCAATGAAGCAGTTGAGGCCACCTCATTGAATGTCTTTAAGACAAAGATGGACATATTTTTGAACAGTAAAGTAATTAAGGATTATGGTTAGCAGGTGAGTAAATGGAGCTGAATCTGCAAAAAGATCAACAATAATCTTACTGAATGGCGGAGCAGGCTGGAGGGGCCAGATGGCCTACTTCTGCTTCTAGTTCTTATGTTCTTATGAAATCTTTTGGCTCTTCATGCCAGTGGGATCTTCTGGTCTGGCTGACAGCATGCCCCTGCTGCTGGCTTCCCAGCAGTGTGGGTGGAATCAATGGGAAATCCCGTTGATAGAATGGGACCAGAAAATCCTGCCACTGGCCAACAGCATACCACCGCCAAGAAAACAACAGGGAAACCAGAAGAATACCCCCCAAAGTGTATGATCAATCCACAATCAGATGTAAGGCCTGTACTTCTCAGCTTGGATCTTGTATGCCTTTCTTATGGGGACCATGAATTGGATTCAATTTGAATTTGAATTGGTTTTTAGAACAAATAAAGAGATGGATTAAGGGCTTGCCCTGTTCATTTTGTGCATTGGCTTTGTAACTCTAAGAAGGGAATTGCATTCATGAAAACATTTGCACCTCCAGGTACTGCTGTGAAAGGAATTAATTTGCTGTAACCTGTCAATAACCAGTGTCCCCTATTAGAGTTTCCTTTGCCTATTTAATTTCCATGAGAATTTCTTGCACTGACATCTGATGAGAGAGAGAGGCAGCGCAGAAGGAGTACTACATAGGCCTGTGAGGTAGGCCTGCGGGAGCAGCCTTGACAGGCTGTCTACAATCTGTGTGAACAAGAGAAGTGCCTTAATTAAAATGAAGGATTGGAAAAAGTGCATTTGGAACCCGGAAGCATCAGTTTAAATAACATGAATTCAATATCAAATCAAAAAACGAAACGGGGAAAGAGCAGATTAATAAAGAAAAATAGAGAAACAAGAGGCAGAATTTCCCGCAAAAGATTCTAAGTCACAAATTGTGAAAACAGGAGTGTTCCACACCGGCCTTTTGAGCGAACTTGATACTGTAGTCTTCCGGCATTCAGGGGAGAGGGTGGAAGTGGGCAGCCTAAGTATGCTGATGAAGCCAGCTTCAGAACTCTCGGGTTTCATTGCACAGGGCATCCTAACCTCTTAGTGAACTGGGAGACCTCCTCCCATCACCACCCCCAATGACATCAGTATCCCCCCTCCCCCAATATCAGTGGTAGTGTCACTCACCTGCCCCTCCGCCCACACCAACGTGGATCACTTGCATTGGGGCATCAGGACATCAGGACCCTTCTGATAAGTCCCCTGGCAGACCCCCCCCGATATACTCCACCCCCTTCACAGGCCCCTCTGCAACACCCCCACCCCTTCTTTCCCTGCATGACCACCCCATCTTGCAGAGTACCCATTAAGGAATGAGAATCCATTTCCATTTGTTCATTTTCAGTGTTAAACTGATCAGAATCAACACTGATCACAGTATTAAAAACATAGTTACACTGAAATGGTCAAGCTCAAACTTCTTGTGATGAACCTGCAAGTCCAGGAACTTTCAATGATGATTCAGACAGTGAAAGGCTGATTTCGCAAAGATAGTTAAGTGACAACATCTCAGACAATTTCTGATTTTTTTTACACAATATTATTTTCCAACTTAAACAATTATTTGCTGGTTCTGATTTCTTTTTATACATACTAGCTAAATGTTTGTAAACATCTACTTAGTAATTTGCTGTCTGCAGTAACTTGGTGAGAACATTCTTGCTTCTGGAGGAGACTTGAGCATGTTATCCATAATGACAGTCTGATGCAGAATGGAAGTGTGTTAGAAGTGCCATCTTTTGGACAAGGTCTTAAGCTGCAGGAGAAATGTGAAAACGAGATCAATAAATATTTTTAAGGCAAAGGTAGATAGCTTCTTGTTTGGCAAGATTCAAAGGTTTTGGGGGTTGATAGGAATGTGGAACTCAAAACAGATCAGCCATGATCTTATTGGATGGTGGAGCAAGCTCAAAGGGTAGAATGGCCTACTTCTACACCTATTTTGTGTGTTGGGATATAAATTATCTCATGATAAATATTTAGAGAAATGCAGAGCAGTTCTCCCCTGTGCCTGTCTAATATTTATCGTTCAAACAATAACACCGAAGTAAATTATATAGTCAGGCAACACACAGGATTTTCCATTCATCTAATGTGTACTTCATGGTGGTGGGCTGGACAGAGTGACACGAGTTGCTGGACTGGAATTTAAATATGGCGTCAAGACCTTTGAACATGTCAGCTGTCAGCAGAAGGACAATCAGCTGTCAGGCCACTGCACTTAGTCTCAAAATGGGAGAACTCTGCCAACTATTTCTTTTAAATTCTGCCCCTGTATTTCCTTTTCTTTTCAAGTTGCCTTCACCATGGCTTTTCTTTTCCTGTGCTCATATAGTCAGCAGTTGAACCTGTTTCACTGAGCAATTAAATCATATCTGGTTTGTATCTCAATTCCACTCATAGGGTCTAAGTTTTGTAGCAGAAATGGGAAGTCGGATGCCTTCTGCTGTAGAAGTGGGCAGGAAAACATGTTGAATTGTGCACAGCTCTCTTCATTGATCATACAGTCACATGTTTTATGTTGAGTCTTATGGCAGAGCTGGCAGGAAGCCACGTGCCCCAAATCTTATCTCCAGTTGCCATATTTAAACAGCACCCAGCCAGCCATTCATTCATTGCATCAGGACTTTAGAAGGCAGCAAGCTCCAGCCCCAACTACAATAATGCCTCCCTGGAGAATTGCTTCCAGATTGTTGAAGAAGGGTAAGGCATCCTTTTTCCAAGGGATGGCAGCAGGAAGCCCATTTGTTTGACCACTGTGACCTTGGAGGAGGATTCCAGGATGGTATGTGCAAATGGGGTCCAAAACAGGACAACTGTTGCAGAGTGATCTCATCTGCACCATTAGGGAAGTGAACATTTTACTCATGTCACCATTCATTTTATGATTCATTTCATATATGTGTTTCTGGGCAACCTAATTTATTTTACATTCATTCATTCTGCCTGCTATTTGTCACTGTCAAACCTCAGCAATTATATAAAAATCCTTTGTATACAACTTTATCTCCATTTCCAGGTGTTTAGATTCATCTTATTGTAATTTCTTTTGATTTTAATGTGATGCATTTCTTACTATACCCTATAATCTTCCCATCCTTATCAAACAACATGTACTCTAATTTGCTGCAAGCAACATCATTTGGGTACAGCCTCATACATTAAAAAATTTACAACTACAGTAATTTCATTTGCTGTCTCTCTATTGACAAAACTATTGCACTAATCAATCATTCTCAGCGTGACCCAACTATTTCACAATCCCAGTGAGTGTTCTTACACTTTAGCTCCCCTCAATCTTGAATTAGAGAGGTCTGTTAAAGTCTGCATTTGTATATATTAACTATATTTGCTTATGCGCTGCATTTCTCGAGAAGATACTATGAGAAATTTGATAATGTGATGAATGAAAAACAGATATGATGGTGTGCCTCAAACGATATGATAGATGAATGCCCTCCAATGCTGTTTCATTTTATTAATCCTTTCTGGATTTCTCCATAATGCAGTAGAATGTAGTCAAAAATATTTTGCTGCAAATATTATTGATCTTTGTCTGTCATCTCTATTAACTATTTCATGAATTCCTATTCATAGAAATAGAATCTTGATGTTTGGAATAAAGTGATTTCTACAAAGCGAATAGAACATCACTTCATATAATATGTTTAAAACTAGACCTGTGGGCTCAATCTCTTATCAATGTTGAATTATTGACCTGAGCTAAAGGAGCAACTAGTTCCCAGAACCTAGAATAGCAAAATGAAAACTGACCATTATATAATGGGCTTTATTATTAACCAAATATGTGTGGGGATCATGTGATGACAAGACTCTACTATGAAAACTTAATGTTTCCAAAGTGTGTAGTGCTCAGAGATCAATATTTCCCCCATGGCAAAAGAAGGGAAGCAGAAACTGTCTGCCAACTATTTGTCATGATGTAGAGATGCCAGCGTTGGACTGGGGTAAACACAGTAAAAAGTCTGACAACATCAGGTTTAAATCTAACCGATTTATTTGATTGTAGACTCACAAGCTTTCGACACGAAGACCAGAAGGTCGAAAGCTTGTAGGTCTACTATCAAATAAATCTGTTGGATTTCAACCTGGTGTTGTCAGACTTCTTCCTGTGCCAACTATTTAACAATTTACAAGCATTTGTATTAATCAAGTGGTGGACTAGCTCTTGGAATGCACCCAAGATAGTTTCCCTGGTCAGTATGTTGATGAGCCAACTATTGGCTATTTTAAGTCCATTATTGTGCAGTGAGATTGAATTAATTAATAACGAAATTAATGTACGAAAAGAACCTGTGGGGAAGAGATTGGGGAGTCTATAGAAATCACAGTATCAGAAAGGATTGGCAATTAAGGACTGAGGTAAGGGGAAATTTCTTCACTCAAAGAGTTTATTTATTCGTGTCACAAGTAGACTTGCATGAACACTGTAATTAAGTTATTGTGAAAATCCCCTAGTTGTCTCACTCCAGTGCCTGTTCGGGTACACTGAGGGAGAATTTAGCATGGCCCATGCACCTAGCCAGTTATGAATGTTTGAAATTTTCAACTGTGAATGTTTATTTGCTGAGTATATTCAAGACAGAAATCAATAGGTTATTGGATAGTAAGAGAATTGAGATATAGGGATGTTGCAGGAAGGTACAGTTGAGGAAAATCAGCTATTGCCTTATTTAATGGATGAGTAGGCTTGAAGGACTGAATGGCCTACTCCTGCTGTCACATCTATTCTCTGTCACTAAACTGAACAGGATCTTGGGACCCCCAAGATCCTGAAATTTTGTAAGGACTGAAATTTTGTAAGCATCAAAGAATTATCAACCAGTCATGCCTTACCTACAGATTGTATCACGCTTTATCATCAGCTAATGAACTATGAATATGAATGACACAGTGGCAAAGCGGTTCACACTGTTGCCTCACAGCGCCAGAGACCTGGATTCTATTCTTAGCTTGGGTTCGATTCCTCACTGTCTGTGCAGAATTTGCATGTTCTCCCTGTGTGGATTTCCTCTGGATGCTCTGGTTTCCTCCCACAGTCCAAAAGATGTCCTGGTTAGGTGCTTTGGCCATGCTAAATTCTCCCTCAGTGTGCCCGAAGAGATGCCAGAATGTGGTAACAGGGGATTTTCACAGTAACTTCACTGCAGTGTTAACGTAAGCCTACTTGTGAAATTAATAAATAAACTTTAAACTTTATTCGATAGCCCGTAAGTTTTGAAAGGTTCAAAATCCTGCTGAGGAAAGTTTAATCTCAAGTGTCAGCACATAGAGCAAATCACAGTAAGAAACCTTGCAAGTGTGGGTAAATGCCAGCATTTTAGTTATGGTTGAAGTTAGTTCCCCTTTCCCCGTGCAAGAACAACATGAAACATTGCAGTACACCACAATCAATACGAATGTTATCTTCCTCATTCAGAACCCATGCAATGGAACCAAAAATTGTGAGGTGAAAAGAAAAGCACAAGACAAGAATACTAGAGCAAAACAGATGCAAAAAGTCTATATGTTCCTCAACATTATACTTATAAAAGTTATATGCAAAAAATTTTCCACCTATACAAAGACATTTTTACCAAGAGTATATTAAGTAAGAGATTAGGGGTTAGCTTTTCACCGCAACGGCAAGAAACTCATTTAGGAAATCTCCTGATTTGGCAGACCAGTTTTCAAAAAGTATTCTTTGTGTGAATGAGTTTTTTCTGGAGGTAAGGGGTGATGGGGCCTTGAGTGATGAGGCTTCATTGAGTTGGGTTGCCACCACAAAGGCGGTTCAGAAGCACTGTAGAAGTGCACAAATGATAAGGCAGGCTGATTACAAGGCATGCCTTGGATTCTCACAATTTTTGGCCCAGTTTTACAGAAGGCTGTTTGGCCAATTAATCCTCAACCTTCACACAGCGTCATGCTCTACTTTCCACCTGCCATCTCCCCTCACACCTTCATGTTTTCTCATACCTTCAGACCAGGACCAAGTAGATTGTAGTCATGTTGGCTGGCAATATAAGACTAGGAAAGCCAGTAGGAGAATGACATAAAAATTTGAAAAGGGCCTTGCTAGAAATCTTTGTATCTTCACTGGCTACAGGGGAGCTCAGGGGATTCCCAGAGGATTGGAGAATAGCCAATGTTGTTTCTTTGTTTAAGAAGGGTAGCAAGTATAATCCAGGTAATTATAGACTGATGAGCCTTACATCAGTGGTAGGGAAATTATTGGAAAGCATTCTCTGAGACGGATGTAATCCTACTTGGAAATAAGTGGATGTGTTAGTGAGAGGCAACATGATTTATTAAGGGGAGGTTGTTTCTCATGAACTTGATCAAATTTTTTGAGGAAGTGATGAAGATGATTGATGAGATTTGGGCAGTAGATGCTGTCCACATGGACTTCAGTAAGCCTTTGACAAGGTCCCTTGTGACAGACTGGTGCAGGAGATGAAGTTGCATGGGATGAGAAGTGAGATAGTAAGGTGGATACAAAACTGGCTTTGTCATAGAAGACAAAGAGTAACAGTGGAAGGGTGCGTTTCTGAATGGAGATCTGTGACAAGTGGCAGATCAGCGATCAGTGCTGGCACCTTTGCTGTTTGTAATATATATACATGATTTCGAGAAAATGTAACTGGATTGGTTAGTAAGTTTGTGGACGGCACAAAGTTTGGTGGATTTGCAGATAGCGATGAGGACCAGAGGATACAGCAGGATATAGATCCGTTGCAGACTTTGATGGAGAGATGGCAGATGGAGTTTAATCTGGACAAATGTGAAATAATGCAGTTTGGAAGATCTGATATAGATAGGAAATATACAGTAAATGGCAGAACACTTAGGAGTATTAATAGGCAAAGGGATCTGGGTGTACTGGTACACAGGTCACTGAAAGTGGCAATGCAGGTGGAGAAGGTAGTCAAGAAGGCATACGGCATGCTTGCCTTGATCAGCAGGGATATTGACTTTAAAAATTGGCAAATCGTGTTGATGCTTTATAAAATCTTAGTGAGACTGTACTTGGCATATAGTATTCAATTCTGGTCGCCACACTATCAGAAGGATGTGGAGGCTTTGGAGATGGTACAGAAAAGATTTGCCAGGTATGGAGGGCATTAGCTATGAGGAGAGGTTGGAGAAACTTGGTTTATTCTCACTGGAGCAACGAAGGTTGAGGGGAGACCTGATAGAAGTCTACAATATGATGAGAGGCATGGACAGAGTGGATAGTCAGAAATTTTTTCCCAGGGTGGAAGTGTCAATTACTAGGGGGCATAATTTTAAGATGCGAGGGGCAAGGTTTTAAGCAGATGTACGAGACAGAGTTTTTACACAAACGGTGGTGGGTAGCTGGAACTTGTTGCAGGGAGAAGCGGATATGGTAGTGACTTTTAAGAGGTGTCTTGATAAGTACATGAATAGGATGGGAATAGAGGATTAGTAGGGGGTTTTAGTTAAGTCAGGCAGTATGGTCAGAGCAGGCTTGGAAAGTCGAAGGGCCTCTTCCTGTGCTGTAATTTTCTTTATTCTTCGTTCTTTGTATATAGATAGGTTAAGTCAGTGAACAAAAAGTTGGCAGGTGGGGTGTAGAGTGGGAAAAGTGAGTTTGCCTATGTCGAATGACATAATAGAATAGCAGAATATCATTTAAAAGTAAAGAAGATTCAGGATCTGAGAGTTCTGGGTGTGATTACCACAATATCAGCAACAGAGGACCAAGAGATTGATTAAGAAGGGAAAAATAGAGCACGAAAGCAAGATGACAGGGAACATGATAAACTAATTGTAGAAGTTCCTATCGGTTTGTAAAGAGGAAAAGATTGACAAAATTGAATGTAAGCCGCTTACAGTCAGAAACGGGAAAAATCATAATGGGGAATAAAAAAAATGGCTGAGGATTTAAATTCGTACTTTGCTTCAGTCTTAGAGTCATAGATGTTTATAGCATGGAAACAGACCCTTCAGCCCAACTTGTCCATGCCACCCCTTTTATAAGCACTAAGCTGGTCTCAATTGCCTGCGTTTGGCCCATATCTCTCAATGCCCATCTTATCTATGTCTAAATGTAATTTGAAAGATAAAATTATACCTGCCTCTACTATTATTTCTGGTAGTTGTTCCAAACACTCACCATCCTTACACTCTAATCCCAACAAAGCAGAAGGAGGCCATCGAGGCCATCAAGTCTGCACTGACCACAATCCCACCCATGCCCCATTCCTGTAGCCTCACACATTTACCCCATCAATCCCCTGACATTTTATTGTCAATTTAACATGGCCAATCAATCCAACCCACACATTGCTGGAGGGCGGGAGAAAACCACAAAGGAAGACATGAATGAGATATCAGAAGTGCTAAGAAAACATGTTTTAGTGATGGGCTGAAGGAAATTTGCATTCATAGAGAAATGGTTTTGGGGAAATTGATAGAATTGAAAATGAATAAATCTCCAGGTCCTGATAATCTTCATCCTCGAGTATTTAAGGAAGTGGCCCTGGAAATAGTAGATCCAGTGTTGATTATTTTCTAAATATTTTGGACTCTGGCATAGTTTCAATAGATGGGAGGGTAGCTCATGTAAGCCAGCTATTCAAAAGGGAAGGTAGAGGGAAAACAGAGAATTATAGACCAGTGAGTCTAACGTTAGTACTGGGGAAGTTGCTAGTCTATTATCAAGGATTTTGTAACTCGGCATTTGGAAGGCAGTGGTATAATCAGACAAAGTCAGCATGGATTGACAAAAAGGAAAATCATGCTTGATGAGTCTATTGGAATTCTTTGAGGAAGTAACTGGTAGAGTTGATTGTAAAGAACTGTACATGTGGTTTATTTAGACTTTCATGAGACTTTGTACAAATTTTCACATAATAGATTACAATGTAAAGTTAAGGCACATCGAATTGCAAATAATGTCTTGAGATGGATAGAAAGTTGGTTAGCAGATAAGACGCAAAGATTTGGCATAAATGGGTCTTCTTCTCATTGGCAGTCAGTGACTAGAGGGGTTCCGTAGGAATGGGTGCTAAAACTCCAACATTCACATTATATATTAATGATTTGGAAGAGGGAACTGAATGAATTATCTCCAAATTTGCAGATGATATGAAGTTGGCAGAGTAGGGGGGACGGATAGAATGAGGAGGATGCACAGATGCTTCAGCATGATTTGGAAAGGCTGAGTATGTGGGCATGGCAAATGCAGTATAATGATAAACATGAGGTTATGCACTTTGGTAGCAATAATATGAAGACAGATTATTACTTGAATAGATGTAAACTGAGAGAGGTGGATACTTAACAAGATCTTGGAATCCTCGTGCAACAGCAAATGAAAGTAAGCGCGCTGGTACAGCAGGCTGTAAAGAAGCAAATGGTATGTTGGCCTTCACAGCAAGAGAACTTGAGTATAGGAATAGGTATGTTGGTCTTCACAGCGAGAGGATTTGAGTACAGGGATAGGGACGTTTTGCTGCAATTGTATAAGGCATTGTGAGATTACTTCTGAATATTGTGTGCAGTTTTGGTGTCCTTAACTGAGGGAGGATATGCTGGTAATGGAGGGAGTACAGCGAAGGTTTACAAGGCTGATTCCTGGAATGGCACGTCTGCATATGAGGAGAGATTAAATTGATTAGGACTATATTCACTGGAATCCAGAAGAGTGAGAGAGGATCTCATGGAAACTTACAAAATTCTAACAGGGTTAGACAGGGTAGATTCAGAAAGAATGTTCCCAATGGTGGGGGAATCCAAACTAAGGGTGGAATTTGAATTTGCTGATCAGCCATAATCAAAATGAATGGTAGAGAAGGCTTAAAGGGCATAATCTTACATTTGGTTTCTCTTTTTCTATGCAGTTACAGTGGTAATTAAGAAGGTAAATGTTGGTCTTTAGTTAAAAGACAATGGGGTACAAAAGTAGAGAAGCCTAGCTACAATTGTACTGGGCATTAGGAAGAGTATAGATTTGGCTCTTTATTTGAGGGAGGTATCCTTGCCCTGGAGAGATGTTTTCCTACATTGATTCCCGGGTTAATGAGGTTGTCTTGTGAAATAAGGTTCAGCAGATTGGTGTTGTACGCATTGGAGTTTAGTAGACAGGGATGATTTTATTGAACATCTAAGATGAACATCTAAGTGTACTCACTGTTGTAATTTGATCACAACAGGTTATCACAAATATTAATGTAAAAATAACTCGATAAACTGTTTTTATTGGTTAACAGGTAAATATTGGTTAAAACACTGGGAATGTAACACTACGCTGTTTGAAATTGTGTTCTGCGTTCTTTTACATCCAGCTCTGATGGGATGTGATCTAGCAGCCAAGCGAGTCCTGGACACAAATCCCATAAAGGTTGCTAAATTTCATAGGAAGCCCAAAATGGGATACGTGCCAACAAGATTTCGGATGGCATCTTCCCCGGCTCCCAACGACGTCGCAATTCATGCTCAGGAAGAGTTACAACCTGATTAGCATATTTTAAAATAAATTAGTATCTAATTAAAGGGTTTAATGCAGCTACTTTCATCCTCATCTTTTGTCCCACCCAGCCACTGTGATGTCACACCTGGAGGTAAATGTTGGTTAATCACTATTGGTTTTAAACAACAAAGACTAAATGTGATGAACATATTGAAGGTGCACAGGTAACTATAGTCCCTGGGTACTGAAAAACATAGCCATGCAGTTCTCTGGCACACTGGAAATGCCAAGGAAGGGGTTTTTGGGAAGCCTCATTTGGATAGGGATTACCCTAATATTATTTGGGAGAATGACCGATGCCTATGAAGTAGGCAGAGCAATGACTGTGAACTGGGAGGGTGATGCCTGTAAAGTGGGAGGGTGATGCCATAGAATCATATCATAGAATCATTGTATTGTACAGCACAAAAGAGACCCTTAGGTCCATTGAGTCCACACCGACATATTAGAAATATCTGAACTCTCATCTAATTCCATATTCCTGCATGTGGCCCATAGCCCTGAATGTTATGATGTGCCAATGCTCATCCAGATACTTTTTAAAGGATGTGAGGCAACCTGTATCTAACACTGTTCTAGGTAGCGCATTCCAGACTGTCACCACCCTCTGGGTAAAAACGTTTTTCCTTACATTCCCCATAAATTTCCTGCTGCTCACCTTGAACCTATGTCCCTTCATGATTGACCCTTCAAGTAAGGGGAACAGCTGCTCTGATCCAATCTATCTACATCTCTCATAATCTTGTATACTTCAATCAGGTCTTTTCTGCTCCAATGAAAATAATCCAAGTCTATTCAACCTCTTTTCATAACTTAAATGTTCCATCCTAGGCAGCATCCTGGTAAATCTCCTCTGCAACCCTTCAGTGCAATCACGTCCTTTTGATAATTTGCTGGCCAGGAAAGCACAGTACTCTAGTTGTGGCCTCGCAGAAGGTCAAAACAACTCCAACATGAGTTGCCTGCTGTTGTAACTGATGCCTTGATTGATAAAGAAAGTATCCCATCTGCCTTTTTCACCACCTTATAAATATTGCCTTTGCTTTCAGAAATCTATAGACAAACATGCCAAGGTTCCTTCGCTCCATAGAACTTTTTGGTGTCCTATCATATTTCTTATCAAATTACTCTTTCCAAAGTGTATCACCTCACATTTTTCAGTGTGCCTGCCACATATTTTATTATTCTTTCTACATCTTCTTGCATACCAAGACACTCCACATCACTGTTAACCACTTGCCCAATCTTTGTGTCATCCGCAAACTTACTAATCCTACCCCCGCATAGTCATCAATGTTATTTATATAAATGGCGAATAATAGGGGGTCCTTGTGGTATACCACTTGACACTGGTTTCCAGTCACTAAAGCAACCTCCGTCTCTAACAACTGAGCCAACTTTGAATCCTTTGAATTTTATCAAATTACCCTGTATCCTATGTGAATTTATCTTCTTTGCAAGTCTCCTACGTGGGACCTTGTCAAAGGCTTTGCTGAAATCTATATAAACTACAATAACTGCACTACCTTCATCTACATACTTGGTTGCCTCCTTAACAAATTCAATCAAATTTGTTCGGCATGATCTCTCTCTGACAAAGCCATGCTCACTATCCCAGATCAAGCTTTGCCTCTCCAAATGGAGATAGATGTTCTCCTTCAGAAATTTCTCCAATAGTTTCCTTACCACAGATGTGAGACTCATGGGTCTGTTGTTCCCTGGTTTATGTCTACAACCCTTCTTAAATAGTGGAACCACATTAGCTGTTCTCCAGTCATCTGGCAGTCCTCCATGGCTACAGAGAAATTGAAAATTTGGGTTAGAGCCCAAATGCCTGTGATGGGGTGGGCGAGTTGGGGGGACGTGAAAAGGTAAAATCCAATACCAGTGTCTTGTGTTTAAACAAAGGATGAGGGAAGAGTTGACTAAGGTAGACTGGGAGCAAAAACTTTATGGTGAGACTATGGAACTGTGGAGGACGTCCAAAGTGATCTTTCACAGTGCTCAGCAAAAATATATACTAGTGATAAGGAAGGACTTTAGAAAAAGAGATAATCAGCCATTGATATCTAAGGAAATAATGGAGGGTATCAAATTGAAAGAAAATGCATACAATATGGCAAAGATTAGTGAGAACCTAGAGAATTGAGAAATCTTTAAATGTCAGCAGAAAACCACAAAGAAAGCTATAAAGGAAAGTAAAATGGATTATGAGAGTAAACTAGCTCAGAATATAAAAACAGATAGCAAAAATTAAAAAGTTTTTAGCAAAAATATATAAAATGAAAAATAGTAGCTAAAGTAAAGATTGGCCCCTTTGAGGATGAGAAGAAGGATGTAATAACTGGAAATGAGAAAATGGCTGAGGCATTGAACAGGTATTTGTGTTGATTTTTACAGTGAAGGACACAAACATGCCAAAAATTGATGACAGGAAAGCTGTGGCAGATGAGAACCCAGAAACTATCATCATCATGAAAGAGTGTTGGGCAAATTAATGTGGCTAAAGGTAGATAAGCCTCCTGGTTCTGATGGAATGCATCCCAGGGTACTGAAAGAGATGGCAGAAGAAATAGCAAACGCACTTGTAATTTACAAAAATTCGCTGGACTCTGGAGTGGTTCCCACAGATTGGAAAACAGCAAATGTGACCCACTGTTTAAGAAAAGAGGTAATCAAAAGGCAGGTAACTATTAGCTGGTTAGCTTAACTTCTGTAATAGGGAAAATGCTTGAATCTATCATCAAGGAAATAGTAGCAAGACATCTGGATATAAATTGTTCCATTGATAAGCTGCAACATGAGTTCATGAAGGGAAGGTCATTTTTGACTAATTTGGTGGAAGTCTTTGAGAACATTACATGTGCAGTGGACAATGGGGAGCCTGTGAATGTGGTGTATCTGGATTTCCAGAAGGCATTTGACAAAGTGCTGCATGAAAGATTGCTATATAAGATAAAGGTGCACAGTGTTACAGGTAATGTATTAGCATGAATAGAGGATTGGTTAACTAACAGAAAGTAAAGAGTGGGGGTAAATGCTTGTTTTATTGGTTGGCAATCAGTGACTAGTGGTGTGCCTCAGGGATCAGTGTTGGGACCGCAATTGTTTATGATTTACATAGACGATTTGGAGTTGGGGACCGAGTTGTGTGTCAAAATTCACAGATGATACTAAGATAGGTGGCAGAGCAAAGTATGCAGAGGCCGCTGAAAGTCTGCAAAGGGATATAGATAATCTAAGTTAGTGGGCGAGGATCTGGCAGATGGAGTACAATGTTGGTAAATGTGAGGTCACCCATTTTGGTAGGAATAACAAAATGGACTATTATTTAAATGGTAAAAAAATTGCAGCATGCTGCTGTGTAAAAGGGACCTGGGTGTCCGAATGCAAGAACCACAAGGAGTTGGTTTGCAGTGCAGCAGGTAATTAAGCAGGCAAATGGAATTTTGTCCATCATTGTTAGAGGGATGGAATCTAAAAACAGTGAGATTATGTTGCAGCTGTATAAGATGATGGTGAGGGCATACTCAGAATACTGTGTACAGTTTTGATCTCCTCACTTGAGAAAGGATATACTGACACTGGAGGGGGCACAGAGGAGATTCAATAGGTTGATTCCAGAATTGAGTGCGTTGGTTCGTGAAGAGAGAATGAGTAGACTGGGGTTATACTCATTGGAATTTAGAAGAATGAGGGAGATCTTATAGAAACATATAAGATTGTGAAGGGAATAGATGAGATAAAAACTGTGAAGTTGTTTCCACTGGCGGGTGAAATTAGAACTAGTGGACATAACCTCAAAATAAGGGGAAGCAGATTTAGGACTGAGTTGAGGAAGAACTTCTTCATACAAAGGGTTGTGAACTGGAAGGATCGTTGGAGCAGTATGTGGCTAGCCCCACTAGAGAAGGGGCTATATTGGATTTAGTTCTGAGTAATGAGCCAGGGCTGGTGGTTGGCGTTGTAGTGGGGGAACATGTGGCTAACAGTGACCACAATTCTGTCTACTTTAGGGTACAGATGGAAAAGGATGCTTGTTGCCCAAGGGGCAGGGTGCTGAATTGGGGGAAGGCTAACTACGGTCGGATTAGGCAGGAACTTATGGGAACTGATTGGGAACGGTTGTTCGAGGGTAAGTCCACGCTAGGCATGTGGGACTCTTTCAAGGGAATACTGAAAATATTGCAAGATAAATATGTGCCAGCTAAGAGGAAAGATGGGAAAGGTAGGATTAGAGAGCCGTGGATTACTAGGGACATTGAGGACTTGGTTAGGAAGAAAAGAGAGGCGTATGATGGGTCAAAGCAGCTGGGAACGGAGACAGCGTTGGAGGAATATAGAGAGAGTGGGAGGGAGCTCAAACAGGGAGTTAGAAGGGCAAAAAGGGGGCATGAAATGATTTTGGCAGATAGGATTAAGGAAAATACAAAGGCTTTTTACTCCTATGTTAGGAATAAAAGGGTGGTTAGAAGAAAAATCGGACCTCTTAGGGACGGAGGAGAGGAACTGTGCTTAGAGACCGAGGGAATGGCAGAGAAATGAATACTTTGCATTGGTGTTCACAAAGGAGAGGGGCTTGTTGACAGCTCCTGTCTCTGAGGGAGCTGTGGACCAGTTGAGGGAAATATCCATATCGAGGGAGGAAGTGTTAGAGCTTCTAGGTAGCATTAAAACTGATAAATCTCGAGGGCCTGATGGCATTTATCCCAGGCTGCTTAGGGAGGTGTGAGGTGAAATTGCTGGGCCTCTGACGCAAATCTTTGTCTCTTCTTTGGACACAGGTGAGGTCCCAGAGGACTGGAGAATAACTAATGTTGTACTGTTGTTTAAAAAGGGTAGTAGGGATAACCCTGGAAATTATAGGCCGGTGAGTTTGACGTCAGTGGTAGGGAAGCTGTTGGAGGGGATTCTTAAGAAATAGGATGTATAGGCACTTAGAGCATTGCGATCTGATTAGGGAAATGCAGCATGGATTTGTAAAGGGGAGGTCGTACCTTACGAATCTGGTAGAATTTTTTGAGGAGGTGACAACAAAGGTGGACGAAGGGTGAGCCGTTGATGTCGTGTATATGGATTTTAGTAAGGCGTTTGACGAAGTCCCTCATGGGAGGTTAGTTGAGAAGGTCAAAGCTCATGGGATACAAGGACAGGTAGGTAGATGGATAAATAACTGGCTTGGTAATAGGACCAGAACACTGCATTTGCCTGAGGAAGACACAGAGTCGAAAGCTCGCTTTTTTACTATCAAATAAATCGGTTGGATTATAAATTGGTGTTGCTAAATTCTTACTGAGTTCTTACCACCCCAATCCAACGCCGGCATCTGTACATCATTAGTAATAGGAGACAGAGAATAATATTGAAAGGGTGTTTTTCTAGCTGGAGGTCGGTCACTAGTGGTATGCCGCAGGGCTTGGTACTGGGACCTGTTCTATTTGTAATATATATAAATGACTTGGAAGAGGGAGTAAGTGGAGTGATCAGCAAGTTTGCAGACGATACAAAGATGGCTGGACTTGCGGATAGTGAGGAGCATTGTCAGGCGATGCAGCAGGACATAGATAGGCTGGTAGCTTGGGCAGACAGATGGCAGATGGAATTCAATCCTGATAAATGTGAGGTGATGCATTTTGGGAGAAAGAATGTAGGGGGGAGGTATATGATAAAGGGTAGACCTATTAAGAGTATAGAAATGCAGAGGGACCTGGGGGTGCAGGTGAACAAGTCTCTGAAGGTGGCAGAGCAAGTGGAGAAGGTTGTGAAGAAAGCATATAGTATGCTAGCCTTTATAGGAAGGGGTATAGAGTACAAGAGCTGGCCTTTAATGTTGCAGTTGTATAAAACATTGGTTAGACTTCATTTGGAATACTGTGTCCAGTTCTGGTTGCCCTAATACCGGAAGGACGTGGAGACTCTGGAGAGAGTGCAGAGGAGGTTTACCAGGATGCTGCCTGGTATGGAAGGTCTGAGTTACGATGAGAGGTTAGGCAAATTGGGACTGTTTTCCTTAGAAAGACGTAGACTTAGAGGAGATCTAATAGAGGTGTACAAGATTATGAGGGGTATAGATAGAGTAAACAGGGTTAAGCTTTTTCCTAGGATGGACTGGAAAAGCATGAGGGGTCATGGGCTTAGGGTGAGGGGGGGTAAGGTATAATTTGGATGCTAGAGGGAGTTTTGTCACACAGAGGGTGGTGAGGGTATGGAATGCGCTGCCAAGTAAAGTGGTGGAGGCAGGCACTCTGGAATTATTTAAGAAATACTTAGTTAGGCACATGAACTGAATGGGAATGGAGTGATATAGAAAACTGATTTAAAATAGGGATCATGAGCCTTGGGAGTCCCTGGGAAGTGTGTAAATAGATGATGATGTTGATGTACTTGTTTTTATCCTACAGGTGCTTTGGTCCACCTTGTTGTCTAACGAGGGGCATACACGCGATGGGTCGTGAGAGGACTGCTCTTGGATTTTTTTTGAGAGTATCCTAGTGCTTCACGTCGTTAGTGTACGCTTGACCTGAACCATTTGATGGGCAACATGACAGCTCAGTGACTATTGCTGTGCTGTGCAGATACATGGATTTGGGCCTGTGTCTGTGGGAGTTTGCGCATTCTCCCCATGCTTGCGTGGGTTTCCTCCCACATCCCAAAGATGTGCTGTTAGGCTAATTGGCAAAACAAATCCTCCCTAAATTGTCTCAAATTTGGTTTTAATTCATAGACCTATAAACATGGACAGGGATCGCGGGTAGAGGTGGGAACATCAGGGTGGTGGCGTGGGCTCGTTGGGCCGAAGGGCCTGTTTCCTTTGCTGTTTTGTTCTTTGTCCTTTGAATCTATGGAATTCCCTGCCCAGTGAAGCAGCTGAGGTTACCTCATTAAATGTTTTTAAAGCAAGGATAGATAAATTTTTGAACAGGAAGGGAATTAAGGGTTGTGGTAAATCGCCAGGTAAATGGAGCTAAGTCCACAAAAAGATCAGCCATAATCTCACTGAATGGCAGAGCAGGCTCAAGGGGCCAGATAACCTGCTCCCATTTCTCATGTTCTCATGTTCTTTGTGTGGTGGGGGGTTACTGTGGGCAGGCTGGAAAGCAATGCATGCATGAGGGAAGCAATGTCTGTTAGGGGAATGCCCTGACACCCGCTTGGTGGAGGTGGGGGAAATGCCTCAGAGCTCAAACCAGGCTCGAAGGGCTAGATGGCCTATTCCTGCTCCTATTTCTTATGTTCTTACGTTGTTGGGAGGAAAAGGGGAGTGTTCTGTGTTTGTGGGAGGAAGTTTATTTTATATGCCAACCATGGCCTCCTTTAAAGATGGTGCCCTGATCTCCGAGGAGCCAACCTTGCAGATTCTATCAGACCCCATCAGAGTCACGGCATAAACTACGACCCCAGATTCTCTGTGAACTGAGTACCAGAAAATCTGGAATGAAAACTTGGCTGTGTTTTTGGAGAAATACATATCAGTTTTCTGTCTGTACCTGACGCTCTGACAAATTTTGGGGAAATTTTGCCCAATGTTTCAGGTAAGTGATCTTTTGCAGTACTTGGAAAAGTTAGACATGGGATGTGATTGCCTCTTTTCGGGCAACACAGTAGAAAAGGGTACCTGGCTTGGGTGACCAATTGCGACTCAGTGTGGGTAATTCCCACAGAGGGATGGGTAGATGACATGTAGGCAGCAAGTTGCAATCATGAGGCTGCTGAACAGTCCTTATTAATATCTATGATATATATTCATTAATAACGCCTGTGAAAGTGCATTTTTACAGCATGTAAAGAATTCTTGAACTTACAAATTGGTGAAGGGATGAAAAGAAAAAGGCCAAAGGGGAGGTCTGTGACAGTGTGGACTATAGGAGAGGCCATTCAGCCCAGCATGTGCACGCTTGCTCTCTGCCTAGGCAACACATCTACTCCCACTTTACATCCTTTCCACATTGCCCCGCAAACCATTTCTGTTGAGATGCTCATCCAATTTCCCTTTAAAAATTATGATTGAATGTGCCATAATTTCAAATTAAAATGATGCTAAAGATTCACTTTTTTTGTATATCCTGTATATTTTCATATGGTCTTCTATCAGCTGCAGACTGAAAACATATGCTTTAGATCTTTTCTCATAATTCATGGGCCTGAAACTGGACATGAGCTTTGAGGCTCTTTCTCTGCACTGTCTCCAACATTTTTTATTTTTTGTCAGTCAGAACTGGACACAATGGGCCTGTTTACCATTCTGATTTTAAGTGCTGGGCAGACTTGAAACTGGGAATGTTTCAGGTCTGACTTTTAGATCCGTTCTCAGGCACCCCCTTACGCACACTGCCTGAGAAAATAACAGTAATTCTGAATTGCACTGCAGAAGCCTGTGGGTTGGGTTTAACGCAGCCAGACCTCTGGGTCTTCACCCCCTTTGAGGAGCAGGAGCTGGAGCTGTCAAGGGAAGGGGTGAAGCGGGCTGTCAGCGACAGCATGGTAGGGCTGCTGTCAAGACATGAGCACCTGACATTTTTCCACTCAATTTGAGGCAACTTCTCAGAGATACGAGTTTTGGATGCCTGGATTAAGGTTTAAAAAAGATGTGCAAGGTATGTTTATTTGTATAGAGGGTAGTGGATGCCTAGAACTCACTGCGAAGGCAGATATGATAGTGACCTTCAAGGCGCATTCTGCAGCTATTTGAATGGAGGCATATGATGCCTGGAAGGGTAGGGGGTTACAAATCAGATGGGCATCTTGGTCACTACAGGCTTGGAGGGCCGAATGGCCTGCTCCTGTGATGTAATTTTCGTGGTGCTTTGTTCTACGTTCAACGGAGAAATGTGAATCACATGTTTGACATCCTGGATTCCTCTCCCAGACAGCTCAGATGAGTTCTCGAGGATGGGGTGAAGGGGCCTCCGAGGGTGGCACGGTTTTGGCATCAGCTTCCAGCTCACAACTCAATATCCCAGATACTGACATGTTGGTGAATTCAGTTAGTGGTGAGTCTTCTGGGTCACTCTCTGGAGATCATATCACCTCCAATAATGTGCATTGGGTGGAGCAGGGAAGTTCAAGGCCTCTGGTGTTCTGGTCCTCTGAGATCACTTCTCCCTCAGCTACTGAAGATGCAGCAACAGAGCCAGGGAATGCAGGAAGGGCTGACGGCCACACTGAACCAATTACAAGGCTATTAGGAGGAGTCCAAGAGCTTTCAGGTGGACCAGCTATTGCCTGACGTGCAAGGAAAGCCTGGGACAGACGATTCTCACCATGAGTGGCAGGCTCCAAGCGAGGGCCAAGTTACAGCAGGCAACAGCTGAGTCCTACAGGGCCACGGCCAAGTTATAGCAGGCCACAGATGAGAGTCTGAACAAACTTCTCGAGATTCTGCGGCCCATGACTAAGAGGCTTGAGAGCTTGTATGAGACCCAGTGGGATAGCGTTGTGGCAGCACCCTTTGAGAATGTGGCCCATTCGCAGAGATTCATGTCTAAGGGGATGCAGAGCGTGGCCTAGAGTGCGCTTACTGTGGACATTGAGAAATGGCCCACAAGTTAGGTGGCCATCACAAAGGGCTCGACCACCAAGGGGAGAACACAAATGGTAATCCAGGCCTAGTTCGCAGGTGTTGCTCCAGAACTGTGAGTGCCAGGTGATACCGGAGTTTATGAAATTCACTGCAGAAGCACTGCCATCTAATGGAGTGGACCTAGGGCCCACAGGAACCCCAAGAGAGGAGGAACAGCTTGAACCCATGTTGGATACTTCCAGCCAGGACACTGTGGCTGTGACTACACCTTCTGACTCCCCGCTTCCTGACTCCAGGGCATCTCAGGGATCTGGGATGAAGAGGGTGTCATGGAACTGTCCCAGACTCCTGGAAGCCTGTCAGAGCCTTTAAGGTCTAGGGCTACAGAGGATGTCCCCCTATGTGCATCAGAGGCCATGGGACGAGGTAGACAGCTGGCCCCCTCCACCTTTGATGTACATTCTGGGGAGTCACTGAGGTTAGGAGGCTACGTAAGATTAGGAAGTTGTAGTTGCACTGAGGAGGCACAGGTGAAGAGCTGCACTAGTTAGAAAAATATTTAAGCACCATCATGTTTTCTGTTCACAAATTTTTATGTTAGAACATCTGATTTAAATGCCTTTATTGTAATTAAATGTTTTTTCACCACACCCCTGTGACTAACTTGTCTCAGATTTGTCTCAAATAGGAATTCTCTTCAATTGATGATTGCCATCATGTGGAGTTGGCAACATTGGACTAAGATAGGCATGGTTGTGTCTATATATACCCTGTTTGTGAACCAAACACTTCACTCACCTGATGAAAGGACAACACTCCAAAGCTTGTGTTACCAAATAAATCTGTTGGACTTTAACCTGGTGTTATGAGACTACTTCATGATCGCCGGAGTGGTGCTTCATGTTGATGTCAGTTGAGAAGGCCCCTCAATGCTGTGGAACTGAGCAAAGGAAGCCATTTGTTCCCCTGACCCCACAGACGATTCCCTCCCATCCCCACCTGTCCCAGGACCCTGTGTGGGGGTTTCAGATCCCTTATCCACTACACAGATGTGGGGCCAGGCGCCAGCGTGCATGCAGAGTTCAGGTAGGAGTCAGACTAGTTTACATGAGAGCATCATCATAATGGTGCTTAGCAAGTCATCATCACAGTTCTGCTTACCAAAAACTCACAAACAGGGAGTATCCAGGCCCACCACTCTGATGTGACAATCTTGACGGAGATAGAAGCAATTTTGTGGTTGCTGGGGCGGGGGGTGTGGGGCGGAGGGTACCCCCAGACACAAACCCTGAGCGACTGAACCACCTGGTGCTCAGGCTTCCCCTGCCGCCCTCACATGCCTCATTTGAGCTGTCAGCCCTCCATCGCCTTTCTTGGCACGTTCTTCCTTTTCTTTCTCCTCCTGCTCTTCTGATGGTCATCCTGCCCAGTAATGCCTGTCTGGTCAGCCTCCCATGTCCTCCCCCTCCTCCAACAGGTCACCTCTCCATAGAGAGGGATTGTGCAAGGCACCATGCGGGAAGAGATCACAGGGCCGTTCAGAGTGGTCCAGACACCAGAATCGCGTTTTGAGGACCCCAGTGCACCTCTCCATTATGGTGCGCGTGGGCCTCATTACAGCAGGTCTCTGCCTCAGTCGCAGTCTCCGCGCAGGCGTCATCAGCCATGTCCGGTGTGGGTAACCCATGTCACTCACGAACCATCCCCGCAGCCTGGACTCCTCCTCAAATGTTTCCGGGATGTCTGAGCCCCTGACAATGAAACTGTCGTGCACACTGCCTGGGTATCTCGCACGGACATGCATAATGTTTATGTTGTGGTTGCACACACGTAGATGATAAGAAACACTACTTGCCCTAGCATTTCAATAGTCACTGTCCATATCTCCCAATTCCCCCAGCCATATGGTCCCCGCAATTACAGCTTCCCTAATTCCCCCAGCCACATGCTCCCCACAATCACAGCTCCCTCCCAATTCTCCCAGCCACATGCTCCCCACAATCACAGCTCCCCCGCCAATTCTCCCAGCTACTGGTTCCCCACAATCACAGTTCCTTGAAAAATCGAGAGGCTGCAGCAGCGCAATTTGCAAGTGCTTTGTGCACATCCTTCAGCGGGAAGTCAGCAGAGTGCAATCACACCCAGTTTCACAACAAGACCCAAGGTCAGTGCTGAGACCAGTCCTCCACCCCACACACACTCGCAAAGCTGCCAACAACCCGAGAAAGAAAATGGATGCAACAGAGAGCCATCGGACACTATGCATTGACCTCCTCACTGACCCTCACTGATAGAGCGCCCAAATCAGACTTTTGTGGAGCATGTGTGTTTTGCATCGATTCCAGATTGGTGAACGCTGTGGTAAAGGGGAAAGTGCTGGTGATGTTGGGCATGCAGCCTATGAATTCAATTTAAATACATTCAAATCTATTTAGATGTCCATCTTGTCTGTATCAGGCCTGGTCGCTTCCATTTTTGAGCCTTTATAAAGGGGGAACTGGTGTGGGAGCGGGCATGGATCGTGTTACTCACCTCATCCCGGCTTTACTAAGTTTTCATATATGAAAATGGGTGCAATGCCATGGTAAAATCAGATCCAGTAATTAAAATGCAGCCAGTTTTAGGGAACTGCTGTCCTCAATGATTTCTACACACATGCTTTCCAGTAGGGAGCATATTGGAGAGTGATCAGAAACAGGAACCCAGCTGATAGTTTTCCAATCACAAGCCCAGGAGTGCAGGGTAAAATGGCAGCAACCCAGCTGCTGCAAAAACAACCAATTATTTTAATTATTGCAAACATGTACAAATTCCCTTGATGGTTCCATTAATTAAGGCAATATCAAAATGAGTCACACAGTCTTGGAAAATCCTAGGTTTCAATCCTGGTCTGTGCTGGATTAGTTTACCAAAGTTAGCCTCAATGTTTCTGGATGTGAAGGTGAGATTGGTTCTTCCTCTGCATTATTGTTGGATTCCCATGTTTGTTGACATCAGATGAGCATGAGGTACCTCAACTGTGGGCACATCCCCAGCTTATGGTGGACTGGTCTAATGATACATAATTCACCAATACTCATAATAAAACCTCACACTTGCTGAAAAGTCATCTGAACAAGGTGGCGGACAGCAACCAGCATGTATGCTTTTGTACTCTAACAAGCAGTCAATGATTTCAGGAGCAAAGAATTAGACTGGGGTTTTCTGATCCTTTCATGGCAGGATCTGCCATAGGAAACTGGGTGGCCCTGTCCACTCTTTTTGGCAGGGCCAGACAATCCTTGTGCTGGATAGGACTGGAAAATTCTGCCCTTAGAATTAGAAGGTTTTCTGCTTTAGAGATAAATGAGGCAAACAAAGCATACCTGTTTTCCCTGGTTTGTTATCCCTAGAAAAGGTTGCAGAACTAATAGCTTGAGAGCACCACTGACTGTTATAGCCATATTGAAAGATATGCAGGTTTACAATCAACCTATTTGGTGGCGTCATGAACACAATTTCTGTGACATCAATTCCTGGAGTGGGGCTTGATACTGATGCTTGTATCCTGGAGGAAGGGGCACTATCTATGGAGTTTTCTGATCCTGACGTTGTCAATGAGGGTTTCCATTCTGTGCACTCACCAGCGCCAGGAAATCCATGGTGGGAGTTTGCTATTGGTGGGCCCAGAAGATCCTGCTAGGGAGAAAGGCCAGAAAATTACAGACACAGTGCTACTAAGAAGGCAGTTCCAGGATTTTGACCAGGCGTCAGTGAAGGAACTGTGATATAGTTCCAAATCTGGATGGTGAGTTTTGTTTTAAATATTCAGGTAAAGCCGCAATGACATCATCAGTACCCAGCTGCAATTTTACCCCAAGTCTAATCAGAGAAACTTTCACAACACAGACCTAGTGGCAAACAGAAGTGTATCTAGAAGTGACACACAATGGTAAATGAATAAAATTGTTGCTTTCCATTCCCTGTAGACCAGAGGAGTAAGACTGTGCCCCTGGGCACACAAAGAAGCCATGAGCATTCAAACTTCCAGTCCCCTGGAGAAAATAGTCTCTGACACTCTTCCTAACCATTTATTTGGCTGCTGGGATCCATAGTGGCTTCTTGCTGCTGAAATTGTTTTTCAGCTCAGCCAGCTGTTGCTTCCTACTGGGTTCAGACGTGACATGGTCCTGAAGGTGATGTCCGGAAATTTAAATCTCTCAACGAATACTGAACAATTTCCTGTCAACCTCAGGCCCTACCCTCAATTCCCACTGGGTGTTATAATTAGGGCTGTTGTTTGTAGTATCTCAGTGTGATAAAAACCCGAATGCTGAGATTGTAATATCTCTGATTATGGTCCTGGTACAACCAGCAGTGGCACAAAGCTTTAATCACTTGGCAGCATTTGCTCTGAAAGCATCAGAAGTGTAATTATTGGTTATGACTTGCACGCACTACACAATGAAGTACATGTTGAGGATTACCAGAAATTGCAGCACCTTGGGGCAAAGTGGTGCGCACAGGTGTAGTATGTCATTAGTATCAATTCACTTGTGTATTCTGTTTCTACAGGATTTTATGATTCCAAGATTAAACTTCTTCCCAGTTGATTGTATGCCTTAAAGTAGGTGATTTATTATTTCAGGACCAGAATCTTTCTTGAGCAGAAGCTTTTGAAAACATGCAAAAAAAATTAACTTGTTGGTAGTCATGCACCCATGATTAGGGTAACCCAATTGGTGTGTGAAAAGCAATTAATCTAAAAA
This sequence comes from Sphyrna mokarran, assembly GCA_024679065.1. NCBI lineage: Eukaryota > Metazoa > Chordata > Chondrichthyes > Carcharhiniformes > Carcharhinidae > Sphyrna > Sphyrna mokarran. The sequence goes on along the minus strand of JAGIQG010000004.1, from coordinate 75,164,839 downwards.
TGAGTGTAAGTGTCTAAACAATCAATGACGTGATTAAGTATTTGAATCTACAAAGGAATGTCGTTCCTTGTTACTGATTTATGTATAATGCGGTAAATATAATTTATTTGGATTCTCATAAGTCCTTCAATGATGTGCCCCCATAAAAGACTAATGAATAAGGTCAGAGCATATGGAGTCAGCCAGCAAGTGGCAGAAATGATTTACTAGCTGGTTTTGACACAGGAAGAAATCTGACAACACCAGGTTTAAGTGTCAGACTTCTTATTGTGTTTACCCGAGTCCAACGCCGGCATCTCCACATCATTTTGACACAGGATGCAGAGAGTGTGAGCACAGGGTAGTTATTCAAAGTGGTAGAAAGTGGAAAGTATTGTTCCCCAAGGATTAGGTCTGAATCAGTGCTGTTCACCATTTATATTAATAATTTGGACTTTGGAATCAAAAGCACACTTTCTAAATTTATGGATGATCCCAAATTGAGGAAGATAGTCAGTACCGAGGAAGCTTGCAACAAATTGCAGGACATTAATAAACCTGAAGAACGGGCGACAAATGAACTTCAACGTAGATAAATCTGAGGTAATACATTTTACTAAGAAGAATAGGGAGATTATTTATTACTTGGAAAATACAAGAGGAACTGAGGGGTCTTGGAGTGAAAACACATCACTTAATGTTGTGCCGTAAGTTAGCAATGCCATAAAAATAAATGACTAGGCTTTATTTCTAGAATTGAAAAGTAGTACGCTCAATATGTATTAAACTTTGACTAGGCCACATTTAGGAATATGGTGTGTAGTTCTGTTGGCCACATTACAGAAAGATATAGGGGCACTGGAGAGAGTGCAGACAATTTTTACAAGGATGGTATCAGAAATATGTGAAGATACATATCAGGAAAGCATTGACAGAATTTTTACAAAATTAATACAAAAAATTATTTGTCGCAGAAGGCAATGAAGACCACGTCATTGAGTGCCTTTAAGACAGAGATACATAGTTCTTGATTAATAAGGGGATCAGGGGTTATAGGGAAAAGGCAAGAGAATGGGGATGAGAAAAATATCAACCTTGATTGAATGGCTGAACAGACTCGATGGATCAAGTGTCTAATTCTGCTCTTATGCCTTATGCTCTAATGACAGGCTTTGCCTCTTTTCTTGAGGGTGGGATGCCAAGTGGAGAAGAATGTGAAATTAGGCATGATGGTTACAGCATCACGTCTGTCACTAACTCACCCTTTACTGCCCACTGTTATTTTACCCAGACAGGGGTAGGCCACTCATACGTGGACCAGTTTATGCCTTTAAGTGGCCAATTAATGCGTGAACCTTTTCACACAGCATGGGAGGTCAATGCCCAACATCTAAATTGCCCAGTAAACCTAACAGCTGTAGGTTGGGCTACAATTGGGGCATACCTCCTATCTGGGCACGCTGTGCCCATCAGAAGCACCCCCAAGATTACCCCTTCTACCCATGCCCTGACACTCCAGCCATCCTGACTCCTTGCTGGGGCCTCTGAGCCTGGCTTTTGCCACATCCCTGATACACGTTAACTTGGCACCTTGCTCTCATGCCCACATGTCCATTCTTAGCCTGCTGCAATGCTTCAGTGAAGCCCAACACAAACTGGAGAAGCAGCTCATTTTCCTGCTGGACAAGCAGTCCTTGGGGCTCAATGTTGAATGCAACAACTTTAGATTTTGACCTTTCTCCTCCCTCTTAAACCCCTTTACTTCTCTTTTTTAATATCCCTTACATGTATTGCCTGAATGCAAAACCCCTTCTTCCTTGCCTCACACTAGGCCATCTTTTGTTCTTAAAGCTGTTACTTTTCGTTGCAGTTTGCGTTCTCCCTCCATTCAGTTCTGACAAATAATCTAAGAACTCAAGACGTTAACTCCTTTTCTCTCCTAGTAGGTGCTGGCAGACTTGCTGAGTTTTTTTTCTGTGTCCTCTATTCTTGTCTCAGAAGGTTGTGGGTCATAGAGTCATGGAATCATTCAGTGTAGGAAAGGCCCTTCAGTCCAATAAGTCTGTACCAATAATAACTACCACTAAAGTTGCACTAAGCCCATTTTCCAGCATTTGTGCTATAAACTTGAATTTTATAATGTTTCAAGTGTTTATGCAAATGCTTTTTAAAGGTTGTAACATTTCCAGCCTCCATCACCTTTTGAGCCAGTGCATTCCAGATTCCTATTACCCTCTGAGTGATTTCTGTTTCTTAAATCTACTCTGAAGGTGATTGAGCCCTCGACTAAGGGCAACAGCTGCTCCCTATCCATACCTTCACCGCAATCATGTCCCCCTTTCAGCATTCTCTGCTCAAAAGAAAACAAACCAAGCATATCCATTCTCTCCTTAATGGGGTTCGAGGAAGTTACAGAGATCGGGAGGAGTGAGATCATGGAGGAACTTGAAAACAAGGATGTGAGTTTCAAAACTGAAGTGTTCCTGAATCAAGAGCCAATGTAGGTCAGAGAGCACAGAGTTGATCAATGATCAGGGTTTGGTGTGAATTAAGACATGGGCGGCAAAGATTTGGATGGTACCAACTTTATAAGGAATAGAACATGAAAACCTGATTAGGAGTGTATTGGAATAATAACATTTTAAGATGACAAAAGCCTAGATCCAATAATAATGGATTAACATTAACTGCACTATCACCTCATTAACTCCATTGAGTACTCATTCAAAGTACTCAATCAATCCAATCAATCACAAAATAAAAACAGAAAATATGTAGCAGGTCGAGTGGCATAAAGGAAGAAACAGAGTTGAAGTTTTGGGTCGAAAATGTTTTGTCTGAGCTGTTAAAAATTAGGGATTAACAGATTTTAAGTAAGTTCAGAGATCGGAAAAGTTGGGCAAGGGAGAAAAATAGAAAAAGCCTGCATTGGGTCTAATGCAATAAACTATTGAATGGTTAGAGCTCAGAAGGAGGCCATTTGGTCCATTATACCCATGCCTAATCTGTGAAAAAGCAATTCAACTTGTCCCACTCTGCTGTTTTTCCCACATAGCCCTGTAATTTTTCTCTCTTCAGCTAATGTCTTTTGTAAACTGTTATTGAATATACCTCCACTAATCAGGCATTGCTTTCCAGGCTAAAACCATTCTCTGCAAAAAGGTTTTCTTTCATGTCACCATTTTTCTGGCAATCACCTTACTTCAGTGACCTCGTCATCAATGGGAACAATGTCTCTCTGTTATCTCTTGGCCCTTCATTATTTTGAATACTTCTATTGAATTTCCTCTTAACTTTGGAAAATCAGTCCCAGCTTCTCCAAGCTATTTACTTAACAGAAGTTTCTCAAGCATGGAATCATTCTCATAAAACTTTCACATCCTTCCTAAAATGTGATGCCCTGGGCAGAATTCTTGAATTGAGATTAAACCAGCATTTTATAAATGTTCATCAGGCTTTTGTATTTATGCCTTTATTTTTACTGCCCAAGATTCCATCTATCTTCTCATCTTGTCACTTGGATGATTTGTATATACAAATCCCCTCTCTGGTCTTCTAAAAAATTCTTTATAGCATTTAACATACATCCCTAAATAATCTTGATGATAATGCTGGGTCACCTTCTTCAACCACTGCCTTTCATGCTGCTTTTACGTCAGGAATTTCAAATTCTGAACCAAGAGTGATACAGCCTGAAACATAGAAGATAGGAGCAGGAGGAGGCCATTAAGCCTATTCCACCATTCATTCTGATCATGATTGATCACCCAACTCAATAGTCTAATCCTACTTTGTTCCCATAACCTTTGATCCCATTTGCTATATTTAGCTGCCTATTGAATATATTCAATATTTTGGCATCAACTACTTCTTGTGGTAATAAATTCCACAAGCTCACCATTCTTTAGGTGGAAAGTTGTCTCCTCACCTCCATCTTAAATGATCTAATCCGAATCATAGACTGTGACCACTGGTTCTGGACTACTGGACTATTGGGAATATCCTCCCTGCAGCTACCCTGTCTCATCCTGTTAGAATTTTGTAAGTCTCTATGAGCTCCCCGCTCATTCGTCTGAATTCTGGCTAAAATAATCCTAACCTAGTTAATCTCTCCTCATGCATCAATCCTGCTATCTCTGGAATCAGCCTGGTAAACCTTTGTTGTACTTCCATGACAGCAAGAAAATCCTTTGTCAGAAAAGGAGACCAAAACTGCACACAGTATCCTTGGTGTGGCTTCACCAAGGCCCTGTATAATTCAACAACACAGCCCTACTTCTGTACTTGAAATCTCACGCAATGAAGGCCAACATACCGTTTGCCTTTTTTACCCCCTGCTACATCTGCATGCTTACAAAGACACCCAGGTCCCACACTCTCCTCTCTCAATTTACAACCATTCAGGTAGTAAGTCAGAAAATCAGGGCGATTAGTGACTTAGATTAAGAATCAAATGGCGTCATTGTACCATTAGGCAAAATAGGATCTAAGATGTTCTAATCAAGTGCAAGCTGGAGGAACAACCCCGTGACTTTTGATGAGGAACTTTCACAGTCATTGGGGCTCTACATAGAATTCAATATTCCAAGATCGGAGCTGTTTTAACAACAGCAACTGTTGATAATGAGTCCAAAGAGTTTTGGTTTGATTTGATTTATTATTGTCACATGTATTAGCATACAATGAAAAGTATTGTTTCTTGCATGCTATATAGACAAAGCATATCATTATAGAGAAGGAAATGAGAGAGTGCAGAATATAGTGTTACAGTCATAGCTAGAGAGTGGAGAAAGATCACCTTAATGCAAGGGAACGTCCATTCAAAAGTCTCAGGGCAGCAGGGAAGAAGCTGCTCTTGAGTTAATTGGTATGTGACTTTTGTATCTTTTTCCCAATGGAAGAAGGTGGAAGAGAAAATGTCTGGGGTGCACGGCGATCTTAATTATGCTGGCTGCTTTGCTAAGGCAGAGTAAGTGTAGACAGAATCAATGGATGAGAAGTTGGTTTGCATGATGGACTGGGGATATTCATGACTTTTTGTATTTTTTTGCGTCCTTAGGCAGAGCAGGAGCCATACTAAGCTGTGATATAAACAGAAAGAATGCTTTCGAGAGTGTATCTATAAAAGTTGGTGAGGATTGTTGCTGACATGCCAAATTTCCTTCATCTCCTGAGAAAGTAGAGATGTTGGTGGGCTTTCTGAACTATAGCTTTGGCATTGGGGACCAGGGTAGGTTGTTGGTGATCAGGACACCTGAAACTTTGAAGCTCTCAATCCTTTCTACTTCGTCCCCATTGATGTAGACAGGGCATGTTCTACTCTACATTTCCTGAAGTCGATGGTAATCTCCTTCATTTTGTTGACATTGAGGGAGAGATTATTGTTGCCGTATTAGTTCACCAGATTCTCTATATCATTCTTTGCTCTGCCTCATGATTTTTTGAGATCAACTCCCATTATGGTGGTGTCATTAGCAAACTTGAAAGTCGAGTTGGAGGGGAATTTAGCCACACAGTCATAGGTGTATTAGAAATATAGTAGAGGCTGAGAATACAGTCTTGGGTTGAAGATGATCATGGAGAAAGTATTGTTGCCAATCCTTATTGATTATTATTTGTGAATTAGGAAATTTAGCATCCAGTCATAGAGGGAGGAGCCAAGGCCCAAGCCACCAAGTTTGGAGGTGAGCTTCGTAAGAATAACATTTTGAAGGCCGAGCTGTAGACAATAAATAGAAGCCTGACAAAGCTGTCTTTGTTATCTAGATGTTCCAGATGGTCAAATTTGTGGATTGGCTGTGCTAAATTGCCCCTTAGTGGCCAAAGATATGCATGTAAGGTGGATTGGCCGTGGTAAATTGTCCCTTAATGTCCTAAGAAATGTTAGATGGACTAGCCATTGTAAGTGGGTAAGAGTTGAAGGGGATAGGGTTGGAGAGACAGCATGGTCAGTGCAGACTCAATGGGTCGAATAGTCTCTTCTGCATTGTACGAATTCTATGATTCCTGGCTTGGGTCACTGTCTGAGTGGAGTTTCACATTCTTCTTATGTCTGTATGGGTTTCCTCTAGGTGATCCAGTTTCCTTCTGCAGTCCAAAGGTATTTAGGTGGATTGGCCCTGATAAATTGCCCCTTAGTGTCCAAAGATATGTATGTTAGGTGGATTAACTGTGGTAAATATGTGGGGTTATGGGAATAGGCGAAGGGATAGTCCTGGGTAAGATACTTTTTTGGAGCATTGGTGCAGACTCCATGATTCTATTTTTACTTATTCCTCTGTGGACCCATCTTTCATTCTTGTTCTGTGACCATCCCATTTTGCACAGCAAGTAGTATCACAACACCAGGTTAAAGTCCAACAGGTTTGGTAGCACAAGCTTTCGGAGCACCACTCCTTCATCAGATGAGTGCTTCAAAAGCTTGTCCCAGCAAATAAATCCGTTGGACTTTAACTTTGTGTTGTGAGACCGTGCCTATCCCAGTCCAACGCTGGCAATGTTGAAGATAATTGTTGGACTGAACAGAGGCAAAGTTTTCAGAAAGAAAAAAATGCACGTGTCAGAAGTGGGATTCGAACCCACGCCTCCAGTTGGAGACCAGAACACCCGGTTTATGTCGGAAGGACTTCACTCCTTGAGTCTGGCGCCTTAGACCACTCGGCCATCCTGACACCCATGACTAGACTTGATATTGAAACACTGCTGTCTCCTATTATTGACTAATGTATGTTTCTTCTGTAAATATAAATGGTTTTTTGGAGATACTGCATTAATGTGAAAGCCATGCTAGTTTCTGTTCTAGGGAGGCAACCTGTATACAACATTATGCGCTGCTGTACCAGTCTATTGACACCTGTTGCTCTCTTTTAGTACTGCATGAAGAAATCTGAAATCTTTCTACGTTATTTTGTTTAAAACACGCAGTACAAATTAGCATTACATCAATCTGTTTTAGACAACAGTTGCTTTTCAAATCCTTATTCAATTCCTTTTCAATTGTCTTAAAGTATTTCCCCAGTTGTCACTTGTTAAAAAACAAACAAACCGTGCTAAATGTATTAAAAACTATTCTAACTTTCCACTTTTTCTTCTAATACTCCGGGCTTTATGCTCACTTATTATCAATTTTATTACGAATTTGTGAATCAGTGACAAAACATTTTAAAGTATTATTTACTCTCTCAACACCTTGTATACTTTTAAAATCTCAATGGAAATCCCCTTGTCATCTCTGTTTCAATGAATCAAACTTCGTTTTTATCCTTTATATTGAGAGGTGCCCGGACCAGCTTAAAACAATCCAGCTGTAATGTTTCACAGATACACCATTCAGTGTCACTTTCTTGTATCCAATCGCCCTATACATAAGAAAGGTTTTCTTTTGCCTTCCATGCTCGACTTTGAATATCTGCGCTCACAATGTTATTAGTTCCTCTGTTCCCTTAACTTTATAATGTAAAGCACACTTTCTTGCATTGCTTTTTCTCTCAAAATTCACTGAATATGTTGCCTGCATTGAAATTCATCTATCACTCTATTTTAACTCAGTTACCTTCTCCTGAAGTCTTCTGAATGTTTCAGTTTGTCGGGCTTCCAATTTTGGTACCATCAACATACTTCAATATAACTTCTCCTACTCTTTCATTCAAAGTATTTTTATATAAAGGACATCCTTTAAAAGACACCCCGAGATAGCTCCTTGCAATACTCTGTTAACCAATTCAACCAACCAGAAATATAGATATATATATTCGGGCATTAGGAGATTTTCACAGTAATTTCATTGAAGTGTAAACCTATTTGTGACACTAATAAATAAAGTTTAAACTTATTCCTGCATTTTGTCTTCTTCTCATATTTCTACATCTTGTATTCTAAATAATTAATCAGTAAAATTTTGAAATTAGTATGTCAGCCATGATTGAATGGAGGAGGTGACTCGATGGGCTGAATGGCCTAATTCTGTTCCTGTATCTTATAGTCTTGTGTGAAGTGAAACTAGCTGCGCTGCTCGGTAGATTAGGTTAGGAACAGCCTTATAACACTGTCGACCATTTTTCATTTCGTTCTTAATACGTTTACAAAAAATATTAATATTGTGCGTTTTTTTATAAAAGATAAAAAATTTAAAATTTTAAATAAAAAAACTAAAAATTTCTTTTAAGATATTATTTTTCTGAGATGTAATTTAGGTGCAGTGAAATATTATTAAAAAGATGTGTCAGAAGTGGGATTCGAACCCACGCCTCCAGTTGGAGACCAGAACACCCGGCTTATGACGGAAGGACTTCACTCCTTGAGTCTGGCGCCTTAGACCACTCGGCCATCCTGACACCCATGATTGGGCTGCCGCCGTTAGGCTTGATGAAGAGAAATAGGAAGTTTGTGTCACGGCTTTCGATGCGCTGGTCTTTAGCCTGATGTATGTCGACATATTTCCAATTTATTTTTAAATCCGGAATTGTTCTTTGCTCACAGTCTCAACCGCCGGTCCGCCGATTTGGGGGAAAGAAAGAGAACTGCAGAGTGCTCCTCCACTTTTTAACTCGAAACCAAATTCGGTAGCGTTTAAACTGTCCGGAAATTCATCATTCCTATTGAATACCGACATTTGATATCAATGTGTGTAATTGGGAAAATGTGCAGTGGTTCCAGAAAAGATTTATTAAACATAATTAAGGCGGGGGGGAGGGGGCAGGGCGCTGCTGGGAACTCTGGGACTTGTAGTCTTTCCTTTGAAAATACATATATAGAAGAAGCAGGACTCGCTGCTTATTTTATTTCGCTGCTTTAAAAACCTGTCAATGTGTGGCTGGGGTTGTTGCTTTGCTGTTTTCTTTTAAAAAAAACATACCTAGAAAGGAATTGATTTTTCCGCCCAGCAGTGAAAGGGCGGCGCATGCGGGCTGTTGGGAGTCGGCGGCCATTTTGTTTTGTTGAAGGGTAAAGGGGCGCGCGGCGGAGATGGTGCCTCTCACCAGGAACTTGTTGTCTTTGTCCGGTAAATGTCTATTCGCTGCGGCTTTGCTTCTCTTTTTCTCTCTCTCTCTCTCTGTTTCTCTCAGCAAAGGTTTGGTCTCTATAGCTTTTGTCCGGCTTTTCTGCCACCAGCCCTTTCAAGTCGGCCAGCAATGGAGGAGGAAGCGAGTGAGGGAGGGGACAACGGGGAGAGAGGGAATACTGTGACCCTTTTAATTAGAGCAGCTTTTTAATACAGGCTGGAAGAAATATATCGGTATCAGACAGCCAGTGTTCTGCGGAAAAATGTCTTGGATGAATAATGTAACGTGGCAGCTTGCATGTTTCTGTTTCCTCTTCGCTGAATTATTTAGCTGTCTGGACATAGTTGTAATTTTAAAGAATCCGAATTCTATCGTGCTATATGTGTACTTCAATATTTGAACCATGTTCGACGCAACTGTGTTTGACTGGTTCACCAAATTTGGTTGGAGTGATATTCTTTAGCCCATTTGATTTCTTCATTTCAGAATTTCAATTCTCCTAATTTTACATTCGGGCATCTCTTTGAGATGCCATCTTTATATTTAGTGCTTGGTTCTGTCTTAGTCATAGTTACGTAGCTATCCAGTCATAAATATGGAGCCCAAGACTATCTGTCTGTGTGTGTCTCTCTTTTTCCTCCCCTCCCTGCCTTGAAATGATACTGAGCATTAATCAAAGCAAACCTTTTTTGTGAATGTTTTTATCTTTAACAGGACTTTAAATGTTTTATTGCAAAGCTTATCTTGTGTATTGTGCTTTTTATTCAAAGTGGCAGTTGTGCTGACTCTGCATTATATGCAGAAAATTGAAGCCTGTAATGTAATGGTATCTAATTTTCATCTTTAATGACATGCAGGTGTTGCTGGCAAAACCAGCATTTGTGGCCCTTCCCTAATTGTCCTTGGGAAGGTGTTGGTGTGTTGTCTTTATGAACTGTTGCAATCCATCTACTGCTGTAGGCACACCCACGGTGTTGTTTGGGAATGGGTTCCGTGATTTGTCCAGTGATTGTGAAGAAAGGACAATGTAGTTTCCCAAGTCAAGAGGGTGTCTAGGTTCTAGGGGACTTATAGATTGTGGTATTCCCACGCATCTACTGTCTTGTCCTTCTACATGGTTGAGGGTCATGGGTTTGCATGCTACAATTGAAGGAGTCCTAATGATGTACTGCAATGCACTGTGATTAATGTCACTCTGCACAGGTGGTGAAGATAGTGAATATTTAGGTTGGTGGATGGGATGTTAGTTAAGTGGGCTGCTTTGTTCTGGATGGTATTAAGTTGCTTGTGTTTTGTTAGGAGTTGCACTCACCCAGGCAAATGGAGGATATTCAATCAGACTTCTGATTTGTGCTTTATAGATGGTGAATAGGCTTTGGGGAGTCACAAGTGAGCCTTAGAATTGCCAGCCTCTGGACTTGTCGCCTGGCTGTTGTGCAATCGTGAGAAATCTGCAATTCAGGTCTTGTGATGGAGGGAAGATCATGGTTGGACTGATTATACTATCCTGGAGCTCTGGCAGTGATGCCCTGGGGACTTTGTTGATGTTCAACAACTGTAATCATCCTTTGTGCCAGTTGTGCCTCCACCAGTGGAAGAGTTTTCTCCAATTCCCATGTACTTCAATTCTGTCAGGGCTCATTAATGCCATACTTGGTCAAATGCATACCTTGATGTCAAGGGCAGTCTTATGAATCCCATCTCTTGAATTCAGCTTTTATCCATCTTTGAACAAAGATCAGAAGCTGAATGGCTGGTTGTTGTAATGAAGTGCCACTTGGTAACATCAGTGATGCCTGCCATCACTTCCCTGATAATTGAGGAGATTGATAAGGTGATTGGGCAGTTTGGATCTATCCTGCTTTTGTGGACATGACGTGGATAAAATTTCCACATTGCTGGGTAGATGCCAGTGTTGTAACTGTATTGCTTGGCTAGGGGTGGGGATAGTTCTGGAGAATGACAGGGATGTTGTAAGGCCTTGGTAGCAGTCAGTGCTTTTGGCTGATTTTATCAGAAGGTGTAAATCAAATTGGTTATAGACTGGCACCTGAGATGTAGGGGATATTGGGAGGTGGCTGTGATGATTTGATTTATTATTGTCACATGTATTAATAGACAATGAAAAGTATTATTTCTCCTGTGCTATTCAGACAGTATACTGTTCATTGTGAAGGAAATGATGCAGAATGTAGTGTTACAATCATAGGGTGTAGAGAAAGATGAACTTAGTGTGAGACAAGTCCATACAAAAGTCTGAGGGCAGCAGGAAAGCTCCGAGTCTTGAGGATCGCCAAATCTGTAAGAAATTGAATGAAAGCATTGTTAGAGTTAGAAAGAAGTTTGAAAAGCATAGAACAAGAGTGAATGATAGAATTTGAAAATATGCTGGGCACAGCTTGCAAGAAATCCTATTCATCACTTTTGCCTGAAGATTTTATAAACGCTTAAAATGGTGTCTTTGTGCTGGGCTTCTACTATTGGGAGACATTGGAGCTGACCCTCTTTAATTGTCCTTCACCATTATCAACTATGTATGGTAGGACAGCAGAACCTTGTTCTGGTCTCTTAGCTGTTAGTTGCATATTGCTTTTCCTGTTTGGCATGCAAGTTGTCCAATATGTAACTTCATCAGGTGGACGCATTAGGTATGCTGATGTTGCCAAATGGCACGCTCTCCTGCACCCTTTGTGGATATGACCCCCTGGCTTGGGAAGGAGAATACACTGGGCTATGAGGTTAGAGATTGTGATTATATTCTGTTGCTGATGATCCATTGTGCCTCATAGATGTCCTGTTTTTAAGTTACTCCATCTGCCCTATTTCATTTAGTACAGTGGTAGTGCCACAAACACAATGTGGGGTTTGCTCAGTGTGAAAACAAGACATCTTAGCTATAAGATTTGTATTGATTTGCCAATGG